>OY998239.1:5303749-6739738 GCA_963922005.1 Cornus suecica | reverse complement strand
GTTGATATATTTCTTGGCAAGGAAAATGGAGGTGGTTTGTCTACTTGTTTCCACTGGTGGATAGCTGATATGCTGAGATTGGAAGTTCTTGATTTGGAAACTGTTGTTAGAACTATTTATGGAAACATGAATCCTTCACTCACACTCCCTTATGCAAACAACTATCACTCTTTTTGTTTCATTCTTTTTATACTTAAAATCATATATATTTCTCAATGCATGCTCCTTTAAACACTTCCTGAAAGCATCAACACATGCAAACTTCAACCCAACTACCAATGGTTTGACCCCCAAGTCCCTTTCAAGAATAAATTATTCACATCTCTGACTTTGTGCACTCACTATTACTGTCACATTCTGAACCTGAGCTATTAACACTCCATAGCTCATCAGATGGTATGTACAATGGATCTCTTTCTATATCCTCCATAACTCCCCATTGATGAATCCCTTCCCCAATAGGCCCATTAGAATGGTTACCATTAGAATCCTCACCCTCATTTTTCATTTTCATAGCTGCCAATATTTTTAACATTGTCACCATCACTTTTTGAATTGCCACTCACATCACCCTCATCATCATTTTCATTGCTGCCAATATCTTTAACATTGTCACCATCATCATTATATATATTTGTATCAACCATAACAAGTTCATGTCTGACCATTTCTTGTCCCACTTGTCCTATCACATGTTCATGTATAACCATTTCATGTCCTATTTGTCCTTCATTTTTTCTAACTTCTTTTCCTCCAACTTCCCTTGTAACAACAACTTCTGTCCCAACTCATACATTTGGAAGAAGAATAAATAGTTTTATCTTTTCCAAATCTTTACACTTCACAAACATATCCATCAAGCCAATATCATCTTGCAACTTAACAATCCCGTCATTTAAATGACTCATATAATACATCTCACTATTACTAGGAAATCCAATACCATTCATCAAGTCCTCAATTTTCAACATAGACATCTTATCAGAATCAATACCCTCATACAAGTGATATGTACCTCCCACATAATTCTTGTCTTTTGTTGAATCAAAATACCCACCTATATGCACTTCAAATGCATATAGCTTATCCATCTAAAACAAGCACATATTAACATTAAAATTACAATAAATAACCTAACTTTAAACACATACTAACTTTGAACTAATATTAAACTAAACTAACTTTATAACTAACATTAAACTACTATGAAACACTAAACTAACTTTTAATAAACATTAAACTAATATGAAATATTAAAATAAGGTTAAACTAAGATGAGACAAATATTAAACTAAACAAAGAAAATTTTGTCCCAAAATTCCCAAATTCTATATGCAAAATCAACAATTATTAGACCACTTGTACCAGATAAAAGGAAGTAAAGTATATGCCAAAAAAAGTTAAAACCATAATTTTTATACATGACAGAGGACCCACATATGGTCCAGAAAAATCTCATATCTCCAAAACCCTAGACATGAATGCGTGGACAAATAAAAGTTCTCAAATTAGACCATATATACATGCAAAACGGACAAATTGAACATGAATGAAATCGAAAACAAAAACCCTAACTACAGATACAGACATACACGAATCCATTATCAAACAATCCACAAACATGAATCTACAAAACCCATGATTTAAAACAAAAACCCATGAGAAATCAACAAAAATTGATCGCGAAATCAAAGCCGTAGATACAGATACAGAACATACCAGTCCGTAGCAAACCCTAGCTTTGCCTTCAATCTTCGAGAAGACCACTTGAGCTCTAGAACAAACTAAAAAATGAATAGAATAAGAAGATGCAGATAGATTACATGAATCGAATGAGGAGAGTTTGAGAGAGAGAGAGAAACCTAAAACGAAAATGACGAAGTATAAACACCACCATCAGATAACCCTGGGGCACGATGGTCATTTCACAATTATCTCATTTTTTAAATAATTTTGAAGTTAAATAAACAGGGATAAAAATGACATTTTACCCATCAGTTAATGGTGAATTGACGTCAGGGATCCATTTGAGCACTTTTAAAATCATAAGGATCTGATTAAACTTTTAGGGGGTTTAGTGCCCATGAACCAAACCATAGGGGTGTTGTAAGCCTTTTACCCATATATATATTAGATATGTATAGATATATGTATATATACATCTATATATATCTACAGTCAATAGTTTGAGAAGAAGGTCGTTGTTTTTTCAGTGCACGGTGTCGACGACAGGCTGAAGGGGGTGACGTCGGTGCCTCTTTCTCTCTCTTTCTGTATATATAAAGGTATATGCAAAGTAGGTTATGAGGGATTAATTAGTAAGGAATATCAGATCTGTCATTTGGGGATTTTGGAGAGATGGATTGGAGATTTGAAGTTAGGAAATTTTGGTAAATATTGAATGGAAATGTAAGTGAAAGAAACTAGGTTTTGGAGATGGTGATAGAAGGTAATGTTTATTTATTTATTTTTAATAATTATGGGCATAAAGGTCACTTGAATGTTTCTGTTACTTTTTTATGGTGTAAGTGGGATTTACCTTAAAAATTAATGTACGATCAATATAAAGGAAACAATAAGAAAAAAAGAGGAAAAGCGTATTTGATACCAGTTTGTCATGTTTATACTTTTGCACCCTTCCGCTGATGAGGGCCATAACGTTTACCTCCATCCCTCTCACAAGATTAAACCAGCACATGTTCATGTTCTGTTTAATATGTGCGTGTGTGTGTATATATATATATATTCTTCTTTGCATTGTTGACGCAGTGAATGTAAAATGCAAAAATCTACATTCTCGTATCTAAACTTATCCTCCATCAGCATTCCTTGCTTCTATTACATTAAAAGCCCAATGCAAACTTACCCTAAATGAAACAGTCAATGTGAACTTACCCTATCAAATTAAACTTATTACAATTTACATGTGAACACCATCATCAAATTGGGAAAATAAAAGTACATCAAACACCTTCCTTAATTGCCAAATCCATTTAAATATTTCAGCAAAAACTAGTACAATCAGTATCAATTGAGAAATCAAGTGAACATTTCTCTAGCACACGGCGGAGCCATGTCATTTCAGGCTTGGGCTGCCAAATTAGGCAACTGGCGGACGGAGCACATGATCCTGGGAGGTGTCAACGGCAGCAGGCGGCATGAACTGCCACATTGCGACTCCCGGGTAACTAATGATAGGGACCATCTTGTTGCCTTCCACTTGGCCTTGAGCAGCAAATGCAGCAGCCGGGATCGCAGGAGGTAGAAAGCTAGGCTGAGTATTCATGGTTTTCAGCTGTTGCTCCAGCTTCTCTTTCTCCACCTTTAGCCTCTGCTTCTCATCGCGAAGCTCGTTCTTCTCAGCCTAGGCAAGTTAAGAAGGATTTTAGTGCAACAGAAATGTAAGTTTCCAATGTTTCCAAGTTCACGAGAATATAAAAGGAGTGGACTGGAGGAGGAACTGTGTTTGATATGGAAAAAGGTAAAGTTTTGATTCAAACTGCAAATGGAATACACAAATTCTGGTAGATAACTCCATTCAAAAGAGAACCATTGTCAAAAAAACTAAACAAGCACACCTTCAATTCTTTGATCTTGTCCTGGAGATTCGAGTTTGAGTCCTTCAACTTCTGGGCTTCACCCCGTAACTGAGTCACCATCCGAACTGCATCAACTAGAATAGCAGACTTGTCTGTTTTAGGAGGCCTTCCGGGCTCAAGTATAGAACCCAATTCCATAAACCTTAAGAACATGCCAAAAAACATGCGTGTGAGAGAGAGAGAGAGAGAGATAGAAGGAAGAGGAGGAAGAGAGATTGTGAGCTGACTTGTCATTTAGCCTGTCTCTCCGCAACTTCTCTCTGCATGCTTTTGTACTTGATGGGGCACATGATTCGGCTCTTGTCCTGTAATAGGAGATGCAAAAATTCACGAGTGGAGGTTGAGAAACAAACTGAGACATCGGAGACTGACCAACTTTTCAAATTTCAATACCAATATTGCTGCTTTAATGCACCACATTCACGCAATTTTAATATTACATAAACTAAATAAGAGGGCTCACCATCTTGGAGTTACCTTTTATCATTACAGTTTGTCAGGCCCACCCCACAGCCCTCGTGGCAGGATGGTGGGCCGTGTTGGATATCTTCATATTGGGCCCCAACAGCTTCACTAGAAATAATTGGAAGTTAACTACCAATATTAGCATGCTGTGTAGCACAGGTTCAAAGAATACCATGACTTCTAGTGGGAATCTCAAATCATATGGTCCAACGCTCAAGAGCGTGGCTGAACTTAGGAGATTAATATCTATAATGGGTAAAAAGCTGGCTAGAAGATTGGAGTCCCATAGTCAATTGAATCACCCACTTGATTCCTACCAAAACAGTAGAACCTATAATGCAAATAGCTACTGCTAACAAATCGTCAAGATCACACAAACACCACGCTTCAAATAGATTGTGAAGCTCTCTTTCTGGCTAGATCTTGGTTGCCATCATGAGATCACAGTCCATTGAAGTTAATAATACCCTCATAGGAAAATCTAAGTTGTTTACCACTTATTACGTATCAGTAAGGAAACTTTTCGGAAAATTTTAGTTGTTTACCATTTATTAGGTATTACTGTATCAGTAAGAAAACAATCCTTGTGCACAACCCCCTAGCTTAATGCCATTACAAGCAGTGATGGATCTAGAAAATTGTTTGAGTGGGGGCATATTTAACATTTTATAAATCATGTAGGTATATAACTGAAAAACCTAAAATTCAGTGGAAACAAATAAGTATTTTTAGCAAGGCATATTTAGAATTTTATAGATTTTGAGGGTAAAATTACAAGTAATAAAAAATTCAGTGGGGGCATCCGCCCCCACTAGCCTGTGAATAGATCCATGCCTGGTTACAAGGAGTGGTTTCCTTGCAGTATATCTTATTATTTACATATAGTGAAATTCAATCCTTGTGCACAACCCCATAGTTTAACGTCGTTACTGATTTGTGTGGGGTGACCCAGTGTCTCAGCCATGTGATAGGATTATGAGGAACCATGACTAGCAAGCATGCTGCAAGTGAAAGACAATTTTCCAGAAAAGAAACTTTTGTTTCTTTCAATTTGTCCCAAGTGAGCCCTAAAATATACTGTAGTATAAGTTGCTGAAAATTATAAAACTGAATGAATGTAACTATGATAAGTACATCTACAATTTACCACATCTGTAATACAAAATTTCCACCATCAACTATATTATATGATCTAGGTCTCCACACACATTATGGATAACACACCCCCTTATGCAGGGACTGGGAAAGAGACGGAGTGGGAGGGAGAGAGAGTTGTTTACCGCTTTTTTGAGCCAGTTTCTCTTATACCATCTGAATCTCCAAGTGAGCCATCAACTTCCAAGCTAGGAATAAGATCACACAAGAGAAGGAAAAAAACAATAAATAGAAGCATTATAGTTTATGTAAAACAAGAAAAACACGCACATATGGCCTAAACAATGATCTTCATTAAAAAAATAATTATAAAATCAGCATCAACAAATAAGCACATTTGTTTTCACAACATAATCATTAAGATGCAACAAGGAATATGAAACATTCACAAATTTCATAATTGTTGTACAATTTGTTGTTTTTCAGTTTTCCAAATCTAAAACTCCACTAAGGTTAAGAACTTCCTATAGCCTTCAAGGTTGACTGGACTCTTTTCCCATCCAATTCGAACTGAACCAGTTAATAGGTATATACACCAAGAGCTTTTACAATAAGATGATAAATATTCTATAAAAAGTAACTGTTGAACCAACTCGACGAAAGTTTTGCTCTGACCACTCAGATAAACTATTGTCCAAGAGGACCAAGCTGAGAACTGAAGAGGGCATTCTATATCAAATGTTACCGAGATAATTTGAATAACTAGCATCATTTATCTAAAACCACAAACAAAAAAGAAGCAATGATAATACAGCAAACCAAAAAAAAAAACTTCAAGATTCAACTATGACATTTCCCATCCAACTGTAGATTGTGAAAGAAACATTGAAATCAGGCAACCAAGTACCAACTATTTGCAGTAGATACGAAAGCTTTCTTCATCCCAAAAATTAATCTCTTCCAATCCCAGCACAAATCCTTAACTTCCAATGTCTCAAGACTACCTTCACCTTTCTTCTAAAAGCAACAACTCTCACTATATTAAAATATTTCCCACTAAGATTTGAAAAGATACACCCCTCCCCTAAATCCATAGATTCAGTCTTAAATTGAATGATAAAAGAAATAACAACCCTTTACTAAAAGTAAATCTCCGTATATTTCGAAACCATATGCTCCACTTGGTAACCCTAAAGAACGTTATGCAATTCTTTTTTCCTCAACCATTTCAGGCTGGGAACAAACTGATAGAAATTCCCCAAAGATACCTACTGTAGAAGTTCACTAAAGCAACTACCAATCATTTCTTAAGAACAAGAAATGCCAAATCATATACTCAAATTTGCCACAATGTTCCATTATGCTCAAAGTGAACTGCTGATGAGGTTGAATTTGTAGTATCACTATTTTCAAACAGAGCTGGTTATGTGAAATTATTTTGGGAAGAATGAGCATAAAACTTCCAAAATACTTTCTTTTCTTTTTCATTCGGCCATTCAATAAGTAATTTTTTCTCAACCCAACAATGAAAAAAGTTTCTGTAAATATGCATCAAGCCACTCCCTCATTTTCATTCTTATTGCTTCAACAAATCAATACCAAAGCCTACCAATTGGAGTAATAATAGAATAAAACAAGAAGAGTACTTCACAACTAGCAAACACTTCTTCTCAAATTTGAGCATTGCATACAAATATTATATTATCACAAGATTTACTGTAGAGAGAAGAATCAATCAGATGAGTCCTAAAGAAATCTAAATTCTTCACAATTTAAGAAAAAATAAATAAAACAGAAAATCACCGACAGGGTACCCACCCAATAAACCCAATTAAGTTTTAAATCTCAATAGAAAAAAAAACCCCTAGATTTGGGATGACCAAAGATAAATGAATATCAACAAGATTGACTAAGATGGCAATACCTGACATTAGAGGACCCATTCAAGGTCTGCACCGGCCAACTGAACCCAGAAGCCGGAGCCGCGAAATTCCCATCAGGGACAGAAATATCCTCGATCAAACCATAATCGAATAGCCAATTGGTGTTTTCCGGAGAACCCATCTCCGATCAGCCACCGGAATGTGGGATTTTCCGATCAGAAATTCTAGGGCAAGAGTGAAATAAAAAAGGGGTTATAATAGAAGAGGGAATTGGTCTTTGGGAAGAGAGAAAAAGGGTTTTCTCGGCGGGCGAGAAAAGGGTCGAGTGCGGAGAAACGAAGAGTTGGAATTGGGGGTTCCACGTTGGCACGTGTAAAGATTCGCTGAGACCAAGAACTGAATAGGTGGCCCCACACGGGTGAGTGGTGGGCCTGGGCTTGACTTGTACTTGTGAGTGTAGGTGGGCTTAGCATCACCTTTGCTTTGACATTTGATGGATCATATCTTCATGATATGGAATGTGATGATTTCACTTCCAAGTTCCAACACACTAAAAACAACTCTTCCCCTTTTACTTTTTTGCATGGTAAAAAAATCACATACACATACTAGAATTATTGACCTTATAAAGAAAAAATTATTTTTCATGAGGACATTGTGTTGTTATAGGTTGCATATATGCTCTTTTGTGTAGAATTGATGTTTAGAATTAGAATTAGAAAATAATTTATTTTTTGTTCTATGATTTTTTATTTTAAAACACTAATTTCAGGTAACTGAACATAACATTGATCCTTTCACTAATTCTAAAACATAAAATATGTCTGTTATAAAAGGCTTATTTTACATAACTATTTTTTGTAACGCTAAAAGAAATAAGAGTCAAGAGTTATTATTTTTAACCCTTCATATATTGTTGTTTAAAAGCTGATTTTTTTATGAGTGTTTTTATGTAACAATTGATGTTTTTATTGTAAATAGTAATGATACACGAGAGCAGGCACCTACGTGCCCCCATTAAAATTTTTGTTTTTAGTTTAATTATCTCAAAAGTTTTGAAGATTTATGTATCTGCGTCACTAAAATACTCTTAAAACCCCCCACTAAATTTTTATTTTTTCAATTAATTTACCCACTCACTGTTCAATCCCTGTGTCGGTCAGTGCATGAGAGCACTCTAATAATAAAATTGCATTGAGTATATGATATTATAAAATTAAATGAACGGAGATCATAAACTCACATGAATTTCAAAGAAGCACATCATAACATTAGAAATATCATTGTGCTTTGTGTTGACTAGTGGAAAGTGAGAAATCTATGGTGGCTATAGTCCCACTTTGAAGTTCAACATACATCAGAGAATAAAAAGTGTACACGTTCACATGGTGTCACATGAATCCGTACGTGGATGAAAGTGTAAATTTATCATGAGCGCGTTTTCAATGCAAGAACTCCAATAAGCCTCAAAAGCAATACAGAGTGAAATTTATTAACAGTCCTCAGGTAGGATGTTGCTGCGTATCATCTATCATATCGTACACTATATATTACATGTGGGGCCTAAATAGAAAACGATGTAAAACATTATATATATATATATATATATATTTGATTATATATAGATAGTGCAGCACCACCCTATATATGCTATAAGGCCTTTAGAGAAAGTGGAGAGTAGGGAATGGGTGGCCTTAAAATGCAACCACACCAATTGGCTTCACAAAAAGATGAAGTGGGGCCTACTACAAGCAAAGGCACCATGTTAGGCTATCCCTCTCTTTGGAGAGATCTACCTTTAGACAGAGAGGACCTGGAGAGAAAGAGACAGAGGAGGAGGGGATTGGTGAAGTGGGAATATTTGTCATAAATTGTAATACATTTGAAAAAGCACTGGTTAAAGGAGGTCTTACTTAAATTAAGTGGAGACATGAGATCATGAAAGAGAATTTGGGATACTCTTTTTAGTTATATATGTAGATTTTGGAATAATGTTTGTTTGTATTATTTTGTTTGTAATGTGTTTGGAGTGCATTATACCAATATACATTATCAATATTAATCCGATACTCATTTCAAAATTTTATATAGATTCTAAAATTTTATGTTGACTGAGGCTCTTACATCGTTACTGTGACGTTAATTAATACCGCAATAATAAATCATGAATCCACCCGAGAAACTAAGACCATGACGTTCCATTCTCTTTTTCAAGGGCTATACAAATCAGTAGGACACAAAACTCAGCATGCAGTCTATTTCTCCATTGCAATACAATTTTCCAATCCAGAGTCCAAATCTTGAAACACTTCTATTATTATATATGGACATAAAAAGAGACTTAGAGAATAAATAACTGAACATTATTTTTTAATATAATCATTGAGGGTCTGTTTGGTTGGGGTGTTTTTGTGTTTGTTTATGTGTTTTGTGTTTATAAACTTGTTTGGTTAGTGTTTTTGGGATATGTGTGTTTAAAAACATTTTTTCACTTTAGGCAAATTTTAGGCATATGAGAATAAACATGAATTTGGTGTTTATTGGGGTGTTTATCACTTACACTTTCTTTACTTTATAATATATTTTATTATTTTATTATTTAAATTATTATTTATTAATTTATATATATATTCTATTTATTTATTTATTATTATTTCATTATTTAATTCATTTTATTTATAAATTATTTATTCATTTTTAATTATTTAAAAATATATTTTATTAATTTAATATTAATTTTTTATTATTATACTCATTTTTTATTATTATTATTATGAAGTATTTATTTGTTATTATATTTACTTATTATTTATTTCATTTTGTTTATTATTTATTATTTTTATTATATGTTTAAATATGTTTTATGTAATTTATTATTTATTTTATTAATTTATTATTATTATTTATTATTTAGTCCATTTTTTATTATTATATTTATTTATTATTATTATTATATTATATTATATTTATTATTTATATTATTAAATTAGTATTTATTAATTTATATATTAATTTATAAATATATTTTATTTATTTATTTATTATTATTTCATTATTTAATTCATTTTATTTATAAATTATTTATTAATTTTTAATTATTTAAAAATATATTTTATTAATTTAATATTAATTTATTATTATTATACTCATTTTTTATTATTATGAAGTATTTATTTGTTATTATATTTACTTATTATTTATTATTATATTTATTTATTATTATTTATTTCATTTTGTTTATTATTTGTTATTTTTATTATATTTTTAAATATGTTTTATGTAATTTATTATTTATTTTATTAATTTATTATTATTATTTATTATTTAGTCCATTTTTTATTATTATATTTATTTATTATTATTGTATTCATTTATTATTATTATTATATTTTATTTCATTTATTATTTATATTATTAATTTTTAATTATTGATTTTTAATTTTTCAATTTCAACCCAAAAAACATCCCTACCAAACATACTTCTGTTTTTGGATGAATAAACAAAAAAACAAAAAACATGTTTTTTGTTTTTTTCAACACAAACACAAATACAAATACAGCTCTACCAAACAGGCCCTGAGAATTTTAGTATCCCATCCTTCTAAACAAACTAAACTTAATTTTCCTTGGATTAATCGGAACAAAATTCGGAACACCCGAAATTAAGAGATTTGTTGAACACAATAAAGATCGATCGGTGTTATTTAAATCATCGTGACAAAGACTATTTAAACAATTTCTATTCAGAAAATTTCAGCATGTCATATACTAATACTTGGAGACGTCATTTTGAACTTTTATACACATATGCTAAATTTGCATCAAATCTGCACAATCACCTTCCACAACCAGGACATAGTGAAAACAACAAAATATATATATATATATATATATTTTTTAAAACAACAATATTGGAAGTGCCACATATACAATAAATATTGTTCCTATGAAGAGACCCTCAATATTGTAGTAAATAAACAGCTGAGAAAATATATAAATCACTAGTTAATGTTGAGTAATTAATTAAGGGAGTGAATAAAAGCACTGATCCTTTTCTTCATCTCATCAAAATTAGCCCCCACAAACTTATCAACCTCAGCTCCTTTCCTCATCAGCAAAAAGGTTGGCATGGCCTTTATCTCCATCTTTGAGGCTACCTCCTGATAAATTCCACATATATAAATGACACTAAGTACTAATAAATTGAAGTTTTCTTTGTAAAAATGAAATGAAAAAAAGAGTATATATATAATTAAATTGGTGACATCTGATTTTTAATTGAAGTGTTGAATAGGACCAACTATTTTTTTTTATTCTTTCACTTTTAAAAAAGGGAAAATCATTTTGACATCCATCCACACACATATACACACACAATATTAGTCTACAATACCTAAAAAAATTTCATTTCTAAGGCGAGACATTTACTAATGAATTATTATTATTGAAAAATTACCTTGACCTCATCCACATCCACTGACATAAACACAACATCTTGGTAGCTCAAGGCCAGTTCTTCAAATAATGGATTCATGGCCACAGAGGGCATGCACCAAGCAGCTGTAAAATGTACTACAACCTGCAATTTTTAAATAAACAGACGACCAATTAAATTTAGTTCTGGTAAACCCTAATACAAATCAACAACAAACTTCAATTGCTTGAGACTATAAAATTTAGCTCATTTTGTTGAGGAAGACATTAATAAGATGTTACATACCAAAGCATGGACTAACTACAGTGCATCACTTTTGCCATAAAAAATGATGATATCAACAATGTAAAATCACCAAAAAATAATAATTTTAAATTAAAAATAAAATAAAAAAATTAAGTGTTATATGAACAAGAAGACTTACAGGGGACCCTTGATTTCTAGATTGAGTTATAAGGAACTCCCATGTTTCTATAGAGTCTACTTTGACAACGCTACACTTTTTGTGCTGTCCATTCCCTGCCATCTCTTCTTCTTCTTCTTCCTAATTCTCTGTGTTAATATGGGATGACAATTATATTTTTATATATAGAGAGATAAATTGGGGATTGATAAGGAAGTATTTTTTTTCTTTTAATTTTAGGATTAGATGAGAACGGAATGAATTGATTTGTCGGACCCTCTTTGAAAGCCACTTATTATAAGATATCCAAAAAAAAAAAAACCATTGGTTTTATCCAATTCTATGGTCTTCATGTTCATTTATTGCTTAATTTGAATATATAATGGAAATTGAAGATAAAACTTCATTGCTTAATATGAATAGATAATGGAAATTGAAGATAAAACTTCATGCACAAACCGCTTTAGTGGGCATCACATGGCTTGAGCTTGTGTTATAAATATTGTTAAAACCAAGGAATTTAATATGTGAGATGTCAATAGAGGTCATATAATTTTCCTCAATTGAATGAAATAAATTATAATGAGTCACCATTGATTTTAAATGCCAAAAGGATAGGATAGGTTTGGATTGGATTATAGGAAGATAGTATTGTTGTGGGGCACACAGTACACGTCAATGGAACATTACTCCATTTGATTGTATAAGGTCAATAATTAAGCTAGCCTATAATTATCAAAAATTCAATAGGACGGTGTGAGACTGGATCACTATGATGAAGTCAAATCAAGGAAGGTATCCACATATATATTGAAGTGTAAATTTGGACTAATAGTCATTATATTGAAGTATCATTAAAAATTGTGCTTGCTAAAAAATTTTATGCAAATTTTTACGTTTTCGTTTTGATCGGACCACCCTATCTATTCGATCGGGATCCAAAGTTAATTTAATAATGAGTTTGATAGATAACATTAATATTTACCCATTATATTCCCATTTACTTTCTCATCCGAACATATTTCTCTTCAAAATAGAATTCAAGGACAAAAAAAGTTTCCCCCTCCTTTTTCTGAAAGTATTCAAAAAATTTAGATCTGTACAAATTTCTTCGATTTTCTGTTAATTAAAGTGTCTTTTAAAATTTTACTACAATAGTCTCAATTGCCCTATCAAAGGTTATATTAACTTGGAGAAAAAAAAAATCACAATTTATTAAATCAATGGTCACTTGATAAGGTTCAATGAACAAAAACGATAGAGAGACGTGGAGATGCGGGGTATCGATCCCCGTACCTCTCGCATGCTAAGCGAGCGCTCTACCATCTGAGCTACATCCCCGTGTGAGCAGTGTTTCCTCATTTTTATTAAAGGCTACGAAACTTCTCCACAGTATGTCATACACAGCCCTGAAGAGTGAAGAAGACCATATATATAGTTCTCTGATTTCTCCTTTTAATAATATAAAAAAGAGGAATTAGTGATTTGTAATGCTGATGAAATTGCATAATTAATTTTTCAAAAATAAAAAATAAAAAAATTTGCATAATTAATATTATTTGTATGCTGATGATGGGGTTGCCGTCTTGTTTAATGTCCTTCATTAATGCTCGACAAAAATGATTATGAATATTGTAATTTATCACCAAAAAAAAATATCGTCGGCTGAATTCAATGGAAGTCAAATCATTTTTTGTTGAAGTGGCAAGATTCGCCGTTTTAAATCCAACTCATATCCTGCTTAATTATGATCCTATATTGCTATTTATCTTAGTTGTGTGTGTATATATATATATATATATTTTGTTGGATCTCAAGTTTGACAATGACTGGCTTTCACTTCTTTATCTAAGTTTTATCTTCTTTAATGAATTTCATTCTTAGGACTAGCTGTTGCTTGTTCAGTAAGAACTACTAGCAATTATTCTAGTTACATGATTAATATGATAGCTATGATTTGTCTATTCTTTTTGGAGTTGCTTGTTGGCTTGATCACAAATGACACTCATTGTTTGGTTTATGGCCTATGTTATATAGGATCAGACCAATACATTGCTTTCAGTATGAGCTATGGCTTTGCAGTCCACTGTTTGCAATTTGATTACCAGAAATGCTGTATTGAGTTAAATTGTTAACGTACATATATATATATATACATGTAAATTATACATCAGAACACTAGTTCAGTGTATCTTTTCCTTGAGAAACATCACAATCCAAAGTTTTCTTTGGATTTCTAGTCTCTAAAAAACTATGTCATTATTCAAATGTGCCTCTATCTTTCTCCAATCTGCATTTTCTGGCAATTCATTCCTCCGAACACACCCATGTTCCCACCAATGCCCACTTTTCCATGTCAGTAATTAATTCTTTTTTCAGTACTTAAGAATTAATTCCGCCCAAGATCATCTACACATGTTCTTACTCATACAAATAAATAACATGGACAACACACAATATGTAATGTGGTTCAGCCCTATGATTGGCCTACATCCAAGGAGAGAGAATATTCATTAGAAAATATTACAGATGTCTATCGCACATTCTCTTGATACAATCGCATACACGTGGTGTCCATTGCACATTCTCCTGATGCAATCGCATACACTTCACCCACTCCTCTCTTCCTCACCACATCTCTATATTTTCTCTCTAAGTTTCCACCCAAACCCTAGGTTTCTATTTATAAAGTTAAACTCATTCCTTGTTCAACAAGAAAAACAAATTCTTGTTGGACAAGGATTACAACTCTTTGGAGAATAAGACATCTCTCTAACAAGAAATTACCTTTTACAATACAACTATAAAATAAGAAACCTAATTACAATAGGAATTTGAGACATTTTTCTAACATTCCACTCCTCTGTCTTCGACTCTCTATGTTACTTAAAGTTTGGAGTTCTAACTCTCACATTCTGTATAGAGTGTTCATGTTGAATATATATAAACAAAATTGTTACATGGTTACAACTATCTCTCCAATAAAGGTGGAGAAGATTAATGATTGAGTACAATACAACTAGCTAACTAATTAAGTGATAAACATAGAATAGATAAGACTAGGAATCCTGAAGAACATGGCAATTTATCACGTTAAGACTCCCCCTCAAGGTGGAGCGTGAATATGAAAAACACCCAACTTGGAAATCAAATTTTGAAAAACATCATTTCCCAATAGTTTAGTGAAAACATCTGCCAATTGAAAAGACGAAGAAACAAAACGTGGCAAAATAAGCTTAGATACGATCTTCTCACGAACAAAATGACAATCGATCTCGATATGTTTAGTCCGTTCATGAAAAACCGGATTATTAACAATATGTAAAACAACTTGATTGTCACAATAAAAGAGATAGGGAGAAGGACTCAGAAGACCAAAATCATGAAACAAAAAACGCATCCATTGTAATTCAGATGCTAAAGTAGCCATGGCTCTATATTCAGCTTCAGCGGAAGACCTTGAAACAATATTTTGTTTCTTTGTTTTCCAAGAGATCAAATTAGATCCCAAGAAAATGCAGTAACCAATCGTCGAACAACATGTGTGAGGACAACCTGCCCAGTCAGAATCACAAAAACCACGCACATCCAATGTGCTAGAAGAAGAGAAGAAAAATGCCTTTGCCAATGGAACCCTTCAAATAACGAACCAAACGATAAGCAACATCTAAGTGAGCACTTCGTGGAGAATGCATAAATTGGCTTAATACATGAACCGCATAGTTAATATCTGGTCTTGTCACAGTAAGATAGATAAGGCGACCCACCAATCGCCGATAAGAAGTAGGATCAGTTAACAAAGTACCATTATCTGGAGATAAACGAAGATGTTGCTCCATGGGAAAAGGAGAGACACGACCCCCAATAAGACCAGTATCACGAAGAATATCAAGGACATATTTTTGTTGTGATAAGAAAATGCCGCTCTTAGAGCGAGCTACTTCAATCCCCAAAAAATATTTAAGCTTGCCGAGATCCTTGATAGAAAATTTAGATGCTAAAAATTGCTTGACACGCATAATGGCCATATCATTGTTGCCTGAAATAATAATGTCGTCGACATATATCAAGACGAATGTATTAGAAGTACCTTCCCGGAAAATGAATAAGGAATAATATGCCTTAGACTGAGAGAATCCAGCACTCAAAAGGACAGAAGAAAGTTTAGCAAACCATTGACGTGAGGCTTGCTTTAACCCATAAATAGACTTGTGAAGATGACAGACTCGCTTCTCCCCCTATCGAGCAAATCCTGGAGGAAGAGTCATATAAATATCTTTATCTAAATCACCTTGTAAAAAAACATTATTAACATCCATTTGGTGGAAAGACCACCCTTTGATAGCAACAAGAGAAATGAGGGCACAAACAGTTACAAGTTTGGCAACAGGAGCGAAAGTGTCATGGTAGTCTAAACCTTCAACTTGTGTAAAACCCTTAGCAACCAAGCGTGCTTTGTAACATTAGATAGTGCCATCAGATTTGTACTTTATGGTAAACATCCATTTGCACTTAACAAGTTTCTTATGAGAAGGAAGAGATACAAGACTCCACGTATGGTTCTTTTCAAGTGTCATTATTACTTTCTCCATAGCTTCCCGCCAGTGGGGCACTTTTATTGCTTTAGAAAATGTTCGAGGCACCTCTGTAGAGTTAATAGTAGAGAGAAAACAACTATGTGCTGGAGAGAAATTAGAATATGTAATATAATGATGGAGAGGGTAAGGTGTACCTGACAACTCAGAAGGCGATGAAGAAGTGGAACATCCATGAGTAACATTAAAGGCTTTAGGCCAAACATATCCTTCAATGAGAGGATTTTTTAGGTGGCTGACGATTTATCTGAGGTCTGGTAAGGATGGGTGCTTCATTAGATTGAGCAACAGGAATTGAATCAACATTGGAAGTAAGAGGTTCAGTAGCATGTGTATCGGGAATAACTTATGAAGTATGATGTAGGTCATGGTTGGGTTGTGGTATGGAAACAGGAGATGGGAAAATGATTGGGTTAGAGTTGGAGCATGGGCAATGATTACCTGGAGAAGATATATTAATGGAAGTTTAGGTGTTGTTTTGACTCATAATTGAGTCACCAGTATCTAAATCATCTAATAATAATGGGGTAACATAAGAAGAGGTGGACTGAAGTTTAGACATATCCTTAAATGGGAAAATACCTTCATAAAAAATAACATCACTTTGAGTTTCAAGATCATAAACTCGATACCCTTTTTGAGCATAAGGATAACCAACAAAAATGTCGGGTTTAGCACGTTGATTAAATTTGTGTTTAATATTAGCATTACGGGCATAACACAAGCTTCCAAAAACATGTAAGTGACTATAAATCGATGGTGATTGAAGTAAGATTTCATATGGGAATTTACCAGATAGAAGAGGTGTATGCATTTTATTTATAAGGTAAACGGCTGTGACAACACACTCACCCCAAAATGTTAAAGGTAAGTGAGCTTGAAAGCGTAATGCCCGAGCCACTTCTAATATATGATGGTGTTTGCACTCGACAACACCATTTTGTTGGGGAGTCCCAACACAACTTCTTTGATGAACAACACCATTTAAAGAGAAGAAAGTTTGCATATCTTTAGACAAAAATTCTAAACCATTATCTAATTGTACTTTTTGAATTTATGAAAAAAATTGTGTTACATGGCCATGAGAAAGAGAACGAACTTTGGAGGAAAATTGTGTTTTAACCATGGCAAAAAAAGATTTCAACAAACTTTGAGTTTGAGACTTTACATGCATAAGATAAATCCAAGTGCATCTAGTATAATCATCCACAATTGTTAAAAAATAACGAGAACCATTTAAAGATGGTTGCGAAAAAGGACCCCAAATATCGCAATGTATTAATTCAAAAGCATGCAGTGTAGTAATTGAACTAGATGGAAAAGGTAAACGTGTTTGTTTCGCTTGAGGACAAACATCACAAACATGATTATTCGAACATGACATGAAAGGAAACTCCTTCACTAGATGTTCTAAGGAACGGAAAGAAATATGGCCTAAACACCAATGTCAAAGATCAAGAATAAGGGGTGCAACAACTGTTAGGGCTACTGGTGACCCTTTGTAAAAATAAAGACCATCATGGATGCTCCCTTATCCAATCGTCTTCCTCGTTGATAGGTCTTGAAATGAACAAGAGTTAGGTAAAAAGGTTATAACATAATTTTCAGTTTTGGTGAGTTGACTAACTAACAATAAGTTGTATTTAAAAGATGGTATGTGAAACAGATTATGTAAAGTGAGATTGGGAGAAAGAACAACAGAGCCAATATGAGAAATTTGTGCATCGGAACCATCGAGTAGTTGAACAAAAGATGGTTTGGAACATAATTTGTCAAATGAAAATAATGTCAAAGAAGAGCACATGTGATTGGTGGCACCAGTGTCAATAATCCAAATGGAATTTGGGAGAACAGAAAGAGCCAGACCTGCAAGGTTAGCACCCAAATGGATGTTACCTGTTGCCATCATAACAAGTAACTTATGGTATTGCTCTTGAGTGATAGTCGGAGATGGTGCATGACCTCCAGTGTTCAATTTGCTGCCTAAATCATCTGACTTCTTTGGAGGATAACCATGAAGTTTGTAGCAGTGAGCAATGGTATGATTATCACGACCACAATGATCACAATGAAATTGAGGTTGAGTATTGCAATTGGTAGCCCGAGTTCCATTGCAAGCAGGTCGAACATAAATACTGGATTTAGTGCTAGTATATAGAGCGACGACTTCAGTCCTGTAAGATTGAAAAAAATGTATCTCTTGTTACTTTTCTTCTTGTCGGACAAGAGAATACATTTTGCTGGCAATAGGAAATGGTTCCATAAGCAAAATTTGGCTCCTAATAGCGGCAAAACGGTCATGTAAACCTTGTAGAAATTCCATAGCTCGATCTTGTTGAAAACTTTTAGCCACAGCCTTGCCATTGCCGCAGGTACATGGCTGTAAATTAGTGAATGAGTTTAATTCATCCCATAAAGATTTCAGTTTCGTAAAATAACCTGAAATTGACAAATCGTCATGTTTGAGAGAGGAAATAGACTACTTCAATTGGTAGATCTTAGGTGCATTGGTTTGAGAAAACCGTTCAGCAAGATCAACCCAAATATCTTTCGCAATATTGGCGTATAAGATACTACCACGAATTTCAGCGAAAACAGAGTTAAGAATCCACGAGCTAATGAGATCGTTGCAGCGTTCCCATTGATGCAGCTCCTTTGGAGATGTTGCAGGAAGTTGTTTGATGGTGTCATCAACAAAACCTAACTTGTTTTTGGCACGAAGGGCCATAGTAATAGCACGCAGCCATGAAGAATAATTATCACCGGTTAGAGGGGGTGAAACAAGGATAACAGTTGGGTTGTCAGAGTGATGAATGAAAAATGGATCACCAGATTGTGTCTCTAAGGAAACAGTAGAGATAACATCGGATGATGTTGGTGAAGTCATTGTTGAAAAAAAATATAGGATTTTTAGGCTTTGATACCATGTGAAAATGAGACTATAGTTTGGATTCTGACTCTCACACTCTGTAGAGAGTGTTCACATTGAATATATATAAACAAAGTTGTTACATGGTTACAACTATCTCTCCATTAAAGGTGGAGAAGATTAATGATATAGTACAATACAACTAGCTAACTAATTAAGTGATAAACATAGAATAGATAAGACTAGGAATCTTGAAGAACATGATAATCTATCACGTTAAGACTTCCATTGCCCCACTAATCTCCACAACATTTCCGCTTTCAACATGTATCTGAACGTTATTCTTCCCAATTTTTGTTAAAGTAAACCAGTATTGTCAATGATAAATCATCACCACTGCTACAAGTAGTTTTTCAAACAACGCTACAAGAAATAAAGGTTTTAGTAGTAGTCGCAAACAATCCCACTAAAAAGGGGTAAAAATTGCATATAGAAACTTTAGTGGTGGACTTAAAATTGCCAACTAAATCTCCATATTAAAAGTTTGGGCTATTATCATAAAAACCAATACTTTGACATTTGTATCAAACATCCCCCACCACTATCATATTGCCCCCTGCACACTAATTTGTTTTAAATTGCCCCTCCTTGCACTATTTGACTATATTAACCTTACATTTTTAATTACTTATCTTAATTTATCTTTTTCAAGGACAATAATATTGAAGTGTTTTCAGTTTAATATAGTCAAATAGTGCAGGGAGGGGCAATTTGAGACAAATTAATAATGCAGGGAGCAATATGATAATGGCAGGGATTATTTGATACAAATGTCAAAGTGTTGGGGGTTTTATGATAATAGCCCTAAAGGTTTTTTTTAACTATAGTGGTAATAAACACGGTTATACAAATCTCCTGAAAAAAAAATAATAATAATAAATAATCTTCTTTTTGTGTTATAGTGGCCAAAAATTTTAGTCTCCCTAGACAATTTTTTATAGTGTAAATCTTTGGAGTCTTGGCCTTATCCTCAATTCTACTGACAAAAGTCCTTTTAACATGTTACTCATGTATCATCTCTTCGTGAATGAGTAATATTAGGTTTTTCTTTGCATGGATTTGAAACAAACAAACAAAAAAACCACTTACAAGATATATTAATGCAGCCATGACTCGAGTGATATTGCTTCTGACTCTATGTATGTGACAACAGAAAACACAAATTTTGCAGTTTTCTTAGTTCATGGAAATAAAATCACAAAAATATTCAAAGGGTTTGAAATTATCTCGAAGACGGTTATAGGCAATTAAAATTATTTGGCTTAATCACAAATGACACTAGCTCATTGTTTGGTTTATGGCCTATGTTATTTAGGATCAGATCAATACATAGCTTTCAGTATGAGCTATTGCTTTGCAGTCCACTGTATGCAATTTGATTACCAGAAATACTGTATTGAGTTAAATTGTTAAAGTACAGATATATATATATATATATGTATGTAAATTATACATAAGAACACTAGTTCAGTGTATCTTTTCCTTGAGGAACATCACAATCCAAATTTTTCTTGGGAATTCTAATCTCTAAAACTATGTCATTATTCAAATGTGCCTCTATGTTCCTCCAATCTGCATTTTCTGGCAATTCAAGCCTCCGAACGTACCCATGTTCCCACCAATGCCCACTTTTCCACTCCTCTGTGTACTGCTTCCATTGCCCACTAATCTCCACAACTTTCCCGTTTTCAACATGAATTTGAACACTATTCTTCCCAAATTCTGTTACAATAAACCAGTACAGACTAGAATCATACTGTAGCACAGAAATTTGATTACTCTATCTAAGAGATCTAATTTATAACAACCGTTTTAAAAAAAATTAACTTTAGGTGGCAATTTAACATTTACAGGCAGTTTTTATCCTTTTAGTAGCGGTTGCGACAACCACTAAAGCATTTATTTCTTATAGTGATTTCAAATAAATCTTTGGAGTCTTGGTACTATCCCCAAGTCTACTCACATGAGCCCCTTTAGCATGTCACTCAAAATCATCTGTTGGTGAATAATATATATATATATATATTTATATATAGTAATGCAGCCATGAGTTGAGGAATATTGATTCTGATTCAATATATGTTACACCAGGAAAAAAAAATGTTGCCAGTTTTTTTTTGTTCATTAGAGTGGAATCCATGCATACTGAGAATATGTCTATTCCAAGTGAACACTAAAATAGCAAAATTTATTCAAAGGGTTGTTATGAAACAAACCTGGTAATTCTGCTTTCAGCACATAATCTTTATCTGTTTGTAACCAATCAACTGTACTCTGACCAGAGCTCCGAACCTTGGCTAATAGTGTATCTGACTCGAACTCCCATAATGGGAAAGCATCAGAAGGATCAAAAAATTTGCCAAACAGCAATGGACCGAAGAGCGAGCCATCGCCAAAAACCTTGTGAACTGTTGGGCTACCTTTGAGCATCAAGGTTTGAAACACATCTTCCCTCAACGGAACGCGCCATTTATGGGAATTTCGATCTTCTGAGCCAACTTCAAGAATTCTGCAACTTGTCATTGCAGGATACAATTTTTTTTATTTTTTTTTTATTTTTTGGTATTTTCAGGATTGTGGTGAATAGAGTTTGAGGTATTGTGCTTCTTATAGTATAGAGCTCTTCTTTGAAAAAGCATAGAACAAATTCTCTAGGAATATGTGGAGTATTAAAGCTAGAGGAATATTATTTTTTCTATATCTTGCTCACTGGTAAGAGAATTTGGCGCCCACAGCTTATAAGTGGCCGTCTTCGTCTATAGACGACGTATAGCAGATTAGAGTAAGCAGGTACCAGTCAGCATACACCAAACAAAGCCACAAATTCGATTTCTCTCTCTTTTTGACTAATTTTGTTTTGGGAATGTATTGATTTTTTTCCCCTCTCAATATTGTAAACCATAAAACTTCAGTAATGGTTTGGCTGAAGGAGTTTGCATGCAAATATGGTATATTTATGATGGATTAAGACTTTATAAAGCATATATATGTATAGGTTAGTTTTTGAATTTGTTCACTTATAATTGCAGCCACAGATTAATCATTAAGAGTTGCATGAGCATGGAAAATTTGAAAAGGCCAAGTAAAAACAATGTAGGTCACGTAAATTAATCGAGATGCGCGTAAATTACCGGACATCATCTATGACAATTGTCACGGCCTCTTGTCGTGTGAAAGGAATACTTGTGGTGGACGGAGTGTCTATTCTCATAAAGCAGCTACTCTATGCTTTTCCTTAAACTTTTTATATTAAATGTGGTTTTGGTTTTGGCATCTCCATAATTTACTTTATGTAAAAGCAGGATAAGTATCAACCTAATGGATGTTTGAATTTTATGGCCATTGGAATACTAGAGCCACTTTTGAAAGTAAGACATGTCCAGAAGTGTGTGTACCTCATCAAAAGTTAGATGGGCTGATCATGATTCATGTTGTGCCAAGCTTGAAATTGAAACATGGACTTGAATGGATATGAGGAAATATATATTTCCTCATTTGCAGACATGTAATGGACTTGAACTTGAAGTACCGAAGCTAATTTTTGGAGGCTGTGTTTTTCTGTGGGTTTTAGAACCAACAAGCCTAATTAGAACTAGGTGGGTTTTGGTCTAAGTAGTCTCCCTAAGAATAAATAAACCTAAGGACTATTTGAGCATGTTAAAAAGAGACAATACTACTCTTAGGCCCTGTTTTGTAACTGGTGTTGGTACCAAATTTTTGGTTTTGGTACTGAATAATAGTACCAACCCATGTTTAGTAAAACTAGAGCTGGTACTACTGTAGCGCACCAAATGACACTGTAGCGCACCAAATGGAGGCATTTTTGGAACCATCTTTGTAGATGGTTTTGTATGGTGCGGACACTGTAGCAAACCACTGTAGCACTGTAGCAACCCGAATCACTGTAACACCGAATATAATATTAATATTATAAATTTTAATATTATAAATTTTAATATATTATAAATTTTAATATTAATATTAATATAAATTTTAATATTATTATAGTAATATTAATATATTAATATTAAAATTAAAATATATTAATATTAAAGTATTAATATATTTTAATATAATAAAAATATTTTAATATATTTTAATATTATAAATTTTAATATTAATATATTAGTATATTAATATATAGTAAAATATTACAAAATTTTAATATTTATAAATAAAATGTGAAACCATCCCAAGTTACGAAACATGGTTTGGTTTCAGAATTTCAACCCATACCAACTCTACCCAACATGGTTTGGTTTTTCAGCATCACTTTTTTTCACATCAAAATCATCTGCCAAACATGGTTTGGAACCAAAATAAAACCACACCAAACCAAATCCAACCCAACCCAAACCAAAATAAAAAACTAACACCACACCAAACTGTTACCAAACGCAACCTTAATGAAGCAAGTTTTTATTTCATATTTGAATACTTGTAAGCTATGGTAATCTACAAAAAAAAGAAAAGAAAAGAAAAGTGAAGTTACAAGCTAGCAAATCATTTAACAAATTTGCATTCACATGGACCTCACATTAATTAACAGGATTACATTATTAAAAATTAATATGAAAATCACCCATTTTAATTGCACAGTAAATCAAGTTAAATGCTCAAACACACAAAAAAAAAATAATAATAAAAAAAAAAAAATATATATATATATATATATATAGTTTATTATTGAGGGTTTAATATCTCCTGATAGTTTCACATTTTATCCATAAAAGTCCTCCATTGATGCTCTGAAGACGGCTCTTTCCGCGTCAGTCTCTCTTTTATATATTTGCAAACTTTTTTAGAGTCCATTACATATTTGCCAGCTTTTGTATATATAAACCTTCTAGAAATTGAATTGTTTTCCTTTTGGAATTGTCTTGGTCAACTTTACTCGCTTGCTTCCATATTATATATACAGCTATATGTGTTTTGTGCTCCTTTTGGTGGATCCGGTCATATATAAAGACCCAATTGGAGGAATTTCCTGTAGATTCCTTAATCTGGGTCGGTCAATTTTTGAGGGTTAGGGTATTGATTTGAATGATTCAGCTCATTGGAGCTCTTATTGCTTGATTTTGCATTGTGGGTATTACATAGATTGTGTTTTTGGTTCAATATTCGGTGTTTCGTTGGTAGGGGAATTCTGGGATTAGGTTGATTTTGTATGTTTGATGCCCAATTTTGAATTTTTGCCAGAAATTGTTTGGCGGGTCAGCAACAATATGTGTTAGAGGTCCATGATTGGGACATTTGAGGGGCTTTCTTGAGAAAGAATTGAATTGGGTCGGTGATAAATGCTGAAAAGATTGTAACATTAGGTGTATTCTTGGTTGGTGAGTGATTTCTAGGGTTTATTGGTGGAGGTTTGAGGAGTAGAAGTTAAGTGCTTTCTAGGGTTTATTATTGGAGATTTGAAGAATAGAAAAGTTTTGGGTTTCTTTTCTGGTGTTTGGGTATTGATGAAATGTCAAGTACAACCTTGGATTTTGACTCAAGAACAAATGGGTTCCTCTTCCAGGAGAGTTATTTGTTTCATTGCATTTGTCCTGCTTATCATTTTCGCAGAGGCTCGATTAGAAGGCAAGAAGAAGATCAATGACCTAGTTTTCGGCTATGAAAATCGACTTGATTCATTCTCTGCGGAAATAAATGAGGACACGGTAGAGACTTCTTCTTCAAGTTTGAGCAATTAACTGTTACATATATGCAATATAGTTCATCTTATTTTCCCCAGTACTTGGTTTTTCGGGATGATCATTTGCTTTTTGCCTTTTTTAAGTAGCATAAGTAGTTTGATAGTTGGCCTAGTCATTTGCCTTATGGGTTTTTTTATATGCCTTGAAAGTATAATCTATCTGTGACCATTGGGCTATGATGGAGCCAAGAATCATATTTCAATTTTTGTTGCATTACAGTCGCACACATTGCCAATACTTGTTCGACCATAAGTACTCTCACATCTTCCCTAGTCTATATCAATAATCCTTTTGCTTTGCATGAGTAAAAGTTTAGTAAATCCAATTGCCAACAAGGGCACAACGCGAGTATACGGGAAACGACTGAGCTCCTCTATAAAACATAAATCATGCTGTGGATCTATTTGTTTGAATTAAAAGCTCAAAGGGGTAAATTTTCAATATTTAATGTATTGAACTTTATGAATGTATCTTTACATCTTCAAGGTGTGCCAAGCCTTGAGAACCCTCTACCTAGTATAGCCTTGAAACCTTAAAGCACCATAAATCATGATTTTTTCTTCTTAAGATGCTTACTGGTATTAGATACCACTCAAGTGAACTTCATTTAGGAGGAGATCTTATCTTTGAAGCCAAAAGTAAACAGAGCTTTTCATTTTGTTGCTGCCTCATTGAATGTACCCTCAATGAGGCCCCTATAGGACTCCAGACCTCGCCAGGTTTCCTTTAATCTTGGCAAGATGGAAAACTTACATATTTTTATGTATCCTTGTCATGTTTGCGTCTTATTCTAATGTCCAAATGAATTAAACATAGATGTTACGATGTTGACTTATACAGCACCAATGGCATAGATATTGGGACTTCCCAGGTGAAAATCTGTATTTTATATGTAATCTTTGACTATAAATTCTGCAAATATAAATTTCCGAATCTACTCGAATGGAAGATGCAATGATATCTATAAGGATTTACTTTTGGATGAACTATTGATTGCTCAAATGAGAAGGTTTGTGCGAGTATATGCTGAGTAAATACGCGAAGCCATGCACTGGCCTTCAATCAGAAGTTATTTATCTTTCAATTGTTTGGTCATACATAAACTTTTCCTTTCCATCTTTTTTAAACATTTAGTTCTCCTGTTTGCATACATTCAATTTATTTTTGTACAGCTAGATTATTTTTTATCCATTTTATAGGTACATTATTTATCAATACGTGTAGTATGAGTTTTGTTTTGCTACACCATTTTAGAACAATCATATTGGTAACATAAACGTTGAATTTGGTATATTTTTATTACTAACTTATCATTAATGGTCCTTACCCCCAAAAAAGTTCACATTGATGGTGATGTACCACTCAAATTAATATTTAGTACTCATTCAAGCTATTCTTAAGGTAAGGTTTGGAAGACTACCTTTGTGTGGATTTTGCAGTGATAATTGTACTTGTACTTTGTTATGCAAAAGAAAAAAAAAGTGAAATCATTTGAATTTTCTTGCTGCAGGCAGAGCTATTAAGGGTCAATTGTAGGCTAGAGTTGATCCATACAAAGGAAGCTATTGAAGACCTTGAATCATATGTCCCAGAGGAGAAGTTCAGTAGCAGCAACAAAATCATTTCAGAGAGTAGGTCATTGACAAAAGAAAACATACAGAAATATATTGGTGTCCTACATCCACAAGTAAAGCAAACTCTGTTGGATTGTTTAAAAAGGAAAAATATCCTCCCCCTTGTCACTGGGGAAGAGAGCGGCTCTAAGAATTGGTACACCAAGTTTGTGGAATCACTGTTTGCTAGGCCTGATGCTCCTAGACGACGTGAACTTCAGAGTGTTGCAGGACCTGTTCCATCCCCTGCTCTTAGTCCAGCTCCATCCTCTCCTTTAGCACCTGCAGGCACTAGGCACTCTGCTGTATCTCCAGCACAGGCATTTTTCCCTCCAGGTTTAATGGATTCAGGTCTGCAGCCTACAGCTGGTGGACAATCTTCTGTTATTACCAATTCTACTCCAGACATGCAGTCGAGTAAGAAAAACAGCTACCGTAAACCAGTTATTATTGCTGTGGTTGTAACTGCTTCAGTGACATTTGTTGTTGTGGCACTGCTCTTTGTGTGCTATACTAAGACCTGTAGGACTGGCTCTGGAGCTGGGCGAAATGATGAGAGGCCTCTTCTCAGCTTAAGCTTAAGTGACTATTCTATAGGTATGTATACGTGTATACATATTCTCTCACGCTTTGTTATTTTACACTTCAAATGCAAATTGGCATGCAGATTTTATTAATGAATTTTCATCTTTCAGGTTCTTCACAGAAGCCATTTCCTTCAGGGAATTCAATTAACAAAGGGAAGCTTGGTAACCAATCATTTCAGGCCAATTCAAATCCTAACAAACGAGCGGATGAAACTCTGACAGTTGTAACTGTTGCTGGTGCTACCAATATCTCTGCGGAAAATGCTACACAGCAACCAGCTTCTGGATCGCCTCCTTTAAAGCCTCCCCCTGGATGGGTAGATCTTTCATCTTCTGAACCGCTTTCCACGAAACCTCCTCCTCCTCCTCCTGTACCGCCGTCCTCTCTGAAATCTTCTGGTGGCCCCCCGCCTCCAGGACCACCTCCTCCTCCACCTAGACCTTTTGGCACCAATGCTGGTCCTCCACCACCACCACCTCCGAAAAGTGGTCTCCCTCCACCCAGGCCACCTGCCATAGGCTCAAAGCTGCCTCGACCTTCACCTCTTGGACCGACTGCTTCAACTGAAGGGGATGAAGCTGGTGCTCCAAAAACAAAACTAAAGCCATTTTTCTGGGATAAGGTTCTAGCCAACCCTGACCAGTCAATGGTTTGGCATCAGATAAAGTCAGGATCATTCCAGTAAGTTTGTCACTTTATTATTTTGTTCTTTTTTTTTTTTTTTTGGCCTCTTATGTGTATGTATGTGAGCACAGTGTTTTCTTTCATTTTCCTTTTTTAGTGTTCTTTGGTCTTGGTCATGAATATCTGCCAAGAATATGACAAATGTGTTTATCTAAATATTGCAGGTTCAATGAAGAAATGATAGAAACGCTATTTGGGGCCTCTACTGATAAAAATAAAAATGGGCCCAAGAAAGAATCTTCGTCCCAAGATCCTTCAACTCAGTATATCCAAATCATCGATTCAAAAAAGGCGCAAAATATAGCAATTCTTTTAAAAGCTTTAAATGTGACAACAGAAGAAGTTTGTGATGCACTTCAAGAAGGTCTCTCTCTCTCCTTTTCGCTTTTATTAAAGACAAGAATTTTTATTTTGGTAATATATTGGTAACATTTGTAGTGGACAGAGATGTAATTAATATATTTAACTTATATGATGTAGCATAAAGTATAATTGCTCAAATTTAGTTCTAATTTGCAAAGTGCATAAAGGGTATTTAGAGTTCTCAAGGTAATGGCGAAAAATGTTTCCAAAGTAGGAGTAAACAGTCTTGTTAAGCTTTGACATGATTTATTTGTAAATCGAACATCATTATGTCATTTTCAAAGATGCTTCAGGATTTATGCAGGACCATCAGATTCTGTTGAAGCTGGACCCCTGATGCGGAGTGCAAAAACTAAGTAAGATGTGAGGCACGTGGAATTAGAATTGTTAACGTGTGTATTGGCCATGGCCAATAAAATTTTACAACACTACATTATGCCCAAATGTGGACCAAAGGCATATATCATTTTAAGTAAATCTACTGAATGATATCTAACTACATTGGCAAAATACTTCTCTTTTTTTTTTTTTTTGGGGTGCGAGGGAATTAGATTAGAAGCAAGAATAGATTATATGCTTGGATATCATCAGCAGACATCAGTGGGTTGAATGCTGTTAGAGCATGGTGCTTCATTTTGATGCCTTTTCTTAGCTGTGGTGTCCTCTTTAGTACTTCTTTGCAGATGCCAAACACCAAGGGCACAGTCTAATACATTCTACTTGCATCAGGGAATGAGCTTTCACCGGAGCTCCTTCAAACTTTGTTAAAGATGCAACCAACAGTAGATGAAGAACTAAAGCTAAGGCTTTTTAGTGGTGAAGTTTCTCGACTCGGACCCGCTGAACGTTTCATGAAAGTCCTGGTTGATATCCCATTTGCTTTCAAAAGGCTGGAATCATTACTTTACATTAGCACTCTTCAGGAGGAAAGTTCAATGGTTAAGGAGTCCTTTGTGACCTTAGAGGTGAGTCATTGCTCTGAATGTTATCACATAATTTTATGTCTCTGAGATTGTTGCTTTTGTACCTGTTGATGGTGAAAAAGGACAGCTTTTTTTTTTTTTTTTTTTTTTTTCAATTGAAATCCAATGGAGCAATCTAAATCCAAGCTGTTGACAACCAGCTTGTCCTTTTTAGCCTTGTGAGATCTGTAGAGATTTTACACCAAATGGAACAGAAGTTGGATGGGTTGGTACTAAAAGAAACTCTGCATAGGAAAATAATTTATTTCTTTCTGCATTTATGCTTTTTTTGTATTTAGTGCACCATGTATGTGTGTGTTATGAACTGATAAAAGAAGAGAATCTGAGAATGCTGTACACCCTAGTGCCAGCTTATCATGTTGCGCTTATTTTCAATTTTGCATATGATATAATATGACTGTAGTTACTACATTGCATGGATTGAGAATTTCATGTCATCTCCCTTTTATGTCGCAGGCTGCTTGCACAGAACTCAGAAAAAGCAGGTTGTTCCTCAAACTCCTGGAAGCTGTTCTGAAAACTGGCAATCGTATGAATGACGGAACATTCCGTGGAGGTGCACAAGCATTCAAACTTGACACACTTTTAAAATTGTCAGATGTGAAAGGTGCAGATGGTAAGACCACACTGCTACACTTCGTTGTTCAGGAGATAATCCGCTCAGAAGGGGTACGAGCTGCCCGTGCAGCCAGAGAAAGCCAAAGTGTGTCCAGCATCAAGTTTGGGAATCTGAATGAGGTTTCTTCCGAGGATTCAGAAGAACAATACCGGACTCTGGGTCTACAGGCGGTTTCAGGTTTGAGCGATGAGCTTGTGCATGTCAAGAAAGCTGCAGGTTTGGATGCTGATGTCTTAACTGGAACTGTTGGCAAACTTGGTCACGCACTCATAAAAACACGGGATTTCCTGAACTCAGATATGAAGAGTATAGATGAAGAAAATGGGTTCCACAAAACCCTAAAAGATTTTGTACAGAATGCTGAAGTTGACGTTATGTGGTTACTGGAGGAAGAAAAGAGAATAATGGCTTTGGTGAAGAGCATGACAGATTACTTTCATGGGACCGCAGGGAAGGATGAGGGCTTGCGATTGTTTGTTATTGTTCGGGATTTCCTGATAATCTTAGGTAAGGTTTGCAGAGAGGTGAAAGATGCTCCAAGGAAGCAAAATAAATTGCCAAGCAAAGAAGGTTCAACAGTGCCACCTTCACAATCCCGCCAACCGCCTCCCAATCCCCATCAACGGCTTTTTCCAGCAATCAGAGACTTGCGGATAGATAATTCTAGCTCAGATGACGACAGTTAGTAGATTCGTCTAGTTACAGGTATCCATTTAGTAGGAAGTTACTAAATTGTACATCTTTGCAAGCTATGCTACTGATGAATATTTTTTTTCGTTTTTTCATATCGTCAGGTGAGTGAGAGTTTTCTGGAGTTGCCAATGGGAGATAGAATGCTGATTCTTCATTGACGACATCTGATGTAGATGATCAAGCTACCATTTGGTTCGAAATGTTTATGAATTCATGGATCATCGAATGTGCAAATGTGTTTTTAGACAATCAGACACGACACAAGCATAACAATGTTATCGGTACTTCCCCTTCACCTTGCCCTTGCCCTTGTTGCTATATGGAAGCTAGGGGTTTGATCTACGGAGCTACATTTGTTTTAGGAGTGTGAAGCTCCACTGATGTACTCATAGTTAGCACGTCTTAGATGTTGTTATTCATAATCATTTTTTGTACAATTTTGTTGATAGTTTTTTATGTTTGAAATTGAAAGAAAGTAGGCAGTCTAAATTTTTGTGATGATTCAAGGAGCCGTGCACAAATTCCTTCAAAATGTGTTTTAATATCGTTAGTGAGGGAAAATATAAGTTATTTTTTTAGCATTTTAAATAGAAGACATGAACACTAACTACAAACTCTTGGGTGATTTCTCTTTCTATAAGATAATATGATATGATAAATTAATTATTAATAATATGATACGACAACTCGAGAAAGCATCACAAAGTGGTCAATTTTTAAAACTAATATTTAATTTATTCCAATATCTCACACTTCTTATTACTATGATGTGTCATTTGCTATCGATTAAGTTAGATGGTCCGTCAAATTCATATTTATTTTCATGAATCATGCCATTTGTTCTCGCAATTGAAAATTGGTATCACATGTAATGCATTAATTTCATCATACTACCATTATGATATTAGTTTACCACCAAAAAACAACGTGCAACCAAAATCTCAATCACACGCGTAACGTTTTATTGGGCAACAAAGTTGGATAGATATTGAATGTTACATGAATTAATCTTGGATGATATATGTTTATTTTGTTTATTTTTTATAATCGTGATGTCCGAGCCAGCTTACACACACCTCGACTAATCCACGGACCCGACAACTCTTTATATGAACATGTAGACCTTATAGATAAGTAGTTTGCAAGTAAACCTCTCCGAGCTCTCTCTTCAACTCTTTCTGAAGTTTATTGCACTAGTAGGTTTACTCTGTTCCATAAATTCCTCTTTTGATGCAAGCATTAGTATTCTCAAACAAAAAGAACAAAAAAACCATCAAAGTGTTAATGCATAAAAGAAGTGCATGTTCCCAAGTCCGGTTTGAAGACGAGTGAACTTGTAAAAAAAAAATTACTATTATCACAACCGCAACCAAAATCTAAGAAGCTTTATGCATTATGGTTCTAAGATTATATTCACTTTATAAAAAAGCCAATGTTAGAGAAGTATAGAGGTGTTTGGATTGGATTATTATGGAGTCGATCTGATGGGGTGTACAGGTTCATGAAGATATCCCAACTTTGTGATGCTATTTTCATACTTATGGTAAGTGATAGGTGTAACTTGTACGGCACGTGGAGATAAGGGTGTTAACCGGTTGCTTTCTACCAAGACTCTACAATCTCATCAGGATACCTACGGGTAGATGTCATTATCTCACCAGAATACCTACAGGTAGATGTCATTATCTCAACAGAATACCTACGAGTAGATATCTCAACAGGATACCTACGGGTATATGTCATTATCTCAACAGGATACTTATGGGTAGATGTCATTATCTCACCAAGATACCTACGGGTAGTTATCACGATATCAACACCACCGCATTAAAGACTCTATAAATAGAGGGTCGGGGTCAACCTAAAGAGGTACGCAATAATCACTCACCATTATTCCTGCTATATTTCTCTGAACGATCCAAGTTCTAACTCGACCGTCGGAGCCTATTTGACCAGTACCCCACCAGTACCTCTTCCAGTCACTGTTTGTTTGTTTTTTACATGAACGACATCGTTTTCTACCCGACCATTCTACGCATCATCAGTTGGCGCCGTATGTGGGAAGCGACAACTTCTTACTTCCAGAAAGCGTTATAATGGTCCAACTACGAAGCAAAAGTAAGGTGGGTGATGCCTCTGGACAACCCAGAGATCATCTCCTTCAACCCAATGATCCATTGCTCCCAACCAACCAAGGAGTACCACCGACCTATACCGGTCTACCTCTAGTGCATCCTCCCCGGCCTGATGGCCAAGAGGATGCACGTGTCTCTCTGGGAGAGCAAGAAGTTGGCGATGACAGGTCATCGCACAACTCTGAAAATCCCCAAAATTCAGACCCAGTCAGACAAGGCGATCCTACAGAACGTGTGGCGGTATTAGAACAACAGGTTCAAACTTTGGCCCAAGGGATGGACCAAGTGATCCAACATACCCAGCAGAACGCTTTGCTTCTTCAACGACTGGCTGGTTCCATTCCTCCCGCCCCGGATGCGATAGGACATAATAATTTGGAAAAGGGGGTAAAGCATAACCACAACCAGGATCAACGGAGGACAGTGATCCGGAACACCCGATGAGGCAGGACTTCTAATGATCTTACAGAAGCCGTGGGTGTGGATCAACAGATCCAAGATCTGAAAGCACTGATGGAAGATATGGCACAGACAATGAAGGGCAAAAGCCCCGCTATTGTGGATGAACTCCTACAGAAGACTAATTCCCCCTTTGATGTTTTGGTGATGAGTGTTCCCCTACCTAACAAGTTCAAGATGCCACAGTTGGAGAACTTTGATGGGTCCAAGGACCCTCTTAACCACCTGGAGACTTTTAAGGCACTCATGCATCTACAGGTTGTCCCAGATGTTATCATGTGTCGGGTTTTTCCCGTCACCCTAAAAGGGTCAGCCCGAGTCTGGTTCAACAAGGTGAGGCCCGGTTCTATTCGTGACTTCGACGAGTTAAACAAGAAATTTATCAGGCACTTTATTATCAAGCGGAGACACAAGAAGCCCGCCACCTACCTGCTAAACATCAAACAGGATAAAGGAGAGTCGCTTCGAGATTTTTTTTGTAGTGGATTACCCTTCCACTTACAATATCATCCTCGGAAGAGCAATTCTCAATGCATTGAAAGCAATAACTTCAACTTACCACCTGCTAATAAAGTTCCCAACTGATCATGGTCTAGGAGGGGTAAGAGGAGACCAAGCTATGGCACGAGAATGCTATACAACCGCTCTAAAAAATAGAAGGTCACATGAAGCACTTACTATCGAAGGTCTCAAATCAGTCTCAAGTGAAATTACTCCCCGACTAGAGCCAGTAGAGGACCTCATAGAGGTAAGTCTGGAAGAGGGTGGGAACCGAAAAACAGTAAGCATCGGATCTCTGTTCTCCGAAAATTAATTTTTTTCCGAAAATTAATTTTTTTTGGGAATAAATTTTTTTTTCGGAAATTTTTTTTTTTTTTTCCAAATATTATATATTATTTTTTTCAAAATAATTCATATTTTCGGCCATATATATATATAGAAAGAGAGAAAAAAGTCAAAATTGGTAGGCCAAAACCATGATTTTAGTGATTGATTTTAAAAAGCCCAAAACCAAGTCCAAAACCCACCAACTAAACATGGTTTGGTCTTGAAATCAAAGACCAAAACCAAAACTAGGCCCAAAACCACATATTCAAACATGCCCTAAATGTCAGCTCGAGAGTTGTGAAAGGTGGGGTATTATAAAATAGATATAAAATTGAAAAAATATAATAAAAAAGATGGCAAATATCATTTAGTAGCGATATACAAAAAAATGCTGCCAAAAATAAATTATGACAACATTATTTGGTAAGTGTCACTAAATAATTGTTGTTATACACTAGTTTTGTTGTAGTGTCTCATCTCTAGTTATGAATGGAAGTGTAATTTAAAGCCTAAAAATACAGAATAAAAAAAAAGTTTTCATCTCTTAGTTTTAACATTCTTTACCCATTTTCATGTTTGAGAGCTTTCTTACAAAAGTCTTTTAATTTGTTTATATAATATATTTTAGATTTAGTTATAATGTAAATTCATTGTTCATATATATATATATATACACACACACCATGGATTCAAAAAGAAAAGAAATGAAATATGGTTTACTAATACTTAAGCACAATTGGGTTTAATCCAATATGAGACTCATTTATAAATAATTTGTCTTTAGATAAGTAAGAATTATGTATTATATAATACATAATAAAATAATTTATAATACATATATATATATATATATATATATATATATATATATATATATATAAGTTGGGAAGTTCTTAACGAGTCTTGTTCAGGAGCATGTTCATGAAAATGTTCACGAGTTTTACTCGCGAACACAGTCCATCGATGTACATACGGTACCCGACAAAAATAAAATACAGGCCAACCTGACATAAGATACAGATCACCAGACTCGTAGGTACTAAAAGAATAGTACATTAATTCGAAAAGACAAGATAAATTTAAACTAGCCCTAACCATGGCCTAACCAACCAAAATGAACAGTAGGTCAAAACATGTTAACCGTATCATAGCAACTACATCCAACCATGTTCGGCTCATAACCTGAAAATAATAAACACAAGGGGAATGAGCTTAACGCTAAGCAGGGAAACGTCATATGTCTCCAGCCCTAACTGGCGAGATTAACAGGCTCTCCCCAAAACCACAATTGAATCCCATCCTGAAAGATAACACACATCTCGTCTTGGTCTACATACTCGTGAGATCCACCACTTGACACATTGAATACTCATTAATCCACCTATAACAACGGTAAAAAAAATCGTATAACATATATACATATCTCAATAATCAAATATCGTGCGATGATATGCGAATGAAATGCAGGTCCTCATCTACCTACACTCATAATGTCGACCCTCACTACAACTGCATTACCGAGTCGCAACTAGGCATAGCTCTCTCTACTACCCTGCAGTCAATTAGTGCGACAAACACACGCACAATGACTCATCTAGGATGACCCAACTCCGAAGTCTTATGAACAAGCGGGATGACCCAACTCCGAAATCCATGTAATACCATGGGATGGTACAACTTCGAAGTCCCAAATTAGCGGGGTGGCCCAACTTTGAAACCCCTATACCCAGATAGTCGTATCCCGACGTCTGATGCTTAATGCAACACATGCTCTCATAGTCTCTACTGACTACATGCTCGTGTAATGACATGACATGACATAATAACATCATACTATACCTAGCATCCTAGGTAGATAGACATGAATTTAAAATCAATTTAAATACATGCACAACATGCTTAATTAAAAACATATAAACACGAAACACATCACTCTCAATGATACCCATTTTATTATCTATTTTCCCAAATAATCACCAAATCATGGTATTTTCATCAATTTCAATTTAAACACATTTTAAGCCATTTTAATTCATAATTATTACAAGAATAATTCACATGCCCAATGGTACAAAACTCTAAATTAAAGTAGGTTTCCTTACCTCTAGAAGCGTGCTTAAAAGCGACAATAAACCAAATTCTTTTTTTAATATTTTTAAATATTTTACTATAAATAAATTTAATTTTTGATTTATGCCAAAATAAAAAATTAATGTCTTGTTGGTATAATAAAATATGAGGGTAATAAATCTTGTTTCCAAACACTAGCTATTTCAACAAACCTTGTTTCAAAATACCACTTATCTCAATATTGAGGGTAGTTTCGGTATAATGGGTGTAAATGATGTGAGCTTGTAAAAATAAGAGGGTGTAAATGAAGATTCTCAAACCTGGGGGGTCTGATTGAAAAAAAGAAGAAGCAAACCTGTGTAAATGAAGTTAACCTTAAACTAAAGGATAAATTGCAATGGCACCCCTTGAGGTTTAAGTCAATTGTAGGTAGTGGTCAGTCAACGCTTTTTTGGACATTGACACCCCCGGGCCTTGAAATGTCTATATTGCCCTTGACTAAAATAATTAATTTTATTATATAAATATCATGAATGCCAAAATGCCAAAATTCCCCATCCACTAACCGTACATGTGCCCCACTACCCATCTCATTTATTTATTCTTTCGTATTTTACTTGATTTAATTTTTTAGTGGATATGAAATTTGGGAATTTTGTTAAAATTAATATGATTTTATATTTATTGAAATAAAATAAAATTGAAATTTTAGGGGTTGTGTTATATTTTTTATATTTATTAAAAAATTTGGTAATTTGATACGATTATGTTTATCAAATTAAATTGAACTAATTTTATATTTATTTAAGTATTATATTTTTCTATGTAACATTGAACTAAAATTGGGACTTGCATTAATTTGGTCTTAGTTTAAGTTATTTTGATAATTTAATGGATATAAATTTTGGAAATTTTTAAAATTTGATAAGATTTATGTTTTATCTAAGTATTATGTTTATTTAAAATAATTGAAAATTTCATTACTAAATCAGGGGTATTGAGGTCTTTTCATAGTGTGTGAGGCCTATTATGGGGGTGTAATTGCAAAAATTTTGAAACCTTAGGGGGTGTTGGGACAACACTTGCTTTGACCGGCCACTATTTGCAATTGATCTAAACCTCATGGGGTGTCATTGCAATTTACCCTAAAATAAATTAAGAGAGTCCCATATAGGAGTAGTTGGATTGTAGGAACCTCCTCATCATCCCACCGTTCACTTGTCAATCAATCAACGGCCACAGATATCAATCTGCGTCCTCGCTTCTCATTGGCTGTTTCTCACCCCAAGAACCCTATATAAACACCACACACCCCATATCAAAATTCAAACCCAATCCCAAATCTCCCAAAATTTCCCACTTTCCCCTCTCTCTCTCTCTATCTCTAAATTCAAACCTCACTTTCTCTCTCTACTATGGCCGGAAGAGGAAAATCCCTGGGCTCCGGTGCCGCCAAGAAGTCCACCTCCCGCAGCAGCAAGGCCGGCCTCCAGTTCCCCGTCGGCCGCATCGCGCGCTTTCTCAAAGCCGGCAAGTACGCCGACCGCGTCGGAGCCGGCGCTCCCGTCTACCTCGCCGCCGTCCTCGAATACCTAGCCGCTGAGGTAATATACACATAATATATTCATATATATATAAACATATATCATAGTTGTTTGTGGTATTTTGATTCGTATAGATCTGGAATTGATGTGCGATTCGGAACTTTAGGTTTTGGAATTGGCGGGGAATGCGGCGAGAGACAACAAGAAGAGCCGAGTGGTGCCACGTCACATCCAATTGGCGGTGAGGAACGATGAGGAACTGAGCAAATTGCTTGGCGCGGTGACCATCGCCAACGGCGGTGTGATGCCTAACATTCACACACACTTGTTGCCCAAGAAGGCTGCTTCTTCCTCCAAGGCTGAAGAGTGAATGGAACATAGATCTGGGATTCTCAAAACTCTTGTGAAGGATATGATTCATACTCTACGAATTTCAGTTTTTAGGTTAAAACCGCTAGTTTTTAGGGTTAGGGTTTGATTTTCAGTTGTTGACTTTGTGTTCATCTTACTTTTGAGTAAATTTCAGAATGAAAATTTTCAACATTTTGTTGTGAATTTGTTGATTGATTGAGATTGTGTTTAAATAGTGTTGCTTTGTGTTATCAGACATGGTATGGTTCATTTTGGGTTTTTCTGTTGGAAGTTTGTGGCTTTTAATCGGATTTAATATAAATTGAAGAAAACGATGTCCAATGTTCAAGTATATTCTCCTACCTAAACATCAATATTATTTTCTATCCTGGTAATCAAATTTAAACAAGCATGAATCTAGTAATTAATAAACGAATTTGATTAATGTTTAATGTTATATATATATATATATATTGCAATTCGGAATGTTGTCTTATGAAGTTAATCAAATGAACTCTAGGCTTGCATTTGCAAATTCAACTCTGAAGTTCGTGAACTAGTATGTCTTTTTTCTTTTTGAGTTTAAAGTCACTATTCAGCAAATTATTTTGTTTTCGGCCATCAAAATCTAATATTTCCAATGAAATACATTTAATTTCAATCTAGTGTGATATATATGTATATTTTTAAGCAGGATCACTACTCATGGTGGAAATTTTGTCAAATAATCAAATCGAAGTAGGAATGATTGGTCCCTATCCCTTCAAGTTTCAATATTAAGGTAAAATGAGGACCAGTGTTAGCATTGATATTTAGAAGTGTATGATACCTTTTTTTTAGTTGTTGCTTCTGAGATCATGTATGTTGCTTTGAGAAGTTTGCATAATGAAAATTTAAAACATGTTCTATTAGTATTAGTATTTTTGTCTCTGTACATTCCTGCTTTGCATCAGTAGACAAGGGCCGAATGGTATTTGCATTTTGGTTTGTTTGTTGGACAATTAGTGGGATTTCATATAAAATATAAAATGGATCACTCTCTAGCCTAAAGAGCTTTTTGGCAAAGGCATAGTAAATGAAGTCTTAATGTTTCAATTTCAATTAAACGGTAAGTAGGCTCGTTTGGTAACTTGGTTTTTGTTTTGGTTGGTTTGTTTGGTAAGAAGTTTGTCTTGGTATAATTATATATATATATTAATATGTATTAAAAATATATAAATATGAAAATATATATATAAAATTAGAAAATAATAATAAAATGAATATATATATATATATAATTAAAAAATATTTAAAATTTCCGAAAACAATTGACATTTCTATTTTTTTTATTACAAAAAATATATATATAATTGATAAAAATATTTTAAAATGTGAAAATTATATATAAAATTCAAATAATATATATTAATATATATATAATTGATAAAAATATTTCGCACTTTCCAAAAAATATAAAAAAGTGCGAAATATTTATAATTTTTTCCAAATTTTTTTTCTGCAACTTAATTTTCCGAAAATATAGTTTTTCATAATATATTTTTTGAAAAAATATATATTTTAAGAAAATTATATTTTGAAAAAAATATTTCCAAAAAATTATAAAATTTTCGCACTTTTTTTTATATATTATTTAAAGTGCGAAATATTTAAAATTAAAAAAATATATATAATTCAAAAAAAATATAAAAATTTGAAAAATTATATTAAAATATAATTTTTTTCCAAATAATATTTTTTTCAAAATATAAAATTTGAAAAATACTTTTCCGAAAAATATATATTATGTTCCAAAATATGATATTTTGCGAAAAATATATATTATGTTTCAAAATATTATTTTTTTTCCGAAAAATAATTTTTTTCCAAATATTATATATTATTTTTTTCAAAATAATTCATATTTTCGGCCATATATATATATAGAGAAAGAGAAAGTGAGAGAAAAATCAAAATTGGTAGGCCAAAACCAATGTTTTAATGATTGGTTTTAAAAAATTCAGAATCAAGTCCAAAAACCACCAACCAAACATGGTTTGGTCTTCAAATCAAAAATCAAAACCAAAACCAAGCCCAAAATCCACTTCCCAAACAAGCCCTAAATAAAATTTACAACAGTGCACATCTTTAATCACAAGAAAGTTCCTAATCCATGGACAAATAATGTTGGAAGAAAAAAATTGCATATATATTAAACCTAGAGCGACTAAGTTTTTAGATTAAACTATATCTACCTAATAATGATTTCACCTCTTCAGAATATTGACGTCAATGAAGAGGGAGCACTAATAGTTAATTAACTTTTAAATTAGAGATGAGACTCCACTGTTTCCTCTCTTTTAAGTTTTTAGATTTGACATTCTAGTCAATCTCATTAATTGAAGTCACACATCAATAATGATTTCAAATTACGTCGATAATGAGTTTTTTTTTTCCCACTTCCTTTTTCTTCTTTGTCATCTTGTATTCTATCAACTTGAGATAGGATCAACTTTAAAACCTTTTAGCATGTTTGTTTATCGGTTATGGTCACATATTTGTGATTTTGTCATAATTTTTTGAGATCAAATCATGTTTATTTTATCTTGGTCTCAAAAAATATAATCAGATCAAATTGAATCAAAATAATCTTTTTTAGGACAATAATTTTTGATGATTCTATCTAGTCTGGTTATAAAATTTATCCAAAATCTAATCAAAATGTCCTCTAATATATAACCAAAACATAAAAATAAATTAATAAATTAATAAAATATATTTATAAATTAATATAAATAAAATATATTAAAAAATTAATATAAATAAATTAATAAAATATATTTATAATAAATAATAAATTAATAAAATATATTTATAAATTAATTAAAATAAATGAATAAATAATAACATAAATATTGAATTAAATGAATTATATTTATAAAAAAAATGAATAATAAACAAAATGAAATAAATAATAATAATTAATAAATTAAATGAATTAAATAATGAAAAAAATAAATAAAAATAAATAAATTAAATAATACATAATAATAATAATAAATAATAAATTAATAAAAATAATTTTAGAGACAAATAAAAATAAATGAATAAATAGTAATAAATAATAAAAAAAATGAATTAAATAATATATAAAAATAAGAATAAATAAATAGATAATAAGATAATTGAATTAAATAATACATAAAAATAATAATAAATAAATAAATAATACGCAAAATGAATTAAATAATACATGCAAATAATAACAAATTAATCAATATAATAATAAAAAATAAATAAATGGATAAATAATAATATAAATAATAAATTAATAAAATATATTTATAAATTAATTAAAATAAAAAAATAATAATATAAATAATAAATTAAATGGATTATATTTAGAAAAAATGAATAATAAACAAAATTTAAGACCAAACCAGTTTGCCAAACAGGGTCTGGTTCAAAGAAGTTTGGAACCAGACAGTTTATCAAACGTAGTCTCGTTCCAGTTTCATCAAACCAAGACCATTAAACCAAACCACTTACCAAACAAAATTTCAGAACATCACTCAGAACGGACCAGACCAGTTACCAAATGGACCTTATATTCCTACTTTTTTGTGTCATAACTCTACTAACCAGTACAATTTTCTACTAATGGTCATTTGCTTATGAGACCAATAACATTTTTTTACTTTTCTACAATTTTTTACTTTTGTTTCTATTGTTGGAATCTAACTTTTTTAAATAATGATTTTTAGTATTTTTTTATTGTATAAATAGTGTATGAATTATTAATTTTACCCATAATGGGATCCGTGATGGTAGGTTTTATTATTTTAATGCATGAAATTTAAATTAATAAATTGACAAAATAAAGTACTTTAATTTTTTCAAAATTAAACACTTAAATATGAAAGTGAATACTTAAATTGGGACGGAGAGAGTTTATATAGTAATTAAAACACTCCTAAAATAGCTCCAATAGTTAACAATTCAAAATGCATAATATAAGAATCAAATACCATATATGCAAAACATATATTACCAAATTCACATTACAATAATAGACAAGCTATGTTTATAGCAATAACAATTTAACTTCTTTTCTTTTTTCCTCACTTCCCAAATTACATCTCTCCTCTTATAAAAACTATATATACTACTCCCTGAAACTAAAGATAGAATTAATTTTTCATTATTGCACCAATAAAAGTCATCCTTGAAAAATTAGATTCCTTAAAATGGACATATAAATTGGTACAGAAGCCGTAATAAGTAAACCATTTCCACAACACCACTCTATTCAAAACCATTCCTCCCACCAACACATCTTCAATTATACAAAATCATTCCCAAAAAAGAATCACCAACAAAATATAAACATGAGATGAAATGTACCCTTCCAAATTCAGAAACACAGAAATTCAATTCAGCCAACACACCAACTTCTAGTTGCAGACAATCTAAAAACACAAATTGTCAGCAATAACACCTTCAGTTAAAGAGTAGAATTTCAAAAAAAATTTGAAATCATTAATTTCTGAACCTCTCTTTCCCAATAATTGAAAAAACCCAATTGCGAATATGATAAAATCATGCAAATAATCAAACAGAAGAAACAAAAAAAAAAAAAATCCAGCACATAACTGAGACAAATTAACTGCTCAACCCCTTATGCATTAATACAAAGAATCAAACAGAATTTTTTTTTTCCAAATTTAGCCATACACGAGATTCATTCAATCTTTCATTGATATAAAAGACATCTGTTCATAGAAGATTGATCATCCATATTCACACTACTCTAACTAAAAACCTAATACTACAACCCAAAAATAACAGAACCACAAACACAGACACAAAGCTTAATTATAAGCCTACACAGATCTAAAAGACACATTTTCCCATTACCAAAAGAGACCCATCAAAGAACACCGCTTAGCTGTCATCATCGGCAGAGGGCTTCGACGACCCACCGGCCTTCTTCGGCAGCAGAAGGTTGTGGATGTTCGGCATCACACCGCCGTTGGCGATGGTCACATCCCCAAGAAGCTTGCTCAGCTCTTCATCGTTCCTCACCGCCAATTGAATGTGTCGAGGCACGATTCGAGTCTTCTTGTTGTCCCTTGCAGCATTTCCCGCCAACTCCAGAACCTATAAACACAAAATTACACGCACAATCAATCAACCATACGAACAGAAATCGTGAAACCCTAAATTTTGGGGATTTTCGAAACCCTAGAAATTGGGGGTTTCGATGAGGAAGTTAAATTGAGAGAGAAGGGGTTGATACCTCAGCGGCGAGGTATTCGAGGACGGCCGCGAGGTAGACCGGAGCACCGGCGCCGACTCGTTCGGCGTACTTGCCGGCCTTCAAGAACCGCGCGATACGGCCGACGGGGAACTGCAGGCCGGCCTTGCTGCTGCGAGATGTGGCCTTCTTTGCGGTTCCAGATCCTAGGGTTTTGCCTCGACCCGCCATTGCTGTTTGCTGATTAAGAGGAGATTTGTGGAGCTAGAGCGAACCCTAGAGAGAGAGAGTTCGAGGGGGATCTTAGAGAGAGAAAAGAGCTACTTGTGCCAGAGGAGTCGGTCTTCATCTATATATAGAGGTTGGTGTTGTGATGTTGAACCAATCACGTAAGAGTACGCGGATCGAGAGTTTTAACCGTACGATGAGAAGAAAAGGAACGGTGGGATCTGAATCAGGATTCCATTCGCCGCTTGGTCTTTTTCAATCCTATCCACAAAACAAATGTACTTTACATATTCGTAAGTTTTTATTTTTGCGTTTCATAGTTAGATAAAAGGGAATTTATCTTATTTTATTTTATTTTTTCCTGTTACTTTTGTGCACATCTTAGATCTGGAGTCCAATAAAATCAAAGTTTAATCTTGGTTTTAAATTATTGAATCGACTTCGGTTAAAATATACTATCTTTCGTTCTTATTTGTCGTAATTATTTTTCATGCATCTGTCATTAATCATCCAACTTGCTCATTATTTATTACTAATTGTCTATTAATTCCTCGAGACAATTTCTATATTGATGTTTGTTATGTGATATGGGTAGTAATGACAAAAAAATTCGTCCCGACCCGTCCTGTTAAATTAATCAGGGCGAGTATGGAACAAAAAAAAAATACCCGATTGTATACGGGGCGAGTATGGATCACCCCCAACCCGCCCCGATTAAGTGACCCGTCTCATCTCGCTTAATTAATTATTTACTAAACTAACCTTATATATTTAACATATTACAAATATAACCCATATATATATATATATATATATCTTATTTATTGTTTTTGCTATGAATGAAGTTCATAAAATGTTTTTTATATTTTTTTTACATTTCAATGTTAATGATTTTAATTTTTTACATTTCATCTATTATTTTTGCAATGAACGAATTTCAAAAATTGTTTTTTATAAAAAAAAAAATTATATAAAAAAAGGGGAAAAAATTATATATAACTAGGTCGTGGGGCGGGGCGGAAAATAAAAAAAATAATCGGGGCGGGTATGGGTCACTCCCGCCCCGCCCCGCCCCGCCCCGCTTAATTAGTTTTTTACTAAACTAACCTTATATATTTAACATATTATAAACATAATCCATATATATATATATATATCTTATCTATTGTTTTTGTTATGAATGAAGTTCATAAACTGTTTTTTATATTTTAAAATTAATGATTTTAATTTTTTACATTTCATATATTATTTTTGCAATGAACGAATTTCATAAATTATTTTTATAAAAAAAAATTATGTAAAAAAGGAGAAAAAAATTATATATAATCGAATTGTGGGGTGGGGATAATCAGCTACAGGCGAGGCAGGGCAAAAAATAAAAATATAAAAAAAATTGAGGCCGAAAAATTAAACTGGGTTAGGGACGCGACGGGAAGCCCCGACCCACCCCAACACCCCTAGTTATGGGTATGAGACACGTTGACGCGTCAACTTGAGCTCCATAATTTTTAAACTTAGGAATTTGAAACTTTTGTATATCCCCCCCAGTACAATAATTTATTAAATTTCAAAAAAAAATTAAAATTTGAAACAAATATATAAAATTCAAAAACAATATATATAAAATTCAAAAATAATATATTAAATTTTGAAATTTAAAAAAATATATAAAATTCGAACAATATATCAAATTCGAAAAAAATATATAAATTTCAAAAATAATATATAAAATTCGAAAATATATATAAAATCCGAAAATAATATATAAAATATAAATTTTGAAACAAATATATATTTTTTGGAAAAATATATATAAAAGAAGACCACTAATTAATGTTGGTGATAAGTAGTTTGATTCACTTCATTAGAAAAGATATGACATTCTATCAATATATATATGTTTTCAAATTTTATTTTTTGAAATATATATATAATTTTTGAAATTTATATGTTTTTTTCAAATTTTATATATGTCTTTCAAAATTTATATATATATTTTAATTTTATATTTTTTTTCAAAATTTATATATTTTTTTCAAATTTATATTTTTTTTTGAAATTTAAAATATATTTTTTCGAATTTTATATACTTTTTTCTAATTTTATATATATATTCGGAATTAATATATATTTTTAATTTTATATACTTTTTAAAATTTTAATTTATGATAAATGTGTCATTTACGAATTGAGGGTACATTGCACCCAATTGATAGTTGAAGGGAATTTTTTGTAGTTGAGAGGAGTTTTGTGAAATTAACCCTATTTTAATGGTACATGTGCTTCCTAGATCAGGACTCGGGCCAACTTGCATCAAATTCCTAAAACAGGTTTTAAAGAAATCTCTTCACAGCCCAACTGTTAGGCCCTAGGCCCAATGGACTTGGCATATTTGGGCTCAATTTCTTCTTCATGTAAACCCAGCTCATTGGAGAAAAGGGCCAGCATATCTTCATGGTGAAGCCCTCGAAAATTTATGTATACATCTTTTTGAAGATCCAAACGTAATGGGCCGATAAGAGTAGAATAGATAGCATAGGCCTGCAATTGATATATAATAATATAATTATATAAAGGGAAAATCTGAACTTTGTTGAAACTTTTTATTTAATAATGTCATTACTCTCAGTTAATTACTTAATTTGCAAGGACAAGACACATAAGAGGACGGAAAAACTTTTGGTAATGTCTTCTCAACTAAAAAGATTGTGGATTTTTGTGTTATTTGTAGAAATAAACATATTATATTAATCACTCTACTACAATAAACGTATTAGACAAAAAATTTATCTTAATATTATTTATAACTGTAATCTTGATGTGTAGACTGGATACTTAAAAATAAAATATATTTATTTTCTCAAAATAATATATTGCTAACTATGGTACTAATTTTCTCTTTCTAACGATAAGGTTGAAAAGTTGTCATTATAGAAATGATACTCTATACAGAAAGAAAATTTAAAAGCGTGAAAAATGAAGATATAATTACTACTAGAAACATTGAGGAAAATATCACACGATACATTTATTAAATGTTTATTGTGATTTCCCTATAAAATTTAGATGGGTACTTCATTAAGAAGTTATTGTAGTAGTGGTCCCTTTGAATATCATTTCCCATTTAGCTTTGCTTTAAACTTTTGTCTTTTTTCTTCATATTGATTATGACAATAGTGGAGAAAAATACAAACTAGACTAATATATATATATATATATGACACCTCTATACTAATTAGATTTTCTAACCCCACTAACAACCCCCACTTCATTACAATCTAGAAAAAATACATTCTTGCACTTTACTTTAGATTAGCAATTAAATCATCTCTTAGATTAAAAAATAAGTGAAAAATCGAGTGAGAGGACACTTCCAAGAAGTGCAAATCCCACTCCCACATTAAACTCCAAAGTCATATTATGTCAATGATTAATAAATTATTTTTAAAATTACTTATTTAAATATTTGGCGCGCATCTCTATGTTTAATCAAATGGTTCATTATTAAAAAATTAAGATCATGCCTACCTCAATTCAAGCACTAATGGTTGGTCAGCCATGTATGAATTATAATATTCATCAAAAAATATTTACCATGTAACAAATTTACGTATCAAGTATAAGATCTCAAAAGTACTTATGTTTAGATGGAACAATATCCGAAATTTAAGATTCAAGTAATAATGGTTGGTCAGATGTACTCATTAAAAATTCAACCAAAATCTACCATGGAGGCTATGTACAAGACTTAAATTTGTTACCAAAAAAAATAAAAAACATGTTGAATTTATTACCAAGAAAAACCATGTTTGGATGGAACAATAGTAAATTTAAGAGCATGGCCAACCTCAATTCAAGCCGTTATAGCTGGTGATTAGATACATTCAATATATACTCAACCAAAAATTACCATGTACAGGCTCTTTTTGGGGTAGGTACCATGTTATTTTACAAAATAAAAATTAAAAGAGATTAACATATTTACTCATTCAATATGGTTTCATTCACTCTCACTCTCTTTTACTCCATATCGAGCGTGGCTGATAGAAACACATTTTTTTAATTGCTGTTTGTTGCAGATGATAAAATTATGTCAACCTTACACCATCATGTCCATGTTATTCCTTTTGTTATTGTTACCATAACATTTTTGTAAATGCTGAGTTTATTCTGTGTTCTTCAGTAGTTCTTGATTTGAATACTCTGAACTATATTTACACAATCTCAGATGTTTGGATGTCATAAACCCCATGTCAACATTGGCAAGGGTTAAATTCAAATATTATGCTTCAACATCATGGGCATCCGAGATTCTGAGATGAATAGCTTAACTAAAATCACTTTTCTCTCTATCTCTCTCTCTAAATTAAGCTCTAGTTTGATAAACTTGAGTTACACTTATATGAGCTACACTTATATGAGCTTAAATATTTATAAACATCTTAACAAGTTTATATTTACAAACAGGGGCGGAGCCAGGATTTAAGAGTAGGGGCCGAAGTCGAAGTCGAAGATATTTAAATATTAATTGAATGCATATAAAAAAATACCTTTTATCTTATCATTACAAAATCCGAGCTCGAAAAACACAATAGTTAGGAATAAAATTGAGCTCGGCAATTTTTGAAAACAAAATGAAAATCATCTCTTAGAGAATTTGAACTAAAATTCGAGCATTTTTCTATTTTAATACTAATACTTAAATAATTTACAAGAAACAATTTAAATTAACCAATTGTTATTAAAATTGAATGAACAATAATGCGACAAGTGAATCATAAATAACACAACTATTGAGAATTAAGTAAAGTCATTAATCCAAAACAATCATGCGCCTATACATTGTATGTAATGTCATGCAACGATATTAATTAAATAAATAGTAATTACTCTAATAATATTGTGCATGTTAGTGTATGTAATGTCATAAAATTTTAATTTTTAAAGATGAATACGCAATTCAAGATATGTAATTATATAATTCAAGTTATCATAATAGAAAATTTGGTTAAAAAAATCCAACCCCGACACACCTATACAATCATTTCAAAAAGATTTTTGCAATTAATTAATCTTTTTAATCAGGACATCAATTTATTTATTTATTATTATTTTCATATTGTTGGTTCACAAATATATCCGAGTCTATAAGAATCATACTTTAATGTATTCGTAACTTATTCATTTTTATAACTTGAATGAGTGGTACGATTAAAAAAAAGCATTAGGTTTCATATTTATTCTTTTTTGTTACAATTCCGTTAGATTATTTTGCAGTTTAAAGTGATATATGTATATATATATATATTTTATGTGTTGCTTTCAAATATAACTTTTTTCATATCCATTTCTCAATCAGTATCAGGCACCAAGTGTGTGCCTTCTATGCTAAACAACTTACTGGCTTCTTGTCTGCAGTGGTCCTATTATAGACTATTAGTTACGTGTTATATTCATTATCCACCGTTCATATCCTGTAATATATATATATATATATATATATATATATATATATTTTTTTTTTTTTTCTTTTTTCTATATGCGGTAGTATTTATACTCTTGCAGATTTGTAATGTTATAATATGTTGTCTTTACTGGTACAGATATGTATTTGAAATTTAAATTTTGTAATGTCATCAAATAGGGTTTCCTCTATTGACTCACGGGTGAACAGTATTATTATACACTCAATGCAGTTTTCGTCCTCTGTTTTACTGAGCCAGATGCAGCAGTTTGGGTGTCCATTGTTCACACTTGCATAATATGGCCCACTTCTCTCCCTCCCCAACATATACACTTACCCCAATAAAAGTTTATTAACTATTTGTCATTTTTTTCTTTTTGTTCGAGTTCGTTTTTCAAAAATTATTTTTTATTTTTTTGGATGAAATGCTTGTGTTTCGTAAAAATTTTATAAGAACGTTTTGAATAAGATAGCGGATACTAGTTTTTTTAAAATTTTTTTTATTTTATCCTTAAGTTTCTAAGGTACACTAATAGCATCATTATATCTTTTATGGTGGTGTCGAAAGAGTCTTTTGCTCATTATGCTCATCTCCTAAAAGCTAAAAATAATGAATCTTTATGAAAACTCATATATATAGCAAATGTGACACTATTATATATTTTTGAGGTGAAGTTGTTAAATGAATATTGCATCCGGTTCGTTCAGCAGATTTGTTAAAAGTCTTGGGATGATATATATGTAATTTATTTGGGAACTTTCAATTCAAATGAGGTGACTCATAGGTGTCTGGTATCAATCCAATTAAATTCAGTGTCCCTCTCTGAGTTTTTAATGTGTACCTTTCTCACCTCTGTAATTATTTAATGCCACTGAACAAGCTTCCATTTTTTTTTATCACTTCCCTTGTCAATTTTCATGTTAACCAAGAAGCCCAAGATTCTCATTTTCTTCAATTTCTAAGTTGGTCCATTTTTCAAATGCCTTCTCTTAGTTGAAGACCATTCCTTGGTCTCTCTTCATTTCATTTCATTCAAAATATTATATATATATATATATATATATATATACATGTTAGTTTTGTTTTAGTTTTATATGGGTAATTGTTAGAAATTATTATTATTATTATTATTTTTGTCATTTTTATCTTGGACAGATATGATTTCAACCATAGGGTGAATTTGTTCATTTTGTTTATTTATTCTTATCTTATTGGGCGTCCATGTTGCATTTGATAGATGAACATGGCCGTCCATTTCATGACAACCCTTTTGGGAAAAATCTGCAGTGCTTTAAGTCCTGGTGGTTGGATGGCTTTTAAATTGCATTCCATAGAATGATTTGGTATATTTGGAAAGTATATATCTTTTCCAATTTTTTTGCCTTCAAACTGTATGACCCATTGCTTCTGAGAATGGGAAGAAAAAAGATATATAGTTGGAAGATAGACTTATTTTGATGTTTAGCTGTATAATATTTGCCACAATGGGAATGGAAAATTAGGAGTGTTTGGATGAGTAGAAAATAGGAGATTTGAATGGTATGAAGCTTAGAAGTGTGTGGTGAGTGAGAGAGAAGAGTGAAAATATGCCAACAGTTTGGTTTTCTTTGAAGAAATCTTTGCATTGCAAATCAGAGCCATCTGATGTTCATGATCCAAAGACTAGGAAGCATTTGAGCACAATCTTGACTAAGAAAGCAGGGAGGTCAGGGTGTTCAAGGTCCATAGCCAATCTCAAAGATGTTATTCATGGAAGCAAGAGGCACATGGACAGGCCTCCAACTTGTAGCCCAAGATCTATTGGGAGCAGTGAATTTATGAACCCAATAACCCATGAAGTGATTCTGAGCAACTCAACTTGTGAGCTCAAAATCACTGGCTTTGGTGGTTTCCATGAAGGGATTGGTGGTGGTGGTGGTGGTGGAGGAGGAGGAGGTGGGGGTGGTGGATTTGGTGGGGACTCAACTTTTGTGGGTACTTTAAAGCCTGGTACCCCTGGCCCTGGAGGGCACCCTACAATGCACTATTTTAATTCTTCAATGAGGGCTTCCTCAACTCCTTCAAGAAAGAATGGTGCTCTATTATCAGATAGGGAAGGATCTGTATTAGGGGGTGGTGGGATTCTTGGTGGCGGCAATGGTGTTCATTCAAACCCTAGGGCTTGTTTTGAGAGGGATGCTAATGGGGCTACTACATTGCAATGCCACAAATGTGGAGAGCAGTTTGGCAAGTGGGAATCCCTTGAGGCTCATCATCTTTGCAAGCATGCTGGTGAGAGACCCTCATCATGATTTCCATCTTTATTGATGTTTATGTGCTTCATTATTCAAATTTCCAAATTAAGGGTCCCTCAAACCAATTTTTGTCTCAAATAAAGCATCTCTTTGTGCTTGCTTTGCATCAATTGTTCCTTTTCTTCTGTTTCTTAGGGCCACTTTTAATCAAAATGCACCAAGAATAATAAGGAATATCCCTTCCAATACTTTTACTTTTTGGTCAAGCTCATTCGTTTCTTGAGAATCTGACTTTTTTTCGAGCAAAGAGCCTAATTTATCTATGAGAAAAAAAAACCCAGTTTTAGATTTACAAGACATTGATTTTCTTATGGATAGAATATATTTGTAGCATTTTTACCAGATTTCCCAATAGTATTGGATTTAGTAGGACATCACATCCCCATTTTTTTTATAGAGTTCATACCTCTAACTTTATTCTTTTTCTTTTGAACATGAGGTATCTCATTATCTGCCAAATATACATATTAAGTTCTTGCATTCATTTCTTGAGTTTATGATTCACCAGACTTAAATTAAGGGTTGCTTAATTGTGGTATTATTCATTCAAAATTTAAGCATCTTATCAGCTTCTTAATATATATTCCATCACAGTTACTGAGCTTGTGGAAGGAGACTCATCTAAGAAAATTGTTGAAATAATCTGCCGGACAAGCTTACTGAAGTCCGAAAACCACTGTGGTCGAATTGAGAGGATTCTGAAAGTTCACAACATGCAGAAAACTCTAGCCCGGTTCGAAGAATACAGAGAAATGGTGAAAATCAAAGCGAGCAAACTCGTGAAGAAACACCCTCGCTGCCTAGCCGATGGGAACGAACTCTTGAGGTTTTACGGCACAACTCTGGCATGCTCTCTTGGCATGAATGGATCGTCCAGTCTATGCATATCCGATAAATGCTGCGTTTGTCGAATTATAAGAAATGGATTCTCCACCAAGAAGGAACTCAAGGGAGGAATTGGGGTTTTCACAACTTCCACAAGTGGGAGAGCTTTTGAAGCTATAGAAATACTTGAAGATGATCCAACTCTAAGGAAGGCTTTGATAGTGTGCAGAGTGATTGCAGGGAGGGTTCATAGGCCACTGGAAAATATTCAAGAAATGGCAGGCCAGTCAGGGTTTGATTCATTGGCTGGGAAGATTGGTCTTTATTCAAATATTGAGGAGCTTTATTTGCTCAACCCTAGAGCTCTCCTTCCTTGCTTTGTGGTGATATGCAAGCCCTGAAGAACACAATTTCTTATGGAAGGTTATGTGAAACATTTTTGTTTATGGTAGAGGTACTTTTTTTCCCCTTTTGATAGAAGTTTGATTCTTCTAGCACTTGCTCTTAGATCTTAAATATTTGGGCTCCTCCACAGCCCAGTGTATCTGCCTCTCCAAACATTTCCATGTGCCTTTGTATTGTACTTTTTCCTCATTCATGGCTTGTTTTGTTTGATGCAAATATTGTTGAAGAATCTGTACATCTTTTGTTAAAACTAGGGAATCTATTTGTTCTCTTAAATGTGTTAGTTTTACACCATGTACTAAAGATTGTTAAAGTTGGTAGAAAATATGAAAAATAAGCTTTAAAATTAGTGTGAGTAGATAAGAAAATTTCACCAGAAAACCTGAAAAACTTTGTAGATTGTTTGACTCATTTGTAAAACAGTGAATTTTGTAGTTGGGTTGTCTAAATTTGATGAAAGGGTGACAGATAAGTTTCAGCAGATTGTGCATTTTGTCATAGTCTCTTGATTTTGAGCTAACCTCATCTTTGTGTGTTCTCAGGGTTGCAAGTAATAGTAAATTTTCCATGGTAATATATACTTTGAAATCTTTAGGGTCTTGCACATAACCACTTGTCTGTGCAAATTGTGCTACATTTTCTCCCCAACCACCCTTGTAACATGAAGAAAATAATTTAATGACTACTAAGCTTAGGTTCCAAAATTCCATGTGATTTGTAGGCAGGAAGGAGGATCATGATAGTTCTGAGTGAAATGACTTTGCTAAGTATAGTTATATTTCTTTACCAAACTCACAACACATTTACACCAATATTTAGTGTGAAAGGGCATGTGGTCCTAGTTGAATGGCTCTGTTTCAGACACAGATTAATCCAAAAAAGAAGACAAAATCTAAAGAAAAATTACACATGTCATGTGCTCCTGTTTTTTTTTTTTGTGGTTCTATTCAATACTCAATTCTCACTTACTTTTCCTCCTGAGCTTGTTAATCCTCTTGGTGCAGAAAAAGCCATCATTCAAGACAAGGTTAGGGTCTCCATCTCTGTCTCACTAGGGTTTCTATATGGTAACTTGAACTGGTCCTTTAGCATCTGCTTGGGTAGGGTTAATCATTTCTTTAGTGGAATATATGTATAGCTTTTAAAGCTCTTGGATACATGAGAACAGAACACAGTAAGTGTATCCATCCCTCATAACTTCTTTGAATCCAAGCATTGAGTGAAAATACAGTTGTCAGTCTTAAATGTTGCAATGGGAGTAGTTTGGTGCATTCAACACAAAAAGAGAGTAATTTATTGCAGTTGGCACTGACTTCTGATATAGACTTCTCATATGGAGGATTGATCCTTTCTGAGCTCAAATTATTCAATGCTACTGAATCATAAATTACCACATGCTAAAATGGGGTAAAGGGTGGAAAGTTAGACTGCATAGAAGAATCTATTAAATCTTTTAGCAACTTGTGAGGAAACACAAGTGCTCAATTGACTAGTATGACATTTTCTCTTCTTAGACCAAACCAGAGGTTATTATGGGTGAATATCGGCAACTTCAGTTAGTCCAAGCTACTTCCATTAATGCTTTCATTGATGCCATTCATAATGAATATTAATGTGTCATGTGGCAATGAGACCTAGCATTTGGCTTAGTAGGTGTTCCTTATGGATCAATCAGGTTTAAATATGCAGCATGAGTAAAGCTGTATAGAGCATTATAATCTCAATATGAAATCTCCTAAATCATTGGGATATTGAGAGATTTTTTCAGAAATTTCTCTCTAAATTCTTTCTAAATATCCGTCATCATCATCGTTCGCTCTCCATCTATAGCAATGTGGTCCAACTCTGGCATTAATAGCGGAGCCTAAAACTTCTCAGTTAGTTGAGTTAGATCATCTAGATGCCCAAACCATACTGCTGGTTATCAGCATCTTCATAACATTCAACAGTTAATGAACCAGTCTCACAACAGTATAAAAATTACACATTAAGGGTGCTAATTTAATGTGGTATGGAACTGTGAGGTATTTCTGTGCCGGGATTGACGCCTTTGAATCGTCTAAATCTTTTGATACACACTTTGGCAGTGTATATGACATCTCCAAACTACACCAGCTTACAACCACCCACTCCTCTATGCAGAAGTATCAGAAAGGACTGAACTTGTTCTACAAGAGGAAGATGTGTGCAGCGAATGACTGCATACATATTCAACTGATACGACTATATAACTTGTCTACTAATAATTATTCCGTTCCGTCATCTAGTTTAACATCCTCCACTAGTGTTCAGTTGAGGTAGATAACCATAATCAATACAACACTTAACAGTATGATGTATTATATCTTCTAAACCATACTTGTAAGTAAAGCCGAGAGCACCTAACTTCTCTGAAGAAAACTTGGAGGGAACCGAACCTTGTTCCTCTTCAAAAAGCCTAGAAAACGTAAAGGAAAATTCAGTATCTGAAATAATCAAAAGCAAGTGTCGACTTTTAGAACTCGAAACGGATGAATCACCTTTGTATGTTAGAAGAGGGACACTCTTTTGCAAGACGATCAACCAATTCAGACACTAGACAACTGTTGGCACAGCATATGTATGGACCTTCTGCTCTAGCATGCTCCATAAGGAAAATGTGGGCACGGCATATATCTTCGATGTGAACTAGTGCGATTGACCCCATTCTCGAATTCACAGCAGATAATATCGGAAATAATGCAGGCTCTCCTGAATCAGTAAAGTCAGCATTTTAGACTGATCTCCTATTGTTTCAACACACATATATTGGCCTTACTCTATTCTGAAAGTTGAACAAACCTCATGGGACATGACCTTTGAATGGATTGAAATATGCAGTTCATTGGACAACATGCAATTCGTTGCATCTCTGGAGGTATGGATATTGCGAAGTGAAAAGATTTACAGATGATGATTTTATTCGTTTATACTGTTACCATGCATATACAAACCTTACAAGAGGCCACTTTGTTCGGGTCGTGTCTCACTCAGGATAGCCTACCCTCCATGTCTAAGGGTCCTGAACCCTAAAACCTCATTTTTGCATATGCGTAGATGATATATTTGACATGCGTGATTCATTGGATGACATGTGATACAGACTACAATTACTACATTATTAGTATCGGCAAGTCATAGCAAGTTTACTACAATCACCTAAAAATATTTCAAGCTAGGACTTTAAGTGCATATCGAAATAATCACCTGTTATTGGCGATAAGAGAACTCGAATGCTTGATGGAACTGTTGAAGTGAGGAACGGGCCAGCAACCGTTGTTGTTATGACAGAGACGAGGTCAATTCCATTCTCTTCCGAAAATCGGAAGGCTGCTTCCTCTGTTAGAAGCTTAGAAAGTGCATAAACCTACAAAATTAAATAAATGCAGTATCTATTTCAATTATTTGAGTCAATGTTATATGCAACAATGAACAAGAGGAAGATGAAGCATAATATACCCATCCACTGGCTTTCATTTTCCAGACATGATCAATGGGATTCTTACAAGATTCATCAACTATAGGTTTCCAGTTTCCAGTGGAATCTTTGGCAGTTAGAGTACTGATGGAAGATGTAAAAACTACCCTTTTCACAGATTTTGATTTCAAGCAAGCTTTGAGAAGATTCAAAGTCCCTTTGATTGCAGGGTCTATGATACTTGATTGAACATAATTCTCTGCAAGTTCAAAGGTGGGGCATTTAATTTCAGTGAACTACTAGTTTGAATTAATCTGAAAATGGGAGAGAAATAAAATAGTTTAATTAACTCAGAACATTTTAAATTATCCTCAGACTCATGAGCTTTCCAACTTCCACTCTTATGTTAAATTATAGAAAAATATTCCATAGTCCAAGTCCAGGACAATCATAAATAAACATATAAATCATTGCAATAATTTCACTCTAAGCTTTCACTAGGTTTGAAGTTATAGCTTATCAGTTCATGTGATGTGATGGTTAGCCTTGCGGTATTGGTTTTTGTCGCAGCCGTGACAATGATGTAATGGATTTGGACAATATCGGCCTTATCATACAAGAATTGTGTCTTTGGGGTTTACTTTTGTCACACCAATAACATAGTATCTTCATTGATTTGAAACTAAATTTGTAAACTACTTCTTACTTTGTTAAAACCTTAGGGTCAATCAAAGGGTAAACTTGTGTGTAATAAAGTTTGATTACCAATGTTGTCTTTGACTGAAACACCAAACTCCATAGAAGCAGCAACATGAAAAACTCCATTGCAGCCCTTGACTACCTCATCAAAGCTACCTTCTTGGTGCAAATCAGCTTTGAACAATTTCAACCGATCCCCACCACCCCAAGATTTTAATAGATCCACAGACTTGGCTGAAATTTTTAGAATCACTATTTAGCAATAGCATATATATAGACACACACACACATATTGTATGAACTAAACTATTTACAAATAAAAGATGTGAGAGCAGACCATGATTACGGAAGGTGGCATGAACAGAGTAGCCTCTTTGAAGGAGAGACTTGACCAAGTATGAGCCTATGTAACCTGTTGCTCCTGTCACACAGTAAGTGAGTGTTTTTTTCTCTGAATCTGTATACATATTCATCACCCTATCTTCCATTTTCTCTTTCTTCTACAATATTTTCTGAGATCTCAATTAATTGTTAATTATCAATATCATTGTGAAATTTGAAGTGAATATTGTAGCATGAGGTGACATGACCTCCCAGTTTTTACTTTTGTATATTCATAAAAAAAAAAAAAAAATACACCTAATATTTAATTGATGTTATAGGTCTCACATGCATTTTGGGCACATGACATGGTCAACTTTATTTTCATTAATTGATGTGTTGGTGTAGAGATGGTAATTCCTGTCAACAGGTCGACCCACGTGTCAACGAGACAATCTGATACTAGTCGACACGAAAATTAAATATTTTAAATATGACACAATCCAATACAAAAAATAAAAAATGAAATTGAAATTGACACGATTCAGTAATAGTTTATTAATATATTTCAATTCATGATTAATTAGAGAACAGAAAAAATCAACAAATAAATATAATAATAAATATTATCGTGTCAAATGTGTCAAGTTGTGTCAGAAATTGTCCGCTCCAGGTATCTGTATCAAATATCCATTTGGCTGCTGACACGAAAATTGTTTGTCCTTGTTTGACATTCAATGAGAGGTTTATATTTTATAAAGCAACCTCTTTTTTTAACTCTTTATTCACTTTCCCAAGCACAACATACATATTAAATTTTATTTAATTTCATGTGTTTTCATTAAGAAATAAGAGGATGATGAATAGATGCTGTAGCTATTGTTGACTAGGACAGAGTGAAGGACAATAATAAATATTTAAAAGGCCAAATTGCATTAAAAAAGTTCAGGTCACCTAAGACCTTCCCTAGCAGAAATTGAAGAAGTAAAAGTAGAAAAAAGAAATGATATTTTCTTATGTTAGTATTTTTTTCTTCTTCTACATATGCAAGAAACACACACTTAGTAGAGGCATGTTCACAAATACAGAACAGTAAATGGACCTTTTTACCCATAAATCATATGTGAGATGAACCTTACATTCTTGCTATCCAAACATACAAAGTGGCAAAACCTAACTGTTACCTGCATTAACCACAATGAGAAACTAAATAATTCATAAGCTTCTACTGCAGAAGTAAAAACTCATTTTCATTTCCTTTTTCTGCTTGCTTGCATTGACAGTAGGGTTTTTCCCCCTTCTTTTAACTTCCGTTGCAAAATGTTGATCGACAAAGTGTTAAAACTAAGAACTTTAACAGGTAGAGAGAGAGGAATGAAATAATGAGTTTCAGTAACTACATTACAGATGGAAATGCTAGCTAAGCTCCTAAGAAGCAGCAGCTACTTCTGTTTTCTCTTTCTCTTTAATCGCTTTCTTCCAGTTCTCTGCACTGTCGATTATTTCCCCGGTTTTGATGAGGTAACGAACTCGACCTCCATCCTCTAAGATTTTATGACCCACACGGCTTGTCACATTCTGTTCTTTGGAGTAGAGCATCACGTTCGAGCTGTGAATAGGTGCTTCCACCTGAAAACAACAATCTTCAAAGTCATTTGTAAATTTAAGCATTTCAACGAAACCTAATGTATAATTTAGACCGCCACTCATTCCTGTGCATTCATATCCGCATCTGAAGCTACCTCTAGTGTAATGGGTAAAGTAAAGAGAAGATAACTAAATTAACTGGTACAGAAGATAACCTTTATTATCTGCCCAGGCTCACCCTCTTCTCTGCTCTTCACATGCTTAGTCTTTAAGTTAATTTCGTTTACTACCACCGTGCTGTTATGTTTAAAGATTTTGGTAATCTCTCCAATTTTACCCTTTTCATGTCCGGCAATAAGTTTGACTGTATCTCCAACCTTAACATGCATCTTCTGTAGCACTGGAAGACTGTTTGACTTGCATTTTTTCCGCTCCCATCGCTTGAGCTGCAACAGGAACACAATAAACCTTAGATAAGATGGTGAATTACCTGCAAAGTAGGAAAGGTGATAACCAGATCCCAATCAAGTAGGATACTTATATATTGACACCACTTTATCAAATAGACTATGGTTCGCAAGACTTCATCTGATGGCATGATAGAACAATCCATTTCTAATTCATTTCTCAATTAAGTCCAACAGGAGTTTTAAAAATAACGGCTGTGAAAGAACAGATTGCTTTAGAATATGCCAAGTTGACGCTCCCTTGCAAAAAGAGAGTATTTTTGTTTCTTTTTTAATTAAAAACAAAGATCTTAAAAAGACACTTCCTTCGTAAGAGTTTATGTGCATTTGCTTCTTGTTTCCAAGAGTTTATGTGCATTTGCTTCTTGTTTCCCTCTAGTCTCTTGGAAACCAACTAGTGTGTAAGGGGTAAGCACTTGAACACATTTTAATTTGGCAGATTGACTGCTACCAGTCATTCATAGGAGCCAGGTTTGTTGTTTCTTTTACCATTTCCTCTATTGACATACATTCCTTAGATTCTTCTGGGAAAGAATAAATGAGAAGGTAAAAAAATAATAACACGAGCAAACATAACATGACCATAGCGTACGGGTAAAGAAACCCCACCTTTGCAACAAAAGGACATGGCTTCGCTGGTGTTTTCACCTGCATAAACAATACATCAAAATTTTGTTATCAAGTGATAAATAAATACGACTTATAATGATTTTCGGTATTTGAAGTGAAACAAACTTCAAGACCAAAATTGAAACAAAAAAGATGTCCTCTTTTTACAAGATCAAAACTCATACACAATTGCGTAAAGCAGATGCTGGTCAATTGCTTTAATTTCAATTTGCTACTCTCTAAACAAGAGATTTTTGTTCAAAAAAATAAATCCAACAAAAATATATCTCATCGAACATATTGGATATGACGAACTTAGTTTTCATCTCAGATAATCAATTCATAATTACCAAATCCTGACCCAACAGCCCCTCCCCCCTCCCTGGGCCAAACAGTCTCCTACACAAATTCGGCCCTAAAGGTAACACATCCATGTAAATCTCTAGATGATTATATAGTATCAAGAATATAAATATAATATACTCATCATTCCCTAATTACTCTATTCAGAATTTTTCCTGGTTTCAACCTGAAAGGAACATATAAAGGGTACTTTTTCAGAAAATCATCCATGTTAGAGGCAAGTGAAGAGTGCCACATTAGTAAGCACTGCAACATTAAGTCCTTGCTCTCCTCTATGTCTGCCATATCAAGGAAGTGCACCACATTATGGAACTTCAAATACTAATTAAAAAATTGGAGAAAGGGTCTTCTATAAATCATTTATATATTATACCACAAAGAACAGCAAAACCTAGCTTGCCAATATTACATTAAGTGGGTGTCTCCCAGGGAGAATGAGATTTAAAAGGAAAAATTACATAAATGGGTTTTGATTCCACCCCCTTAATTTTAACTTTATATTATTTTGTTCTAGCTTTTTAGAGTGAAATTGCTTGTTAGGAACTCCAAAAATTGAGCTTGATTATCCAAATAAAAACAGGTTACCCAGATTTTAAATTCATGAATTTAATAGGTAAACACACAAATCCACGCACCACTCTAATGCTTGAAATACTAGTTTGATAAAAAAATTGCAAGACCCATTTCAAATTATCAACTGAAAATCAAATTGTGACTAAAAAAATTCAAAAATAGAACAATAAAAACCAAGACAGACATCGTAGTATCAGAATAAGAGGTAGAGAAAGAGAGAAGATGACATACCAGAGGTGGGCAGAGAGAGGGTGAGAAGCGTTGGCCCAAGAAGGAATTGGAGGACACAGATAGACCCATAAACGAGCTCTGTAGAGTAGCCATTGCCGCCACAGTGACTCAAACAATCGCTGCTTCTGGAAGATGGTGATACACTGTACCAAACTGTAGGGGACGAGGAAGGAAAAAGATAAGAAACGCACCAGGCGCACTGCTGCTGAAATTTAGCCTATCCACCTTTGGCGGGTTCAACCCGACCCGAATTTTCCTCGTCTGGTTTCGGGTTGAGCCTTGGGATTTTCTAGTTATATTAATAATAATTTAATCTGATTTTTACATTGAGTAATGATAGGCTAAATAGGTTAGATGATTGAAGAGCTACCTAATCAAGTAAATTTCGTTTTCGTATTCAGTTTAGGTTAATTATTTCATAGTTCGTTTTCTTGATATCCACAGCATTAACAATCTCGTTTTTTGTCATAATAACGATATAATGAGCTCGAATAATATTAATTTAATAAATAACAATCATATTAATTCTGTCATCATATTTCTATCGCGGTAAAAGTGCAATATTAATCTTAAAAGAAAATAACATAACAATATCGATGCTAGTAAAAAATATTACAAATCGGACTATAAGTAATGTGTTGGATCAATAATATACATGTGTGCTATGATATCCTAAAAGGACACTTTTGTCAGCTTCAACATCATTTAACTTTAGTATTCGATCCGTGGAATCATGGATTATTTTTCTTATGATGAAGAAACAAAAGTTCTGAAAATGAAATTTTCACTTATATTTCAAATATATTTGATTCACTAAAGATATGGAGATAGAAATGTGTCACTTTTACAAGTGATAATAAATTGCAAGTAGAGGTTGATATAAACAACACTACAACAGTCAAAAATTACACAGGCTGAGTTTTCTTTGTTTCAATTTCTTAATTTACAAAACTTGGAATATGCAGCAAATAAAATGAAAATTTGCTATGCTACACCAAACTTACAAGACGAGATCACTGAACCCTACTTCCAACTAGTTCCTATGAAAACTGAAAATATATATATTACAAGCCAAAAGCAAAATGAAGGAATACAACAAATTAACAAATGGAAAAATCGACATTTAAACATCATAGGTGTCAGCAGCACTATCCACAGATTCAACTCTCTTGTGTTCTGTGACTGATATCCGATGTTCTTGTTGGTCCACATCAACGCTCATCTCTTCTGCAGTGGCAGATAAGGAGGGCTTGTGGTGCTTTCTGTACCTCACTTTCAGTATACGTGATAGCACTTGGACTATGTCCCTCATGGAAGGCCGCTTTCTTGAGGCACGGTTGACACATTTGTATGCAAGAGCTGCTATATCTTCGAGTTCTTGAGAATCAAATTTCCCATCAAGACGAGAATCCACGATTTCCTCCCATCCAACTTTTGCTTCAGTATTCATTGCTGCCTACAACGTAAACAAAATCAACTGAATTTGAAATGGCTTTTGTTATGTAAAAACTGTGTATAGGTAATCTAGAATGTTTTCTATGACAAAAAATAGGTATATAACAACTTGTACACTAATTTCTTTCTCACTATAATTTCAACAGCAACAGTAGAACATTTGCTATTAATGTTTAAAATGTCACTAGTTTGGTTTTAACCTCTGTTCTTTTAATTCAAAATTCAGAACACCTGCTATGAAACTCATCACAGCATATATGCAACATGATGGCAAAATCCTTACACAAGGATCAATTATAAATAAATTCTTAGTGAAATTCTTTTGATGAATGAGGCAAACCAACATATTGTGTGCATGCTTTCACTTGGTTAATTTTCATCACACACACACACGCAGGGAGAGAGCTTACTAGTTCAACATATTCCATCAGACCCTGCTGTGGATTTCTGCCAGCTACAAGTTCAAAGAGCAACACTCCAAAGCTGTAAACATCACTTTTCTTTGTAAACGCCCTAGTTGAGACATACTCTGGATCAAGATATCCAAACGTTCCCCGTACATTTGACACATGTTTGTTAACCATTTCTTCTCTTGACAGCCCAAAATCAGCCACCTGCTTGACCCAAGTTAACCCATGAAAAGTAAGTACCTTAAACATCTATATTAGGACCGATTTACGAAGGGGGGCCGGGAAATTATTGATGACCAACACAAAAACATTGCTGCATCCCCTTCAGAAAATATCACCCAAGTAGTTACTTGTATTTCCGTAACAGTGAGAAAAAAGACTTTGTTATCAACTTTATTATGATGTAGATCTTCTGAAAGATGCTAGTTTGTGAGAAATTTTACTACATGTCTCCTTTCTTGGAGGCAAAAGCAATGTACAATCAACAATGAAAACATACCCTGGCTCTCATGGACTGATCCAACAGGATGTTGGAAGATTTGATGTCCCGGTGTATCACAGGAGGAACAGCCTGAAGTGAAAAAAGAAGGCAATAATAATTACCATCGAGTATAAATGCATGAAGATTAGCTTACTGCAAGTGCACATGAGAAACATACACTTGTAAGTTCAAATAGATAAGTATACCCCATCATGAAGATACTCCAAACCTCTCGCTACATCCAAAGCTATTTGAACCCTCAAATCCCAGCTCAATGGTTCATGATTTTCACCTGAATATTCAACAATTAACACTAGAAACGATAAGAATCTCATCATTTAGTAAAATAAAAATAAAAATTGCATGATCTAAATAAAGAAAATCTTAAAGCATCTATCTTCTCTATGTGCAACTAAATAACTAAGTCAATTATAGCTGCTAGATCACATTAACCATGGTACATTCCATCAGATTCCATACATAAAGGTTTAGGGTCGTACAGGGATTCTATTCATTTAAATGAGAGTCCAGAAGCGATATTCCATTTGAACATGTGATCTCTAGAGAGACAATGTTCACAAGCCTTTCAATCACTATACTTTAGCCATCGGAGATATAAAAAGAACGGAAATACAGACTCTAATGCTTAAACTAGATGATGTTGACAAATTACAGTTCATTACTTGAAAATAGGTGCCCATTAATTGACTAATCAAGAACCACAAAAAAGAGAAAGTTCAATGTCCTCTAAAGGCTTCAGTGAATATAGTTAATTGTCAACTTACTATACAAATGAGAAGCCACACTGCCTTTGCTCATGTAGACATAAATAAGCATATGCTGGCTCTTTTCTGCACAATATCCAACCAAATTCACGAGGTTCCTGTGATGTAGCCTTCCCAGTAACATAACCTGACAAAAATAAAAATAATGAACCTAACTGATCAAAACGAACAGGTTACATGACAGGGAAAGAATATATCAGATATATTCAGATAAAATATGATATAATAAATGTTCCATGGCAGCTAGAACAAGTATACATGGTCAAATTGATGTGAAAGCCATTTTTATCCCTTCCTGAATTCAACTAAGTTTACTGTTTGTTTACACCAACTTTAGCATAGTCTCTGTGTTTTCTTTTATTGTCTAGAAAAGTGACATTCGCCAACCATTCCAAAATTTCATCCCACTTCTTTTCCCAGCCAAACGTACCTTGCTTGCCTAAACCATTTTCAGGAAATGTAGAAGAAGTTTGCTTGTTATTTTAGATTGTACTCGTTAATTTAACCACCTGTAACCGCGTGTTTGACCAGTTACCAAAATTATTAATTTAGAATTATTACATTAGCACCAATCCACACACAAACTGAATTTTTGTTTTTTCCCCTTCTCAATCTATTTACATCCACAACCTTTTAAAATTCATCATGATCTCATAAAATACAGATCCAAAATCTGTACCAGATATGCAGTGAGCATTCAATCTTGTTATAAATTAGTCAAAATTTCCTAAGTTCAGTTATGGAATCATATAAGCAAGATGATGACACAAGAGATGATAAAAAAAAAGTACTTCAGAGAGTTATGATGCACTTTTTTTCACCCATTTCCCTTGACATGACAAGCTTTTGTTTTAAAGGACAGGTTAACATAATTCTTAATTTACTGGTGATCTTAAAGTTGACCGCAAGCAGAACCAAGAAATATATCATGTGTGTGTGTGTGAAGACGTATTTATGAATCATGAGTAGAAGTTTTATTGTCATAAGCAATTAAAATAATCAAAATGTTTGTTTGGATTCATATCAGCACAACATTTTCCTCTAGAGATAAATTCGACATATAATCATATTTGTTTCCATAATGTGTTCAGTGCAAAAAGTCTTTCATGTACGTGTGAAAATATTAGAGCCCATCAAGCATCTAAGCCTAGCAAACATCTAGCCCGATAACCCATTACAAGTGATCAAAAGCCCGACGAGAAAGGCCTATTTAAAGGCCCATTTTTTAGATGTTCTAGAATAAACTTGGAGAATAAGTTAGTGACGTGGCAAAAAAGTGAAAATGGATGATGAGTAAGGGAATGTTGCCCTAATGGGCTAAAAGTCCAAAAAGAGTATGTATATAAACAAAAAGAAATCATCAATAAAGGATTTCATTCCTGTGTTGTGCATTTTTTTGCATCTACACCACCTTAGATATGTCTACTCCACTGATCAAGGGACAGGGACACATTCATAATCTCTTCCATACCCAGTGGGTGTCTATGCACAGATTATGTCCCGTAAAGGTGTTCACTTATTTAAAATACCCATCTCTATAGTAGAAGTATCCAGGGGAATTGTTAGCAGAAGACATGATTCATGTTCTTCTTTTGTTGTACATCCTGTATGATTCTGACCAGCCCCATCTCAGATTTTTTTTTTGGATGGTAAAACAAACTCGCACACAATCCTCCACTGAGGTTCCAACCCCTGACCTCCCTTTTCAAGGAGAAGGCGGTCACTATCTCAGATTTCATACAATAAAAATCTATATATGTATATATATTCATAAGGTATGGCATGACATATTCATACAGGTGGTAATGTTGCAACTGTGGCGGCTAAAATTCTGACAGTTTTTCTTTTGGGACCTTTGCATAATAGTCATAAGAATTATCGATCTCGGCACATGATCCAAAATTAAAGGAGACTTCATATCCTTGCAGAAGCAATATCTAACAAAGCAAAAAAATGCAATAATGTTCAAGACATGTTTGGGCAAGTTGTAACATGATAACTAAACAATAAAGCAACCATATATGTTAACCACAAGACAAGTCTTTAAATGCATGTTGATTCTTTTCCACCACTACCTCTGTTTGAAACTCCTTCTCCCCTTGTTTAGAGTCTCTTGCAAGCACTTTAACAGCAACAGTCTCACCAGTTAACATCTGAGCTCTATAAACAGGTCCAAACGCCCCTTGGCCTATCAGTGTAGTAAAATTATAAGTTGCTTTCTGTAGATCCCTGGTTTATTACAAACAAAAACAAGGTTAGAAAACAATAGGCAAAAGGGGAAACTTACAAAAAGGACAAGGGCAATTCCAGAAGCTAAAAAGAAGTTAAAGAGGAAATCTGCACTTCACAGAAGAGCTGCTTAAAAAGATCAATAAGAGATAATAGATTCATCAATAAAGAAAAGAAGATTCAGCAGCATTTGAAGGTTAAGAAGGGGAAAGAAACCAAGAACTGGGCAAGTGTGATACTAAAATATCTATAGTGTTGCTAGCAAACAGAAGGAGATACATGCACTATTTTCACATATATGATTGTGCATTTATGTATCTACAAAACGGTAAGGTTGCTCTATTCTAACAGGTCAGGGATTCAAAACAAAAATAATCTCCAGATAAGGAGGTAAGGCTGTATTTCTGTCACTACTAAAATCCAATGTGAGGATGCATATGTGACAGACTGATCTCTAGTTCTTGTCCTATATGCCTTTTGGGGGAAAAAGTTGCAAGCATCATCCAGTATTAGTCCCGCGAATGCAAGATGAAAGGGATTGGGCTGCATAGACGTGGTATCTAACCTTGTGAAGCTAACAAATCAACCCAGCCAAACATTTCACTATCCCGTTCAGCAACTATGGGATTAAACACAGCCAAAAATTCTCCGAAGCAAGGAAATTTATCACCAAATATTTGACAGTTTGTGCCAAGTATCCAGCTAATTTTCAGATAGACAAAATTATTCTACTCAATACTCAAATAATTCCATTGCAAAATCAATTTGATTCAAAGACTCAATAATAGCAAGGCCGCAATGTATCCCAATGTGTCATGGTCATTTTCTGGCCTGTGAAGTGTAAAAAATTAGCATGCTCAAATATCTGAGAAGCGAAGTACAAAATGATTATGTGAAAATCATGCTGGCCATCCAACATTATAAACAAGTTATGCAGTTTAGTATCATCATTTCAGCCTTCACATTCTCATTGCATAAAACCCGCCCACTTTAGGAAAGAACAGTGTGTTTGACATCAATTGATAAGGTGAACTAGTTCAATCATCAAATAATGTAATAAATTAACTTTAACAAAAACATACTTGTAAGAGTATTCAAGTATTCCTGAGGCAGAGACCACATTAGCCCTCTTGAGTCCACCAAGCCACATTGAAATGCCATTCTGCCCAGATGTTTTGGGTGATTCAGTGCCAAGGGATGAGTCTGACAATATTGTACACGAATCAGCACCATTTGCACGTATGGGGATGGTTGCTGCCCTCCGGGAACTGCTATTTCCTATCTGTGAGCGTTTCCTATGGTACCTAATGCAGAACAGAGCAGATATGGCCAAAATTACTCCAATTACCACCCCTATTGAAATCCCGATAATTAGTCCAGATGACTCTCCTTTCATCTCCTTGTTTGTCCAACACTCTTTGCTATTCAAACATCCAGTCCATCAACAAACCTGCAAAATTGTCAACCAGCCTATTAACACATTCATTTGTTTCCTATTTTATTGTTGACTATCGAACTCGAATTAAGCAATTTCAGCAGCAAGAAGGGAAAAGTGGCCTAAATTTGAAAAATGCATCAAAAATAGGTTCCGAATTCTATATATATATATATATATGTGTATTTTTTCTTCTACAAGAAAATAAGATAATGATGAATTGTTGTTCTTAAGCAAGGTAAACAGACAGTTATATAAAAAAAAAAAATGACCGCAGAAAAACGAGAACCCTTCAATATTATCAAATAATGCTCTTCACCCACTTCAATAAACATGAAGTGCTCAAAAGAATTAGGGAAAATAATAAATAAAAAATTGAACTCTATACCATAAAAATGGATTATTAGGAAATGATAATACTCAGCAACGATAATCCATATACGGCTTCAAGCTAGTTCTACTCATGTCTGATAAATCACAATTATATGAACGATAATCAAAGTAAAGGCAAAAAAAAAAAAACAACAAATACCAGTCAAACTTCCATCTGGAACAACAATGACGACTATACAGAGAAATTCAGAACTCATCAACAAAAGAAAAGTCCAAAAGTCAAACGTCAAATTGTTTACTATCTATTTGGCTGCCGAGAAAATGCAGGAAAATATAATACCAGCGAACTCCAATTACGAACTATTCCAATTCCATACAAACTAAATCCCCTAACAAATTGAGCCTAAAACAACTGCCTCACTTAATGAGGCGAATTTTCAGTAACGGAGATTCCGCTTACATCCTCCAATTTTCTCAGCAACCAAACACTAACTACCAGAATTTTGACAAGTAAACACAAACTGCAAAATTTTCAGATCATGTACCAAAAGTAAAACAGATCAAGATTCTCATCGATCCATAACAAAAAAATTACACCGAAAATAATACAAATAAAAATATATACCAAATCATACATATATGTATTATGAATATATAAACAGATACCGCAAAGCATTGAAAGAATTAAACCTAAATTTACTGTACCTGTTGATGCAGTTGATACAGTAGAAAGTGAAGAGAGTGTTACGACGGAAAGTAATGGAAATTGGAGGGAAGTGATACGAAGGAAAAGACGAAGAGGAAGGAATCTAAAGAGCGGAGTAGAGGGAACGCAACGCCAAATGAGATGTGTTTGGACATCAACGCAACACCAAAAACACTTTGAAGCATCAAACGAAAAACAAAGTCGTGAAGAATAATACAGAAATAGATTTTAGTATTGAGCAAAAGAAAATTACAAATTGGAGTATTTTTGTATTTTTAAATTTCGAGGGTCGCTGTGTTTTTTGTATAATCAACGCGCCTCTGGGAGAAAGGGAATTTTATTACATTCCGGACATACCCTCGTATATGCATACACACACTGGGTATATAGAGTATTATATATGTGGGGTAAATATCACAAACCCCCCGTACTTTAGGCCTAATTACATAGAGTGATCCCAACATTTCTGAAATCCCACTGACGTCCCTTCATTTAATCGGAATACTTTCCGGTCACAACTTTAAGTGAATTTACTGAATTGCCCTAAATTAAAAACAAATATATTATTCTAGACTTTGGTTTAATGACCATGTTACCCATTTGGTTGTTCAGGATATGGAGAGAGAGATACGGAGAGCAGAGAAAACAACTTCACCTCCTCCAAATTCAATCATTCATCATCAAAATCTCATCGCATCGAATACTGGATAGGTGGAGTGAGGGAGAGGGGTTGGATGGGTGGAGTGACGAAATGGGATTCGGTGGGTGAGAATCCAATTTCTGGATTTGCTATGAGTTTATCATTAAATTTTGCAAAGAGTGAGAGATCCATGGGGTGAGGGAGGTGACGGCGACAGTTTCCGAAGCAGTATAGGTGGTGACCGTGGCGGAGGTGGTGGTGTTGGCTATTGCGGAGGCGGTGGTGGCAGCCGTCCCGGAGACGGTGGTGGTGGGTAAGGAGGAGGCGGTGGCAGTGGGTATATGTAAATATGCTATACAGATATATATATATATATATATATATATATATATGCTTTTGGGACAACACAATTAGGCAATTAGGATATGAAGTGTGATCGACAAAGACTCCAATTTTCGAACTGCGGTATACAATTTATTTATTTATTTTTGCTTATTTCCCCACCTTATGCTCGACTTGTTGAATTATGATCAAGGCGGTTGAAACTCATATCCAAAATTGTGTTAGACTCGTTGGATTTCAGATTTGGCTTCTTGATTCTGTTGCTTTTTTTTGTTTGTTTGTTTGTTTTTCTTCTGTTATTTCTCCCATATTAAAAGGAGGGGAGAAAATAGATTTATTTTTTTCCTTATGTTTGATTTGAATAATTTGGTTTTTTTTTTTTTTTGAGTTGAGTTTCGCTTTTTTATAATACCTTGTCCCAAAACATTTGTCCAATTCGAATTCCAATGTAATTTAACCTCTCACTTTTCTTAATTATTTTTCTTCCACTAACTTTAAATAGGTACGATTTCACCATAATACTATATCATTAAGGCAAAATTGGAAATTGCACGCTGATCAATCTAAATTAATAAAATATTAAAAAATCCAAATTGGATAATTATTGCGGAACGGAGAAAGTATATTTTTATTTTAATAAAATATCATTTTATATTAGTAATAGTTTAATTTTTTTAATTTTCTAAATGATGTTCATTTCATATAAAATAATGGGAGAGAGATCCTAAAGTTTGGGTTTATAAAGAAATAATTGAAGGTCATTTTCGTAATGATGTTATGTTTTTTTTTTTTTGTAAAAACCCTTGAAAAAGTAAGGGGCAAACTGTGATGAGGATAATTTGGAAAGTTCACTTGAAAATTTAATTTTATTGACTAAAAAAATCAAATTCCGGTGTTGACTCGGACATAAGGGGGCTAAGTGTTATACGGAGCTAAAGATTAAGAGATGCAGTAAGATTTCAGAAACATGGGAGTACCGCGTATAATTAGCCCTTAAGTACAAGGGAGGTTTGTGATATTAGTCCTATATATGTGTGTGCATTTGTATATATCTATATGCCCTATATATATATATATATATATATATATTTAATTTCCCTTGTCCATGTTCATGCCTTGTGAGTAGTGCCCCACTCGCCCTACATTACAGTAGAAAAGCAGCCAATTGCCACTACCCTCCTCGTGGTGGAGTATTATTTAAGGTAACTGAATTTTTATTTATTTAAATACTACAAAACTAATAAACTTACCTATTAATCTTACTTTTCAATTATAAATATTAATGATATGAATTTGGTTGGACAAAATAAATACTCGCTACGTCCTAAATTGATTTCTCAACATTTTTTTGGTCATTTTGTTTTTTTAATTTTGGTCTTTGATAATATAGTATAATTGTAATTTTTAGTGGGGGTCATTATATTTTGAAATTAATAAAGAGTAATAATTTGGGAAAATATAAAATTATATTATATTGGGATTAGAAACTGCACAATTATTCTAGACAAGTAAAGTTTAAAAAGTGGACAACTAATATGGGACGACTAGAGAGTACTATTTTTAGTCATTATTTTCGCTCAATTTTACTATGGCCATTTTTCTTATATAAAAAAAATTAACTTCAGAAATCTCTTATTTCTAAAGCAGTACTCCGTATCTAATAGTGAAATGTATAATAATTCATTAAATTTACATGAATACATCTCATAATATAAAGTAATTGTGGAACTTTTTTAGCTTAAGGTTGATTGAACTTAAATAATTTGTTAAAAACTTTGGTGCAATTATAATTATGTGATTTTAATCAATGTAAATTGATACTACTTACAAATTAGCTAGAGGGTAAAAGTATACTTAACTTTTCAATAAGGAAATAGCAGTACTTAAATAACTTTTTAAATATTTATGTATAAAATGGAAATTGAGCTTACTTAGAACTATTTGTTAACAGTAGGGCTTTATGATCCTTAAAAGAAATTAAACTTATTTATCTTTAAATTAAATAAATAGGTCTAATTAGTAATTTTTCTTTAAAAAGTTTGTACTGTTAAAAGAGTGTTTAGTTCACTTCTTCCTTTTTAAGTGTTTAATTGTCAATATTTAGGCCATCACGCCACGATGACTTTGACAGAAATTTGGAATAGAGTTAATTTAAGTAAACCCCTTATTATTTCAAACAAATTACTTTGCCCTCCTCCTATATAGAAAATTTTCCTATAATTACCAAAATATATCAACTTGCCCCCTCTTTATAATTTTTGACCAAAATACCCCAGTAATTTAATTAAATTAAAAAATACATATAAAATTTGAAAATATATACATAAAATTCGAAAAAAATATATAAAATTCGAAAAAATATATAAAATTCGTAAAACAACATATAAATTTTGAAAAAATATATATATAATTCGAAAAAATATATAAAATTCGTAAAACAACATATAAATTTTGAAAAAAAACATATAAAATTCGTAAAAAATATATAAAATTCGTAAAAATATATATAAAATTAAAATATATATATAATTCGTAAAAATATATATAAAATAAAATATATATAAATTTTGAAAACAATATATATAAAATAAAATAAAAACATATAAAATTCGTAAAAATATATATATAATTAATAAAAAAAACATATAAATTTCGATATAAATATATATAATTCGTAAAAAACATATAAAATAAAAAAACATATAAAATTTGAAAAAAAAAACAAATAAAATTCGTAAAAAAAATATAAAATTCAATATATATATATATAATCACTTGGCACACTACAATAGTATATTTAAACAAGACTATCCAAAAAAAAAAGGGGTAGAAAAATCATAATATTTGATTTTTGGGAAAATCATAATACAATCCAAGAAAGTGCTCTTCCACTATATTTGATTTTTTTTTTTTCAAAAACATTTAGTTGTCACAATAGAGTATAGTCATAGTTTAAAAATAATTTGTGGTGTTAAAAGTGTTGTTTTAGAAGTCAATTGCTTTTTTCCATTTCCATATAATAAACAAAGTACGGATTGAACTAACCCTTTTTTAATATGGAGGATCCAACATAATCTACTCATTCATGTGATTTAATAATAAAGTTATATGATTTTATTCCTAATTAAAATTAAAATGATATTTATGTTTTCGAGATATTTTATTTTATTGGTAATATGGTTTTTTGAAATTTTATAAGTTTTTGAAATTTTATATATTTTTTACGAATTATATATATATTTTTGAATTTTATATATATTTTTACGAATTTTAAATATTTTTTTGAATTTTATATGTTTTTTAATTTTATATTTTCTTTTTCAAATTTTATATATTTATTACGAATTTTATATATATTTTTAAAAAAATTATATATTTTTTGGAATTTTATATGTTTTTTAAAAAAATTATATATTTTTTACGAATTATGTATATATTTTTTTTGAATTTTATTTGGTTTTTTTAATTTAATTAAATTTCAAGGGTATTTTGGTCCAAAATTATAGGGAGGGGGCAAGTTGATACATTTTGATAATCATAGGAGGGGTTTCTGTATAGGAGGGGGCAAAGTGATCTTTTTTGAAATCACAGGGGGTTTACTGAAATTAACTCTTTGGAATATTACCAAATGTGAAAGTCGTTTTAGTGTCCGTTCGGTTGCGCGGATTTGGGATTGCATTGGAGTTGCAATTCCATGGAATTACAATTCTACCAATGCAATTCCAAATACATTATTCGGCTAAGTCATGGAATTCAAGTGTAATTGAATTTCAATCACAAACCCAATTTGATATAAAATATCATAAATTTTGAATTAAATTAGAGAATATAAATAGATTTAAGTATTTAAATATAAGTATGACACAATATATATATATATGTATATATGTATGTGTATATATATAGGTCTTTGTGAATATATATGTGAGTTTGTATTTGTGAAAAGTTAGTTGTTAGAGAGAGAGAATTTATTGGGTTGAAGACTTGGAGAAGACTTGAAATTGAAAATCACAATTTCTCATGTGGAATTCAAATTGTAGAATTGGTGGAAACGAACAATAGAATCTTTGAAATTATAATGTAATTCCAAATCTAAAGTCCAAAACGATGCAGCCGAACTGACCCTAAGAATATTTATTTTTTTTTATTTTTTTTTGAAAGGTAATATAATATAGAACAAAACACACCAATACAACATACTTAAGGTATGCCCTAGGGGGGGGGGGGGGAAGTATGAATGGAGTACCCCCCATATCCACCAAAGAAACAAACAAGCAGTGCTTATAGGATCATAGACACAACACTGTCTAACTCTCATATAGGAATAGCAGCAACAAAAATTTATATCTCCTATATCAATCTTAAAAGCTTCTCTCCAGGCCCCAAAGCTAACATCAACAATATGCAGACCCTCCCCAAACAACCTACCAAGAATGCCAAAACCACAACAACTTACTGCCTCCCAAAGTAAAAGTACACCTCCTAATCCATCTTTTCTAGAAATCATGAGAAAATAGAAGGTGGAAGAGACCATATCTGTTGCAGACCTCTATTAACCCCATTATCACTACAGTGAGTACAATTGAACAACTTCAATCTAACATTGCTGATGATAATTTCCTTCATGACCTCCATAGATTTGAACTCCCCTTGGAAGATACGTTTGTTTGTTTCCACCCATATTTCATAGATATATGCAGCAAACAGAAGCTTGTTTATGGAAGAGGTAAGAGATTTTTGGAGCAGACTAATCATAACCCTTTGGATCAGACCATTCTAGTCAAGCTGAGGCCACACCAGACCTCCTTTAAGGTTGATCTCCTTCCACAATCTACTAGTGAAACTGCACTCAAAAAAGAGATGCTCTCTATCTTCAATCCTAGCATGGCAGAAATCACACTCGGCTTTATTAATAATACCAATCTTCAGTAAGAACTCCTTAGTTCTTATCTTATTAAAAGTCACCATCCATTGAACAAAAACGTGTTTTGGGACAAAATCCTTGAACCACACCAAATGATGCCAAACAATTTCAAGTTGTTTGAATCTGACAAGCTCCCAAACAGACTTAATAGTATAGCTTCCGTTAGAAGGAAACCACACCACTTTGTCACTAGTAGAACAATCAAATTCCATCTCCATAGGGAAATTTTCTTTGAAAATCCTCCAGTCTCTAGTGTTAGAGGACGGCAATCTCCATCTATTCCCATCAATAATCTCACTCACTGTAGCATCATGACCTAGTCTGGAATTACTAATCAGCCTGTCATTCACTTGCATGCAAATAGGACCATTCTCCATCCAATTATCAAACCAGAGAGAGGTAGACCTGCCATCACCAATTTGAAACTTGAAAGAATCTCTAAAGATAGATCTTAATTTCAGAATCTTCCTCCAAGTCCAAGAGCTATCTTGAGGAATGGATAAAGTCCAAAAAATTTTGTCCTTTAGTAGGTAATTCTTAACCCAAGTAGACCATAGAGACTTGGAATGAGGGATTTTAATTAACTTCCAAACATGTTGCCCCATGGCTGCCAGGTTCCATTCCTCAATATCTTTAATCCCTAGACCACCTTCATTTTTAGGACAACAAACATCTGTCCAAGCCACTTTATTACCGCCTTGGGCTAGCTTTGTACCAGTCCAAAGAAATCTTCTCAAAATAGAGTTGATATCTTTTAGGACTGATTTGGGGAACACAAACAATGATGCCCAGTAGACTTGATAGGAGAAGAGGACTGAGTTTATAAGCTGAAGTATGTCTGCTAGAGAAAGGAACTTAGCTGACCAATTCATAACTTTGGAGGTGATCTTTCTAATCAGAGTCTCACAATCAGAAGTTTTCAGTTTGGTGGAGAGGAGGGGAACTCCAAGATACATCACAGGAAGCACTCCAATCTGGAAATTGAAGAGCTGGTTGATAGGAATTAACTCCACATCAGAAATTCCAGAAGAAAAGATAGAACTCTTTGCATTATTAATGGATAATCCTGAAATATTAGAGAACCACTTAATCCCTTCAGATAAACACTTAGTAGATTCAAAATCACCTGACGAAAAGAGCAACAAGTCATCAGTAAACATAAGGCTTGTTAGCTTGAGATCCTCACACTTCCAATGGTAATTAAAACCAGTAGAGGCAGTTCTAATGGCTAAAGCACCTGTAAGCACTTCCATACACATGACAAAAAGATACGGGGATAGGGGGTCCCCTTGTCTCAACCCTCTATTAGAAACGAAATGGCCAAAGAGAGCACCATTCACATTCACAGAGAAATGAGGAGTAGAGATGCATTCCATAATCCAATGTATCATGATAGGATGCAAGTTAAAAGCCTTTAGAATAGCCTCCAAGAAGCTCCAATCCACAGTATCATAAGCCTTTCTGAGATCCACTTTTAGAGCCATTCTAGCGGAGTTGTTTTCCCTATGGTAGTTTCTGAAAAGCTTTTGAGATAGAAGAATATTATCAGCAATATTTCTACCTATAATGAAAGCACTTTGATTAGAACTAATGCATGCATGCAACAATCCTTTGATTCTATTGGCAATGATCTTAGCAATGCATTTATAGACAGTGGTACAGACAGAGATAAGTCTATAATCAGAAGCATTTGAAGGGTTAATGATTTTTGGGACTAAAGTTATGATAGTAGAATTCACCTCCTTCAACATTCTACCACTGATAAAGAAAGACATAATGGCATCAGTAACTTGCTCTCCCACAATATTCCAAGCTCCTTTAAAGAAAAAAGCATTGAAACCATCTGAACCAGGAGCCTTGTCATCCTTGAGCTTAAAGAAAGTACTTTTTATCTCCTCTCTGGTAACATGATTTATCATGAGCCTAGCTTGATCATTAGGAATATGATATTTCACAAACTGATTTAGATTAATGATGCATTTGCCTTCCTCTTGATTAAGAGTATTCTGAAAGTAATTAACAAAAACCTCAGCTATCAAGTCTTGGGATTCCACTTTAACTCCTTGATCATTAGAAATAGACTGGATACTATTAAACTTTCTTCTAGCATTAGCTACTTTATGGAAGAAGCCAGTATTTTTGTCCCCCCAAATTTAGCCATTGAATTATAGATTGTTGCTTCATGGTGGATTCCTCAACATATCTCTTCCTGCTTCAACTCCTCATTCATAGACTGGAGATCCACTTGAAACTGAAGATTTTGTAGAGAGCTTCTACAATCCTGCACTTTGGTGGATAATTCAAAGTAACATTTAACATTCAAGCACTTTAATTTATTCTTTAAAACTTTCAGCTTTTGCCAAACCTTGAACATATGAGCCCCCCATATATCAACCTTCCAACTCTCCTTCACCACCTAAAAAAACTTAGGATTTTCAACCAAATGATTATTGAATCTGAAAGGCTTACCTTTACTTTTAGATATGTCAATGAATTTTAGAATCATGAGGGAATGATCAGAGATCCCACATGGCTCAAACAAAGCTTTTGTTCTAGGAAGAAACTGATTCCAACACTCATTTACAAGGATTCTATCAATTTTCCTAAAATAAGTCCCATTAGACCAAGTGAACTGAATCCCAGTGTACTTAAGATCATGCAAACCAGCCTCATCAATGCATTGACCAAATTCTTTCATGACAGGGGTCCAAAGCATAGACCCTCCTATTCTTTCATGTCTAAACCTCAGGGCATTAAAGTCCCCTGCTATCACAAAAGGCTCATTTCTAAATTGGTTAGACCAAATCTTAATATCCTCTCAGAGATGCCTACTCAAAACATCATCATTGTGCCCATAGACATATCCCACTTTAAATTCCATTATATCTTTCAAAACAGTCAGATTACAAATTATCATTTGATCAGATCTCACAATACTAGACAAGGTTAGACTTTTAGTATCCCAGCCCACCCATATCTTGCCACCGTTAGAGTACTCATAATTATGAATCCAATCCCATCCTCTCACTAAATTATCCATAATACTTTTAGCATTTTGAGGCTTCACTCTAGTCTCTAAAATACAAATAGAAACAAGATTATAATGCTTTATCACTCTTCTAATTTCCTGTTGTTTGCTGGGGTTATCTAAAATACAAATAGAAACAAGATTATAATAGCCCTTGTCATTACTTAAGACTTCTGACAGCCCCTCTTTGCCCACGTCCTTTTAGCTATGCTTTCAACTGTAAAAAATGGTAGTCTTCGGTCCAAAAAGTAACCCACAAGGAGGTTTTCCCATTATTTACCACCTTTTTCAGAGATTTCCGAGGACAGTTCAAGAATCTGAGTTCCTACTGGGGGAGGGATGAATCTGAGCTTCATCTTCTTACCCTGCTTTGACCGGAGAATACTAGCCCAAGATCGGATTCCTTGGTTCACCGACGCAGGCTCACTGTTCCCAATGAGGGGAACAGACTCACTAGTCCCAGCCGAGCTAGTTACTAGGTTATTCCCTGCTCTACCAGCTGGTTCAGAGGTCTTAGGAAGTGAGAGTGTAGCAACAGGTAAGGTCAGAGAGGTTGCGCGAGTCAAAACTGCAGTAGTTGGACTACTTGGAAACTGTGATAGGTGACATGCATTCACACTCGTTGGACCACACGCCACCTCATCAGTGGTAAGGATACAAGGGTCGTTGAAAATGGAGTAATCGCGGTCAGGCATGGAGGCTAAGATGGACCCAGAACCCCTACCACCGGAGCGGCCACCTAAAGTTCTACCTCTACCATAGTGGGTCAGAAAAGCGTCAGAGGAGGAGGAGGGAGAGGTATTACTAGCTATTTGGTTGGATGATGGTGATGGGCAGTTGGGAGAGAACAGGTTGTCCATGGAGGGTTCAGAGAGATACAACTGATGAAACTAAAGAGAAAAACTCTTTCTTCTCTCTAGAACCCATTGATTTCCAGCTCTACCTTATTTATGGCATTATAAATTATAACTTTATTCTAAATTACATATTGTATGACTTCAGTGTTCCCTAAGAATATTTACCTCCTACAAATATTTTTACATTTAACTATAAGAGTATTCCATTTAGTTAAACAAAGTAAATGACATGTTTATTCATCAACAATGTTTTCGGAGTCAATGTGCAATGTGATATTTATACTATAGGGTTATTTGCAGAAAAAAATTCTTGTAGTTTTATAATAGGTAAGAAAATCTCCCATTTGTTATAAAATATATGTATAAATTCATTCTGTTTCCAAAATGTTACAACTTATCCTATTATGCTTTAAAATAATATAAAATTCTTAAAATACCCCTTCTAACCTAATAATAATAACAAATATTGAATTAATAATAAATAATATATAATAAATGATAAAGAAATAAAATAATTAAATAAATAAAAAGTTTGAAAGAAACCAGCTTAATTATTTTTTTCAAATTTTTAAATATTTTTGAAAATAAAATTATAATTCTTTTGTTGATGATTTTCTTAAATATATTTTTTATAAACATATTTTCAGTTTTTTCTTTTTCTTTTTGTAATTTTCTTTTATTTTTTCAAAAAAAAACTAAACTGGATTAATTTTTTTAATCAAATGTTAAATAAATAAATAAATAGGCTTATTTTTTTTCAAAATAATTTTAATATTTTTGAAAAAAAATGTAATTATTTTGCTGATAATTTTCTTAAATATATTTTTTATAAACAAATTTTATGTTTTTGTTTTTATTTTTGTATTTTTTTTAAAAATATTTAAACTTATAATTATTTCAAATAATTCATGTCATAATAAAAGCAAAATACACATATTTTTAAATAATATAATTTTAAAAAACCACAAAAAAATATACATATTTTTAAATAATAGAATCTCAAAATAATTATATAAAACGCACACAAACCATTCATGTCAGAATAGGTGTTATACAATAGGGTTAACTTCATTTACATCCCCTGAGGTTTGTCTTATCTTCACTTACACCCCTTCAGGTTTGCATATTTTCATTTACACCTCTCATGGTGTGAAATGTCTAAAATACCCTTATATCAAACACCCCTTAAATCAATTTAATCCCTAAACCAAACACCCCCTTAAATCAATTTATGCCCCCAACCCAATCCTAACCACCACCGCCGCTGCCACTACCACCACCACATCATCCACTGACATATATATATGTGTGTGTATTGGGGGGGGGGGGTGGGGTGGTGGTGGGGTGGGGCGGCGCCGACAGTGGGAGGGGGTGGTGATATATATATATATATATATATGTGTGTGTGTGTGTATATATATATGTATATATGCATGTGTGTGTGTGTGAGAGAGAGAGAGAGATTAATTAATTTATTTGTAAAAATTAAATGTGTTTGTAAAAATTAAATATTTGGGGTTGGGCTAGGGATTTTATAATTTAATTTTTATTCGCAAATTAAAAAAATTAGTTTTCAAAAAATTTAAATATTTGTTTGTGAATATTTGGGGTTTTGAATTTTATATGTTTTTTTTTATTTTATAATTATTTTCGAATTTAATAATTCTTTTCAAAATTTAATATATATTTTTGAATTTTGTATGTTTTATTTTTAATTTTATATATTTGTTTCAAATTTTTTTATGTTTTTTGCGATTTTTATATTTCTTTTCAAAATTTAATATGTTTTTTTGAAAAAAAAATAATTTTGAAATTTATATATATTTTTAATTTTATATTTATTTTCGAATTTATAATATTTTTCAAATTTTAATATATATTTTTTCGAATTTTATATATATTTTCAAATTTTAATACAAATTAAATTATTAAATGATGGGAGGGGGTCTAATTGATAAAAACACTATCCTTGTTTCCAAACAGAATAAGAATAAGACATTGAGGGTAGTTTAGGGATTTTAAAAAAAATTCAGCTGATGTCATCATTCAGGTGGTCTAAGTGATGATAATATTAAAAAATAAAATATGTAAATAAAAATATACAAACTTATGTAAATAAAGATATGACAAATTTAAGAGGTATAAATGAAATTAATCCTATACAATATGGACTCCCGACCCTGTACTATATATATTCCGCACTACACTCAATTAAGCAGCATTCATTTAGTTTGGACCCACCAAGGCCAGGACTGCTAGCTTTAGGTAGAAAATTGAACGTCTACCCACAAAAATAAAAAAGTGAAAGTAGCTAGCCACCTCATCACTTTTGGTGATGCCAGGCTGGCAACTAGCTAATTTTTTATTTTTTTTTTATTTTTTGAAGATAAAGAATTTTTATTAATTTTTATAGTTATGTAATAATTTTTTTAATTTATTAATAAATATATTCGTTAATTTTTTTAAAAAATAAAATAAAAATTATATATTTCATTACGTAATAAAATTAAAAAAAAAAAGACATTACATTAAATAAAATGCATTACATATGTTTTTGCTAGATAAACAAAAGTATTACAGATCATTAGTTTTTTGAGTTAATTTTTTCGCAATTGTCTTTTATTGTTCAATAATCCACTTTTGTTGCTTCTGTTGGAGTCTTCAATGGATCTTGAAGCATAATGTCTCTTTCAAACTCATTTTTAGCCATCATTTCCTTCGATTCAAGCTCGAATTTATTTTTTTCAAACTCTAATTGGCCCATAATTTCTTTCGATAGTATAGAAATGAAGTTAAATACAATTTTTTTTGCATCCATCATTAAGTTAAATAGAAATTTTAACTAATAATATATGCTTATATAGTATTTTTTATTATAATAACTATATATACCTATTTTATATTAACAAATATGTTCACTAAACAAAATTTTTTAAAAATATGGACAATTAACTATATATATACATATTATATTAATAAATGATCATAATGTTGAAGTGTTTTAAGTCGTGACCCAATTGTTTCATACACATATAAATATATAATGTATATTTGTTCATAATTGTTTGTTATTTATTTTTATTTAAAATTAATTATTTGTTCATACACATAAATATATAATGTATTGACATATATCTATCTATATATGTATTTTATAAAGTCAATGCATCAATCCATATTACCCTAAACTCACACTTTTATTAAAAGTCAACTAGATGGGCCCACTTGGGCTGACCAAGCAACTGGCCACATTTGACGACCTTCATTGCTAGCCAAAACCTCCACATCAGTTTTAGAGAGCATAATACTAATTGATTTTGCTGGCTATGGTACAAGGAATTCCATACCGGGTGCTCTTATATATTGGTCGGATGTTTGGTTGGTGTGACTCTATTACAATCTTTAGCTGTAATTAAAGTACATTAGAGTTTCCGATGATAGCAAATTATTGTAACAAGTTTCACGAAAAATGGTTCATGTCATAATAATTGGTTGTTGGAGTATTGATTTGGATTGCTTTTGTAGCAATGTTATTAGAACCATTGAATAATTTTGAGATTAAAAGTGAGAATGGAATAATATCAACTGCATAATAATATTACCATCTTTTATAAATATTACGAATCAAATAATACGTCATATATTGGACAATACAACGAATGTACGTGAGAGGGATGAGGTCACAAAACCTAAAATTAATTTGAAGTCTTTGTAAGTGTTTAATAATTGAGTTATGGCAAGTGAAATGGTGGTTAACAGGTGTGGAAGAATGATAATGGCAGTAATCAACTGTGAACCTAACACACCAACTCTCAATTATAAATTAACTACCAAAATGTGAAAGAAACAAGATAAGAACTAAAAACACCCGGAGCTGCCTTAATTTGACCATGTTGAAGACTGGGTTTTAAGATATTTTGACATGTAAATTTTTATATATTAGAACATTATATAAGACCAGGGACGGAGCTATATACATATCAGCAATTGGCCCCATAGAATTTTATTTTTATACAAAATTCTCTTACTATTTTTGAAAACATTATTAATATAGAACAAAAATAGCACAATTGCTCCCCATAAAATTACCAAAAATTATTTTTGCCATCCCTTAAATTATTTTCTGCCTTCGTCCCTGTATAAGACCATCAATATCTAAAGTACTGTCTCATGTAGTCATTAATTTGCCGCGTATCCCATTAAAACAAAATATATTATATATATCAATTTTTTTCTCAGCATATACTTCTCACTAATTTCCCGTTGAAGATATATATATATATATATATATATATATATAGGAGTATATATTCAAAATATTTTAAATAAAAGGGTCTTCATAGGTACATCTGCCTTCTTGTTAGATGTAAAGGTCTGTTGCTAACGTATATATAATAATAACCCAAGTACGTGCATGCGAATATTTGTGATGTACATGCACCTAGCTGAACTCATTGTAAAAAATTTGCATCATCAAAATTAAATTAGCGGAAAAGGTGCCTTAGTGAGTTCATCATGGTCCTCATGGAGGTCAATGCTTGCTATTTGTCACTAAAAAATAAGATATAATGTAATTCCTTTGTTCCAATTTATAATGTTGTTTTCCGGAGTTTAATTTTTTAAGATATTATATTAGTTGTGGATGAAATATCAAATTTATTTTTGGTCTCATCATGTGATATGATAGTTTATTGTGTAAATGATTTATAATTTCAATACATGAATGATAAATTAGTAAAGTAATATGATAATTAAAGTGCTTTAACTTTTTAAGGTGAACACTTATTTTGGGATGAAGAAAAGAATAAAAATTAACACTTGGTTTGGGACGAAGAGAGTATATGATAATTAATCGTGGTAATATTAATTTTTGTCACGATGTAATATATTAAACAAATATTAATTTTAACAATGAGTCCAGATTAATATCGATGTTGCGCAACGATATTAACACTTTTCAGGTGAAACTTAAAATCGAATCATTCATAATGTATCAAATGATAAAGCTAATCATCATGAATAAAAAGTTGTTGAAGGTTTTGTAATAAAATAGAATTTCATCAGTATACATCATACATATCGTAGCCAATTACACAAAATCGAGTAAAATATAACATTTTTTTACTAATCTCTCAGTACGTATCAAGTATTCTAGAAGATACTACCTTCAATTGCAAGCATAGACTCCCTCAAGTACAAAAGAATTGCATACCAATCATTGTAGTGAGTTAATAATTTTATAGTTCAAGTAATTAATTTTGTCAATTACAAGACTGTCTAACATACACTAATTGCGTGTTATGTTGTTGACTGTATTTATTAATTTCAAGAGTTTAATAAGAGGCAAATGTTCCTTTCAGAATAAACGTGCAAGATTTATATAGGGACAAATGTGAAATGGACTGACTTTAAAATCTAAACTTATCCAAATCTGTTTAAATAAACAAAAAACTAAAAACACAAATGGTTGTCAAAGGGCCCCAAGACAGTGGTTTAATTATTATTTATTTCCAATTAAGTTATTAACCCAGTAAAGTATATGAGGTTAATTCAGTAATTTTGGAAATAGAAAGCTATTCCACAGGAATAGTGAAGACAGTTTCCAAAAGTAGATACAAATACATATATAAAAGGTTTGAACGGAAAGTGATGCGACGGCGATTTTGTATTTATGATTATGATTTTGCAATTGGATCACCGTTCTCTTTAATAATTATTGCTAAAACGGTCAAATGAGCCCAAACAGAGCAGTACAAAGCTAAAAGCTTATGGACATGAGAAACCCTAACGTCTATAATTTAGTTGACACGTGGCTTTGTTGGATTGTTAAAAGTTGCCGAGACCATTTTCATTTTGCGAAAAAATGATTTTTGGGTGGATGTATTTTGAATTTTTTTTGTTGATGGTAGTCTCTTGTGATTAGTAAATCTCTTTAAATTAAAATTAAAAATTTGATATTGATTGAATGATTTGGAATCCATTGAAATTTTCAGTACCTATACATTTATTTTGAAGAAAAATGATTTAATATGTTAAATATATCCAGTAGAGTTAAAGTCTCGAATACCCTAAAAAAAATAAAATTAATAATAATAAAAAAAAAAAAGAGGTTAAAGTTGAATAGCTTTGCCTCCATTAAATAATGGAACATAAGAATTTATGTCCCACATGCACTATCTATTAATTGTGCTATCTAGCTTTCAATTCCATTAATAATTTTGTTTCAGGTGTAACTATTTTTGTTTGACTTGCCTAGATCCAATTTCAACTTTTCTTCAATAAATAAAGTCCTTTTATTGTTAATTTTAAAATTCAAAATCTTGGCTAGTATAGTTGTTAAAAAATGGGTTAATTTCACAAAACTCCCTTATACTATTTAATTTAATCAACTAACCTTCACTGTGTTCACTTTGCATCTTATACTTAGGGCTGCAAATGAACCGAGCCGTTCATGAGCAGGCTCGGGTTCGGCTCGTTAAGAGTTCAGCTCGTGCTCGTTCGTTTAGTAAACGAACCGAGCCTGAGCACAATTTTTAGGCTCGTTTAGTAAACGAACCAAGCTTGAACATTACTAAGCTCAGCTCGCCAAGCTTGTGAACAGACTCGTCTAAGTTAAATAGTAAAATTATATCATATTTGACAAAAGAAAGTGTTCAAATTGAACAAATTATGAAGATTATTGTGAAAAGATTATAAAAATTAGGCGGTCATAACATAAAATTCATTCATAAAAAAATATACTAGTGAAAATATGTTAAAACAGACATGCAACAACTCAATTCAGACAACTATTAGGAAGATTAATATATGTTGCACTGAAACAAGTCGTTCGTGAACAAGCTCGGACTCAGCTCGTTAAATCTGACGTTCGGCTCGGGATCGTTCGTTAAGCAAATGAGCCAAACTTGAACACATTTTCTAGGCTCGTTTAGTAAATGAACCGAGCTTGAACATTCCAAAGCTCGGCTCAGTTCGTTTGCAGCCCTACTTATACTATTCAATTTCATCACCATGCACTCTCCCCTCACATTTTGAGTCATAATACCTAAACTACCCTCAATAGTATAAGGGGTTTAGTGAAATCAAGTATTTAAAAAAATTATTTTTTGAAAATCAATTATATTTTTCATAAAAACTATAAATTTCAAATATATATATAATTCATCAAAAATATATATTTTTTGAATTATTTTTAAAAAATATGATTTTTTTTCTGAAAAATATTTTTTTTGTGAAAAATATACATTATTTTCTAAAATATAAAAAATAAATATTTTGGAAAACAATTATATTATTTTCGGAAAAAATAATATTTTTCGAAAAAAATTCATATTTTGGAAAATAATATATATTTTTCACAAAAAAAATATTTTCGGAAAAAAATTCATATTTTGGAAAATAATATGTATTTTTCTAAAAAAAAATATTTCGGAAAAAATCATTTTTTGGAACATAATATATATTTTTCTCAAAAAAATCATATTTTGGAAAATAATATGTATTTTTCCAAAAAAAAAAAATTTCAAAAAAATTTCATACTTTTGAAAACAATTCGGAAAATATATATTTTTGACGAATTATATATCATTTTCCAATTTATATATATATATATATATATATTTCAAAATATATATTTTTTCCCGAAATGTATATATATTTTTTAAATTTATAGTTTTTACGAAAAATATAATTGATTTTCGAAAAATAATTTTTTTAAAGGCTTGATTTCACTATACCCCCATATATTATTGAGGGTAATTTAGGTATTATGACTCAAAATGTGAGGGGAGGGGGCATAGTGATGAAATTAAATAGTATAGGGGGTAATGTGGACACAGTGGAGATTAGTTGATTAAATTGGATAGTATAGGGGGATTTTGTGAAATTAACCCTATATATTATGTTCCAAAATATGATTTTTTTGCGAAAAATTTATATTATTTTTTCCAAAAATAATATAATTTTTTTCCAAAATATTTATTTTTATATTTTGGAAAATAATGTATATTTTTCACAAAAAAAAATATTTTTCAGAAATAATTCATATTTTTTTTAAAACAATTTGAAAAATATATATTTTTGATAAATTATATATATATTTGACGAATTATATATATATATTCTGAAATATATATCATTTTTCAATATATATATATATATTTTGTCCGAAATATATATATTTTTTTCAAAATATATATTATTTTCGAAAAATATTTTTTTTCCGAAATATATATATTTTTGAAATTTATAGTTTTTACGAAAAATATAATTGATTTTCGGAAAATATGTTTTTTAAAGACTTGATTTCACTAAACCCCATATACTATTAAGGGATGTTTATGTATTATGACTCAAAATGTGAGGGGAAAGGGCATAGTGATGAAATTGAATAGTATAGGGGGCAACATAGTGAGAGTTAGTTGATTAAATTGAATAAGATAGAGGAGTCTTGTGAAATTAACCCTAAATTATATAATATTATTGTTTTTGTAATCACCCCAATATAGAGGTCCGTCCAGCTGGCAACATCAAGTGTTGGTGTTCTAGTGCCTTTTCATTGATTACTATATGTGTGTGTATATACATATATATATATATGCACTCACATTAACTTGGAGGCAAAGATTCTACAGCTGATATAGTTTTCATGGGTTGTGTGAGTGTAAATGAAGATTGTCCTTTTGGTACATGTGCCTATGCCAAACATGTGGATGCATGTGAATTTGTTCTCTCCTAATCCCAACCTCATGTCCATACCATTAATTGTCAAACCCAACCATACAACATCTGTTTATGAGAAGTGGGTATGTTTCTCCGTCCATAAAAATGTATATATGTCGTGTTGTGTTAGTGCATTACTTTTTGCATAATTTCTATATTCGCCATTAAGATGCAGAATTTTGTACTTTCAAAGATTTGTGATTATAATTTAGAAGATGACAAAAATTTATCACAAGTAGAGATGGTTTTGGGTTAGGATATGCAACACATACAGAGTGGTATCGGAGTATGACACTTACAGATTGATCTATGCTCGGGTTCATATCCTTCCACCATTAGGGTGAATCAATAAATGTGATATCACATGGTAAAGAATTTTATATTAAACTGAAGATATAACGCTACTTAATAATTTATATTTTTTAATTCGACAACAGATGTCTGATCTGAAACAATAACATTTTGCCTACTTAAAACTAATATATTAGATCCATCCATTTACACTTACATATACCTTGTAATATTAATAAAAAAAATATTCTTATCCGAATGGTCACTCCTACAATCTACCATCTAGAAAACAAATCCGAATCACAGACACAATGCAGATAATCATAAAAATAATGAGTCAATGTAACTTGTTGTTTATGAATTTCATAACCAATATCTAGTTGCACCCAATAGATAATTAGGACTGATTTTCATGTTGGTTGAACTGTTGTAGCTACTCAGAGCAGCCACTTTTTAATATCGTAAATTACTCTACTATAATTTGTGTTGTCCATGGTGTTTTTCATTTTTTTTTTATTTCTTATTATTTTTAGACATTTGGGCTGGGCTTCAACTCCACCAACCACAAAAGAAAAGGGAAAAGGAGCACCTGGGCTTTACTTAGATCCTCTGGAAATTGGTCTAGATTAAGACTGGGCCACATATTGACTACATATATTTTTTTTTTTTTTGAAAAAATAAATAATACGGACTACTACTTGTTACTCAACTTATTGTCAATGGATGTTGAGAGTAGGCTTTTAAAATAAGTGTGACATCAAAATTATCTCATATGTTCAATTTGCTTAATTTCTATTTTTTACTTTTGAATATGAATCATTCTTGACATATTTTTCACACATGTTGACACAACAATTGAATTTTTTTCTCAAATGCCAAAATCTATACCAAAATTGAAACATAAGAGGAGCAAATTGAAGAATTATCAAGAAGTCCAAAGATGTGATGTTTATATGGACTGGGAAGAGGCAATTGAGTCGAGTTTTGCAAAAGAACTACTAATTGAGGGGCTGAGTAATTTTAAAACATTTTATAGTGGTTGCATCAAATTGAGCTAGTTCACATCGGATTTTGATGATTTCTTCCGTACATGGGATCGTGCTATTTACAAAGCCCCAAAATTGAATTTTATTTTGTTTTTTTAGTGTTGATATATTTTAAAAAGAAAATTATTTTTACATATTTTCAAACATGTAAAACCTTATATATAATAGGTCTCACATTTAATTTTTCATGTGAGCATCTAAAAAAATTTAGCACCTTCATGTACGGATCTACATTAACTCTAATGGGGACATCTGCCCCCACTGATTTATTTTTTTCTTTTATATTATAAGCCTATAAAATTCTAAAATTACTGAAAAAAACTCATTAAAATTACAGAATGACCCCACTGAAAATTATAAAAAAAACACACGTATATAATTATGCCCCACTCATATGATTTTCTTCACTGTGTACGGACCTTAAAAGCTTTATGCAAATGGTGTTACATGTCCATGCTGAAATTAGAAATGCAAATGAACAAAATAAAATTTTCACATTGATAATGATGTGTGTTTCAGGTAAGATGGTGACAAAATTACAAGATAGTCCGCTACTTTTTTTGTTCTTGTGATGTTAAAGCATTATGGTAATGATTTTCTTTTTTCATTTTTCCAAAAATGAATGTTCACAAACAAAAAAAAACAAGGGTCCACTGCAATCGAAAAGTCATCCATGACGTGGGTCATGTACCGATAATATGTACTAATATATACATATATGTATGTTATCGTAAAACACACTCTTTTTTTTTGGCAGTTTGGTTGAAAATGAAAATTTTCCCTCAAATATTCGAGGAGTTTAATACTTTTTTTGTCAATGGTTGATTAACAATATTGTTGATAAGTGAGGCATAATCACATAAAATAAGAAGTGTAATTAATTCTATCAATTCACCAAAAAATAAAAAATAAAAAATAAGAGTTGTTATTCTAGAAATGTCGATTCACAACTTGAATCAATATAATTTATGAAGTATTAAATTTTATCTTCAATCATAACTACACAACCGGAAAAAAAAATTATTCTTCCATTCTTATGATTCAATTTGCAACTCACTTTAAAATATATGTTTTAAAAAAGCAGGTTAATTTGGGTTACCCATATGGAAAATTTAAAGGAATATTTTTAGTTTCAAATTACTTCAAAAGACAATAATAAAATAAAAAATAAAGAAATCAAGCACTTACTGCAATTCTTTTTTATAAATTACTAACAAGAATTGTAGAAAATTTATCTTCCTAAGTGCTAATATATAATCGATCAACAAATTTGAAATCCGGAAGGGAATAACAAAAACAAATATATATTATAAAATTATCTATAATCGAAAATCACTGAAAATAAGAAAAAGAATTGACGGCACAAATCAGTTTATGGGAATAAATTGAGTCAAAACGTGTTTCGATGGTCAAAGGGGTTGACTAGTATATGGGAACTAGAAGCAGGAGTCCAATTTTGACCTTAGCTCTTACTCCTAGCTGGCCTTGTTGATCGTTTCGGAGTGTGGGCCAAGTAGTGGCCCAATGTGGGCCCAGTATGCACTCCTGGAATGGAGAGTCCGACCATCGATATCTTCAACACCAAGATATACTATTATTTTAGGCTATTTATTAATTCCTCTAAATTTTAGTTTCTCGTTTTCCATGTGATATTTGCCCAATTAACTAACATTATGTATATGTTTGTCTATCACAATTTGGATTACAGTCTAAAGATGAATTTCAGATTTTTAAATTACCAATGATTTTAATTAGTCTATATAAAAAATGGGTGAACATTAAAAAATATGATAATTAGATTCAAATATTGACCCTTGGACATAAGTGTCACCCTAAAATAACTACTAAACTAATTTCTAAAAAATTGATCAAAAGCTATAATAAAAATGCATACTCGGGATTCGACAAAATAATATATGTGAAAAAAAAAATTATCTTTCAAAAAAAAAATTAATAATAATCGCCAATACTAATATTAAACTCCAACAAAAGGTGTCCCACTTTTGCCTTCAACTTGTGAAAAATAGTGGTGGTGTATGCTCTTTAATGTGGAAATAGGTTTCTAAATTCTTGAAATTAAACTTCTAATTACTGATACAACAGTAGAAACATAACTTATGCTACATAACAAAAACCAAAAGAGAAAAAAGTTTTGGTAGAAAATAATTTTTGGCATATTTGGTTACAATTTCTTGACCACAGCAAACTTGATGCACAGCTCATTTTCAAAAAATAAGATCACATCAGAACAATTAATTGTATGCAGGATACACGACTTTGAGACAGAGAAAAAGCTCTGGAGCCATTCATTGGCTAGGTTGGGCCCCAATATATAAATATATTTATAAAAATTGCATATGCTCTCATAATTTTTTTTAAAATTAAATTTGATAGGTTAAAAATATATAAATTTTACCAATAAAATTATAAAAAATTGCATTCCTCTCCCCCTAAGTTTTTTTAAAATTCCTTTGGTAATGGAAAAAATATAAATTTTACTAATAAATTTATAAAAAATTGCATTGCTCCCCCGAACAGGGATAGCGAAAAACCCCACTCCGCCCTGATTTAAGCGAGTTTGGAGATTTAATTAAATAAATTGGGGCGGGTATGAGAGTGGGGGAAAACCCCCGATTGGTTATTGGGGCGGCTATGGGGAGGGGTAATCATGCCCCGTCCCGATCATATTATTTTTTTACTAATATACCCTTCAATATTATCATATATTATTAATATATACCATTCATATAAAATAACTCATTCATTTTTCTATATTTTACTTGGTTAATACCAAATTCAAGTATCCTTGTCCTTTCACTCTTCTTGTCTTAAGCTCATATCAATTATGTTTAAAATTACATGTTTTATTTTAATATTCGTACAATAATAGTAAATTAAAAATTTTAATTAAAAAATTACACATTACTTTCATTTGAATAAGATTTTATTTTTTTATGGTGAAAAATTATCCCGTCCCGCCCCATTTAATAATCATATTTGAATAGGTATGAAAATAACAAAATTAAAAGGAGACGGGATGTCCAACCGCGCCCGTTGTCATCCCTACCCGGGTAGCACCCGTGCTCCACTTGGTTATGTTGTTCTTTGATGGTTGATTATGCTGCAAATGTGAATACGGAAACTTCAAAGAAGTGTTCAGATTCTGTGATATCAATTTGTACCTTTTACTAAGTGTTATGTGGCATGTGCACATCTTTAACCCTGCTAAATCTATCTGGAACAGGAAGAAAAAAAAACTATCTGGAACTGTAAAGTACTTGAGAGTTAGTGCGCTCTATGTAGTTTGAACCCAGACAATATATATATATATATATAGGTGTATGTATAAAGCTCCCTAGTAATCAAGGATTACATAAAGGCTAAAGCACTATCTTCTTTAGCTTCTTGTAGATTAGAAAGATGTTAAAAGGTTCTATCTTATCAGGTGAATGATTAAATAAAGGAAATCGAATCGTAAAGAGATGGATTTATTGATGCCAAAAGTATAATGTGTATCCACCTAGTGGCTCCTCTTTTATTTAGGTGATGAGATATTTTGTTAACTAAGGTTGCATATTATCTCCTAAAATTAAAATTAAATCACTGTGCTTAATTTTAGAAAAAAATTTAAAAACAAAAATTTTTGGAGCCTATATTAAAAAAATGACTATTAACAAACAACCCCTATAATTTCAAATTCATGACAAACACTCCCCTGAAGTGTCAAATAACCCCTGCACTTTTCTCAACTTACACACAACTAGACCTGTTAATGGATCGAATTTTGATCCGAATCCGATCCGATTAGTCGGATATGGATTGATAATAAAATCCGATAACCCGATTAGGATCTGAATCCGATAATCCGATTTCTTAACAAATTGGATTTGGATTGATGTCATCCGATCCGATAATAACTCGATCCGATATAAAATATATTTTTATATATATATATAAATATATATTTGATATTTTTATGTGTATATATTTAATATTGTACATGTATATAAATGTTAGTTGTTAATTATTTTATTATTTATTAATAATGATTGATCATAAATACAATTATTAAAAGTGTGAATAATTTAGTGTTTCAGTATTTATTGATTTTTGCATTTTTGTAATTAGATATTCGAATCAGATATTCTAGAATGAAGAAATTCGAATATGAATTAACTAACTGAAAATTCGTCGAATTATCGGATTCGGATCGCGGATCGGGAGTTTTTTTCATCCTTATCAATAGATCTGTCAATAATCCGATTATGATCCGAATCCGATATTAACCGGATATGGATTGAAAATAAAATCCAATAAGGATCCGAATCCGATAATTCGATTTCTTAACAAATTGGATTTGGATTTGGATTTAACTGATCCGATCCAAATCCGATCCATTGACAGATGTATACACAACCATCACTCTGTTAGTATTCTGTTAACAAACACCCTCCTGCCCGTTAAAAATATATATTTTATGCCCCAAATACCCATAAATTGACATTTTATGTCCAAAATACTCCTAAAATAAATTGAAAATTAAATTAAGATTTTTTTGTAAATTACAAATTATTTTTTTGAAAATTATTATTTTTTAACTTGAAAATTTAGGGGTATTTTGGGCATAAAATATTAATTTCTAACGGCATGGAGGTGTTTGTTAACGGAATACTAACGGAGTGGGAGTTGTGTGTAAGGTGAGAAAAGTGCAAGGGGTTATTTTGACACCTAAGGGGATGTTTGTCAAGAATTAAAAATCATAGGGGATTGTTTGTTAATAGCCCTTAAAAAAATGACAACTTGCAAAAAGTAATTTAAAGAAAATGTCACTTAACAAAAATAATTACAAAAAAGATAATTATAGGTGAAATAATTAAAATTTTGACAAGTTTAAATAATTGCAGGACTAAAATACCCCTCATTAATTTGTAATTGTTTTTACATATTTGTCCTTCACTTATACAATTTTTATAATGATAATTATATTCTCAATAAACAAATGTCCTTAATACCCTTATCCATCTTCCCCTCTTGCTTAGGGTTTCAGCCTTTCAAATTCTTCACACCCTCAAACCTGAACTACATTTATGTGAAGCCAAAAGTTTGACTTCATGAGTCAACAAGTTTCATATCTTTCGTCAAATATTTTACCCAATAAAAAAAAAATTACAATAAAATATATATCCTATTTCTCAGAAATCATAAACTCGTCGCTACAGTCTCTATAAAGTTTATGTGAAATAAATAGGTTGATCATATGAGTCAAAACAATTTACATCTTGTATTAAATATGTTACATAATAAAACAAAAAATTTATATTACGTGATTTTACAAGTTTCATGATAATCTACTTATTGGCATATTGTTGATCATAGTTTTCAATAAAATGAGTTTAGATTATGTACCGTACGATGCTAGAGGTGAAACAAATACTGAACAGAGTAGAGGCAAATCTAAACGGAAAAAATAAGGGCTTGTTTGGAAAGGGGTTTGTCTGGTCTTGTCTTGTCTAGTTTTCTCTGGTTTGGTTTTGTCTGGTCTTGTCTTCAATTTAAAACTTTGTTTGGTAAGCGGTCTGGTCTTTCTGGTCTGGTTTGAGAAAACAAAAACTTTATATATATATATTAGTTTATATATTATTTTATGTATATAACTTTATATATTATTAAATTTATATAATATATTATATATATTTAATAATATATTTAAAAATATTATATATATATATATATTTAATAAAATTATTTTATATATATTATTATAAAATAATAATATATATTATTCTATATATTATTAATATATATTATTTTTTAATTTATATATTATTATATATATATATTTAATATTATATATATAATAATATATATTATTCGATATATTATTTATATATACATTATTTTTTAATTTATATATCTTTAATAATATTATTTTATATATATTATTACAAAATAAAAAATATATATTATTCTATATGTATTAATATATATTATTTTTTAATTTTATATATATTTATATTATTTTTATATATATTTAATAATATTATTTTATATATATTATTATAAAATAAAAAATATATATTATTCTATATATTATTAATATATATTATTTTTGAATTTTATATATGTTATTTTTGAATTTATATATTATTTATATATATATGGTTAATAATATTATTCTCTATATATTATTACAAAATAAAAAATATATATTATTCTATATATATTAATATATATATATTTAATAATATTATTATAAAATAATATATATATATATTATTTTTTAATTATATATATTATTTTATATATATATATTATTTTTTAATTTATATATTTAATATATATATTTAATAATATTATTTTAATAATAATATTATAAAATAAAATATATATATTATTCTATATATATTATTTTTTAATTTTATATATATTTAATAATATTATTTTATATATATTATTATAAAATAAAAAATATATATTATTCTATATATATTAATATATATTATTTTTTAATTTTATATATATATTATTTTTATATCTATTATTTATATATATATATATATTTAATAATATTATTTTATATATATTGTTATAAAATAAAAAATATATATTATTCTATATATATTAATATATATTATTTTTTAATTTTATAGATTATTTTATATATATTTATATATATTATTATAAAATAAAAAATAAAGTTTATTATATATATATTATTTTTTAATTTTAGTACATGAATTATATATATATATATATATATATATATATATAGGAGAGAGAGAGAGAAAAAAAAAAAAAAAAAGTCAAAAATTGTGGGCTAGGACCAAGAAAGACCAACTGTTTTTTTGTCTTGGTTTTACTTTATTTTGAACTAAATCCAAGACCAAAGTTTTAAGGGTTTTGGTTTTGAATTTAAAAACCAAACCCACCAAACAAGTTTTGTCTTTGAAAACAAAAACTGATTACCAAACAGGGCCTAAGACTTGGCTAATATGCTCGATGGATACTTGAGAAGGAGGGTTCTTTAAGATGATATTGTACGGAAGAGTAATTATGTTTGTTTAGAAATTTTAATTTATTAGAATTTTTTAATAAAATACAAAACAAAGACATCTATAGAAATGAATAAAAGTGGGTTAAAGGGCATTATAGACCAATTTTCCCCTTTTTTTTGTAGTTGTTTTTGTTAAGTGACATTTTTTTCAAATTATTTTTTTGCAAGTTGTCATTTTTTTAATATAAACTCCAAAAATTATCATTTTTAAAATTTTTCGTTAATTTTAATATGTGACTGCCATTGTGCTAAGATGGGTCTAAATAACTTTTATTTAAACTAAAACTAAATTCCACCCCTAAGATATATATAAACCATTGTGTTTGGTCCGATTGAAAAATTAACTCACACCAGTATAAATATATAATTAAGAAGCAAAAAATACTGGACATAAAATCACGATTGTCACACTTTCTTCTATGGGAGGGATATAAATATATGGTAAAATGCATTATACAAGTAAAAATTTACCCCAACTTTCCCCCTATATATCCACAAATTTCAAAGTTCTTAAACATCTCTCTATTAATATAAAATATGTATTAATAAGCATTTATAAAAACAAAAATATTAAATAACACTTAATGTATTAAGTACTGTAGCTTAATATTAAATGATACTTAATGGGTTAAGATCTGAATTTTAATTACTGAACCTTTTAAGTGATGCTTAAATTGTTTTTATATTTTATGATATTTTTATAAATTTTCAATCTTCAGATTTCAGTGTTAAGTGGTAATCTTGTCACTTAAAATTTTACCTCATTTTAAATGACACTTAATGTATTAAGTGATGGTCAAATTTCTTATCAAACGTACTTAACTGAATAAGTGTTGAATCTGTTCAGATTGCTAAGACCTAGTGCCCCTATTGATTTTTTTTTATACCTAAATTATCCTAAAATTTTAGATTTTTGCAATTATGCCTCCACTGAAATTTCAAAAAAATAACCTTAAAATCCCTACTAAAATGTTAATATAGTTATTATGCTCTCACTCACCAAAGCTTTTAGATCCGTCCCTGCATATAAGAGTGACAAGATGTCGTGGCACAATTTTTTAAGCAAAATGTGACAACCATCACCCAGTTTCAATTATTTATTTATTTGTTAAAAAATTCAAGATAAAAAGCTATTTTTCTTTCCTCCTCTCCCCAAAGGGGACGCGTTTTGACCTTTTTTTATCCAAATCTATCTACATCCAAATTCGTCACAAAAACAAGTGGTTGCATAGACAATTCAATATATCTACGTGTATATATATATAAATAAAAGGGTAACTTACAGTTTCATCCCCTCATGTTTGAATATATTACACTTTCCCCCCTATTGTTTGGATAATTACAGTTTCACCCTATCTAGTTTGGACATAGTAACACTTTGCTCCTTATGATTTGATTTTAGGTATGATTTTACTTAATTATCCTCCATATTATATTATAATTTTATAGTTAATTTCAATAAACCCCCCTAAACTATTGAATTTTCACATTGCTCCCACCATAATGGGTAAATTATAGTTTCACCCCCTAAAATTCGAAAAAATATTTAAATGTAAAATATATATATATAATTCAAAAAAAGTAAATTAAAGTTTCACCACCTAAAATTTGAAAAAATATTTAAAATTTAAAAAATATATATATAAAATTAGAACAAATATATAAAATTCAGAAAAAATATATAAAATTATAAAAAATATATAAAATTCGGAAAAAAAATATAAAATTATAAAAAATATATAAAATTCGGAAAAAAAATATAAATTTAGAAAAAAATAAAAAAATCGGAAAAAATACATAAATTTAGAAAAAAAAATATAAAATTGGGAATATATATATAGATTCGATTTTTTTTTTTGAAAAACATATAAAATTTCAAAAAATATATATAAATTCAAAAAATATATATATAATTAGAAAAAAATAGGATGGTTCATTAAATATGTTGTTAAAAAATATATATTATCCAAACTAATAAATAGTGCAATCTCTAATCTGTACATGAATGGAAACATAGGATGTTTCATTAAATATGATTTTATATTTTGTAAGGAAGTTAACACACCATGGTACAATTTTCACATCTACCTTCACGATCACACTACAAGGTCTATATGCCCAAATTAACAATAAGCTGAAATGAATAACAATCCTTATTTACCTAGACAAGAAATTAAAACTCATACAATTTTGACTCCATAAAAACCCAAACTTTCAACCTTTTATTTTAAAACAGCAAAACACACTAAAAGATATGACTAATGAATGATTCATGCGATGAATTTTTTATTTCTACAGCACAACCCTAAAATAGTCTATTATATGTTTTCCGAATTTTATATATTTTTTATAATTTATTTTTTCGAATTTTATATATATTTTTCAAAATTTTATATGTTTTTTGAAATTTATATATATTTTTTCCTAAATTTATATATTTTTTATAATTATATATATATTTCAGAATTATATATATATATATTTCAGAATTATATATATATATTTTTCCGAATTTATATATATTTTCTGAATTTTATATATTTTTTCCAATTTTATTTTATTTTTATAATTTTATATATATTTTTTGAAATTTTATATTTTTTTCCAATTTTATATATATTTTTATAATTATATATATATATATATATTGAAATTTTATATGTTTTTCGAAATTTATATATTTTTTCGAATTTATATATATTTTCCCTATTTTATATATATATATTTCAAAATTTTATATGTTTTTCGAAATTTATATATATATATTTTAATTTTATATATTTTTTAGAATTTATATATTTGTTTCGAATTTTATATATTTTTAAAAATTTACATTTTTTTCGAATTTTAGGAGATAAAACTGTAATTTACCCATTATGGTGGGGCAATATGAAAATTCAATAGTTTAGAGGGGTTTATTGAAATTAATCATAAAATTATAATATAATATAAATGACAATTAGGTAAAATTACACCTGAAATCAGACCATAGGAAGCAAAGTGTTACTATGTCTAAACAAGAGGGGGTGAAATTGTAATTATCCAAATAAGAGGGGTGAAACTATAATTTACCCTAAACAAAATTAGTCTTATGATTTATGATTGGGTGATGTCGGCACTCCATAGCTTTCTGTGGGTTTCTATTCATGTAACACAATACCCAAAAACATATAATAAAATGAAAAAAATAAAAAAATAAAAAAAGAAGTAGAAATAACCAAGAATGTTCCCATAGAAGAACGTGTGGTCGGCGTTAAACGTCGTGAATGCTTCCGTCACAGTCACACACAACACAAAAATGACCGAACAAAAAAGAGAGAATGCATTGACATTTGACCATAGTTTCAACTCCGTTAGTTTTCCCGTCAACCATTCTCTGCTATTCGACCACTATAAAATATCCCAAGCATAGCTACTCATTTTCAATCTCGCTAACTCTAAAAACATATACACTCCTCTATATCTATATATCTATATAAGCACAACCAAAGCAGATCTAATCAATAGATATACAGATACAGATATATAGACGAAGAAGGCAACTACATTGAATTCGAGGTACGTTTTTTTTAATCGATATTAATTTTGTTTACAAAGAAATTTCTTTCGTTGGACTTTGTGTTGCCAGTCAGCCTTCGATTGGTTGCTGAGAAAGTTCAGGAAAATATGAAAAATTCAAGCTGTTAATTTATTAGGTTTTTCGCTTTCTTTTTGTTTTGGAAAATTGGATTTTCGCCTTATAAAAGTCAAAAGAGGCAAATTTTGGAAGATATTGGGTGGATTTGATTTTCTCCGGTTTCAGCCCTCTAGTTTGTTCTCTTTCTTCTACATTTTCCCACCAGCCAAACAGAGCATCATTGGTTAGTTTTTTGTATTTGATTTTTTCTGTGTGTTTTAATTGAATAATTTGGCTTCGAAACTGTTCGATTCCTATTGTCATGTAGTTGTTGTTGTTTTTTATTTTATTTTCTTAATTTCAATTATAAACTGCAGTCTCTTTCATCTTTTGTTTATTTATATTTTTCTTTCTACCATGTAATATAGATTGTATTTATTGTATCTTCGTGTTGTTCTTGTTTTCACACAGTAAAAATTTATTCCACTCACTAATTTTATTTTTAATTTCTACTTATTCATTGTTAATTATGTGATGTGTATTTTAATCTGCTTTATACATCACTTGCTTCATGGATTTGTATTCGTCGATGGGTGGTTTTAATATTTTTTGGAAAAGATTCATGGATCGTTTGTCTCTAATTTCTTTCCCTAAAATTGAAAAACCCTAAACGGTTTTTGTCTCACTTGGATGAAGCTTAGGCAGGGATATTAGTACTAGATGGTAGGGGTTGCTTGGTATGCATCTTTGAAAATGTTTTCGAGGAATCTGAAAACAGAAAACTATTTCTGAAAACATGCAATTTTTGAACTTTTCCTGAATTTCACCTTTCAGTTAGTCCGTGGATGTCAAATGTTTTCTGTTTAGCGTTCAAGCTCGAACAATCTAGAGATTTTGTTGTCTATATATTTAACTGCTGATTGTATACCTTGAAACCTAACAACAACTTATGTATGAAATCAAAATGTTGTCTGCGTCTGCTTGCCCTGAACCTCGGCTTTGTTCGAAATGGTCGAGTCCCATAGAATTTTAAATAGAACCATGGATGAAAATCAACTTATCTTTGTTTTTTTTCCATGGATGCAGGTTCCGATTGTCTACTGCTGTTGCAGTTTGATTCTGTTGTTCTAAGACAAAACAGTTGATTTCTAGACACGAGTTTCACTTCTGAGAATCAGTATCTCCCTGGAACAAGCTGATGCTGTCCTTATAGCATGGACTCACACCAGTTTTTTCATTACGGTGCGACTGATACAGACAGACCCTACTCTTCTTCTTATCCCGCTGTTCCATCAATACCTACTAAGCTTTTTGAGTCCTTGAGATTCGATTTGAGTAACTCTTCTGGCACCCCTTTCGCAACTCACTTTGATTCTTGGACCCCTACTTCACTGAGTGACAGTCAGGAACAGCACAGCTCCACGGAGGATTTCTCAGGAGTCAGCCCTTCCTGTAACTCTTCAATTGAAACTAACGGTTATTTCCAACGGTTGAGCCCTTCAGTGGACTGCCACCAAGAAAGTCTTCGCCTGTCTTCTGGCGGGACGTCCTTTTCTCATAATGCAGATTGTGGTGATCATCACATGAAAGACGCTTTGCAGGAGTTAGAGACTGCTCTAATGGAGCCAGAAGATGAAGAGGAAGTAACAGCGCCAACTCGGTCTTTTGGGGAAAACAACCCCATACAAACATCAGGTCAAAGGTCTAGGAGCTGGAGCCAAGACCCACAGGGATCACATGTGATTCAACCTCAACCAACCTATGTGGCGAGGTATGGTAAGTCTGGTGATGGAGTTCATGGCGAAAAGCGCCACAAAGCAGTGGAAGATGCACTTCTGGGGAACCCACCGGGGAGTCTGAAGCAACTATTGATTGCATGTGCAAGAGCTCTCTCCGAGAATCGAATAGTTGAGTTTGACAAATTGATTGAAGAGGCTCGTGGTGCTGTGTCTGTTAGCGGAGAACCAATTCAGCGCCTTGGTGCTTACTTGGTAGAAGGGCTGGTAGCGAGGAAAGAGGCATCGGGCACTTACATATACCGGACCCTAAGATGTAGGGAGCCAGAAGGCAGGGACTTGCTTTCATACATGCAGATCTTGTATGAAATATGCCCTTATTTGAAGTTTGGATACATGGCAGCAAATGGCGCTATTGCTGAAGCATGCAAAACCGAGGAGCGTATCCACATCATAGACTTCCAAATTGCTCAAGGGACTCAGTGGATGACTCTCTTGCAAGCTCTTGCAGCAAGGCCTAGCGGGGCTCCTCATGTTCGGATCACAGGCATCGACGATCCAATATCGAAATATGCCCGTGGAGACAGTTTGGATGCAGTATGGAGGAGGTTGTCAGCCATTTCTGAGAAGTTCAATATCCCAGTTGAGTTTCATCCGGTGCCAGTTTTTGCTCCAGATGTGACAAAGGAAATGCTCGACGTGAGGCCTGGGGAGGCTCTCGTTCTGAATTTCCCCCTGCAGCTCCATCACACCCCCGATGAGAGTGTCGATGTAAACAACCCGAGGGACGAACTTTTGAGGATGGGGAAGTCACTTTCTCCCAAGGTGGTGACACTGGTCGAGCAAGAGTCGAACACAAACACAACCCCTTTCTTCACCAGATTCCTAGAAACTCTAGAATACTATTCGGCAATGTTTGATTCGATCGATGTGGTCATGGCAAGGGACGAGAAAGAGCGGATCAATGTGGAGCAGCACTGCCTGGCTAGGGATATCGTGAACATCATAGCTTGTGAAGGCAAGGAGAGGGTGGAACGCCACGAGCTCTTTGGCAAGTGGAAGTCGAGGTTTACTATGGCAGGGTTCAAGCAATATCCTCTGAGCTCTTATGTCAACTCAGTGATAGGTAGGTTGATGAAGTCGTACTCGGAGCATTATACACTGGTGGAGAAGGATGGAGCTATGCTACTGGGGTGGAAGGACAGAGACCTCATCTCAGCATCTGCTTGGAACTAAGCATGAGAAATAGAAATTACTATATCTATATTCTAGTTCCCAGGTTGCAGTTGTGGCATGGTATGATCATACACTATGTGGTGGTATTGCATTGTCATGCCTTAGAGCCTACCATTTTGTTTATTGTTGTAGTTGTACTCATGTATAGTGCAGGATTAGTACTTACTTGTTTGGTATCAGAGCCCTGGTACAAACTAAGTAAGTACTTTTTAAGTATTTATAAGATTATTCTAGTTCAAAAGTATTTCATTACGAAAGTAGCTGAAAAAGTGATTTTTGAAGAAAAACTTTATAAAAAATGAAGAGAGTTAAGGTGTATGACGAAGCGCTTAGTCCCGCTCTGCTAATACTACTTCATGGATAATAGAGATATTTTACGAATGCTTACTACTGAGGAAGTAGTAACAAGCTACTTAAGAAGTAATCTCATTGAAGGCAAATTATTTGCTAAAGAGAATGATTTTGAAATAGAACAAATCCTAGAGACCGAAGAGTCAAAAGTTTTGGAATAAACTTGGAATTGGGAAAAGAACTAAAGTCATGCTTCAGTTTTGCCCCTATAATCATGATCTATCGTTAGTTTCTCAAGCCCAGATAGATGAATCCTTAGGATGGTTATTTACCCACAGGTTTATTTTCAATGGTTCTATTAGAAAGAATCAAAGAGCTGAAGAAGGTAGTACCTCTTCAGAAGCACCAAAAGAAAAAACCATGTGCAAAAGAATTTCGGGAGGAAATTCTACAAGCTTTGAGAGAAAAGCACGAGTACGATGCTCTTATACTCCGTAGTAGAAGATCAATTGATCTAGGTGTTAATGCCTCTGATTTATCAGATTCTGATGAATATTGATGAATAAAAGGATCATACGGTTCTCAATAAAATCCTTGAGAAACTCAAAGAGATAGATACTAAACAGACTGAGAATAAGGAGATTCTCGAAAGTATCTGTATCAAGAAGATAAAAGAAATTATGGAAGAAGTTGTTTTAGATCATAATAAAGAAATTTGTTCTGAATTAAAACGGTTAAGTTGTCAGGTTGAAGAGATTTCTAATGAAAAGAAGTACAATCCCTTCAAACCAAAGTATACAGAGATGAATATCGATAAACAAATATTAAATCTCAATACAAAGGTTGTTCCTTTGCTTGAAGCTAGCTCTCAGTTACTAGAAAGAGTATAGTCTATTCTTGAAGTAATCAAGAAAAGAGTTTCCTAGAATGGAAGACCTCTATGGCAGAACAACAATGGTGATTGTTAAAGATTTTCTTGAAAATCTAACTATAGCTAGTTCAAGGCAAAATCCATCATCATTAACTGATAGTATTAGTTATCTTGATAAGATTCTACGAATAAATCAACGAATGATCGTTGAGATGGTTGTAAATCAACAGGAGTCCCTCACTCAATTAAGAGAAATTAGAGAGAACTACGAGACTCAGACAAATAAGATTAATAAAATCTTAGAAGATGTGGAGAGCATCAAGGATACCTTTCAGAAAGATAAAGAGAGTCCTAAGTAAGATAGGAAGTCTTACTAAGCAATTAGAGGACTTAAAAGTTTTAGAAGAACCTATCAAGGACTTTAGAAGACCTCAACCAGAGTTTGGGTCAATAAGAAGCTTTGAAGCTGATCTTTCATGGCTCTATCCCCCTTCAAAATGAATAGGTGGATCGATAAAATGAAAGGTAAGATTTCTACAAAGGAAATCAAGAAGCCATCTTATCAGGTCCATGATAAGATAACAATCCAGGAAGTTAATGAAGTAAGTAATTACTCCATGCTAAATCTCCTTAAAAGCATTCTCTATGAAACAAAAAGGCTTAGAGAAAGGCGAGTTTTGAGATTCTATAAAACTACTAGTCGAGATTATGCATATGATAGTATGATTAGAATCCATGCCTTGCACAAGGACGATATAACCCAACAAGAGGGATATTACCATATTGCAGCTATTCAAATAATGGCAAAATGGTTAGGAAATACCGGATTAGACATCCCATTTTCCCTATCTGTTAGAGATCTAAGGCAAATTGATCATAAGCAACAGATCATTGGATTATGGTCAACCAATTTGTTCCCGGGAAGTGTCTATACAGAAATATTCTGTGACATAATGGCATATGCTAGAGATCCAAATTTAACAGACCTTATTGTTATAGATGCTAAGACAAATATTGAGCAGAAAGAAAAGTCACAAGCTCTTTCAATATCTCTAAAAATGTATTATAGTTGGGAAGAAACACCTTACCCCTATAGAGCCAGAGACAGTAGGATAAATCCTAATAACAAATTGCAAGGAGAAACTGTTATAATCAAATCAAGTCATATTAATGGAACACTCATTCTTCAACCTATCCCTGTGGATAAGTTAAGATATGATCTTGAGTTTAACTTTACAAAGGAAGAGACCCCCTTTAAAAGTTAAGCAGTCAGTAGAACCAGAGTATGTCTTGAAAGGCAGAAATATTGTTTCTATAAGGTTACAAGAGCCTCAATCCAGTATTGGTCCATCATCTAGATGGAAGGACAATACATGATTTCAAAAACAACTAGATAATGATGAAGATTCAGAATGAATTACAAATCATTACTAGAAGCTGAGGATCTTCAGTCTAACATAGATCTTAGACAATTGAAGACAAGCCTTGAGAATGAATGTGATACAACTGATTATATCGGCCCAAAGATTACTAGATAGTTAAGCCTAGTAACCAATATTCTTGCAAATCCTCTTCATTATCAATACAATATTGATTATATTCAAACCATTGAAGAAGATAATGTATATGCTACCACGATGTTTGGAAGAAATCCTCCAGGAACACGTGATAAATATGCAAGAAAAGAGCAACCAAGTGATGTCAAACGAAGGATTGTCAGACCACAAGCTCAAGGAACAACAAGAAATGAACGCCTATGGAAGTCCAGGATGATTAAATCTGAAGAACCAATTCTTGGAGACATAGACAAATAAATAAGGCAGGATCCCATAAAGATCAACCCTATTAATGATAAAGGAGTGACCCTTTATTGTAATAACCTCAACAATGCACTAGCAGAGATTTCAAGTTGGGAGGTAGCCATGGACACTGCTATGGGAATCCATTTTAATGAATGGAGCATTGAGCAAAAGCTAAACTATCAAGAGAATAGCTGGATGGGATTAGCAAGAAAGGTTTGAGAAGGATTTAAGAAAACTCCCTTATACCAACAATTTAGAGCCAAGTTCCTTGAACAAGGAGGAAAATGACCTTTAATTGGAGCAGTTCTCAGAAAGGAAATCTGTGGTATTACAAATACCCTAGATGTTTAGAACAAGCAAAAGGAGAAAGCATGGAAAATTCTTCAAAAGATTGAGATGTGCAAGATGTCTCAATTGGATGAGTATAATAATGTTTTTTCAAGATTATTCTATATTTATTCATATATAGAGAACAATGAGCTTCTAAGGTTATATTTTGTTAAACTTCCAGATCCCTGGAATGACAAAATGTTAGTAGAATTTAATGAAGCAAATGGAGACAGTATAAGGATTAAAATGGCTTTTGTAAAAGAAAAGTTAGCCCAATATTGCCTTGAGAACCGAATGAGGTAGCAAGTAAAAGAAAGTATTTCTGCTCTATGCCGTAATGTTGAAATTCCAAAATTAAGTTTTGGATGCAACAAAGATCTATTTTTTAAAAGAAAAAGATATAAGAATAAGTTTCAAAGAAATTTCAAGCCCAATTTTAGGAGATGGGCCAAAAGAAAGTCCTATCATAAACCAAAATTCTTCAAAGCTAAGAAAAAAACTTACAAGCGAAAACCTCAGAAGGAGTGTACTTGTTACGCTTGTAATGAGAAGGGATATTATGCAAACGAATGCCCAAATAAGAAGTCTATAACATCTAAAGTTAAATCTTTGGAAGAGATTAATTATGTATGCTACGACGAATTTGAACACTCAGAAGATGAAAACATCTATGAGTTACTCACTTCTGAATCTGAAAGTAAATCTGGAACTTGCCAAGAAGATGAACTTGACTAGATTCGAGGATGATCCAGAAGAGTCTAACACCAGAGTTCTTTCTTACTTAGAAGAATTAAAATGGTGCAGACAAACCCCCTTCGGATATTCCCAATTTAAGGGAAAAACCAATCAGGAACTATTAAATAAGGCTAGAGAAATGTCAAATATAACAGTCAACCCACGTCCTATAGTAACCCATGACCCTCAGGAACATGATACTAATGAGGAAGTTGAAGTCTTTAATTCAGAGATAATCAAAGAGTTAAAGCAAAGGATTGAGCAAGCTGAAGCTTTGTTAAAGAAACTACAACAAAAGCAGAAGAACATGGTACAAGTTCTTCCCTATCCTATTGATCCACACCCAATTGGCCTGAAGAAATAGGGTATTATAGTGAGTCAAACGACGACACCATAAGTACTGACAGTACATCATATGAAGGTGACAATGATGAAAATTCTATTTTATCCTTAGAATCATTAGAAGATGAAATGATTGAAGACCTTCAGGAATGTATAACTCAAGCTGAATGTGCAGCTCCATGCCAAGGATTACAAGCTACGGTACGCTACTGTACAATTGACCTTATGTTCAATGGATATCCTTCATACAAAATTGATTGTCTATATGATACAGGATGTGCCCTGCTTTTAGCAAAAGAACATGTTTTTCCACTAGAGTATTGGATAAAAGGACCTGAGAAAACCTTAAAGTATGCCAATTCTGATATTAGCCATACATCTCAGTACGCTCCTGGAATTGTACTCCAGCTTGGAGACAAGATGTATACCGCCGAGTTCTGGTAGAACAACCTCATAAGCCAAGATATTATTATTGGAAATAATTTCTGGCTACAATTGAGTCTTTGTACAATATTCAATAATATGATTATCACTTCTGATAACAATACCATCCCTTTCCAGTGTGGTTATACTATCATCAATCCAGATTATTTTCCATATTAAAGCTCATCTGCCCAACATGGTGTAGATATAGTTCAACCAGTTCAAGTAAAGGATCAACAGGATACAGTTGGAACAAAATTAGTTGAAATAGAGAGATTACTCAAAGACAACTATAGTGAGAATCCTTTAGCCTTATGGAAAGAAAGTGATCCTAAGTGCAAAATTGAGTTGCTAAGTCCTCAGGAGTTAAGAACAAAAGGACTCAGGATTCCAATCAGAGTTAAACCTATCTCTGCAACTCCAGAAGATATAGAAGATTTTAATCTTCATATTAAGGAACTCCTCCAGTTAGATCTAATTAGGTCTAGTAAATCCCCATGGTCTTTCCCAACCTTTATGGTTAGAAACCACTCAGAGATTAAGCAAGGAAAATCCAGAATGGTTATTAACTACATCCAGTTAAATAATTGTATAAAGGGAAATGCTTATTGTATCCTTAATAAAGATGAGTTATTTATTAAATTAAGAGATAACAAGTTTTATTCCAAGATTGACTGTAAGAGTGGATTTTACCAAGTCAAGATGGAAGAGTCAAGTATACCCTTCACAACCTTTAGTATCCCTTTAGGAAGCTATGAATGGAAGGTTATGCCAATGGAACTCAATACAACCCCCAGTATTTTCCAGGAAAAAATGGATCAAATTCTAGGAAGATATAATCATTTCTGTTTTGTGTATATTGATGATATACTTATCTTCAGTAAAACACAAGACGAACACTTAAGACATCTCAAGTGCATTGCCCAGGAACTTAGAGAAAATGGAATTATCATCTCTAAGAAGAAGGTCGAGCTTAATCGAACAAGTATCGATTTTCTTGGTATCACCATCAATGATGGAGAGATTACCCTACAACCTCATATATTAGAGAAAATAAAGATGTTTCCTAATAATATAGAGACAAGAAAGGATCTTACAAGATTCTTAGGTTATATATGTTATGCAACTAGCAGCTATTTGCCTAATATAGCAATATATAGGGAACCTTTGCAGAAGAAACTGAGGAAGAAGTTTAATAAAGATAAATGGACTTGGAGAAAAGAGGATGCTGATAATATCCAAATTATAAAGGATATGTGCCAAAACATTCCTAAACTGACTCTCCCTAAGAAAGGAGACAAACTTTTTGTTACTACAGATGCTAGTGATAAAGCTTGGGGAACAGCCATTCAGTTCTTATCCAAGAAGGAGGATAGAAGCTTTGACCGTAACCTGAAGATTGTCAGGTATGCAAATGGTGTTTGGTCAGATTCTGAAGTCAAATGGTCTGCATTTGATAAGGAACTTAGAGCAATCAGAAATAGCTTTAAAAAGTTCAAAATGTTTGTTATTACATAACCTTTTGTTTTACAAATAGATAGCAAATCAGTAATTGGTTTTCTTAAATCAAATACAACTTCCACTAATGATTATACTACTAAAGTATGCAGGGACAAATGGAAGATTATTTTAGTCATCTCTCATATGACTATAGAATATATAGCTGGAGCCAAGAACTTTTTAGTTGATTCTCTTACTAGAGAAATGACAAGCACAAATGCACCACATCATGCGTCTACGATCATACAGTCTTCTAAGCAGAACAAAATCATAACAGTTTGTTCATCTATTTCAGATATGGCATCTTCAAGCAACAACAATGCTCAGGTAGAAATCCTGAAAATGAAGCGTAAGTTAGCTCAACTAAAGATAAAACTTGGTCAAACTAAGTTGAATCTAGAAATAGATCAGCATATTGAGGGCAATAAGCCCAAACTTCCTCCTAATACATATAAAGAAGCAGTAACCTTAAATAATAAGGAAGAAGATAAGGCCTATAGGCGACAAGAGGCTAATAAGCCCAAAAGTCTTTATAATAAGGACAAAGACAATAAAAGCTTAGTCTCTTTGGGACAAATAAAGCCCATTAACGGTATTAAAACCGGAGTACTTCAAGGAAGCCCATTCATAACTAGTGGACCTCACGTCCCTAGTCACCATAATCTCCAGCCCACTGCTAGAGAAAATCAACCAGAGCCCATAAATATGAATCTAGTACACCGTAGGGCAAAGCTAGATAAAAAGCCTGTTGTTGATATAATGGAACAATTTTATGGACATTCGAGCCTTGTCTAAAAGCAAAACCCAACTAACCTTCGACTAGAAGGCCCTTATCAAAATATTGAGAGGAATGTCAATAACCTTAGATCCATTACTCAATGGAAGAAAACTAGGAAACACCCATTAACAGAGGATTAAGCCCAGATCTTAAGTGAGGTTTTCAGTCATATTCAAGCAGGTACAAAGAATGCAGCACCTGTTAGAAAAGTTGAGAAAAAGTTCTCTCGCCTTAACAAGTTGACCAGTAGCTCTATTACTCAATAATGCACTCGGGGGTAGTTTAGTAATCTAGCTTAGGTCTATAGTTGTCTAACCTCTCTATATAAGAGGAAGAGAGTTGAAGTTAGAGGTATCAAAAAAGAAGAGGAGATCAAAATATCAAACGATCAAATTTCTAAAGATACTAATGTGTGAGTAGTCTTCAAAGACTCCCATGGAGCCTCCAGTCTTAGTTATGTAAGTTTTATATTATTTCTGATTATCAATAAAAGAGCAAGTTTCTGTTTCTATGGTTTATGTTTGTATTCTATCTGATGATTATAGTTAAGGTTTTCAAAATCAAATTAACCTTTATTATGAGTTCTTTATTATGAAGTGAAGCAATGTTTAGTTTTGCAAAAAATTTCTGATATATGATTTTAAGCTCAAAGTTTTTATGAAGAAATTCAAAGGGAAAAAAAAAAGTACCGTAAGGCGTTTTAGCCATTTAGCAATGGTGCGTTTAGGCGTAAGGGCAAAAAGATATTTACCCGCCTCGATTTCTTAAAAGAAAATACAGAGCGATATGATTTCTATTTCAAGGTCAGCTAAATATAAATTTGTTTTACATAATATGAGAATTCGGGAATAAAGGATCTTGTTTTGTTTTCAAATCAATTATAATTATATTGATAGTATAGACATATACTCTGTGAAAGGATAGTTGTTCTATATTGATCAAATGAAATATATATATAATTTCATTTATTAAGGACAATAATGGAGAATTCTTGGGATGCCTATTTTTAAGATTTTGTTCACTACACATAAATATCTTTTATCATATTCTAATGGCCAGGTCTATTTTAGACCAAAATATGTTTTGTGGGTATGTTTTCCCTTTTTTATAGAAAAAGAGCAAGGAGGACAAGATTTCTGGGTTCCCCCCCCCCCCCGTTTTGGTATCAGAGCCCTGGTACAAACAAGTAAGTACTTTTTAAGTATTTATAAGATTATTCTAGTTCAAAAGTATTTCATTACGAAAGTAGCTGAAAAAGTGATTTTTGAAGAAAAACTTTATTAAAAATGAAGAGAGTTAAGGTGTATGACGGATCGCTTAGTCCAACTCTGCTAATACCACTTCATGGATAATAGAGATATTTTACGAATGCTTACTACTGAGGAAGTAGTAACAAGCTACTTAAAAAGTAATCTCATTGAAGGCAAATTATTTGCTAGAGAATGGTTTTGAAATAGAACAAATTCTAGAGACCGAAGAGTCAAAAGTTTTGGAATAAACTTGGAATAGGGAAAAGAACTAAAGTCACGCTTCAGTTTCGTTCCTATAATCATGATCTATCGTTAGCTTCTCAAGCCAAGATAGATGAATCCTTAGGATGGTTATTTACCCACGGGTTTATTTTCAATGGTTCTATTAGAAAGAATCAAAGAGCTGAAGAATGTAGTACCTTTTCAGAAGCACCAAAAGAAAAAACCATATGTGCAAAAGAATTTCGGGATGAAATTCTACAAGCTTTGAGAGAAAAGCACGAGTACGATGCTCTTATACTCTGTAGTAGAAGAGCAACTGATCTAGGTGTTAATGCCTCTGATTTATCATATTCTGGTGAATATTGATGAATAGAAGGATCATACGGTTCTCAATAAAATCCTTGAGAAACTTAAAGAGATAGATACTAAACAGACTGAGAATAAGGAGATTCTTGAAAGTATCTGTCAATCCATAAAAAGTATCTCTATCAAGAAGATAAGAGAAATTATGGAAGAAGTTGTTTTAGATCAAGATATAAAGAAATTTGTTCTGAATTAAAACGGTTAAGTTGTCAGGTTGAAGAGATTTCTAATGAAAAGAAGTACAATCCCTTCAAACCAAAGCCTACATAGATGAATACTGAGAAACATATATTAAATCTCAATTCAAAGGTTTTTCCTTTGCTTGAAGCTAGCTCTCAGTTACTAGGAAGAGTAGAGTCTATTCTTGAAGTAATCAAGAAAAGAGTTTCCTAGAATGGAAGACTTCTATAGCAGAACAACAATGGTGTTGGTTAAAGATTTTCCTGAAAATCTAACTATAGCTATTTCAAGGCAAAATCCACCATCATTAACTGATAGTATTATTTATCTTGATAAGATTCTACGAACAAATCAATGAATGATCGTTGAGATGGTTGTAAATCAACAAGAGTCCCTCACTCAATTAAAAGAAATTAGAGAGAACTACGAGACTTAGAAAAATAAGATTAATAAAATCTTAGAAGATATGGAGATCATCAAGGATACCTTTCAGAAAGATAAAGAGAGTTTCCAAAGTAAGATATGAAGTCTTACTAAGCAATTAGAAGACTTAAAAGTTTTAGAAGAACCTATCAAGGACTTTAGAAGACCTCAACTTGAGTTTGAGTCAATAAGAAGCTTTGAAGCTGATCTTTCATGGCTATATCCCCCTTCAAAATGAATAGATGGATCGATAAAATGAAAGGTAAGTTTCTATAAAAGAAATCAAAAAGGCATCTTATCAGGTCTATGATAAGATAACAGTTCAGGAAGTTGATGAAGTAAGTAATTACTCCATGTCAAATCTCCTTAAAAGCATTCTCTATGAAACAAAAAGGCTTAGAGAAAGGCGAGTTTTGAGATTCTATAAAACTACTAGTCGAGATTATGCATATGATAGTATGATTAGAATCCATGCCTTGCACAAGGACGATATAACCCAACAAGAGGGATATTACCATATTGCAGCTATTCAAATAATGGCAAAATGGTTAGGAAATACCGGATTAGACATCCCATTTTCCCTATCTGTTAGAGATCTAAGGCAAATTGATCATAAGCAACAGATCATTGGATTATGGTCAACCAATTTGTTCCCGGGAAGTGTCTATACAGAAATATTCTGTGACATAATGGCATATGCTAGAGATCCAAATTTAACAGACCTTATTGTTATAGATGCTAATGCAAATATTAATCAGAAAGAAAAGTCACAAGCTCTTTCAATATCTCTAAAAATGTACTATAGTTGGGTAGAAACACCTTACTCCTATAGAGCCAAAGACAGTAGGATAAATCCTACTAACAGTGGTTCAAGAATAGACTCTACTCTTCCTAGTAACTGAGAGCTAGATTGTAATAATTCCCATTTGAAAAATGTTTCTAATAACAATGGTTTTCGCTTGTAAGTTTTATTCTTAGCTTTGAAGAATTTTGGTTTATGATAGGACTTTCTTTTGGTCCATCTCCTAAACTTGGGCTTGAAATTTATTTGAAACTTCTTCTTTTATCTTTTTCTTTTAAAAGATAGATCCTTGTTGCATCCAAAACTTAATTATGGAATTTCAACATTACGGCATAGAGCAAAAGTAATTTCCTTTACTTGTTGCCTCATTCGTTTCTCAAGGCAATACTGGGCTAGCTTTTCTTTTACAAAAGTTATTCTAATCCCTATACTGTCTCCATTTGCTTCATTAAATTTTGCTAACATTTTGTCATTCCAGGGATCTGAAAGTTTATCAAAATATAACATTAGAAGCTCCTTGTTCTCTATAGCTGAATAAATATAGAATAATCTTGAAAAAACATTATTATACCCATCCAGTTGAGACATCTTGCACATCTCAATCTTTTGAAGCATCTTCCATGCTTTCTTTTTTTGCTTGTTCTCAACATCTAGGGTATTTGTAATACCACAGATTTCCTTTCTGAGAACTACTCCAATTAAAGGTCATTTTCCTCCTTGTTCGAGGAACTTGGCTCTAAATTATTGGTATAAGGGAGTTTTCTTAAATCCTTCCCAAACCTTTCTTGCTAATCCCATCCAGCTATTCTCTTGATAGTTTAGCTTTTGCTCAATGCTCCATTCATTAAAATGGATTCCTATAGCAGTGTCCATGGCTACCTCCCAACTTGAATCTCTGTTGCTGCATTGTTGAGGTTATTACAATAAAGGGTCACTCCTTTATCATTAATAGGGTTGATCTTTATGGGATCCTGCCTTATTTCTTTGTCTATGTCTCCAAGAATTGGTTCTTCAGATTTAATCATCCTGGACTTCCATAGGCGTTCATTTCTTGTTGTTCCTTGAGCTTGTGGTCTGACAATCCTTCGCCTGACATCACTTGGTTGCTCTTTTCTTGCATATTTATCACGTGTTCCTGGAGGATTTCTTCCAAACATCGTGGTAGCATATACATTATCTTCTTCAATGGTTTGAATATAATCAATATTGTATTGATAATGAAGAGGATTTGCAAGAATATTGGTTACTAGGCTTAACTATCTAGTAATCTTTGGGCCGATATAATCAGTTGTATCACATTCATTCTCAAGGCTTGTCTTCAATTGTCTAAGATCTATGTTAGACTGAAGATCCTCAGCTTCTAGTAATGATTTGTAATTCATTCTGAATCTTCATCATTATCTAGTTGTTTTTGAAATCATGTATTGTCCTTCCATCTAGATGATGGACCAATACTGGATTGAGGCTCTTGTAACCTTATAGAAACAATATTTCTGCCTTTCAAGACATACTCTGGTTCTACTAACTGCTTAACTTTTAAAGGGGGTCTCTTCCTTTGTAAAGTTAAACTCAAGATCATATCTTAACTTATCCACAGGGATAGGTTGAAGAATGAGTGTTCCATTAATATGACTTGATTTGATTATAACAGTTTCTCCTCATGAGTGCAAGGAACATTATGCATTCTTTTGCATAATGTCCCTTCTCATTACAAGCGTAACAGTTTCTCCTTGCCATTTGTCAATTCAAGTTTAGAGTGAACTTCTGCATTCATTTCTTGTATGTTGGTTTTAGTTGATAATTTTTGGATCATATATTTATTTGGAAAGGGAAAAGACAGAAACAACGTTGCTATGATTAAAATACAATTTCTTATTTATTTTCCACCCATTTGACAGACAACATTGGAATCTCGGATTGAAATAAATATATACCCCAAGCCAATCACTAGTGCACGTTGTAAATATCTGATAGAGTATAACCTAACATCTGCTCTTGAGATTGGAAAGAACAAATAGTTTGTTCTGAAACTGAACTTCTTGGAATTTCATTAAATTGGAAGAGGGCTTTGTCCACAGGAATAGCAGGACCCATTCAGTGCCATTGAAGTTCATATACTTGCGGCTTTTCCATATTTGACCCCAGTGTAGAGCTTCAAAATCAGAATGTCATTTCGAGGAATAAGTCGATGAGGGAAGACATAGAAGATCCAAAGAAAGAAGACTAGCAGGAACTTGGGCAATAAAGATCATATATATAAACCTTTCAAAAATAAAAATATTTTTTTAAAAAATCATATATATAAACCATTTGCCACCCTTCATATTTTAAGGCTTCGTTTGGATTAAAAGGAGAGAAAAGAAAAGAAATAATAGCATTAATTATGAAAGAAAATAAAAGAAATGATATGATTCTTTTTTGGATAAACTAGATGAGAGAAAAAAAGAAAGGATAATAATCAAATTACTATTATATCCTTTAATTAATAAAGTTATTTTTTTAATTACAGAGAGTAGTTTTGTCATTATAACATTATTACTTAAGTTGCTATCATTTCTTTCAAAATCTTCTCATTTTCAAAAGGATAACAACCAAGGGTATTGGAGGGATAAGCTATCCCTCCAAATCATTCCAAATCTTTTATTTTTTTTGTTCAAAATGTGAACCCAAACACGAATTGTACTAACCAAAACAAAAGAAATCAAATATCAAACCCAGGAAGTGGTGAAAGCAAGCTTTTAGAAATGACTCTCTTTTGCCCCTTTCATCATAAACCAAAATTATCACTAAGCAATTTACAAGCTGTACTTTGCATATACAAGTTACACATCTTTTAAAATCGAGTTAGAGACTATGATTTCGTTCTGACTAACTTTAACCTCTATAAGCAGACGATCACCACATAAGACAACTTCCGATATAGCCTTTCTTGAAATGAGACCACAAGTTAGATGTGTCTCTCTGTATAGCTATGGACTGAGCATGAGAAGAGAACACCCATTCTAAATATGTGAAAGTTTAGTTTGGTTTCACCCACACCCACACACCCACACAAAGAGGTAGAGAGACACAAAGCACTTTCTCCAATCGATTTACTATTTTCCTTCTCTGCTTTCCATGAGGGAACTGTGCTACATAAAACTGTTCACTGAACCCCCCCAAAAAATTGTAAGCACAAATTTCCCGCCCAATATATTATCACTAACGGGCCCCTTGCATGCATGACTATATTACATTCTGTATCAATATTTTGTATCCACCCCTCCTGAAAGGCCACTCCAATCCACCTTACCTTATGATATCATGACTGCCACACAAGGTCAAGCTGGGCAGATTTAGTCCCTCAGATCGCCATTGGGAAACGCAAGCACCCAGTCCTGCTTGTCCATGCACCCAAGAGATTAATGATTTTCCCTATCTTGAGGGATGGATACTTTGGCAACCAAAGCACTCAGTGCTCTCCAAAATTTGACAGCTTCATACCCGAAAGTTAAATCGGATTAAGGTCCCTGATCCATCCTAGCCAATGTCTATGAATTCTGGCGACAATAAAAACTCATCAAGCCCAGAGAAAAAGTCAGGAACATGAGAATGAGGGACCAGATCAAAACACTCGGTTTCTATTGTTAGCTCGTCAGTGTCGAGAGGAGAACGACAGTTCCAATCACATACTCCAACATCGGGACTGGTAGGCATTGTCTGATCAAACCTTAAATTAGATTCATTGGGAACTGTCACAGCAAGATTTGCTGTCAGATCAGAAATTAGGCAGGCCGTATCACCAGACTCCATTGTAGATTTTCTCATCTTTGATTTAGGAGGCTTGGTTGACTCGGAGATGGAAAGCTTGTGTTTTCCCAAAGTTAAGGACTTTGATGCTGTTCGAGACTTGACTTCGCCCACTGAGAAAGCCGATGAAGCCCAACCCGAACAACCTTCAAAACAGGCTTTAGATGCAGCCCTGAGAAAGAAGATAAGGACAAACAATTAAAAATATTTTTTTGCGGCATAAGTATAGCATTTAAAAAGAATTGTTTACAACACTTGCAACCAGTATTTATCTGCCTCTGTAGGAAAAAATATTTTTCATTCTTCCACTGACATTCTTGGAATGCTTCTAGTTTATACGTTATTTTTAAATGAACTTGCATAGCTGTACTTCAAAATGAAAATGAAAAAAAAAAAAAAAATATCACATTTGAAAAAGCTTGAATTCATTTTCAATGTCCAATAGATCCCCCAAAAGAAATAAACATCAACTGTAGTTGCATGTGGGTATACCTGAATCGGTTCTCAGCAAGAATTTGGGAGGATAAAAGATGATGACTTTCTCCAGTAGATATGTTTGAAGACCGGAGCGGGGCTGGGCTACAAATTGAAAGATTTATGACAGATGGCAACGAGATCATAGTCTCCCCTCTCTCTTTATGAAGCTCAAGCATAATCTCCAACTGTTCAGCAACCACCGGAGTTTCTTCCCTTGGTTTACAAATGGGTACTCTATCATCATGCCGTGCGCTGTTGGCATCATAGAGTGCAGCTGCAACTAGCTTGCTACTCTGATTTAAATTAGTCAAGTTCATCCTTTCTGAAGGTTGCCTTAAGGAATTCTTAGCATTCTGGTTTACCGTGGAGGTGAAAAACCTTCCGCCAACATAAAAGCCATTCCGGGAAGAAGAGAGGGTGTGTCTGCGGTCAAGCCGAAATGTGGCCCTCCAGACAGAAGAAAGAAGGGCAAAGAAATGCTTTTGAATGAGTGGTTCATTATCTGGCAATTCAGCAGCAACCTCCAATAGCATCCGCATATTGTCCTACACCACAAAAAGAGCAGCTAATTCATACCAACAGAAATAAATCATTCGAAAAAGAAATAACAATAATGTAGTGTGGGTCCAGTATTGAACATAGATTGTAATTAATATGTAGATGTAGATAAACACTTGTATTTGGTATGTTTATCACACTATAAATCCAACACTATTCCATGGCTAAAATTTTAAATCCAACACAATATGGCCTACCTACCAGAAGTAAAAGGTAACCTATATCCAGGCACGGACGTAGAAAATTATGTGAGTGGGGGCAAAATTGTTATAATTCTAAATTCAGTGGGGTCTTTGGGTGTTTTTAAAAAAATTCAGTGGGGGCATAATCACAATTTTTCCAAATTTAAGGATAATAAACACAAAAAAAAAAAAAAAAAATCCAGTGGGGGCCACCGCCCACCGCCCCCACTCACCCCAACATAGGTTCATGCCTGCCTATATCTAACTAACAACCGCCCGCAAAGAAGTTTGGTATGTTTGATATAATAGTGTGGTATCATCAATTGACAAAAACCAGGAACCGAATGAGGTCATACTTGTGAGGACACATTGGATTTTTACCATCTGTAACCCATGGTTACCATGTTTCTCACATTTTAACTTACATCATTTGAAAGAGAAAATGGCTAGATCTAGCTTACCTCAGTTACTCTGAGTAGAGCCTTTCCAGAGCCAGTATTGCAGGCCCTCTCATTGTTCAGATTGTCTGCCGAGGACAAGACATATCTTTGAATGAGTTCTCTAAATCTCTCACAACAATGGACAGGATGGCGAACTCTTCCCCTAAAAAAACCACCAGCTGTCATCCCATACAATGTTTCACTCACAAAGTTCCAGTTCGGGCCATATTCGTGCACAACAGCACACAACAGAGCATCCTCCTGCGGTGACCAAAAATCAGGTGATGGGAAACAATCTTTAGACCAAATGTTCCCCTTCCTCTTTAACTTCTCTGGTTTAATGGTCAAAACTCGCTTTATTGGCATGGCTGTGATGGAGATTTTTCCTCCCGTCTTGCTCCTGCTTATTGACTTCTGCTCGAGATCGACATCAATGCTCTCATGTAATTTCAGATCTTTTGGCTCATTATGCTGCCTACCCCGCATGTCGGAATCAAAAAATGAAAGTGCCTCAGAAGGAGCCCTCTTGACTTTCTTGGACTTTGTGATCCTAATACCATCACTATCTGGTACTGCTTTACGTTTCTTCTCAACAGTTGAATGTGGTGATATAATGTCTAGAGAGCTGATCACCTCGTGATCAGTCTCGTCATCTATTGACATAGCTTCTACAGATGGCTCTTTCACAGATTTTGATTCAGAAGCTAGAGTTCCTTTCTTCAGGGACTTGAACTTGGCTTTCTTAGGTTTCCTCTTTGACTTGGGTTTAGAAACAATTGAGATATCATTCCTGCACAGAGAGGAAAGAGTCAACATCTATCCAGAAACAACAGAAATACTCATCTTCATATCAACATAAAGAATTTCAATATTAAGACATAGTCATATGACAAAAACAGTCTAATGTGTGCAATTTCTTGTGTGCCAAACAATTTGAATCCATTACAGACACAAGCCCATGATGTTCCATCATAAAGGTCACCATTACCCATGCTGGCACACTTGCTATTAAGACATAGTCATATAACAAAAACAGTCTAATGTGTGCAATTTCTTGTGTGCCTAACAATTTGAATCCATTACAGAAACAAGCCCACAATGTTACATCATAAAGCCCACACTTGCTAAATAGCTGGGAAAACAGAACGTTTTGTTCATATCGACTGATCAATTGTAACAAGGGACTAAAGCATTAAAATGTTATGATACACAACATTCTTATATGGGTGGTATTATATTTTTGTTGACGTTATTTATGGACTATGGACCAGAAATATTTCAATGACCTCGTAATGAAGATAAATTTCAAAATAAATGATTGCCCTTTGACTATGTAAAATAAGTTTAACTTCCTGTCAACCATTGGTGTCATCGCAGCAGCAGATTGAGCAGTCTAAAGTATTATTAGGCCTGTCAACTTAGGGAGATGGGAAGCTTGGACTGGGTATAGACTCGTGTGCAGAGACTACGGTCCAACACCATTTGGAACACATTGCCGACCGTCCTGACAACGAAAACGGGGAAGAAATGAAAAGGAAAATGTGTTTTTTACAGATATTTAGTAGATGCTTTTCCACGCAGAATTACTTATTCAAGTACTGCAGCAGGATCGAATGATTGTGAGACTAGCTACCTTGCTACTGAGAACTAACTAGCTCCCTGAGCTAATCAATAGAAAGAAAGAGCCTCAATCTATCCCTAATATAAATATATCGGTCTTGCCTAACCAATTTATATTATTTGCTTCTTGAGATTCGAAAAAAAGGTAAATGACAGGCAGCTATCGCAACAAACATCAGGTGAACAGGTCAGAAGTTCAAGCCACTCAACGGTGAATAGCATCAACTATGTTTCAACCCGTCCTCTTCCGACATTCTGATGCACGCCCAAAATGGTATTATGCAAGTGATTCCCCAAGATGATTTCCAAATAAAAACAAGAATTTTAAAGTTCTGAGTGCTGCTTACATCATCGAATCAGAATTTTCATAATCTGCAAGTTCCCTTTCTTTAGCTTCACACTCCAGTTCTTCCATCAGCTAAAAAACATTTACCCAAATATAATCATCAGGTCAAATTGGGAAAAAGCACACGCCCAAATGATAAATTAGAAACATACATACAACATAAAGGTAATATGCTAACCTGATGTTGGGCCAAGGCCTCAACCTGTTGTCGGTATGCCTCAGTTGCAAAATCAGCATCCCATCCTATATTAGCAAATATTCACAACTTAATAACGTTTCAAAGCAAAAGGTTCGATAAGTACATTTTGCCTATCTTACAAGCTCTAATATCTATTATGCATCGAGTAAAAATTTTAAACCATGTCTGACATGATTATGGAACAATAGAGAAAAAATGTTTCGGGAATGTGAAGACTGAATGAAGAATCTGAAGAGACAGAAATTGAATAACCTTTAGTATTCATTTTTCGGCTACATACAACATATCAAAACGATGGTATAAATCTAAAAGGGCTACCCTAGTGCACGAGGCTACTGCCAATAAGGGGTCTGGGGAGCACATATGTACGCAGCCTTACCTTTAGCTGCAGACAGGCAACTGTTTCCCATTTTGAACCTATGACTAGGTCACAAAAAGAAACCCAACTGTTGCACTGAGGCCCGTGTAGAGGAGGGAGGGGGAAGGTGGGGAATAGCAGATATGTCCTCCAACGATGTCCTAAATTCTACCCTTGAAGCCGATTAAACTTGTACTATTTAATTTGAACTTTTTGAAAGATTCATATTGCGAGGTGAGATATCTTGAAAGAAACAAGTTTGATGTTTGCCAGATTGAAAACCGAAACATAATTCTATAACGTACTGAAAAGATACTTACTTTCATATACAAAAGGTTCTTCATCATCATCAATCTCAGCTTCCATATCCTCCTTAAACTTCTCAATACGATCAAGCTCCCACTCAGTTTCCTCAATTCTCTCTTGGGATGACACAGCTGTCTTGTCAATGATGGGGTCCCACAACTCCAGAAAACGAACTGCATACCGATCAATCGGACGTAGCTGATTTTCAAATGACAAGATTGCTTGTCCAGCTGCTGCTGCTGCCGCAGCCATCTGTTTGACATCAGCCAACATGTCAACATCATCTTCTTTACCGGAGAAAGTAAGAGCAACCTCTCCATGTGGATCACTCCTATTCAATGTTAACTCGTCCTTATATGAAGTTGAGATCAAGCCACTTGGATCAGCAGACTCATTGCCCTTCATATCATCCTCATTTCCTAACTCATCGTCTTCCAACCTTCCAACGGCTTCTTCAGTAAACTCTTGATTGTCCACAGCATCTTCCAGTTCAACTTTCTTTAATGCCATGTAGTCTGCTTCATCCTCTGCATGCTTCAAAGCAGCCTCCACATCCGCATTGGATAACGAATCCTCAGTTCCACTATCGCAAATTTTCTCTTTCTGCATGTTTTTTACTGGATCGATTCTGTGACCAGAAAACAACTCAATAGGATCCAATTTTTTGAAAAAATCAGTGTTGTAGCCTCCACTCTGTATAACCAGATCATCAAGAGCACGCTTCTGTTTGGCCTTTCTTAAGATGTTCTCTTCAATGGTGCTCTCACTAATTAACCGATAAATATGTACTTCACGTGTCTGTCCTATTCGGTGGCATCGATCTTGAGCTTGTTGATCCATCGCAGGATTCCAGTCACTATCATAAAATATAACTGTATCTGCCCCTACTAAATTGATACCAACACCTCCACTACGGGTTGACAAAATGAAAAGAAAATATTTTGGATTTGTGTTAAACCTCTGCATTAGTGTTTGCCTCTCCTCTGGCTGAGTTGATCCATCCAAACGCATGTAAGTGTAACCATACAAATTTATGAAAGCCTCCAAGATATCAAGCATCTTTGTCATTTGGGTGAATATTAGTGCTCGGTGACCTTCTGATTTCAATCGCCGGAGCAGAACAGCAAGCTCCTGTAACTTACCACAATCGAACTGTATGAGTCGCCTGTCTGGAAAATAGACTTGCCTCCTGACTATTGCAGGGCGAAAAGGTGTTAGAAGAGGTGATAAGGATTCAGAGCATCTCTTCTTATAAATTGGATTAATAAAAACAGAACTTCTAGTTTTGCTGCACCAGCAAACGGGTGGGGGAGCACGTGCTGCTGGGATTGCAAACATAAAACTCTCAACCTGATCAATCATTTTCCGGAAGCGCTCAACTGGTGACAGTACAATGTTAGCAAGCTTTGAGGAATAGGACAAAGGGTGCCCCTTTGGACGATGAATATCATAAACAGGATGCTCCACAGTGACCAGATTTTGTAAGCTTGTTGAGTATATGGGTTTTTTCCTACACCTCAAGGAATTCCACCATGCAATAGAAGCTGCCCGTTCCTTCACTTCTCTTTGCCTCTCCTCCAAAAGTGCCTTTTGGATCTCTTTAAAAATACTTGTTCCAAGCAACCTTTTCTGATACTTGAATCCAGGCCCAACTTCTTCTAGATTAACCAAATCAGCAGACCTCTCAATTAATCTTGATGGTGTCGCAATAGCTTGAACTTCATCACTCTCCCATGAAGTCATGCTAAAATCCAAATGAGTAAATAAAAATCCAAAGCCACTAAGGTCAACAGCAGAAAATGGCCCAAGTTCAAGCACTGAGCAAAGGGAAGAACTCAATTGGATGTCAATGCCATTCATATCAAAGGAACTCACAATTGGACGACCTTCAAATAAATCAGGATGATTGCAAACTTTACGAAGTTGCATTATAATACTAATCATCCCAAAAAAATTGGAACTCGCAAGTGTAGCTTGTGTGTCTGAGCTTGCAATAAAGTCTTCGTACAAGTTACGCTGCCTCCTTGAAAGTCTACAGTATATGACATGTTCATGCTTCATAGGGAGCTGCTTCTCCACATCTCTTTTCAATCGACGAAGTATAAATGGACGAAGGACATTATGCAACCGATCAACAACTTCTTTGTTTACCTTTTCTTGCCCCTCTACCATTCCAGATATTGGCTTACTAAACCAACCCTTGAATTCTTGATGGGATTGAAAGATATGAGGCATCAAAAAATGCATTAGAGACCACAGTTCCATGAGATCATTCTGCAACGGCGTACCAGTCAAAAGTATACGTCGCTTCGAGTTGAAATTTAGAAGAGTTTGCCATCTCTGAGACTTCCAGTTTTTAATAAGATGAGCTTCATCCAAAATTAAATATTTCCATTTCTTCCGCTTGAAAACTTTTGCATCCTGTATGACAAGTCTGTATGTCGTTATGCAGACATGGAAAGAATTAGGTTTCAACCACCCTTGTCTCTTAATCTTGCGCTCTTTTGCACTTCCAAAATACGTTAGTATTTTAAAAGCGGGACACCATTTCATAAACTCAGTTTCCCAGTTGAGCATGACACTTGTGGGGACAACAATGAGATGCGGGCCCCAGATTCCCTTTTCACATGCAAGGTGCCCAAGAAGAGCAATTGTCATAATTGTCTTCCCAAGCCCCATTTCGTCAGCTAGAATCCCATTAAGTCTCTTCTCATACATTGTAACAAGCCAGTCCAAGCCAATGTGTTGATACTCACGAAGAGGGTACTTGAGAAGAAAGGGGAACTTTGTGCGCACTTTGGTTGTTAAAAATGTGTTGCCGGTTGGCTGTGCTGATCTTGCAGCAGCTGCTGCATCAGCAATTCTATTCTCGCTTTCGCTTCCTTCTTCAGTTTTTTTCTCTGGTTCTGGTTCTGCTTCCTCTTCTTCTGTAAGAGAACGCAGAACAGGCTGTAATTCATTAATTCCATCATCTTCATTCAAAGGAACACCGTCCTGTTTCAGGTCACTGTCTTGCTGTGATGGAGAATCCAGTAAATCCTCAGAAGCAGAAGAATATGAAGATTCAGAGTTATCCCCTGCATCTTCATCTGTATTGGAGTCCTGATAAAGGGAAGTACATGATACAAGGAAAATGAAAATGAGACGGGAATAATCAAGCTACAAGTGAAGCACTCCTCAACATACCTTCTTATACCTTGCAAGCAATTCTTCTACAGGAATTTCACTCTCCTGTTGCAATAATGCAATCTGCATAAAAGCAGTAACTTGAGAACTTTACGTAAAGTAAAACAAAAAATTGGTGAGATAATAAACACAAGTAGGTGATGTAAAAAACGATAATGAATCTAACAGAATTCAGTAGTTAGGATATAGAAAACTACCAAGTCATGTGCTATTTACCTCATCTATGGAATCATTTTTTTCTGCCTTTGCCACTTCTTCCTCTTCCGACAATGTTGTCTCATCATCCTAAATATTGCCATAAGAAAAAATAGATGAAACACGAGTCATCACGTCTAGTTCCGCATTATGTATAGAATCAATTATGGGTTAGAAGTTAAAACAAGCTACTGGAACTACACATTTCATCACACAAAACTTGATAAAGCATATAGATATTATACAGCACCTATAGGAAGAAGAGAGATATTGCAGAGGATTCAGTAGGGGATACTGAAAGCATCAAAACTTTTAAGGGTAATTACAAATCTCAAGGGTGACCATCCATTGGCCATCATGTGTCCCTGACACTGTTTGCCAATATCAGCGATTAAATAATACGGTTAAATGCACTCAAACCATCTACACTCATATGTGTAATTTGGCAAACCGACACCACCCCATGACAGGCATGTCCAGCAATAAAAGCTACTTTACTTCTGAAGTCACAATTTTCCCCATGGATAGAATCACCGTATTTTTTTAAAAAAGAAAGTAGTAAAATAAAACGACCAAATTGGCCCTATACATTACAACTGCATCAAAAGCATTCCCAGCCCCACACACTCTTTCACTTCTAGGTCATATTCCAAAGCCAAGCACTTCATCTCTGTTCATCGCAGATAATGATAAAAGCCAACCCTAACCATCATAAAACATGATCGAAGCCATCGGTGACACCGATGGTCAAAGTTAACCATCTGATCCACCGCCAAAAAAGCTATATGCATATATAATCGGCATCACTCATATTGAACCAAAACGAAGGTTTAGGAAGCTGCTGCTAGAGGTGGTGGCGAGGACTACGGCCGGTTCAAGCGGAGGGGTGCAATGGGACCTTGCCGGACATCAGAGGCCCCTCACTAAAGAAATCGTGACTCTGGCGATGCTAATGGTTACTGAGAATGTATTAGGCCTCAAAGATGTGATTGAACTCGGCTTCAGCCTCCCTTGTTGCTAGGGTTCTGTCTTGATGGCAAATCATGGTCAGTCTACAATTGGCTTTTTTAAGGTCTTAATTGCTCGGATTTTGATTCACTTTCTGTATGTTATAATAATACAACCCCCTAATTCTTCAATCTCAACCAATCTCTCACTAAGACTGTCAGCCTATACATACATTTTCTATATATATATCAGCAAACCAAATGATGGGTGCTGATGGAGGATCCAAATTGGGACAATGGTAATATTTTTTTCTCACTTTAAAACACATTCTCTCTAGCTTCTGATTTTCCGAAATCAATAGTTAGATATTATTATTGACTTGACTTGCTTGATGCATTGACAAATGTAACTCCACAGGCATCAAAATCAAAGTTGGAGACTCAGTCAATATCAAATTTATACAATATTTCGGCTAATAACTTTGTAAGAACCGAATCTCCTGACAATGGTAAATCGGTGATCAAGAAATAATTTATATATATACACACACAGACAGGTTGGTCCAGCGAATATTTTTATGCTCTTTAAGGTTATACGGTAACAAGGGGTAGGTTTATCAAAGTGAAGAAGTAAACGATTGGGGCAATAAGGTCTTCTAAGCCAGGGAAAGTGAGGTAAAATATGTCCTTTCAGTTAGGGAAGGGTAAAAAGGTCATTCTGCATTGGGTCAATGTACTTTTTTGACAGACGGATGAAAGCAGGGGGTCGAGTGCAAATCAGGCGTCAAACCTATGGGATGTGAGTTTAGGTAGGGTCAAATCCACATGAGTGTAGTTCAGGAACCTCAAGGGGTGTGAGCGCATTTGGCCCTAACTAATGATATTGAACTGTGAATACACCAAAAGTATCATCAACCGAAAATTATACCTAATTGCACTTTGCAAGTATCTATAGCTATTACAAAAATATACTCAGAAGTCACATGATTACCTCATCAGCAATTTAAATCATTTAAGATATATAGAGATTTAGGCAAAAACAAGTGGAAATACCCCCAAATCTTATTGTGGAATGAGAATGCTAAGATAAATGTACAACGATTAATATGTTTCTAACAAACGAAAAAGGAAACGAAAGATTAAACATAAGGCATGGATCAACTAAGCCCTCTCCGAGACTTGTTTAAGAATGATAAAGGGATCCTAATGCATACAGATACAAATGGTCCAATGGATGCAAGAATTTCCAGGAACAGTTTGTTTCTAAAGAAAAAGCTGTTTTCAAGTACTGTTGCATTTGGACACTGCATTTGAAACGATTGCTTAATCTCAATACTAATTTCAAAATCAGTATATTGTGGTAATTGCATTGAGTATTGTCCAAAACACGGTTTACCAATGAGTAAGGCTAATGCTAGGGAAAGCGAAAGACCAAATTTATCATCGGTAGAGTTGGTCAGAAAAAGATATGAAAGAATGTGATTTAGAATAGGTTATTGCCTAGGAAAGAGTGGAATCAAAAACAAGGATTATGTAATTGACCCCAAGTAGTTGGGTAATAAAAAAGTTATAAAGGCTTTGCTAAGTGAGTCAAGTCATATCCTAGTGTGATGAAAAGAGCTGCCTTCTGACTTTCAAAAAAAAAAAAAAGAGCTGCCTTTCTCCATTAATGGGCAATGTTACAATAACATGCTTAGAACATAACATACCTTCTCTTCTCCACTACCAAGTATGAAATCACCATCTCCCTGCATAAGTGAAGACATAATATCAAAACATACAAATGAAAAATATAAAGGAGGGAGAAAACTGTTGGAGTTGAATTTGACAAATGACCAAAGCCATAGAACCATCATAGTATACATATATATAAAAAAAACAGTTAACACCAATAATCATCAATTGAGCGTCAAAGTGCCAATATAGGGCATGAGTCCATTTGAGTACAGCATTGAAAAAAAGTCATGAACTCTAGAATGTATTATTTCTATTTTAGCTGGTGCACAGAACATCCCCCAAAAATAGTATAAACCCCATATCAAACAGTACTCCTCTGCATGCTGGTAACATTCTCACATAGATAGTTGACAAAATGCTTTGTTGAAATGACTTTTGAGTATCAGCTGGTGGTCTTTCTGTTTAAACCAAAAATTGTTTTTTCCTGCAACTGTGCCAATATTTTTGTGCCAGAGTGGAGCGAATTTAGTTGATTACTAAACATTCTGTATGTAGGACATTCTTTACTAGACCATCATGAACATAAAATTCACCTGATCAGACTTCCTTTTTTCAAGAGATCTGTTGAATGGACCGAGCAAATTAGGAGCCTAACTTAATAAATAAATTGTGCAGTTATATTCTTCTCTCTTTAAAATTCACATAAACAATAGTATAACCAAAAAGGGGTGCAACCTATGTTTAATATTTCTGAAATCCATATAGGTATTTACAATATCAAACAAATCAACCGCTGTAAACAGAAGGAAAAATTATCCACAGAGGGACTTGCCCTTCCAATTGCCCAGTAAAAAAACATCTAACCAAATGCTTTTAACACGAACAGGACTATACGGTCTCTACCTTACCCTAAAACACGTTAATTAGTGTTCCGCGCCTCTTCCTCTTATATACTCTCAATGTTTCTCCACTTACATAATATATCCAAACACAGTCTAACAGTAGGAGGGAAGACCCAAGAAGTACCAAAGCTCTTTAACAATTCAATAATGAATAAGCAAGCAATACAATTCAATTCCAAACCTCCTTGCGCACACATACAATACCAATCAGGATGGATTCCCTCATCTTTCTAAGATTATTAAAGGGCCAAAAACCTTACCATGCCCAGTTGCCCACATAAGAAGTCCATCTCAATGGGAACTTTCTATCCCAAATAGTCTTCCATGGAAAACTTCAATCACACAGCTCAATAAAAAGACATGTCCAATAATTTCACCTCAAGTGGTTTAGATATCCGTTCCACATCCTCAAGTCGAAATTGTAAATCTTTGGGAGAGAAAATTGAGTTCTTGGGTTCTCTTGGCCCTTAGGGTTCTCTTTTGTACTTGGGCTGCACTCCACTTTTGAGTGTCTTTTATATTATACTTACTTATCAAAAGAACAAAAAGATATCCGTTCCACATCTTACCTAATAATCCCCTACATATAAACGTCTAACCTATACAAGATGCCAAGTTACCAATGATTCCAACACCTCAAACTCCTGACCATGAATATTTTCTCCAAAAACATCTCAAATCTCACCAGCACTAGAAGCCACATCACAATCCATAACCAGAAAATCGATATCCATTAAAAATGCATACATGTTAAAAAGTCTTTAAGGAGCACATCATTTTCACATCCTCTGTCACACCAAAATCTAACACCGTGAGCACATCTCTTCCATATGCTGCCAAGTACTAATTTAAATGGGACTCGTGAAATAGCAAAACTGCAAAACCAATAACTTACTTAATGGTGGGTGGTGAAATTAAATTGTTCATTAGATAGCATATTATTATTGGTTCAAAGTACATTTCAGTTTTCACTGGGTAAGATCATATTTAAGAGAACCAATCCGGGTACTGATGTCCAATTAATAAGCAAAATCAAGGAAAATAGATGCATGCAGTTGGTTTATAACAAACCCAACCATAAAAGAGAAGATAACAGCATTTAAAAAGCCTTTTCAATGAAGTGGGGGTTAGCAACATTATTCTTTCACCATTGGGCCTTAAGAACAATCCAGATCATCAGAACAGACTTAATCCAGTTGACCTAGAGATCAGCTGCATGAAACCTATATTACCAGATAACAGTCTAAAGCTACATCCACCACCAAGTTACAAGTCACTGGGAGGTTTTTTCCCCTCCCACAGTTCAAGTTTTCTTTTTTTCTTTTTCTTTTTTTTCCTTTTTCCTTTTTCTTATTGATATTTGCAGGTATCCTATCGCCACCTGGTAGAGGACTCGATATGTGCAGTCAAATGCATATATACTTGTCAAATATGTTTATTTTCAGTATTGTACAGCCAAATTCCATGAGGTATGGGCCTTTGAGACTTGCCCTAAGGAAGAAGAATTAAGGTAATTGAAGGAAACAAAAAATCTGAAATCTAATCTCAGTAACTTCAAAATAAGGGATTAAAGGAAATATGAAACATGAAATTAACTTTCCAAAAAGTTGTCTTTCTTTGAAGTCTTTATTAGAGCCCACACAGGCACATATATATAGAGAGTGAGAGACGGACCAATATGTTAAACTGCGTCTCAAAGCAAGTGACTTTGGCCTCACAATACTTCACACCTGAAAATTTCCAAATTGATAATTACTTTCACCCTTACTACAAACCATGCCCGCTAGACATAACACCCGAAAAACTGGAACAGTGATATTTGATGAAATTCCTTCAATACACCTAAAAAGAAGGATAAATTAAATTATTTCAGCCCCCAATTATAAAAACCATGATCTCCTTTACACCCACAGTAGGACCTTTGGCTTTATACTATTCATGTAACTTCCACTTCATAGAAATCAATTCTAAAAACGGTACATTTAAAGACAAACTTAAGAAAGCACCTACCCCAACTCGTCAAAACCTTAAGATGATAGCATAAATCATTACATCTATAAGATCATTCGCCGGGGAAATAAGATCAATTAACAAGTTGATGTGGAAGATGTCAAAGAAAGGAAAGAGAAAGTGATATAAAACAATCTTGAAATCAGATCCCGACGGGCCATGGGACCATTTACAAAACACACTAGTTAACTAACACATACCAACTTGATAATATGAACAACACACATCTCAAACAAAATCAACCCTATGTCATCAAACCTTCCCTTTCGAAATAACTACAGAGACTAAGCATAAACAAACCTTCCTTAATCTAACTTGACAAGCAACCCCTACATATCAAACCATCCAGCAATGACGTTCTTAATGCTCAGCACCTTCACCGCATTTCCACAATCGATACAACATAAATTCACAGCTCACTCTTGTGGTACACAAGTTTGGCGGTGAGCATAAGGAATCTAAAGGCATTCCAGTGACTCGTGAAACTCTGCCTATAAAGGTTTGGAGGCCTACATCTTACCGATAGCAATATCAAAATACTAGCACAGTACGCGCACAATATGCTTCTCAGTGTATCCTTCAAAGGATGTGATTCATCTGAAACTACTTCTAGATCATAATGAGTGTGAGAAAATTATTAAAGTCCTTCTAGAATGAATGAGGACATAAAAAGGGTATTTTGGGGAACAACATATTCTGTAAGGTGACTGTTCCACGCGGGGAGGGGGGGGAGAATATTGGCATATTGAGACTAGGGATTCAAAAACCTTGCATATATGACCATTTGAATATGGTTCCCTAAAAAAGGCGTCATCCTAGACGAAGTCACCTCCCTTTCACCTTAAGGTTTTAGGCTCAAGTGCATACACATTAAGTACATAGTTTGGTGCTAGAAGATATTTCAAATTTGATTAGACGTTCAGGATTCGGACTAGTCCTTTCTCTTTATCATGGAACCTTGAACAGCAACCAACTAGAGATTGCACAATTGTATGATCTGTGTGTTCCTTCATAAGCAACATTGTATTGAAACTAATCTTATAGAAGCGGCCAAAGACAGCTAGCACAACATGCAGATTCTCACAAACAATCTTGCCCATAAACCACCGGTCTATAAAATACTACATAATAGTATAAATCCTACCAATCCCCTTCATACAAAAGCTTACAGTTGCGTATAAACTAAAACAAAACGGGTGACCTTAGAATGTGTTTATCTTCATTCGGGAAAAATATCCAATATAGAGAAAATGGCAATAAGATGCTGTAATTATTTAGAGACTCAATGTTTAATTTAACACTCCTAAAATAGCACAACTGAAGTAAGCCAAATGAAAAAAACAAGAGAGTTTTCCAGTTCATGAGTTATAGTATACTATATTTACAGAAGTTCTCTTTACCAAGTTTAAAGTAAATCCAACAATATGTTTCTGAAGAACTCATTAACGACAATCTGAAACGAAAGAAAATTTTCAAGAAAGACGTAAGTTCCTAAATATGGTGTATATTCTTACTTGTTCATCATCAAAATCGTATAGCATTTGCTTCTCGCCTGACTCTTGCGATTTTTGTGGCAGAATTGTGATTCGGCCAGTCTCAACTTCTAAAACATGGTTTTCTGAAATCGAGAAGCCACCATTACTTTCAACCTGTAACAAGGGGAGAATATATTTTCTCAAGCACCGAATTTTTCCCTAAAATCAAGATGGTTAATAAAACACATACAACTTACACAACGACGATCAGGAGCTGCAGGTGAGCTGCAGGTGCCAATCTCAGGGACAGCAGCAGAGTTATTATTTCTTTTGCCTGCAGAAAATTACCACACAATATTATGGACAACCATGTGGGAAGTAAGAGATAAGATAGTCGACAGCTACTTACTCTCACTATCGTTGTCCCCCACTGGACTTGTAGCAGCTACACACTCGTCCTTGTCTGGACTACTTTCTCGGTTAACTGGGAAATTTTTAATTGATAATTAACAGCACGATAAGGTTAGTTGAATAGGTGGCATCAACCAATAGATGATGAGAGAGACAGAAAATTCATATCTACACTAATTAATTACCTTTCATAGTGAGATGTTTATTAATTGAAGCATATAATATTTGTTTGAAAAACAAATAATTAAACGGAAACGAAATTCCTCCAAAGAAAGTGAACGTGTTACCAACCATCTAATCTTAAAGATTAAGATATTAGAGAAGGTGTGAATTAAATATTCAAATCCTTATTTATAGAACTTTCTATATGTTTAAATCCTTCAGCAAGCTCTCTCACATGTGGCTTTTTTTGGGTCCAGCGCGTGTTTCAGCTTTAACTATTAGGGTGACAGTGAGATTTGGAAACAGGGTGATGCCTGGTCTAATACCTGGTATGATACCAAGTTAACAACCATCCACTCTAAAAGCTTAACTTTTTTAAATCCTTAAAATGAACATGAACTTAATCTACCTTTCTCAACCTCATAACGTTTAAGTAGCTCCTCTAGAGGCAGATCTACTTCAGTCTGCAAAGCTGCCAATTCTTCTTTCCTTGCCTCTTCGGTAATGAAAGCCTCGTCTTCCTCAATGGTATGCTCGTCATCTTCCTAAAGCAGCATCGCAGTAGAAGTCAACATTTTTAAGTACATGCCAAACAAAAATGAAAAAGCGAATTTGAGATCAACACAGTTCAGAAGAAGATTTTCAGGCCTCGCAAAGCGACTATAATCTCTCTCTATGGAAATCACCAACCATAAGAAAAAGAACTATAAGACTTGCAGAATTAAATGACGGTCAAAGCACAAATGTATGTTGAAGGGCACCTTGACAGACATCAGGTGATGTAAAGCTGAGTCTGCTGAGAGGGAAAGAAAGAGGGATTGGGGGAGAAAATGTATGTTTTTAATCTCTACAATATTAAATAAAATACAGTGGCAGTGGCCAGATTTTGCACTATGTCATTCTTGAACAACCTGCTTTCTTTCCATAAAACTAGATACGACAATCTATGATACACCGTAGCAGGTTTCTTATTACATCGTGCAGTCTGATATGTTTTTAATCTCTACAATATTAAATAAAATACAGTGGCAGTGGCCAGATTTTGCACTATGCCATTCTTGAACAACCTGCTTTCTTTCCATAAAACTAGATACAACAATCTATGATACACCATAGCAGGTTTCTTATTACAACGTGCAGTCTGATAGTGCCTCAGTACTCCACATTGTCATCATTGATCGACATACAATAGAAAGCACCAGAACAGTCGAGGTTAAACCCTTGCTCATTTTCCAGAACATGTCTAGCAAAAACAATGGCGAAAATGGATCTGAGCCTCTTCTTTCACTTCCTTAAAAAGAACAAATAATAAAGGAACAACGGTGGTAAATGCGTAGTTCAATTTACAACCTTGTTTTGCATATGGAGTTCCATGGTACCCATGCAAGATCAATTGAAAACAGAGCAAAACCATTCAACTGAACGCAATAAGGGGGGGAAGTATACAATCACTAACCAGTTCATCATCAGACCGTACATCATAATCTTCATCAATGTCTGCAGTTTCTGATTCTGTAATCAAATGTTAATTTAATTAGAAACTGTAATGTGTTATAAGGTAATCTGATAAACAGACAACAAATAATTGAAGTTATTTCTTACCAACATTTACTTCAGCTAATTTCTTTATCTCATTTTCATCTTTTTCTTCATATTGAATACTCATTTGTTCTTTGGCAGGGGGCGACTGCAACGCTTTGGGAGGAATTGCAGAGTTCACAAGATTTTCTGCTAACATTGTTGAGTACCTATAATAAGTTCAAAATCAACACTTTTTACAGTTCCTGAGCCTGGATGACCACAAGTACTCTATACAACTTTGTTCAAGCAGCAGTATACCTTTCAGTTTGCCCTAAAAGAAACTCCAGCTGTTTATCAGATGCCTTCTTCTTTTTCTCATCAAGCTCAAGCTGATGCTTGTAAAGTACCTGAAATTACAACATTGTGGAGGAAGAGTTCATTTCCGGAGCATGAAACTGAAAATAATAATTGTAGCTCAACCTAAAATATAAAATCTCCAATATAGACTTGCCAGCTTCTCTATTTTCATCCAGAATTTCTTCACATCCTTGGATATACTGATAGCCACTTTTCTTAACCGTTGCTCTTCTTCCTGATCATAATGACAATGATAAGATCCGTAAAGATCAAACAGAAAAAAACAGCAGTAGTGAAAGAATCAAAACATCTCTTGTTAATCAGTCATTGAACATATTCATATATTGGAAGGAAAAACTAAACCTTCATTTTCCTTTCCCCCCTTGTGGCCTGATCTAACATGCCCTTGCTGGCTCTTATAGCAACTTTTTTTGCCTGAGCCAGTTTCCATTTTCTCTCCGACTCGAAGTCCTGATAATAAATACTTTAATGAGCTTAGAAATAACAGAGCGTCTGAATCATTGTAAGGAACATAGATATTGTGATAATATATATCAACAAAAACCATTGTATCATTACAATGTAAATTAGTCCACTACCTTTGACAACCAAACCATCTCTTCTAGAACATGATCCCAATGCACTTTAGGGCGTCGAGGTTCCTTCGGAGCTTCAAGTGCCTACGACAGCCAAGTTTTCATCAACAATAGAGACTCAAATTACATTTGTTCAACAAAACTTAGCCTCCAGACTTGGTTATTGAAAAAGCACATGATTGATGAAACCGAAGAATTCATTCACCATTAAAATCCCATTCACCATTAAGAAAACTGATCATAACAGCAGAAGCATTTTGGTCTACAATGCCCACGAGCCTAATAATCACAGTTCCATTAGGTACTGATGCAACTCGCAGTGTAGCACTTTTATTGCAAGCAGAGCACCAAATACAGTACAGTAATAATACCACATACCAGAAACAAGAAAGGTAAATCAGGTGTCTGTGTGTATGTGGAAGAAAGTATAAATGAACAGACAGGAACTTTAAATCAATTCACTTCTTATAACAAAGAGATGGCATATGCAAAACCAGGTGCAGCACGGGGAAAACAAAATCATTTATTCAAAGTTTAAAATTTTAAAAAGTTCATTAACTGATGAATGCATCCAAAAATTCTCTTGTATCCAATCAGTGCAATAGTGCAAGAAAAATAAATTTGCAAAAGACAGGATTCCATAAACCTACCTTTTGCCGCCTAGCCCTTGTATCATGATCAAGCTTACACCTTGGACCTTTGGAGGCCATGGTTATCAAGCAATACCTATATCATAGTGTAAGTCCTGTGCATAACACACCCACATCCCCACCACCCAAAAAAAAAAAAAAACAATTGCAGATATTAGTTTTGAACACCAGTTTCAAACCACAGAAGAAAGAGAAACATCAAGAAAAATATAAAAATAAAAACAATGAATCTGAGTCTCGATAATGCTACATCACCTTCAACAAACTCAGTTATTGACAATTAAAACAGTACAGGAAAAAAATGTGGCAGATAAGAGGATCAGATAATATTCACAAAACCACCCACTGCCGTCTATGACAAGCAGTCACCTATATTAGACACCATTCAAGCAGGTGGTGTCAGCTAAGCTGAAAGAAGCACTGGCAGAAACCCATCACAGATATGGAAACCATTTTCATGAAACGATTTACCTTTTCCAACAAATCATACCCCACTACTACCAATATTAGAAAGTCAAACGTCGGAGTATCACTTAAAGTAAACCAGAAACATGGTCTGTGTCAGTTACGATTAAGTCACTGAAGAAGCTCGTATCAGCAATTTATTCTTACAACTCTGTTCATTAACTTATTCTTAGAATAATGAGGAATTAGGTGTTGCACATTGATACATTAACCAAGTACAGGTAGTCAGAGTTCTCAGTTAATCACTGATTCCCCCCCCCCCCCCCCCCCCCTTCCAAAAAAAAGGTGAACAGTAATGAGGATTTTTTATGGTTCAACCATAATAATTTTAGAAGTTACTAGATACAAAAGGTATATAGATATATCTATATATATAGATTTCTTTCAGAGGAGTGCTTAATGAACCAGATATAGATATATCTATATATATTAGATGTTAAAAGTTACTAATGACTAATTCTGATCAGCACTTGATTATAAACAGAAGTTAGCCAAGAAATTCACATCCAATCCCATTTCAAGAGCCTAAGTCAGGCGCCTTAAATCTTTTGCTAGAAACTACAAAATCATAATTTCAAATTAATTTTTGCACAGTTCAGCCAAAGGTTTTCGAAATCAGATCATTTCTTGAGTTATATTACCTTGAAGGGTGCACTAATCCTCTGAATCCAGTACAAAAAAATTGTTGTTCATATTGAAATCAATTGAGATCGATAAGGAGTTAATTAATGATGCTCGAACATGTACTTGTTTTTAGTGCCTATTTATTTTCTATCGGTATCTATGGATTGATTACGAGTCGAATATGGTTAGAGCCACATAATTGAGAATCTCAATAGTCCACAAATGACATAAATAGTAGAAAGGCTACCTCAATGCATGAGGCTCCCATAACTGCAGGGTATAGACTGGGTCAAATATACACAGCCTTATCTTAGGAAGAAGAACTACACCTTCCTCCTTCAACCCGTGACCTAAAATTTGGGCATATTACGAAACCAAAAACAAACAACACAGAAACGCCGGCAACTCGTGAAAAAATTAGATAAATTTAAATTTGATGTTTAGAGCGAGTAAACTTTCAAGATCTCTCCTCCTAGTTCTGGAAAATACCATATACATATGCCTAAATGCATGTCTATATGTACCTTTTTTATCTCAAAGTACTATATTGCACGCTGCTTGGTGCCTCAGACTCGGAGGGAAAGAAAGTAAAATGGCTTTCATGGTCAACTTCATTAAGTGGTTGTGTTCTCAGGCCTTTTATGATAATAAATAATAAATTTCAAAGACTTTTGTTACTTGATGTTTCTTTCATTTTTCTTATCAATCGTATTTGTGTAGACATTTTCTTCCATCCATGGTGGCCTATAAGGCCATAACTAGTAGAATAGAAGCAGTGTGGAAAAGTGGAGGCCAGCTAGTGGAATCTCATATGAGAAAAGAATATTTATACAACTGTTATTGGACCTACTATGTTGTATTGGACAGGGTGATGGGTAAAATGCATGTGGCGGAAATGATAACATTAAGATGGATTGTGGACTAGAAAATATAAGGATCCTAGAGAGGGAGAGAGGATAGTTGTAGCTCTCATTTGCAAGCAAATTAAACAGAGTTTGATTGAGATGGTTCGCAAATACCTATCAAAGAATCAGAGACGCGCCGGTGAAGAGAGAAGAGATTAATTTTACAGAAGATAATATGGAGAGGGAACAAAAAATAACACGGGATATCGTTATTAAAATGAGTTTAAAAGCTAAAAATAGCACCGGAAATGACATGTAATAAAAAGATTTGAAGAAATAATTCATATGGCCGATCCTACTCAAGTAGATTTAAGGCATGGATTTGATCACTGGTGGCCAATAAAAATACTATATACATCACTGTAACCTCATAATGCCAAACTTTTTTACTACAATTTGAACAACCGAAAAGGGACGAATATAAATTTGTTCTTAGTTGTGTTTATACTAAAAAAAAATCATTCCATCCCATCCGAATTATAAGATCTTAGTCCCATCCTTCTACCATAACGGAGATGGTTTTCATTATCAAACCCATCCTCACTTCAAGCAAAGCATTCGCACTCTGTCCCCACCCTATTGCATTGGATAAAACATATAACAAAAAAAAATCGACTAATTCAGGTAACCAATACAATTTATCGTAAAATTAATCAAGCACCAAACCTACTCATGAACACAAATTGAGACATCCGGTAAAGAAAAACTCCATCATGTTCACCATTTGCTACGCATCACATAAACTCGAGTTCAATAACAAATAGACAAAAGAGAAAGCCACAATATATATCCACATATATCTAGTATATATGTATCTATAAAAGTAGGCAACGCCAATGTACTAAGTGTTCAACATTTTTGACATGCATAAAGTGTATAAACGAACATCAAACAGTCATGCATATACTGATGAGGTGATTTTTTAGCAGAGCCGAGGGCCGTGAGTAAATGTTCACAGTGGCGATGTCCGCGGCGGCTCCGACCAGTGGTGGTGGCTAGGGCTGTGAAGAACGAAGACCTAGAGGAGTTCGCCGCCGTGGTTTCGGTGGTGGTGGTGGTGGTGGTGGTTGGCGGTGGTTGTGAACAATGAAGTGAGAGTGGAAAAGTGAGAGACGGAGAAGATGCTTGAATGAGGACAGAGAAAGAGGAAAAACCTGGAGAGGTGGCGCGAAATGGTGTATGCGCCGCCGGGAGAGTGATCGCCGGTGGCGGTGGACGAGTTGGAGCAGCGACGAATCGGGACGATTTAGGGCTTGCGCTATTGTGCTGCTGATTCCAGATTGTGAGAGCTTGGATCGCGATTTTGGCCCCCCTCTTCGCTCATTAATATTTATCTGATTTTTGTATTTGACCAGAAAGAGTCTCTAAATTACACTAGTCACCACATTTTATAGAAGTTTAAGAATTAGGGTTAATTGAGGAAAGATAAACCGCCTTATCTATATTCATTGTTAACGAATAATTTTCTGCACTAATTTATTGATGAGTTAATTTCATTAAATCCCCTATAATTTCAAAAAAGATCACTTTGTCCCTCTTCTATACAGAAAACTTCCATATGATTACCAAAATGTATCAACTTGCCCCCTCCCTATACTTTTTGACCAAAATACCCCTACGATTTAATTAAATTAAAAATATATATATAATTCAAAAATATATATATACATAATTCGAAAAATATATAAAAAATAAAAAATACATATAAAATTTGAAAATATATACATAAAATTCGTAAAAAATATATATCAAATTCGAAAAAATATATAAAATTCGTAAAAAAAACATATAAAATTCGAAAACAAACATATAAAAATCGTAAAAAATATATATTATTCATAAAACAATATATAAACTAAAATAAAAACATATAAAATTCGTAAAAATATATATACAATTCGTAAAAATATATAATTCGTAAAAAAATTATAAAATTTGATATAAATATATATAATTCGTAAAAAATATATAAAATCATATAAAATTTGAAAAAAACATATAAAATTCAAAAAATATATATAAAATTCAATATATATATATATATATATATATATAATTCTTTGGCACACTACAATAGTATATTCAAATAAGATTATAAAAAAAAAAAGGGTAGGAAAATCATAATATTTGATTTTTGAGAAAATCATAATACAATCCAAGAAAGTGTTTTTCCATTATATTTGATTTTTTTTCCCAAAAACATTTAGATGTCACAATAGAGTATAGTCATAGTTTTAAAATAATTTGTGGTATTAAAAGTATATTTTTATAAGTCAATTGTTTTTTTTCCATTTTCATGCAATAAAACAAATTACGGATTGAACTAACCCTTTTTTAATATATTCAAGGTCCAACATAATCTACCCATTTATGTGATTTAATAATAAAGTTATATAATTTTATTCCTAATTAAAATTAAAATGATATTTATGTTTTTGAGATATTTTATTTGATTGGTAATATGGTTTTTTCGAATTTTATATATTTTTTACGAATTTTATATATATTTTTACAAATTTTATATGTTTTCTTTCGAATTTTATATGTTTTTTAATTATATTTTTTTCAAATTTTATATATTTATTACGAATTTTATATATATTTTTAAAATATATATATTTGAATTTTATATATATTTTTTAATTTTTATATATTTTTTACGAATTATGTATATATATTTTTTGAATTTTATATGTTTTTTTTTAATTTAATTAAATTTCAGAAGTATTTTGATCCAAAATTATAGGGAGATGACAAGTTAATACATTTTAGTAATCATATGAGGTTTTATGTATAGGAGGAGAATAAAATAATCTTTTTTGAAACTATAAAAGGGTTTATTGAAATTAACTCTTTATTGACAGCTACCTATCTTACATGTTGTCATAAATAATAAGAACCTGAAAAAAGAAAATTATTACACTTTCACCAACTAAAAATAAAAAAGATAGCGGAGGGCTTATATGTAAACTTTTACATTTTTTCATTTTTCTTTTGAATATGGATTTTTCGTTCTCACTTCTCCATTTTGTTTGTTTAGACATAAAATACTTTTTTCAAAAATATTATAATAATGTAAAAAATATGAGCAATTTTTTTATTTAGATGTGTAATGTTAACTTAAGCAATTTTCTATAAACTTTTTTCTCTCAATTTTTGACAAATATTCTACAACTATTCTAAGAATTTCATCCCTGCAGATACTTGGAGAAAAATACTTTAGAAGTAAACTATTTTCCGCCAAATAAATACCATAAAATAACAAAATATTTTATGAAAATTAGTCTTCAACTATATATGTTAGGGATGACAATGGGGCACATAGGAAACGGGTTCACCTATATTCATCATCATCTCATTTAATTTTTGAAAATACCATACCTTTTACGGGTTCGTCGCAAGTTGTTTTTTCAGAAATCATTCTCGTCCCGTTATCACTTCACCATACCAGTGTATGCCCTGTTTCCACCCTCTAATACTTATTGTTGTTGTCATCTTCATCATCAACAAAAGAGTTTGGTGAATAAATTTTTTAAAAAATAAATAAAATATTAAATACACATAAAAAAATATAAAAAATAAGAAGAAGAAGACTAACCTATAAACTTATTTATAATCAACCAACAATCGAACTCACTCCCTATTTCTCTAATCATCCAACAATCTAACTCATTATATATTTATCTTTTTTCTTTGGAAATATTCGGTTACTTTTTTCTCTTTATTTTTGAAATGTCGAATTTTATGATAAAATAATGAGTAATAACTAATAACGCACTTGCATTATTCTTTTTGTATATATATAAGTAGAAAAATGGTAAAATTAATGTCAACGGGGCGGGACGAAGTGAAACGGGTTTCTACCAATACGCGAACCCGCCCCATAATCCATAACGGATTCAATTTCTTTTACCAAACCTGTTCGTACAAAATAAAAAAAATACTCCCAAACCCTTAAATAAATGGGCAGAATGGCACGGGCTACGACGGGGAGGTACAAATTGCCATCTTAAAAGATGTTCTCAAAATTACAAGTCCTTTGTATTTGCAAATAACACTCTTGCATTATAAATCTTCAGTAAACCATTAGACTATTACATTTTGTTACAAAATGGTTCAATTGTTTATAAATAATTAATTATTTCTTAATAAATTACACTTAAATATATTCTTCTAATTACCATAATTTTTGAAAAAATTAAATATTTAATAATATATTTTCTATTCCTATTTACACATATTTTCTACCATTAACTAATTAAATAATAATTTTAAGTTGTTTACATAAATATTAAAGTAATTACTCAATACTATTAATATATATACTAAATATTATTAACATAAAAAGAATATGTTTACTGTTTATGTGCAAAGGTAGATAAATCAAAGTGCGATTTTAACATAATGTTTTCTCCAATTGGTATGAGTCTGCATACCATTGGGAGACTTCTAAACTCACACATACTGCCTTCACGATGTGCGATTTCAAATTTGCATTCTTGACAATTTTAATCCATTGTTTCGAATTCTCTTTAAAAAAACTTTTGAGACTCATTATGAAATATAGACGCTTCGTCTAGGATTGATGTACTCGTGTCGGACACGCGGATACACCAAAAATACATGTCCGACACGCCAAATAGCGTGTCCTGGATTTTTTTAAATTGGACATACGGAGGACACACGCGTGTCAACGCAGCGGGTCAGTTGATTCCATGAAAAATATAGAACTTATGGAGCCGCTAATTTGGTGGATCACTTATAGAACTTGAACACCCTTAATCCAATATTTGACTTTGAATATACTTGAATATTTTTGTTTCTCCTCATCTTGTGAGAGGAATTGGAGCACCTATTAATTTACCATTATATAGAGAATAACAAGATATCATAAAAAATAAAAAATAAACTGAAAATTTGGTATTTGTACATTCCAATATTTATCTTCAACCAATTTTTACAATATAAAGAATGAGAGACTAAGATGTCAAATGTTAGGGAAGATCCATTTGATTTATTGAATGATAGTGAAATTAATATTTTTGAACATATCATACATTTCCATTTAACCTATTTGTTTAGTTTTGTTTATAATTTTATTGGTTCCCATTGTTTAAGTGATAAATGGAGTATTTGTGCAATATAATATGTATATATATAAAAAAAATTATATTTTTATATACATGTCGTATCCTACTTTTTGGGAATTTGCCTTGTTGCCATATCTCGTGCTTCATAAGAGACTCATCATCAAGCTCAATCATAAGTCGCAGAGACCCAAGGCTACTTAAATTTGAAAAAGTATTAAAAAGCAGATAATTTGATACTAAAATGGGAAGAAATCATAAAATATTAAGAAATATAATATATTTGGAAGCATAAAAATGCCTAACAATTTTTTTTTACTTTTTCGAAAATTAAAATGCCTTAGGGTGCGTTTGGTAACGATGCGGTGCGGTGTTAGTTTTTGGTTTTGGGTTGGGTTGGATTTGATTTGGTGTGGTTTTATTTTAAATTGGAACCATGTCTAGTGCAGATGGTTTTGGTATAAGAAAAAGTGATGCTGAAAAACCAAACCATGTTTGGTAGAGTTGGTATGGGTTGAAATTCTGAAACCAAACCATGTTTGGTAACTTGGAATGATTTCACATTTTATTTATAAATATTAAAATTTATAATATTAAAATATATTTAATATTAATATATAAATTTTTAGGAAAGATAATAAAACTATAATATTAGAATATATTAAATTTTCAAAAATATATTTTAATATTAATATTAAAATATATTAATATTAATTCCCCCTACAACTAATAGATTAGTATATAGGACGGTTGTGTCCTATATACTAATCTCTAATATTAAAATATACTAATCTATTAATTATGTTTGAAGGAATTCCTTCTCTAATTGTTAAATACAACATCTTCTGTTAGACCTCATGAGTAAAGTTGAAGACCCATATTTAAAAAATTCTTATCTTCAAAAGCTTACTAGATTACTCACCATAAACAAAGATACTCAACCCCCTACCATAAACAAACCAACTTTTAGGGCTTGTTTGATTTTAAGTTTGGTTTAGTCTTGTCTTGTTTTTGTTTTTTTTCAAAGACCAAATGGACTTTGGTTTTTATAATTTAAGACCAAATGTTTTTCCTAGGTGGGTCCCGCATTCCACTACACAACATCTTTTTTCTCTCTCTCTTTCTATATATATATATATATATATATATAATTCACGGTGGACCCCGCTGGCCACTATTCTTTACTTTCTTTCTTTCTATATAGGATAATTTGCACTAACACCCCCTGAGGTTTGCATCTATATATATTTTCAAAAACATATAAATTCGAAATATATATATATTTCGAAAATATATATATAAAATTTGAAAAATATATAAATTTGAATATATATATTTCAAAAAATAATAATTCAAAATATATATATTTTCAAAAACAAAATTAAAAAAATTATATAATTTCAAAAAATATGTATATTTTCGAATTTATATATATATATATATATATATTCGAATTATATATATATATATTTCAAATTTTATATATTTTTTGAAATTTATATATGTTTTTCAAAATTATATAATTTTTTGAATTTTGTTTTAGAAAATATATATTTTTTGATTTTTTTTTTGAAATATATATATATTCGAATTTATATATATTTCAAATTTTATATATACATTTTCGAATTATATATATTTCAAATTATATATATATTTTTTAATTTTTTATATATATTTTAAAATTTATATATGTTTTTCGAAATTATATAATGTTTTAAATTTTTTTTTTGAATATATATATATTTTTAATTTTATATATATTTTTTGAAATTTATATATATTTTTTGAAATTTATATATTTTATTCTAATTTTATATATTTTTTGAAATTTATATATATTTTTCGAAATTTATATATTTTATTCTAATTTTATATAATTTTTCAAATTTTAAATATTTGTTTTCGAATTTTATACATTTTTTTGAATTTTATATATTTTTTCGAATTTATATATATGTTTTTCAAAATTTTATATATTTGGGGTTGGGGCATAAGGGGTGTCATGGCAAGCAAAACCAAACCTCAGGGGGTGTTAGTGCAAATTACCCTTCTATATATATATAATTCATGGTGGGCCCCGCTGGCCACTACTCTTTACAAAACCAAACAAAACCAATATAGCAAGACAAAACCAGACCAGACCAGAAATCAAACGGGCCCTTAGTCTTCACAAAACTCTTGAACGTTTTACTCCTAAAAAAGAAGTCACTATACAAGACCTCCAAGCAGAGGTCAACATCGTTAAACAAGAAATCAAAACCCTGAAAAATGAAAATCAAGATATAAAATCCCTCTTTCACACCCAACTCAAAGATCTACTTAAAACTTCATACCAATTTTCAGTTTCTGATTCCTCTTCCTCTGACAGTAATGAAGATGATGACAACGCAAATCTTTTTCAAAGTACTGAAGAGGAAACCAATGGTTTGAATCTAATTAACCGAACCTCATTTAAAAAATGAAAAATAAAAGTCACATTAGTTATTAATAAGGAATACCAAAAAATTGTTATTGTTTTAGTTGACTCTGGAGTTGATCTTAACTGTATACAAAAAGGCTTGATTCCTAGCAAATACTATGAAAAAACAAATGAGAAACTCAGTTCTGCTAATGGTAGTACAATGAAAATCAAGTATGAATTATCTAAAGTTCATATTTGTCAAGATAATGTCTGTTTCAAAACTACATTTGTCCTAGTAAAAAATATGACTGATACAGTCATCTTTGGGCTTCCAATTTTATATCTTCTTTACCCATTTACCATAAATAATGATGGTCTCTCTACAACACATTTTGGTCAAAATATTACTTTTCCTTTTTTGCAAAAATCTTATAGTAAAAAACTCGAAAACATCATTGATTTTTCAGTCTCTAAAAATATTTACATTTTCCATCATAAAGAACGACATTTAAATTATTTAAAAGAATAAATAATTCACAAACAAACAGAAACACAATTAAGAAACCATACCCTTCAAAATCAAATAAAACAATATGAAAATAAACTTATTCAATAAATGTGTTCGGAACTACCCAATGCTTTTTGGCATAGAAACAATATATTGTTAGTCTTCCTTACATCAAATCCTTCACTAATAAAAATATTTCAACTAAAGCCCAACCAATTCAAATGAATGTTGAAGTCTTAGAATTCTGTAAAAAAAAAATATATGACCTTCTTCAAAAGAAAATCATACGTCACAACAAATCACCTTAGTCTTGCTCAGTTTTTTATGTCCAGAAAAATTCTGAAATAGAACGAAGGGTACCATGTCTAGTCATTAATTACAAACCTCTTAATCAAGTCCTTGAATGGATAAAATACCATATCCCTAACAAGAGAGATTTAATTAATCGATTAGGGCAAGCAACCATTTTCTCCAAATTTGACCTTAAGTCCGGCTTCTGGCAAATTCAGATTACAGAAAAAGATAAGTACAAAACTGCATTCACTACACCTTTTGCCCATTACGAATGTAAATGTCATGCCCTTTGGCCTTAAAAATGCCCCAAGTGAATTCCAAAATATTATGAATGATATTTTCAATCCTTTTAGTCATTTTTCCATAGTTTACATTGATGATGTTCTAATCTTTTTCAATAGCATTGAAGCTCATTGGAAACATCTTAATTCTTTCTTCCACACCATCAAAATCAATGGTTTAATCATCTCTGCTTCTAAGATAAAACTTTTTGAAACCAAATTTAGATTTCTTGGTTATGATATATCTCAAAGACAATTCCACCCAATCAGTCGTTCCATAGAATTTACAGGCAAATTCCCATACCAAATTCTTGATAAAATCCAGTTACAACGTTTCCTTGGTTCTTTAAATTACATTACTGAATTTTACAAAGATCTTATAAAACAATGTAAACCACTATTCGATCGTTTACAGTCAAACCCCCCTCCATGGACTGATATTCATACCACTATAGTTAGGGACATTAAAAAATATGTCAAAACTCTTCATTGCTTAGGAATTCATTCAGTCAACTCCTTCAAAATAATTGAAACCGATGCCTCCAACATTGGTTATGGAGGCATTTTAAAACAAAAACTCTCCCCTACTTCTCCAAAACAGCTTGTTCGTTACCATTCTGGAGCATGGAACAAAACACAAAGTAATTATAGCACTATTAAACAAAAAATTCTTGCAATTGTTCTATGTATCAGTAAATTCCAAGATGATATTTTAAATATTTTTTTTTTACTTCGAATTGATTGCAAAAGTGTCAAATATGTTTTAGAAAAATATATTAAAAATACAATTGCTAAGCATATTTTTGTCAGATGTCAGTCTATTTTAAGCATTTTCCAATTTGATATCGAATACATTTGTGAATGTGACAATTCAATCCCAGATATTCTTACCAGAGATTTTTTGCAGAACCCTGATGGCAAACAGACAACCACAACCACGTCCTAGATGAGGGATCCCTCCAGTCAGACCTCATCCCCTAGTAAAAACTGAACCCTCTACTTCCCTCGTTTTAGTAAACAAGTTCACAAGCTTAAGAACTCTCATAGGTCCTCGTCCTACCTTTAGTTCAGCTCTAACAACTCCACATGATCCTTTCACCATCCATGCCCCACTCACAAGTACTCCACCTCTCCCCAGATACAACCCTCCAGGAAGATCAGAATATCTTCAAAAAACTTACCATACATTTTTCTACATCGAACCTTATTTTTCTCACACAAATGATCCGATTGTCCTAGTAAAACAATTCCCCCCCCCCCCCCCCAAATTCTCATTGGATACCACACACCCCTAGTCATAACTTGCAATATTACAGAGATATCCTTTACCAAACCAATTTTGTCTTCATCAAACCTGTTCCTAATCGCAATGATCCAACCAAAGTCATTTACCACTCCTTGTACATTTTGAGAGTTGTCTCCCTCAAATAGTGAGGAAAACATCCCTCTGAACCCAAAAAGTTAGAAAACTCACTCCCATTCACCTACTATGACTATATTGATGCCTGGTTCAAAATTTTCCTTTTTCAAACTAAAACTTTTAGTCATTCTTAGTTCGTAAATTTTGATAGTAAATTTAACAGTCAACTCCTTTCTTGGTTTGTTAAGTGGTGGAATGACCATGACCCAAACGACGATGTGATCCCTGAAATCCTCTGGGAACAAATCAACTATTTTGAAACCAAGTTCAAAATCCCTTTATATGATCATCAATTCCCCCTACTACTAATTTTTGCCAAAAAATACAAAATCCCTTGGATCTTCAAATGACATTACAGCCTTAAAGGTGATATTGACACAGTATGAAGAGTCCATTATACCAAATGACGGGATCCTTTCAAAATTGAAAGAATCATTCAACAAGTCCAACTGGAATTCCCAAAAGAAGTTTCTCAGTCACGCAAGGCTAGCCCAGTCACACAAGTCATTGAATCAGCACAATCAAGTTCCTCTACATAAACCGTAGTAAAAAAATCAGCCTCCAAGAAGTCATCTTCCAAAGCAAAGCTCAAAGAAAAAATGGAAAAACTCCTTGCCCAAATAGAAGGAGATTCAAATAGTAATAAATAAGATGAATCGCTTACATAATCCAAATACATGCCATACCAGGATGCCCAAGATCCCTTTGATCTGTCAAAAAATTAAGAGAAATGAACATAGTCAAGCACAATCAAGCTCAAGTCAACATATACAAAAAAGGCAAAAAAAGACGAGAATAGTGAATAGTGACAGACAAAAAACAAAAAACAGTGCTCAACAGTACCGACATACTACTATTGCAAATAGTAAAAAGACACAGTCCTCTGCCCCAAAAGTCAAAAAGGCTACAGTAAAAGACAAGCGTTGTCTGCCCCGGAAGTCATGAGATCAAAAGTGCAAAACTTACAGTAAACTCTGTTATATCCTCTATATAAGCAGCCAAATGTAATGGTCTTAGGTTAGGTTTTAGTTTCCCAATTTTCTTTCTATTTTGTAATTCTCTTCTCTTCTCTTCTTTTCTAAAAGCATACTAAGCCTCCAAACCCAGATGGATTGTCATACATCCACTTGTAAGTTTGTCTATCATAGTTAAATGTATTTTTGAATCGTAATAATATTCAGTTAAGATTTTCAGTCAATTGCAATTACTTACTTTGTCTTAAATTCTTTTATAATTAAATCTGAAGAGAGTTACAGTGTATGACAAATTTTGAGTCTCGTTCTGCCTAGACCACTTCAATTTATTAAATTGCTTGGACAGTTGTGTCCTATATACTTATACTACTATCCTATATACTTATCCTACTATTATATATTAAATTGCCTATATGCTTATATAAACTGCTTGGACGGTTGTGTCCTATATACTAATCTATATAGGACACAACTAATTATGTCCTATATACTATATACTAATGTATTTAACAATTATAAAATATATTAATATTAATATATTAATTTTTAAGAAAGATAATAAAACTATAATATTAAAATAACTTCCAAAAATATATTTTAATATTAATATATTAATTTTTAGGAAGGATAATAAAACTATAATATTAAAATATATTAAATTTCCAAAAATATATTTTAATATTAATATATTAATTTTTAGGGAAGATAATAAAACTATAATATTAAAATTTTAATATTAAAAATTAATATATTAATATTATTAATATGGTGCAACTATTTGGTTTTGGTTTGGGGTGAGATGATGCAATCATTTGGTTTTGATTTTGGTTGCTACAATACCGCACCACCAAAAACCATCAATTCACATGGTTCCAAATTTTGGCCATTTGGTGCCAATGATGTCAATACTGTTGACCCAAAACCATTTTACCAAACATGAGTTTGTACCATTTTTTCACACCAAAATAAAAAAAATGGTACCAACCCATATTACCAAACATGACCTTAAAGATCCATAATCCATATTGTGCAAGGTGTAAGTTGCAAAGAGTCCAAAACGATAAATGGGCTACCCTGTGAAGAATTAAAGCAAACCGAAACACAACCTTTGAATAGCCTGAAAGTAACAACTCCAGCCCAATAATACTACAATTTTAGTAATAAAAACTCCAGCCCAATAACACTGCATGAGTAATGACTCATGAGTGGATTATCAAAATCACGATCCTAACACGTAAAGATTTATGGTTCTACTCCGGTCATATACGATTTTATTTAGGTTATCTATACAAAGATTCAAAATCTATTATAATATATGTTCAAATTTATGAAAAAAATAATTAAAGATTTAAAATCTTAATAATTTAGTCAAAGTTTTTGTTATATTATAAATATATCATTTTACGATTTCATTTTTTACAAATCTCTTAATGATCCTATTTACACCCAATTTTAATGACCTTAGTATTGACAATTCAATACAACCAAAGTTGTGTTAAGAAAATATATGTAGCCGAAACGAACAAGATCTTATCTGCTGGTTAACTTAGGTAAAAAAAAAGAATTATTATTAATTTAGATGGTGCAACCAAGTAAATGTCAGTTAGAAGTTTGATAGACACTCATAGTTTGCGAAGATAAGACAAGACACGAGCAAAAACAGTACATTACTTATACTGCTAGATGATTTAGCAAAAAAATTACCTCTTACTGAATAGTAAATTTAAATTAAATGTTGTTAATAACATAAGTGGAAAGTGATGGTAAAATAGTGGACACCTTAATTTGACGTGAAAATTATACTGGATTTTTGTCTCACATTGCGGACATGTGATTAATTTTTATTTTTTTTTGTAAATTATTTTTAAACAACGTGTCTAAATTATAGTCGACAACATCAGTGGATCAAGACCCAATAATTATTGAAATTTAATACTTTTACATTTGTGTACTTTTAATACTATTAATTTATTGCCCAGGGAAAAAAAATTATTTTAATTTATTATTTAGTTTGATCTTATCCAATTAAATGAGAGAGATGAACACAGTGGCAGGCTAATCATTATCCATCAATATTTGGTAATCATATGTACAGCCCCCTCGTAAACGGTATCCTATGTAACCATTTTGGTCACGCCTCACGAGAGAGGGCATGTACAGATATTTTTCTTTTCCAATTTAATGTAACAGACAAACAAATTTATACCTTTCAATAAAAATAAAATAAAAATAAGGGTAATTTGCATTGACACTTCCTGATGTTAGGGTCAATAGCACTCAGATTATGATTAACCTTTTTTTGGCACTCACACCCCCTGAGGTTCCTTCTTCGTTGCAATGACACCCCCTGGACGGGTGAAATGATTATAATGCCCCTTTAATTATTTCACTTATTACATTAGGGTAATATATAAAGTATGAAATTACTCATATGCCCAAACACTTCACCCCTCTAAAATTACTAATTACACTTCCACCCCTTATTACAAAATATATATTACGAAAATTACAATTTAATTTTTTTTCTTTATAATATAATTTGTATATATAATTACGAAAATTAAAATTACGAAAATATATATATAATTTGTAAAAAATATATAAAATTTGAAAAAACATATAAAATTCGAAAAAATATATAAAATTTGAAACAATATATAAAATTAAAAAATATATATATCAAATTCGAAACAAATATATAAAATTCGTAAACAATATATAAAATGCTAAAAACATATAAAATTTGAAACAAATATATAAAATTCGAAAACAATATATAAAATTCTAAAAACATATAAAATTCTAAAATATATATAAAATTCAAATATATATATATATATATATAAAGTGTGACTGAAGTTTAAGTGGACAAGTCTCAGAATCATTAGCCAAGGTAACGGATCATCTCCAACTCTCTGCATAGCTATTTTAATGGCCACGATGACGGCACATGTCCCACGATGGTGACCGAAATCGGAATCGAACCGATACTTTATTAAAATATTTTAATCAAAATTAAATATATTAATATTTGGATCAAAATTAACGGTTCGGTTCCGGTTCTCATTTTTAAAGAACCGAAAGTAAATTTTTATTTGGATCAAAATTAACGGTTCAGTTCCGATACTTTTGGTTCTTTAAAAATGAGAACCGGAAACGAACCGTTAATTTTAATCCAAATATTAATATATTTAATTTTGATTAAAATATTTTAATAAAGTATCGGTTCGATTCCGATTTCGGTCACCATAGTAGGGTATGTGTTGCCATCGTGGCCATTGAAATAGCTTTGCAGAGAGTTGGAGAGGATCCGTTACCTTGACTAATGACTTTGAGGCTTGTCCACTTAAAATTCAGTCACACTTTATATATATATATATATATATATAAATTTTATATATTTTTTAGAATTTTATATATTTTTCGAATTTTATATATTGTTTACGAATTTTATATATTTGTTTCAAATTTTATATATATATTTTAATTTTATATATTGTTTCAAATTTTATATATTTTTTCGAATTTTATATGTTTTTTCAAATTTTATATATTTTTTTAAAAATTATATATATATATTCGTAATTTTAATTTTTGTAATTATATATACAAATTATATTATAAAGAAAAAAAATTAAATTGTAATTTTCGTAATATATATATTTTGTAATAAGGGGTGAAAGTGTAATTAGTAATTTTAGAGGGATGAAGTGTTTGGGCATATGAGTAATTTCATACTTTATATATTACATTACATTAGTGAAATAATTAAAGGGGCATTATAGTCATTTCACCCGTCCAGGGGGTGTCATTGCAACGAAGGAGGAACCTCAGGGGGTGTGAGTGCCAAAAAAAGATTGACCGAAATCTGATTGCTATTGACCCTAACCTCAGGGGGTGTCAATGCAAATTACCCTAAAAATAAAAAGGGTTTTAGGTATGGCCGTCCTAAAGAGACTTTTCCAACTTCCCTAATACCTTTTTCATCACCATTGTATACTGATAGATTCCAAAGAATATTACAATAAAAAGGAGCATGTCCCCGTATAAATTAACTCCCCCACTCTCCTAGACACGTACGTAACATATATACATATGTATATATATATATATATATTAGTATATGTAAGCCAAACGACCTATGAGAAATAGACCACCATCTCTTTTCAAATAACATGGTCAAAACGTCGTCGTCTTCCGGTGAACCGGACCTCCGGTCACCTCTAATCCCTCAGGCGAAGATTGAATCCGAACCGGAGGAGAAGCTATGCATAGACGACATGTTGCAAAAATACTGCGGCGAGTTCGGGGCTTGGCAATTGAGGCACTTCGTGCTGACGAGCTTGGCGTGGGCACTTGAGGCATTTCACACCATGGTCATGATCTTCGCGGACCGCGAACCGGGGTGGCGGTGCATGGGGGGTGAACCGGGGAGGGGGTGTCGGTCAGCTGGAGGGAGTGTTTGTGGGCTCGAACCGGGTTCGTGGGAGTGGGTGGGCGGTCTAGGGAGCTCGACCGTGACAGAGTGGGGATTGGTGTGTGGTGAAAAGTATAAGGTTGGGTTGGTCCAGTCCCTCTTCTTTGGTGGGTGCATGATCGGTGCGTTGTCCTATTCTCTCTCTATAGCACATGCTCTCTCTCTCATATCCTATCTGTGTTTTTTCTTTTATTAATGGCTCATCTTATCCCTTCATTATATATGTGTATATATATATATTTATTAGGGGTAAATAGCTAAAAATATCCCTCAACTTTCTTCTCTTTCTCTACTATACCCCCTCAATTAATTATACCCCCCTCAACTTTCATTTTCTTGCACCATGGGTTTGCCTTCAAATATTTTTACTCTTTTACCCTCCAATTTTTTTTGTATTTCCACCTTACCTTTAATCATATCCTTACTATTATATTTCTTAATTCTTTAAATTACAAAAATATTATTTCTTTTAGTTACAATATTAATTATACCATTTACCTTTAGGTTGCGTTTGGTAACGATGCGGTGCGGTGTTAGTTTTTGGTTTTGGTTTTGGTTGGGTTGGATTTGGTTTGGTGTGGTTTTATTTTGATTCCAAATCATGTTTGGTGCAGATGGTTTTGGTGTGAGAAAAAGTGATGCTAAAAAACCAAACCATGTTTGGTAAAGTTGGTATGGGTTGAAATTCCGAAACCAAACCATATTTGGTAACTTGGAATGGTTTCACATTTTATTTCTAAATATTAAAATTTATAATATTAAAATATATTTAATATTAATATATTAAAATATATTAATATTAATATATTAATTTTTAGGAAAGATAATAAAACTATAATATTAAAATATATTAAATTTCCAAAAATATATTTTAATATTAATATATTAATTTTTACGAAAGATAATAAAACTATAATATTAAAATATATTAAATTTTCAAAAATATATATTAATATTAATATATTAATTTTTAGGAAAGATAATAAAACTATAATATTAAAATAAATTCCAAAAATATATTTTAATATTAATATATTATAATATATTAATATTAATAAATTAATTTTTAGAAAAGATAATAAAACTATAATATTAAAATATATTAAATTTCCAAATATATATTTTAATATTAATATATTAAAATATATTAATATGGTGCAACTATTTGGTTTTGGTTTGGGGTGAGATGATGCAACTATTTGGTTTTGATTTGGGTTGCTACAGTACCGCACCACCAAAAACCACCTCATTAGATGGTTCCAAAATCATGGGTTGGTACCATCATTTGGTACCATTGGTTTGGTACTGTTGTACCAACACCAATCCTACCAAACATGGGTTGGTACCACCATTTCGTACCAAAACCAAAAAACTGGTACCAAAACCAGTTACAAAACAGGGCCTTAATGTATTAGACTAAATATACTCTCAAATGTAATTTTTTTTTAATAAGTTCTAATTATTTTATTTGTAAATCAATTAAAATGGTATTAAATTTTAATTTGATTTAAATTATAAAATTCAATCATAATTAATATATTCATAAATAAATCTAATTTATGAAAACAATATATATATATTTCGGAATATATATATAATTCGTTAAAAATATATCTTTTCTGAATTTTTTTCGAAAAATAATTTTTTTGGGAAAAATATATATTATGTTCCAAAGTATGATTTTTTCTGAAAAATAATTTTTATTGAGAAAAATATATATTATTTTCAAAAATATGAATTTTTTGAGAAAAATATATATTATGTTCCAAAATATGATTTTGAGTCATAATACCTAAACTACCATCAATAGTATAAGAGGGTTTAGTGAAATCAAACCTTCAAAAAAATTATTTTTTGAAAAAATATGTATATTTTGGAATATATATATTGGAAAATGATATATGTTTCGGAATCTATATATATATATATATGATTCGTTAAAAGTATATATTTTTCGAATTGTTTTAAAAAATATGATTTTTTTATGAAAAATATACATTATTTTTTAAAATATAAAAAATATATATTTCGGAAAAAAATTCATATTTTGGAAAATAATATATATTTTTCTCAAAAAAATTATTTTTCGAAAAAAAATCATATTTTGGAACATAATATATATTTTTTGGAAAAAAATCATAATTTTTTAAAACAATTCGAAAAATATATTTTTTTGATGAATTATATATATATATTCCAAAATATATATCATTTTCCAATAAAACTTAATTTCATTTAAATCATAAAACTCATTATCCTAATTAAAAGTTTTTTTTGCCCAAATGAAACTTTCTTTTCATAAAAATATATTCATAAATTCTTATTTATTTATGAATATATTAATTAGGATTGAGTTTTATGATTTAAATCAAACTAAAATTTAATAACAAGTTAATTGATTTACAAATAAAATAATTAAAACTTACAAAAAAAAAAATTAACATTTGAGAGTATATTTAGTCTAATACATTAAAGGTAAATGACATAATTAATATTCTAACTTAAAGAAATAATATTTTTGTAATATAAAGAATTAAGAAATATAATAGTAAGGATAGAATTAAAGGTAAGGTGGAAATACAAAAAGTTTGGAGGGTGAAAGGGTAAAAAAAATTGAAGGCATTTTAAGCCCATGATGCAATATTTTATGAAACTTTAGGGGATTTTAAGCTCATTTCATAATTGAGGGGGGTATAGTAGGGAAAGAGAGTAAAATTGAGGGGGGTTTAAGCTATTTATCCTATTTATTATTATATAATAGTTTAGAAAAATATTAATACTTTTAGGTAAGAATAATTGATATTAAGTCAATATTCATTTCTAAAATGATATTGTTAGAGTTGGAGTGTCTTACACTATTGATTTGTGATGGTAGCGAGTTCCTTCTTAATCTGGTTTAATATATTTTGTACATGTGTTAATTTTTTTATTTATAAATTTTATGTTAATTATCTTATTTATTAAGAAAATTTCAGTCCCTGGTATTGAATGACATTAATAATGACATTAATAAGGAAGACCAATTTCATCATCCGATAATAGGACCGAAGTATTTTTCTACATAGATAGTGTTGTTTGTACACTTTTCTTGGTCTAATTTAGCTGCTTGTTTTATGTTCAACTTGATATATAGTTGTCCCAAGTTTGTCTTTGGCAAGGTGCTTCATGAATGTATTTATGTGTTATTGTGCATGAGGATAGAATAGTCATTTGCTGTTTAGGATATAAATGGAAAGTAGCCAAAATACATGAGTAAATTTAATGGTGTGTATAGGTGAAAGATAGGGGAAGTGTCTCACTATGCATATCCTGTTTTTATTTTTTATTTTTATTACCTCCACTTTATTTTAGTAATCATCATTGGTATTATTATAAATGCCCACTTGCATGGTATATGAGCAGAAAAGTTCAATACGCATCTCTTTATTGCATGCTCATTGTTACTTTTTTTATTTGGTAGGGGACAAAATTTACACTAGTCTATTCCAGGCCCGCCTGAAATGTCAAAAATATGTTGAGCCTAGGCGGTATCAAATCTGAGCCCCTTGTACATAAATTTTCAAGTTTTTAAAAATTATAAATATTAATAAAATACATTGAATATATAAATATTGAAAAATTTAAAAACAAACTCCATCTTGTTACTGTCTTGAGAAATTATTGGAAATTATTGTAGTGTAAGTGCGGGAGTCATGAGACTTTAAGTGCAATCATATGAAAAATTATTGTCGTTGTGTTAGTGTGACCGTCGCAAGAGTTCTAAGTGTAGTCTTTAATTATTGTGACAAATTTATTCTAATTAGACTTTAATTTCATTGGGTTGAAAAATTATATATATATATATATATTTTTAGTCTATAGTAATAGTTAATGAAATAAAATTTTGCGACACTACATTGTGAAATTAGATTACAATTTAGTATTGGACTCGTAAACAAATTGTTTTTTTTATCTATGGGAAAAATTATTGAGACCCTAAATTGTGTAATTATATTAGATTTTGTTTTGAATTGGATTAATAAACTAATTATATTTTTAATGTTTATATTTTTATTTTTCAAAAAAGTACAAAAAGAAAAAAAAAATTAGGCCCTAGCCCTAGATAACCGCCTGGATCACCTTGCCCCAGGGCCGCCCTAGTCTATTCACATTTTTTTTAATTGTCACTCATCAAGACATCAACGGTGGACCAAAATACACTCTCACAAATGTTTTCGTTTATCACCAAAACCTGTAAGTGAAGTAATTTTTTATATATTTATTTTTTGAAAAGGTATTTTTAATAGTGTATTCACATTTTTTTTACACTCATACGATTGTGTACAGAAGTATTATTATTTTGTTTATAGATGCAAGTATCTTGTTTTGGGGAGATCATTTTGACGGTTTTACTTGGAGGAAAACTTGCACATGGGTCTATTAGATCCTCAGGATTTAAGAAACAAATGTTTAAAAATTCCACGAGAGTGATACCTTTATGCATATATATGCAATCACAAGATTGAATACCGAGTTAGATCGAAAAGAAAAGAATAAATTATATTCGAACATAGATTTTGAGTATTTTTGCCCTAAGAGAAAAAAATTAAAACTTTTCATGACTAGTTAGTACAATCACTCTCATTCCCTTTTCTTACCTGTTCAAATCTTTATTTTACTATACTCATGTCAATTTTGCTTTAGGGTTGAGATAAATTTACCTATTCCGTAATTCGTCATTTTCTTAATCTTAATGGTAAATTAAAGTATACAAGTACTGAAAGAAAATACTCTGACTAATTTGTTTCTCCTCTACTTTTTCAATATTCATGTCCAATTTCTTAGTTCACAATTCAAAGTAAGTAAAAAAATGTTGGATTCCATATATTTAGATTTTCTTAATACCTTCTAAACAAGTATAATTGAACATAATATATAGTTTTGCATATTTCATGAAGGGTGAAGATTTTTCTAGCACTGTGGCTTGCTGACTGATGGTAAATCTTCTAATAATTTCCACAATATATACGATCGTGAAAGAAGAGACTTGAAAAGAATAACAAATGTTAACATGACCCATGAAATGACATTAGGCAGATCAAGTCTAAAATGTTCCTCTATTACAGTGCGAAATCATATTTGTCTTGTTTAACTATTTTTCAAGTTTTACCCTTAGGTTGATGACTTTTGACTTTCATGGCCATGCTTTAGAAAAATTATTACCCAGTTTTAACCAATCACTAGATAATAATCAGTTGGTTGGATTCACATAATTTTTTTGTAATTCTGGCTGATGATATATAATAGCTATATAACATGTTTTTTTGTTTTGGTATTTTTTTACTTTTCATTTTTGCTGTTTTGTTCTTTGTTAACTTGTACTATATGTTATTTGTCCGACTATGCTAAATTGCTAATCCTAGTGGTTAATCTTGAGTCAAAATGAGTAGTGCAATACCATAACTAGGACAAAGAAAAAGAAAAGGACCAATAGATGATCATTAATTGTGCAGTTTTAATCAATTAGTCACTATAAATTTCCATCATCTTTGGTTTGGTTTACCTGGCGAGCTAATATTTTTTATTTATTTGCATCCAATCATGAACTAATTTACATTAAATAATTTAAGAAAGAAAAAACGTATCATACACCGAATTGCTCGACATAATCGAAAGAGTGAATACATATCTATTGTTGGGTGAATAAGTATAAATGTGTTTGGATCTCGCAATAATTCATTCAACATTGGATATGTATTTAATGTCTCAATTCGCTACCAAATATAGCTGCTCTATAAAAAAAGAAAAAAAAAAACTCTTCATTTTGCTCATTGACTCTGTTTTTTCCATATTTCTCCATATTCCAAATTGAATCTAATGAATTGGTGTATTCAGGTGCTGGAATATTTGGTCACCTCTCTGACTCCACCCTAGGAAGGAAAGGCTCTCTAACCGTTGTTTGCATCCTGAACGCCATATTTGGTTGCTTAACAGCCCTATCCCCTAACTTCTTGACCTACGCCCTCCTCCGCCTCCTCACCGGCCTCAGCACCGGTGGCGTTGGCCTCTGCGCTTTCGTCCTAGCCACCGAGCCAATAGGCCCAACAAGCCGTGGCGTTACCGGAATGTCCACATTCTACTTCTTCTCAACCGGCATTGCCCTCCTCTCCGGAATCGCCTACATTTGCCACTCATGGCGCTCTCTCTACATCGCTTCCTCCATCCCCTCCATCCTCTTCCTTTTCCTCGTCCTCCCTTTTGTCTCTGAATCCCCGCGATGGTACCTCATCCGCGGGAAAACCAACCGCGCAATGGAGATCATGGAAGACATTGCGAAAACCAACGGGAAACACCTCCCACGAGGTGTTGTCCTCGCGCTAGACGAGGAAGCAAACGATAGTAGTGCTCCAACCGACGTTGAGTACAAAGAAAAAACACAACCGGAGACGAAAGAAGCGATCACAGGATCTGTCATTGATGTGATAAAATCACCACTAACTCGTTTTCGGTTGTTTCTAGCGGTGTTGATTAATTTTCTATGCTCAGTTGTGTACTACGGTCTCAGCTTAAACGTTGTCAATCTCAAAACTAATCTCTACCTCAGTGTGCTCCTCAATGCTGTGGCTGAAATGCCTGCGTTTACGTTGACGGCGATGTTGTTAGACAGGTTTGGGAGGAAGCCATTGGCGATTGGGACATTGTGGTTTAGTGGGGGGTTTTGTATTGTAGGGAGTTTGGTGGGGAACTATGGGGTGTGGAAGATAGTGAGGATGGTTTGTGGGGTTTTGGGGATATTTGGGATGGCGGGAACCTATAATTTGCTGTTTATATACACGACGGAGTTGTTTCCGACGGTGGTTAGGAATGCGGCGCTTGGATGTGCAACGCAGGCGGCGCAGATGGGGGCGATTTTGGCGCCATTCGTGGTGGTGTTGGGAGGTGGATTGCCTTTTGCGGTGTTTGGGGCGTGTGGGGTGGCCGGAGGATTGCTTGCGTTTTATCTGCCGGAGACTTTGAACCGGCCTTTGTATGATACCATGGCGGGAATGGAGGATGGTGAAAGTGATTTCGGGATTGCTTAGGAGTTAGGAGTTATAATTACTCTCTTGCACTCTCAAATTGCTTGCATTTACAGAATGTATGTTTAATTTGTCTGATGAGTCAAAACTTTGTATTCATAGATTTTGTTTTTGTTCTGTGTTCATGGACTCAAAAGAGTGGTTTTCTAATTTAGATCACACATGAAATTTAAAAACTAGTTCATGAAAAAAAATCAGCATTAAGTTCACACATTCAAGTTTTTTTTTTTTTGAGATTCGAGATTTGAACACTGAACTTTCTACTTTAAAAGTGAAATGTACACATAAATATAAAGTAATTGACAATGAACGAAAATTAAAGTACATCAAAATAGGAATGAAGTCGGAGAAAATGTTGGGATGACTGTCGAAGGGGGTTCTCGTCTGTAAAAATCCAACATAATTGTCATGAAATTACCTCAACTAAACATAGAATTAGCAAAACATAACATATGTAGAACAATTGAGCAGTAATACAGAGTTCAAAACTTCAAATTCAAAGCAGATACAGAGTTCAATAAACGATATATATATATATAACAAAGTGTTTTTGTTGGTATTAGTGGTTTAGGGTAGTGAAGCAAAACAGGTTGAATAGTTTTACTCAGTTATTAAAAAGAGGCCTAAATAAAGAATGTTGAATTGAAGTATTCTAATGTTTAGCACTGTAACAGTACAAAGTAAATGTATCAAGAAACTGAAACACCTACTGTACTATTCTTTAGAGAATTTGAATTCTCAACCTTCTATCATTAAAGACAAAATTATTTTAGTATTATGATTATAAATACAGCTTAAATTTTTACTTCTTACAGTTCAATAATTTTATTTTAATGCTTATCACGACAAAAATATTATTTGGGCGGAAACACAAAAGAACAACGGATTGTATTTACCGAAAAAAAAAAAAACAACGGATTGCAGGCCAACTAAAATTTAAAATTCGGATTCTGTAAAATTTAATTCCTAAAAGCAATCTTCCACACTTCTTTCATTTCCAATAATTGTTTTGTCTGGTCAGAAGTATTTTAAAAAATTTAAATATAGACACACACAAATATATATATAGACTCACATAAATATATATATATATATATATATATGTTGTCCATAATGAAAATGCATGGAAGAATGGGATTTAACCTGAAACGTCGTTGTAGCTTCTGATGTGGACTGAGTCCGTCGGCGTGACCTTCCTCTTCAGCTGGTTTCTTATCTCGGACGGCCGAGGTCCGATCATCTTTCTCCTCGGAGATTGCGGAGAGGGAGGGACGCCAGTCCGATGTCACCCTCCCACGCTTCCGGCTGCGGTACCGGTGGCTGCTCCGCCTAGTCAACGGCGGCGACGGAGCCACCAGAGACCGCTTCTCCTCCACCACCGACGGCGGATTTGTGCTCGTTATCTTCCGACTAGAATTGGATCCGCAGCAGGAGACTATTTCCAACAAGAACTTCATAACTCAAATATGTGTGTATATATATATTATATGTACATAGAGAGAGAGAGAGAGAAAGAGGAGCTATGACATTTCAAGAAGTGCATGTAGACACAGAATGAGGCATTGGTGAAGCATTACGAAAAAGAAAAATGTTGTGTGTGTATAGAATCTGATGAGTTGGCTCAGCTAAGCACCATACCTTTATATAGAGCCTTTTGTCTCCATATCTCCATATGGGGGGGGGGGGAATAGATATAGACACGCATTATACACTAATAAAGTCCCAAATTATTGATTATTAGTATAAAATTGGCCGGGTAGTAAAGTAAGACGAAAAGAAAATGTTAAAGGGTGTTGTTGAGCGCAAAGTCAAATTTCAGGAGAGGACAAAGTCAAACAAATTTGCGGAGATCGAGGTCAAGAGTATAGGCGATGGTTTCTAAAAAAATGTTATGAAAGGGATGATGAAAAGCTTAGGTTGCGTTTGGTAACGGTTTGGTGTGGTGTTAGTTTTTTTGTTTTGGTTTGGGTTGGGTTGGATTTATTTTGGTGTGGTTTTATTTTGGTTCCAAATCATGTTTGGTGCAGATGGTTTTGGTGTGAGAAAAAGTGATGCTGAAAAATCAAACCATGTTTGGTAGAGTTGGTATGGGTTGAAATTCTGAAACCAAACCATGTTTGATAACTTGGGTGGTTTCACATTTTATTTATAAATATTAAAATTTTGTAATATTAAAATATATTAATATACTAATATATTAATATTAAAATTTATAATATTAAAATATATGAATATATTTTTATTATATTAAAATATATTAATATATTTTTATTATATTAAAATATATTAATATATTTTAATTTTAATATTATAAAATTAATAAATTTATATTATATTAATATTAATATTAAAATTTATAATATTAATATTAATATATATATATTAATATTAATATATATATATATATATATTAATATTAAAATATAAATATTATATTCGGTGCTACAGTGCTACAGTGATTCGGGTTGCTACAGTGTTACAGTGGGGTGCTACAGTGGGTTTGGTACAGTGTCCGCACCATACAAAACCATCCACAAAGATGGTTCCAAATTCCTTCACAAAAACCAAACCATGGTTTGCTACAGTAACCAAACCAAATTTTTACACCATTTTACCAAACATGGTTTGGTGCCATTTTTTTGCACCAAAACCATATTTTTGGCACCAAACCATGTTACAAAACAGGGCCTTAATGTAAAAATAATTTTAACTTATACACTCATTTTATTTTATTTTAAATTTTTCTTAAAAAGGGAAAAATATATTAAAATTATTCTAAAATTTCTTGTGAATAATGAATATACCATGGTCTATTAGGACGAGACAAATATTGGACGAGTCGGCATGTCATAACACTAGTATACTTGATCAATGGAAATTCACCCTACAATAAAAAAAACGAAAAAAAGAAAAGAAAAGTAATTGTCTAAAATCATTTATTAGTGTCAGTTTGGGAGGGCTTTCTATAGCTTCTAAAAGGAGTTTCAAACTTCAAAAGCCCGTTTCATGAAATTGCAACCGTTTGGTGAAAATATTCAAACATACTTCCCTAAAAATTTATCTATTTTAAAGTCTGTTTAGGAGAAGCAATAAATAGTTGCTTCTAAAACTTACTTCCCCACTTTTAGGAATTATGGAAGTAAAAAATGGTAACACTTATATTATCCTTATATTTATCTCTTTATAACTTCTTATCCTTATATTTTCTAAACTCCATTAATTTCACAATCACTAATCAAGACAATAATGTACTTTCATTCAACAATTTTTTATATTCAAATATTCTAAACTCTATTGGTTTCATACTAGCAAATCATAAAATTTTCTTACTTCATTCAATCATTTCTTGTTTATTACACTATTAAATTGTGATCAATTTAAATCAAAGTAAAATATGTCATAACTCATAATATTTCTTACGTATATAAAAATAAATATATATGGAAGATGATATACATATAACTATCTTTAGGATTATATACATATAAGTAAAATATGTCATAATTCATTATAATCTTTAGTAATTAATCATTTTCCTTCTTTCTATAACTATTTCTTTCTTGTTCATTTCTCTAATAATAAAAAAATAAAAATAAAAGAGAAGAGACAGATAAATGAAGGATGAATAATACTACTTCTATGAGGCACGTGGTGATTTTTTTTATAAGTTTAATGAACCTCCATTAATGATGATTGAGGGTAATATTGTAAATTATCAATTCCCAAATTAGTTTAGACGTAGATAGGTTCACCAAACAATTTTTTATTTTGAAACGAACTTATCAAACGCATTTTTATAATGGGATTCTTAATGAAGAACTTCTATCCTCAAGAAGCTCCCCCAAACACTACCTAAGTTTTTATTTACTGAATATGTTGGTGACGTGATATGCCCAAGTCACATATATCTATTTCACAGGAGCAATTATTTGTAAATGAAAAATGATATTTACACCGACTTATTAGACTTATGTCATGTTTGGTATAAATGAATGGAATGCCCATTCTATCCATTTTTACGTTTGGTATGAAATTTTGAATGAGAATGATCATTCCCAAGGAATGAAAAATCATTCCATTACTAAATCTATAGAATGGGATTGGTTATTCCATTTCATCCCCACTTTAAACTTTAAACGCTTAGCAATTGAGCTTAATTAGTAACTTCGTCATTACTCTTTGTCAATTGTTTAATTTTATTTTCTTAAATGATTTAATTCCTCCAAACCAAAAAATGAGCTTTCATTAATTCAGTAGACCTGCAGTTGCGTTTCCTTTAAATTCGTCACCTAACCTCAGAGAGTTAGGTGTCGCAAAACTTTTAGCTTGTAAGTAGGTAAAGTTAATGCTTAATAAATTACTATTAATAGATTTTTTGGGCAATGAAACTCGTTCCAATGTACTCCATACTTTTAGTTATGTTAGTACTTAATTAATTAATAGTTCTTAAAAGTTATTATGACGATTAGATTACTGCAACTATTATTATTATTATAGAGGAGGTTCGGTTATGAAATTTTTTTTTTTTTGAAGAAGCTTCGGTTTAGTTGCTATAACAATCTGACTCGTTTTTTTATTTCAACATCTCAAAAACTTATTATATGTGTGAATTTCTCTAAAAAAGTAATTTAAACTTTGTGAATTTCTCCAAATTTGTGGAAATAATTTTTATATAAATGTCTCTTAATTGTGTAAAAGTAATTTAAACTTTTGTGAATGTCCCCTAATTGTGTAGACCTAATTTTTAAATAAAAATTAGGGAGTGTTCACAGCCGAACACAATCGAACAATGTGTCCCAAAATGAAGACTTCTTTGTGAATAAGGGACCTAGAATAATGATGTGATAGGAACAGATCCATTTCAATATAGGTGAAATAATCACATTGATAGTTGCATATCAAGACAAACACACACACATATATACATGGCCAAGAGAGGAGATCACAGCTGCCTCATTTTCAGCATAATACACTTCTCTATCACATACTATTTCTCTATCAAAATACTATTTATGCCCATCAAACCTTTCCTAGCAGAAAATCACCTCTCAGTAATAAAAAAACACCACCAATTCAAGAGGCCCACCTGTCCTGCTTATCGAAAAAATGTGAAGAAACAGAGATGCAAATTTAATCGTTTTAAATACCTATCTTCCAACAAAATTGATGTAATATCAAAATTTAATCATATTAAATGAAATGAGAATACAAATTCGAAATATCCAGTGTTCAGTTGCTATCAGTGTTATGTATATGTGCCCAGTACCTTCGCTAGGAAGGCATTTGGACCACCAGAGGTTTATACAGGCGGTTCGTTATGATCAACCTGTGTAGGAATACCATAAATGAAAGGGTACAGAGTCCATATATTCACCATCATGTAGACAGCTCAGTTTGTGCTCAAAAACTAACATGCGTGGAGCAAAATGAACTACGAAAAACGCCTAAAACAAACAAAGTAGGACATAGCATTTACGCAATACTTGCAGGACCTTCACAAGCGAGTCAGTTGAATGAGACCTTCCACACAATGCCAACTGATTGTATATCTAGACAAATAGAAAGAGCAACAAACAACAACGCAACCACAAGAGCTATTTAAACATATACCATCACCCATGTGGCACATATGAGCTCTACTAAATCAGGTTATAGCACAATTATTTCTTGTACTGAACCATTAATTTTCTTTTACTATCTATCTCGGTATGAGGGATAATTTTATAGTTGAGATAGGAATAAAAAATGTAGATCTGCAATGTACTTTCAGAGTCACATAAGAACCAATGTGGATTTGGCAAGTCAATAATAAAATGGATCGAGGAGCCAAATATGCATTGGATGCCAAAATTGTACATTTGTAAGATTAAACACATTTTCATTGCTATAATCACCCATGGCACGGGGACAAAAGGGGGAAAAAGGTCCCAGAGGTATGGAATGCTTATGAATGGCGCACACGAATAGTAGAAAATACTGATGTTTTAAAGTGCACACGTTTAAATCATAAATTCTCAATTTAATAAAACCAGTCTTTTAAATAAGGCTAACCTTCTCCACGAACTAGGAGAGCTTGAGACAGAAGAAGACAACACAAACCTCTCATTGAGACAAAATAGATGTTTACAATCCATAAATGCTATTCACTTATGAAAACAGTGCAATATCTTAATGATGACCAGCCTCTCGAATTGAAAAATCACTCGTTCCAATTTTGACGATTGTGCGAATATGGAGATCCATTGTTGTCAGATGGGGGAGCTTGGCCAGGTAGTGGTCTTGGTCTTGCATACTCTGCAAAGATAACCCATCCATCCAAAAACTACAAATACATAGAAAAATAATCATCATTGACAAAAAGGAAAAAATATTTGGGGGTGGGGTGTTCCATAACAGTTTAAGAGTAGAAATATGCTGCTGATCTGGAAAACCAACAGTAACTTGGAAAATCTTGTTAAAAATACAAGATCAAATGACAATAACGAAGGAACACATATAAAAATGCATCTTTTGTTTCTTCGCAGTTTCTATTGAGGTTATTAAAGATGTCAGAAGTGTGCCTCTTACAAGTCTTCCTTTCTTCTAATTCTGGTATTAGGACATTATCATATTAAGAATTCAGGAACGCTCATTAGAAGGCGAACACGGCAATGAAAAAGGAGAAAACAAAATTCAGGAAAAAGAAGATGAATTGAATAGGAGAACTGAACAATTCAAGTTGACTCGAAAGTCTATTAACTTTCCAAAACAACTTTTCACACCACCAGTTGCTACTTGTTTAACACTTATCAAGGCAGCAGATCCACCATCCCAAATATTGACCCCTAACTCTACACAAAAATTACTTTATAATGCTAAAACTCAAAAAAAAAAAAAAATGGTTACATTAGTTGGTTTCGGGTTACATATTTGATGGAAAGAAAGGTCAAAGTACAATTTTCTGGTAAAAAAAATAAGGACTAATTGACAACAATTGACTGCAGGTTGGAAAGAGAAGAACAAAATTTATCTAGAAAAATATAGTAAAATTGTTTAAGCATCATGCCAAGATATAGGACACACATTACATAAAACACTAACAAAATTCTGAAAATTTCCTCTCAACTGTTTCTCAATGAACTTGGAAAGACATAGGTAGGTTGTTGGACTTCTTATATATAGAGAGAGAAACTTAAAATTGGACTCAGAAACCAATCTAAACGAACTAAAAAATACAGGGTGAATCCCACTTTCACCTCCTGAGGGTCGGCCTAATCCCACTTTGACCGTCTAGAATTTCAAACATCCCAGTTACACACCCCTTGAGATAGAAGGATGTCTAACGGTAAAGTGTGCAATAATCTTTTTGCCCCTGAATATTATATTCATTAAAAGAAAAAAACACATATTTTGTGAGGGCAAATTAACCATTTTACATAGTGGTCAGAGGGTGATGTCATCGCAGAGGGGTGGGACAAAAATCAAATCCAAGGAGGTGTAATTGGGATATTTGAAATTCGAGGGGGTCAAAGTGGGAAATATGAGCTTAATGAAACTAAGACGCCGGACCCAGATAACTGCCATTATACTTTAGCAAAAAATTATAAATAAAACTGAACCAGCAGCTTATGAACGTAAATGAAAAAATAATCTATGAATCATCAGAGAAACATAATAATGGGAATCTCAATTCAGTCCCTTTGTGAAAGTCAACCAATTTATAAGATCTATCTTGTCAAATTTTCCTGTTGACTACATCAAGGATGTTGTTAATAGACAGATAAAACAGAGACTGCTTATCATTTTTTTGTAGTAGAACTTTCCTCATAAAATTAAAGGCAAAATTAGTTCTCTTCTTCTTCATTTCTGAGTGAGTGCGTGTACATGTGACGACCAACCGCTTGTGTACTGAAAAACTTAAAAGGTATATAAAAGTGTGGTCAGAAGTTGGCTCACCTGACCATCCATCCCCTTCATACCTACTGTAGCCTGTTCTATAGTCTCATATCTTACAAAACCATATCCTTTCGAATATCCATTTAGACGATCAGTCACTACTTTTGCTGCAAGGAGCAGAGAATCAATGTCAATTATCATTGAATAATGAAGCAACAATTAGCTTCTTCTGGAGGAGAAGAACAAACCATTAACCACTTCACCAAACTTTGAAAAGGCTTCTTTAAGTCCCTCTGTAGTAGTACGTTTGCTAAGCCCTGAAATACAGCAGAAATAGAATCTGCTTAAACACACAGTAAAGAAACCACCCCACACTATTTAAAGCAACATGACATACAAATCCTAAATGAAGTGACCACAAGATTGCTAATTTCAAGGATTCAGAATAGCGCAATGATTTCCGAAGTAAACAAGACATTTTATTGCCTTAAGTTCGAAACAGAGTGGATGCAAGTTGCATAGGGTACTGGGAGCGGAAGACTGGAGAAAACAAAACCTTATTTGTTAACTACTAATTACATTCCATAAAAAAATAACAGAATCCGGTGACTACATTCTAATACGTGGACAAGAAGGTATAAGTAAATAACAGGCCCGAAGTTGACTGTGGAGTCCTGAAAATAATTATATCAACAAAAATATTTACAAAACATTTCTTCCCTTGACATGTAAAAACTAAATTTCTTGAAACTGAATTCTAATGAAAGGAGAAAAAGAAGCTGAATTGACATATGTAAAACCAAAAGTATCTCTCGACCAAGTATACTTCCTAACTCGTGAGTGTCTGTATTGGTGTAAAGCAGTTCATTATCACTTCATTGCTTTTATATGCATAATAAAAGTACGCAATATAAGCTTATAAAGTATAGTTCATCAGCATGTGGTGAGACAAGTGATTTCTCTATAAACATAGAAAGGTACCAAGGAGCAGTGCTAAATAATTCAGTGAAATAATATGAAATGAAATCACAGAAGACTTCGAAGGAGACATCCCTAGTCTATCAATGATATAAAAATATTGGAGACTCCTACAGAAAACTTAGCAATAAAATTAGCAAAATGGAGAAATGCCACAGGATAAAGAAAACTAAAGATTACTTCAATTAGAACAGAATTTTAATTCATTTGGGTGTGTTAAAGTGGTTCTTGGACATGACTAGAAACCATGCATAATATTTTATACATATATATATATATATATATGAGAGAGAGAGAGAGAGTGTGTAGAATATATGAAATGTTAAACTAATAAAGATTTGAATCTTGATAAAAACAATGGTAATCACTTTCGTTATTTTGGGTGGTAATGCAAAAGGACAGTGATGTGATATAGGTGGTAGAGCTGGATTAGGATGGACAACGTAAAGACAAGTTAGTGGAATTTTATTCAATAATGAAAAAAAATAGGTTAACTTTACACAGATAACTTATTACAAAACTATTCTACATGGGACCGTGTTGGGCTTCCAAACATAAACAAGCACAATACATTCATGTATTGAAAGATAGAGGGCTATAAGGGAAGACCCATGTATGGTATGAAGTAAATTTATATGATTGTAAAAGGTTACATATAATAGGTGAGATGACATTTAACTAAATAAATTGAAGAAGATAATTCTTGAGGCTATCTTATTCATATGGATTAAGACAAGAATGACGGTGATGACTTACCTAGTCAAAAGACATGTTTAAAAACTTAAACATTAGCAGAGGTGTTAGGAAATAAAGAAGGCACAAGGGTTTCATATGAACAATCCATTTAAAATAAATCATCATGAATCAATTAAATTACAACAAATATCAATAGTGCACATAAGACGTGAAATGATAAATCTACCTAAAAGGCCACAAAGTAAACTCATTCCCAGTCGAAAGAGGGCCTCAAAAAACACTCACTACAAATTCACATAGCATGAATACTTCAATGTTGTATTTGTAACGCAAGTAGAAGCAGAAGATTGCATGTGTATTCACCACCTAGTTGTCTTTTCTAAGCAATATGAATTGTCTTGATTACCACAATGCCCCTAACAATTGTAAACAAAAAATCTTTTTAAAATTGCAGAACACATACAGAAAGCTTTAGAAGGAAATTTGCCTCCACTGTGTTGATCCTTCCATCTGCTGGTAGATCCAGCGATGAGGATTTTGCCATAGATCATTGCAAAATGGTCATTTGGGAGGAAATGTCTCCTTCATTCTCACCTGCTATCGACATCTCTCAAACTCTTGCTTTTGGAGACCTCTCATCTCTCTCAAGCTCAATATCTACACCAGCGACCAGTATCCGTGGATTAAAGAGTTCTGATTCGCCCATTTTCATTGTCCCTTGTAACCTTTTTATCTAAAACTCTAAAACCAGTTTCTCCCGCTATATATATATATTTTGATAAGTATGATTATATAAAAACGCTCAAAAGGAGAGCGCATCCCATGTACAAAAGGGCCCTAGGAGCCAAGCGAACCCAAAAACTCTAACTTCTCATCCCACTATTTTATACTTGTTACAATAGCAACTGTTTATTCATTGATGAATATGCAGTTACAGGGAATCTAGTCTTTATATATATATGTATATAGAATATAGAATATACTGTGATGCTTTGGCCCAAATATGCTTTCTACACGACCCAATTGACCCGAAAGTGAAAAAAAATAGCCCATTTGCTCCCAAAATATAAGGGCATTTAGGGTTGGGAGTAAGATAGAGTGAGACGCTGAAAGCTGTAAGAAAGAAAGAGCTAAGGTTTAGGAGCTGAAACTTGTAATCTACTGAAAATGAAATCAGTCACCTAATCACCATAGTGTTTGAATCCACGCTTAATCTTTGTTTTTTCTTTCTATATGACATGTTTTACTTTTCTGATGTGGTTTCGGATTTGTCTACATTTGTCACTACATATTTATATATCTATAAATATAAATTTGTAGCATCAATTAATTTTCTTCTCTTCCAATGTGGCATCAAGAGTCGAGCAATACCTCCATGGGAGCCTTTCTGTAATTTAACAAAAATATAAACAAAAAGGAAGGTAAAAATGCAGGTTAAGTGCATGATCCTGCAAATATCTTTTAAGCTTTAACATGGTCCCTTTTTTTTTTCAGTGATCTGAGTCTTGTTTTAACTGATGTGGTGAGTTCCTCACCACTGGATCTACCAGCAGATTGAGGGACCAACGCCACGGTTCTAACTCCTTTAGAAGGGACAGACACCAAGTTGCACTGAAAAACACCCAAAACTAACAACTCCTATACACCTAGTATTCTATTTTAAAAACCCTACATAATAACATTGATAACACCTTTCCCGCCACCCTGGGAAATTTTTTTGAAAACAAAGATATCAATAACAACAACGTTATCTTAAATCCCAGCACCTCAATATGCTACAGATGGCCCATATCCAAACTAGTCTAACTCGTTATATAGGCGATCCATGAATTAAATTGGAGAAGTAGTAATGATGGAGTAGAATATTTGGGGGGCCCATTGGAATTTGGAACACATAACATATTCGGCACCCTCTACTGCCACACCTTCCCAAGGTGTATAGTAACGATTCAGAAGGTAATCCAAGAGGTTTTAGGCTGCATAACCACGTCCTTCCAGGCCACATACAGGTTAGAATGATACATCAGCGATATAAAAAGAGATTCACAGCAGTAAACTAGTCAGTCATAACATTACAGACAGTATCTCATACCCTAATGACCAAATTTTTTAGTTTAATCACTGAAAATCTAAGAAATCAACCGTAAACAATAAATTCACCAATTATTTCGCTCACTTAAAAAAGAAATCACTGCAGCAAACTATTCAGTCATAACATCAGAGACAACATATAGTACCCTAATGAACAATTCTTTTAGTTTAATTACTCAAACATCTAAGAACTGAACCTTAAAAAATAATATTATTCACCAATTAATTCGACTTTTCGTTTCTCGATGAACCCAGAAAAAAAAACATGTATCAGAATCACTTTTCAATTTCTATTGACTTTCTCAGTAAGCAACCAAGGGGAATCGTAAATTAATTCAAGTTTAACATTGGATGCGTATAATCTATAGAAATCAACGGCAACAGGGCGGCAAGTAGAAATGAAAACAAGATCATCAATAACCTATATTAAAAAAGAGGGAAATTATAAAAATGAACTCTATTTTGGCATATATACATATATATAGAGAGAGAGAGAGAAAGACTTGCCGGAGACGAAAAGGTTGGCGGAGGGTTCGGCAGCAGGCGGCTTTTCAACTTGGGTGGGCTGCGATGAGAAAAAGGGGGAAGTTGAAGTAAAAGTAGAGAAAAGGCCTCTAAGCCCACAGGGTTTTGGCGCCAACGCCGCCGCCGCTGCTTTCATCGCCATCGCCATGGGTTTAAGCTCTTCCCCAAACCCAATACAATCAAATAGATCTCAAGAGAGCGAGACGATATGAGGTTGCATTTATATAGTGGCAGAGAGGGGTGAAAGTTCATTTGACTTTGTTACCCTCCATTAGGGTTTTGTTTTGAGAATTTTAAATAAGGGGATTATAATTTGAGTCACAGTTTTGATCGGGAAGTATTTAGGGTTCGTTTGGATACCCTGTTTTTTGTTTTTTATTTTTTATTGTTCACAAGACTAAAAAAAATACACGTTTGCCAAACGCGTTTACTGTTCACTATTTTTTCCCCAAGAAAATGTTTTCTGTGAATAGTGTGTAAAAGTGGTGAAAACACCAAATACAACTTTTAATTGTTTTTTGAATTTTTTCACTGTTTAGGTGGTAAAAACAGTGAAAATACCAAATCCATAAAATACAATTTTCACCAAATAAAAATGGTGAAAACACCTTCATCCAAACGCTTTTTTGTTTTTAGTTTTTTCCTGAAAAAAATAAAGACAAATACAAAAACAGTTTTTATATTTGAAGACAGAAAACAAATATAAAAAACAGGCTTTCCAAACGCACCCTTAACTTTATAGTCACAGTTTTGATTGGGTAATATTTATTGATACGATAGACATCATTATTCATACAATTGTAATTAAAATTTGTCAGTGATGACTACAATACAAATATATTTGTAGTACTATATATTCATTTAGAATATAAAGAAAAATGTTATCAGTAATATATATTATCACACGACAACGTATTTGATTGTTTTCCGTAAAAAATCATCGCAAAAAAATGTTTGTACACTCTTCGAGATATATTATTTTAATGTTATTTAATCTCAAAAAATAATAAAGTAGTATCTTGGATTTAGAGTTCTATCAAACTAAATCTGAACCACTTAATGCATTAACATAATAAATATAGGGACATATACAACTATATATTTTATATAATAATTATAGGTTAAATTTTACCGTGCATTTATATCCAAGTTTGATTAGCATTGCTTTGTGGCCAATCTCAACAAGTAGTTGGTCACACTGAAAAAACATCCATTCAAATTACAAGTGCATCAATAAATGATATCTCAAAACTGTGAGGGTGACAACAGCTGCCACTGTAAAATGATACAAATGTATGAAATATGATGTCACGGGTTAGTCTAATTAATTACTAAAATTATTATATGAAATGAAACTATATCATATTTGAATAATCACAATTTGAGAAGTACTAACCGAATGTGTAAAAGAAGAGTTTAATATTGATTACTCTATTTTAATTATTAATTTTAAAAAAATAAAGAATGAAGATATCTATGAGAATGTAAATGTAATGAAGAAGGATCCAAAAATATATAAAAACACTGCCAAAAGTCGAATTGCTGAGAAGTATCTCTTGTAGTCAGGCAATTTGTATTTTTATTTTAGGACGTATTTAACCTAATGAGAAAAGTAATATATTATCGTTTTTCAAATATTAAATTAGGAGACTTTTTTTTGGTATATATAATACCTTACAACAGTGGTTTTGAAAGATGATCAAAACATTGCCTTGTTGTGAAATGCCAAATGTAAATACAACAGACTGAGCTCTCCTGCAGCTAGTTGAAGCCTTTAAGCACAAATTCACCAAAAAAAAATAAAATAAAATAAAAATTATATTGATCCATTTATAATCCTCCCTTTGGATTGCCAAGGATGCAATTGTCTAAAGCAAGACACATGCCTTCAATGGATTTTAGAACAAAATCAATCATACTCGAATAGTATAACATTTGCAGCTTTGCACCACCAAGAATTAGTGATCCACATACCTGTCTTAAAGGGCACTTCAGATTAAAAACAATGTCAACAAAACAATCAAAAACAACAATGACAAGAACAGTTCCCGACAAAACTTACTATAACTATGCTCCTAATCACCGCAATGTTCCAAGCAAAAATATTGGGACTAAAACACGATTGAGAAAATAACATAACAGAGATAATCCTTGAATCCAACTAAGCCTTGTCAGCTTTGGAAGCAGTAGCAGCAGCTTGTCCCCTGAGACGACCGGTCCTCCTGGCAGCAATAAGACCGACCTTTTGCCCAGGTGGTGCATCGCGGCGAACAGTGCTGGCATGACCAATATGTTGGTGGTTACCACCACCATGAGGATGCTCCACGGGATTCATGGCCACACCACGAACCTTTGGCCAGCAGTTCCTCTTCACCCTGTACTTGTGATATGCATTCCCGGCCTTAAGCATGGGCTTTTCAGTACGCCCTCCTCCAGCAACTTGGCCAATCATGGCACGGCAGCCGCTGGGAACAATCTTCTTTGATCCAGATGGGAGTTTGATCCTAAAAATAATGCATTTATAATATCAAGTATGTAATATGGTCAAACAAATAGATCAACACAAACTATATACGGTAATTGCATATTCACCAGTGACAAAAAAAAATGATAAATTGACATATGCATCCCATAAGCAAACACTACAGAAAGGATAACCACCATTTTAAGAATTTCCACTATTGACCAAAATCTAGCAACAGAAAAAATAACATGTTTTATGGTACTGTAATACTTGTTTTTTGAAGAGTAAAGAAGGGGGGTACTTGAAATTCATATCTAACAAGGTAAAACATGAAGCAAGAGTATAATTTCAAAATCTCGGACTTCAGACAACAAAAAAGTTAATGCATGGGTACGTGTCAGAAGTTTTTAAGCAACACTTGCTTGTTGGTGTCTGATGATTGGAAGATTTACACGAAGAAGCATCTTCAAGCACAATCAATTTTCTCAATGTCAATGTAAAGCACAAGTCTAATTTCAAAATCAAGGCTTTGAAGCCAAAAAATGCCTGAATGCAGCTACAATTTCAATGTCACGTGAAAGTAAACCAATAAGTCTGTGATTTCTACAAAATGCTAAAACTGAGTTGCAAGTTCGATATATGTATAGAATGCCGAAAAAATGATACTTGGAAATACCTTAACAACAAGTTGGAAAATCCATCGGAACAATCAAATTTTACCTATGGCCCCTAATTCATAAACATGAAATCATGGAACCGTCCATTCCTAAATTTATGCTATTGTATAGACAGATACTGATCAATGAGTTCTAAAATGGTTCCCCAATAAACAACTATACCTACATGAACTGAAAATAAATCCAATACCAGAGCCAACACAACCACACTGATATACAAAATTTGACATTTTTTTAAATCGGCAAAGCAAGGGTCCAATTATGCAACTAAAGAAAAGAACCAAGTAATTCCCATTGTAAAATAGATCTAAAACAGATTAAAACTGAAAGATTACAACAAAAGTAACAAACCTTCCCTATGCTTAACATGTAAAATCAAATCAACAAACCTAACATCAATAACCACATTAACTATCTATAAGACTATAACACTAAATAAAACAAGAAAAACAAACCAACCCAAAATCATTGCGACCACAAACTCACATACCCGCATTTAAATTTAAAAGATTGTCAAAAAATAAAAGTGAAAAATGAACCCTTCCATTAAGCTTACATGAATATATATACACACACACACAAATATCTAAATCAATTATCCATAACCTCAAATGAAACAAAGCATCCACAAAGTTACCTACCCAGATTCAAATTAATATGTCTCTCGAGATATATAAACTAAACATAGATTATCCAATTAACAATACATACAAATATATATATATATATATGTGTGTGTGTGTGTGTGTGTGTGTGTGTATCTGTATATATTTGTTTTATACCTTGATGTTCCATTATCTGGGTTATGACTGATGACGATAGCGTAATCACCAGAAGCCCTAGCGAAGACCCCACGATCACCGACATGGTGTTCGACGTTGCAGACAACAGCACCCTCAGGGATGGATCTGATAGGGAGGACATTGCCGACCATGAGATTGGCCTTTTTGCCGCAATACACGAACTGACCGGTATACATGCCCTCGGCGGCGACGAAGAGCTCCTTCTGGTGCTTGTACCGGAACGGGTGTCGGAAGGTGACGCGGGCCAACGGGGCGCCCCGACCCGGGTCGTGGATGATCTCGGTGATGACTCCCTTGAGATAGCCGTTGCGCTCGCCGAAGTCGAGGCTCCGGAACCTCGCCGGACCTTTGCGGTGGTGGGTGTGGGACTTGAAGACGGAGCCGGCACCCTTACGCTGAGCTCTGATCACACGACCCATTTCACTGTGTGTTTGAGTGTGTGTTAGGGTTTGGGAGCCGCAGGGGGATAGGGGTGAAAATGAGATGAGGAGATGTGTATATAGGGTTTTGGGGGAAAATGGGTGATTAGGGTTGCCCTAGGCTTTGTTTGGTTAGGAGGACAATTGTGGCCCGGTTTGTGTTTTGTTGAGTGTGGACTTATTTCTTGGGTTGGGGGAATAGGGATAGGGTGTATGGCCCATAGTACATTGCCAAAAATAGGTTTTAAACTATGGGTTAATTCCACCTAGACCACCTGAAGTTTATCCTAATTCCAGGTAGACCTCCTCAATTTTTTATACTCTTATCTAGACCCCTGAGGTTTGTCCTATTATATCTATTAGACCCCTTTGTTCTCAATATTCCCACTTTTTTAATTAGACAATTGATTTTATTTTTTTTTGTCACTTATTTTCTCTTCTTTGAGATTCAATTTTTTTTTCCGGATCATCTTATGCGCACCTCGACAAATTCACGGGATCCCTGCAAGGTAACCCCACACGAATTGGGTAAGGCTCGGACTATATCCGCGGTCGTGGCCTTAACAAATTGTTTACAGCTAGTAGGAATCGAATATGAGAATCATGCTTCTTGAGGTACTAAGTCCCAAATCTAAAAAAGATGGGGAAGCAATTCCAATCCGATATCCATTTTCATTTTCCTTCAAATTAGTTACTTCAATTTTTGCTTCATTTCAATTATAAAATTATTTTTTCTCTCTCTTTTGAAGGCTAGGCCCCATTTGGTAACCGGTCTGGTCCGGTTACCTCTGGTCCGGTCTGGGTGATGTTCTGAAATTTTGTTTGGTAAGCGGTCTGATCTAATGGTCTTAGTCTGAGGAAACTGGAACCAGACCATGTTTGACAAATTGTCTGGTTCCAAACTTCTTTGAACCAGACCCTGTTTGGCAAACTAGTCTGATCTTAAATTTTGTTTATTATTTATTTTTTTATAAATATAATTCATTTAATTTATTATTTACATTATTATTTATTCATTTATTTTAATTAATCTATAAATATATTTTATTCATTTATTATTTATTCATTCATTTATTTATTATTATTATATTTATTCATTTTTTATTTTTATGTATTATTTAATTCATTTTGCTTATTATTTATTTATGTATTATTATTTTATGTATTATTTAATTCAATTTTCTTATTATTTATTTATTTATTCTTATTTTTATATATTATTTAATTCATTTTGTTTATTATTTATTACTATTTATTCATTTATTTTTATTTGTCTCTAAAATTATTTTTATTCATTTATTATTTATTATTATTATTATGTATTATTTTGATAAGTCCATTTTACATACATATTTTATCCCCAAATGTATATTTGTTAGTAGGTAAAACTATTTATTTTAATTAATTTAGAAGTGTAATAATGATAAATGCATAAAACTTAATTTATATAATAAAATTGTTGAATAAATCATTTTCAATGTCATTAAATTACATCTACATTTATGTCTTTCATTTATAGGTGTAAAGTGAGAAATGAATCAAATGCACATGGATGAAAGTTGGATGAATCAAATGCACATGGATAAAAGAACAAAATGTGATGGAAAGTGATGAAAAAGAAAAGAAAAAAATATTTCATTTCTCTTTACAAGTTGTAATTTGATTCCAATATTTCTCTATAAATATTGATACATCTTGAAGAGGAAAAGATAGGAAAGGAGAAGAATAAGGAGGAGAGCAAGAAGGACACCAAAGAGGAGAATAATTTATCTTCAATTCCGGGTTTTATTGTTCTTACTTTGTTATTTTCTTTTTAAGCATGTGTAACTAAATTCTCAACTACGGTTGAGGATGAAACCACCATTTATGAAATAAATTCCTTTTAGTCTTTTATCAATTTTCATGTGTATGGTTTAAATGCTTATGATTTTCGCTTCATAGTATTAATTGTTTCAAATTTCTTTCACTATAAATATCATGTATTTATAGTAGTTAAAAATTCTTATCACAATTAATCAAGCTTGGATTTGATGAGTTTATAAGTAAAAATCTTTGATCTTATGTGATTCATTAAATTGCATACATAGAATGCTTAGAATTTTACACTTTAAAGCGAAGGAAAATCTATTTATTGAAAATATATTTCATTAGTGCGTTATTGTTAAATCTTGAAAAAGTAATAAGATTGATTTCTAAATTACTACTCTAAAATTGGAATTGATAAAGGAATAATTAGAAGTTTATGGATTAGTGGTGGTGGATTCCGATACCTTAGTATTTTCTCCCTATTATTCTCGCTTTAATTATTTGTATTTCGATATTGCATGTTTAGTATAAAAATCACTTCAACAAACAAACTTTGAGAAACTAGGTTAGTTTTAGATTAATTTGAGTTTAATTAAGTTCTCTATAAAGCATTCCCTTGGGTTCGACCTCGTTCTTGCATAACCTAAACTACAATTGATTCGTGCACTTGCGAGTAATATTTTAAATCACACCATATTTAATTCATTTTATTTTATTTATTTTGTTCATTATTTAATTCATTTAATTTATTAATTATTATTATGTATTATTTATTTCATTTTGTTTATTATTCATTTTTTTTATAAATATAATTCATTATTTATATTATTATTTATTCATTTATTTTAATTAATTCATAAATATATTTTATTCATTTATTATTTATATTATTTATTATTTTATTATTATTATATTTAATCATTTATTATTATTATATTTTAATTTTTTAATTCATTTTGCTTATTATTTATTTATTTATTATTTTTTATGTATTATTTAATTCATTTTATGTATTATTAATTATTTTTATTTTATTTATAAATATGTTTTATTTAATTTATTATTTATCATTTATTATTATTTATTTATCTGTTTAATTAATTTATAAATATATTTAATTAATTTATTATTATATATATTTATTATAAATATATTTTATTATTCATTATTTTGTTTATTTTTTATTAATATATTTATATTAATTTTTAAATATATTTAATTTAATTTATCATTTATATTATTATTTTATTCATAAATATTTTTTATTTTTATTTATTCATTTATTTTTATTAATTTATAAATATAATTTATTAATTTATTATTTATTTATTTTTATTTTTATGTATTATTTAATTCATTTTATTTTTTATTCATTATTTTATTATTTTATTTTTGTGTTTTGGTTATATATTGGTTAGATGTGGTTCAATTATTGGAGGACATTTTGGTTAGATTTTGGATAGATTTTATAACCAGACCAGATAGAACCACCAAAAATTGTTGTCATAAAAAATGTCATTTTGGTTCAATTTGATCCAACTTAGTCTGGTTATATTTTTTGAGACCAAAACAAAACAAATATGGTATGGTCTCAAAAAACCATAACAAGACGGAAAATATGGGACCATAACCGATAAACAAACGGGGCCTTAATATTATTATACCAAATTCAAACTGATACATATATGTTCAGGAAGATAATAGTACAAAACATATTTAGTGATAGGAATATATATTGTTTAATGTATGTTAATATTTTGAGTCTTAAAACAAAATATAGAGACAAAATTGCGATCAATCTATGAAACCATGGGGTTGGGGTACGCTATTCCATCCCATCAGCACACGAGTTTTTAATACCAACACCCATTCTCACTCCAAAATAATTCAATCCTTCTATACGAGAATGTGATATCATGCCAATATCTATTTAATGAGACCTATGTGAAAAAAAGAAAAAGAAAATAAAATACCTCCAAACCCTAGTGGTATGAGGTAGACCTTAATAGATACAATTTTGATTTGAATCCGATTCGAATCTAATGCGATTAATTGGATATGAATTAAAAATAAAATCCGATAATTCGATTAGGATCCGAATCCGATAATCTAATTTATTAAAAAATTGAATTTGAATTTATGTTAATCCGATCCGATTAATTTTTTATATTCACATATATACTATGTTATTAATATATAAATGTTAATAAGTATACATAATTATGTTTCAATTTTTTTTCGTTTTTTCATTTTTATGTTTTCTATAATCATCTATTACAAGCATGGATTGTGAACTACATAATTTGGTGCTTAATATTCTTAAAAAATGAAAATAAATAATTTAAATTTTTTTAATAATCTTTTGTAATTTTGTTTTTATTTAATCGAATCGGATTATCAGATATTCGATAATGAAGAAATTCGGATTTGGATTAATTAAGTAAAAATTCGTAAGATTATCGAATCAGATCAGATCGACTAATGAACTTATCGAATTCGGATCGGATTATGACATATTCGATCCATTCACAGGTATAGTCTGAAGACATTGTTTTACAACTTATTGGTATGTTGATATTTTCTAAAAAGCGTTAAGGTACCTTTAGAATTGTACTAATTACTCTTTATGAAATCTATAAAATTTTCACTTCTTAATTCTAATTGAAATGCAACTCTATCCACGAACACTAATTAGTGGTGTTAAATTGGGCAGATATGGTCATCCTATCAATCATCTTCTCTTTGCTGATGATGCTATCATTTTTTGCAGGGTCGGTGCCAATGTTGTTGCTAACTTAAATCATGTTTTGAAGTCCTATGAAGCTTTGTCAGGTCAAGCTATCAATTTTGATAAGTCAGGCATTTTATTCAGCCCAAATGTGAGAGACATCGACAAAGATCGGCTCAAAGTTATTTTGGGTATTAGAAATGCGGAATGGATCAATAACTATTTGGGTCTTCCATCAATTCTCAACAAATCAAATATTTCCTCTTTCAAATATCTTGTGGATAGAGTTGAAAATAAAGTAAAGTTCATTAAAGGTGAATTTCTATCAAAAGCAGGAAAAGAAACTCTTATCAAATCAATTTTGAGTTCTACTCCGAATTTATGTTATATCTTGCTTTAAACTTTCTCTTAATATTTGTAAGCAATTAAAGAGAAAATTCTTGAATTTTTGGTGGAGCGGCAAAGATTCGAGCTATTCTTTTAAATGGATCAATTGGGATAACATTTGTGATGCTAAAAGGTCAGGTGGTTTAGGTGTTAAATATTTAGAAGCTTTTAATCTTGTTATTTTGTCAAAGATGACTTGGAGATTGGAAGTTGAAGATGGATCCTTACTTTTTCGTTCGTGAAAGAACAAATATTTTTCGTCTTCTTCTTTTTTGAATGCGGACTGTCATGGTAATGCCTATTGGATTTGGAAAAGTTTGATTGCCACAAAGCCCATTATTAGAAGAGGAAAAAAATGGAGAATTAGTGACAGGTTTAAGGTTGATTGTTGGACAGAAAATTGGTTATTGAGAAAGGTATGTTTTTTTGTCTTTTCTCAACCTCCTACTAACTCATCAATGAAATGGGTTTGCGATCTTATTGACCAAATTTCTAGATCTTGGGAAATTAATTTGATGAAATCTCACTTCAATCTAGAAAACTGCAAGATAATTCTGAAAATTCCCATTCGTCAATTTGGAGGTGATGATAAAATTGTTTGGGTTTTAAACCCAAATGGTATGTTATCCGTAAAGTCGGCTTATAGTATTGCTCTTCAACTGTCAAAAGTGGATTCTTCCACCATTCCATATCAAGAGAGTAGTTGCAACAAAGAGTTCAAGACAAAATGGAAAGGCCTCTGGAATGTTAAAACCAAAAGAAATATTTATTTATTCCTTTGGTACTGTGGTCATGAAAAACTTTTAGTTATAATGCAACTGAAGAAGATGAATTTTGTTGATGATGCTACATGTAAATCTTGTCGGTTAAAAGAATAATCTATTATCCATCTTTTTTGCTTTTGTCTAGTTGCAATCACAATCTGAAAACTCAATATCTTTCGACTTGATGTGAGTTCTTTTAACTGGACTTATTGGGTTTGGATTGTTGCTTATTTATCAGGTTCAGATAATGTCGACAAAAAAACCAGTCTTTGTTATTTTATTATGTGGCAAATCTAGAAAACTATAAATGATTGACACTTCGATGCATGCAAATGGGATGTTTATCAAATTCTTGAAAGTGCAATGGACAACTTTCACGAGTTTTGGGAAATTTATTATCGTGATTGTCTCATCTCCAGTTTTTCAATTGATCTGTCATTCCCAAAGTCGTGGTTCCCTCTATTTGAAGGATGCTTTAAGTTTAACATTGATGTTTCTTTTAATCACATTTCTAAAGAAGGAAAGGGTGGTGCTATCTTGAGAAATTATAAAGGTTTTCCTGTCAGAGTTGCTTCTTGGTTCATCCCTTGTGTTTTCAATGATGAAACGGTTGAGGCTTTTATTTTGAAAGGAAGGTTGAAACTTCTTTTTCAATAGGGTTATCAAAATGTGATTATTGAAGGGGATTGCAGTTCCGTGATGAATCTCAAGCCTAATGAAGATCACACCACCATTATTCTTGAAGATGCAAGCTACCTCTTGTATGTTCATTCGACTTTTTTAATGAGATGGGCTCATATGAACTCACGTTGCTCATTTAATAAGCAACTGGGTTACGAGTAGGAAAATGTCTAACTTTCATTAACACATTTGGCCTTTTTGGCTTTCTAAAGCCTTAGAGCTATATTGTTGGCCCTTCGGGGTCTTGAGTCTTGTTTTTTTTTCTTTGTAGTCAGGTTTTTTTTAAAAAAATGCAACTATCAGTTTCCTTACATCTTTATTTTTTGTTGTTTCAACACATATTATTATAATTAATATACCCATAATGCCCCCTTACCCTTGTTATTCCACTTGAAAATAGAAGAAATTCTACATACTTTAACTAAATTTGTGCAACAATTTGATTGGAATTACATTCGGTGGTATGAATCTTTTGAGAAGAATATCACACAAAAATCATAAATATGAAGGAATGTTATAGAGAATAGTGGAATTTGACATAAAGAATAAAAAACCAAAACAACACAATAAATTTATTTACAAGTACTTATAGCTTATTCACAACCCATTACAGTAATTACCTACCACATTCAATTTGGATCTCCTAATCAGGCGTGTAGAGTTGGTAATTGGTGTCAATAAGTCGACCCACGTGTTAATAGGACAATCTGATATTAGTTAATACAAAAATCAAATATTTTAAATATGACACAATCCAACATAAAAAAAAAAATAAAAAAAAAATTAAATTTAAAAATTTGAAACGATTTAATAATAATTTAATAATATATTTTAATTCATAATTAATTAGAAAACATAAAAAATTAACAAATAAAATATAACAATAAATATTATTATTATTGTTTGTCAAAAATTGCCACTATCATCAATGTGTGTGAATATAAATATATATATATCACAATTTACACCCCCATTCTCATTCTCCATCTCCTAGATTTCGCAGGTGCTGGCCCAACTGCACAAAGTAGAACTATATGTTATGCGCCTGTCCCCTTCACTTCAATTGCACAGCCCCTCCTGTTTCCCTCCATTCATCGTCTCTGTTTCAAAACCCCATCACTCTTGCACAAAACCAACAACTTATAGATTGTTTCAAGACACAGAATTTGATTTCATCATCAATCAAAGCTGTTGATTGTACACACAATCGGATATGAAGCGAGGTTACGATGAATCCTCATCGTCCGCCTCTCTCGGCCCGCCTCAATCCAGATTCAGATACAACCCAGAGGGTAATTTTAATCTCTCTGTAAAACCCTTGTTTTGATTTGTGGATTTCATCAAGCAAATATTAATCATATGGTTAATTTACCTAATTCTACGGTCATGGGTTTTTGAATTTGTAAACTTTGTCATCCTTTTGGTCGCTGTTATAGCATTATGAGCTGAAAAAAATGTAATTTTGGATCAAATATAATATCTATCTATTCTTTTGGGGCATCAGGTTTGAAAAACCAGGTCTTTAAGATGATACATGTAACAATCTATTATTTTGCTGCATTTTTTTTCCCATCCCAATGTGTTGCTTAATTTGTACTAATCTGTTCAAGTGGTTTGTGGTATATGTAGAAGACTCGCGATATGTAGATGAGGAGAGTACAAATTTTGCCCGGAAAGTGGCTGACCATTATAGTGCCAGAACCAATCAAACTCTGGAAGAGAGAGCAGCAAGTCCAATTATACATTTGAAGAAACTCAACAACTGGGCATGTCTTGCAATTCTCTGGAACCATTTGTTTTACAATTTGAATTAATAATTATATGATGTGTCTAAGTTTTTTTAAAGTTTTATCAATTGATGTTCTTTGTTGAACAGATTAAAAGTGTCTTAATTCGGCTTTATGCATCCCGGGGAGATGCAGTTCTTGATCTTGCTTGTGGCAAGGTATTGTAGGTCCCTTGCACCAAACAAACTGGCAGTTCTTTTTTTCTTCTTTTTCTAATATGTATTCATGCACATGTATGTAATGCTTCATGGAAACATAACTTTTCGTACTTCTCTTGTGTTTTTATCAGGGCGGTGATCTGATCAAATGGGACAAGGCAAAGATTAGATATTATGTTGGCATTGATATAGCTGAAGGATCAGTAAAGTGCTTTGATATTTAATTTCATTATCTGTTGGTTTTGTTTTTAACAAATTTCCATTTCTGTATTGCTGGGTATAATTGTTATTTAATGGGTGAGAGTATCTCGTTCAGATTGTTTGAGCATTCATTGTCGTACTTACATTTGGGCCTAGTTTGGTACGTAGGAATGAGATGGAATGAAGTTCGGAATGGAATTAAATTATATTCTTGTTCAATTGTTTGGTTGCAACCATTGAATGAGGTAGAAACAGAATTCCCATTCTCCTTCCAGTATTTTGGGATACCAATTTAAAAGTGAAAATGGAATGAAAATTTAATTGGTTTTTCCTAATTACCCTTTATCATTAAAACACTTTCATGATTTTCACTGGGGTTCGAGCTGGTGGAGGAATTGGATCGGGAATGGATAAGTAGGCGTTGCAAGGCTGTCTCAAGCATCTGTTGGACTGGTTAGGGAAAAAAACTTCTAGTTGATCTTTGTCGTTTTATCAAGTGGCTTATTTACAAAATATAAAAACAAAATTAAAGCGTCAAGAACTAAGGCTGTGTTTGGTAGGCAAGAATGGAATGAAATGAAATTTATTTATTTTCATTAATAGGTCCTAGTTTGAGGTCGAGGAAGCATAGTGCCCAACCTCCTTTGAAACCCCTCTTTTTGTCGATGCTCCGAACGCTTCCCTTACTGTTCAGGCGACTCATTATTTATGATCGATACTCACAAGCTAGCCAGTCCTGTCGTTCTGACGGCTATTGCTGATGCTTTCTTCTCTCTTTTGGTAAGTAATTTTAAAGATTGAATGCACATTCTGACGATCCCAGAGAACGATCATTCCCACTGAATCATTCCACTTTTCAGCAAAAGGAATGGCCATCTGTTCCCACTTATGTTGTACGGAAGAAAATATTGAAATACCTCATGTTATAGTCATCCCACTTTTCTATCTCACAACTTAAAAAAAAGGAACTCATCCCTGTTGCATACCGTATCTGCAATTAACGACGAACGGCAGCCAAGCACTGTTGGAAATCATCAATGGCGGTGGTTGGTGACAAAGCACCATCCAAACATCAGCTCAGCTCTTCAAAATTTGGGCTTGGCTCACTCTTCTGTCTTACTCTTTCTTGTGAAAGTAACTGTACGAATTCCTGATTGGCAATATCCGTCACCTCTCCCTCTCTGTCTATATACATATATATACACACATCTGCCTCTCTCTTTCTCGTGCAATTCCTGATTAGCATTATTCATCACCTCTCTCCATGTGTTTATACATTTTTCATAAAAACACTTCTGTCTTTCTATTCTCGTGCATGTAACTCTACAAATTTCTGATTAGCAGTATCCATCGCCCTCTCTCTACATATATATATATATTTCACTTTTCTCTGTCTCTTTGGGCATCAATTTACTTTGTTTCTTTTATCCTTTTCCATCAACAAGACAGGTTTCCTGCAAGAAATATTGTTGTGTGTAAATAAGTATATCTATATATGCATTAAAACACATAATATTTATTTCTTCTTTTCAACCTTCGACTAACTAATAATTGTCTTTGCTAGTTTAAAGTTTTGATTAGCTAGTCTAGGATAAATTAAACAAAACACCTTCATTATTTTTCCAAGCATGAATTTAAGTCATTGCTATCTTTTCTTTTCTTTATTTTTTTTCCCTCTCTTCTAACTGATGTTATAATTTCTTTTCTTTTCTCTCTAGTTTATTCAAACGAAGCCTTAGCCTTGAATGAAGCCTTATGCTACTTGTATCAGCTTTCTCAGAATTCCTGCCTTCTTGAAATATAGTTCTTTGTTTTTATCCCTTCGTGTTATGCATGAGTGTCTACTTTTGGAAATCTATATTTTTCAAGCAATAGATTGTTTATCTGAGTGTACAGTTATAAGTTTGTAGTCAACGTCAGAGTTTTTTGTTATTTGAATTATATCTCAACTGTTGTTGCTGTTACATGGTTTTTATATGCAGATAGAAGACTGTCGTATGCGCTACAATGGTGACGCAGACCATCATCAGCGGCGCAAAAAATTCACATTTCCTGCCCGACTTATATGTGGTGATTGTTTTGAGGTAACTCAAGTAAAATGAGTTCATGACTGCGATAGAATATCCTTCAGAATATTGGGGAAAATTCTTACTTTTTGTCATTTTTTATTACTTCTCCCACTTTTTTTCTTTTTCTTTTTCTTTTTTTCCTTTCTGGCTAGAAGTAAAAAAGACATGTTATGGAGAATGTGTGTACTGTGTTGATCGTCCTATCTTGTCCTTGAATCACTCCTGCACTGTTTGGCATAGTGTATAAAGTTTGTGCAGAAGGGTTGGAGGAATGACAGAGGTATGCCTATAGGCAAAGGGAGGAACATTTGCTCTTTTATTGTTCAGTTTTTGGTAGAAAGGAATAGGGAAAGACGCAAACAGGTATTGAGTGATTTGACCTCGGATCAAACAGGGAAATAGAGATATTTCTTTTCCTTTTTCATCCACTTTTGTGCGGGAAAAATGATTTAAGGAGTGAGAGCTCCTTCATCATCCCTTCATGTCCTTTTCCATCCACTATATACCAATCAGGGAGGAGCTCCCTTTCTTTTCCCCCTTTTCCTCCTTTCTTCCTTCTCTCTATTTATCTACACACTCAAATTGAAACACCGATGTTTTGAGACACTTTATTTATTGTAAATTGCTTCATCTTGAGATCTATGCAAGTAATCCTGAATCCACTTTTGTGTTGATGAATATCAGGTTCCTTTGGATAAAGTTTTGAAAGATGATGGACCTTTTGATATTTGTAGTTGCCAGGTGAGTCACTCTCTTGCAGTTGACCTGATAAAGCAAGTGTCGTTTGTCAATTTGAATTATTGATATTTGATCTGAATTATCTTGACTTTGTTATCAAACATCAAGTTGTGTATTTTCACCAGTCTTCTAATCGTTACTTGTTGTCTGATTGTTTTTTTGGTATCAATTCTAATTGGTGTGAGAAAAATATCACAATAATGTACTTCATTTGAAGTAGCCAACACGCCATTGCCTGTCTTCATTGGGTGGATAATTTTAATACCATTGACCTTTCGGGGTTCTTATAAACTGTTACAGGAACTGATCTATTTTCCTGTGGAATAATAGAGTTCAATCCCTTTTTCCACACTAGATTTTCTGAATTTCAGAATCTTACTCCTATCTAGTAAACTTTCTACTGTTGTTGATTTTACAATAGTTGTCTAATTGGTCACAAACTTTCTGTATTTAAAAAGTTTGTATGAGTTCAAGTGTTTTCATGAAATTGGCTTCCTGTGTTTCTGTTTGTGAATTTCCATGTACTCTTGGTTCTCCAGTTAATTATGCAAAATATGGATATCGATTGATAATAATTCTTCAAGTTTTAGAATAGTATTATGGTAAATATCAACACTTGAAATTTTGCAGTTTGCCATGCATTACTCATGGTCCACTGAGGCACGTGCAAGGCAGGCCTTGGCCAATGTATCAGCATTACTTCGTCCAGGCGGCACCTTTATTGGGACAATGCCAGATGCCAATGTTATTGTGAAAAAGCTTAGAGAAGGTTTTATTTTTGTTTAATTATTCTTTTCCTTCTAGTTTTAACTGGAACTTAAAGAATAAATTAGGTTCTGAAATATATTAGTGGTAAAATTTAGCATTTAGTGTCAGCTCACTTATGTGAAGTTCTTTCAACCTCCCTCTGAGCGATGAACCGTGGTCACGTGATTTCCTTATATTCTCTTCTCTTTCTTCTTATTTTTACACTTTGAAGTTTCAAAAAGTACTTTTATCAGAAAGTGAGTGAATACGCCAACTTACCCAAGATTTTGGTATGGGTTTTCATAATGTTTGGGCCTCCATAGAGGATGTACACAATATAAATTTTCTATTTACCTTTTACTTGTTGAAAAGAAATAATAAATAGAATGGGAAAAGGTTGCCTGTAGTGACCCTACTCAAAAGAGTTGTTCTGGTTTACTTTGTAAAAGAATAATTTTTTTTTGTCTTTTTAAAATATTCCATCTGTTTGGGGGAGAAAGATTCAATTATTACAGGGACCCAGTTAAACAAAATCCTTATTTTGCCTGTCCTGTTATCTTCTTATGCTCTCTCTGTCTCTTATGAGTCCCCCCCCCCCCCCCCCCCCCCCCCCCCCCCCGGTGAAGACGTCTTATCAGTCAGTAACACTGGATTTTTCAAATGAGCTCACTGGAATGTTATCAGGACAGATTCCATGGTAGTTGGTGGCCAGGAGCTAGATACTTTACAACTACTTGATGTAGTTGATGGAGTCCTGATTATTACAAAATGTTTAGAAAATAATGTTTTGATAAAAGAGTGAGGAGAAAATAGAGGAGATATTTCAGTTTATCAGCTGAATTTCAAACAATTGGAGATATCTCAGTTCATCAGCTGAATTTCAAACAATGTTAACTTGAAATTGCAAGTGTTACATTGTTTTATGTAGTTCTATAGTTGGTATTATCTTAATGATCTACACCATATAATATGCACATATTATGTGAAGCTTTCATTCAGCGTAAAAGCATTAAAAGATGACAGACATTTTTTCCTGATTCTTGATTGAAGATGTTATTATCAAATTGTGGATATGCAGTTGAAGGACTGGATTTTGGCAATAGCATTTACCATATAAGTTTTGATGAAGAGTTTGTGGATAAGGTTATCATCTCTCTCTTTTCTTTAGCAGCTACATTCTTTGCGTATGTGTTTATTATTAAGGATTGTCTCTAAAGATGAAATATATTTGGGTTGTGTTCAGAAATTTAAACCTTCAAGCCCCTTTGGTATAAAATACAAGTTCCACCTAGAGGTAATGTTCTTTTTATTTTTCCTCACTGTCTCTCTACAGAGTTGTTTTTTATTTCTCTGATGGAGCTGTTTCTACTCCATCTATCTATTTGATGCACGGAATTATTTTTTATCCATTAATTTTAATTTATTTGAATAAAGTGCATTCTTTTACAATAACTTTGATCACACTCTCCTCTAAACCCATACACTTAGGAGCCGTGTGAGATGAAAGTCTCATGCACGGTTTTGAATGAGAGAAAGAAGTGAGGAATCCTCTTTTCGACTCTGACTCTCCCACTCCATCGTTGCACACATACACACATAGTAGATAGATACGTGGATGAGTTGGTATGGCGTGGATGAGTTGGTATGGCTTAGCCAATAAGAAGTAACTAATACTTCCAGCCAGTTATTTGGTTGCAGTATCTCTATTTTATTTTCGTTTCGTCATTAGTGTTAAATTGTTCCATGATTTACCTTCAGGTCATGATTTTATTTATTATTCTGCCAGTAATCTTTAGAATGCCGTGACCTTTTGTTGTAGGATGCTGTCGATTGTCCTGAATGGATTGTTCCCTTCCATGTCTTCAAATCATTGGCAGAAGAGGTACAGATTTGTTTGCTAGACATTCTTTTTCTGATTAAGCTGAGGAACACCATTCATGCAAGTTTGTCTTTTGTTTCCATCTATTGGCATTAAATGACACATCTCTTGTTTCCCAACAAAGAGGTGGGGTAAGGAAAAGTTGTATATATTCAGGGGGTGACAATTCGCATCTGAAAGTAACTTGTAACAATATAGTCCTCGTCATTTTTCATGGTATGGCTCCCTTTGCTGATCAAATGAAGATCAGTAGACAGCTATCATGAATTCGGTGAAAGTTGAATCTTGAATATCATTATGGGAATGAAAATGAGGGAAAAAATCAATTTCGTGGATTAATTTAGGTTTTTATTTTCATTTATTGGTAATTTTTGGAATCTGTTTTCACTTTTTAAGATGCTCTTTTCAACTGTAAAATTTGAGTAGTGCGAATTTCCAGCATGGAAGGCATCGTGTTTTTCTTTATATAGCTTGGTTTTATGTTTGAAACGTGCAGTATGACTTGGAGCTAGTTTTTGTAAAAAATTCGCATGGATTTGTGGATGAGTACATGAAAAAACCGGAATTCGTTGAGCTAATGAGGAGACTCGGTGCTTTGGGGGATGGAAACCAAGACCAGAGTAAGTTGTTCTGTCATTTTTCGTACGTTTTCCCACTTCTGCCTTCAGAAGTATGTTGCTGGGAATTCTGGTGTCCTTTTTTTTATTATTATCATCTACATCCTGGTATCAGAAATTATAGCTAGCCAGACTCTTTGATGCACTGATTTTTATTTTTGTCTTCTTAACATCCAGGTACACTATCACCAGATGAATGGGAAGTTGCTTATTTGTATCTGTCATTTGTTTTGAGGAAGGTATGAATCACCTTCCTCACGGTTAACAACTGAAAGTCAATAGATGTCATTATTTTCGGCACAAGTAACTCCTGTTTTGCGGGTATTTGGCAGCTGATCAAACTATTTGTGGCTTTTTGTGCATTTTTATTATTGCAGCGAGGAAAGCCAGACCAAACACGAGCCAATGCCAGACCGGACAGAGGCAAGATGCATTTATCGAAGGAGGACATTAGATACATTGGCAATGGACTATAACAAGACATAAATACGAAGATCAAAGACTCATCTTCATGCAGGACAATGTCAACGACGACCAGCTCAAGGAGTTCATAGCGGGGCCAGCACTCCGAGTCTCCTCCTCTACTCCATGAACTCAACAGTTTGACATGGTGCTTTTCAGTTTTGGCAGAAATCACAATAGGATATTGTAGCGTTGCTTACAGTTGCTGCTGCTGCTTCTAACCGAGACAACTGCATATTTGAATGTTAATTTTCGAAGCAGCAGTAGGCCACTGACTGGAAGGGCAGCAGCTACCATGTACTATTTTTTGAATTATAGACTCAAGTTTCTCCGCTCTTAACCCCAGCCTCCCAAGATATCTATATCTATATCTATTGACAGAGCTACTTTCTGTTAGTGAGGAGGTTGTGGTGCTACAGTGTCTACAAGAGCATAACAAAGAGAAACACATTCAAAAACCATATCCAGATGATCATCCTCATCAAATGTGTGAATCAAAACTTTGCATGGATGTCATAAGCTAATTGAAGATGTTGATTCCTAGTTTGCGCATTCAGTCACTGTTCTAAACAAGAATATATATATATATATATATAGACCTTCGCATATTTTCCTTTCATATACAACCCAGTTCATATTAACTAAGGTCCTTTTCACCCTTTTAAAAAGTTATCATATGTGAAATGAGTTGGATGGGCATATATTTAAGTTTTTTTTTTTTTTTTTTTGATAAGTGGCATATATTTACTTTGACCTCTAAACACACCGATTTAATTAATATAACTCGTTTTATCACTGAAATTCATTTAAAACAGTAATGATAAGCAAGGAGATTTAGGGCATGTTTGTTAGACATGTTTTTGTGTTTATAAACTTGTTTGGTTTAGTGTTTTTGGGCTATGTGTGTTAAAAAACACTTTCTCACTTACCCAAATTTTAGGCATATTCCAATAAACATGAATTTTGTGTTTATTGGGTTTGTTTGTATTATTATTTATTTATTAAATAATAATAAATAAATTATTATAAATTATTTATAATAATTTATAATTATTAAACATGAATTTGGTCTTATTATTTATTTATTATTTATTATAATATTTATTTATGTATTATTATTTTTCTTTCTTTATTATTTCTTCACTTTATAATATAATTTATTATTTATATTATTAAATTATTATTTATTAATTTATAAATATATTCTATTTATTTATTTATTATTATTTCATTATTTAATTCATTTTATTTATAAATTAGTTATTCATTTTAATTATTTAAAAATATATATTATTAATTTAATATTAATTTATTATTATTATTATACTCATTTTTATTTTTATTATGAAGTATTTATTTGTTATTATATTTACTTATTATTTATTATTATATTTATTTATTATTTATTTCATTTTGTTTATTATTTATTATTTATTATTTTTATTATATTTTTAAATATGTTTTATGTACTTTATTATTTATTTTATTAATTTATTATTTAGTCCATTTATTATTATTATTAAAGTTTATTTTATTAATTATTTATATTATTAATTATTGATTTTAAATTTTTCAATTTCGACCCAAAAAACATCCCTACCAAACATAATTATGTTTTTGGATGAATAAACAAAAAAACAAAAAACGTATTTTTTGTTTATTTCAACACAAACACAAACACAAACATAGCTCTACCAAACAGGCCCTTACAGATTAAAAATTATTTTTCCACCCTTATACAAAAGTAAATTTTTTTTGCCATAATCTTGTTAAGTTGTTTTTTTTCTTTTTCTTTTTCCTGTTGTTACTTGTGTAATCAATTTCAATGCCACGTCATCCAGTCTTGTGAACCCAAAAACGACGGCGTTTTAAGGGAGAAGTCTGTCTCTACATACTACCATTTCTATCAGACCGACTCCATCTTAAAACCTCAAACCCCCCCATACTACATGGTTTTGCCGATTCATCAAAGAAAGCATAGGTCGCAGCTTTGAAACCCAGTAATTACCACGACACCACCATTCCTGCTTTCAAAACCCTAGTTCACCACCAGTACATGTTTATTGCGGTGGTAGATATGGCTATTCCCAAGCTCTAGACAGACAAACTCATATATATATATATATTTACTTGTATGTATTTGACAGAGATGGCTTCTATGGCTCTCACTCACCCACACTCTTCCTTCTCCCTCCCGTTGTTCGCTTCTACTTCTACAGACTATTCACCATCACCTTCATCTCTCCCTCTCACTAGGAATTCAAATACAAATCTCTCATATTCCGCCTCTAAATCTACATGTAAGTTTCTTCCCTCCCCTTTTTTTTGTTTACATCTCTTATATATATATATATATATCTGTGTGTGTGTGTGTGTATTTCCCCCCAATTATTATTCTGATCTATCTATAGTAGTATTCTTGTTCTCTGTTGTTTGTTGAATGAATTGGGCTCTATTGAAGTGGTGGACTAGTGTCCTTAAGGAAGCTTGATAGTGGAAACTAAGTTGGAGTTAGGAAAGAAATTATGTGCCAAGAAAAGGTGGACAAGGCAATCAGAACTTGGATTCTTAAATTTCATGTTTTATTTTAGTTTTTGATTTTTTCTCCGCAGTCAATGATTGATTAAAACAAAATAAGAGCATCAAAATGAACAATTATTATGTTGTATGAAATTTGTGTTTGCAGCAGATTGGTAATTAGCATTGAATAGAATTTATCATGATGAATAATTTTTGGTTGAATTCTTAGGTTATGTAATAATTAGAGTCACCATAACTTCCTTTGTGCATTAACTCTGTTTAGCAATTTATAGCTGGTCCAGTATCTGTAAGTCACTGTACAATTTTTTATTTTTCTCATCCGAAAGTGTAAACTTAATTATCGTAATCACCTGGAATATTTGGACCTGTTTTATTTGTAACATTTGAAACTGAAAATTAGTAAACTACTGAAAGAATTCTGTTTGGTTCAGTTTTCAGAAGACTGTTTCCAAAAAACTGAGTGATGAAAAGGTCTAAACAGATAACATCAATTATAATTTTCTGAGCTTATGAGAACTGTTTTTAGAGTTGCAAACTAAGCAGTCCGTTAGTGTCTGGCATGAATATAACTCATACTGCTTCAACTGCTTTGTCTTGGTCGATAGTGAACATGAGGCCATGGTGTTGTAGTTGATGACTGATTTGCAATGCCAGGTCAGAGATTTTTGGTTAAACCAGTCAGGCTGCAGTGGTCTTCTTGCATAGCTGCTGTTGGCGATACAACTGCAGTACCGAATGATCAAACCAAAGAACAGATGTCCTTTCCGGAGATATCTGATGCCACAGCGAATCGTGGAGAGTTCATAAGGAATGCTGAAGAGAGGGACAGTAAGGGTGATATTGAAGCGCTGGACGACAGTAAAATGGTTAGGGTTTGTGACAAACTAATTGAGGTTTTCATGGTTGACAAGCCCACACCAACTGACTGGAGAAGGTTGATAGCTTTCAGCAAGGAATGGAGTGATATCCGGCCTCACTTCTATAAGCGCTGTCAGGACCGAGCGGATAGTGAGGACAATCCTGATATGAAACATAAGCTACTACGGCTTGGAAGGAAGCTAAAAGAGGTGTTAAAATTTATTTGAACTTAAAGTTGGTCAAGTTATTATTTGCTGAGATGATGTCTGATAAATTCCATTTATCAAAAATAAGAATTGGTCCTCTCAAACCAAAAGTTAAAGGTTATATTATGTTCATCTTAGACTATTATTTCATTGGGAAGGAGACCGATACCGAACCTTAGGAATTTGATTGCTTTTCAAATCTCCCTCTCTCTGCGGCTCGGGGAGCAGCCGGAAACGGCTGTCCCTATTGTATTTTAGATGGAGGCCTTCATTAATTTTAGACCTGCAAAAAAGGACTACGTCATCAGCAAATAAAAGATGTGATATGGATTAGGAGGTTGAGGGTGGAAAGCTTTAAAGACCTAGCCATCGGTTACCAGTCGCTTCCCATGTCCGGGACCTAACCTCTATTGCTCCTTTACTTTTATTTTGTAGTCTTTTATCTCTCTTTGCCCCCAAGGCAGTTGTGGAAGTGCCGAAGCGGAAGTCCTATGTGTTACATTTACCTGCACTTCCTTTCAATTTAATTTTTTTTTTTTGATGAGTAAGAATATTATAAAAAACACTCAAAAGGGGAGTGCATCCCAATAATACAAGACACCGCTCTATGAACTAAGCAAGCCCAAGAAAATAATATTTTCTTCTATAGATGAACAAAATCTACCCTCCACCCAATAAAATAACAAGAAAATGAAAGAATCTTTAAATAAACCAATCAGGGATTCCACCCCCTCGAAACACCTTTTGTTACGCTCGAGCCAAATTACCCACCAAAGACATAAATGTGCCACTTTCCAGAAAGGACGGGCTCGCAACCCCGCGAAACAATCCCTTCAACCATCGATAAACTCACGGATCGACGCCGCACCCAAGAAGTACCAAACAATCCAAAAACTAAACACCAACAATCATATGCCATTGGGCAGTGAAAAAGAAGATGATCAATAGATTCCGCATCATTCTTACACATGAAACATCTATTGACCACAACTAAGTTGCGGCACTGAAGATTGTCCAAGGTTAGAATTTTGCCCCACACCGCCGACCATGCAAAAAAGGCGACTCTAGGAGGGGCACCAGAACGCTAAATCTCCTCCCAAGGAAAGGCCACATGCGACAACAGAGAAGACATTCTGAAGAAAGAGGACACCGAAAAACCTCTAGATGGAAAAGGATACCACACCATCCGGTCCGCCCCACCTCCTGGAGTGGTCAAACTGTATAATAAATCCAGAAGGCCAGACACCTCCTCTAGCTCCCAATCCTGAAAAGGTCTCACAAACTGAATATCCCAGACGATCCTACCGTTATCAAGCCGATAACAGTCAACAACACAAGCATGTCGATCACGAGCAATACGAAAGAGCATTGGAAAGGAATAAGCTAAGGTAGAATCACCGTACCAAATGTCAGACCAGAAACCAACCGAGCTACCAGTACCAATGCCAAAGCGAATATGAGAAGAAAATGCAGTCCAAACACGACTAATATCCTTCCAAACCCCTTCGGAAACGTACCGGACGCGAGCATCAACCCCTATGATCCTCTCCGTAGCGGCAAGCAATCACCTTCCTCCACAATCGGTCCCTTTCAATCCCAAACCTCCAAATCCACTTCCCCAATAAAGCTTTATTGAAGGGCACCAAACGTCGGAGACCCAGCCCCCCTTCCTGTAATGGGCGGCAAACAAGCTCCCACCGAATAAGAGAAATAGAAGAATGCTCACGATCCTCTCCCCATAAGAACTGCCTCTGAAGTCTCCCAATCTTGAGAGCCACACTGCTGGGAATCAGATACATCGAAAAAAAATAAGTGGGAAGATTGGACAATGTAGACTTTACCAAAGTGAGCCGACCTCCTTTGGAAAGGTACTGACTTTTCCAACCTGCTAATCTTCTAGCAACACGGTCAACCATAGCATCCCAAAAAGGTTTACGCTGAGCCGCTGATCCCACTGGTAAACCCAGGTAAATGGACGATAACTGACTGACACCACACCCCAAAACTGCAGCCAAAGAAGCAATGTTCCCCACCTCTCTTACCGGAATCAAAGAACTCTTCCCAATGTTAATCTTCAACCCCGAGACAGCCTCAAAACAAATCAAAATATATCTGAGATGTCGCAACTGAACCTCCTCTGCGTCGCAAAACACTAGTGTATCATCCGCAAAAAATAAGCGAGACACATCCACAAACTGATGTTCCATAATCCCCACTCTAAATCCACGCAGAAGAGCCGCCTCCGAGGCCCGAGTCATCATCCGACTGAAAGCCTCCATCATAACCAGGAACAAGAACGGAGATAGGGGGTCACCCTGTCTCAGGCCATGCAAACTCCCAAAAAAACTTGAGGGAGAACCATTAACCATAACAGAGAAACTCACCGACGATATACAAAAATGGATCCACCTCCTCCACCTCTCACCAAACCCAAGTCGCTCCATTATATACAACATAAAACTCCAACTGACATGATCATAGGCTTTCTCCACATCCAACTTCACAAGGATCCCTGGAATCCCACTCTGAAGTCTGGCATCCACTACCTCGCTCGTGACAAGAGCCAAATCAAGAATCTGGCGTCCACCGACAAAGGCATTCTGGGAATAAAAAATAACCCCATCCAAAACACCGCGCATCTGAAATGCTAATACCTTAGCGATCAACTTATAAATGCATCCAAGCAAGCAAATGGGTCTAAGATACTTAATGTCACTACAACCCCCCTTTTTAGGAAGAAGGGAAATGAAAGTAGCATTAAGAGACCTCACAAAGCAACCCTCACGATAGAAATCACGAAAAGTGCCCATCACCTCTTAATATATTTCGTTCAAAACTTTGTCGGATTGAACTTACGGGTTGGATTTTTTCTTTGATAAATTCAAAGGCTTCTTGTCGAATATCGCCGTAAAGCAACAAAGAAATGTGATGAAACTGCTATTATTTTGTGGAGATATACATGAAGCTATGGGCAACAATTCCATCACATAGATGAATATATCCGCAATATAGATGCTTGATCATGCAGTACCTTGTATTCTGTGAAAACATTGATAACTACTGTTTTAAATCCTTTTCCCCACGAAAGGGTAGCTTAACTTATTTTGTTACAGACATGCTTCCTTTCTTAGCTTTGTTTGTATTGTCCTTATATGGGAATTCACTTGGAACTTCACTTCTGCAGATCGATGAAGATGTTGAAAGACATAATGAACTTCTTGAAGTGATCAAGGGGGCACAGTCTGAGGTCAATGAAATTGTTGCCAGGCGTCGTAAAGATTTTACCAAAGAATTCTTTATGCATCTCCACACTGTAGCAGAATCATATTATGACAATCCAGTGGAACAAAATGGTGAGAATTTATTCCTCTCTCTCTCTCTCTCTGTGTCTTTTTCTTTTCTTTTATCTGCTAGCTTCTTTTTTGTAATGTATTGTCCATCTGGGAGATGTCATTAGTATTAGGAGGTATGGCGTTGATCGATTGTTTACTGAATAGTCAAAGTCCTGATGCTCAATTGATGCTCCAATTAAAAAGAAAAAATTCACCAAAAGGGAACGCATTACATAGTTTCTAGTTAAGGCAACCATGAAGCAATATGTTTGAGGTTTTATCCTTTTCCATCTGAGGCATATTGTTTTGCTCCTTCTAATTGGATGTTACAATGAGGAGTTAAGAATCGGATTCTTATCTATGAGCACCTCATTGGTTAAACTTGTAGATTTCTTCTCCACCCACTCCAGACTCCGTTATGGCTGTCAACAAATATACTTGTTACTTGTCCTGTAAGTTGTTAAGGGAACAACATAGTAACATTTTATGTAACGTATTATATTGAGCTTACTTGGACAACTTTTCTGAAGTTCTTTTCTGAGTGGATTATCTGTATGATAATTAAGACACTTGAGACAGAGTAGTCCTTCAAGAACCAAGGGAATTTCTCACAAACTCGAGTTCGCTTTGGTTTTCTTGAAATGAGGTATAGCACAGTGGTCAGAGCTGCTTAATATCATGGACTTCAATTGTATTTCCCCAATTAAAACCTTTTTCTTTTTCTTTTTCTTTTTCTTATTCTTAATACTCGTCGGAAATTCGAAAACCTAGATAGAATTTTATTCCATTAACTTTATGATTTAGAAAATTACTTAATTGGTTGATGGTACATTCTAAGTTGCTTTTGTATGTTCCCCATAATAATCAAACATCATGCAGTTTTGCCTGGGAAAGCCTTGATGGTTTTCCTAGTTCGTATCCCACTTAAGACATCATATACCTAGAGTTCAATCACCAATTCTAATTTCTTACTTTGTTCTTAATTTGATGCATTATATATTCCAAAGGAAATCTTGCAACAGAAAAGCAGCTCTATCTAAGTTGTTTTCATGAAGAGAAAACAAGTGTCAGATGCATAAATTGTGGCATATCTGATTAAATCTTGAGGTGATTTTCTAAACATGTAAGAGGATTTTGATCCAATCAGATTCAGTATGCTATTTCAGTTTTCTTAATATCAAAGAAGGTGGGAGGGGGATATTTGGGATGAGAACATTATTATTTTTCGGGAAAGGCTTCCTTGCGTCTTTACTTCTTTATAGCACGCATCTGGGTGAAGTTTCTGTACGATACCAAGTTGAAAATGTTTTGGGCTTTTAATAGCAATCTTGCTATTGGTGTATGCTGCATGCATATTAGTGAGAAATTTTGCCGGATATATAATTTTTTCTTCTCTTCGTACAAACAGGTAGAAGCTGCCTAGTTCACAATGGGCTAAAGCATAGCGACTTACATTTGACAGCCTGGTCCGTTTCAGCTTGGTATTTGAAATATGTGATTTATTCTGATGTTCTGCCATGTCGTCTCTGTGTTTGAATGGCTCAAGACCAACCCAAAGTAGCCTTTTGTTGTGGAGAGAGCCCTTTTTTCATATTCTCAAGGAATTGGGTCATGAATTCATAACTTTCACATATGTCAGGCCTTTGCTGCTGGATATAGAATTGCATTGCTTGATTTGTAGTATTTACACAAACACTAATAGTATCTCACTTTTCCATATGAATAGCTTGCATCCCTCAATTTGTAGTATTTAGCTAGTTTAAAACACGAATAGAGTAACAGTATCTCACTTTTCTGTATGAATAGCTTTGGCGAAGCTTGGAAACATGTGCTTGGCGGCTGTGCAGGCATATGATACTGCCTCTGAAAGTATTGAAGCACTGAATGCTGCAGAGTTGAAATTTCAAGATATAGTCAATTCCCCTTCGTTAGACGCTGCTTGCCGAAAGATAGACAATTTGGCTGAGAAAAATCAACTTGATTCAGCATTGGTGCTTATGATCACAAAAGCTTGGTCTGCTGCAAAGGAGTCGAACATGATGAAGGATGAGGTAAATTGACTGCTTTGCTAGTAGATGCCACCTTTACATATTTCTACTTGTTGACTCTGGTGGTAATTCTGGATTTTCTGATGTTAGGAAGCCTTCGATGATATCTGGATCTATTAGAAACTTAACTTAATTTTTGACTCGCCCATAACAAGATGGTTAAGAATCCGTCAATAGGCCAAACTTCCCCTATTTATGCATTAGAGAGGAGTATGATAGGCAAGATTATAGAAAGCAGGAGAAATAAAGAAATAGAGTGCATTAACCTCATGTGCAAGATCAAATGCTTCATTACGAGATTCTACACATGCTTCTAGAGCTACTCGGTTAGCTATGACACCCAGTTTTTCTCCAAGGTTGTCCTAAAGTTTCTCCTCGAACTTTCGTGCAGAATCACCCCCGAAGATCTTGGTCAGAGCAGGCATATGCCAAATGTGAATACCCGTGTTTGTGTCTGTGTGTGCAAATTAGGTTTTGGTCCTAAAACCTTTGTTGTAAAAAAGCAGGAATGTGATGAAATGTCTGAATTAAGTTTCTTTTCTCTTTCATTTGGTGTTTTGTCATCTACCAACTCACAATAACCATACAGCACTGGTACTAGGTGACTATATATTGAAATTTCAACTCTGCAGCATCATGTATCTACCCAATTTTTTATTGTTATTATTTGAAAAAAGAAACAAAAAGAAGAGCAAAAAGGATAGAAAAACTTTTGCACATGCTTTGAAATGAAGTCATCACATGCAATGTTGATATGTTTTATACTAGTTAAACAAATAAAGATGTTGGAACCAGTAGTGTTGGTAGAAAACGCCGAATTAAGCAAAACTTGTATAATTTGGGATGCGGGGTTAAAGAAAAAGGACTTGTTTTGAATGTTATACAAAACAAAATCCTGGTGATTAAATTTGGATAATCTCCAAATGTTGCTTTAGTTGTCCTCAATTATTTATTTGTTATACTGCAGGCAAAAGATATATTGTATCATTTGTACATGACTGCGAGAGGAAACCTTCAAAGGCTTATGCCAAAAGAGATCAGAATAATCAAGTATCTTATTACAATTGAGGATCCTGAGGAGCAATTATGCCGCCTGAAAGATGCATTCACTCCGGGATCAGAACTTGAAGGGAAGGACGTAGACCTCCTATACACGTATGTATTTGAAACTTAATTGCTCTATTTTTGCTTCATCGGTGAAATTAGATGTATTCTTACCCTGAAAGATAACACAATTGTCCCAAGTGTTGACACTGTATGAAAAAACAATTCATGTCATCCGTTATAGAATGGTCCATCACAAAAAACATAATTGTGATTGATTTGAGGCAGTGAGGGGGTTCCATTTTAGATTCTGCATATACGAGTTTCTTCTAATAGTCGTCGCTCAAGTTTTGTTTCTTTTCTATGTTGCATGACGCTGACAGGACACCAGAGGAATTGCACACCTGGATTAAGGCAGTGGTGGATGCTTATCATTTCAGCAGAGAAGGCACTCTTATAAGGGAAGCCAGGGATTTGATGAACCCAAAGATCATCCAGAAAATGGAAGAGCTACAAAAGCTAGTCCAAAACAACTTCATGTGAAGATCATCCAGAGAATGGAAGAATCAAAGAAGCTAGTCCAGAACAACTTCATGTGACCATCAACTATAGTTCCCAAGCTTTTATGGCCTTATGGGTTCCGTAATCGGAAAATTCCCAAGTTCATGGATGCCAACCCTCGAACGTGGCTTTGCATTGCAGCAAGAAAGTATCCAGGCAACTTTATGAATCTAGGTATGAAAGGTGATGCATACTTTCTAAAATCCTCGTCGCGATTTGAATACTGAGATGTATAGGAGAACCTCTACAAGATACCGCTGCTCCACTTTATGACTGTAATTTCTTGTATAATAGGCTGTCTTGTTGGGTAATATGACATTTGACATTAATATGAATGGAATGGAATGGAATGTTTTATTATGACATTTGACATTAATATTAATGGAATGAAATGTTTTATTATGCAAGTTCAGGATTTTAGAGGATTTTTCCGCGCATGCACACACTAGCGCACAAAATTGTTTTTTTCTTGGGTAGTTGGGGGAGTGAGAGACTGGCTAGTAGACATCCTACTTGTGCAACGGACTTGCAAGTGGTGGAGTTATTGAATAATAGTCATCGGGAAGTAGGTAAAAGTTCTTCTGGTTGGAGAAGCACTTTTCATATATATATATATATATATATACACACACACATCATAAATAAATCATACGACATCCGGAGTTATGGACCAAAAAGAACTACAATTGAATCTTTAACACAGTACTGTAGTAGATATGGATTATGACGTGTTTATTTTGAAGATGAAAATATGTTTAAGAGTGAAAATTATAAACAATTGTTATAGATATCTTTACACTATCAATGATTTCAATTTTAACATATACATAGTACTATAGTAGATATGGATTATAAGATTAAAACGTATTTATTTTGAACTTGAAAATATGTTGCGCGATTGATCACAGATGTTAAGCTGTTCTCAGATGACCAGAATAAGAGAACCAAGAACATACCCACCACCAACTACGGTCATTTCGAACCCTAACCCAGATTCACAAACCCTTCTTGAAGTTCAAATCAAGGCCTATTTGTATTCATTGCTGCCACTGATGAACTAACTTTCATCTTATACTGCATCCAGTCTGATTTCATATATTGGTAACCTAAGAAGTTCAATTCTGTTTCCAGTGTACCTTAAAGATACATAAAATAAATATAACTAATGTTGGTACCGTATTTTAACAAAACAGAGTTTCATGACAAAAGCAGCAAATTTTATATAAGGCTTAATTTCTATACTGAGAATGCTAGCTAAAGATAATAAAACCAAAATCCAAAAGCCAAACATATATGTAATTCTAGTGCAATTATTAGAAAACCAAAGCCACACCAACTGTACATAAAAGCTTCTCACCACCAAGCAGCTGAGAAGCCACAAGAAAAATTATCATCCGCAGTTTACACACCTTCCAAACTAATGTTTACGCAAATAAGAGAAAATAAGAAAGATAATGTGTTTTTGTAGCTTCGGCAAATTCATGGATGCATTACCGTTATATGAGAATATTTAAGCCCGTTTCAGCAGCACCACCATAATAACCATGACTGCCAAACCCATGAAGGACGCTCCCAGGGCTTTATCAACAAGGGTGGGTCGAGCACTTCCATCATCACTTGCATCCTTTTCTGCGCCAAAAAAAGACTGAAAATAATCCGATAAGCTGCTCATCATATCAACAACGGTAAGCTTAAGGTCCTGCAGATAATCCAAAAACCAAGTCCCAGCGTCTCCAGACTCCACTGATTTTGGTGAATCATCAAAGCTCTCTGGATAATGACGATACTGGGTTTCAGCATCAGCAAATGAATTGTTTACAGCGGCTTCTATATTTGTCAAAGAAGCACCTGAAATGAGATGTAATTAATTATCAAAGTAACAAATGCGGTAACTGAATGGGCAACAGAACAACTCTTACTAGTCTTCTGTGACTGCAGGAATTCCGTAAGCGCCTCATTCTGTAATACAGCATCCCACACCTTGGGGTCACAAGCAATCGAAGCAACAACACTCTAGGAAAAAAAAACAAAAATCACTTACTATGTTCCGATCGTCCAATCATCAAATTATGTGATGTGTCGCTTACACTAAAACATAAGACATGAAGCGCAAGGCAAGCAATACGTATAACAGAGCAGGAAATGATGATTGGACGCCGAATTAAGCAAAAACTTAATTCGCAGTCATGTACTAATCAGGCATTAATTTTTATTCCCACCATGTTACAAAATTACCCAGCATTATAAATGATGCACCATTTGCTTGAGAATTGACGCTATGCCGCAGCGTGTCAAAAACTCTTTGATATTGACCAGTTTTAAAAAGACATCTTTTAGCTAATTCTCTGGATTTGGAACCCCAAAAGCTATCTTATTAAAAACTATCCAACATTATACTTCCAATTATCTAAAACCGCAGAAGGGGTTCACAATGCCCGATACGGGTCGAAAACATGAAATTCAGAGACCCCATCTGATGTTGAAGTAATTAAACTTTTAGTTGCTACAGTTCAACAAGAGCGTTTTATTCATATCTCATTTTCATCTAAAACAAGGATTAGACTCAAATCTAATAATGAAGAAATAATGGCAAAAGGCAGCGTTAGATTGAGAACCTGGGCTGCAGGACTTTCATGCAGAAACCTAAATGCCTGAAGAGCACCTGCGGGAGGTAGTGTTGTCTTGCTGGTAAGACATCCCTTGGTCTCTATATACTCCGTGTTCGAAAGCATGGACAAGCCAGAATTGTAAACAGCTCCAAATGGTTCCTCGCCCATGGTTGACTTGGACAGATATATCCTGAAAAACAATTCAAGCTAAATATGGGCTGATATGCACTAATTTTAAACTTAAAGAGAAAATAACAAATTTTAACATGCCACATCCATAAACCTAAAATTGATCACTAACAAAGACTAATCATAACTTTGACACCCACTTAAAACAATTTAGATGCCTGTTAATATTCAGATTTCAAAGGTGGCAAGTAACTGATCTTTAATCACATGAAATCACAGTAATTGTTTAGTGTTAAAACTAGTTTCTTGCAATTACAAATTTAAATGAGCTGCAAAGGCTCAAAAGAAGAAGGGACAACATTACTGAAACATCTCCACACTCAATTAAAGGGGAAAATAACTGCCCGTGAGCATCAAGCTCTAATGGAAACCACCAAGTGGCATCTTGCAACCTACGACCTCCAGCACTTCTAACCGCTCTATAAACTAGCCTAAGCAGCTGGAAAATGGCCTATGGTCGAAAGTAATTTTGTTTTCACAGCTACCTTAGACAATTGTTCATCAGCAAAATTCTTCACAATTAGGCCATTTGTATATATAGATGTCACAAGTAGTTCAAATTCAGAAATAGATGAAGAAAATAAGACTAAAGCTTAGACATGCCCAAAGGAGAGAAAAACATTGTATTAATTAAGCCTGGCATAATATATGCTAATCCTAAAACTCAAACCGGATTTCTATCGCACTCTTCTCTTTTCAGTTAAAATCAAGTTACCAGATAGAATGCAGTCTCAAGTACAGCAACTCCTCAACCCAACTCGCACTGCACAAACCCCCTCACATTTCTACCCCCTTTAATATCATCATAACTCTGAAATTTGCCAAAGTTAAGATAAGTGAGCAAGCTACCTAAGGTCGAATTTACCATTCTTAAAACATTGAAGCATAAATTTACAATCTTTGACTGAACTTTAATGGAAGCTCTCCCATAAACCATATAAATTGGGGACACCGGTACCCAACCAAACTCATCCCTGATTTCTCTACCCCTTGAATACAGGGAGCCTGGCACTGCCACCATCATCACTCTAATATCAGAAATGAACTGCTAGAACAGAATTATCTCATTCACAAGCTATTAGGAATCAAATACATGTTAAAAATGTCACATTAACTACTATAACAACTTGCTCAATATTTTTGAAAATGGAATAGCACTGCCCCACCAACATTAGCATGTATCACCAAAATGCACTGATTATTAAATACCACTCCAAATCCAAACAATAAACATGTTTAAAATGCATTCCAAAACATTAACTAGTACACGAAATAAAGCACCCGAAATAAAAAGGCGCCTAAAAGATGCAGCGGGACACATTGGACTGTATTATCCCAACCCCATGTTTTAGACAGAAGATCAAATTCATTTAACATTGATGTTCTGTCCCGAAGATATTAGGCAATAAAGATGGCATTATTTCTTTCCAATTATTTCTCAAAATGCTACTGTACATGAAAGTTTTCCCGGCTCATTCAAAAGTGGGTCCCGACCAGATCGACTCCGGAAAGCCCGAGATAATGATCCGGGATCATAGCCCGGATCCTGTATCTACACCATAGCCCGACCAGTACGTCAGCCTTGTGGTCCGTTCCGGGACTCGACCACCATATCCATCTTGTAACCCGACTCGAGGAACATATTTGAAGCAACTTGAAAATTCTAGAATAGATTTGTAGCTCAAGATAATGTCATAAAATAGGCATAAAGTAACTGACGTGTAAAGTAAGGAAAAAATTCCAAAATAGGAAATGTTGCCCTAATGGGCCAAAAGCCCATAGGGAAAATGTATATAATCCAATGAAGAGTAATGAGAAAACATCTTTTTTGGTGTTGTGCAAATTTTGTATCTACACAATGGCGCCGTCTGTGGGAAATTCGGTCATTTTATCCGCCGACCATCTTCCCACCTCAAAAAACTGAGCGAAACCCAGATATATCCACCAAACCTTCAATATCGTCCACCCCGCCCAGATAGAGCCATGCCTGTAACGAGATCCCATTCAGAGGCGCTGATCCCCGGCGACCGACAACCGAGTGTTCCACCGACGATTGAACATCTCTTACGGCAGCTCAAAGAAGCCGAGAAACGTAGTCAGGCCGTCGAAGCAAGAAGCCTGGCGGCGGAGAGAAGAAGCGAAGAGCTATTGGCAAGGATGAATCAGACGACTATCCCACCGGTAGTTCCAGATCAGTCACAGATCCAAGGGCAAGCCAAACCACGGGAGGAACATGATGAAACCTCTCACCGACCAGGCAAGGCCCCGACTACAGGCGACATTCCAGTCACCGATGAACCTCTGACATCACAGAAGCTTCAGGAGATGATGGCGGAGTTTCAAAAGAAGGTCATGAGGGATCTCAGGGCCCGATCTACCGATGACCAGGCCCTCCAGGCCTCTGCCGACTCGGTTCAATCACCGTTCACTCTCGAAATCACCAGGGAACCGTTAAGAAGTTCCCCAAGAAGTTCCTCATGCCCAGATTCACTCCCTATGATGGAACGAAGGATCCCGAGGAGCACATTTACCAAATCCACCAAAAAATGACCATGTATGCCGACAACGAAGCCCTGCTGTGCAAAGTCTTCCCGACCAGTCTCGTCGATGCGCCACTCCTCTGGTTCAGGAAGCAGCCGCCGAGATCCATTGGCAGCTGACAACAACTGTCCGACCTCTTCGTGGCCCAGTATTTCGGGAACAAGAGGCAAAAGAAAACCATCTCGAGTCTCTTTACCATGACTCAAGAAAAAGGCGAGTCCCTCAAAAGCTTCCTGTCCAGGTTCAACGTCGAGTCGTCCTCAATCGACAACTGCGACCAACACTCAGCCGTGGAAGCCTTCAGGATGGCATTGATCCCGGGGACCAAGTTCCATCAATCACTTGTGAAGCGACCCCCCTCGGGAATTGGGGAACTCAATTCCAGGGCTCAGGGCCACTTGAGGATCGAAGAGGAGGAAACAACCTGACAGAAAAGAACGGCGTTGATCAATGTGGAAATCAGGTCGAAGGATAAGGTTTCAGATACATCCTGACATACTAATAGTCGCAAGCGCTCAAATCCCCCGATCCCAGCTTCATCTCAATTTCCCTCACAGCCCGAGAGACGCGCCAGGTTCGAGGAGAAGATCACCCCGCTGAAAGTGACCCTAGCGAAGCTTTTCCAAGAAAACAAAGCCAGAGGGATCTTCCAGAGTCCCCCCCAATCAGACAACCCCTCGACCAGAGGGATAGATCGAAACACTGCGCCCTCCACAGTGATTTCGGCCATACGACGAATGATTGCAGGAACCTGAGGCGTCAGGTCGAGACGATGATAACCCGAGGGGAGCTAAAGGACTACGTCCAACGGGATGGCCCGAGAACCAATCAACCCGCACAGAACAACCAACAGAATCAAGCTCCATCTCACCCAGTCAGAATCATTAATATGATCCATGGAGGTCCAGACTCACGAAGCGCCGAAGGGTCAAGACGATCACAAATGAGGAGGGCGCATCATGTCAGCAGGATAGTCGGGATAAACGAGGTTCACCACCGAACAGGGCAGTCTCAGATACTTTTCTCCCAGGATGACCTCCGAGACATCCAGGTCCCGCACAACGACCCATTAGTCATCACCCTGATGGTCTCAGGATGTCTTGTCCGGAGGGTCATGGTAGATCCGGGAAGCAGTGCTAATATAATGACCGAGTGGACTTTCGATAAATTGGAGATCGACTCGAGGAACATTGTGACTTCCAGGAATCCAATTGCCGGGTTCGACGGAAAGCAAGTCGAACCCCTCGGGGAGATCAGTCTGCCCGTATCAGCAGCGCAAAAAACCTTGTCAGAGACCTTTGTAGTGGTGGACGTGAAGCCCTCTTACAATCTACTTATGGGAAGATGATGGATTCACAGGATGCAAGGCGTACCCTCAACTCTCCATCAAATGATGAGGTGCGTCGGGCCAAATGGTTACGACATAATTGATATCAAAGGAGATCAAATAGCCGCCAAGCAATGTTACGCCATCACTGTCAAAGGAATGAAGGATAAGCCCGATCGGAAGAGGTCCCAAGAAGAGGATCAGGACCTGGACCCGCAGCCCAAATAGCAGTTACAGGACGGGGAGTCGGGTTCCCCGATCGTCGTAGAACCTCTGCAGCCGGTCTCAGTATTGCCTAATCAACCCGACAAGGTTACCTACGCAGGTACAAACCTCACCACTTGTGAATTAAATGAACTGACAACATTCTTACAGGATAATCATGACGTCTTCGCATGGAAGCATACTGATATGCCCGGCATCGACCCCTCTATAGCCCGACATACATTACATGTTGATTCGAACATACGACCTGTCCGACAAAAACAGAGGCGAATGGGGGGCCAAAGGAACCAGATCATAGCAGACGAAGTGTCGAAGTTGCTAGAAGCAGGGTTCATTAGAGAAGTTCAGTATCCTGAGTGGTTAGCCAACGTGGTGGTTGTGCAGAAAAAGAACGGGAAATGGCGAGTCTGCGACTTCACCGACCTAAACAAAGCCTGCCCGAAAGACAGTTTCCCCTTGCCCAAAATAGACCAAATGGTCGACGCAACCGCTGGCTACGATAGGCTGACTTTCCTGGATGCTTACTCGGGATACAACCAAATCCCAATGGACCCGACAGATGAGGAAAAAACCTCCTTCATTACTGAGACAGGTACATATTGTTTTAAAGTTATGCCTTTCGGACTAAAGAACGCAGGAGCTACATTTCAGAGGCTAGTGAACAGGATATTCAAAGGAATGATGGGTACAGTGGTCGAAGCTTACATTGATGATACAGTTGTCAAGGGCAGAAATAAAACTGACCATTTGGGACATCTTCGGAAAGTATTTGATGCCTTGAGGAAACACGGGATGAGGCTCAATCCAGCCAAGTGCTCTTTCGGGGTGTCATCAGGGCAGTTCTTGGGACACATATTCGACCGATCGGGCATACAGGCCAGTCCGACATAAGTGAAGGCTCTGCTCGAAACAAAAGAACCAACCACACACAAAGAAGTCCAAATCCTGACTGGAAGGGTTGTAGCCTTAAGCAGATTCATTGCAAGGCTGACCGATCGGTGCCAGCCCATCTTCCAGGCTATCAGAGCCAGGAAGGGAGAAGTGTGGGGACCCGAGCAGACTAAAGCCTTATCCCGATTAAAAGAATACATGCTCAAACCCCCCATTCTTGCGACACCCGAACCCGATGATGTACTACTCTTGTATCTGGCAGTGTCATCAGTATCAACTAGCGCGATACTCATCAAAGAGGACAGGAACCTCCAAATGCCCATCTTCTATACCAGCAAGGCATTGGCCGACCCCGAGACACGGTACAACAAGCAAGAAAAGTTGGTTTTATCCCTGATTAATGCCAAACGACGTCTCAGGCATTACTTTGAAGCTCACCAGATCATCGTCCCCACTTCCACTCCTATTCGTGTACTTATGGCAAAGCCCGATCTCTCCGGAATGATCTCTAAATGGGCCATTGAGCTGGGGATTTTAGATTTATGATATAACCTACGTTCCCAGGATCTCGATCAAAGGGCAGGTCGTGGCCGATTTCCTATTAGAAGGAGAGAGCGAGGAGGCAGATCAACCCGTTGAATTAGAAACGTGGAAATTATTCGTGGACGGCTCAATAAGCGCCAATGGGGCAAGCGTCGGGCTTGAAATCCATACTCCCGACGGGATTAAGTTACAGGTCTCGATGCAGTTACAGTTCTCGGCCACTAACAACGAGGCAGAGTACGAGGTGATCATATCGAGCCTAAGATTGGCCAGGAGCCTGCAAATACAATCCCTATCCGTATACAGTGACTCCCAGCTAATAGTCAGACAAATAACCAGCGAGTACGAAACCAGAGACCCCAAAATGGAATCTTATAGAGCACTAGTGCTCAAGGAGTCTGGAGGTTTTCAAAAGCTAACATTCAGTCAAATCCCTCGGGAGGAAAACACCTCCGCCGACCACTTAGCTAATCAGGCATCTGCTGCTGGCGAGGATATGACCCGAGTAGTACTGACCGACTTCATCGCTACACCGAGTATTCGAGGGCCCGACGAGCTGATATGCCTAGTACCCCGAGATCCTAGCTGAATGGATCCCATCATCGATTACCTCAGTATCGGGACGCTGCCAACTAATAAGGCAGAGGCCAAGAAAATTAGGATGAAGTCAGCCTGATACTCTATCATCCAGGGACAACTCTATAGAAGATTTTTCTCGGGTCCGTATTTAAGATGTGTAACTCCCTCCGAGGCGGGAACAGTGATGCAGGAGATACACGCTGGGGCTTGTGGAAATCACTCGGGTGCCCGTTCTCTAGCCCATAAAATCCTATCCCAGGGTTACTTTTGGCTTTACCTGTCCCGGGATACAGAGGAATATGTGCGTAAATGCAAAGCCTGTCAGATGCACGGCGAGGCTATACTCCAACCACCGGAGTTCTTGAACCCGACAATCGTTCCACATCCTTTTGCCCGATGGGGAATGGATATAGTCGGACCTCTCCCAAAAGCCATCGGGTCAAAGACCCATGTGCTCCTTGCTACTGACTATTTCACCAAATGGGTTGAAGCCGAGGCCTATCCTTCTATAAAGGGCAACCACGTGGTGAAGTTCATATGGAATCACATCATCTGCCGGTTCAGGGTGCCAAGGACCATCATGATGGACAACGGCACAAATTTAGACTGTGAACCGGTCAGGTCACTTCTGGCTGAGCATGGGATTAATCAGAATACCTCCTCGGTAGGGTACCCGCAAGCCAATGGGCAAGCAGAAAGAACCAATCGTTCAATCTTCAGCACCCTGGCAAAGAAACTTGAGAAGGCGAAAGGAGCATGGTTGGACAAATTACCAGAGGTACTGTGGTCGTATAGAACCACTCCCCGACAACCAACCGGTGAAACACCCTTTGCCATGGCATATGGGGCAGAGGCCGTAATCCCGACAGAGTATGCCGTCCCGACATTGAGATCAGTGGCCTGGGACGAAATATCAAACAATCAACGCTTGTCTCACGAACTCGACCTGCTGGAAGAGAGGAGAGAAACTGCCAGGATAAGACTGGCAGCGTACCAACAACGGGTCAGGAATCATTTCAACAAAAGAGTAAAAAGAAGGGGATTCCAAGTCGGGGACATGGTCCTCAGACGAAAGATTGGACACGTGGGCAAGCTCCAGGAGCCTTGGGAAGGACCCTACACCGTCACCGAGGTGATTGGTCGAGGGGCCTACAGACTGCTCAGGAATTCAGATAACAGAAGGGAACCGAACACGCAGAACGCATCCCGACTAAAGAGGTAATACCCATAGAGATGCTTTGTTTCGACCATTGTAAAGAGAGGCTACTAGAGCCCAAAGGATTGCAATGAAAGTTCCATTTTTCCCGATTATCTTCACTGGTCGAAATCGTCTCCATGATTATCCAAAACCTAAGTGTTGAATCCTCTCCATAGGCCCAAAGTGCCCGAGAGATCTTCACAGAACCATCAGCGGTCGGGTTTTACAAACTGTCAATTCCAAAACCTAAGTGTTGAATCCTCTCCATGGGCCCAAAGTGCCCGAGAGATCTTCACAGACCCACTAGCGGTCGGGGTTTACAAACTATCAATTTCAAAACCTAAGTGTCGAATCTTCTCCATGGGCCCAAAGTGCCCGAGAGATCTTCACAGACCCACCAGCAGTCAGGTTTTACAAACTGTCAATTCCAAAACCTAAGTGTTGAATCCTCTCCATGGGCCCAAAGTGCCCGAAAGATCTTCACAGACCCACCAGCGGTCGGGGTTTTACAAACTATCAATTTCAAAACCTAAGTGTTGAATCCTCTCCATGGGCCCAAAATGCCCGAGAGATATTCAAAGACCCACCAGCGGTCGGGTTTTACAAACTATTAATTTCAAAACCCAAAGTGTTGAATCCTCTCCGTGGGCCCAAAGTGCCCGAGAGATATTCAAAGACCCACCAATATTCTGTGAAACGCCCGACTATTTTTGTCTGGTGATATTGTTATTCTTACCAAAGTTACAATTCAATGTCCTGATTTCTATCAACATCGATGAAGCGTTGGATCATACATGTTCCCAACAAAATATGAATTAGCAGACACATTTATATTAAAAAGGCCCCGGTGGCCAAGGCTGATACAATAAGACATTGTTGAATTGTTACAAGCACAAGATAAAACAAAAAACGAAGGTCAAACGCCAGAAAAAAGGGACCCTACTCCACCACAGGAGGATCCCCATTACCACTTGAGGGATTGTTCCCAAAGGATTGTTCTTCTGTGGTTCCAGGCCCATCCATGCCAGAGCGAGAAGGCGGAGAAGGCAGATCGTCCTGAAGGAACTCGCCAAAGGTCACATCGTCGGGTTCGGCCTCGGGATCGTCATACGGAGGCCCAACTCCGATGCTGAGGTCCAGCTCCTCAATAGTCGGGATATGCCTTTCATCTTCAGGCTTTTGAAGTTCCTCTATGCACTCCCTCCAGCCCTGCTCGTAACAGTACTTGCAGGTCAGCTCAAAACGGGAGATCATCTATTTACCACCCTTGTGGCACATCTCTACCCGAGACCTCTCCACGCCCAGCGCATTCTCGATCTCGACCTTCTCCTCAAGCAACTGCAGCCCTGAAGCCTTTAACTTATTGACCTCTTCGGTTAGGGCCTGGACTTGGAGACCTAGGGCCTCCCGAGCCTGTACTTCTCGATTAGCCATCTGCTCAGCCTCCCGAGCCTTTCCCTCGAGCTCCGAGATCGTCCCCTTGGCCGATGCAAGCCCTTCTTCAACCGCGACAGCCCTGTACGTCAGGGACTGATCTTATCATTGGCCTTCTTGACCTGCTCCAGGGCCTTGGCACATCCAGCCTTGTGGACTTGAACATCCCGATTCAGGGCAGTTATGGCCCGGGTATCGTCCTCAAGCTTGCAGTTGTACGCCTGAGTAGCGTGAAGCATCTGAAAAGAAAAGAATGTTACCACAAAGGAATGTTAGCACAAAGATAAGGGGCGGAATAAAAGCGAAGTACAAAATAAATAAGGAAGTCATTACCCTCATCGCAAGCTCGGGACCGTTTAAAGCTAGGCTCATCCTGTCGTACCGACCCATATCCAACCTATCGGCTGGGGTCCATACCCCCAGGGCCATCTCCCGCAGAGCTTCTGAGTTCCCGATCGTCTGGTCCCCTACAGACAGATATGGATGACCCTTCCTAGTATCCAGCCTGAACCGGGGACTGTGGGGAGCCTTTCCCCCACTCTCGGCAGCTTTCTCTATCTCTCTATTATCTTGTCTCCTAACATTTTTGGAAATGGCAGTGCGGAGCCTGGAAAGTCGAGATTGACCGTGATCCACGTCATCAGAGCCTAAGTCCTGAGTATCCGACACTGGCAGGAACACCCGATGCTACATTTCGGCTAGAGCTGGGCCTGACTGAAAGGTCGGTCCGTGAGGGGTTCTGGTCCAAACCCGCTGAGCTCGGGACCAGAACACGCTCACCCTCGACCTCGACCCCATCCAATGTGCCCGTTTGAGGCTCATGAGAAGGAGGGGGCGGGGGTATGACCGGAGGATGCTCCACCGGAGGTGGAGGAGGGGGCGTGCCAGCAGGGTCTCCAGTCACTCTAGCTGGTTGACTGTTGGCAGGATTCCCTGGGACTGGAGGGACATCAACCCCACAGATAAAGGAGGTAGAGCCAGTGTCAGTTTTTCTGGCCCTCTTGATCGATAGTTTAGGCATGACAACCGCTTTCCTCTTCTGCTGGCCCCCAGACATTTTTCTCTTAAGTTTTTTCGCTCCCGATTTAGTCGATGTAGAACCCGAGGCTATCGTCGGTACGGATTCTCCCGATGCAAGCTCCTGCAATACAGATCTGGTCAGGCAATTCTGGCTATCCCTCAAATCCTAACTCCATACTCTAGCTCGCAACATTTCAAATCGGGATCTTATGTACCCGACCTCCCTTTTTTCCTGAGGAGCCTGCAGGAAACCCATAACTAGCATGCCCAACTTATCGTTGCACAGTTCGCATTGGCAAGAGGCTCGGGTATGAAAACTCTTAAACTCGGGAAGTCGGGTTGGCTGGAAAACATGGTTGACAGGTATGTTCATAGCGTCGGGAAGACCACTCACTATTATCATCCTTTCTTTCCATCCCTTATTGGAGGTCGGGACGTTGTCACACAACTTCCTCTTAACATATGAGGTTAGGTTGTACCGACCCCTATTATCCTTCTGTTCTTGAAGTTTGTACGAAAACAGAAGCTCGGCCAAACCTAAGTCTAGGTTCAATTCCTTATTAATCAGTAAAATCATGGCCAGAATCCTATAAAAGTTAGGACCGACTTGAAGAGGGGCCAGACCCAAAGTCGCCAGTGCCAAGAGGAAGAAGGGATGAATGGGAAACTTCAGTATGGCAAGGTGGAATGAGGAAAGCAATATCTCTCCGTCCTCTAGCCCCTGACCGATCCTAAAATCTGCGTCCCGAGGGTAATGCCTAACCCTAACCCCTTCAGGAATCCCGAGGCTCTTCAGTTGAGCGAATATCCTGTATTTGGAGGGGAGAGGGTCAGTACAGAAATTCTCCTCTTCCTCAACATCCTGATCCTGATTAGTCCCGACATCACCCTCTACGACTCGACCCCCTACATCCTGAGTAACCTCTGGTGGACTAGACCTAACGACACGGGTAATCTCAACGGACGGGGTGCTAACTGAGGCTACGGGATCAGTAACGGTCAGATCGGTGTCTGTCAGTTGCAGGTTACTAACCGACCTAGTGTCATCACTCCCAAACATATTTGACGAAAGGTAGAAGAATGACTTACAAAAGGTAAAGGAGGTCCCAACAGTTTCCCCCTTTGTGTTTTTCTCCGGTGAGTAATTTGCAGAATCAGGCAACCCTATCAACGGACGGAGAAGGATGCTTCCGGTCAAAACTTTGCAGCAGGACTCGAATCTCTCCACACAATAAAATAACCTACCACGGTCACTGGAGTTTGCCGAAATCAGTGAGACGAACAGTGGATTATTTGGGTTTGGGAGTGGATTTGAGGTTGCGCGGAGGGTGGAGTATATGGCAGAGAGAACGCTGAGGGAGAACAATTTGAAAATATTTGAAAATGTTGCAAGTGTGGCGTGTGAGAAGGATATGCAGGTTATATTGACTTGACGCTTCAGCTAACCGGGTCAGGGTATCGAACCGACACGACCCGGCCCATTCCACGCGTATCGATGTCATCTCAGCCACAGGTTCAAAATTGCAATGATTACGACGGCTGCGGCATTCAATGCGCCCCCGCGTCATCCGGCACGCGTCCCGTAGCCACTTCGAGGGCTTTTGATGGGCCCTAAGGTTCTTTCACCTAATGGGCCTGTCGAAAGAGGCCCATAAGCTAAAAGAGGGCATGTGTACATGAAAGTTTTCCCGGCCCATTCAAAAGTGGGTCCCGACCAGATCGACTCCGGAAAGCCCGAGATAATGATCCGGGATCATGGCCCGGATCCTATACCTACACCATAGCCCGACCAGTACGTCAGCCTTGTGGTCCGTTCCGGGACTCGACCACCATATCCATCTTGTAACCCGACTCGAGGAACATATTTAAAGCAACTTGAAGATTCTAGAATAGATTTGTAGCTCAAGATAATGTCATAAAATAGGCATAAAGTAACTGACGTGTAAAATAAGGAAAAAAGTCCAAAATAGGAAATGTTGCCCTAATGGGCCAAAAGCCCATAGGGAAAATGTATATAATCCAATGAAGAGTAATGAGAAAGCATCTTTTTTGGTGTTGTGCAAATTTTGTATCTACAGCTACACATCATCAGGGTGAGATTGAACATCACACTATAAATTAAAGCAACATAACTCCATCAACAGCCACAAAAAGAATGAAATAATAATAATAATAAAAGTCTTTAAAGATTTCTTTATTCTTTCATTTGTTATTCTGAATTTATAACCAGTTGTACTGATGTGCCTCCCCTCTTTAACATTAAACCCACCACAATCTACCAAGCAAATCCCAGTGACACCACCATGAAGACATCTCGGGAACACAAACAAACATATATACGTTTAACATTGAAACCAAGATTCTACCAAGAACCATCGAAATTCTACCAAAATGCGCTTCAAAATATATCAGAAATTATTACAACTTTCTACAGGGAAAGGGGTATTCCAAAGTTAAATTAATTTTTATCTAAACCAAAATGCGCTTCAAAATATATCAGAAATTATTTTGTTCAGTAGGTAGAATAATCAAATAAATCAGAAGTTCTTAATTAATGATATCAATTATATAATACTATTGTGATTCTTGCGAAAGTGAGATACTATGCAATCATAATTAACACAAATCTAAAATATTGCACAAAAATGAAGAAATTGGGGAAATATATATATACATATATATGTATGTATATACTTATCAACAGCGTCGCTGAGTTCCGAAGTGGCCTGTTTCGCTTCCTGCATACTAGGGATACCTCCGAAGACGATCCTGGGCATCGGTTCGCCGGCATCCATGAGCAATTCATCTTCTCCGCCGGCGAATTCCCAGTCGTCCCAAACAGGCTTCTGCAACGGAGCGGTCACGGCGTTGGACTTGCCATCGTCGGAGGACGAAAGGATCGCCGATACAGGACGAGTAGCTTTCCTAGCGGCGGCGGCGATTGGGTGCTCCGCCGGCGACACCGGGGGTAAACCGCGAAGAGCGCTGTTGGCGACGCCGATTCCGGAGACCTTAGCCGCTGCCCTCATGACTCCTCCACCTCCCATTATCGCCGGGACCGAAACCCTAATTGAAGATCTGAATTGGCGAATTGGTTGCGTTACAAATACAGCATCCAATTTCTGGATATATATAGAGGCTTTTATATATAGAAAATTATATACATGTATATGTGTATAGTGATTGAGATTAAGAGGGAATATGAAAGATACGTGTAGTACGTGATTTAGGACTCTGCCACGTACAGTATGATAAGATATATAAGGCAGAGAATTGAAATATTATTAAAAAAAATTGAGTGTGATTTTATTTTATGTTTTTTGGGAAAGAGTTTTTGTTTGACGTATCGTATTCCCTTTATATGCATATATATATATATATATATATATATGCAAATGATGATGATTGACTGAGCTCCTGTAATTATGTGATCAATTAAATGGACTATTTAAGGACATTTTGATCAAAAAAATAATTATCTGTTTGGGCAAAAAAAAACCTATATGTTCAAACAAATTCTTATAATTCATTTTTTTTTTATCAAAGAGACTCTTTGAAGGGTAAAAAGACTATATTATACAAAAATTAAATAAAAAATGGATAATACCACCTAGACTCCTTGAATTTTGTCTATATTCCACATAGACCCTAAGAAAATTATAAACGAAAAATATATATATTTTGGACTAATTTTTTTTATATTTTATTCTAAAATTTAAAAAGTGAACTATAAACGAAAATAAAAATGAACTTAATTTTTTTATATTTTACCCTAAACATATATATTTTTAATAATTTATTTTCCCCAAACACTACATCAAATATTGTTTTCGAAAAATATATAAATATATATTTCGGAAAAATATATATATATTTCATAAAATATATATATTTTTGATTATTTTTCTGATTTCGGAAGAGTAACAGTATGGTATTATTCGAGTGTTAAAAACTTTGACAAACATCATTCAAAACGAATTTTTCTTTAGAAAGCTAAAAGCAACAAGAATCCAAACAGAATCTTAGTATATTTTGATGATGAAAGATCAAGGGATTCTCATAGCTCAAGCCAAACTGGTGGTATACTCTTATGAGTCTTATCCTGTTAAAGATCACCATATATAGTAATCATGCTTGACAGCATAAAGAGACCTATAGTAGTAGGTGATTTTTATGCAGCATATGAAAAATTCAAAAAAATAAAAATTAGTAGGTAAATACTCACATATTCATATATTGGGGAGGAAGGTGATACCATTAAACTACAATAGCGTTTGGCAAAGCTCAAAAATCTGGAGGTATGTGCATCCGCATTAATGTCACTAAATTTGTTTCAGTTTGTGGAATTGGTAAAAGAAAAAACTATTCCTTTTGCACGTTAAATGTGTTATGTGCTTCTTCTGTGTGTGGGTGTAGCAAATGTACCTCATGTTTAATTCATGAATGCAACAACAAATTTTATAAACCAATAGTTTATAGTTGATTAGATGAGGCTTTCATTGGTTTGATAGCTAGATAAATATTTAGTTTAGAAATTTATATATATAGTTGATTTGTTTATCAATCAAATACCACTGAATCTTTTTTATTTTCATGAATGGCTTTAACATTTAGTTTCTTTTTTCAGTGTTTTTAATTTATGAATATATATTTTAAATTCAAATCCAATTGCACTTGTTTTTGAAATTGTTTTAGTCTATTTGATAAGGATTTATTTTTAATTTTTTTTAAAAAATTAGATTTTATATTCAAACTCTATATTTGAGACTTATTTTATATATACATATTTATATTTTATTTTCCAAAGTTATATACGATCTAAAATTCAAACAAATATTTCTCTTTATTTAAGCACCAAATCTCCTTCCCTTCAGTGCATTCTCCTCCAAAACACCTGCACATTCACACAATTTCATTAAAGTAAAGTAAACAAATAAAATATAAAAGAAAATAACATTTTTCTATTAATTTCCTCATACCTATATCAATAATCATAGTTTTGAAGATCTGAATTGATGAATATATAGAGATGAGACGTTTATATATCGAGTATGAAGCACCCTGCCACGTAGCCTATGTATAAGATAATATAAGACATTTATTTGATTCACTGTTTTTTTTCTGGTAATTAACTGAATTGAATAAAAAAAATAAAGGGAAATATACAATAAAGGAAAAGAAGCAGCCCAAAGTAAGCCCAAAAGGTTAGGGCAATAGTTAGGACATTCCCTAATTAACAAACAGTATTTATTAGAAAAGAAAGAAAAAATACACCAACAACACTAAATCTTCCAAAGATTAAAATTCACAAGAGGCTTCCAACATTCGAAAATTTACAAGAGGATTCAATCATGCACCATCATACAGAAAAGATGGTCTCAAAATAGATGTTATGGTCATCGCACTGAAATTGGAGAAAATCAATGGTAGGGTCAAGGGGGTTGGGGAGGATGGGGTGAAGGAGGATGAATTGGAAAATAATTGGTTGGTTCGGAGTCAAGGTGGAGGTGATGGTAATTGGGAAAAGTAAAGAAAACATTGTTTTGGGCGTGGTTGAAGAAGGATTCTTGCAAATTCCAATCGACAACCATAGATTCAGCAAGAGGGCATATGCACTTCACAGAGAAAATACGAACCCGAACCGAATCAATGATGGTTTTCAAGGTGGTGGGTAAGGCTTTATCCCTAAAAACTCTGTTGTTTCTTTCATGCCATATGTGATATGTAAAACTAGCTAGAACAAGCTTCCATATCATGACTGCTCTTCTTTAATATGTTTTTCCAATTGGAGGATGCCCAGATGAGAAATTATCTCCATGTGTTAGGGCTAGTATAAAATCCACATTTGTGTTGTAACTCCTCCAAAATTCTTTTTAAGTAGCTGCATTGATGAAAAATGTGGTTATGATCCTCTGCACCATTGAGGCAAAGGTTGCAAACATTGGGTTGCATAAGGTAAGAAAGACTAGATTTATTTTTGGTTTGAAGCTTACCTTGAATTGCCAGCCAAAGGCAAAATGTGTGTTTAGGGATCATATTTTTGAACCACACCAAATTGTGTCAAAAAGGTTGGGGGAGGGTTGGGGATAGGGAAATGATAGTGTGTTTAGTGGTATACTGATTAGTAGGTGAAGGAGACCAATAAACAATGTCATTAGATTTGGTATTTGGGTTAGGTAAAGAATAAAGGTCATAGTGATTTGATTAAAGGTTGCGAAGGTATCTGGGCTAGTTCCAATGACCATTAACCAAGATGGATGAAACCATAGTATGCCTGTTATGTTGCCATCTATTCCTTTGGGGAGATTGTGATACAAGCTTATAGAGGGGGCCACAAGGAAACTAATCATCAAAGAAGATCATAGTTGAGTTTCCATAACCAATCTTGTGTTTGAGAAAAGGTTGAGCTATATTTTTAAGCTGTAAAACTTTTATAGGCTCAATATTTACATGAAGAAAAAGATTAGGTTGAAAAAGATTTTAAAAAATTTCTTTGTGCTTCAGAATAAGTTTGATTTTTTTTCTTGAATAATTTTTTAAATTATTGAAGCAAGCTTAATATGTTAGATAATTATTATTAGACATAGAAATAAAAATACTTCCAGTATTCACATAAGTCATGAAATGTTTTCAGTTATATGAAGAAAAAAAAAAGGTTAGTGCCAATATATGAGGAATCTTTTTAATTCATTTAATCATGTGAACATCCATCCATGTGTGGATATATATATATACATACACACACATCGTATATGTCTCTTCTGTAAAAGTATTGAAGTCAAATTATAAAAGGCAATCTCTTAAAATAATTAGAACTTCACTATATATATAATGTTAGGAATTTAAATTATAAATTAGTAATTCATATTTTATTTTAATAAATTTAAATAAATTAATTACATACATGTAAATAATCATTATTAAAATTTATAACACTCTCCAAATAATTATATAAAAATACCAAAATACCCCCTTCCAACTCTCCACCACCACCAAACCATTCCAAATAGTGCTTGTTTGGCTAATGGAATGGAGCCAAAATTTTGGGTTTGATTTGAAAAAATGACACCAAACCATATTTGGTAAATGAAGTAGAAATTTGGTACCAACACTGTAGCAACTCCATGGAGCCAACTTTGTGAAGGAATTTTGGAAAATTTGGAACCATCTTTTTTTATGGTTCATGGTTTTGGTTTTGGTACCAACACTGTAGCAAATTCATTTTTGATATTAATAAATTTTGAAAAATTAAATATTTATGAAAAATTAAATATTTCAAAAAATTAAATATATTAATATATTAATATTAATATATATTATATTTTTATTAATAAATAAAATGTGAAACCCATATTTTAATATATTAATATTAATATATATTAATATTTATTAATAAATAAAATATGAAACCCATATATTAATATTTATTAATATATTAATATATTTATATTAAAATATATTAATATTAATATATTTTAATATTTATTAATATATTAATATTCAGAATTTCAATCCATACCAACTCTATCAAACATGATTTGGTTTTTTAGCATCACTTTTTCTCACACCAAAACCATCTGCACCAAATATGATTTGAAACCAAAATAAAACCACACCAACTCCAACCAACCCAACTCCAACCAAACCAAAACCAAAAACACTCCACACCAAAACCAAAAACCAAAAACCAACTTCATACCCTCTACCAAACAAGCACAGTGTTCAAGATGGAGTGGTGTGAATGGTGTTTTGAAATCAGTGTTCAAAACTCCCCAACTTCGTCCCTAACTCAGTGAAATTGTTTGTGATCCACCTGTACCGCCACATTCTAGAGAAGAACGTGTACAAGATCCACCAGATGTACAAGACCTCCTTCCAAACCCTAAGCGACCGCTTGTTCAATGACACTCCCTGGCTCTCCGTCGACGTCGTCTCTCCCTCCGTCGAAAACGAGCACGTCTTCTGCTTGCTCTTTCGCAAGATGTGGTTTCGCTACGCCAGATTGTCTCCCACTCTCAGGCAACGCATTATCCATTCTTGGGACAACAATTGCAGTCTCTGCCAGGCAATCATCAATTTTTTACATTCACACACATATATACAGGGTTGGAGCTACGTGTCGGGGAGGGGGCCATGGCCCCTCCCAAAATTTTCAAAAATTTATTTTACTACCCAAAAAACTATATATTTTACAAATGAATTTATAAAATTTGCATATGACCCCTCTCAAAAAAATTTAAAAATCCCGTTATACCTCAAAATACGTTATATTTTATGAATAAGTAACTTGCATGTGCCTCCCAAAAAATTTCAAAATTTTTTATTATTACCCTAAAAAATATATACATTTTATGAATAAATTCACAAAAAATTGCACGTGAATTTTATTTGTATATGTATGTATGCTAGTGGTGAATGCTTTTCTGTGTAGGTCATCATAGAATAGGCGGAACAAACAGCATGAATTTATACATTTTAGTCCTTTTCGTGTGTGGGTTTTGAATTTTTTTTGTGTATTGATTGCTTATATTTGTGTGTTGATATTACAGGTGGTGTCATCAATTTTTACATTCACACATATATTTATATATATGTATGTTAGTGGTGAATGTTTTTTTTTTTTATGGGTTATCATAGAACGAGAACAGAAACATGAATTCATATATTTTAGTCCCTTTCGTGTGTGGGTTTTGATTTATTTTTAGTATTGGTTGCTTATATTTGTGTATTAATTTTACAGGTGGTGTTGCAATATGCAGCTACCAAACCAGTGGTTGTGGGACATGGTTGATGAGTTCGTGTATCAGTTTCAGTCCTTTTGCCAGTATCGGGCTAAGAGGAAGAACAAGACGGAACAAGAAATTGCGCTCCTCTGCCAATTTATCCGTTATTGCGAGGTGGTGGAAGGGTGGAAGAGAGTGGGTATTTTTGAAAGTTTTTTTTTTAGAGTATTTTGGACTTCAATAATAATAATTATTTGTAATTAGTTTACTTAAGTTTATCAAAATAAAATATGAAATTTTATTGTTTAATAATTTGTAATTTAATTAAGGCAAACAAGCATAAAATCCTCTCATGTTTTTTTTGCTCTTATTTCATTATTCTCATATTTTTAAAATTAGCAAACTATCCCATTTATACCACTATATGCCCAAATTACCCCAAATATTTCATTTTATCATTATCATTTATATTAAAATTTAAACAAAATATATATATATTAAATTTCAATTTTTTTTATAAAATTCGAAAATAATATATAAATTTCGGAAACATCTAAAATTTTGAAACAAATATATAAAATTCGTAAAAATTATACAAAATTCTAAAAATATATAAAATTCGAGAAAATATATATTAAATTTTGAAAAAACATATAAAATTCGAAACAAATATATAAAATTCGTAAAAAATATATATATTAAATTTTAATTTTTTTTATAAAATTCGAAAATAAATATAAATTTTAAAATATATATATATAATTTGAAATAAAAATGATGTACCTAAAAATATAAGAAACTATATTGTTGCATGTTGTACCTAAACATGAAGTAGGTGAGCATGTTGATTCTATTTTGAAGAGACGAGAAATGTGAAGATCAAACCCATAAAAATCATGTTTTAATATTAATTTTCTCTCTTATCTAGTGGTTCGTGATTTACGGTTCCCCCAATGGTACTGAGTGAATCTGCATATCCAATAAAACAATCCATTTTGATTGTCCTATTGGGATCACAAAGCACCCCAATGACATATAAAAATAAAAAAATATATTAATTTTGAAAAAAATATAAAATTTGATTTTTTTTATAAAATTTTAAAAAACATATATTAATTTCAAATATATATATAATTCGGGAAAAAATATAAATTCAAAAAATTTGTTCGCCGAATTTTATATTTTTTTTTCAAAATTTATATATATTTTTCCAATTTTATATTTATATTTTTACGAATTTTATATTTATTTTCGAATTTTCTAATTTTTTCAAAATTTAATATATATATTTGAATTTTATATATATTTTTACGAATTTTATATATTATTTTTGAATTTTGTATATTTATTTTCAAATTTTATAAAAAAAATTCAAAATTTAATATATATTTTTGAATTTTATATATTTTGTTTAAATTTTAATACAAATAATAATGATAAAATGAAACCTTGGGAGTAATTTGGGCATATAGTGGTGTAAAGGAGGTAGTTTGCTTGTTTTAGAAAGATGAGGGTAGTGAAATGGGGCAAAAAAAAATATATAGGGGAGATTTTGTAACCCTTAAAAATATAAGGGAGTTTTATGCTCTTTTGCCTTTAATTAATCTCCTAACATTTACCTATGTAGTTTTCCAAATTTTGACTCATCTATATTTAGGGTTTGGTGCTAAATATAGTTGAGTCAAAATTTTCTTACTATTTCAAATTGAGATAATGAAGCCCTCATAATTTTATTACCATTTTTAACTAAATAACTAAGTAATTCGACAAAATTAACCTTAAATGGTCAGTTACCAGCAATTAAGTTTCATAGTTGATCACTATTCATATTTTCTAAATTTGATGCTCACTTAAGGCGAAATATGTTTAGGTTTGGTCACTAAAAACTAATTTTCCTTTATATATATAACAAATGATGATGATTGATTGAGCTCTTGTAATTATTATGTAATTTTATGTCTGCATCATTATAAATGGATATGTTTACGGACAAAAATATTCTCTTGCTTCTCAGGAAACAAGATAAGTTTACTCACTTTTTAGATTGACTTTTAGATGTGATTGACATAAATATAAGTTCACGTTTAAAATTTAAGAATCATATCTAACAGTCAATATAAAAAGTGAGTATGCTTGCTCACTTTTTTTTTATTTTATTTTTCTCATTTGTTTTCCTAATGGAAAAGGAGAGGAGGTTTGAAAACAAAAAAAAATTGTAAAATTGGAATTTCCTTTTTTAAGAGCATATTTAGAAAATCTTTCTAAATATTTTTAAATTTAAAAGAGAAAAAAGGAATGATATATTTTACTATTGAAGGATCAAAAAATATGACAAGAGTTTAAATTAGAATGATAATTGTATAATTTTTTGATTCTCGAATAATTTTTTTCTTTCTCTTCAAGTTTTATCTAACTTATCTAGAGAATTAGAGTTACGCCACAAATCAAGATTGATATATTTCACACACACCAAATTTGACTTATTTTTACTCTTGTACAAATATGTTTTACAATGAAATTAAAATATATGTTATTAATATATATATATATGAGTGTATATTGGCTTATAGCTGTATATAGATTATGTGAGATTAATGGTTTGTAGGAGTCTCTCGTCTTTATTCTTCTCTATTTTTTTTTAACATTATTAAAACAAATATATAGCTACAAGTATACCAAAAAAAATTTTAAGATGATATTTACGAAAAATATGCAAATACATTGCCATAAAATAATATAATTTCTTTATCTCAAAAGAATATAGAATGGTATATATATAGTGATATGCTGCAATAAATTAATATATAATATTATATCTAAAAATAATATGTAGTAATATGCAGCCATAAAGTAATATATAGTAAATATATATATAACTGAATATCTATATATCTCATATAAATATGTTATTATTAATAATATGTATTAATTTCATTGTAAAAATATTTGTATGATAGTTAATGATTTACATGGTGAGGGACCGAGCCACAAAATAATTTAATAGGGGGTAATCTTTAAAAGTGACAAATATATTAAAAATAATAATAAGAAGAAAAAGAAAAAGAATTCAAAATACATTAATAATTCATTTAAATGGACTTTGGGCTCTTGGTTGTGGGTTAGATGGATCATAACAAGGGAATTAGGGTTCAATTAGCTAGTTTATTGAAATAATTTATATATTACATACACTTTTAATATATTTTTTAGCATAATAATTTTATCTTTAAAAATAAATTAAACTTTAAAATTGAGGAGTAATAAGCAAAAAAAATTTAAAAATTGAATGGAGGACAAATCTAAGTTTTTTTTTCCATATATCCCTTGAAATAGTTTATATTAATATAATAAATAAAAAATAAATCAAAGGGGCAACTGCCCCTAATGCTTGAACGTGGCTCAGTGCGTGTACATGGACTACCTTAAAATTTGGTTTGAAAAAAAACTCCGATTGTGATTTGCATTCATCTAGCAGGAGTAGGGAAGCCACTTAAATTTATTATATATTCTCTCACTTAATCCACTAGACATATGTATTGGAAAAAAACACTGAAGTAATTTAATTTTGTTATAGAGGAAAAATCCTTGTACATAGGAACTCCAATAGATCATGAAAAATTATTCAATATTTGGGAAATAAATATTGCATGATATTTTAGAATAGTAACAAGACAATGGGACAATATGCTCAGACCACATCATAAAAACATACATATATGTGTATGTAGATATATATTTCTATCAATCAAATAAAATTCTATTCCGCAGCCGGACCAATAGAATCAGACTTCAAAGAGAAAATAAGCTACGAGTCACCCCTCATTTGTCCCATAATACATATATGTGTTTGAATCTCACATTCTACTATTGAAGGGACCTGGATCCTCTACGGAGAGTCCTCCATCCGCTGCCACGTGTTGCCTTGTATTCCTGACATGTGGCATCTTAAACTAGACAAAAAATTAATTAAAGTCAAGCATATAGGTCATTGGTAGAAACAAGGATAAATGTTAAAAAAAATGGCCAATTTAGATCTGTAATGTTTCAATTATAATGGCATGGAATAAATTAAAAAAAGAATTTAAATTTATTTAAAAAAAATATTACTGTTTTATTTAATTTTTATATTTTATAATTAAATGTGTTTTATTTTTAAGGTCGACAAAGGCCGGCCTAAATAAAATAATAAAATAAACAAACAAAATTATTTGAATGTTAAAAAAAGGTATATAGTATTTAGGATATATAAAAGATAGGTACAAAAATAAAATATCTTGAAATATCTTCATACTAAAAAATAAAATATCTTGAAATATCCCCATACAGAAAAAATAAGAGATTCAATTTTTTTTTAAAATATGAAATATAAAAGATAAGTATAAAAATAAAATATCTTGAAATATCTTCATGCAAAAAAATTGAGAGATTCATTTTTTTTTAATATTTAAATAAAAAAAATGGTATCATATACTTTTTTTTTAAGGTCGACAAAGACAAGAGTTAATAAAAATCTTAAAAAGAAAACACATTTAATTATAAAACAAATATAAAATATAGAAACTAAATAAAATAGTGATATTTAAAAATATATATTTAAATTCTTCTTTTAGTTAATTCCATGCCGTTATAATTGAAATATTACACATCTAAATTGAAAAAAAAAAAAGGGTAAAGATAATGGGAAAGGGATTCTTGCCATGCTTGACTTTAATTTAAAAAAATGGGTAATTTGCATTGACACCCCCTGAGGTTAGGGTCAATAGCAATTAGATTTCGGTCAACCTTTTTTTGGCACTCACACCCCCTGAGGTTCCTCCTTCGTTGCAATGACACCCCCTGGACGGGTGAAATGACTATAATGCCCCTTTAATTATTTCACTTATTACATTAGGGTAATATATAAAGTATGAAATTACTCATATGCCCAAACACTTCATCCCTCTAAAATTACTAATTACACTTTCACCCCTTATTACAAAATATATATATTACGAAAATTACAATTTAATTTTTTTTCTTTATAATATAATTTGTATATATAATTACAAAAATTAAAATTACGAATATATATATATAATTTTTAAAAATATATATAAAATTTGAAAAAATATATAAAATTCGAAAAAATATATAAAATTTGAAACAATATATAAAATTAAAATATATATATAAAATTCGAAAAATATATAAAATTCTAAAAAATATATAAAATTTATATATATATATATATATATATATATATATATATATATATATATATATATATATAAAGTGTGACTGAATTTTAAGTGGACAAGCCTCAAAGTCATTAGTCAAGGTAACGGATCCTCTCCAACTCTCTGCAAAGCTATTTCAATAGCCACGATGGTAACACATACCCTACTATGGTGACCGAAATCGGAATCGAACCGATATTTTATTAAAATATTTTAATCAAAATTAAATATATTAATATTTGGATTAAAATTAACGGTTCGTTTCCGGTTCTCATTTTTAAAGAACCAAAAGTATCGGAACTGAACCGTTAATTTTGATCCAAATAAAAATTTACTTTCGGTTCTTTAAAAATGAGAACCGGAACCGAACCGTTAATTTTGATCCAAATATTAATATATTTAATTTTGATTAAAATATTTTAATAAAGTATCGGTTCGATTCCGATTTCGGTCACCATCGTGGCCATTAAAATAGCTATGCAGAGAGTTGGAGATGATCCGTTACATTGGCTAATGATTCTGAGACTTGTCCACTTAAACTTCAGTCACACTTTATATATATATATATATATTTGAATTTTATATATATTTTAGAATTTTATATGTTTTTAGAATTTTATATATTGTTTTCGAATTTTATATATTTGTTTCAAATTTTATATGTTTTTAGCATTTTATATATTGTTTACGAATTTTATATATTTGTTTCGAATTTGATATATATATTTTTTAATTTTATATATTGTTTCAAATTTTATATATTTTTTCGAATTTTATATGTTTTTTCAAATTTTATATATTTTTTACAAATTATATATATATTTTCGTAATTTTAATTTTCGTAATTATATATACAAATTATATTATAAAGAAAAAAAATTAAATTGTAATTTTCGTAATATATATTTTGTAATAAGGGGTGGAAGTGTAATTAGTAATTTTAGAGGGGTGAAGTGTTTGGGCATATGAGTAATTTCATACTTTATATATTACCCTAATGTAATAAGTGAAATAATTAAAGGGGCATTATAGTCATTTCACCCGCCCAGGGGGTGTCATTGCAACGAAGGAGGAACCTCAGGGGGTGTGAGTGCCAAAAAAAGGTTGACCGTAATCTGAGTGCTATTGACCCTAACCTCAGGGAGTGTCAATGCAAATTACCCTAAAAAAATTGTCTACTATAAGATGCCACATGTCAGGCATACAAGGCGACACGTGGCAGCGGATGGAAGAATCTCCGTAGAGGATCCGGGTTCTGAAGGAAGACATGCGTAATAATCGAACAAATATTACTATAAGAATTATCGTGCGTGTTTGGCATAAGGGATGGTGCCAAATTTTTAGTTTTTGGTGGAAAAGTTAGCCCAACTCATGTTTTGTAGTTTTGGTTATGGTGCAACAGTGTCAATTTATTGGCACCAAATGAAGTAAATTAGGAACTATCTGAAGACATGATTTTGGATGGTGCAGTTAATATTCACAACCCATAACCATTAAATTAAAACTAACTCACAACCCCAAATTCATCATTCGTGTACCATTCCATTCTCAACATTGTCATGTTTGTCATTTTATTAAATAAATCAAATAGAATTAAGTAAAATTAAATAAATAATAATTAATAAATTTTTAGTAATTAGTAATAAATAATATAGAAACAGTTAATAATTAATAATAAATAAATAAAATAGAATTAATAATTAATTAATAAATAAAAATAAAATAAAATAAAAATTGAGTAATAAATATTTTAAAATAATAAATAAAGTAAAACTAAATAAATAATGAACAAAAATAAAATGAATAAATAAATAATAATAAATAGTTAAATATTAAATAAATTAGTACAAAAAAATAAATAGTTAAATATACATAGTTAAAATTTATTATTTATTATTTATTATAATATATATATATTTATTATTTATTTATATATTATTTAATTCATTTTGTTTATTATTTATTTTTATTTGTTTATAAATATATTATATTCATTTATTATTTACTATTGTATTTATTTATTTAATATTATTTTTATGTATTATTTAATTCATTTTATTTCATTTAGTTTCTTTATTATTTAATTCATTTAATTTATTAATTATTACTATGTATTATTTAATTCATTTTGTTTATTATTCATTTTTTTATAAATATAATTCATTTAATTGATTATTTATTCGTTTATTTTAATTAATTTCTAAATATATTTTATTCATTTATTATTTATTTATATATGATTTAATTCATTTTGTTTATTATTTATTTATTTATTCTTATTTTTATATATTATTTAATTAATTTTTATTACTATTTCTTCATTTATTTTTATTTGTCTCTAAATATATTTAATTAATTTATTATTTTCATGTATTATTTAATTCATTTTATTTCATTTATTTTGTGTATTATTTAATTCATTTAATTTATTAATTATTATTAGGTATTATTTAATTCATTTTGTTTATTATTCATTTTTTTATAAATATAATTCATTTAATTTATTATTTATTCATTTATTTTAATTAATTTATAAATATATTTAATTAATTTATTATTTATTTATTATTTCCATGTATTATTTAATTCATTTAATTTATTAATTATTATTAGGTATTATTTAATTCATTTTGTTTATTATTCATTTTTTTATAAATATAATTCATTTAATTTATTATTTATTCATTTATTTATTTTTTATTATTATATTTATTCATTTATTATTATTATTTTTGTATTATTTAATTCATTTTTCTTATTATTATTATTTTTGTATTATTTAATTCATTTTTCTTATTATTTATTTATTTATGTATTATTTAATTCATTTTGTTTATTATTCATTATTTTTATTTTTTTTATAAATATGCTTTATTTAATTTATTATTTATATTATTAATTTATCATTTATCATTATTTATTTATTTGTTTAATTTTATTATATTATTATTTATTATTATATTTATTTATTAATATTTTTATGTATTATTTAATTCATTTCGTTTATTAATTATGTTTTTATAAATATAATTCTTTTAATTTATTATTTATAATATTATTTATTCGTTTATTGTAATTAATTTATAAATATATTTTATTCATTCATTATTATTATTTTTGTATTATTTAATTCATTTTGCTTATTATTTATTTATATATGTATTATTTATATTTTATTTATAAATATGCTTTATTTAATTTATTATTTATATTATTAATTTATCATTTATCATTATTTATTTATTTGTTTAATTAATTTATAAATATATTTTATTAATTTACTATATATATTCATTATTATTTTTTATGTATTATTTAATTTTTTATTCATTATTTTATTAATTTATTTTTATATTTTATTTATTTTTATTTTTATGTATTATTTAATTCATTTTATTTATTATTCATGATTTTATTTTTTTATTTTTGTGTTTTGGTTTATATATTGGTTAGATATGATTCAATTATTGGAGAACATTTTGGTTATATTTTGGATAGATTTTGTAACCAGATCAAATAAAATCACCAAAAATTGGATCCTAAAAAATATTATCTTTGTTCAATTTGGTCTGGTTATATATTTTGAGACTAATACAAAATAAATATGGTCTAATCTCAAAAACTCATAACCAAACCTGAAAAATGGGACCATAACCAATAAATAAACTTATCTAAGTTTCAATAAAAATACGACATGCATGTTTAAACCAAGCTAAAGATTTTATTATTATGTATTTTTTATTCCGGGGTACTTGGGCTCAGGCGAAGTTTCCAATACAATTTATATACGTGGATAAAATTAATTTTAAAAAAAATTAAACTACATCATCAAATGAAGCTTGTTTGGTTGAAACACGATCACAGTCCTCTAGTTTCAGACAATTATTTGATCACTTTGTATATGGTACATGTTGATTTGACTCCATTAATTAGTTTGTTTGTGTATAGAATATAGATTTAACTTAATTTGGGATTATAAGAATCTTCTTTGAAGCAATTATGTGGAATAAACAAACACTAATGACAAATTATTGACATAGTGGAAGCCTTCGCTTTATGAAGTGATGGCATGCACAATGCATCTATACTAATTAAAGAAGTTTAATTTCCAAATGACTTTAGGTTTGATAAAATTGAAAATTAATAAGTATTGAAAATTTTAAGATCTGAATTTTAAGTAATGAATGTTTTAAGTGGTGTATAAAAAAATATATATTTTCTAATATTTTTATAAATTTTCAGACATCAAACTTCAGTATTAAGCGACACTTAATGTTTTAAGTGATGTTTAAATTTCTTATCAAACACATTTAATTGAATAAGTGTTAAATTTGTTCAGATTTAAATTATAAATAAGTACTATCAATCACACCCTTAATTCTTAAATTATATACCCTTAATTCTTAAATATATGTAACATTTTATGTATAAGTCCTTAAATTAGTAATGATTAACATTGTGGGAATATACAGATTAAATATCTAAAGTGGGTGACCTATACTCTTTTGTTTTTCTTAGTCAGTTGTTTTTTGAGTAGATGAACTGTCATGCCTCTTAAATTAATAACTAATAACTCTATTGACAATTATATTATTATAATCACAGATTAAGAATATATTGAACCTCTGGCAGACAAAAAGTTACATAATTTGAGCAGGTAAACCTCAATAAATAACCCATGCTCAAGAATCAAGAAAGTGACCCCTTTTATTTAATAATTAATAGGGTATTTGTGTCCGAGAATTGACCTTGTTATTTTTTTATCTGGTGCTCTCATTATTTTGACAACGATGACAATATACAATATGTGGTTACGTCGCCATTTAATTTATTTCAATAAAAAAGTATAAATTGATACATGATTTTTTTCTGGTATTTTTTTTTTATTAAATGGGGTGATTAATTTGACTAAATTTGACGCATATTGATGAAAATGAGGTGATTAATTATAGGATTTTATAAGTGTAAAAGAAAAGGGGGACTAACTTTGATCATATATGCTTGATCAAAAGGTCCAAAATTTTCATATCAAATGGAATATATATGTATTCAAAGTTCATAAAAAAAGAAGAAGTATATATATATATATATATATATATATATTTATATATATATTTGTTCAATTTAGTTACATTTTATGTAATTAGATATGTTTGTTAAATGGTTGTGTTAACTCTAAAAATTTATATGAATTTATAAATATTTTTTAATTGAACACGAGCAAATATTTCTCTCTTTAGCAAAGCAAACCCATTCAAATTGACCATGATTCATTATCACAATTACATGACCTTACTAAAGCCCCACTAAGCATGAAAGACAAAGCAACCTTCAATTTAGATACCCACATGAAAATATCTTCATAACCATCAAAGATATCTAAGAAAAGGGTACAAATTTGAAACGATAATTCTTAGATAAAGCTAGGTCTCATCTTCAATTTGATCATGACCATTGACATAATTCGAGTTCTATTTGATATTGAGCACTGAGAAAAAATAAAATAAAAAAACAAAACCTTAACTTTTGCATAGTGACCAATAATCATATTATGAACTAGTAGCCCCACACTCTGGTCTGATGTTCTTATGTTTAATGTATTGGTTGACTTCAGCAGTGAACATACTACTATCCGATGCCTAGACTGAGTTCAACACACTGACTGACACACACACATAACACATAACAACATGCCACTGCCCATATGACATGGTAAACTCAAGAACAAGAGGACAATCCATTAGTGCAGGAAGGTACCCATGGGCCCACAACTACCCCACATCGCTTAGGGCCCACAGTTTCCCGCGTAATATAAAGACACCCATTGGCATTAGTGGATGTATGAGATGTATGTCAACATACCATGTAACTATATATATATATATATATATGCTATATAACGAACCACCAAAAGAAGGTTTTCAAAATGTCCAATATGTTTGATAAATCCAATAAAGTAGTGGTTGACGGTACGACAAATGCAATTTCTCCCGTGAAGAGTGTGGGCCTTTAATTTTATCAAAAACTTTATCTTATAGCAATCAATGCAAGTTGTTACGATCTACATAATTGAAATAGAAACCCAACCAATTGCTTTCACTAAACTCAAATGAGAGTTAATATAAGATATAGATCTTGCTTTCGGTGATTATCTAATCTTTAGAGATTAGGCCTATTCAAAATTAAATAAATAAAATAAAGTGTTAGAAATATTAGCACATTCAATTCTAACGAGATTGGATTCCAAAATCTTTAGTCACACCAAACATCTCAAAAACACCTAATTAAGCAATATATACTAATTACTAGTATATATATACACAAGAAAATAAAAATAACAAATAAAAGTCGAATCTTCTTCTATCTTTATTTAAGCTCCAAATCTCCTCCCTTTCATCGCATTCTCCTCCAAAACACCTGCGGATTCACACAATTTCATTACTAAGTAAACGAAGCTAATAAAAAATATAAGAATATAATATTTTTCTTCTTTTTTCATCATATAGCTATACCAATAAACATGAATTTAGAAAACATAAAGCACATAAAGCAAACATGACAAACAGTGTAAAATGAGAAACCTTTTCCTTTTTTTGTTTTTGGTGTCTGAAGAAATTACTATGATATATGAATGTGACTAGTGAAATCAGCCATTGAAATTCAAATATGTGACATACCCAGAAAAAAATAACAAAAACCCACTTCAATTCAATTCAAAATAACTCCTAAAAAACATTTTTTTTTAAATATATATATATATATATAACTAGTGAATCAGCCATTGAAATTCAAATCTGTGACATAACCACAAAAAAATAACAAAAACCCACTTCAAATCAATCTAAATAACTCCTATTTTTATTTATTTATTTATTTTAAATGGATGTTACTAGTGAACTTAGCCATTAAAATTCAAATCTGTGACATACCCACGAAAAAATAACAAAACCCCACTTCAATTCAATCAAAATGAATGAAAAAAAAAGAAGAGTAGCAATGCCAATTAAATTACCTTGGGGTTTGCAATTGGGTGGATCTTCAAAGAGAGAAAGAGAAAGCTGTTTGTGAGCAACACCGATATCAAACAATATGAGCCCAGACTTTGGATCATTCACAATAATACCCTTCACAGGTAACCACAAAAAAAGCTCTTCTTGAGACATGCCCTGAACACCAGTGAGACCACCATAGGTCAAATTAGCCCTCACAACGCTCTCATAGAAGGCCATGGTGTCAAATTTGGTCAAACAAGGCCCATCCAAAATGACCTCCAAGAGCCCAGACTCAGAGAGAGTGTAGGACTGGACCTCCCTGGGAAGGAGACCCGCGGGTAAGCCTTTGGTCCTGAGAAGGTCATGGATGGACATGGAGGGAAAAAGAGGAAGACCCAGTAGGACTAAAAGGAGTGGGAAGATGTTTAGGAGGGATGCCATGAGAGAGAGAGGGAGGAATTTGTAGAGAGATTTTTTTAGAGAGAGAATTTGAGAAGCAGGGTTTTAGGAGTGGCTTTTACTTGTTTTGGGGGAATTATGATATGAGATGAGGGAGTTTGGAAAGTGAAAAGACGAATTAAAAGGATCCAAGAAATAGTTTTTTCAAATTTGCCCTTGGTAGGTTGGGTGTGGGGACCACGGGTTTGTTTGGGATTTTAATGAATGATTAATGGTATAAGGTTTAATTAAGGAATAATTATAGCTTCACCCCTTTTGTTCTGATTAATTACACTTTTATCCCTTTTAAGTAATCGTCATTCATATCATATGACCAGAGTCTAGAGATGTGAAATTACATATATATACTCATATTTATTTATCATTTAAATAAAGATATTATAAATATTTCACCAAAGAAAAATTATTGACGTAAACATTAATTATGGGGAAAGTTCACAAATAACGGTATGTTATAATATACTAATTAGAGAGGGTGAAAGTATAGTTATCAGAATAAAAAGAGGTGAATATATAATTTTACAATTCTAGAGGGGTGAAATTGTAATTATTCCTTAATAAATGGGGTTTGATCAAATTTGAAGAGGGGGTTTAGTGCTTTGTGCCTAGCCTGAGATAAAAGAGAGTCAACCATTTGAATTTCATCAAATTTATAAATTTTTGGGAACACTAGATTTTTATTTGATTTTCATTCTTTTTTTTCTTTTTATCTTGGCTTTTCTAGTAGGAATCAAACTCTTTTTTAAGTTTGGGCGGGCAATGGTATTACTTAGGGAACAAAACATCTTAACTACTTCCTAACCCTAAGTTGACTTTATTTTACTTACGTTTGCTACTTTGTTTAATGCTGTATAAGACTATATAATCTAAGTATCTACTGATTTTAATCTTTAAAGATTAAGCCTGTAAATGATACCTTATTAGGTATTTGATGTTGGTGAAGAACAGTCGGCAATTGTTTCTAGTGAGAGTCAAACTATCGACGAACTTTTAATTTTACAAATTCAATATTTGACTCAATACTTGTTCTAAAGTTTTAATAACATTCCAACTCAAACTTGTAAGTGTTATTGTTTAGAAGTTTTAACAAAATCTAGTGATCTATTAGTTTTTATGAATCTATAGATCACAGTTTGTTCACAAATATATTCACAATTATGTTTATAACCACAATTATTGATGAATAAAATCAAGTGTAATAGGATCCAGACCACACTTATTTATGAGGATATGATGAATAATCAATTTCCATATATTCATTATCATAGGAAATTTGTTAAGCACTCTTATGTAAAATCACTCAAATAGCAAATGAAGTACTACGTAACGGTTGAGAGATGAAGGGTAAATGGAATTTACAGTTCCATGAATTAAGTGATAAATTAAGTGTAGCTAAGAGATGAAGGTCCCATACTTGAATGGTGGTGTTTATGTTACATATATATATATATATATATATATATATATATATATATATATATATATATGTATCGCATTTAAGTTATATAAACACCACAATTACATTTAAAGTGGCACATTTAGGGATGGATTGAAAATGATCAAAGAAAGGGCACGAGGTAGACAGAAGCATTGATAAGCAATGATTGCATAACCCCATGAGGAGAAGAGGGAGGGACCTGTATTAGTATTAGTATGTGCCCGATTTATATATATGTATATATATATATATCTTAAATGATTTGACCACTTGCTTCCTCCTTTTCCTGTTACCTCATTTGGTAGGGTTTTGAAGAAAAAATCACTCCATTAAAAGTCCACAAAAGTTAAATTAATCATATGTTTTAGTGACTGTAAAATTTCAGAATGATTGAACAGTTTTAGTCAGTTACCATCTACCAACCTTAAAAATCATAAAATATTGACAAAAAGTTAAACTAGTTATTTTTAGGGACTAAAAAATTCAGAATAATTAAACACTAAGGGCATGTTTGGTAGAATTGTGTTTGTGTTTGTGTTGAAATAAACAAAAAACACGTTTTTTGTGTTTTTGTTTATTCATCCAAAAACAGAAGTATGTTTGGTAGAGATATTTTTTGGGTTGAAATTGAAAAATTAAAAATCAATAATTAAAAATTAATAATATAAATAATAAATATAATATAATATAATAATAATAAAAAATGAATACAATAATAAAAAATGGACTAAATAATAAATAATAATAATAAATTACATAAAACATATTTAAAAATATAATAAAAATAACAAATAATAAACAAAATGGAATAAATAATAATAATAAATAATAAATAAATATAATAATAAATAATAAGTAAATATAATAACAAATAAATAAATAAATAATTTATAAATAAAATGAATTAAATAATGAAATAACAATAAATAAATAAATAAAATATATTTATAAATTAATATATAAATTAATAAATATAATATAATATAATAATAATAATAAATGAATACAATAATAATAAATAAATATAATAATAAAAAATGGACTAAATAATAAATAATAATAATAAATTAATAAAATAAATAATAAATTACATAAAACAAATTTAAACATATAATAAAAATAATAAATAATAATAAATAATAAAAAATAAATATAATAATAAATAATAAGTAAATATAATAACAAATAAATACTTCATAATAATAATAAAAAATGAGTATAATAATAATAAATTAATATTAAATTAATAAAATATATTTTTAAATAATTAAAAATGAATAAATAATTTATAAATTAAATGAATTAAATAATAAAATAATAATAAATAAAATATATTTATAAATTAATATATAAATTAATAAATAATAATTTAATAATATAAATAATAAAATATATTATAAAGTGAAAAAAGTGTAAGTGATAAACACCTCAATAAACACCAAATTCATGTTTATTCTCATATGTCTAAAATTTGTCTAAAGTGAAAAAGTGTTTTTAAACACACATCCCAAAAACACTAACCAAACAAATTTATAAACACAAAACACATAAACAAACACAAAAACACCCCAACCAAACAGGCCCTAAGCAACTTAAAATGCAATTGCATATTACTGCTCTAGAAAATGCATTTCGACCAAACAATTAAAATTTTCTTCTTATCCACTCAAGATTGTAATTCAAAAACAAATAAATCTAAAAAAAAGATTTTATCTTCTTACCCACTCAAGATCGTAATTAAAAAACAAATAAATCTAAGAAAAAGGAATCCTAAGATTCATTGGCATCATGGTTTGTTGTATCATCGAAAGGTTGCCGTATCGAAGAACATTTTTGGCAGGTTTCAATATTGTTCACTAATACTCATTTGGCAGGTTGTCGTATCCAAGAACGCTTTGGTAGGTTGCCACATCGAAGAACGCTTTTGGCAGGTTTCGATACTATTCACCTATACTAATTTTTAAAGTAAATATTATCCGAGTCCATTACACCGATATCACGATTGCAACCGAAACCGATATCACGATCCCGCAAATCATGATTGACATATCTTTACCATGATCTATTGCAATCAACCAGGGGCGAGTAAGGAATTTTGCTTCGAGGGCCACTGTAGGCCCATCAGTCAAAGCAATACTTGATCAAAACTCAAACATGAAGTTCAGTTGGCCCAATAATAGAATGAGGCCCAAGAAATAAAAGCCCATTTCATATTAAGAGTTTGTAATTGCCCGACAGTTACAAAATGCACAATAAAGTCCAATTGAAAGCATTAAATCTGCCTTCAATACAATGATATTATTTTTAATGTAATTTAATACCCATTTAGGAGGTCAAAATGAAGCTCATGTATTAAAATGAGGGAAAAAGACCAAGTAAAAGATCCAATTTTTTCCATTCTAAAATATTTCTTCAAGTTTTACTGTTTTTTCTGTCATTTTTCTATATAAATTGCTTCTGATTAAATTATAAAGGTATCAAATTCCTTCGGAGTCTACGAACGGGTTTACACTTTTTGGCGCCATCTGTGGGAACGAAAGTTCTAGTCAGAAGCTATCAGGTCAATGGCAGGAGAATCCGCAACACAACAAAGAGGCACATATGTTATTCTTCAGCGTCTGGAGGCCCTTGAAAAAGAAAATCAAGAATTAAGGCAAATGTTGGATCAGTCAGAGTATCAAGAACTGCCAACAGTAGGATAACGGAATGACCCCGACGCCGAAGAGGAAGACAACCATCAAGAGGCAAGCTCAACGAATCGTACTCGTACCCAACAAATGGGAGATGATATAAACGCCAACAATCGTGCAGTTCCACTCGACACGGTGACCCAGCTTCAGAAGATCGTGGACGAACAAGTAAAAGATCTCAGAACGCAATCGCCAGCAAATCTAGTAATCGAGATGACGGTAAAAATGATTAAATCGTCGTTCAGTGCTGAGATACAATAAGCAAGAAGACCAGACAAGTTCCGGATGCCAAAATTCATCATGTTTGATGGGACACATGATCCAATCGAACACCTTTTCCATGTAGAGCAGATGATGACTCTCGACATGGCCGATGACGCGCTAATGTGCAAAGATTTTTCTACGAGTTTAACTGGCCAAGCCCTGTTATGGTTTAGATAGTTACCTAGGGGTTCAATCGATTCCTTCCAAACTTTAATGGAAAAGTTCTTACCTCAGTATTTTGGCAATCGGAAACAGAAGTGAACCATTTCTAACCTATTCACAATGAGGCAAGTGAAAGGAGAAACTTTGAAAAATTTCCTGTCCATATTCAATTTGGAAATGGGAATGATACCAAGTTGCAATCAACCAGCGGCGGTGGAAGCCTTCAAAGTGGCAATCGAACAAGGAACCAATTTTCATAGATCCTTGGTGAAGTCAACACCCCTCAATATGGGTCAGTTGAATTCTCGAGCACGGGGATATTTGAGATTGGAAGAAGATGAACAAGAAAGATGTCATCGTTCGGCGTTGGTTAGTGTGGAAAACAAATCGAAAGAAAGGATGATTAAGAAAGTTAATAGTACGAACAACCCACGATCAACTCCGTACAGACAACAGGAGAAGAGGCCAAGGTATGACGGACCTGAAACTCTGCTTAGAACGACCTTAGCAAAATTGTACAACGAGAATAAGGCAAAAGGAATCTTTCATTCCCCATTCCCATTGAGAATGCCACCAGAACAACAGGATCGTTCGAAGCACTGTGCCATAATGACTTCGCCAATTTGACCAATGATTGCAGACATTTGAGGAAGTAGGTTGAGACCTTAATAGCCAAGGGAGATTTGAAAAAGTACATTGACAACGGAACGAAAAATTTTGATTGCCCGAGGTTCAACAAGGTTATGGGAGGACAACCGGTGAAAATCATCGACACGATCCATGGAAGACCAGAGGAAGACGAGGAAAGCCGTTATGTTCAGCGTTCACGAATGCGGAATGCGAACAAGATAGAAAGAGTTGGGGAGGTGAACGTAATTCGTAGCTGCCCAATACCGGCCATATCATTTACCCAGGAGGATTTGAAACGCGTACAGATACCACATGAGGATCCACTGGTAATTTCAATCATAATTTCAAATTATTTAGTTAAAAGGGTATTGGTTGATCCATGTAGCAATACGAATGTCCTGACCAAATCAGCCTTCGAAAAAATCGGCATCAGCACGGAGTTAATCAGGTCTACCGCTAGTCCACTGGAAGGATTTGATAGGAAGAGGATTTGCCCAATTGGAGTACTAAGTTTACCTGTAACAACGACAAAGCGAACTCTAACGGAAAATTTCATGTTGGTGGACGTGCAACCCTCCTACAATTTGATCATGGGAAGAGGATGGATTCACCGAATGCAGGGAGTTCCTTCAACTTTGCATCAAATGATGCGATGTGTTGATTCTTCAGGGAAGGGATTTGTTGACATCCAAGGAGATCAAGTGGTGGCAAAAGAATTCTACGCCATTGTAATAAAAAGTTTGAGGGGAGAAAACGCCGAACGCTCCTTATAGCAATTACCGAACGTTCCTGATCAGACTAATGATGACGAGAAGACGGAGGAAGATACTATTACAGTAGATCTGATCGTTGGGAGCAAGGGAAAGACCACCCGAATTGGAAGAAGCCTCGGTTTAGATAAAATGAGCAATTTGATTTCCATGCTCAGATCAAATACCGATGTTTTCGCTTGGGAGCACAGCGACATGCCCGAGATTGACCCAAGAACAATGATGCACACTTTAAGTGTTCATCTTGGCGCACAACCCATACGGCAACGACCCAGAAGGATCATAACCGAACGAGGGAAGTTTGTAGCTAAAGAAGTTGACCGGTTATTAGAAGCTGGCTTTATCAGAGAAATTCATTATCCCGATTGGCTGTCCAATGTTGTTGTCGTGCAAAAGAAGAATGGGAAGTTCCGAATGTGTGTGGACTTCACCAATTTAAATAAAGCTTGCCCGAAGGATAGTTTTCCTTTACCAAAGATAGATCGCATGATTGATGCAACTATCGAGTTCGAACGACTTACTTTCCTGGATGCTTATTCAGGATACAATCAAATCCCAATGAACCCAAAAGATGAAGACAAAATGACATTTATAACCGAAAGAGGGACCTATTGTTACAAGGTCATGTCGTTCGGTCTCAAAAATGCAGGTGCAACTTATCAGCGGCTGATCGATAAGATTTTTAAGACTCAAATTGGAGATACGGTCGAGGCTTATATAGACGATATGGTTGTTAAGAGCCAACGCAAGGATGATCATCTGAAGCACTTGGAAGATGTGTTCGCATCCCTGCGATCGCACAAAATGAAGTTGAACCCAGAAAAATGCACTTTTAGTGTCTCTTTAGGACAATTCCTGGGGCACATAGTTAATAAAGATGGAATCAAGGCTAGTCCCACACAAGTCCAGGCGTTGATCGAGATGAAGGCACCAGAATCCCCAAAAGAAATTCAGGTGCTTACAGGAAGATTAACAGCTCTGAGCCGATTCATTTCCAAGTTGTCAGATAGATGCAAGCCATTCTTTGATGTACTTAAATCCAAGAAAATGATGGCTTGGGGAGAGAAACAACAAGAAGCTTTCAATCAACTGAAGCTCTATATGGCAAAACCTCCGATCCTGACGGCACCCAGAGATCATGAGTCTTTAACTATATATCTAGTAGTTTCACCGAACGCTGTTAGTTCAGCGTTGGTGAGAGATGATGGGAACAAGCAATACCCTATTTACTATGCAAGTAAGACGTTGCTTGATGCTGAGAGAATGTATTCGAAGACGGAGAAAATAATTTTGGCTTTGGTCCAGGCCAAACGGAAGTTACGGCATTATTTCGAATCTCATCCGATCAGGATCCCTACAATATTTCCGATCAAACCGATTTTATCAAAACCTGACTTCTCTAGATGAACGACTAAGTGGTCAATAGAATTGAGTATGTTTGATATCACCTATGAATCACGAACGTCAGTAAAGGGTTAAGCGGTGGTGGACTTTCTCCTAGAATATGAAGCAACCGAAGATGAGATCAACGGTGAAAATCCAAGGTGGGCACTTTATGTGGATGGATCTGTGAATAGCCTGGGGGTAGGTGTGGGGATCGAATTTATATCCCCAGAAGGCACCAAGTTGCAACAATCAATCAAACTATGCTTCGAAAGTTCGAACAATGAGGCTGAGTACGAAGCAGTTCTGACAGGTTTAAGGTTGGCGAAGGAACTCCAGATCCAAGAATTAATAGTGTTCAGCGACTCACAATTAGTCGTAAATCAGATCGCAGGAAGTTACAACACAAATGAGAAAATGATGCTGGAGTACAAAAATGTTGTTCAGGAAGAAGCACAAAACTTTCAGGTAGTAACTTTCAAGCAAATTCCAAGGGCGGAAAATCAATGGGTTGATCATGTAGCAAATCAAACATCATCAGCTGGGGATGATATGGTCAGGATAATTCCCGTGGATGAACTGTTCGTTCCATCGATCAAAAAAAAGAAGGAGGTGTACGTGATTCCATATGAACCAAGTTGGATCGACCCAATTCTTCAATATTTACTGATTGGGGTTTTGCCGGAAGATCGACGGGAGGCAAAAAAAGTGAGATCAACTTCTGCCAAGTATTCAGTGATCGATGGCTTTTTATACCGCCGATCGATGTCCGGGCCTTACTTGGGGTGTTTGACCCCGCTTGAAGCACAAGAAGTACTCAAGTAGTTGCACGATGAAATCTGTGGAGGTCATATTGGGGGTAGATCATTATCCCACAGAGCAATAACACAAGGTTATTTTTGGTCATACATGATTCGAGATGCAGAAGAGTACGCGAAAAGGTGCGACAAGTGTCAAAGGCACTCACATATACTCCATCAACCAGCAGAGCTCCTCACAGCAATGGCGTCCCCCATTCCGTTTGCACGATGGGGAATGGATGCAGTCGGGCCACTAACAAGGGCAACATCAAATCAAAAGCATGTTCTTCTGGCCACAAATTATTTCACTAAATGGGTTGAGGCGAAGGCTTATGTAAGAATCACACACACTCAGGTGATTGATTTTATTTTAAATCATATAATCTACAGGTTCGGAGTGTCAAAGTACATAATGATGGACAACGGCAAAAATCTGGACAATCAATACGTTTAGGAGTTGTTGGATGAGTACAGCATCAATCAAAACCTATCATCGGTCAATTACCCGCAAGCAAACGGACAAGCCGAGATAACAAACAAAACAATTTTTGCTGGAATAAAAAGAAAACTGGAAGGGATTGAAGAAAAGGGACGATGGTTGGAGGAATTGCCAAGAGTCCTCTGAAGCTATCGAACGACTCCCCGAAAGCCGACCGGATTGACTCCATTCGCTATGGCATATGGCGACGAGGCAGTAATTCCAATTGAATTGGAAGTTCCCACAACAAGTACACAGTTCTTCGATCCTGAACAGAACGAATAAATTCTTAAAATTGAAGGGAATTTCGTAAATGAGAAAAGGGAAATGACCTCAATAAAGTTAGCTGAATATCAACAAAGGTTGATGAGGAGCTACAACAGAAAGGTGAAACCAAGATCTTTCCAAGTGGGAGATCAAGTATTGAGGGTGTTGGCCAAAAGATCAAATAAGTTAGATCTTACATGGGATGTGGGATGGGCTATACACAATAACATAAGTGATCGGCAAAGGAGCCTATAGATTGGCCGATCATCATGGGAAACATATCAAACGGGCATGGAATGCAATCCATCTGAAGAGGTATTTTTAGTAGAGAATTAAATTTTGTAAAATAAGATTTATATAAATAACCCTAAATTTTGTTCCAACATTTGTTTCAAAGTTGTATGTTATTTATATAAGATCTATGTCAACTCAATAAAGATATTGCATTCACATTTTCCAATACTTATGCTCAACAGTCACAAAAAGAAAGTTCATGAAAAGCCCAAGTAAAAAAATAAAAAAAAAACTTGGCCAAAGTATATAAGCCATCTAAGCAAAAATAAAAGACCATCTAAGAAGATGGCACCACTTTAGTTCCTGTTTCAAAAAGACGCACAAAGATGCGCCTCAAAAATTTGTGTTCTAAAAACACATTAACCTGTTCAAAATTCTTAGCACATCAGTGCCATCACAAAACCTGTTCAGAAATGTTCACCATAGGAGCAACACAAATAAATATTGTTCGAAATAAAAACCTCTTGTTAAGAGGTCGAAGGTTAATCATTCTGAATCACTTTTTCGGCATTTGGCTGTTGATTCTCTGAAGGAGGAACGAAGGGTTTAGTTGACACTTCATCAATGACATTTGCGGTAGAAGGGACTGCAGAAATAGGATCTGGGCGGTCAACTGGAAAGATTCCATGCAAGAGAAACTGAGCGAAGTCCTTCTCAGATTTGCTCGGTTCAGGCTCAACGTACGGGTGAACGACACCACAAGCAGTATCATGAGCCTCCGGGTCTTCTATTGAACGTTCAGAAGGGTCCATCGACATTTGGCCATAGCAAAATCTGAACCCGTCAAAGAATTTTATATCAAAAATGTTCACATACCTCCGATGCATTTCCATACCACCCCTTCGGCAAAGCTCCAAACCGGATGTCAGTACAGCGTTCGAAGTCTCAAGATTATGGATTTGCTTTTGCAGATCAGCAATCCGATCGACTTATTTCTTGTGGATTTTCCTTAAGCTCTCCAGTTTAGACTCCGCGATCTTCTTCTGCTTTTCAACTAAAGTGGTACACTTGTCAGCCCCCAGATACGCTGCGTCTATGCTTTTTCTCTTGTATTCCCCCGCCTCAATGGCTTTGTAGAGAGCTAGGACATCAAAAACAGACTGAAGAGAGCATAAACGTTAATATTACGTTCAAAAAACAAAAAAAATTTTACCTCTAAAATATAAACAAGAGCCTTAGCCAAAAGCTCGTTCTAATCGACGTGCTGTTGAAAAATCTCATCTATTGGTGGCCACATACCACGAGCAAGTGCCATCAGAGAATCCGGATCTGACATAGCCAGCGAATGGCGATTCAGAACACTCCCATCGCTTTTCACAAAGTTAGGAGTCCAACTGCCTTCAGGGTCAAACTTGGGAGGGAAACAGCAGTCAGGAATGGTGTAGCCACTTACAGATCTAGTCTTCCTCAGTATTTTTTCATTCTTTTCAGAGTCATTCTTTTTTACATGCTCTAAAGGAGGGCCAAGCTTCAATTTTTTCTGAACGGGAGGGGCATCATCGGTGTTCGCCTTTTTTAGAAAACCCTTTGCTTTCTTCGGGTCTACAGTAAGATCGATCACCTTGTTTTTTCCTTTATCAGCAGACGAGCTGATGGGGGCAGGAGATTTTTGTACCACGGCTCGTTTGGAGGCTGATTCTGGAATTTCCATTATGGTGGCTTCAAAGGCACGCGCAGCAATAGACTTCAGATTCTTTGAAGTTAAAAGAATTTTACTAGAGGGTAGAGTGGTAAAGACCTTCTCGTTCAGATACTCCAGGCGTTCGGCTGAAAATAAATACGAACACATGATCAAAGGAAAACTAACGAGCAGTTCAAAGAAAAATAGGCAAAATTAAAAGAATACAAAGAGGCATTTGCCAGGATTTTTTAATCCACATTTGTATTTTTTACAAATACCAAAGGTCCTTGGCAGAGGGTATGGGCCGGACGCATCCACCCTCCAATTTCCCCCAATTTTTACCATTTTATCTTTCCATTCCTTTTCGGAAGATGGATTCCCATCGCAAAGTTTCAGAGATGAATTGGGGTGCAGATGGTACCGACCGGAATTTTTTCTGATTCGATCGACTTTGTAGCAGAGCAAGAAATCAGCCAAACTTAGATTCAAGCCTCGTACGTGATTCAGAACGAGTATTACAGACAAAACTCTGAAAAAATTAGGGTTCACTTGCAAGGGCGTAAGTCCTAGAGAAAAAAGAACGTAGTGATAGAAAGGATTAAGGGGAAATCTGAGTACGACCAAGTGATTCGCTAAGAAAAGAGTTTCATCCTCATCAACTTCTTCATACGATTTGAGGTTCAAATCGGTAGAATACTCAGAAATCGAAACGTCGTCAGGAATTTCGAATTCTACCTTACACCTATCGGCTAGGGAAAGCTTACGTAATTATTTTCGGGAAAGTTTCTGTGGTTTCGATCTAATTGAGTTAGGGGCAACTTCAGAGGTAGAAACAATAGGAATTTCATTCGCCACCACCTCCAGAGAAGGGGTTCGGCTACTGTCGCTACTCATGGTGCTAGATTGAAGAAATAAAAAACGAAAAGGAAAGAGACTAACCTTAAAGAGCTTTTTGGCAGAAATCTTCAGAGCTCTAGAAAGTGAGATCTTTGTTTGCCTTTGTATTTGAGGGGTCGAAGTTGAGGAAGATGAAACAAAATAGCAGTTACATAACCTTTCGAATTCCCACCCTATTTCAAAAGATGAAATGGGCTTGGAAATTGGGGGCAAAATGTAGGCCCATATTTTGTATCAGGCCCATCAGTCAAAGCAATACTTGATCAAAACTCAAACATGAAAATCAGTTAGCCCAATAATAGAATGAGGCCTAAGAAATAAAAGCCCATTTCAGATTAAGAGTTTGGGCAGTTACAAAATGCACAATAAAGTCCAATTGAAAGCATTAAATCTGCCTTCAAAACAGTGATATTATTTTTAATGTAATTTAATACCCATTTAGGAGGTCAAAATGAAGCTCATGTATAAAAAGGAGGGAAAGAGACCAAGTAAAAGATCCAATTATTTTTTCAATTTCTACTGTTTTTTCTGTCATTTTTCTATATAAATTGCTTATGATTAAATTATAAAGGTATCAAATTCGTTCGGAGTCTATGAACGGGTTTACAGCCACCGTGTAATCAAAATTTGAAATTTGTCACTTGTAATATATTTTACTCTTAAGAATAATTTAGTACAATTAATTTTTCTCACTTTCCCTTGCAATATATACACATGTATATATCCCCGGCCATTTCCTACCTTTTAATAAATGTTCATTCCACAATCTATGCAGCCGACCATCACATTTATATATATGTACATGAAAAGGAATCTTCTCTTTTTTACTTTTTTGATGAATTTCTCTATTCAGAAAGATATTATTCTAAAAATTGATATGAACTCCTTCAAAGATCCTTAAGTTAAAAATTGCAACTTGTAGAAAGTGACTCCTTTTAGATTATAATGACTATTTTTTAAAATATTGCAACTTGTAGCAAGTGACTCATTTTAGATTAATATGACTTTATTTTTTTATCATTTATTTTTTTATTATTATTTACTTTTACTTAGCTCTCATCATCTTGTAAGAATTTTGTTTTCTTCCTCTGTATCGTAAACTATATTAAGCTATCTATGCTTCTTGGACTCCGACTGTATGACTTAGTAGTAACTGTGATGCATTTGCATCACTGCGTTGGCATTAAGGGGCAATAATCTACCTATACACACACACACACGTGACATATGGATAATTAGCTTGTGTAATATCAAATCTATAAATATAAAGCAACTTAACATTGTAAATTGTAATACAATGTCATGGAATATTTTGATTTATTTCGTGTTTTGTTTGTGGAGAGGTATAATTCAATATTCGAGAAGTGTTTTATTTTACTTTTCAATACTAATATAGATTGAGAGTAATTGTAGAAAGAATGCAAAATAATAGCTCTGATATTTTCTAGCAGCTAAGTTGTTTCAAAATAATGCCATGAATACAAAGTGAAAATCCTTTTTAAGGTGATTGATTAAAACAAGTTGATCCATTTTAGGTAAGGATGGCAAAAATCCTGCCATGCGGAGAACCACCTCATTTATAAATGGGATGGTTATGAAGGTTAAAAAGATAAAATAGGCGGTTATGAGGAGGGGGACCATTTGAGGGGTTCCCATTATTAATATTTAATATTTTATGATTTTTTATATTAAAATTACATAGTTATATATTTGTTTATATTTTTTATAGTAAAATTAAATTAATATCCTTAAACAAAATAACTATTTCCTTATCTACCATCTATATCTATATATGAAAATTCCTAATTTTTAATATGGATTATTATTTTATGTTGTTTAATTTATGTTATTATAATTGGAGACTTTTATTTAAATTTGTATATCTAAATTTCAATTACTTGTTAATTTTGAATTATTAAATTTGTTTTTGTGTTAGAAAATTATTGCGATTAAACTAATTGGATAATTTATTGTTTTGATTTTATTTTAGAAATTATTCCGACTAAATCAATTAAATAAATGGTTGTTTTTTATATAAATTTTAATATTATATTAATGTATTTATATTTTGTTTGTTCTTAGGGGGAAAAGAGTTTAATGGGGTGGGTTGAAGCGGTTACGGGAGATGAGAATTTTCGCGATTATAATTATGGAGCGGTTATGATTATGGATATTGACAAAACCGTCCCATTGCCATCCATAATTTTAGATCTACTAACTTTTATGTGGGAGTAGTATGCACATGCGTACGTATATAGACACACCGTCACACACATATATATATATATATTTAATCTTTTACGTCCCCCTTACTTATCTGACTAGGGACCTATTTAATTTTTCTGAAAAAATATTAAACATAGTGTATGATTGTAACCTAAGTCACTCCACGGATTGATCGGACCTAAGACCATTGGATCACAGTGTTGGTTCCTATCAGTAAAGACCAAGGCCATGCATGTAAATTTGTTTGCTGGGACATCCCATGTCTACGAGGTACGGTGAACACAATACGCACAAAAAATATCTATATTACAAAGATTAACCAAAAGCAATATACGTTATATTACAGAGGTGTTTTAAATACTTATCCCTTTAAAGTTCAATGATTTCATAGATTAATTTCAGATCATGTCCTAGTGGTTCTCATGATTTTTACTCGAACCAAAATGCCAGTATCATGGAAATTAAGATGCATTTTGGTATTAGAAATATTTTCCAAGCTAGCATGGTTTGCCAAGACAACCTTGACGAAACTGATTTATGTACTGGGTATGATACATTTCCAGAAACGCATTACACAAAACCAACCAAAACAGATACAGAAGACAATAAGGAAGATAGCAAATAATCATCCGACAAAGAAAGAATTGCTTATAACCACCCAGTGTACCTTGTGAACAGATTATTACGAAGGTATGAGTTGGGTGAAACCGTGCAAGTACACGTCTAAGCATTTGAACGATCAAATCTGCAAAAGTAAAGACACGGGGGGACCTGTTTTATGTAATACAAAGTATTACAGCATTTAGTATAGGCACTTCACTTGTCGTGAAGCAATATGTAACAAAAGGAACATATAAAGTTCTGTTTGCAACTCCATAGGATATCTGAGCTACCAATCTGCTTAATAGATCCATGTCCAACCAGATGTGTCAAACGCAGGTCTCATACCTATATCAGGGTGGTGCCATGCTACAACACAGGTACTTCAAATATTCTCAAAGAGTACATGTAGTATAATGAATTGCAAGTTCCTCTCCTTAGAATCCTCTTAATAGAATCAGTCTTGAAACTAGTTCTAATCCCAACTTACGTTTGAATTCCTGACTCACAACGATCAATTCAGATTTGGACTAGAAATGTTTAAAAATCAAAATCCGAATGGCTAGCATATAATCCATAATTAGATAAGATTTCTAAGTCCCTATCGATTGACTTGGCCTAATACAAAAGATTTACGAATAGTCTAATAGGAAGAAAATATACACAAAGGACAACTGTTGGAACTTGGAAAGAATGGGCCTCCCAAGTTTTTATTTAAATTTTTTTTCCTTCGCAAGAAACACACTCATTTGCTTCTATGGAGACTTGAAACCTTACCTCACCATTAATATTGGTTCGGTAGGTAGAGAGAGAGAGAGGGGGGTACAATACATGAGGTAGACAGGTTAATCATACTCTACACAGTGACATGTCTTACATGAGAAGTTCATATGGCCCAATTATTCATTGAAACAAAAGCAAACCATTTCAAATCTTAGTATGATGTAGGAGTACAATTTCCGAAAGTATTACCACCACATACCTCTTGAAATATTAAGAGCACTACAGAGAACAACTAAATTAATGACCAACAATTCACAAAATACAGACCTACATCATGAACTCTATCACTATGATAGGCATAAAGTGACGAAGAATGCATAAACATGTAATGCTGAATTATAACTCATCTGGAGGATGATTCTGTCTGAGTTGTCTCTTGTCTTGGGCTACTCGGCTCGGCGGGAGGGCCATCTCTTCGTCTTTCATACCTTCTACCCTCATGTTTAGTTTTTCTACGTTGCTTTGTCTGAAAAGTAGGGTATTTGCAAGGAATTATCTCCCCATTTATATATTTATCACCTAAAAACAACATAAGAAACATTAGTTGTAAATTTTGTAATGTTAAAACACCTATATTACGAAAAATACAAATGAATCACGCAAACTGACCTCCATAATCTTTGTTTCTAACATCGATATACGAGTCTGGCAATACCCAGAGAACTCCCGGCAATCCTACACAAGAAGATAATATATGCTAAAAACAAACTCACCACAAAAACATATATTTTGAACAATCAAACAATTGCTTTATCGACAAACCTTTGAATTTCTCAGATGTTTCCTCGGATACAGTGCACTGGAATCCTGTATAAGTAGTGGTACTGAAAGCATACATATTCTTCTTCGCTTCTTCCATGCTGCTCAACAAAGAAAACCAATGCCAACTCAACCACAAAAGTTCCACAAAGAAAAATAAAACGAAAGACATCATAAGTATAAGCCCCTTTTTCTTAATTTCAATTTTCCAAAACTATGTAACTATCAAAACCCATATTATCTGATGCCTCAATTAAAGTGCAACATTTTAGATTATAGTAGCAGAGGGACCTAAATTTCTCATAAAATATCTAATCAATCTCGCCGAAAGAAAAAAAGTATATGTGAAAGAATGAACTGAAATCGAAAACTAATGTTCACATGTTTCTGAGCTCAGTAGTGTATGCTATACACCCTTAATTGGGAATAGTGGTGATTCCATATTTACCACTATTACTAATGTTTGGGAACATGCTAGGCTACAATATCAATATATATACATTATACATGACTGCATTAGGAAGTTAGGCTTCAATAATCGAGTTCAATATAGATTTCAATGCCTTTACATTTTATTGGTTATTAGAACAGTTTGAATTGAGCATAATTTTCTTGCTTTCTGGGAAAAACCCTTATACTCCCAACATTTTCTCAACTCAAATGCAAACGAAAATGAATTTCCCGAGAAACAAACAGCGCAGAAAGAAAATGGCGGCAAAAAAAGCGAACCTTCCGAGGACTTGAGCGAGGGTATCGAGGTAAGTATCGATCATTTGCTCTCTGGTGGGTGCAGGGTCTTTGGGGAACTCCATGACGATGAGCCAGTGGTTGAAGTCACAGCCCGGTAACATTATCGTGTCCCTCGTCCCGTTGCTGCTGCTCCTCTTCGACGAGTAGTCTCCGTCCAGAGCGGCGCGAACAGTGGTGGTGGAGGCGACATGGTGGGTCCAGGGAGGGCGAGTCGGGAGGTGAGTCAGTGAGTTGAATCGTAAGGAGGAGACGAGTTGGAGAGATGGGGTTGAGAAGGGTTTTGGGAGGCTAGGGTTTGTGAAGAAGTGAGAGGATGAGGAAATTAGGGTTTTGGGGGTTACGAAAGAGATTGAAGCCATTGGAGAGAGAGAAGGTTGAGGTTGGGACTGTTGAGAGTGAGGTTATGATAAAATTGATACTATCAGCTGAGATTTTTCTGTATGGGCTTGGGCTTGGGCTTTTTGATAAATTACTTTTGGAATTAAGGTTTTTGGGCTAGTACCGGGCTGGATGAGCCCAAAATATGCCAGCTCTGCTCTTAAGTTTCATTTCTAGGTTTAGTTTTTAGGCTCCGTTTGGCAATCCGGTTTTGGTCTTGGTCTTTGATTTCAAGACCAAGACCATGTTTGGTTGGCCGGTTTTGGACTTGGTTTTGGACACCCTAAAACCAACCATTAAAACCTGGTTTTGGCCCACCATTTTTGACTTTTTTTTTCTCTCTCTCTATATATATATATATATATGGCCGAAAATATGAATTATTTTGAAATTTTTTTTATATTTTTCGGAAAAAAATTAATTTATGGGAAAAAATTATTTTATCGAAAATAATTATCTTTTTCGGAAAAAAATAAATTTTTGGGAAAAAATCATATTTTCGGACAAAAATTAATTTTCTCCAAAAAATTATTTTTTCGAAAATATTTATATTTTGGAAAATAATAATTTTTTTCGGAAAAAAAATAATTTTTCGGGAAAAAAATCATATTTTCGGAAAAAAATTATTTTTTCGTCAAAAAATAAATTTTTGGAAAAAAATCATATTTTTGGGAAAAAATTAATTTTCGGAAAAAAAATATTTTTTCGACAAAAAATATTTTTTCGGAAAAAAAATATTTTTTCGAAAAAATTAATTTCCGGAAAAATTTATTTTTTCGTCAAAAAATAAATTTTTGGAAAAAAATCATATTTTTTCGAAAAAATTAATTTTCGGAAAAAAATATTTTTTCGACAAAAATTATTTTTTCGAAAAAATTAATTTCCGGAAAAATTTATTTTTTCGTCAAAAAATAATTTTTTGGAAAAAAATCATATTTTTTCGAAAAAATTAATTTCCGGAAAAATTTATTTTTTCGTCAAAAAATAAATTTTTGGAAAAAAATCATATTTTTTCGAAAAAATTAATTTTCGGAAAAAATTATTTTTTTGAAAAAAATAATTTTTCGGAAAAAATTAATTATTTTTTTTCCGAAAATTAATTATTTTCCAAAAAATTATTTTTTATATTTTTCGGAAAAATATTTTTTTCCCGAAAATTAATTTTTTCCAATTTTTTATATATATATTTTTCATATTTATATATTTTTAATACATATTAGTATATATATATATATAATTATACCAAAACCAAAACCAAAACCAAAACCAACTCCTTACCAAACACTATATATTGGTTTTAGATTTACCTAAAACCACCCAAGACCAAAACTAAGACCAAAACCAAAACCAAAACCAAAACCAAAACCAAGACCAAAACCAAGTTCCCAAACGGGCCCTTAGTCTTTTAGATAGGGGACCAAACTGGGATGTTACTCTCAAGTTTAAGCCCAAATTTGATTTTGGACTTGCTAGAGCTAATAAGCCTAATGGTAGAGGTGTCCCGATCCGATAAATATGGAAAACTGAATGAGGTTTATAATGGGTGGATGTTAGACATACTCATTGGCTTAAGCTTTTGGACTGATCTGCGAAGCATTCGCCCGTTATAGTTGGTATTAGAGCTAAACCCAGTATTTATCTGGTTCTACGCCAAGCACTCGTCGGGTTGGCAGCACCTAGGCCAGAGTTCGGATGTGTTGCGTGGGTTCGGATGGGGGAAAATGTGGGGTTTATAATGGGTGGATGTTAGTCATACCCATAAAGATAAATAATAAATATGTAAAATATTATTTAAATAAATAAACATAATTAAGAAATAAAATAAAATGATGGTTTTAATTAGTAAACATAATTTAGGTCAAGACGATTTTAATTAGTAAACATGAAAAAAAAAACAGTTGCTCTCTTTTTATTTTTTGTTTTTGTTTCTAAAAATAATCAATAAAGAATACAAACTCCAATTTTGAAGCAAGACATGGATGGAGTGCAAGTAAAACTTACTCAGTTGATCTATCCTTTATAATCAGTCTGTTTAAATTCAGGTTGTAAATAATATTTATTTTGTTATGTTGTATGAAATTGGAAGATAATTTGTCCATACTTTGAATTAATTTTTGTTTTTTCAATTTAATTCTAAAAATTTGTTATATGCAACTGAGCATACTTTATAGAGTCAAAACAGAGTTTGTACTGGGTACTGGTAGTGAATACTGATAAAGCCGAGTTTATCATAATTTGAGGTTTAGAATTCTAATAAATATATATATATAAGGATATTATCAGTAAAGTCCCCTATGTTTTAAAAAATCCTTCATATCATAAAATCTCCTTATAGGGCTTTTAAGTTATTTAAGGCTTCCGTTATCGGAAGCTGACGAAAATTGTAAGAGAGGGGCGCATTGATCAAAAGTGTTAACGTCGGGTGATTTTTTGTATTGAAGGGAGGCAAGATGATCTTTATTGAAACTATAGGGGTTTCTGATCTATTTGATATTTAAGATACCTTTATTCTCTATCACTATGACCTTTAAAATTTTGTTGGTGAAGTGATATGGGCCATGCCGCGGACTTACTGATTATTGAAAAAAAGAAACAGAGCATTGAAGATTCAGGACTTTATTTGGGCTGATCTTAGAGTTTCAAGAGGGTTGTTTGAAAGGCCTGGTCCAGCTAAAATGCCCACCTTTAAGTTGGGCATTGATCAGCAGACCTCCACTAGTTCAACAAAATGTGCCGAGTCAGTTCCATCCAAATCGAATTTTGACTACCTTGATTCCAAATTGGGGAAGCATACAAGAAAAGAATATATATATATATAAAAAGTAATCAACCAACTTTCTAAGAGATTTATAAACTTCATTATATTTTATTGTATTGACAATATATTAAAAAAAAATTCTTCTTCTGTTAATAGTATTTATTACAGAGTAATTTTTCTGACTTCAATTATTTTATTAATTCAATGCAAGGAAGGTAAATTTGGAAAAGTTGAAAATTATGTTGCATCAATATTCAAAATTGAACAATTATATTAAAACTAATAAAGTTGAAAAAATATACCATTCAAAAAAAAAAAAAAAGTTGAGCAAATAAACTATTAACATTGAACTGAGAAAACATTATTTATTTGTTAGAAAGCAATAAAAATACCGATATAATTGGAGGTGAAAACTATATTTTTGTATCTTTGAAATCAGGACTCCCTCATGACACAATAATAAATTATCAAGAAGAAGTATCATCTTCTATGTTCTACCCAAAGTAGATGTTGCAGTCTTCTCTACATGATAAATTAATCATTACATTCAAATAAAACACGAAACATTAGTATATAACATATTGAAATGTGAATATGCCACTCTCACTTTGTTTATATTAGAATTGTTCTCTAAGTCGTAGTTAGTGATGGAATCTGACAACTTAAGTTTTAACAGCAATGAATACAAAACATTTATATATGTCACATAAAAAAATATTACAATCTCTTTCTTTGTTTATACTAGAATTTCTAGGTCATAGTCAGTGATGGAAGCTGAAAACCCAGGTTCGAAAAACAATGTTCTAGCAGCCAAATGGTCGCCAGAGATTGGATACATGAGAATAATAATGTATTAGGGTCAGAAAGAGTGGTGGTTTTTTTTTTTTTTTTTTAATCTAATCAATCTTGTCTAGCAACAACCATTTTACCTAGAGAACAATAGGCTATAATTATATATTTCTACTTTGTTTTGTTGACTTGAAATAAAATATGGACAATATTTGCCTTAGATCACTTGAGCAGAAGCTCCTACTTTCCATACCGTCCAATCAAAACATAACACATGTATAAATATAAAAATTAAAATAAAATCTTTTTTTACTCTGCATCTTTCTTTTTTCTCAAAACAAACGCGTCCATTCCTCAAAGCATATGCGCCCCTCTCTATCAAATCAAACCTAGCCCCTTTCTCGCATCTTCCTCTCCATCATCACCGACGGTCACAACACAACAAATCGGCAGCGACGGTGGGTGGAGACGAAGGTATATACAAAGTGGCGGCGACAATGGCAACAATGGGTGGAGACAGGGGTTTCGAGGGTGTCGGCATGAGGTATGTCTACTATTTCAATTTTCCCATTTTTTTTCCCTTTCAAAACACTATAAATTGTGAAATTACCTATGAATGTTAGAGAGTTGTTTGATAAAATTAATTGAATCATTGACATGTGAATGATAGAATTAACCCTATGTTTTATATTGTCCTAACCCCTTTCTCGCATCTTCCTCTCTATCATCATCGACGGTCACAAACAACAAACCGGCAGCGACGGTGAGTGAAGACGAAGGTGTAGACAAAGCGGCGACGACAACGACAACGATAGGTGGAGACGGGGGTTTCGAGGGTGTCGGCATGAGGTATGTCTGCTATTTCAAATTTCCCATTTGATATTTTTTCTCTTTCAAAACACTATAAATTGTGAAGATATTGATTTCATTTTTGAAATGGTAAAACTAGCAAGTGAAGACTCTAATGTTGTGTGCTTTGACACTACTTATCGAACAAATGAATATGGTTGACCTTTTGCGCCATTTGTTGCGGTGAATCATCATAAGCAAACAGTCATATTTGGTGCAGCTTTACTTTATGATGAAACCACTGAATCGTTCAACTGGTTGTTTAAGTATTTTCTCGATGCAATGTGTGGGAAACAACCTAAGACAATCCTTACGGATCAATTTGTTGCAATGGCAAAAGCAATATCAAATATTTTTTCTGAATCTCAACATCGACTTTGTGTTTGGCATATTTATCAAAATGCTGCTAAAAATTTGAGTCATGCATTTCATGGAAATAACACAATTTGCTTATGATCTTGGCAAGTGCGTGTATGATTATGAAGATAAAGAGGAATGGCTATTTGCATGGAATGGTATGTTAACTAAGGGCCGTTTACGAACTGTTTTTGCTTCATGTTTCTTGTTTTTACTTCCTAAAATTTGAAAATAAAAATAAAAAATACGTTTCTTAATTTGCTTCTACTTTCTGAGTTGAGAAGGTTTCCTCTAATTATAAAGGAAAGAGGAAGTAAAAAAAAAAGTGTTTTCTCTTTTTGTTTCCTCACTGACCCTAATTATCAATAGTAAAAAAAATAAGAAATATTAAATTAATAATAAATAAAGTATAATAAAATAAATAAAAAATAAATTAAATGAATAAATTTAATAAATAAAAATTAATAATTATATAAAATATTATTTAAATAAAATAAAATGATTAATAAATTAAATAAATATAATAAGAAATAAAATAAAATGAATAGATAATTAATACAAATGAATAAATTAATAAAAAATAAAAATAAAAATAAAAAAATTTGAGAAAAAATAAAATTGATAAATAAAATCAAATAAAATAATAAATAAATCAAATTAAATAAACAAACAAACAAATATAATTAATTAATTAAATAATAAATTAAAAACAAAAATAAAAATAAAAAATTGGAAAAAATTAGCTTAATATTTTTTTCAAAATAGTTTTAATATTTTTGAAAAAAAAAAATTGTAATTCTTTTGTTGATGATTTTGTTGAACATATTTTTAATAAACATACTTTATGTTTTTTATTTTTGTTTCTGAAAATAATCAATAATTAGTAAACATGATTTTAATTTTTGTTTATTCTATTTGAATCAAAATTATAATTCTGCTTTTCCAGGAAGCAAAAACAGGAAACAAAAACGGTTTGTAAACGGGCCCTAAATATAGCCTAAATGAGAATCAGTGGTTGAAAGATTTATTTAATGTTAGAAAAAGGTGGGCAATGGTTTATGGGCGACACACTTTCATTGCAAACATAAAAAGTACACAACGTAGTGAAAGTATGAACAATGTATTAAAAAAATTACTGGAAGCCGAAACATGATCTATTGCGCTTCTTTGAGTATTATGAGAGGGTTTTGGATGATCGTCGGTATAAAGAATTACTTGCAGATTTCAAGATGTTTCAAACCATGTTTGTTTTATTAACTAATGTGGAGACATTATGTCATGGTGCAGATACTTATACTCCATAAGTATTTGAATTATTTCAAAAATAGTACATGAGGTTAGGAGATTACAATATCTACAAAGTGGCTATGAAAGGGGAAGAGGTTAAATACAAAGTATGTTGTGTCGGAAAATCTATGTGGTTAAATTTGATGCCTCCACACAAACGGTAGTTTGTAGTTGTATGAAGTTTACTTTTCTTGGAATCTTATATGTTCATGCTTTAGAAGTGTTGGATAATAACATAAAAAAGATCTCATCATAATATATCATGAAACGGTGGACAAGAGATGCAAAAGCAAGAACTATTACCAACTATCATGGAATTGAAGCTATCGATAGTGCTAAGGTTTATGCGGGGAAGCGTTATAGTAAATTATGTCGTAATTCTCATGAGATTTCATCTTTAGCATCGGAGCATGAAATGTTATATGCACATGCCAATTAGCGTGCTCTTGTGTTGCTTAAGGAGTTAGAGGAAATAAAGAAAAAACTCTACTTGACAAGTGGTGGAGTTTAGTCGATGAAAATGAGCAAGTTGAACTGATGCCTTCACTTGACAATTGTGAGATGATAAGAGCTTATGGGGTTAAAAGAAAATCCACAGCTGGACGACCACGTGGTCGATTGAAAGGCGAAGAATAATCTCAAATACCACAGTTGGAAAATTTTCGACAAGCGAGCAAAATATCATTAAGGTATAACTTTAAAATTTAATAACTTGATTAAAAGGTAATTATTGTTGTACTTATTATCATTATTTGCTTAAAATATTATAGGATCCTATTTCCAGTGATAACTTACTAGAGCATCAAGCTTGATGTTTTGACTCAGGTAATACATTTTTATTAATAATACAATTTTAATTTTGCTTACTATAATTTTCACTTTTCATTGTTATAATTTTCAATTTTTTGTAGGAGTAGTACCAAATTGTAACTATCTCCAACAAAGCATGGAAGAAGGCGAGAAAAAATAACATTCTAGTTAGTATGAGTATTAGTCAAAGTTTTGTTGATGTGTGTCGTGCATGTGTTTTTGTACAATTCAAGGAGACTACGTTCCCACTTCACTTGTTTCAATCTCTTTTAATTTTATGATACTGGTTATTTTTTTAGGATTGGTTGTTTGATTCTAAAATAATTTAAATCAGTCAAGCACTATTATTTTCTTAATTTAAATGTTCAATAGTTGGTGATGTAGTTTTGTTATATTTGTTTGTTATTATACAGTGACAAGATCATCTTGTGAAATGTCTGCATAATGGCTATCCCAAAACAAAAATTGGTCGAGATCGTAAACATAACAAAAACAAAACAAACAAACTGGCAACTTTGAAGACACTTTTTTCTAGTCAAGGAATACGCAAGGATTGATTTGTTCGAGAGGGGCGCGTGTGTTTTGAGGAAAGAGAAATATCGAGTAGGCATAGAGTTGGGCATGTCTCCTTTGAAGAAAAAGAGAGAGGCAAAGTAAAGAGAGTTTTTATTTTAATTTTTTTATTTGTATACGGGTCATGTTTTGATTGGGCGAACTGTATGGGAAGCAGGAGCTCTGTTCAAGTGGTCTAAAGCAAATTATATCTCATAAAATATTAGCACAAGTGAGAGAGACCAGTCTAGTTTGGTTAAAAAATGCTAGATGTTGGGAAGACTATTATAATACATATATAAATTCTCAACAGCCCCATCAGAAAAGGATAATAAAAACTATTATTAATACTATTGTCAGTTGTTATCCAGGGCATTTGATCATGTAGTGAGAAATCTAGGCAACACACGTTATATAATATATATATATATATATATCCAATACATATTTAATTTGTATATATTCAACTTTAGGAAATATATAGAACATTTGGTAGATGAAGTACATCATCCTTGGTTACCTTTTTCTTCTAGAGGCTAGTGGGTTGATCATGTAGTGTGATTATATATAAACCAAAATGATATTAATTTGATTTAATACTAATTGTTTTTATTTGACATGGTCACACAAGAAATATGCTTTGTTTGTTAAATATATTGTATGATTTGAATAAGAATATGAAAATGGAATTATCTAGAACCAATGGTGGTTAGCTAGGTTGCAAACTTGCAAGTCGTCGCACTAAAATAGTGTGTATTTTATGTATATATATATATTGTGGAGATGCATATAAATTATAGGTTTACTGTTGATGACAAATATTTGGGCCATTTAGGTGGGCCGGGTGGGAAAGCCCGGCAAGAAGACAGGGTGGATATCCATCACGTGTGGGTGGGGTTAAATGGGCCGGTCAAAGTCAACATTCTTCATGGGGCCACACGTGTTGATGTGCATTGTCTATCTTGACGAGGAATAGACACGTGCGAGGTGACACAGAAGTGTGTCTCCACAACTACCCAAGTTTTGCCGTCACTTCCTACCCACTTAATTTTGTGACATTTCACGTGAACTTTTGCCTAATGACCCGACTTTGGATGAGTGGTTCTTAGTGGGCTAGTCTTAATTTAATATAAATTTATTAATTAATGTATGATATATATATATATACACTAATATACATGTATGTATATATATATATGTATACTATTACAAATATGCACATATATTCTAATGTTGTGTAGGTCCAATTTTCTGAATATTTAGATGAATGATAGAGTTTGAAATGAGTCGAAGTAAATAGATGAATGATGAGAGTGATATGAAAGTACACAAAAGACTAATATGCAAAACTGTTAAAAATGAAATTTCAAGTTGGCCTTAGAGAAGGCAGATTTATGTCTGTCAATTAGTGATAAAATAAAAGGACAAGCCTAGTTTGATTAATAAGAAAGCAAGAGAAAAACAGAATTATGGATAAGACATAAATCAATAAATAATGATGTTTACATGCACTCAAGGGCATTGTCATATTATAGGGTTGGGAGCATTTTAACCCTCGTAGTATGTATGTGTTGTGATTTTTTACGATTCTATTATTAAAAAATATATGCGTTTTGTCCTTATTATGATATGAATCGTCTGAAATACTATTAGAATAAGTTTTTTTTATTATTTTTTTTTACAAAAACAGAAAAGATGTTTGCAAAAAGTATATTTAAGAAAACCATCAACAAAACAATTATATTTTTTTTTCAAAAATATTAAATTATTTTGAAAAAAAAATAAGTCTATTTTTTTAAAAAAATTATTTATTTTATTTAACATTTGATTAAAAAATTAATCCAATTTAGTTTTTTTTTTGAAAAATAAAATAAAATTTACAAAACAAAAACAAAAAACTGAAAATATGTTTATAAAAAATATATTTAAGAAAATCATCAACAAAAAAATTACAATTTTATTTTCAAAAATTGAAAAAAAAAATAGCATATTTTTTAAAAACTTTTTATTTTTATTTATTTATTTCTTGATTACAAAAAATTAAACCGGTTTTTTCAAAAAAAATATTTTTCTTTAATTATTTTTCTTTATCATTTTATTATACATTATTTATTATTAATTCAATATTTGTTATTTTTATTAGGTTAGAAGGGGTATTTTAGGAATTTCATATTATTTTAAAACATAATGGGGTAAGTTGCAGTATTTTGGAAACGAAATGAATTTATACACACATTTTGTAAGAAATAAGAGTTTTGCGCACGTAATATGAAACTATAGGGGTTTTTTCGCAAATAACCCATATTATATGATTTGGGTGTAAGTTATTTTGACTCGAAATATCAAACGAAATAAGAAAATGATAACTACAAGTATTCTTTGTTACATGCTTTTCGAAAGTTGGCATTGTCCTAGCTAGTATGCGTGCAAGTTATTTTGGCTAATTGATAGATCAAATTACGATCAACATAATTATTTTCTGTTATGTCCTTTTCGAATGTTGGCGTGTAAGTTATTTTTGACTAAGTGACTAATCAGATTACAATATGATCATAACTAGACATCGCATTAAACTACAAATAATACATTTTTCCTTTCAAATGTTAGCCATTGTCATATTATTTTGGCAAGTTATGTTAGCTAATTTGATGTAGTTAAATTAGAATGAAACGATAAATATTGTGTGTAAAGTGATTTTTTTTTTTTTTTAATGGTAAAAATCGGATACATGCATACACCCCCACATGAGCCCTATGAACTCGAATTCCTAACTTCCCCTTTGGGAGGAAAAGTGATACCATAATCCATAAGACTACAATGCATTTGGTATCACCACACACACACTATGTTACTTCAGATACTCGAACCTCTCACATCCTTAATTGGAAGAAGAGGAAATACTATCAGCCCATTTGATCCTGGTAATTATTTTTATTTTTATTTTTACAATTGTTTCGTATTATGTTCCTTTCGAATGTTGGCATTATCAATCATATATATTAGGCGTGTAAGTTACATTAATCACTAACAAATTACAATATGAATATAATTATATATCTTCTGTTATATACTTTTCGAATATTGACATTGTGTAGCAATTATATATGGCTTTAAAAATTAACTTTAAAATGATAATTCATGATGTGGTTGAAAATTAATATTTGTATACCATAAAGCATTAGATGATGATGTTTACATGCATTCAAAATGGCATTGTCATATTATTCGTATAAGTTATTTCGACTAACACATTAATCAAACTAAAATACAAAATATTTTCAATTATTTTTTGGGTTAATTAAAAAAACCTCCTTATGTTATTCAATTTAATCAACTAATTTCTACTGTGTCCACTTTGTCCCCTATACTATCCAATTTCATCACTATGCTCCCTCCTCCTCACATTTTGAGTCAAAATGTCTAAACTATCCTCTCTTAATAGTATAAGGGGGTTTAGTAAAATCAATCCTTAAAAAAATTATTTTTCAAAAATATATTATATTTTTTCGTAAAAACTATAAATTTCAAAATATAGAAAATATGATTTTTTGAAAAATATATATATTATGTTCCAAAATATGATTTTTTTCCTGAAAAAGTATATGTTATGTTCCAAACTATGATTTTTTTCCGAAAAATATATATTATGTTTCAAAATATGATTTTTTATCCGAATTTTTTTTTTTGCGAAAAAGTATATATTATGTTCCAAAATATGATTTTTTTTTTTGCGAAAAAGTATATGTTATGCTCCGAAATATGAATTTTTTGCGAAAAATATATATTATATTTCAAAATATAATTTTTTATCCGATTTGTTTTTTTTTGCGAAAAAGTATATATTATGTTCCAAAATATGATTTTTTTTTTGAAAAATATTTTTTTTACGAAAAAGTATTTATTATGTTTCAAAATATGATTTTTTTTTGCGAAAAATATATATTATGTTCTAAAATATGATCTTTTCCAAAAAATAATTTTTTTGCGAAAAATATATACTATTATGTTTCAAAATATGATTTTTTTTTCGAAAAATAATGTTTTTGCAAAAAATATATATTATATTTTCCGAAATAATTCATATTTTGGAAAATAATATACTCCCTCCAAAAAATAATTTTTTTGCGAAAAATATATATATATATTTTTGAATTTATAATTTTTGTGAAAAATATAATTGATTTTTGAAAAATAATCTTTTTAAATAGTTGATTTCACTAAAACCCCTTATACTATTGAGGGTAGTTTAGGCATTTTGATTCAAAATATGAGGTGAGAGAGCATAGTAATAAAATTGAATAATATAAAAGGTAAAGTGAACACAATAAAAATTAGTTGATTAAACTGGATAGTATAAGGGAGTTTATTAAAATTATTATTTTTTTGTAACGTACGTTTCGAATGTTAGCATTATCATACGTACTATGCCGGTAAACTATTTTGACTAATTAAGTTAGAACATGGTTATAATCATTCCTTCTTGTGTACTTTTCGGTTGTTGGCATTGTCATATTATGGACCATAAGCTATCAATTTAATTAAGAAAACATCAATTTAATCGCATATATATTATTGTTGTTACCATCCACATCATGTCGATTTGGATCCATTAATTGTCTCAAAAAGAAAAACTTACACATCATCTACCACACATTAATCTCTACTTATTCTAAATCTATCTCATCACTACTTTCACAATCTCATTTTCAGATAATGTTAATAATGGCATCGAATCTCTAGCATATATCAACAGCTTTAGTGAGAGAATGTAAGCGATTAATTAGTCATTTTTTGTTTTTTCGATAAATTTAATTATTTTTTTAATTAGTCATTGTTGCTCATGGAATATTTATCTTATATATAGGTACGTAGTAACTTACGTAACTTATTATGGTGTCCAACCTTTAAGTATACTTCAAATGTCTTTTTTACATAGAATGAGATGATGTGAAAAGCAAATAGCTTCATGCATGATATATAATTATGTCGCTTCTCTGATTAGTGGTTTCAATGTATTATTGGATACTTGGAGTTTTTATGAAAATTTAAAAACCTTAGAAATCATAGATTCTTTTGGCGCCACCCAAAGAAAAATGAAAACTAATCATAGAACCTCAGTCTATTATGCGCAGTTCAATCTAGAGAGGTATAATGTTAGATTTTAAGTTCCTCCAGATTGTTGTTTGGTATTTGAATTAGACAAATTGATATCATGTTTTAAAGTTTTGTACTGTGGTTTTTTTTCTTGCTTTTTTCTTGAAACCTTGTTTGCATTGCTTCGAACTCCCTCCTTCTAAATTAGTTGTCCATTTTGCTTATTTTACCTCTCTCAAATTAGTTCTTCAGTTTTGATTCTCAATACAATATTATTATATACTTTCCCAAATTATATTTCTTCATTAACTTAAAAAAATAGTGGACACCACTAAAAATTATATTATCAAATGACAAAATAAAAAACACAAAATATCAAAATAATTATTGAAAATTCAAATATGGATAACTAATTTGGAACGGATGGAATAATTTGATTTTACTTTGTAATGTACATAATTTATATATGCTATGAAAAAATATATATTTAGTTTTGTTTTGCTTTCGTTCTTTGTTAAAAGAAATTAATGGGATAAATATACGGTACACCTTATCCAGCTTTTATTATTGAAAGTTAGATTTGTAATATTTGATACGCTCATAGTTGATCCCACCATAATTTTTTAATTTTTCCATTAATCTAAACTACATTGCTCGTGTGTTTTTTTGGGGTTACCACCACTCCAGCACAATTAATTTTATTTTATATAAACCACGTTTAACACATATTTGAAGTTTCCATCACACTTAAAATGGAAATTATTAGCAGTTCTGCGCGTGATCCTATTTTTAGGAGATAGTATGACAATTTTGAAAGAGGACACAATTTTTTTTTATCGTAAATTAATTTTTAATGCAGATATAATAGTTAATTACATGAATCATTTTGCTAATTGAAGATATAAAAATATATGTATTAAAGCTCAATGATATGCAATATAAGAGAGTGAGAGGCGGTTTGTTTAATATATTTCGCTTTCGCAAGTCATAAGGCCGACAAAGCAAGAAACTACAAACGACAGGTCCACGTGGATACGAGAGCTGTGATTGGGCAGTGGTTGTGGGCCCCTGGGTTTGGGCTTACGAGAGATCGAAATGGAAAGGTCAGGTCAACGATACACGTGACGGGACTCAAGTCCCCCACACGAATACGGATCCCACCCCATCCGAATATTTTTCGCGGATTTTTCGCTTTCTCGGGAAAAGTAATGATAAGGTTGTGGATCCCATTTTTGTCTTCATCCCTTTCATATGATATGATATTCATCATCTTTTAATTTGTGTTTGGTACTCTAGAAAAAAAATAAAAATTAATAAATAAATAAATTGTAGACAAGATAAAAAAAAAAGAAAATAAAAAACAATCATATTAGTATTCATCATTTGTCGTTTTTGAAGGATTAATAATAAAATCAAATAATAGTTAATTTTGAAAAAAGGGTCAAATATATAATGAAATTTTTGGTATGGTTTTTATTCAATTAATTTTTTATGAATCATACCTTTAAATTTCGGCTAACAAATTTTTATTAAATGTACCAAAAAAATTTTTCCCTTTCTTTTTGAGAGGATAACATTATTTATTTATGTATTCCTCTAAAAGTTATTTCAATATAACTTGTATACTTCGACTCATTGAGTATATGTTTGATTGGCGCTTTATTTTATTTTATTTTATGTTTCCGTTTTCAAGTGATACACAAGATTGTGTATTTGACTTAATTAAATAATAATACAAAAAAATTATGCTCTTAATGCAATAAAAATTAATTTCGTCAAAAATAGATCCTTAGGAGGGAATATTATATAATTAAGAATCATCAACAAGATCTTTAAAATAATATTTAAGAAAGAGAATTTATAAATTGTAACGAGTTTGGGTGATCAATCAATTGTTGAAACTTTAGGGTGCTTTGGGGATGTGGCATAAATTCCTCAGTCATTTCAGGGTTAATTCAACTACTCCAACTACTATTTACTACTTTACATCCTTAATAGTGTTTTCGTGCCTTCAGATCAAACATTTCTTAGGCTTTTAAAATGGCCCCAATACAGCACACAAATTGAAGTCTTAACCACCACCCAATGGTTGTCACTATTCGATTATGTAAGCCTATAAAGTGGAAGAGTGCATCGGAGGAGAGGTGGCCAATTATATAAATTCTTAGATATAGACTACAGGTCACCACGAATGGACATGATATGGATTTGAAAGCTCCATAGACAAATTGAGCACTAATGTCCCATTAGGGACTATAATATATATATATATATATATATATATATTGGTATATAAAGAATTTTGCAACATATTTCATGTATGATTCGTGGTTGTATTATCAATTGCAGCTGTGTAACAATGTAATACAATCAGACAATATAGATTTTAAATCAGGGTATCTAATAAATATCAACTGTATCCACATCTTTTAAATAGTTTAGAAGTAGACAGTATGGAATGTATCAAAACTTTATTCCTATACCATGATTCCACCCTTAGTTTATAACTGATATTTTTAATAATATACGTCATTTCAGAAACTACGAATGTCCAATTTTCACTAAATATTTGTTCAATAACAATCTTGTTATAATAATACACGTCAAAATATTTTTATTTGAGCAAATCAAGTGAAATTAAATTGAAACTTACTATGGTCCTGTTTGGATTGATTTTTCAGAAACTCTTTTTGACATTATGGAGAGAAAAACTGTTTTGAACAGTGTGTCAAATTTTTTAAAAAAACGTTTAAAAAAAATTAGGAATTACTATCTTCTCAAAATAGTTTTTGTTTATCTTTTTCATTTGAAAAAAACGAGAAGCAAAAGCTCCATCGAACGGACCTTATGTAAAATAATAAAAGCCCATGAAACCCCTTATAGTTTCAGTTTTTTAATAAATATCCACTGAGATATTATATTGCCCCCTCCATTTTAAAATTTTTCACAAACCCCCTTTCAGTCTCAAAACGATGTAGTTTTAGGACCAAAAAGCTGAAACCATAAGGGGGTTTACGTTAAAAAGTTGAAACCATAAGGGATTTTATGCTAAAACTCTGAAACCATAGGGGAGTTTCATGGGCTTAAAAGGAGGCTATGTGCAACCTATAAAAAGTGTACGGGGTAAATGGCACCTCAGGGGGGTGTTTGTTAAGATTTTAAAATCATAGAGGTTTTTATGTTAATAACTTATAATAAAATTGCATAGTTTGTAGGGCTACAAACGAACCGAGCCGAGCCGAACTTTGGAATGTTCAATCTCGGTTTATTTACTAAACAATCCTAAAAAATATGTTCAAACTCGGCTTATTTACTAAACGATCCTATAAAATGTGTTCAAACTCGGCTAATTTGCTTAATGAACGAGCTCGAGCCGAACGTCTGATTTAACAAGTCGAGTCCGAGCTTCCTCACGAACGATTCGTTTCAGTTGTAACATATATTACTCTTGTCAATAGTTGCATCGATTGAGTTGTTGCATGTCTGTTTTTAATATATTTTCACTAGTATAATTTTTTATGATTGTTTTTTATGTTATGGCTGCATAATTTCTTTAATATTTTCACAACAACAGGCACGAAGCCACGTGCAGAAAATAAGGGTCAATCTTCCCTTTTTGAAAATTTATTTTTTAAATATTTTTAATAGTAATACAAATTATCTTAAAGGATTATAGCAAAACAAATTGAGATCTAACCCCTATTAATTTTTTTAAATTTTTTGTTTATTGCCCCTCAATTTCAAAGATTAGATAAAATTATTATGTTAAAAAATAAAAATACCTTGAAATTATATGTAATATATAAATTAGTTTAATAAAATCATAATTTCTTTTTTATGGTCTATCTAACCCACAACTAAGAGTTCACAAGGCCACAACCAACATCCCAAAACCCATTTAACCCAGCCCGCAATAACTTCTAATTTAATTAAAGCACAACCCACAAAGCCACAACCAATATCTCAAAACTCATTTAACCAAGCCCAAAATAACTTCTAATTTAATTAAAATACAATCTACAAGGCCACAACCAAGTTACAAATATCTCAAAACTCATTTAACTCATCCCACAATAACTTTTAATTTAATTAAAGTACAATCACAACTCACTTGTTTAATTGAATCATAATTTCTTTGACACAAATAGAATTTTAGATCTCTTTCTCACTTTAAGATGACGAGGCGGAGCCACTCTTTGGCTAGGGGGCCACGGCCTTTCCCAAATATTTTTCAATTTTTTTTAGCCTAAAAATTATATATATTATAGATATCTTTATAAAAATTGTATATGACACCTCCAAGTTTTTTTAAAAAATTCCTTTGGTAGTCTAATATATATATATATATATATTACCAATAAAATTATAAAAAAATTGCATTGCCACCTCCAAATTTAAAAAAAAAAATTCCTTTGGAAACCTAAAAAATATAAATTTTACCAATAAACTTATAAAAAACTATATTAGCTCCTTTAGATAATTTTTCTGTCTCCACCCTTGCTCGGCGACAAAATTTATTTTAAAGGTTGACTCCCAATAAAAAAAATTATGGCTCCGTCCTTGCACAACAATCTTCATAATTTGTTAAATTTGAACAATTTCTTTTATAAAATATGTGATAATTTTACTATTTAACTTAGACGAGTCTGTTCATGAACTTGGCAAACCGAGTTTAGTAATGTTCAAGCTCGGCTCGTTTACTAAATGAGCCTATAAATTGTGTTTAATCTCGATTTGTTTACTAAACGAACGAGTACGAGTCTGCTTATGAACAATTCGATTCATTTGCAGCCCTAATAATTTGTCATGCATGGCAAAATTGTGTTGGTGGGGAAGGTCTTGCATTTAGAAAACACCACAATGTCCCTCTAATTTACCATATAGAATTTAGGGTTAATTATAGCTAGACCCTCTTGAGATATATCAAATAACAAGTAGACAACCTATTATTTGAAAAATTATAGCTAGACCTCTTCAAATTGATCGGCTTATATTTACGGTGATTGATAATGTGAAACTATATCTTTACACATGCCTATATTTCATTTTAAAGATCTAAAAATTATTATTTTGTCAATTACTTATTTACAAAGGTAATTTCGGTCATATTATAAATTTTAAATGAGGATATTTTGATTTTTTCATATGTCTTTTATATTTACTTGAGGGTGTTTAAGACATTTTACATCTGAAAAAATGTTGACATCAGTATTAACCGAGTTTAACCACGCCGATAGGGAAGATATGTTACAACTTATAAATTTAAAGGAGCCTTGTAATTTATTAAACAATAGATGATCTAACTATTATTTGACATATCTTTTAGGGAGTCTAGTTTTAATTAACCCGAGAATTTATGATAAGCTAGCCACGTTTTACTAGCATTGGAATATTTTTTAGTTAAACCTTTATGACATTGCTCTCCTGAAAGAGATGGCAGTGAAAAGTCAGAGTTAATTAGTTACTTTTTAACGAACTCTGTTACTGTCAAAAATTCTCAAAGTAATATTAATTTATGCGTTAAATCAAAGAATAGTGTTTTGTACAAAATAGTCAATACTGAGAACATTACTGGTTTTGATAGAATCCATTAATGTTTTGTTTCAGTGCTTCAATTATGCTTAAACACTTCATTTGAAGATTGATAAGATGATATTAATTTTTTTAGTATTTATAAATCACGGGTAAAGTATATAAAGGCATTTATATTAGTAAAATAAAATTTTGATAGCAAAATAAATTTCACCATTATATATGAATATTGATTAAGGCACTGATTTTTTTTTTTTTACCTTAGATATCACAAAATATAAATTTATTTACAACTAAGTCTCTCCTAAAAACTTGTTTTAAGTCCCATTGAAATAAACATATGTCATTTATATTCTAAAAATTCACTATAAATTTTTTTAATCCCCATTAAATTAGATTCATAGATCGATCACTGGCTAGGAACACCGATTGTATATCCACACAATTTTAACTTGGTTTTGGGGATTCATTTATAAGATATGGGTTGACGTGGACGATTGGGTTGAAGGGAAGTGAGAAGTAACTTGGTTATTTTTTTAAAGTTGAAAATTTTGAAATGAAAAGAACCTAAAGAGGTTTGTGATAAATTAGTTTGTCATTATTCCATAAACAAGACAAAATTTGTTTCAACTTTTATACTCATAGAATGAAAAAATTATTTGTATTAGTATTAACTCTTGGTAAACGGGATGATGAGGTACAATTATGCTTTCCAATTTTTTTCCCACTTGTTTTAAAAAGAGAAGAATTTCCCTATAGATTATCATTTTACTTTAAATTTAGTGTGCATGTTTAATATATATATGGTGCTAATGCATCTTATATGAACGTTTTTCAATCCCCATAAAAAAAAAGGTGATTATAATAACCAAATTTTAGTGACAGACTAAAATTGTCCGTCCTTATAACACAAATTTAGTTTTATAATCGTGAATATTTAAAATGTAACAAAGGCTTTTATTGAAATTGTGATAGTATAAAAAAAATTAATAAAACTTTAAGTATTACAATTATATGTTTTTATGTGAATTTTGGCTCACCCATAATAAATAGGGTAAATTATATTTTCACCACTCGAGATATGATTTATTATAGTTTCACCTCATGTCCTTTAAATAATTACTGTTTCATCCTCTCAAGTTTGGAAGTTGTAACAAATACCCTCTGGGATGAAATTCCGACGTGATCAAACCCGGTCAATACTAAGTGAAATGTCTAAAATACCTCTAGATTTAATGTTATGAACATTTTTGCTCCAGTCTATCACATTATTGCTTCATTTTGCCCTAATTTGGATACACTAATTGGACAATTACGGACAAATCAAACAAAAAATCCCAATTTTTTACACCATAATGGAGAAATATTCAGGGGTATATATGTCATTTCACTTTTTCAATCATCGGAATTGGGATTTGATGACCTAGAGAGGGTGAAGCTGTAATTATTCAAAAAATAAGAATGAAACTATAATAAATCATATCTATGGGGTGAAACTATAATAATTTATCCAAATATATAATACACATTCATTCTTCCATGATGGAGAGGGAGTCCACTGTGGAAGGTGATGGGTAACATAAATGCAGAAGATATCTATACGGATATATTGAGCAGCATGAAAAAGATGCATATATATACATATGTATATATATATATATATGATCATGATACAGTTGGTTGCAACATCACTCTCTGTGTACACCACACCTCTGTTGGTACGTTTTTGCTTTCATTTTCTGTGTCTAACATCAGTGCTGCTTTAGTGAGGCATTTTAGTGAAGCTGTCAGTACTTGTCTCTCCCTTTTTCTGGAGCTTTGTTGAAAGCCATTTGAATTTGTCTGACGACTCTGCACTAACTGTTTTTGTTTGCTACTCCATACAAACCCAACACCATTTAAATATCCATCCATCTTTATTTTACCTGTCCTTTTATTTATTAGGGTAAATAGCTTAAGACCCCCCTCAATTTTACTCTCTTTCTCTAGTATACTCCCTCAATTAATTATACCCCCCTCAACTTTTATTTTCTTGCATCATGGGCTTGCCCTCATATTTTTTTACCCTTTTACCCTCCAAACTTTTTGTATTTCCACCTTACCTTTAATTATATTCTTACTATTATATTTCTTAATTCTTTAAATTACAAAAATATTATTTCTTTTAGTTAGAATATTAATTATAATTAATATTCTATTTAGTCCAATACATTAAAGGTAAATGGTATAATTAATATTCTAATTAAAAGAAATAATATTTTTGTAATTTAAAGAATTAAGAAATATAAAAGTAAGGATAAAATTATAGGTAAGGTGGAAATATAAAAGTTTGGAGGATAAAAGGGTAAAAACAATTGAGGGCAAGTCCATGGTGCAACATTTTATGAAACCTTAGCGTGTTCTAAGCTCATTTCATAATTGAGGGAGTATAGTAGAAAAAGAGAATAAAATTGAGGGGGTTTTAAACTATTTACCCTATTTATTACTCACTACTATTCTTTCAACAGTTGTCTTCTACTATTCTTTCAACAGTTGTCTTCTCAACCATTTATGTCCATCACCAAATTAATTCACTCAAACTTTCTTATCCCTCTCAATTTTACTCAAGATATTGGAGAAGGTAAGTAAAGCCTAATTCTGAAAATAATAATAGTAAAAATTCATATTTTTCAAATTTAGTAAAAGAAATTTATTGGTTTGTATTTATGAAAAAAGTTTTATGTTTTCTGAAAAATTGAAAATTAGAAAATTGTACAAAAATCTATTTGGTTTAATTTTCTGAAAACAGTTTTCAGAAAACTCAGTTATAAAAATGTCTATTTTTAGATAACTCATTTATATTGATATCAAAAAACTGTTTTCTGTTATCAAAATTCTCGAGAATGGTTTTTAGAGATACAAACCAAGCAGAACCCAAATTATGTAACTAAGTTTTTAGAAAACTGAACCAAATAGAGATTTGTATAATATTATGACTTTCAATTTTAAGAAAATAAACTGTATATTTTAGTCCAAACTGCGCATAGTTAATTGGTTGATACGAGGGTTGTTCGGGTTTAAGGAGCTTGCTCCGATTCGGATCACGTGGAAATTTTTTTTAGTAATTTTTGCACTTGTTAGGTTGCTTTAGTCCATACTCACTATTCATTTTCAATAACTACAATATGCGAATATAATCTTAGACTTAGTCGAACAACGTAAATTTTATGTTACGTAAATTGTATTGCGTGTTGTTGACACCCTAAATGAGTCAACACTAAGCAAGGCGAATGTAGTGACATGGAGATGCACAAAGTGAACCCGAGCCAAAGAATTGAGAAAAGAACTACACAACAACACTAAAGAATTACGAACGCTCGCATTTTTGTGAATGTTCGCCTTGTTAGAAGTACAAAACGTCTAGTCAATAAATTGTGAATGTTCATAAAAGGTGAACGTTCGCCTCCATGTTGGAAAAACAATTGACAACCACTGCATAAAGGACGCCGTCGAGAAAATGGCCAAAATGGAATGAAGAGTTTCGCCCCAATGTGAAGCCCATCTGATTGAAGGAAATTCTTAGTGATCAAGACTACAAAGTTTATGGAGTATTGGACACTGTTGAAAAATGAATTATAGTTGAGTTGATGTTAGTGTTTAGATATGTTTAGAATTTAGTTTGTTTTATCATTTATTTTTAGTTATTTATTTCTAGGTTATATTTTACAAACAATTCTAGACTATAAATAATGTATGTAAACCTCTGTTTTAGAGGTTCTGACCAAACATAAAAATGTTATTCTTTCTCAGCGTTTAGTAGCATTTTATATTTCATTATGCAAATCTTTATTTTATCAGCACTGTCTATTTCAATTCCTTTAAATTCCAGTCCATTTAAATTCCTTGTTTTGCACTTTCAATTCTTTTATATCCCTTTCGTTATATTTTTTCGGTTACCCAAAGTCCTCTTTGTTGAGTCAATTAGAACCCTTCATGAGAGTTGAGTTATCTCTATTGTAAATCGCCTCATTCTATTCTCTATGTTCAAAAGAAACGAAAACCTGTTCCTTTTGAACCGGTTGAACTCTGTAGAAAATGGGAATCAGAGGTTGTGCCTTTTTAAGTCTCCAACCTATTTTATTTATAGACTTAAGATAAGAGTTTACGTGGTCAGACCATAAGACCATAGTGGTCTAAAGAGAAATGACTCATTTGACCCACAATACAGTAATTATAAAATAAACTTTCTAACATTCCCCCTTAAGCAGGAGTATATATATTCGTCATGCTCATCTTGTTACATATATATCAAATACGATGACTCGGTAGTGACTTCGTAAATATGTCCTCAAGTTGGTCACCTGTCCTTACATGCTTCAATAAAATTATCCTAAGTTAAATCTTCTCACGTACGAAATGACAATCCACTTCGATATGCTTTGTTTGTTCGTGAAAGACGGGATTGGTAGCTATATGAACAACCGCTTGATTGTCACACCATAGTTGTGATGCCTCTGTGCACTTAAAAGCCAATCTCCTCAAGAATTTGCCTCATCCACGTAATTTCGCTAGTGGCATGTGTTATTGCCCTGTATTCAGATTCTGCACTAGATCGTGCCACCATATTTTGTTTCTTGATTTTCCACGAGACCAAGTTACCACCTACAAATATGGAATATCCCGTCATTGACTTCCGATCATATGGTGATCCTGCCCAATCTGCATCCGAAAATCCTTCCATTCTTACGTGCCCATGACTGCCATAAAATATTTATGCACTGGGATAACCTTTTATATACCTCAGAATGCGCATCACTGCATCCCAATAAGGGACATGAGGATTTTTCATAAATTGGCTTATAACACTGACATGAAATGCAATATCCGGACGAGTCATTGCAAGATAATTTAATCTTCCCACCAATCTTCGATACCATTCAGGATGAGGAAACAATTATCTGTAGTCTAAAGACAATTTAACTCCTAGGTCCATGGGAAAATCACACGGTTTTGCATCAATTATCCCGCTATCCTGTAGTAAATCCAAGGCATATTTTATTTGAGAAATGAATATTTCACTGTGATTTCAAGCAACTTCAATTCCCAAGAAGTATTTAAGTTTCCTGAGATCCTTTGTCTTAAATTGTTTTTGAAGGAATTATTTTAATAAAATAATTCTAGATTTATCATCACCCGTTATCACAATATCATCAACATAAACTATTAGAAAAATACTTCCAGTGGTGGAATGTTTATAGAATAAAGAATGATCTTTTTTCTGACCGAATGAGCCCAAAATCTAGTATAACTTCACTAAATCTCCCAAATCAAGCCCATGGGGACTGTTTGAGACCATAAAGAGATTTCTTCAGTCGACAAACTTTACCAAACTCCCCCTGAGCAACAAACCCAGGAGGTTGCTCAAGATACACCTCATCTTGGAGATCTCCATGTAAGAATGCATTTTTAACATCAATCTGATGCAATGGCCACCTGTACGTAGTTGCCAACGAAACCATAAGGCGTACAGTAGTCATCGTTGCCACTGGAGAGAAAGTATCAGTATAATCAATGTCATAAGTTTGAGCATAGCCCTTAGCCACTAAACGGGCTTTGAGGCTAGCAACGGTACCATCGGGATTAATTTTTTAATGACATATACCCATTTGTAGCCAATGGGTTGCTTGCCATGTGGCAGGGAAACCAAGTCCCAAGTATGATTGGCCTCAAGAGCCATCATCTCTTCATGCATCGCCTGTGTCCAACCAGGGGAAGACAAAGCCTCACCAATGGTGCGAGGAATCATAACAGAATCAATTATCAATATAAATGCTCGATGAGCGGAAGAGAGTCCTGCATAAGAAATAGTAGCAGTAACAGAATAACGAGCAGGGGGGCTATAATGACGTGTATCTTTTCGAAGAGCAATCAGAAAGTTGAGATCGGATGATGTAGCTACTTCTGGAGGATTGGTCAAAGAGAAGGACGATGTAGTAAGAGGTATCGACTCAGAAGCATCTACGGATGATGAGAGGATCGGTGTGGGGGGGGGGGTCAACATGTTCTGGTGAATTGACATATGGGACACGAATAATGTCATAAACAAGGAACTCATCATCAGATGGGGAAGTAGGAGGTGCCTCGATAGGAAATGAAAACGGGGAAGACTTGTTAAATATAACATCACAAGACACAAGGAAATGCCTCGAAGTTGGTGAGTAACACCGATACCTTTTTTGTGTTCTCGAGTATCCCATAAACATGCATCGAAGAGACTTGGGATCAAGTTTTGTAATTTGACGTCTGATATCTCTAACATAACATGTACACCTAAAAATTCTTGGAGGTAAATGATGAAGTGGTTGTCGTGGGAAGAGAATCTGATGAGGAATCTCCCCTTGTAATATTGAGGATGGCATGCGATTAATAAGATATTTGGCAGTGAGGACTTCTTCGCTCCAGAATTCTTTGGGGACGCACATATGGAACATAAGTGCATGAGCTACTTCCATTAAATATCGATTTTTCTTTTCTGCAACCCCATTTTGTTGAGGGGTATCGGGGCATGATGATTGATGACTGATGTATAACTCCAACTCGAGACACAAAATATTATAATCATAGAGCATATATTCACGGGCATTATCACTACGCAACATCTGTATAGATATAGAGAAATGATTTTTTATCTCAGCATAAAAATTAAAAAATATGGAATATAACTCAAATCACTGTTTCATAAGATATAACCATGTTGTTCGAGAAAAATCATCCACAAAAGTCACAAAATATCTATACCCAATCTTGGATATAACAGGACAAAGGCCCTACACATCAGATTGAACCAACTCAAAAGGAGATGTAACTATTTTCTCCACACGAGGATAATAAGATATACGGTGGTGTTTTGAAAATTGAAATGACTCACAAAATAAATGAGATACATTATTTAAAGAAGGACAAATACTTTTAAGTGTCTTTAAAGTAGGATGGTCGAGCTTGCAATGAAGATTAAGGGGGGTGGACACAATACTGGACAAGGCTTTGGGTTCCTCGCATAACAAGTAGAGCCCTCCTGAAGATTGTTTTCCCCTACCAATCGTTTTCCCCGTCCACCGATCCTAAAATTCACAAATATCGTTAGAGAATATAACATGGCAGTTTAAATCACGGGTGAGTGCACTCATAGATAACAAGTTCAAAGACAATTCAGGAAAATATAAGACTGAAGATAAATGAAGCGAAGGAGTGGGTGATGTTGTCCCAACCCCTTTAGCAGTAATCATAGATCCATTTGCAACTCGGACATTAGGTAAATAACCCATAGGAGAATATGTACATAAGATACCAATAGTACCTGTCATGTGATTTGATGCCCCGGAATCTATAATCCATGTGGGGGAGGAAGTAAATGAAGTTACACTTGCTGAAGGTGTCTCGGAATGAGCCAAGGTAGCCTCACGTGTGGGGTAATCAACCTGGATTGTTTTAGATATAATTTTAGCAAACTGTGGTGGTCTGCCATGAAGTCCCCAACATTGGTCCTTGAGATGACCTGATTTTCCACAATGAGAACATATAAAAGTACTTTGACCACCTTTACGTACTTTACCCCCGCGAGCCCCACGACCTAATCCACCTCCATCACCATGCCCTTGAGTATTGGAGTGGTTCTATAGTGCACTTTAATCAGAAACATCAGTTGAACTTGTAATCGCATGAACATATCGTTGTGCCCGAATGTATGCCTCTGTGAAAGAAGACTCGCGGCTAGAAAACATTTGAGATCGGTCCGAGTCATACTCGGACTTCAAGCCACCAAGAAAGGCTACAATAACCAATTGTTCTCTTTGTTGTTGCATCTCATATACATCATTCCTAATACGCAATAGCGTATTGAATTCAAACTATGTTATTTTGAATGAAGCAAAATACTCAATAATTCCATCCTTCTATTCAGGTCGGAAAAAAGACTGGCAAATATCCTATATTCGATTCATTTCATTTCTACCTGAATACAAAGTATTCAAATATTCCCAAAGCTCCTTCACATTGTCAGTATGTGTGACCATCTCAGATATCTGAGGCTCAACAGAATTAATAATTTGAGTATATAAACGTGCATCTTCTTCTTCCCAATTTTCGAACACCAAAGGATTCAACTTTGGATCCGGAAGCCCCTCCGTAAGATGTTTACTTTTTCGAAGACCTTTAATAGCAAATGAAACTAATTTCTTTCAATGATGATAATTAGTGCCATTTAGGCGTTGTTTTGTCAATCTTGATGAGGAACGAACAAATTCATATTTTACCTCATCCACACTAAATTTTTGTTCAGTAGTCATAGTTAGAGAATAACACAATCAACAATATTCTCTTTCAGCCCAAATTAATGAACACAATAATCACTTCCCCCACAACTAAATAAATAGATACATAGACTATTTGAACAAAAACCTTCAAATACATAAACAAATCACCAAGTACTCATCCAAACTTCTTAGATTTATATACCCGGATTATTACTAAGAATACCTCAGGTCTGCATCACGATTGTGGACAACATAAAGATGGCACAAGGCAGCAGCTCCCCGCTTGCGGAATAGTAGTGTCTCGCTGCTCGTAGCGTGTCGCTAAGCGGCGGCTTATGAGAGTTTTCGCACAAGATGATTTTTGAGAGAGAGAGAGAGATTAGGGTTAGAGTGGCGGCTCTGATACCATGTAGAAAATGGGAATCAGAGGTTGTGCCTTTTTGGGTCTCCAACCTATTTTATTTATAGACTTAAGATAAGAGTTTACATGGTCAGGACATAATGGTCTAAAGAGAAACGGCTTATTGAACCCACAATACAGTAATTATAAAATAAACTTTCTAACAAACTCCATCACCGGTTCTGACACGCCCGCACCATACGAAAACGAAAATTATGGGTCTGGTCCTTCGGGCGATTATTTTTTGGAGCAAACACGTTTTCAAGTAACTACATTCTATTTTTGTAATATGTAGTGGGCATTCCTTAGATCACAGGGTCACTGTTGACTGACGGTTGGTGATTTGATAATATTTGTCGTTGTTTCACCAAACTCCGGTCAACAAAATTTATAATACCTACAAATACTTTACTTAAAATAATATAGCAATAAGTAGGGTCGAACCACTCTCAACTTAGAAATCGGTTTGAGACTAGGATCCAAAACTTTAATTTTCGAGATAAAAAGAAATTACTTAAAACAATTCTTGAATTTTTGAATAGTAAACTAAAATAACTAGATAATTATCAAATGGTGGAAGAAATCTCAAGGGAAGAGAATCCACCACCCGGGTCTATATAAATAATATTATATATTTCTATTGCAAATTCTCCTCCAACCTATTAAAAATAAACATAGATATTGGTAGGCATTCCCCGTATTTCCATTAATTGGTAATCACGGAAAATCCTCCCTCTAATGTTTTTGTTTAAAAATAAATAGTGGTAGGCATTCCCCGTATTTCCATTGATTGGTAATCACGGAAAATCCTTCATCTATTTTCAACCTCTATTGTAGGTTTTGTCACTTGAAAGAATTATTTCGGGAAGAGAATTAAACAATAAGAAATAAAATAAAATTATGTATATCTTACCCAAGGTGGCTTCATCACTCCCTTGAGAAGATGTTTAAGCTAGCATAATTATAGAGAAATAAAACATGATGATAGAAGAATTTTTCATTAACTAAGAAAAAGATTACAACAAAATAAAAACTTGATACAAGACTAAATTCTCTCTACGATTTCTCACTCTCTACCATCTAACTCCATACAATTTCCAACTACTCTCCTATTTATAGAGAAAATTGGAATATAATGACATCTTGTAAAGTGAAGTTAGATCTACTTTTCTTTTCTTTTTCTTTGAATATTGATGCTTTCCAAGTCATTTTCTTCTTTCTTCATGTGCATTATATTCTTCATCTTTCATCCATGTGCATTATATTCTTTCTTCCATCCATGTGCATTATATTCTTTCTTCCATCCATGTGCATATATTTTCTTCATCTTTTCCAATTCAAACCTATAAGAAATAAAAATATATATATAAGAACATTTATGCAATAAAATGGTGAATTAAAGATTTATTTTTGACATTTAAAATAGTGATTTTGTAAACTTATCAAATTACCCCCAGACAAGCTCTTGCTAGTCCTCTAGCAAATAAGGGCAAAATAGATTAGTTCGCAAAATTAGACTCTTATTAATTTTAACTAAAGATGTGCCACTTTCGATTGCATTTACCATATGCAATAAGGCCTTAAACCCCTAGGTTACCCTAGTGGACGAGCAATAGCCTCGTGAGGGTTGGATATATTACCCACAACTTCTTTATTCTTCATTTTCATGCATTCATGCATTCACATATTCATTAATCAAGCCATGATACAATATATAAGATAATATGAATACAAATACTACCACTCACTACCGAATAATAACTATCTCAAACTAATGATATGAATGATCCCCACTGAAGTAAATAATTTCGTTACTTTCTACTCCCAATCTAGACAACCTTCCGTGTTTTTGTGAACATTCTACTATGGTATGTCAATATCTCTTCTTCTACTTCATTGATCAAACTTTGTCATATTTTTCATAAAAACTCATTATTTCCATCATTTCACTTCCATCCCTTTTTGTATTTATAAGCTCCGGACTTTCCAGCGAGGACTTTTAGTCCCGACCAACTGGGCCCGAACTTTTTCCATGGAATTTATGCTCATTAGTTTTCTCCCATTTTTACGCGAACAATGATATTGGTGATACCAAGGTCCAGTTACTCAGATCGAAGAACTACTTTTTGCATTTCTTTGAAAATAATTTTTTTAATTTTCTCCATTTTATCTCCCATTCTCCCCCTTTATAGCGGCAAAGCTAATTTTTCAACTCCATAGTCAAAGATCAACTGTTTTTCCCATAGTGAATGTGTGCATGTGCTTATAGGTCAAAGCTGTCCTTTTCGGTTTCAATTTCATTAATTTATTTACCTATGTAAAACCACATCATTTCACTAACTCAATCTAATCATTACTCTCATGAGCGGAAATATCGCATCACATATTACGGATATATCATAAACATAAACTTAATCAACTTATAATGCAAAACACTCATGCATAAAAACAAAAATAAATTCCAAACGAAATCAATTTTTCAATTTTTTTTTTTTTTTTAATAATGAAATTCTATTTTGATTAAAAAGATATCCACCCCCAAACAAAAATAACACTGTCCCTAGTGTTTAAAAATACATCTAAGAGACAAATTGGAACAAATCACCGCAATTGAGGTGGTGTTTTTGGAGTATAGTCCCTGCAAAGATTCTTGACAAAAGAAAAGTCAAGTGATTGAAAATATTATGACAGACTTTACCTCCAAACAAAATCTAAACATATCCAAATAGAGTGGGGAAAAAAAAAATTGATAGAAAAATTTACACAACTGACTGGGCTGCCTCCCAGTAGCGCTAAGTTTAACGTCTTCAGCCAGACTCAACAGATGTGCTACCCCTAAATAGATCAGTCCGAATAAATCGGATCAATGAGGAGAATTTCCTCATTTTCAGAAGTTTCAAGTTCTAGGAAAGGCTTTAGACGATGAGCATTAACTTTAAACAACTGTCCATTCTTAGGGTCTTGTAACTCAATGACACCATGACTAGAAATGTGATGGACATAGTACGGGCCTGACCAACGTGACCTTAACTTCCCAGGAAATAATTGAAGACGAGAGTTATACAAAAGAACCTTTTGTCCTATGAAAAACTCCTTTTTGAGAATGTGTTTGTCATGTTCCAACTTAGTCTTGGCTTTATAAATTCTTGAACTCTCATAGGCATCATTTCTGATTTCTTCTAACTCATCAAGTTGAAGGGTCCTACGTTGACCGGCTTTATCATAGTCAAAGTTCATGGACTTGATGGCCCAATAAGCACGGTGTTCGAGTTCAACAGGCAAGTGACAGGCTTTGCCATAGACCAATCGATATGGGGACATTCCTATAGGGGTCTTGTAAGCAATACGGTATGCCCATAAAGCATCCTAGAGACGAAGACTCCAGTCCTTCCTTGTGGGGTTAACTGTTTTCTCTAAGATCTGTTTAATCTCCCTATTAGATACCTCAACTTGACCATTGGTTTGAGGGTGATATGATAGGGCCACTTTGTGATTGATTCCATATTTGGACAACAGGTTTCCAAAGACTTTGTTGCAAAAATGTGAACCATTGTCACTAATTATGGCTCGAGGTGTTCCAAACTGAGGCAAAACCTGGTCTTTGAAAAAACGCACCACAACTCTATGGTCAACTGTTTTGGAGGCTAAAGCTTCTACCCATTTTGACACATAATCAACTGCTAAAAGGATGTAGAGATTGCCAAACCAGGATGGAAATGGTCCCATGAAATCAATACCCCATACGTCAAAGATTTCAACGACGAAAATCGATTGTTGAGGCCATTCATTTCTTTTGGTAATCTTACCTAGAAATTGGCATCTATGACAAGCTAGACAGTATGTGTGGGTGTCTTTGAAAATGGTTGGCCAATAGAATCCTGATTGCAAGATTTTTGCAGCAGTTCGTTTGGAACTGAAATGGCCACCACATGCCTGGTCATGACAGAAGGAAATGACAGACTTTTGATCTACCTCAGGAACACACCTACGAATGATCTGATATGGACAATATTTAAACAAGAAGGGGTCATCCCAAAAATATTCCTTAGCCTTGGCCAAAAATTTATCTTTCTCTTGTTTGGACTAGTTGGAAGGAATTTGACCAGTCACAATATAATTGACAATATCTGCATAGCATGGTGCATGAGATATTTCAAATAATTGCTCATCAGGAAAATAATCAGAGATGGGAATGGAGTCACTAGTGGATTCAATAACAAGACGGGACAAATGATCAGTGACTACATTCTCGGAACCTTTCTTATCTCGAATCTCAAGGTCAAACTCTTGAAGGAGTAAGATCCAGCGTATCAACCTAGGTTTTGCATCAGATTTGGACAAAATATGTCTTAATGTTGCATGATCGGTATAGATGATGACCTTAGATCCAACCAAATAAGATCTAAACTTCTCAAAGGAGAACACGACTGCTAGCAACTCTTTCTCAGTGGTTGAGTAGTTGATTTGGGCATCATTTAAGGTTTTGCTAGCATAGTATATGACATGTTGTGCTTTATCCACTTTTTGGCCTAAAACAGCATCTACTGCATAATCAGACGCATCACACATAATTTCAAAAGGTAAGTTCCAATCAGGTGAGGGAATGATAGGTGCAGTAGTGAGTGCTGACTTTAAGTATCTTGAGCTTAAATTCAAAGGTGGTAAATTTTTAAATCTAATATTGTAGAGAATTAATAGGATGGTGTCCAAATTAATTCTCTCCTAATTAGACAGCTCCTACTCTATTCCAGATTAAGTCGATAGATTACCAGTTAAGGGTCATCAAACTAACAACGGAGTAGTTCCCAGGAAAGTGTGGCGAGGCACGTGGCCTGCTTAATGGCGCGTCAACCACACTCCTAGACAGAATTTCCTACCGTTTATCAATTTGATAATGACTCACTGGAGTGATTACCAACCGCTTCCTTCCTAGAGGGCCTATGAGCTCGTAACCCTAAATTGGATTATTGCTAATGAATTTTAAAATTACGCTCATGGTTTAACAAATGCAAGGATTTTTGTGATTTGTGGGCCACGGAAACGGGTGATGAAATCCCGACCGTATCTTGTGAGAATTTTGCCCTTAAGTATCTTATGCAAAATGCTAATTAAAATATGCACAAACAAGAGAAAAAGAAATAAAAAATAAAAAAAACGGGAGCTTAGGGGAATTTCTAATGTTATTCTATCCTAGAATTCGCATGCAAAATTTATGTCTAGAAAAAACTAAAAAAAAATAAAATAGAAATAAACTAAATACAAAGGATGGGAACTTAGGATAATTTCTAATGTAATTCTATTCTAGAATTCGCATGCAAAATTTTCACTTAATCTAAGAAAAAAATAACAAGGGTTTAGAGATATAGAACCTGGCTGACGAACCGGTACGGTATCTCCTGCAAAAGAAACAACAAAAATAAAAAAGTAAGTAAATAAATAAAATAAAAATAAAATTGAGTGAATAATAAAAATAATAATAGTTAAACTAATCTGTTTTTTTTTTTCTCGTTTTCTGTTTTTTTTTTATATGAAATTAAAAATAAATAAAAACAGAATACAAAACCAAGTTGTTAGAAAGCTTTAATTTTATTTTATTTTTATTTTTTTTAAAAAAAAAATACTATGAAATTGGGACCTACTGGAAGAAATGTTACTAAACTTTGTTTGATGCTATCCAGAATACTACAAAGAAAATTGTAATGAATTTGTGTTTTTTTTTTTTTTTAAATGAAATCAAGACCCATTGGTTCAAAACTTGCCACACAAACTGATTATCCAAACTCAAATCTACTGTCACGTTTTTTGTTTTTTTTTTTTTTTGTTTTTTTTAACTTCAAATGACACCTTACTGTGCTGGAATACTGCAGTTTTGTTTTTTTTTTTTTCAATTTTTTTTTTTTTTTAAAACTCAAATGTGGTCACTGCTAGAGTAAACTGCAATTGTTTTTTTTTTTTTTTTTCGAAAATTAACAAAAATCACACAATATAGACAAATTAAAATAAAGGAGGGATAGAAAGTTCGGGTGGGTTCCCGAAAAATATGAATTGAGGATCTTTGACTCCGAATTCTTAATGTTGAAGCGACAACGGCGCCATTTGACGATTGGTGATTTGATAATATTTGTCGTTGTTTCACCAAACTCCGGTCAACAAAATTTCTAATACCTACAAATACTTTACTTAAAATAGTATAGCAATAAGTAGGGTCGAACCACTCTCAACTTAGAAATCGGTTTGAGACTAGCGTGTCGCTGCTCCTTGCTTGCGGAATAGTAGTGTCTCGCTGCTCGTAGCATGTTGCTAAGCGGCGGCTTATGAGAGTTTTCGCACAAGATGATTTTTGAGAGAGAGAGAGAGATTAGGGTTAGAGTGGCGGTTCTGATACCATGTAGAAAATGGGAATCAGAGGTTGTGCCTTTTTGGGTCTCCAACCTATTTTATTTATAGACTTAAGATAAGAGTTTACATGGTCAGGACATAATGGTCTAAAGAGAAACGGCTTATTGAACCCACAATACAGTAATTATAAAATAAACTTTCTAACAAACTCCATCACCGGTTCTGACACGCCCGCACCATACGAAAACGAAAATTATGGGTCCGGTCCTTCGGGCGATTATTTTTTGGAGCAAACACATTTTCATGTAACTACATTCTATTTTGGGTAAATACCACTGACATCCCCTCAAAGATATCCTAATTCCACATAGACCCCCTCGATATTCACTATTCCCACTTAGACCCCCTCAAAATTGAATTTTGTCCCACAAAGACCCCCTCCGTCGCCACGCCGTTAAATTGTGTCGTTAACCACCCTGTGAATTGTCTATTTTGCCCTCAAAATGATATAAAATGACCTACATATCCTTCTTCTTCTTCAATTTGGGTATCCTAAAACCCTAGCCCTAATTTATATATAGAGAGAGATTGGAAGTGGGAAATTGGGAGAGAGAATGAAGATTGGAATTGTATATATTGCATACCCATATATACATATATATATATGATGCTATATATACTCGTATATATATATACTATATATACGGGTAATATATATATATATAGATGTTGCTATATATATGTATAGATCTATATATATATATATGTGTGTGTCTATATATGTATAGATCTATATATATGTGTGTGTGTGTGTATATATATATATGTGTGTGCGGTAGTGTGTGTGTGTGTGTTGTGCAGAGGTGTGTGCGTGTGTGTGTGTTGTGCAGAGGGGTGTGTGTGTGTGTGTGTGTGTGTGTGTGTGTGTGTGTGAGAGAGAGAGAGAGAGAGAGAGAGAGTATTAAATAAATTTTAAATGTTTTTTTAATTTTATATTTAATTTAGAATTCAGTATTTTTTTGAAATTTAATATATATATATTTTGAATTTTATATTTATTTTCAAAATTTATAATTTTTTATGTTTTTTACGAATTTTAAAATTATTTTTGAAATTTAATATATATTATTTGAATTTTATATGTTTTTTTTTAATTTTATATATTTATCTTGAATTTAATATGTTTTTTTAAAAAAAAATTCAAAATTTATATATATTTTTTATTATTATGCTTTTTGCGATTTTTATATTTATTTTCGAAATTTAATATGTTTTTTTCAAAAAAAAATAATTTCGAAATTTATATATATTTTTAATATTATATTTATTTCCGAATTTATAATATTTTTCAAATTTTAAAATATATTTTTTCAAATTTTATATATATTTTGAAATTTTAATACATTTTTTTTTTAATTTTAAATATTTCTTTCAAATTTTATATATTATTTTTGAAATTTATAATTTAGGTATGTTTTTTGAAATATAAATATTTTTTTGAATCTATATATTTTTCCCCTTTTTATATATTTTTTTCTAAATATTTATATATTTTCAGATTTTAATATAATTTTTCAAAATTTTATATTTTTTTTGCATTTTCAGATTTTTTATATATATTTTGAATTTTATATATTTTTTCGTAATATATATATATATATATATTTTGGGCATATGAGTAATTTCATACTTTATATATTACTCTAATGTAATAAGTGAAACCTTAGGGGGTGCTACTGCAATTTACCATTTTTTAAAATATATATCGAAGGGCAAATTAGTAATTTCCCAATAAAAACGTCAATAAAACTAACGGCCGTCTGTCAGAGGGGGTCTGTGTGGGAATACTCAATATCGAGGGGGTCCGTGTGGAATTATGGTCTCTTTGAGGGGGTGTCGGTGGGAATAACCCTTCTATTTTTGTAATATGTAGTGGGCATTCCTTAGATCACAGGGTCACTGTTGACTGACGGTTGGTGATTTGATAATATTTGTCGTTGTTTCACCAAACTCCGGTCAACAAAATTTATAATACCTACAAATACTTTACTTAAAATAATATAGCAATAAGTAGGGTCGAACCACTCTCAACTTAGAAATCGGTTTGAGACTAGGATCCAAAACTTTAATTTTCGAGATAAAAAGAAATTACTTAAAACAATTCTTGAATTTTTGAATAGTAAACTAAAATAACTAGATAATTATCAAATGGTGGAAGAAATCTCAAGGGAAGAGAATCCACCACCCGGGTCTATATAAATAATATTATATATTTCTATTGCAAATTCTCCTCCAACCTATTAAAAATAAACATAGATATTGGTAGGCATTCCCCGTATTTCCATTAATTGGTAATCACGGAAAATCCTCCCTCTAATGTTTTTGTTTAAAAATAAATAGTGGTAGGCATTCCCCGTATTTCCATTGATTGGTAATCACGGAAAATCCTTCATCTATTTTCAACCTCTATTGTAGGTTTTGTCACTTGAAAGAATTATTTCGGGAAGAGAATTAAACAATAAGAAATAAAATAAAATTATGTATATCTTACCCAAGGTGGCTTCATCACTCCCTTGAGAAGATGTTTAAGCTAGCATAATTATAGAGAAATAAAACATGATGATAGAAGAATTTTTCATTAACTAAGAAAAAGATTACAACAAAATAAAAACTTGATACAAGACTAAATTCTCTCTACGATTTCTCACTCTCTACCATCTAACTCCATACAATTTCCAACTACTCTCCTATTTATAGAGAAAATTGGAATATAATGACATCTTGTAAAGTGAAGTTAGATCTACTTTTCTTTTCTTTTTCTTTGAATATTGATGCTTTCCAAGTCATTTTCTTCTTTCTTCATGTGCATTATATTCTTCATCTTTCATCCATGTGCATTATATTCTTTCTTCCATCCATGTGCATATATTTTCTTCATCTTTTCCAATTCAAACCTATAAGAAATAAAAATATATATATAAGAACATTTATGCAATGAAATGGTGAATTAAAGATTTATTTTTGACATTTAAAATAGTGATTTTGTGAACTTATCATTAACACCCAAAAATTTCGGCCATGTGACGTCCTACCATTGTTTGCGTTTTGATAAATGCAAAGACCAATTATAAAGCAACATGTGGCAGTTAGCGGCAGTTGGAAAAAGGGCAGAATACAGGAAAATAGCCTCCTAACGAAATGACCAAGTTGTACTGATTAAGTCAAGGCTAAAAGAAGAAGAACATCAACAAACTCCACGAAATGACCAGTTTGTTATGGTTTGGCCAAAGATTGGAGGACAACATAAAAATCCACAAGCTAGGCAGGTGGTTCAAGAAGATGAAGATACGGAAGACATCAACCCAAGCATGTACCTATGTTGAAGATTCAATTTGGTTCTCTTCCAATGTTGGCCCCCATATTTTCATGCCACATGTCGGGCAATCAGCCCATGTGAATATCGCCAGAAAAGTTCTTATAGACAATGGCCGAGAGTCAAGCAGTGGTTGTTGGCCCCCATATTTTCATGCTATATGTCGGCCAATAAGCCCATGTGAACATGACCCTAAATTTTTTTATAGACATGGCCGAAAATCAAGGAGTTGATGGTTTTACAAAGTGAATGAATCTGGCCAGTAAATGAGCCAGATTCATTAGAGGAGTTACCAAATAGAAATGGCAGAGAGAAAATAGGCAAAAATCAAGGGACGTGACCGAAAATCAAGGAACTGTTGGTTTTGTGAAGTGAATGAATCTAGCTAATAAGTGAGCTAGATTCATTATAGGAGTTACCACCTATTGGCCATAACTTAAAAGGAGAGAAATAAGGAAACACGAATCTGGCAATTGTAAGAGGTAGTTCTGATTTTGGGACAAGAGGAACACGTTGCATGTTATGAAGAGAACTTCAAGACACATGGCAATATCTCATATAGGAAGTTAGTGGCATTTACCAAATGTTATAAAATTCTTGTATAAATAGAACACTTGGAGGAATTTGGCAACCTCTCCTGTAGCACACACAAAAACTCAACACTTTACAAATTCTTACATTTGTAATCTTTATTCTATTAATTTGCACTTTCATTCTAGCAATATTAGTTCAAATCATTATTTATTTTATTTTGTCTTGAATCATTATCTTATAATCCATATTGCAAGAGGTGGTATTTTATTTGTCCTTCAATTCAAGTCATTCAATTCCATGCAATTTCATTCATTTGCAACTTCTTTTGTTTCATTCTCAGTCAATTACAAATTTCTTTCTTTTCTTGCACTAGATTATTTTCTTTAAACTTTGATATTTAAGGCTTTTTAATTAGCAACTTCTTTTTCTTTAAACTTTGATATTTAAGGCTTTTTAATTAGCAACTTCTTTTGTTTCATTCTCAGTCAATTACAAATTTATTTCTTTTCTTGCACTAGATTATTTTTTTAAAACTTTGATATTTAAGTCATTTTAATTAAGACAAAAAGAATCATTGAAGTAGAAGTCTTTAACTTTTATTTCACAATCGTTTGATTCACACCCATCACTTCCAAAAGAAGAGTTACACATTCTTTTTGACAAATTCTTTGACTTTTTTTGAGTCTCGCACTCCCACACTCCCTGTTTCGAAAATAATACCACAATTTTTGTGCAAACATGCACCAGTTCTATATGATATAGTGGGCATTCCTTAGATCACAGGGTCACCAGTTGTAAAGTGGCAATGCACATATAGTATGTTAGTATCATTATGTAACGTACAATTACAAAAGCATATGATATAACTTTATGGGGAGAGAATAAAAAATCTGATAAGGTATGTTGTACAAATTTATTTTAAAGGAAAGTGCACATAAAAGATTAGTCTTCATCCCAAACTTTACTCATAGGGAAGAAAAGTAGGTTTACTTTCCAAGAGACAAAATTAACTTTTAATCTAATAATTAAATTAAAATCCAGTTCCAACACCAAGCAACACCATCCTTAATTGGGTGCCGACCGGCAAAACAATTGACCTATCGAGATTAGATATCCTCACTAATCTGACCTAGAATATAAACGAATCCCAACTGGGATTGCTTTTCCCTTGCCGTTTAAGTACATCTTCCATGAAATTTTAGTGGCCAGAATTTCTGGCTGGAATTGAGAAAGCAATATTCTTGATGAATTTGCAATAATTAAAACATTTCCAACGTAGACATATATATATATATATATAGATAGATAGATAGATAGAGATATAGAGAGAGAAAGAGTGAGAGAGAGATTTGAAACAGGAACTGTTTTTGTACATAGCTACATTGAAATCCCTAGTACTAAATAAGTGTTACAAAGAGCCAAAAAAAAAAAAAAAAAAAACACAGAGTGCAGATAGAAAAACATGGGGGTTAATCTAACAGGGTAAGATTTTTTTTTTTATCTAAAATGACCACAAAAACAGTTCTTTTTTGGACCTCCAATGAAATTAAAACTAGGAAATAAAAACACAACCCATTGATTCTTCAATTCACATTGCTCCATTGCTTGTGACCAGGCAGCCATTTGGGGCATTTGGGACTGAAATAACTGGAAATCACCCTGGTATTCAGGAGATCGATAATTGGCGCGAATTTGACACACCTTGGTGTCTTGTACTGATTAATTGAAGCACCTAAGCTTATGGCATAGTCCATGAGCTTATCAAACGTCCCTCCTTCAACAACCTTGATCTCCAATGGCCCGATGGACTTGTCCGATACTCGGCCTTGCCGGTACACGCTGTTCAGAGACTCCTCTATCGCCAGACAACAGTCCTCGAAGACCGAAGGCGGAATTGCTGTCGAACCATTCACATTCAGCTCCCAAAACAGCACGTAGTGCCCCGGGAACGTCGAAGTGTCTGCATAACTCGTGTACTCGATCAGCGTCGCGTCGAAGGGCATCAAGTGGTTCACTGCAATTCGAACCGCATTCTGGAGCTCAACCTCGTCAGTCTTGTCAGCATCAATGCTTAGCACCACGTTTTTACGGCACACGAAATTGAACTGAGGAGCCTTGTTCTTGAATCCGGACACTCTAAGCACATCACCAACTCTGTACCTATAAAGTCCTGCATGCGACACAAAAAACTCCATCATTATTATTATTTTCACGATAATCGGGTATCCGGGACTTTCCACCCAACTATAAACCAACTCCACATAAAACCCATGATTAGTATGTAATTGACGAAATTTTTACTACCTACTTAAAGTGACACGAGTTGAGGTGAAATTTACCGGCATAAGTTGTGACCACGAGTTCATATTCGTGTCCGACTTTGACATCCACAAGGTCAACCAATTCTTGCTGTTCCTTCTCGTTGAGCGATTTGGGCACGGTGATATAGTTGGCGGCACCATTGTTTCTATGAACAGGCAAGAACTCAAAATAGGCCATGGTAGGAATGAGAGTGTATGAAACTTCACTAGGCTTGCACATAGGGTTAAGATTGACACCGAAATAGCACTCGGACGACGCATACATGGTGCACACAAGAGGAAGACCATTGGAATAATAGTCAAGAGTTTGTATGTACTGCGACATAGTCCCTGTAACAATAACATCCACATACTTGGTATTAGGCCACAGCCTAGTTATGATCCCTTGCCATGAAACTTTTCCACACTCGGTTTCGATAAAATCGGCTAGCTTCGGGTCGGGTTTGAGGATTTTCATGACGGCCTCTCTGACGGAGGGATCGGTGATTTGGGTGTCAATTGTTCCATTTCGGATGTCTTTGCACAAAAGGGTCCAATGTTTTTCAAGGAACCGGATCGCCCGGATGAAGCCGGAGGCAAAAACCGCCCCGACCCGGAGGACTTCTTGTCTTAGGCATAACCCACAAAGCATTTGGGAGTACATGCTTTGGTATGAGTCAGGGCAGAGAATGGTCTGGTTTGGGCTAGTGTAGTTGGTGTACGGGTCATTGGGTCGGTTCTTGAAATGGCTACTTTTGTAGTAGCTAGTGAGCACAGGACGAGCCACTAGACCACCTGGGGTCTTGGACTCGGCTTTTATGAACAAAAAGTACATTCCTTTGCCTTTGTCTAAACCAGGCACAAACTGGTTCATTACAGGCATTAGAAGACTATACAACAGTGACCTCCTCTCCAGCTCTTCCTCAATTGTAGGCATCAATTTTCGCTCCCCGCCCGATGTCCCCGAGCTGCAAAATCAAAACAAACATAAAAACCATATACAATATATAATCGAACCCCAGAACGAATATTTTTCGAGAGTCTTTTAAATAAAATATTTTTTTAACGGGCATAAAAATACCTCGTTAGGAATTCGGAAATGGGCTGAGAGCAGAGGATGGGGGACTTGTCACCGTTGGCGATGCGATTGATGTCAGGCTGAACATCCTCGTATTTAATGACGGGGATGAGTTTTTTGAAGGTGTCACGGTCAGTGTGGCCACCGAGGCCGTGACGCTGCAGGTACTCAACGAGAGCGTTGCTAGTTAGGATATCGGACAACACTTGGTTCTGGAATTCATCAGCGTTGGCCGTGACATCTTCGATGAACTGAAGAGCCTTTTTGTTGACTGTGTTCGTCGGAGCTTCGGGCATGGTGTTTGGTTTTTGAGAGGAACAGAGGAATGGAGTTTTACAGTTTGTATGGAGAGAGAGAGAGAGAGAGAGAGAGAGAGAGAGAATTGTGTTTGGGGTGTGGGAAAAGAGAAGAGAAAGGCCTTTATATAGAGGAAATGAAACTTGGCTGTGGTCCACTCTTGTAGCGTTTAAAAGTGTCAAATGATGAAGTGGCATGAATCGTAATTTATTCATAATTTGAAGGCGGATTCTGTGATCTATTTCAGGGTATGCTGTTGTCATTAGAATACTAGATAAGACATCAAATTTTCAATGCTTTTATGTTACTTGTGACAGTGGTGGTCTAACTTCTAAGTGCACTTGGTTCAAGTTTAATTAATTAATTAGTCTCATCCGACTATAATAAATCTTTTTGGGCTAAATTCCTGAGTTAATATTAACCATAAAAATAAATATAAGTATTAAATAATAATATCTATCCATCCTTAAACTTTACTACATATTATATCCGACGGACTCATATCGCCAACTATAGGCTAAACTTATCCATAATTAAAAGAGCTTTTGGATATTTGCTTGATGGAGAGCATTTGGGGATTGTTGGATTTTAGTTGATCACACACGTTTGCAATTATATTCACCTTTTTAGAGAATTTTAACACTTCAATTTCTATATTCTTTTGGAAAATTGCAGACCTGAGAATAACATGTTAAAAAAGATGGATACGAGGACTTGTATCCATGTGTACATATTCTTTTTCTCTTGCATTCATCATTTTAATTAATTATTAAGATTCTTGCTTTAGCACTTGACTAACATAAATTTAGTATCTAAGTATGTATTAGAGAAAACCCTAAAATTCTATATTGCAAAATAAAGTAATCATTCACACTAGAGATGTAAAAAAATTCAAAAGGTACTAAGAAAAGGAAATAACAACTATGGAGGCTTTTGCTCCAATAATTGGACAACCACGAGTGGACTGTTTATTGACTAGATAAAATAATTCTCCTTAATTACGGACTTTCTTCTTACAAGCAAAATTGATCCTAAACGTTTTCTTCATTTGTTTATAATTTCTACCTTATATTAGTGGTAAATGGCTACATTAAAATAAAAAATATATAATCAAGTGCTACTTTTTATGTATTGCACCCGATATTTCTAAAACATTTACGTTGCATGCACTAGCGAATAATTTCTTAACATATAGAGGTTGTGTTGTGTAAATCTGATCTTTTAATATCTTTCATACAATAATTTTTTTTTAAAATGGAGTGTTACTTTATGCAGTCGAGACTATCATGAAGGTAAATATTTTATTAATATTTTTTATATTATAATTCCATCATTTTTAAAGTTGACGAATACCTTGAATGTACCTCTTAGTATGGTCGAAAAGTAATTTTAAATATGAAAGGGAGTATATTTTTATAATATAATAAGATGAACAAACAAAATGTCCATCTAGATGGAGAAAAAAAAATACAAGGGCTAAATCCCCAAACCAAACCCACACTTTTCCTTTCTTTTTTAGAATTTATTTATTTAACGAAAAAAAAAATGTCCATCTACATGTTCTAAAAAAAATGGATAAAAATTATTGTGTTAATACAAGGTAAAGTAATACAGTACAAACAACAAGGTTATGGAAAATTAACAAAAAAATAATTACAGTACATACACTGAGAACAGAATAATTTACCCCCGTTATTTTAAAAGTTGGTTATTTGCAATTTGTTGGAGTTATTGGGATTGTTGCTTTTCAAGTGTCCTTGTCGTACAATGAAAACGGGAAAGCTTTTGGACACCACTTTGTGAAGGCAAAGGTGTAAAGAGGGATTGACTGGCAATACCCGGTAAATCCGTGGTAAGTACACCGGTTTCATGCGTCCTTGTAGCTCGGGTGTTCCACAATGTACCGGCAGCCCATTTACCCATAAGCTCCGTCTCCCGGTAACACAAAAACGGGGTTTTTACTATCAACTACATTTAAGTCAGTATATATCGTCATTAGTTAATGATGAGATGGATTAATTAATGAGTTAATTTCAGTAAACCCGTGTGTTTTCAAAAAAAATAATTTTGCCTTCTTCTTATACAAATTTTTTTCCTGTATTTAATAAATTGTATCAATTTACCCCATTTTTTATAATTTTGGACCAAAATACTCCTGAGATTTAATGAAAAATTATTAAAATTCAAAAAACATATAAAATTCGAGAAAAATATAAAATTCGATAAAAACAAACAAAATTTGAAAAAAATATATAAAATTCGAAAAAATATATAAAATTCGAAAAAAACATATAAAATAAAATAAAAACATATAAAATTAGAAACAAATATCTAAAATTCATCCAAAAATAAAAATAAATATATAATTCGTAAAATATATATAAAATTCATAAAACAATATATAAAATTCAAAAAAACATATAAATTTTGAAAAAATAAAATAAAATTCAAAAAAACATATAAAATTCGAAACAATATATATAAAATTTATAAAAATGATTTAAAATAAAAAAACTTATAAAATTCGTAAAAATATATATATAATTTGAAAAAATATAGAAAATTCGAAAAAAAAACATATCAAATTCGAAAAAACATATAAAATTTGAAACAAATATATAAAATTCAAAAAATAAATATAAAATTCGAAAACAAACATATAAATTTTGAAAAAAACATATAAATTTAGAAATATATATATAATTCATAAAAATATATATAAAATTCGTAAAAAATATATAAAATTCAAAATTTATATATTTTTACTTGTATTCTTTTGTAACCTTAATATATTCTCTTGTTTTTACATATTCTTACTTGTTTTTTCAAAATTTATATGTATTTTTGAATTTTATATATTGTTTTATGAATTTTATATATTTTTTGGAATTATATATATATATATATTTTGAATTTTATATATTTTTTCGAATTTTATATATATATATATTTTTATTTTTTACAAATTTTATATGTTTTTTTAAATTTTAAATAATTTTTTTATTAAATTCCAAGGGTATTTTGGTCCAAAATTATAGGGAAGAGAGCAAGCTGATATAATTTGATAAATGCATGGGGGTTTTCTGTATAAGATGGGGGCAAAGTGAATTTTTTGAAACCACATGGGGTTTACTGAAATTAATTCTTAATTAATTAACAAATAAAATGTAGTATGATGGACACGTGTTGCAAGCAATGAGTGAGAAAATGTTCAGCTTAGGCTTCGTTTAGTTAGCATGAAGTAGTCATGGGGTTTGCCGTATCGGCCGTTACTGCTTGTAACGGTATAGTTGTAACAGTTTTTGAAGTGTCCGTTACCTTTACGGGTCATTACAGTGTTGTGGGTCGGTTCCCACACCTGTATCGGCTATTACGGTGGTCGTAACTCCGATTCTCACCGGTTCCGAAAATGTCATAACGGTTAATACAATTAAATTTTTTCAAAATTTTAGGTTAAGAAGTTTGGACATTGAATATAGTTGTTATTTGATTAAATGTGACTTTTCATGTTAAAATCATTGCATAGCACCACAAAAGCATGCTAAAATTTTTCATACAAAGAATTATTTGTTTATCTCTATTGTGTTCTGATTCTTATTTTTCCAAAATAAAATAAAATAAAAACAAATAACAAGTATATTATAAGCATTGAAATAACGACGACACCATTAGATTTATTAATAACTCATTTTTTATATTAAATCTCTTTGAAAAATAAAATAAAATTCACTTAAATCTACAAAAAAACAAATCATCTTTATTCATTCATGTTGTCAAAAGTATTCAATTAGAATTTTTTGGGTAAGATGTGCAAGTTTTTTAAAAAAATCACAATTGCGATAACCGAGTCCCGTTACGTAACTCCGATACTGACCCGAGTTCGTTACACCGATATCGTTACCATTACAACGACCAATACCGCGACTACGAATCTTGAAAGTAGCAGGAAAGGAAAAGAAATGAAAATTAATTTAATTTTTTTAGTGATTGGTTAGCATGAAAGATAATTTTTTTGGGAAAATAGGATTATCGCAAGTGGTTATTTTCTCCAAAACTTTTCCACCATAAAACACAAGAAAAATTAAGTTTCCTGTGAAACTTGTGTCTTAAAAACATTTATCCAATTTTACCCTCGGTCTGAAATCACTATTATATACTTTAACAATAACTTTTCATTTATTATATGTACATGTATATAATAAACACATATATGTGAATATTAACAAGTAATCAATGAGACGTTATAGATTTATTATCATACATATTTATTTAAACATGGACTTCTATTAATTTTAGAATTACCTAACAAATTAACTAAGTTCTATGTATTTTATTTAGTCAAGACTCTTGTATATATTATATCTATGAGAAAAGTAATATATTAATTTGTTATGCTCGTTGTTTTGTTAATTTTTTATTTTTATTTTTGTCCATTAAACACTATTTCATGATTGAATTTAAAAGAATAAAAATAATAAGCTTTAAAAATTATTACCATTAAAAGGGTATTTTTGGTAATCATAATCACTTTCTTTTCCGTTTCTTGGTATCCAAACTCACAAAACAATATTTTCTTATTACTTTCTTGAATTTTTTTCTATCCAACCAATTACATGATAGAAAATAAATTTTCATTTCATTTCTTTTAACTTTCTTTAACTTTCACTTTCCATATTAATTCCGCCTATCCAAATGGACCCTTATGTAGAATCTTATCGTTTTATTTTGGTGAGAATGATCGATTTTTGTGAAAATAATTGTGATTTTTTTATTAAATTTAAGTATTTAAAATAAAATATTTATAATAGTGATAATTATTGAATTTATGAGGAAATCTCTAATCTTTCGAAATTCTTATCTTATCACTCAGATGAAAGAATAAATAGGAATTCAGTTATTTCACGCATTTTTATTTTTATGCGAATATTCATTATACTTTTCTTCTGCAATAACTTGCTATAAAGAGAAATGAATGAAATAAATTAATTCTATAGGGACAAACAAGTGGTCCAATTTTTTTTATATTTTTGGGTCATATGTTTTACAAACATAGAATAATTCTGAAATATAAGAGATACAGCTTGTATGCATGCCTATATATATATATATAGTGACAACAATAATTAAAAAATATTTGTTATGATGGCTATAATTTCTTAGACAATAACACATGTTAGGACAATGGGTCAGCTACATAATACATTCCCTCCTTGTTAGAGTGATTTGTTTTTTAGTATATTGTTTTTAATCCTTCTATAATAATAATTGCACTAACTTATTAAATGGCCCAATATATTTCATCTTCTCCTCATTAAGGTGGTGTGGACTTTGAGTTTCATAGGAGACGAAGTGGTGTGTGTGAAGCTTATGGCCGAGTTTGGAAATTTTGTTTTTGTTTTTATTTTTACCCTCTCGAAAATAAAAAATATTCTTGTTCTTTTTTTTTGTTTTCTACCTTAAAAAAAAAACATAATTTTTGTTTGGGACAAAAAAACGAGTCTTCTTCTTCTCAATCTCCATTCTTCAGTCTTTTTTCGTCTCTCTTTCTCACATAAACACTTCTCTTTACCGCCTATAAACCCATTACTGCAAATGATCTCTCAATCTCACTTGCTCTCTCTAAACCCCAAAACCCTTCCTCTATCTACACCACATTCAACTCCAATACCCCCAAATCGAACTTCACCACTCTCCAATTTTGCCCTAAATCTCCCAATTTCGCGCCCAAGCCACCTCACTCTAACAGTGTCTTCAAATCCAAACATCTCGAATCACGTACAAACTTGCAACACCGTTTCACAAGTCGGCAAAATTGATCGGTTCTATGTATATATATATATATATCTATGTATGTGTGTGTATGGATGTTCAATTTAGGGATTTGATGGTGGTCGAAGGTTGTTGTTGGGGGAGGTGCAGGGTGGGGGTGGTGGCCGTGGTGGCTGGTGGTGGTTGAGGGTGGAGGGTGGAGGTGAAAGGGTGGTGCCAATTGCAAAATTGTTCGGGAAAATATTTTCACAAATTTTATTTTATTTTTGGAAAATCCCAAAAAAAACAAAAAAAAACAGGTTTTTGTTATTCTTTTATTTTTTCTACTATTCACGAAAACACTTTCCAAATTGAGAACAAAATAAACAGTAAAAATGGTTGCCAAACACGTTCTGTTCTCATGAACAATGCCAAAAAAATAAAAACAGAACAGAAAACACTCTTTCCGAACGCACCTATCTTTCAAATATATATATATATTTGTGCAAAGGGTGGGTTTTCTTGTTATGGGGAGAGCAGGAACATCGATGAATTAATGTCAACAAATCATAGTAGGAGTTTGTTTGTGTATATATAGTTATTTGAGCAAAATTATTATAAGCTTTTTATTCAATTTTATTGTTGAATATATTCAATAATTGATCCTATATACAACAGTGTAGTAGTGTTGTTTAGCAAATTATAGTAGGAGTTTGTTTATGTATATATAGTTATTTGAGCAAAATTTCAATTCAATTTTATCGTTGAATATATTAAATAATTGATCCATATTGGAGAATATACTAGTTTTTCTGGGAATGCGGTTGCCGGTAGTGTCTATATACATCTTTGTCAACCTTTGAAATGGTGGAAGTAATTGACCTTGTAGTTTAAAACAAAAATTATTATCTTCTTCAAAATTTCTACAAAACTATACTTTACCTATATCTATATGCCACACAACTAACTGCAATAATGTTATTTTTGTAAGAATATTTATTTATATAATGACATTATTTTGATCAAAAATAATGTTGAGAGTTTTGTGTTTTTAGATCGAGTTGTTAAGTGTTATATGGTAAGAAATTTATGTGTAAAATCAAGTATAAAGTGGTGAAGATACAAATGATATCGAGTGGAACAACGGCTGAAGCGATAATGCAAAGAAGCAAAGATTTTAGAGGATTTTTGTATTTTGTTCCACCGAGTACTCGGTGGGACTGTTTCCGAGTACTCAGTAAGTTGCGGACTTTCGCACGTTTGCGCAAAAGTGGTAAAATCATCCAGAGCGTTATGCGAACTTACACACACTTGCGCAGTTGGGTGTTCACCGAGTACTCAGTAAATGGTTACGCTGAATTATTTTTGGGAATGTTTATTCTACTATGTAATTGATTCCTAACCACTTTGGGACGTGATTAGAAGCTATTATCAATATATTGGACTATCATTGACATATTTATATATATTTGGAAGATTTAAATGGTGAAAATACGAATCTTAATTGGAAAATGATTTTTACCATTAATTGAAGACTTTTCTCTATATATATGAGTTAAACCTAAGAGAAAAGTGTGGCTTGTGGCTTTAGAGAGATCTCTGCAATTCTTCTACAGATTCATATTATTCTACAGAGATATTTAGAGAGAGAAAATTATTGAGTGATTATATATTTTTTAGTTCTTTCTTAGTTTGAGGTTTTCCAATTGTGCTTCTACACCGAAGATCTTTATGCACAATTGGATGATCTAGTTGCTGAAAAATCATCACACCATCTTGATTGAAGCAAGAGGCTTTGTGGTTCGTTAATCCGTTGAGAAGTGAAACCATCAGAGTACGAAAATCGGAGCGAGAGCTTCATGGAGCGCGAGTGATTCAAGATCGTCAGATGTCGAGTGGAGAAAAGCAAATCAGGAGTGATATGTAAGTCTAAAACTTCATAAAGTCTTGTACTTCTTGATTTATAGTGTATCGATACTCGAGCATATCCGTGGTTTTTTACTTAGAGTCTTTCCAAGATTTTTCCACGTAAAAATATTGGTGTTGTCTCTGATTTATTTTCTACACTTATATTTATTATTATGTGGATTATATTGTGATAGAATTGAATTAAAATTGGCTATTCCGCAATTAATATTTTAATTTGTCAATTAATTCATAAAAAATCTATTCATCCCCCTATAGGCTTAGTTCGTCGTCTTCTAAGTAATTTCAATTGGTATCAGAGTAAGGTTTGTCATGATTTAGGTTAACGACCTAGGGTTAGACCTTGAACTTAGACGATTGACTTACCTCGTGAAGGAGGTTTCCGTATCTAGGTCCCCTTTGTTTGATGGCTTCAATTATACGTATTGGAAAACTAGGATAAAAACATTCTTAAAATCTCTTGATGAGAGAGCATGGCTTGTTATAGAAATAGGGTATTCACCTCCCACTGTGATAGACGTGACTACTAATAAATCTAAATTACAACCGGCTAACGAGTGGACTACTGCTGAAATAAACAGTTCTAATTAGAACTCTAAATCTTTGAATGCTTTAAACAATGTCGTTACCTCTAGTGAAATTAAAAGAATTGCTACGTGCAATAATGCTAAAGAAGCTTGAGATATTCTTCAAGTAACTCATGAAGGGATTTCAAAAGTTAAAGAATCGAAACTGCAAATATTAAATTCTAAATTTGAACAGCTTAAAATAGAGAGATGATTAAATTTTTGCTGACTTCGAGGATAGACTAACCGATATAGTAACAAGTTGTCATAATCTAGAAAAGCCCATTCCTGAGACTGTTATAGTGAAAAAGATTCTTAGGTCTCTCCCTGAATGTTTTCAGTCTAAGGTTACTGTCATCTCAGAAGTTATGAGTCTTAAAGAAATTAAACTTGAAGAATTGGCTGAGAATTTAAAATCTTATGAGATGGAGATCTTTAAAAATCCCACTAAGAAGTCTAGTTTTGTAAAGAGAAAATCATAGCTTTTAATACCACTAAGGAATATCCTATTGAGTCTGATGAGGAATGTGATACTAATTCAAGACAGTGTGACATGATCATGAAACAATTTTATAAGTTTTTAAAATCTTCTTATGATCAAGAATTAATTAAATGACAAAATTTTGGAGATAAATCACATGATTTTAAAAATAGAAAAATTCAAAATCGAAATGATAAGTTTGATCATAAAAATAATAAACCTAATGTATTGAGTGTCAAGGGTTTGGTCACATTGCTGCAGAGTGCATTAACTAGTCAAAAAGGATAAAAAGTCTAGATGTCACTAGAGATGATGGATTAGCTAGTAATGCACCAGACTCGAAAGTAGGTAATGAGTCTGAGAACTTCACCATGATTGCTGCTCAAAGTAAGGAGATTAATGAAGTTGCATTGAGTTGGGCAATGTCTGAAGATGAAGATTTTGAGGGTGATGATGATCGTGATGACTCACTTCAAGCAAAGTATAATAAACTTTATGACAAATACACATATCTTAGCGAAGTTTTCTCAAAATCTATTGGTAGATTTAAAAGTGTTGACAAGTGGTAGGCATTAGGTGTGTGCAAAATATATGGTTAAAAATGACACTTTAGGTTTTACCCTTCTGCAAACGCACAGATCAATTGTATATAGTTTTGCTTGAGTAGGGGAATATCGATCCCACAAAGACGAGAATTGTTCACTTTAATAATCTAAAAATACTGAATTATAGTTTTCCGAAAATAGTTTGACTTTGTGAATTATCTAATATTAATGAAAATAAAACAAAAAACAATGATAAATAATGGTTGTGATTCAGATGGAGAGAAAACTAAGGTTTCCTCACTCCACCACTAACCGCATAATATAGTTCAAATTCTATTTTAATTGTATGAGGGTGATCCATTGACTGTGAATCAGGTCGCACCGCGCCAACAGTTTAACCCCAAAAAAGATTACTTTCAACCGGATCGCGACAACCCATCTCAAGACTAAACTGATTAGTGCATGTCAACTACTAACAGAAAAGTAAATTAAAGTATGAAAATAAACTGGTGCATGTCAACTACTAACAGAAAAGTAAATTAAAGTATGAAAATAAACTGAGGCATGTCTATATCAGTTTGTCAGGGCATGGCCTGTGTCAACCTAGGGTTTCGAGTTTTATGACCACCATTGTGTAAAAAATCACAGATTAAACATCCGAGTTCCAGCCCATAGTGAATAATTGTGATTGTGTAAGATAAATATATTTGAAAAGTCTAAGACAAGAATCAATTCAAATATATAAACTTGTATCACGAATAAAAACGGTCTCTTATCTAACACAATCATCATAATATAGTCATAGTTTCCCCTCTCTACAATTGAATATAAAATTATAACTACATTACTTGGTTAGGGTTTTGCGAGAAAATCCTAGATACCGAATTAGTTGATCATGGCTGAGAGAATTTGCATTGTCGATGTGGAAACGTTCTTCATGGACTTCTTCTTCAGATCTCTAGGTCTTCAATGGTAGTTCTCTTCAATGGAATAACTCTATGAATGATCGTGCATGAACCAACCTCCAAAAACTATATTAAACTAAAACTAAAAACATAATTTTTTTAAAACTAAACCTAACCTTTTAGTATTTATAGACAACTGAGGGAAACCCTAATGGTTGCCCTTTTCAGTAATATCACAATACATGAAACCCTCTAGTATTTATGTGTATAAGCTTGTATGTATATGTCTGGAATCACTGATCTCTTGAAATATCGAAGTAGGGACAAAACTGAAAAATTCTGAAACAACTCTGAAACAACTTCAGCATGACGAGGGATCATGTGACCAACATGTGGGACCTATGTTCCTGACCTACGCTTGGGTGTAGGGTCCAAAACCACAACGTAACTTAGGAGCGTAGGTTGGGTCCAATCTGCCCTTTTTCTCTCTAATGACGTAGGGTATAATGCATTTTTGCTATAAAAACCCGTCTTTGAGCTAAAGTGGTCGCCTTTGACTCCCGATGCTTTTTGGTGAATTAATAATGTCTGAAAATGATATTTTTACCCTTCGGTGCAATAACGATGTCGGGAAATGACCATTTTGCCCTCCGGTAGCTCTTCTTCGCTCTGGCGCACCTCTTGATTCCTTTCTCGAGATAGAAATGAATACAAACTCAGTTAATTCACCGAAATTAGCTATGTTTCTTTATTAAGCTCCTGAAACATGCTTACACACCCAAACGATATAAAAATACCAAGTAATGGAATGTAAAGACATAACAAACGCAAGATAGGGGCGAAAAATTACCAATATTGAGCACCTATCAACAAGGAAAAATAATCCTTAAGAGTAGAATTAACCAACATTACTCATGATTTTAATCAACACATGACTGATAAATTTGAATGGATTGAAAGTTTCAAAAAGTCTGGAAAATAAAGGATGGAAGTTTTAAAGAGTGTAGAAGATCTCAATAAGGAACTAACAGTTGTAAGATCTGATTTGATTGAGAAATCTGTGAAGATTGGAGATTTGGAGAAGAATTTGGAATATGCTAACTCAACTATTCATAGATGGTCTAGTGGAACTAATAAGCTTGATCATATATTGAGTGTAAGTAAATTTGTGAGAAATACTAAAGGTTTGGGGTTTGAAGGAACACTGAGAAATCATAATGTCATTCCCAAAACTATTTTTGTTAAGAGATCTCATGTAGAATCGAGTTTTTCTCAAGATAAGTTTGATAGGAATTTTAATGCTCAATCTTATGTTAGAAAACCTGTTGAAACAAGGGTTCTTTTTATCTCTAAGGGTTTGAATAATGGTTCTCAAAAGTTTATTCCGATATGTCATCATTGTGGAGTGAAATGTCACATTCGACCTTTGTGTTCAAAGTTAAAAGGAAAGAATTTGAAATCTAAGAGGAAATCGAATGATGAAGATCAAATTAGGGTTTTGAGTAAAGAAATAAAGAATTTATCTAACCATGCAAGTAAAACACCTAAGATCATATAAGCATGGGTTAGAAAATGTGAGCTACATTATTGTGATGCTCATACATAGGTTAGAAAAAATGAGCTACATTTTTGTAAGGCTCATACTGAACTTAGAACATGTGACTCTAGGCACGTGAAAGGAGATAAGTCAGTGGTTGATAATCTCAAGGATAATGATGGTAAGAATGGTTATTTTAATGAAAATAAAAAGTCTAAAGATTTAGGAAATGACACCATTATTACTTTTGGTCTACCTAGACTCGAACATGTTGATTGTGATAAGGGCCGAAAGGCTAATTTGCTTAGCATTAGCCAGATATGTAATGATTATCAATATGTCAATTTCTGTCGTGATAAATGCATTATTAATGACTCTTTTGGAAATTGTCTTATGGAAGGTATACGTACATCTGATAATCATTATTGCATTTTTCCTAAACTTTGTTCTAAGAAAGATCTAAAGTTTATATCCACATATTCTCAGTTGACAGACATCTCTAGAAAACCATTAGATTTTCAAAAACATGCGAGAGTTGGAAAATCTAGTGGTATGTTCTCATTAGATTAGATGTCTTCATATGTATCATTATAGAAATATCTTGCATTATTCTTTATCATATAATTGATACAATATCATGCATTTTTATTTTATGCATACATTATGAAAAAAAATCATAAAAATTATAAAATAAAATTTCTTAGCATGTTGAGCTTAGCTAATCATTACCACATCATTCAAAATATATGATTAGAGTCAAGTACGAGTTGATTTATGTACATGTTATGACTAGTAAGATATTATGTATACAATTACCTCACCCATGATTATATAATAGTTTGATTAAATTGGATTTTTAAGATGTGGTCCACATAAGTGAATAAATGAGTGAAATTGAAACTAAGAATGATGGTTTTAACCTATAAGTACATGCACATGCTCTCAATGAAACAATTAATTAACCTTTGACTATGTAGTTGAAAAATTAGCTTTGTTACCATCACAAAGGGAGTAGTATGGAGAAAACTTGAAAAAATATATATATAAAAATAAAAAATGCAAGAAACAGTTCTTCAATCCAAAAAGGGGAGAAAACTGATGAACATAAATCCCATGGAAGAAGCTCGGGCCCAGTTGGTCGGGACTAAAAATCCCTGCTTGATAGTTCAGAGACTTAGAAAGACAAAAATGGATAAATATGAAAAAATGTTTTTAGCATGAGAAATTTTGATCAATGAAATAGAATAAGGGAAATTGGTCTACCATAGAGAATATTCACAAAAACACGGAAGACTATGTGGATCGGCTATAGAAATTAGTAAGTTTATTTCACCACTGTGGGGACCATTCTTTTAAATTTAATTCATGAAGATTATTGTGTATGAGTGATAGGTGCTCAATATTGGTCATTTTTTGCCCCTATCTTGCGTTTGTTATGTCTTTACATTCCGTTACTTGATATTTTTATCTCGTTTGTGTGTGTAAACATGTTTCAGGAGCTTAATGAAGAACAAAGCTAATATTGGTGAATTAACCGAGTTCATGTTCATTTCTATCTCGAGAAAGGAATTAAGAGGTGTGTCAGAGCAAAGAAGAGTTATTGACGGGCAAAATGGTCATTTTTTTACATCGTTATCTTAGCGAAGGGAAAAAATGTCATTTCCATAAATTATTACTTCAACCAAAAGCATCGGGAGTCAAAGGCGATCTGTCTAGCTCAAATATGAAAAAAATGGATTTTACAGCAAAAATGCATCATACCCTACATCACCAAAGGCAAAAACAGGCAAAATTAGACCATACCTACGCTTTGGTTTGGTACCTACGCTAGGGCGTAGGTCCTGTATTTCCAGCATCAAAATTTTAGCTAACTTCAGGCACTCACATCTCGATTAACAAATATCCAAATGAAGTGATTCTTGAGCCTAAAATCAAGAGCTTGAAGTTCTGTTTCCAACGATATATCATAAGCCTTCATCCAATGTGTAGATATCAAGTTATGATCAAAATACTGAGAGGTGTTCTGCAGAAAAAACTGGAAATTTCAATTTCAGGCCAAAATCCTATTTTGACCCGGATTGATTTGTTTTCACCCGAATGACTTTATTTCAACCCCAACACCTCTATACATGATATATACACATATTATACATGATATATTAGGGTTTTTCTTGGTTGGGTCTGAAATTACCAAAAAGGGAATCATATTATCTAAGTTATGGTCTCCCTCAACTTTGCTTATAAATACCAAGTTTTGCTACAGATTTTGGAGAGCTTCTTGGCACATATAATTTTCAGAGCCGCCTCTAAAGATTCATCTTATTCAAAAGGGAGGAGTCATTCAAGACCTAGAGATCCGGACAAAAAGACCATGGAGGGCGATTCTACATCAACGATGCAGTCTCCTTCTACCATGATCAACTAATTCGGTATCTAGGGTTTTCTCGCAAAACCCTAGCCAATAATGTAGTTCTGATTTTATATTCAATTGTAGAGAGGAGAAACTGTGACTATACTGTGATGATTGTGTTAGATGAGAGACCATTTTTATTCGTGATACAATTTTATATATTTGAATTGATTCTTGTCTTAGACTTTTCGAATATATTTATCTTACATAATCACAATTATTCACTATGGGCTGAAACTCGGATGCTTTATATGTGATTTTCTATACAATGGTGATCATAAAACTCAAAACCCTAGGTTGACACAGGTCATGCCCTGACAAACTAATATAGACATACTTTAGTTTATTTTCATGCTTTAATTTACTGCTTTAATTTACTTTTCTGTTATTAGTTGGCATGTACTAATCAGTTTAGTCTTGAAATGGGTTGTCGCGATCCGGTTGAGAGTAATCCTTTTTAGGGTCAAACATCTGGCGCGGTACGACCTGATTCACAGTCAATGAACCACCCTCATGCAATTGAAATAGAATTTGGACTATATTATGCGGTTAGTGGTGGAGTGAGGAAACCCTAGTTTTCTCTCTCTCTGAATCACAACCATTATCTATCATTGATTTTTGTTTTATTTTCCTTATTATTAGTTAATTCACAAAATCAAACTATTTTCGGAAAACTATAATTCAGTGTTTTTAGAATATTGAAGTGAATGATCCTCGTCTTTGTGGGATCGATATTCCCCTCCTTAAGCAAAACTATATACAATTGATTTGTGCGCTTGCAAAAGGGTAAAACCTAAAGTGTCGTTTTTAACCACATATATTGCACACACTTGACGCCCACCAATGAGTGAGTGGGGTTAACTTGTATACATTTTATTATAACGAAATTATAACATTTGCATGAGTAATGATTATTTGATTTCATAAGCATACAAGAATGATGAATGAAATAATTTTTGGATAGTATATTTAAACCTCATGTTTCTAAGAATTTTTATTTTTATTTTTTATTATTGAAGCATTTTGCATTCATGCATTAGAATTAAGTTCATGCATTGTAGAGATTTTTTTTTGTAAACCGAGAGTCTGGATATATTATTTAGAGTTATATGTATTTCTATAAGTTTTGGTTAGATTCTCTGATATTCCCGAATATTTTTCCAATGTTTAAACTTTGTGTCTTTTCATTCAAGTATCTTGATTTTTATTATGATTTATTACCTTGTCATTTCAGGGACAAAAATGGGGAGAAATATTTAGTAAGAGGGAGAAATATACAGTTAAGGGGGATAAATATTTATTTGAGGGGGAGAATTAATTGTTACTGATTAATGATCATTATAATTCATGTTGAAATTATTCGTTTTATTTATGATCATATAATATTGATTATTCCTACTATTTGTTTTCTTCACATGTATGTTTGTTTTAGTGTTGCGATTGCAAGATTTATAGAGTATCATAAGATAAAAAAAGTCTATGTCTATGTTTGTCGGTGTGTGTTCATAGGTATAAATTTTATTTTTATCGTGAGGATATATTTGTAAAACATGTTTTTGTCTCAGAAATGCCAAGAGGGATATTGTAAGAACATTTATTTATGTAATGACATTATTCTGATAAAAAACCATGTTGAGAGTTTTGTGTTTTTAGATCGAGTTGTTAAGTGTTATATGGTAAGAAATTTATGTGTAAAATCAAGTACAAAGTGGTGAAGATACAAATGATATCGAGTGGAATAACGGCTGAAGCGGCAGTGCAAAGAAGCAAAGATTTCAGAGGATTTTTGTATTTTGTTCCACCGAGTACTCGGTGGGAGTGTTATCGAGTACTCGGTAAGTTGTGAACTTTCGCACGTTTGCGCAAAAGTGGTAAAATCTTCCAGAGCGTTTTGCGAACTTGCGCATATTTGCGCGGTTGGGTGTTCACCGAGTACTCGGTAAGTGGCTACGCTGAATTATTTTTAGGAAAATTTATTCTACTATGTAATTGATTTCTAACCACTTTGGGACATGATTAGAAGCTATTATCAGTATATTGAACTATCATTGGCATATTTGTATATATTTGAAATATTTAAATTGTGGAAATATGAATCTTAATTGAAAAATGATTTTTACCATTAATTGAGTCTTTTCTCTATATATATGAGGTAAACCTAAGAGAAAGGTGTGACTTGTGGCTTTAGGGAGATCTTTGCAATTCTTCTACAAAGATATTTAGAGAGAGAAAATTATTGAGTGATTATATATTTTCTAGTTCTCTCTTGGTTTGAGGTTTTCTAATTGTGTTTCTACACCGAAGATCTTTATGCACAATTGGATGATCTAGTAGCTGAAAAATCATCACACCACCTTGATCGAAGCAATAGGCTACGTGATTCGATGATCCGTTGAGAAGCGGAGCCGTCAGAGTATGGAGATCGGAGCGAGAGCTTCATGGAATGCAAGTGATTCAAGATCTTCAGACGTCGAGTGGAGAAAGACAAATCAAGAGTGATTTGTAAGTCTAAAACTTCATAGAGTCTTGTACTTCTTGATTCATAGTATATCGATACCTGAGCGTATCCGTGGTTTTTTACTTGAAGTATTTCCAAGAATATTGCTGTCGTCTCTGATTTATTTTCTGCACTTATATTTATTATTACGTGAATTATATTGTGATAAAATTGAATTAAAATTAATTATTTCATAATTAATATTTTAATTTATCAATTAATTCATAAAAAAATCTATTCACCACCCTGTAGACTTACCTGGCCATCTTATAAGTAATGTCAATTTTCTTTCTTTTCCTAGTCACAGTCTATTCAATTCATAGTACACAATCCAAACTACACCCCCCACAAGCCATTTGTAACAATTCTATAAAAAACCTGCAAACTCAATGTCAAGTAGAGCTATAGCTTCCATTAATTCAACTAATACTTCATAGTCAACCCTTTAAAAAAAAGAAAAAAAACATTTTCTTCTCCAACTTTGGTGGAAATTGTTGGAAATAGTTTGGAAAAAACAGTAATTAAACTCAACTTTGAGCTTAATTAATTATGGGACCCGAACTCCGATTTTAACGGGACCAAGCACTAATGTGTTCTCCTTAGTGAGGAGATCAAGTTGGTATAATTACATGTTCAAAACTATTCATTATTGAATGAGAAATTATCTCTCAAAGTGACCCACTTAAACTTGGGTAAGGATGTTTGTCCCACATTGGAAATAAAATGAAGTGTAAAGGTGTTTATATATGGTTGCATTGAATGGGTGACTTGAATAACTAGAGGCATGGGAGGAGAGCTAGACCATGCATGAACCATGCAAGTCTTAGCCTAACCACACACGCGCGCGCGCCGCCCGCCCGGTCCGGACCGTGGTCGCAGTGCGGGTGGGTGGGTGGGTCGTCGGTTCTACCCAATGTAGTTTTATTTTTTGCTTTGCAGTTCATTTATATGATACGTTGTTTTTAACTCAGCCAGAAATACATATTTCCCTTCCCTTTGCATACGCATATACAGCATATAGAAAGATAAGTCTGGTCAAAAGTTCGGGGTACAAACACAGTATTTGTGTTCGCTGGTCTTCATCCTTGTAGTGCTGCAACAGTGAAGGCGAAATCCGTTCTATCTTGGGAGGCATTTGTTCGGAATCCTTGAGCACCGTAGAGGGAGCAATATTGCCTTAAGGAAACTGTGGTATCACACAGGGCTCGGATTTACTCTGGTTCTTCTTGCATTCTGCATTACTGGTCAGTTTCCTCTTTATTGTAACACTTATATATATTTGTGTGCATGAAAGATTTATATTTATATATATATAAGAAGCATGTATTTTCAACAGAAATCATGAAAAACTGTTATAAAAATGAAAAAAAAACTCAAGAATTTCTAAGTAATTTTATATTTATGCTTTGTATTATTTGGATCATTTGTCATCCAATATTCGTGAAAGAAAATGATTTGTGATATCCAAAAAATTGTACTTCCTCTGTCATATATTAGTACAAAATATTTGTCCAATTTTGAATTTTAATATTATCTCTATCTCATATTAATTGTCCACTATTGCAATTTTACTTATCCCAAAATAATTATTCGGTTCGAATTCTAATGCAATTTAACCTTCCACTTTCCCCACTACCCTTCTTCCATTAATTTTAAACAAATACCGGACTCCACCATAATACTATATCATTAAAGGCAAAATTGGAAATTGCACACTAGTCAACTCAAATCAATAAAATGATAAAAAATTTAAATTGATCAACTATTGTGGGACGAAGAGGGTATAATATAATCTTGTACTTTCTGAAATTAATTTTATTTATTAATTTCAAAAAATTATAAATCTTACTAAAAAGGGTAAAGTGAATTAAACCCCCCTAGACTATTTTCTCTCTCTCAACTAACTCCCTTAAACTATACTTTTTACACAAAATTCCCTAAACTATCCCAACTTTTACAATTCACTACATTCCGTTATAACACTGATAATTAAATTAGCATAATTTGCACTCAGATCCCCTAAGGTTTCGGTCAATTGCACTCGCCCCCTGAGATTTCATTTTCCTTGCAATGACACCCCCTTAAGAGGAGAAATGACCGGAATGCCCTTATGTTGTCTCCCTTATTTCATGAGACAAATATCTAGGTGGTGAAATTACCTCCATGCCCCAAGATGAAAACCCTATAATGTATATATATCTATAACAACTATTCTAAAATGTGAGGGGTTGGGAATATTTCCAAACATTTTCTTTAAAATAAAAATTAATGAATTAATATGTATTAATTGAAGTGCAACTCTAAGGAGTATGTCAAAACGATATAGAGTAAAAGAAAAGGGGTTGGAAGTATTTCAATACTTTTAAATAATAATAATAATTAATTAATATGCTTACTTGAAATGTAACTCTAATGAACATTTCAAAAGATATAGAGTAAAGATACACGACAAGGGGTTATAAATATTTTCATATTTGTTTAAAAACAATTAATTAATTAATATACATTAATTGAAATGTAACTCTAATGGATATTTCATAAGATATAGAGTAAAGATATAAGATAAATATATTTTGGCAAGGAAAAATAATATAACTTAAAATACAGAAATCTGTATATTTATCTATCTATCTATATACTACTAAAAAAAATACAAGGACTGTCTAATATTTCGATTCATTATTATCTTTTATAATATAAAAAATTATAATAAGTAAAATTTGATATTATTTAAAGTGTAAGGCTTAAATTAACTTTACAAAAAAATTAATAAATAATAAACCATTTTTCATATTTTTATAAAAATATAAAAAATTACAATAAGTAAAGTTTGTTATTATTTTACAGTGTAAGGGTTTAAATTAATTTTATACAAAGAATAATAAATTATAAACCATTTGTAACATTTTTATACATTTATCACATCTTACAATACAACAAAAACTATAATTAAATTGTATTACTACTTGTTTAAATTGTAGGAGTTGTATATTATTTATTTACAAAATAAATTAAATTATATGAACTCACAAATATTTTATACATGTATCACCTTCTAAAATACAAAAAAAAATAATAATCATAAATAAAGTGTATTATTATTATTTAATGTAAAAGGTCACAATTTTAGTTTCAGGAAAAAATTAAAAAATGATAATTTTTAAAAAATAATTTAAAGAAATGTGATAATATTTCAAAAATTATTGTATCCAAAGTACTTGAATTTTTTTTCAAATTGAGCTTAAAACATAAGGATTGTTTGGTCATTTAATTTAACCAACATGTCTTTTACACTAAAGCAATGACACAAGAGTCATTTCATGGGGTCTTTACCCCTTCAGGGGGTGTAATTGCAAGAAAAATAAAATCTCAGGGGGCGAGTGCAATTGATCGAAATTTCAGGGATCTGAGTGCAATTTATCCTAATTTAACTAACGGTGTTATAATGGAATGGAGTGAATTGTAAAAGTTGGGATAGTTTAGGGAGTTTTATGTAAAAAGTGTAGTTCAGGGGGTTAGTTGAGAGAGAGAAAATAGTCAAGAGTAGGGCTACACACGGTCCGATTCAGTCCCGGTTCCGGTTGGAACTGGAACCGAACCATTATTTTTGGTTCCTTAAAAATGAGAACCGGAACCGAACCATTAATACAAGGAACCAAACCAAACCAAACCATCTTTTTCGGTTCGGTTCCGGTTCCTATTATTACTTTTAAAAAACATAAAAAATTTCAAAACAAAACATAATTATAAACCAAATTATAGAGTATTTCAACTATTAGTCTATTACAAACCCAAAATAAAATGATAGTTAGTGTAATGGAAGTAATCATTTTGAAATTATAATTCCAGAAATTCAAACTTGTCCTCTAAAAAAGCAAAAAATTGCATTTCATGGTTAAAAAGAAAAAAAGAAAAAGACATACTGGAATCCATCTAATTACAGTAACTTTATGTGGTACTCTCTTATTGTAATTGCTTTGTGTGGTCCTCTCTTATTGTAATTCTCTAGACAATTCTGCCTTTCCATTATGTTTCATATCTTTTAGGGCAAGTACTTGAATATTAACATGCCAATATGGTATATACATGCGGTACGGTACACAAATACAAACACTTTGAATCCAAATCGAATAGAGTTAGAGATAATATATCATGGAATAGTCTTCTTTTAATTATTATAAAAAATAAGTATAAAATTTCATCCCACCAGGGAAGAAAATGTAAGTTTAAAATATGAAAATTGAAAACTTGGCCTAAATAGATAGATTTGATTATACTATCATTTAATGCCTAAATTAGAGTAAGTTAAAATATACAATTTCTTCACGCAATCGGCAATAATAACACACCGAACAATACCAAATCTAAAAATTTCTTTTGGTTTATTACCTTGACTGAAGAAGATGATGAATCCCATGAACTCATAGTTGGAAATAAAGAGAGAGATATATATAGAGAAAAAGAGATAGAGAGAGAGAAATACTAGGCGAAGCAAACCAATGAACCGGATCTTTTTTGAGAAGTAGTGAGAAGGGGTATGGTGCGTGCAATTAATGAGAATGGGAAATGTAGTGAGAATGGGAGGCGCCTGATACATTGATATCACTAGGTTAAGAATCAAAATTATTATAAAATAGAAATTGGCCAAAGGCCAACAAATAATGAGAAAAATATATGGGGTTTTCATAATTAAAGCTCAAACTACTAGGAGTCTTGGCCCAAAAGTGTCATTCACATGTTATTTATATTAGTGAATCAGTGATACATTTATACATATCATTTTAAAATTTTAAAATTATACATTATTTATCTAATAATAACTTTTAAATATATATATATATAACTGGTTCGGTTCGGTTCCGGTCCGGTTCTATGTAGTTAAGGACCGGAATCGAACCTAAAAAATCGGTTCTTTAATTTTGAGAACCGGAACCGAACCGAACAACCTTAAAACCGAACCAAACCGTCAATTTCGATTTGGTCCGGTTCGGTTTTTTTGATTTTGTGTGCAGCTCTAGTCAAGAGGGATTTAATGCACTTTACCCTGCTAAAAATTGCAATCATACTATATTATCAAAAAAAAATTAAAATAATAATAATAAAAAAATAGAGACATGGAGCAACCATTATTGATCACATACAAAGGTCTCATTCACAAAGTCAAAAGTAAATTGAAAAATATGGAAAAAAGAGTGAAAAAAGAAAAGAAAAATGTATATCCGAAAAGCGGCAAATCAGGAAAATAAATAGAGTAGTCCGCCACGTCATCATATCATCACCGAAAGTGGTACCATTCTTTCCTTATCCCTGAAACCCTGAATTCAAGAGTGGTTGTTTCCTAAAGGGGTCTCAAGCTGACGTGAAAGCCACATCATCGCACACCCACCCCTTTCCATTGCTAGTACAGTGAATTCACATGCCACGTGTCACCTTGGTCCCATCGTCACGTGTCAGTCACCGGCCCTCGTTGACTGGTCAACCAGGGAGCTGACTCATTGCTTATATCTGATTTAACGACCTCAAAAATGATCAGACGGTCCAGATATCATATATTTTGAGGGAAAATTTGGGGGAAGGCGGGTGCAGCGAGGCAGGTAGGCCGGCGCTCAAGTGGGGCGCATTGTGCTTGGTGCTGTGAGAATGTTTATATATGCGAATTTGGGTGTTCATATATATATATACAAATACTTAAATATATATTTACATCTATTTATGAGTTTGTTGCAGTGTGTGTGGGAGACAAAGACAGCCATGCAAATCTTTGACCAGTGGCTTTGCTTCAAAGATAATCCCTGATTCCAAATTATAAATTCTTTTGAAAAATTTAATTTTGTATGAGTATGATTTTTATTGTAACGTTAGTGAATGAAATATAAAATTTATTCGTGGTCCCACCTTATGTGATTTGATAGTTTATAATATATATATTTTATAATTTTAATGTTTGAAGGTTAAATAGGTAAATTGATCAATTAAAGTGTTTTAATTTTTTAAAAATAGATACTTATTTTGAGACAACAAAAAGAGAAAAAATGAATATTTATTTTATTTTGGAACGGAGAGAGTATTTTGTAATATATAATTTACATATTCACCATGTTCTAATTCTCAGGAGATCTATTATTTTTATTTCCACATTACAGTCTTCAATGTCCTATAATCCTATTGTCAAAAATTTAGTCCAATAGACTGCATTATGCATTGCAGAAGTTAAAATTTTATCAATTTGTTTGAGGTGGTCTACCAATAGCAAAACATAGGATAATTAAAAATCATTTATTTTTATTTATTTATTCCAATCATAGATATTTTCCTTTGTTATACCATCTTAATTATACCCTCAACAATTTCTTTCTTGTTTTTTTTTTTCAATAACCGGGGATTTTGCCTCACTAATCCCCGAGACCTGTACACAATTATTCTTCTACACGGATCGGGTAAAATTGAAACTATATTCGCGGTGGTGACCACAATAAATTATTTGCGTCCCGTAAGAACGGAACTGTCACACCCCAAAAATCACAACAAAATAAATTCTTTCCATTATTAAAAATTATCGGGCATGAACTACATAACCTTACTCCAACACATAACACTAATGGTATTAAACCAAAATGTCTTCAATAACAACTAAAATTGTTATAAGTAAGGTCATTATTATATCAAACTACTCACTAACATTCAATTACATGTAAGCTTATTACAGTTTTCTCAAACAAGGAACAAAAATAAATCTTTGATAATAAGCACAAAATCTAACGACCTTTGAGTGTCCTCACCACAAGCTAATCAACGTGTACCTGAAATAATAATAGGGTGAGCTCACAAGCTCAGCAAGAAAAGCTAAACACAATCATTGTTCAACAAGTTAACCCGACGTTATATATCCGTATATAAAAAGGATTCAGGCACGTTACAAAATATGATACCAATTAGAATTCATAAGCTACTCAAATAATTTGTTTAAAGAGCAAACCTCGTCAACTGATCTCACTTGAGCCCCAGACTCTCCTCCTTCAACGATACGGTGTGCAACGAATAGTCCCTGACTACCGTTAACACACAACTGGCTGGGTAGACGTCTAAATACCCAGATGGTCTCGGACCACGTCCACATAAGGGCACATTAAGCCCAATGGCCATAATAACAGGTAGTGCACTCCTCAAAGGCAGGTCCCGGATCATGCCTAACAACCTACTTCAAAGTTAGTCTTAGACTGACACTAGACATTCACATCGCATTGTCACAAACTCCAATATCATATACTGTATCATCTCACAGTAAACAAAAAAATGAATAAATAATATATATATATTGAAATAGTCTTAGCAAAACAAGTTTAGAATACTCCACAGTTTTCACAATTACTTTCCAACAAAATAAATATTATAAAAGTGATATATAAGATTACTTTAAATCCTTTTAAACAATATTGGTTCCTTAAATTTTCACCCATTTCACCCTATCAATATACGCATACCATTAGTATTTATTAAACCGCTAAATTTAAATAAGAAACAATCATAAAGCGTTCTAATATATATTCCAGAATATTCACATACATAGTACACAGTAACCACAATATGCACGTATGACCTAATATCAACTAACACGTAATTTAGATAGCGTAGAAATGAATACATTTAAACTACTGTTTACATAGGTTGCAGATAATTAATATACTAATATTTTCCTATAACATATTTTTCACAATGATACAAATAACATATTAATATTGATTGATATCGTGTCACTAATCTTCTCCTGTAACCTATTGTTTACAAAGTGTACAACCAATAATTTTATCGGTGCATGCTATATATATACTCTTTTGAATATATTAGGTTTAAATAGAAAATATTTTCTAATCCAATTATTCACGTAAACATAACAATTATAACTTAATAATGTTCATTACCCACGAGACCCTTAACCCAAATCTGAAACCACTATTATAAATCATGTCATATTAAAATAGAAATTAGATATGGTTTATAAATTAATCATATATTGTTTACACATTGTATAATCACATTACCTAACTAACAACACGTAGTAATAACATCCCAAATTTTATTTACACAGACGACTAAGTATACGATAATGATTTAGGTTAACCACTTACACTTACATCAACGATAAACTACTGTATAGCATTGTACATCCACTGCCGCAACAATCTGATATACAATCACTACGGCTATTGTTATGATATTTTATAGCGATAAAATATTTATTGTTTAGCAATGTACTAACAATAAACTAATGTAGCGATAAAATACTTATTATTTAGCAATGTACTAATAATAACCTACTGTAGTAATGATACCACGTTACTCAATAACCTACACTGTCCTATTGTATTCAACAACATCCTACAATAACCTATTATATTCAACAGTGAAAGAAATCACATATACTATAATAATGACGGAATCGTATATTTCCTATTTAATCGCCGCTAAACAAATTCTATCAAATTTTGTGTAATCAATTAAGTTAGGTTTATTATCAACACAAATATATAAAACTAGATTACACATATACAAATAACGTACTACAATCAATTATAGTTCACAAATATATATTTTCATGCTCTTGTAACGACTCATAAATCATAATTATATATAGATGTATAATGCAAGGTTAATTTGCCTGAAGATGAATAGCGTGCACTCTATTGCTCACAAGTTCCTGATTGCTACATCGCCCTTCCAGCTACAATAGAAATATCGTGACCTCCTAAGTTAACTCTCCACATCCCATTCATTAGCCTAATATATCACATCTCTTCAGAGACTCTAATAATTTACTTTAAACCAAACTCTTTTCAAATTTCCATTTTACATTTCAAAATTCCTAAAAATATTCATTTATCCATTCTAATCATTTTCAAATATTTATTTGTTAAGTATATATATAAATATATATACTTATATTTTACGGTTTTTACAGGAACAATTTCTTTCTTGTTGAATTCTCATTATCGGTTAATGTAAAGCTCTCAAAAAATTGTATTTTAATGTATTCTAATAATTTGAGGGGGTAAAAACCAACAGCTAAGAGAGCGGACATTCGAACGTTGGGATGGGGAGACAGAGAGAATAGCAGGGATTTGATGATAGTACACAAATGCTTTTGATTATTATAAATAACAACTTTTAAAAAATACATATTTAATAGTATTATTGAATCGGTAAACTGTATGTGCTTATTTTATTTTACTTTTCTTCTTGGTAATTCATTATTTTATTGCATGTGCTTGTTGACATATCTTTATGCGATAGGTTCCAAGTTTTCAGAAAATAGAGCAGTGTAGCTTAGGTAACTAATTTCAATATAAAAGCTTCATTGGACCACATATGAATGCTAGTACCAAGACTACTTGGAGTAAGTATTAGGACTCCTAAAGGGTAAGGTTGCATCAAATTTGAAGTAGTAGCTAGGAGTAGGAATATACACACTGACACACACATACATATAATACTGTTAAAACGTATATATGTATATATATATATATATTTCGGAAGTTGCATTCCAAGAACTATTTGGTGGATAGATATTAGGTTCACACATATTAGTACTAATGCAATGACCTAGTGGGATTGTTCATGGTTATGTGGTAGAAGTCTTAACATGGTTTCATTATATATATATAGGAATCTTCTAGTTTTAGTATAATGAAGCATAATGAGTTCTTCTACTTTACCATATATATATATATATATATATATATATTTTGGAATTTATGTTTCGGTATGGATCCACATTGTACTCTTTCATGCAAATTTGCTATTTTCATGTCACGTAAAAATTACACATAGTAGGCACGTGATCAACAAATTCCCGCTGAGAAGTGATGATTTCACAACTGTGTAGTTGTAGCATAATTCAGACAATTTGATCTTGAGGCACGAGGTCGGGTCATCCACCGAGTAAAATATAAGACGAATTTGGTAATTTTGTAATTTAATCCCAGCCCACAGCTTTGGAAGATGCACATTTCGGTCACTGACAACTTTTAATCAGATTGATTTACTTAATTAAGAGACCAATTATGTGGTCCCTAATGTTATGTTGCCATATCTCTGTAGCATGAAAGATTATGTCAGTCACAGTACTAACATTGACAATTTATTTAATTCATAAAGGAGTTATCGCCTAATCGCTAAGGTAGGATCCTGCCTTAATGCGCGTTCCGGTTGCATTCATGATTAGTTTAATAATGAATTATATATATATATGATTAGTTTAATAATGAATTATATATATATATATATGATTAGTTTAATAATGAATTATATATATATATATATATATGTATATATATATATGTATATATGTAGTTAGTAGTTTAATCAGAATTGACTTTTGATTAAAAGTACTAGAGATCAAATTCAGATCAGTGTAAGCTGTAAACAATTCATTGGTCATATGCAACTTTTAGGGTTAGGGTTTTATCATGGCACAGTGAAGCTATCAAAGTGGTCCTCTTTTCTTTGACATTTGGAAAAGGTTTTGGAGGCTGTGTTTTAGTAATTTATTTCTGTATGAAGGGAATAAAAATCATGGTTTTGCATGGTCTTTGGCTTTAAAACACTGTATACCCTAGAAAAGAAAGTTCAGCTCTCAGTTCATGTAATAATGGACTCAAGAGTACTGTTTCTCTCCTATATACTTTATCAATTCAGCAACCCTACCTTCCTGAATTATTAGTGGAATATTTGATCTTCTTCAAGTGAAAAAGTTAATTCTATGTATAGGAAAAATATATTTCATTTAGCCCTTTATGTCTATCATAACTAGTTATTTCGATTTTTTACTACCGCCTTTAACTATAACCGCAAATCTATTACACAATGATAGTTCGCCTCATAGATAAGATGTTTGATGAGACTTGTATAGGTGCACTAAATGTGGTGACATAATTACAGAGCTAGATAGCGCCATGTTTGGTGTCAAAATTTCATGTAATGTTTTGAAATGGCCCTAGTTTACTTACATGGTTCCATGGCCAGCACTCGAGTAACTAAAAATGTACTGCATACCACCACCAAAATGGCGCGACTTTTTACATAAAGATGAATAGTGATATGTTGGATAAAATCATGTGCTAGTTTGAAATTTTACTATGCTAGTCTGCTAGTCTAGTCATCTATAACGTGTAACACGTTTAGCAATATATATGAATGTATATATAGATATACAAATTAAAGATGGCATATACGCAGGGTATAATAGCAGTAGGATGGTACTTGTTTTGTACCATTATCCGGACATGCATGTCCTTTAGGCATCGAAAGTCTAAGTAGCTTTTCTGAGTAGTGATGCATATGATATGATGAAATATTCTCCACTTCATGCAACAAACAGATAACCATTACCAAAAAAGTCAGTTTTTTTCACCCTCCAACAAAATTATCCAAACCCCACAAACTCAAAGTTACTGAAAAAAATCTGAAAAATAAGTCAGATATTTTTCGAGTTGGTGGTGGAGAGTTGAAGTCGTTTTCTGCGACTTTAGTGCCTTATAAGGATGTAAATGTCGCCGATGACTTTGTTTTTTTGGAATTTTTGAAAGTGAAATGTGTCACTTGGTGCTTTGATTTAATATGTCCCTTTATTTCAGATTGATTGATAGTGATTTTACACACTGGAGGAATGGGTGCTTCACCTCCATCACCATGCATGCTCTCTCCTGGCTATCCATTATGGGGTTGCTGCCACTGGTCTTCTATCCTATTAGTGTTTAAGCACTCTTGTCGGTCAAGTGCCCCATTTTTAGGGACACTGTTCAATGTTCATGCTCTTCTCTCTCAAGTCAATCCCACAAAATATATATATATATATATCTGTATGTGTCAGTGCATGACTAGCAATCGAAAAGAAAACCCATTATTTTGCTACTTTTATTTCGCATGTGAATTTCATTGTCCGTGTTATTAGGGTTTCTGAATTTGTTTTGAGCATGTTCCTGGTATGTATCACCCAATTCGAAAGATTAATTATATCGTGACATAATATTGATACTAGTCTCATACTTATTTTTAAAAATAATATTCTACTCCGAAACCATTACACCACCAATATTATATGATATTGTGATTGTGATTGCAACTAATATCTCACCCGTCAAAACTATGATCTGCACTAAGAAGACAGTTATTGGAATTCGGAATTATGGACTATTTTCTCTCTTTCAACTAATCCCTCTAAATTATATTTTTTATACAAAATTCTTTAGACTATTACAATTTTTATAATTCACTTCAGATATTTGCACTCATATCCCCTGAGGTTTCGATCAATTACACTTGATCCCTAAAATTTTATTTTCCTTGCGATGACACCCCCTGAAAGGGTGAAGACCCCATGAAATGACTCTACTGCCCTTACTTTAGTGTAAAATACATGTTGACTAAATTAATGGACCAAACAACCCATGTGAAAAACTTTTCAAGTACTTTGGATACAATGATTTTTGAAATATTATCACATTTCTTTAAATTATTTTGTTAAAAATTTATCATTTTTTTATTTTTCCCTAAAACTAATATTGTGACATTTTACATTAAATAATAATAATACACTTTATTTATGATTATGTTTTTTTTTTGTATTTTAGAAGGTGATACATGCATAAAATATTTGTGAGCTCATATAATTTAATTTATTTTATAAATAAATAATATACAACTCCTACAATTTAAACAAGCAGTAATACATTTTAATTATAATTTTTATTGTATTGTAAGAGGTGATAAATGTATAAAAATGTTACAAATGGTTTATAATTTATTATTCTTTGTGTAAAATTAATTCAAACTCTTACACTGTAAAATAATAACAAACTTTACTTATTGTAATTTTTTATATGTTTATAAAAATATGACAAATGGTTTATTATTTATTAATTTTTTGTAAAGTTAATTTAAACCCTTACACTTTAAATAATGTCAAAATTTATTTATTATAATTTTTTAAATTGTAAATGGTGATAATGAATCGAAATATTAGACAGTACTTGTGTTTTTATTAGTAGTATATAGATAGATAGATAGATAAATATACAAATTTCTTTATTTTAAGTTATATTATTTTTCCTTGCCGAAATATATTTGTCTTATATCTTTACTCTATATCTTATGAAATATCCATTAGAGTTACATTTCAATTAATGTATATTAATTAATTAATTTTTTTATAAAACAATATGAAAATATTTATAACCCCTTGTCGTATATCTTTACTCTATATCTTTTGAAATATTCATTAGAGTTACACTTCAAGTAATGCATATTAATTAATTATTATTCTTTTTTAAAAATTTGAAATATTTCCAACCCCTTTTCTTTTACTTTATATTGTTTTGAAGTACTCCTTAGAGTTGCACTTCAACTAATACATATTAATTCATTAATTTTTATTTTAAAGAAAATGTTTGAAAATATTCTCAACCCCTCACATTTTAGAATAGTTGTTATAGATATATATACATTATAGGATTTTCATGTTGGGACATGGAGGTAATTTCACCACCTAGATATTTGTCTCATGAAATAAGGGAGACAATACAAGGGCATTCTGGTTATTTCTCCCCTTTAGGGGGTGTCATTGCAAGGAAAATGAAATCTTAGTGGGCGAGTACAATTGACCAAAATCTCAGGGGATCTGAGTACAAATTATCCTAATTTAACTAACGGTGTTATAACGGAATGTAGTGAATTGTAAAAATTGGGATAATTTAGAGAGTTTTGTATAAAAAATATAATTCATGGGAATTAGTTGAGAGAAATAAAATAGTTAGAGCCTATTTGGTTGAGGTGTTTTTGTGTTTATAAACTTGTTTGGTTAGTGTTTTTGGGATATGTGTGTTTAAAAACACTTTTTCACTTTAGGCAAATTTTAGGCATATGAGAATAAACATGAATTTGGTGTTTATTGGGGTGTTTATCACTTACACTTTCTTCACTTTATAATATATTTTATTATTTTATTATTTATATTATTAAATTATTATTTATTAATTTATAAATATATTCTATTTATTAATTTATTATTATTTCATTATTTAATTCATTTTATTTATAAATTATTTATTCATTTTTAATTATTTAAAAATATATTTTATTAATTTAATATTAATTTATTATTATTATACTCATTTTTTATTATTATTATGAAGTATTTATTTGTTATTATATTTACTTATTATTTATTATTATATTTATTTATTATTTTTTATTATATATATATTTTATTATTATTTATTTCATTTTGTTTATTATTTATTATTTATTATTTAGTCCATTTTTTATTATTATATTTATTTATTATTATTGTATTCATTTATTATAATTATTATATTATATTATATTTATTATTTATATTATTAAATTAGTATTTATTAATTTATATATTAATTTATAAATATATTTTATTTATTTATTTACTATTATTTCATTATTTAATTCATTTAATTTATAAATTATTTATTCATTTTTAATTATTTAAAAATATATTTTATTAATTTAATATTAATTTATTATTATTATACTCATTTATTATTATTATTATGAAGTATTTATTTGTTATTATATTTACTTATTATTTATTATTATATTTATTTTTTATTTTTTATTATATATATATTTTATTATTATTTATTTAATTTTGTTTATTATTTATTATTTTTATTATATGTTTAAATATGTGTTATGTAATTTATTATTTATTTTATTAATTTATTATTATTATTTATTATTTAGTCCATTTTTTATTATTATATTTATTTATTATTATTGTATTCATTTATTATTATTATTATATTATATTATATTTATTATTTATATTATTAAATTAGTATTTATTAATTTATATATTAATTTATAAATATATTTTATTTATTATTATTTCATTATTTAATTCATTTTATTTATAAATTATTTATTCATTTTTAATTATTTAAAAATATATTTTATTAATTTAATATTAATTTATTATTATTATACTCATTTTTTATTGTTATTATGAAGTATTTATTTGTTATTATATTTACTTATTATTTATTATTACATTTATTTATTATTTATTTTATTAATTTATTATTATTATTTATTATTTAGTCAATTTTTTATTATTATATTTATTTATTATTATTGTATTTATTTTTTATTATTATTATATTTTATTTTATTTATTATTTATATTATTAATTTTTAATTATTGATTTTTAATTTTTCAATTTCAACCCAAAAAACATCCCTACCAAATATACTTCTGTTTTTGGATGAATAAACAAAAAAACAAAAAACATGTTTTTTGTTTATTTCAATACAAACACAAACACAAACACAAACACAAACACAGCTCTACCAAAAAACCCTTAAGAGGGGGTTTAATGCACTTCACCCGATAAATAGGAATATATTTATGGGCAGCCCAAATTGGAAGGTGGGGGTAATTTGGACGTTCTTAGCGGCCAACACGTGTACTCTATAACTAACTCTTTTGGCATTTCAGCCTACTCTAATAATATTGGGTCAACTGTAAATGAGGAATAAACCCCCTCAATTACAAAAGAGTAATTTAAGGGCAATGTATCCTCCACAAGATTTTTTCCTATAAAAATATAATTTTTTCCTTACAAAAATAAAAAAAAATATATATAATTCAAAAATAATATATAAAATTCAAAAAAAAAAAAATTCAAAAATATATATATAAATATTGAAACAAATATATAAATTTCAATTTTATTTTTTATAAAATTCGAAAACATCATATAAAATTCGAAAATATCATATAAATTTTGAAAATATATATATACATTTCGGAGACATATATATATATATATATATATATATATATATATATATAAAAGAAGACAACTAATTGATATTGGTAGTAAGTAGTTGATTCAATTCATTAGAAAAAATATGACATTTTAACAATATATATATATATATATTTTATTTTTTTTTAATTTTGTTTTTCGAAATATATATATATATTTTTCGAATTATATATATATTTTTTGAAAAAATATATTTCAAATTTATATTATTTTTTTCTCCGAATTTTATATATTTTTTAGAATTTTATATATTTTTCCAAAATTATATATATATATTTGAATTATTTATTTTGTGATTTTTGAATTTAATTTAGGGGTAAATGTGTCTTTTACAAATTGAGGGGGGTTAATTGCACCAAATTATAATTGAAGGATTTTTTTTGCACTTTACCCAATAATATTTTTTCACAAGTTGGCTTGTTACTAAATCAAAACTTATTACCAATTACTTACCTCTCCCACTTTTGTTTATTTTATGATTAATTATATTTCTCTTGTTATTGCTGTAAAGACCTAATCCCTTCTATGTTTTATCGAGACTTGAATTCTGGATCTTTCATTTGAGAATTAGAGTCTGATATCGCTTGATCATTACCTCTTTGATATTATTTATTTTTAAAAAAAATTAAGAGAGAAAGAAATACACAGCTTAGTTGTTGAAAATGAATAGAAAACTTTAATTATAACAATCATAATCAACTTTGAAAAAAAAGAAATAAATAAATAACAATCAACACAACCTGTCCTAAGCCCATTACACGTCTAGTCTTGATGACATAGATGTCCTGTGACCTCACAATAAAATGCTCAAAGCAGAATATTCCTAACATTGAAAAGAGAGATTATAAAGAGCTTGTTTCTTTTTTGCAAAATGTTTGAAACACATTCAAGATACAAAAGATCTTAAAAGCAAACAGTACACAGTAGGCACTCGGTAAAAAAATAAAATGCTGACAGTATCCAATGCTGAATCTAATTGGTCTAGAAGCATGTATAACTACACTTATTATAAAAATTTCCACACAAAGACCATCCAATATTAAATTAATTTATTGAAATATTTAGAACTGGACTTGGCTTTTAAACCTTGGCATCAACCAACAACATTGGCTTTTTACAATATGATTGCCATTTAAAATCATAGTTAGAGCAAGTCTTAGATTGTAATCATGTTTGTCCATGATCATCATTAAATAACAATATTGCCACCACTAAATAAATGGCCTACACAAGAGATTAGCCCCCTTTGGAAATGCCTGCCTAAATTGGAAAGGAATAGCCATTTCATAAAATGATGATTGATCATTCTTTGACGAAATTTTAAATAATTTTTTTTTTCTTTTTGAGCCATTTGGGGAACATCAAAGAAACACTAGCCAAATGGGTGACTTGGGTTGTGGCCACAAATCACATGCCATTACCAATAAATATGAGTTTGTCCCTCACTTTTGAAGGTGAGGATTGCAAGACTCACATTATTTTTACAGAGGCCCCAAAAATTTAATTATGGCCTAGCAAGTAGGAGAGGATAAACATAAACATTGATCATCTAAAAAAAAAAACATCATAATTAAAAATAATATAGACTATGAATTGAAGTTTGTGATTCTAAAGAAAAAGAGAGTGTCCAATATTATTAAGCACAAGCTTAGATTCCCTAATCTATATAACAATGTGCATGTAGTGATTTGGATGGTTCAATTTCAGTGATTGGTTCATGGAGATAAATACCTTTTGCCCATCGTTTCATGTCGCCGGTTCGGCGAACCGGTGGGACCTCAAGGACCGAACACCCGCTTGACCACAAAGTACTCATAAAATATATATATATATACACACACCCCTACTTTTAGAAGATGATTGAAGTCATATGCAGAGGGGGTCACGCTTGTGTGTGGTTACTTTTGTGTGATTTTATTTGATCTTGTTACTTTTTTATTTGTTTTTTTTGGAAGCATATTTGGTGTAAGCTAGGGGGAGAGAGATTAAAAGAGGAATGGTGGGGGTTGACAAAAGACCAATTAATGTGGGGAACACATTCATATAGAGTTTGAAAATTAAATTTAATAAACATAGGCAAATTCGTTGTATAAATCCGTATATGGGGTTATGAATTACAATATTTTCCAACAACAATAGTTTTAGGAAAGAGAAAGAGACAGTGGACTATAGTTGAAATTGAATTTTTTTAGTTGTCTAGTTAGTGCTTAAGAAATTGAGAAATAAACATGTCCCTTTGTTTCTGTGTTTTTTCTCTACTTCAAATAGATATATATATATATTTATATATATATATATATTAAAATTAAATGAATTCTAGAATTTTGTTGTGCTTCTGTCTGTGAAAGATATATACATATATATATATATATATATAGAAGTTGGAGAGATTGGTTGGTCCCACATAGAAATGCATGTAAAAAGGAGGGGTGGTGTGTGATGTCTCCCTATAGAATTGACAACCATGAAGAAAAGGAAAGAGTGTGTTTGCATAATTGTGTCTTCGCTTAACCATCCTTTTGCCCCCCTTCTCTTGTTTCTTTCGAAGTGTGGTGGATGAAAATCAGTTGAGCTTTGAGTATTCCCTCACAACCCTTCTTAAATGAATCATATCTTCTATTATGGTAGGTATGGGTTGCAAGTATCTAGACATGGGTTATCAACAACATTCCCTCTAACTACTAGTGGTATTTTCTTCCCAAATAATATATATATATATATATATATATATATAAAAGTTATGAGAATGATTTTTTCTTGGAAATCCAAGGACAATCTTGCATGTGAAGCCAACGACAACATATGATTCATAGTCATGTTGGTCGTGGACAAAATTTAACACCTCCCCTTTTTTTATTCAAATTCAGAATATTCTTATTAAAAGAATGAGAAGTTACTCGAAATATTTTATCGTCATACTTCAGGTTAATAACAAAAATTTGTGTAACACATGCACATGGTTTGGAAACTATATACTCTCGATTATTGTACACCACTAATCTTATTGATTTGGGTAGCAAATAATTTTTCGTAAATAACATTTATTAATGATTAAAATATACCAGAAGACTACAAGGGGCTTGTTTGATTTAACAATCTTATAGGTAACTCCACCTGTATATGCAATTGACATGACTTTCGACTTGAGAAAGATGGATTTGTCTCTAAAACATTTAGGCAGACATATTTTGTTTGTTCAATAAATGAAAACTACTAGAGATTTGAAGATGTTTTTGGAGTGACAAAAGGATTTGAAGTTGTTTTTGGGGTTGGGAATTGGGGAATATCCATTTTTTGCAACAATAGAAAATTCAATCATAAGAACATAAGACTCCATTATGTAAATATAGAATGGCTCTCAAAATTTTGATTCTATGTAGTAAAATTAAACGGTTTTTCAATTTTAGGACCTCCAACGTTAGAATCTTTAGGGCTTGTTTCGGAATATGGTCTTGGGCTTGGTTTTGGTTTTGGATTTTAAGACCAAATCATGTTTTGTTGGCTGTTTTTGGAATTGGTTTTGGGCTTTTTAAAACCAACCACTAAAATCTGGTTTTGGCCCACCAATTTTGACTTTTCTCTCTCCCTCTCTCTATATATATATATGGCCGAAAATATGAATTATTTTGAAATCTTTTTTATATTTTTCGAAAAAAAATATTTTTCGGGGAAAAAAATTAATTTTCGGAAAATAATTAATTTTTGGAAAAAAATCATATTTTCGGAAAAAAATTAATTTTCGGAAAATAATTATTTTTCCCAAAAAAATTAATTTTTGGAAAATAATTATTTTTTTGGAAAAAAATTAATTTTTGGGAAAAATTAATTACCGAAAATTAATTATTTTCCGAAAAATTATTTTTTATATTTTTCGGAAAAATAATTTTTTTCCGAATTTTTTTTTTTTTTCAATTTTATATATATATATTTCATATTTATATATTTTTAATACATATTAGTATATATATATATATAATTATACCAAGACCAACTCCTTACCAAACATTATATATTGATTTTAGATTTACCTAAAACCACCCAAGATCACAAAAACCAAAATCACAAGACCAAAACCAAAACTAAGTTCCCAAACGAGCCCTTACTATTTTCAACTTTTTTTTTTAACTGAATTATTGTTCGAGGAATTGGACCTGCCACGAAAACAAGGCCTACATAAACCAATTCTTGTGGCCCAAAAGTTGGCCCAGGCTAAAAGCCTAATTTATTTATTTAATTTTTTTTAAAAAATCATACCAGCTAGTGGATTATTTAGAACTGTATCTTGTTTTCGTAATTATATATGTTTGTGTAGGGATGGTAAAGTGGATAATAGATGCATTTTTGTATCCCTATAAGCAAAAAAAACCCGCCCCGCCGGGGAACCGCCCCATTTAAAAATGGGGTGGTTACTGGGGTGAAGAAAAAAAAATCAGCGGTTATAAGGTGGGGGACGGTTTGAGGGATTCCCCTAGTGGGGAACCGCCCTGCCCCAAAGCGCATAATATAATTATAATTTTTTTTTTATCAAAGTTATATCATTATATGTATTTTTAAAACTTTTTATATTGAAATTGCCTTATACTCCTTTAATAAAATACCTATTTATTTATATACCCATATATATATATATATATATAATACACAAAAACCCTAACATATTTTTATATTTGTTGTGGATTTGTCTATGTGATTTGATTTATGTTATTGGAAAGTTAGAATTGAAAACTTTCATTAAAGTTTGTTTATCTAAACATTGATAGTTGATTTCATTAAAGTTTGTTATTCAAGTTATTATATTTGTTTTTGTGTTAGAAATTATTACGAGTAAATCGGATCCTTTATTATTTTTTATATAGGTCAAAATGTTACAATTAATTTGTTTATTTTTTATTTGCTCTTGAAAAAAGGGTTTAGTGGTGCGGTTTGGGGCAGTTTTGGGAGACACCGTGAATAGTTTGAGGCGGTTTTGGGAGAAGAGGTGAAATTTTTAAACGATTTTGGTGCAGTTATGGGGATGAAAATTTTCACAATTTTGGTTATAGATTTTGAGAAAACTACCTAAACCGCCCCATGCTCATCCCTACCTATTTCACTCAAACTACTTATATTATATATACACAAAATTTAAGACCATTATATATAATTTTCCATAATTTGGCTATTCAACTGGCCTAAGCTATGAATAATAATAACATGCTTGTGGGCTATTTGACTTCTCTGAACATTTTGAGGAGGAGTTGGTAATTTTTTGAATTCCTCTTTGTTGATTGTATATGAGTTCTCCTTCTCATTCGGGTTAGCCCAACCCAACTTTAGGATTGTTTGGATATATAAATAGCCCGGCCCATATTTTCAGAAAATATCCCTGACCTTTTTCCTTGACTGGGCTGTACAGCCCTCTTGGCCTTTTCCGATCGTTTCTCACTCTCTCTCTACTTTTCTCTCTCTCTCTAGTTTCTCGGGAAAGTGCTCGACGTCGCCGTCCGCAATACGACACCGGTAACCACTTCTGAGCTTCTCACCGGAAAACGGAGACACGGGTACACCTTCTTCTCTGCTTCTTAAACTCAAAACCCTATTTCTTTTCTTTCTAAATCTCTTTTTTACTCCTTTTTTTTTTTCTTCAGATACGTGTATATATGTGTGTGTGTGTGTGTGTGTGTGTATTTGTCTATGCCCAACCTATTTTTACTTATTTCTCCGTAGTTCTGAGTTTGCTTGCCACTGCACAGTCACTCAGTAATTGGATTGAATTTGATTAAGCCTCATTTTAGATAAATGCATGGTCTAGTGCACAATATTGCTTTTCCAGACACGCACAAATTTTGAGAGAGAGAGAGATAAAGAGAGCTAAAAATCCCCTCTTTCTAATTTGAATGTTAGATTCTTATTTTCTTTATGTTTTCTCGGTGACCAAACGGAGTTTATTATTGAATTTTGAGCATATGCTGCATATTTAGGTTAAGATTATATTATTGAGTATATGTGAGTGTTTATATATAAGTTTTCTGTTACATTTTGGCCCAGTAATTCCATGGTTCTGTTTTTTTCTTTACTTGTCCTTTTGTGATGCCATTTTATTGTCTGCACAAACCTAGATTGCTACACACCATTTTGGGTTTTGATGCACACTTGCACAGTTGGTTTTGATGGTTGTTTTGACCCTCAGATTTCATGGAGGAGTCAGCAAAGAGAAGGGAAAGACTGAAAGCAATGCGTATGGAAGCATCACAAGCTGGAAGCTATAATGAAGTTGACAGTTCTTCAATGTCTAATGGTCTGTCCAATCCGTTAATTGAGACATCTATGACTCCGCCGGTACAGTTGGGGCAGGGTGCTGCTCCTAGGTTTGATTATTACACGGACCCGATGGCAGCTTTCTCCAGTGACAAGAGGAGGAGCACGGCTAGCAATCAAACTTCATCACAGTATATCGGACCTCCAAGTAATAGCATTTTCTTTAAATAATCTCATTGACTTATTGATGGGTTCTAACTTGCTGAATTAGTTGTCACTAGGGTGCACACGGTTCGGTCGGTTCGGTTTTGACCAAAATCGAAACCGAACCGTTATTTTCGATTTCTTAAAAATGAAAACCATAACCGAACCAAACCAAACCATTTTTTTCGGTTCGGTTTAGGTTTTTTAACATTTTCTAGATATTTTAAAATCTATAAAAGAAAATTTCATTACTATCTTTTTATAAAACAAAGAGTTTTGACAAGAATAAACTAACAAGTTTATTTCCATCTTTATTTATTCATTTATCTGTAATCATTATTCTTGCAATTGTATATGTGAAAATCAAAGTTGTCCATATGAAACCAAGTATATAGAGAAATCTAGCGAAGTTCCAAACCAAAACAAGAAACACATATACCATAAATAGATCAACATAAACATAGGAAAATAGTCTACAAATTCATAAATCCGCTAAAAAATTTGAGCTTTGTCTGTATGGATCCAACAATACCAAGTCTACACATAGTCTTACAGAGTACACATATACATATATAGTATAATACCCTCTCAAAGTCTAACAACATAGTCAGAAACTCTCAGGCATGTTTGGTAGGCGGTCTTTCTGGTCCGGTCTGGTCTAATCTGATCTGGAAAAGTCTGTTTGGTAAGCGGTCTGGTCTTATTATTTATTTATTATTTATTATAATATTTATTTATGTATTCTTTATTTCTTTATTTATTATTTCTTCACTTTATAATATATTTTATTATTTATATTATTAAATTATTATTTATTAATTTATATATTAATTTATAAATATATTCTATTTATTTATTATTATTTCATTATTTAATTCATTTTATTTATAAATTATTTATTCATTTTTAATTATTTAAAAATAAATTATTATTTATTAATTTATATATTAATTTATAAATATATTCTATTTATTTATTATTATTTCATTATTTAATTCATTTTATTTATAAATTATTTATTCATTTTTAATTATTTAAAAATATATTTTATTAATTTAATATTAATTTATTATTATTACACTCATTTTTTTTATTATTATGAAATATTTATTCATTATTATATTTCCTTATTATTTTTATTATATTTATTTATTATTATATCTATTTATTATTTTTTTATTATATTTATTTATTATTATTATTTATTATTTTTATTATATTTTAAAATATGTTTTATGTAATTTATTATTACTATTTATTATTTAGTCCATTTTTTATTATTATTATTATATTTATTTATTATTATTGTATTCATTTTTTATTATTATTATGTTTTATTTAATTTATGATTTATATTATTAATTATTCATTTTTAATTATTTATAAATATATTTTATTAATAAGACCAGATCGGACCACCAGGAACCACTTTTTTTTTGTCTGAAATGAGGCCATTTTGGTCGGATTTGGTCTTACTTGGTCTAATAAAAAATTTGGGTCCAATGTTACCAAACACAGTCTGGTCCCATAAAACGCAAGACCAGACCAGACCACCTGGGATCAGACCACCTACCAAACAGGGCCTCAGTACTCAGTAGTCTGATATAAGCATATAGATAATATATATATAATATAATATATTATAAAACCGGTTCGGTTCAGTTTTTGGAGGGTAAAAATCAAAACCGACCGAAAAAATCGATTTTTGAATTTTGAAAACCGTAACCGAACCGCCGGTTTTGGTTCGGTTTTTTCGGTTTTGTGTGCAACCCTAGTTGTCACGATGACTATACAACTCTTTGATTTTTGCAGTCCTAAAAGATATGTTTATGTTCATGTTGTTGTTCTTTGCTGATTTATGGCGTTGTAATTATAATATTTAGTAAATAAGGTATTATCTGAGTAGGGGAGAATGAAAACTGTTTTTGACTTGCATAAAGGATTTACCGACACTTTCTTTCGCCATATACCCTCTTGAATCTGGTAAATTCTTGTTCATGTTGCATGAAAAAGGCTTAGGTACATGACTTGCAACATTAGGATGAAACTAAAGGTGGTTATTTTTTTTTTCTTTTGAGAAGTAATAATAATCGTGGTAATTGAACAGAGATGGTTGATCTAAACCCTTCCAATGGAAGATAATGGAAAGAGAGCATAGAGAGAAGTGGTAGGATATTAGACAGGATATATGTTGTGTGTACCTAGTATTCAATCCTCTATTGTGCCCAGTATTTGCTAGGAAAAAGACATCAAGAAAAACCAAATCAATTTTAATGATTCTGTGCCTGAGAAGGATTATATCTAGGAATTAGACATGTGAAGATGTTACTTAATGGAGTAGCACATCTGCATAGAGCTCTGGGTGCGAGACATGAGTTGTTGACTGCCCCATTTACCTTCGTATATAGTTCTGCACTTGTAAATATGACATTAGGGGAAAAAGGTTTCGGTTGATATTGAACTTAGGTGAATTTTATAATCTTTTGGGAAAGTTAAGATCTCAATTGGGTTTAACTAAGGGTGTGTTTGATAACACTTATTTTGTCACTTGAGTCTGAAAATATTCAGCACTTATTATGTTAAGTGCGTTTGATAAGAAATTTGAACATCACTTAAAACATTTAGTGCCACTTAAAATGAGGTAAAATTTTAAGTGACACGGTCACCACTTAATACTGAAGTCTGAAGATTGAAAATTAACAAAAATAAAAAAATATATAATTTTTTTAAGCACCGCTTAAAACATTTAGAACTTAAAATTTAGATCTTAAAATTTTCAGTAGATCTTAAAATTTTCAGTACTTAATTTTCATTTTTATCAAATAGCCCCCAAAACAATAAACAAAATACTTAATATGGCCATGAAACTTGTACGCGTTACCTTTTTCTTAATACATCTATAAGACGTCTTCCATCTTTATGTGTCATGGGGGCAGCATCTGCTAGTTGTGAACTGGTTGGAGTAGCAAAATCCTCCATATGCTTGTTGGACTAGATTTTATCTTTATCAGGTTAAGAGCACCATGTATTGAAAGTTTTGGTTTGGATTAGTTTTTATATGAATATGGTGGATCAAATTTAGGTTGTTTAGGAATTTTGAATGCCGTGGTTTTCAATTAATTATACATGAAAATGAGTACTTTCTTGTTTGCTCAAATGTTATGTGATTTGACTTTTCCAAAGACTATACTGATTGTTCATTATCGTAGTTGATCACCTGAAACTTCCCATTTATCTTTATGATTAACAGTTACTGGAGAGTACAATTGTATGGAAGTGATTATTTATATATTTATTCTTTGGTTTAGCTGGACCAAGGAACCCTGAAATGACTCCCTCTCCAGCTTATCAAGCCCAAACCAATTATTCCCCTGATCAGAGAATGTATCAAGCACGAAGCCATCATCATAGCTCTCCTTTCAGAAGCCCAATGGTAATTTCCTCTCCAGCTAATCAGCCCCAAATGAATTATTCTCCCGACCAGATATTGTACCAAGGACAAAGCTCTGGTCCTTACAGAAGCCCAATGGGAATAGCCAGTCCTTTTAGTCCGCGGCAAAGAACTCCTTCTGGGGTTTGGAATGGATCTGGGGGAACATCTAACTATGACTTTCCTTATAATTCACCAAGAGGTGGTAACTTCCCCAGTGCCAGACTTGGACATGGAGGCAGTCCCAGTTCTTATTATGGGCAGGGCAGTGGGCACTTCAGCAACAATCCCAACCCTGGTTCGGGACGTGGAGCTTGCTCTAGTCCTAATACGGCCTATACAGGAAGAGGCAAAGGTCTGTGGTTAGGCAGCGGCATGACCCCTGGGTCCAGACAGAGTGGCGGGAGAGGATTACGTTTTCGTTATAATGTCTCAGCAGAGCTTAGACCCGATCTGTATTACAACAAATCAATGGTTGAAGACCCATGGAAGTTTTTGAATCCTGTTCCCTGGAAGAGTGAAAGCACTGCGGTTAGTAGTTGAATACCCTGGACTCTCAAAAGTCCTGGCTTCCAAAATCCATTAGCATGAAGAAACCGAGAGTTTCCAAAGCTTCAAACAGTCACAGCTCTCAGCCAAGCCTTGCTGAATACCTGGCTGCCTCCTTTAATGAAGTCATTGACAATAAACCTAATAATGATGAACCAAGTTTGTGACGGTTACAATTTTATTGATCTGCTGTCGCTGTACTTCTGCACCATCTGTCTAGATGGCTACACAGAGACCAGAAGAGCATCAGTGGGATGATTGATTCCCAAGAGTGCCAAGAAATTCCATACACCATTTTCTGGAAGCTGTCAACAACTCATCAATATCAGAGGTAACACGTAATCAACTATCAGATCAAAGCGCTTTTCAAACTTTTCTAGGAAAGGATGTTAACATGAGTTTTATTTTTTTTGAATTAAAATGTAATAGCACGAGTTTTTGTTGCTGCTAGTGTTGTTTCTTCGGTTAGCTTACCTAGTTGATGTCAATGAGTGCATGGGAAAAAACCTATATATAATTTCTCCTTGTATTGAAAGGAAGTGCAACTATATGATAGAATTGATAATTATAATGACTAGTCATCACTTCCACTATTCTTCTTCTTGTTTTTTTAAATGAGTTCTTGGAGTTAGGAGCATGATGTCTTATATATCTGTATGGTCGAAAATCAAATGGTATTAATTTAGTTTATTGCATGATATGCTGGCATTTAGAAGCTCATGCGTTTGAAAATTCTTAGGTTTGATATCTTTGGAAGAAATAGTAGCCGGATTTAGTAACACTGAAAAAAATCTGAACATTCAATTTCTTACTATAGTGCCTTAATTGTTTTCAACTATTTATTATTTAATGACCTGAAATTTGGTTTCACAGTTGCCTGGAAATTGCAGGGCACTGTTGGTAGAGTATGTCATTTATTTATATATTTCCATTCCGAAAACTAGTTGAATACTGCCGAAATAGTTAGGAGTTGAGATAATATCCAATATTTTATATTTTTTCTACTTATATATTGGATTACTAGTAGTAATGCAATTTTAATGATGAATGCTTAATCCTTTGTTTGTCCTTTTGGATGTTTCTAGTGTTCTTGTCTTTATATACACTTGCAGTGGCGTTTTTATTACTTGATGTGGCATTCTGAATGTTATAAGGCATAGCGGAAATGCATTAAAGCTGTTTGTATAATTAGCAAAGTACTGTCAAAAGTTTAGGTCTTATGGAAGGATCTATTATACCTTACTCCTGCGAGTTAGCTGGTTAATCAGTATCTGGTACCCATGCTCTGATACCAATTCATTTTTCACGATTTGGAAGTTAAAGCAAACACAACCATGATTCACAATATGTTCTTAGTGGGATCTCGAGTATCACTAAGCCCTTTTGATTCTGATACCATTTTTTTAAGCCTAAAAGATTGGTTTGTATGCAACTCTTCGACTTTGATCTTCTAAGGTAATGGAAAACTATCTATAAGAAGTAAATTGTTGAAATGTGGTATCTAAGACTTCTTGCTTTTGTTTCATTTTGGAAAGAAAGGAAAAAGAGAGACTAAATAGGAAGGGGAAAAACAAAATGCCAACTATTTCGGTGGCAAACCAGATAGATCACTGTATTGTTTTTGCAATGATGGACTCATGCATGTGAAAATAGATGGCGACGCCTTCTGCTTCTGCCTCTTTAATCGTGCCCCAAATAATAAACTGCGTAGTGGTAATTTATGCCGACTTGATGAGTTCTTCGTGTGAGATTGACTGTTCTTCGATTCCGAAATCCCAAGTTGCTCTTCCAATTTTGACAGTGTCATCTGGATTTCAACTTGGAGTCGTTTCACGTGTTCTATACCTGATTGCAACTCCTCTGCCACCTTGTTGTTTTCCTGTTTCATGTTCAAAACCTCCCCTTGAAATTTTGCAGCCTGATATTCAGTAAGTGCGGTCTCTTCTGTATTAGACCCTGCCTTTGACAATCTTGATATCTCTTCCTGAATGTTGCACAGAGACAATAATCTATTTTCCAAGTCATTTTCCAATACCGCGCTCTGTTGCAACCATTGTGCTAATTCATTTTGTATCTCCCTTAGGTGCTTGTATATAGGCCGCGCATCTGAATTTATCGATGATTGATGTTTTGAATTTTGATCTTGTTTCTTGCTCTCCCTCACTTGCATCAATTCTGCTTGCAGATCCTGAACTGAACTTTCGAATTTCATTACCTGATGAAATGAGGTGCTGAACCTCAACCAGAACTCGATGTTTTCCTCCAGTAGCCCATCTATGTCCATACGAATTTTATCTTCAATAGCTGAAACAGGTTTGGTTTCATCAACAGAAATAATTTTCTCTTCTTCTTCTTCTTCTTCTTCTTCTTTATTTCCTTTTCCTTCTTCTTCTTCTTCTTCTTCTTTATTTCCTTCTTCTTTTTCTTCTTTATTTCCTTCTTCTTCTTCTTCTTCTTCTTTATTTCCTTGTTTTTCTTCTTCTTCTTTTTCTTCCTTTTTCAAAGCGGAGTCTTTCTCATTTTCTGCTTCAGTTGATTCTTCTATTCTTTCCATGGGTTCGATATTTTGTTCAGCTAACAAATCGGGTACTTTCATCTGATCTGAATTTTGAACTGCGATATCAAAAGCGAAACTATCTATTCTAAGGTTTATCCCAGCCTGCTGTGAGCGATTTGAATGTCTCAAACTGCTATTGGGAGGTTCATCACGATTTACTTGAAGCGAGGCCAGTTGTTGTTGCAAAGATTGAATCTCCATGTCCTTCAATGCATTGTCATTCTTCAGCTCTTTTATTTGCTTTTCAAATTTGAGGAGGCTATCCTGGTTCTTCTCCTCGGCTTCACAAAGCTGCTTCTTTATTTCCTTATAGTTTCTAAGAATTGTAGTATACTCCTGCAGGAGAACTTTTTCTCTGTTCTGTATACCATTTAGGAATAGCTCTCTCCAATTTGGTTCATTCTCATCCTCGGTCTCGGATTTCTTCTCATGTTTCTCTTGTTTCTTTGGTTCTTGGTCTTTATTTGAAATGTCATCGTGGTTATTGATAGAGTTTGATTGAATGTAATCTCCATTTTCTGTGTCCTCGGCACATGTACTGCTGCCCAAAATGGCATCTTTCTTCTCTTCCTCTTCTGTTTTAGCATCTTCTAAGATCATTGAATCGTAGCCAAGAGTAGCTATCAGTTGACCTTCTCCGGAAAGATCATGAAGCTGGAGGCTTGGCTCGGATACAAAGTTTGCATCGACAGGATCATGATCAAGACATCGATCATTCTTTTCGTCTTCCATATTCGTGTCTGTAAAGATCAGGGAATGATATCCAAGAACCGGCGTTTCCTCATTTTCTTTGAATACAATTTCTGGATTGGCATCTGGATCATCAAAAGGGATGCTTGTGTTGTACTCACCAAAGAAATCTTCATCATCTTTGACAAAAGCTTCGTGGCCTGCAACATCATTCTTCTCATTGAATTCTGTTTTTGCTTCTTTTGAGATAAATACATAATCAGCTGTCACTTCACTATTTTCTGAAAGATCAACAAGGTGATCACTCAGGTTGGACTGCACAAAGTGCTCTTCTTCAAACTTGATACAACTACTTTGCTCCGATAATGCAACTGTCTTCTCTTCCTCTTCTGTTTCGACATCTTTTGAGACCTTTGAATTGGTTCCTGTAGATAATTTTTCTTCATGCACTAGAAACATTTTTTCTTGATCATCAACTGGAACAGAAAAAAAGACCAGATTCTGGGCCTCCTCAGCCTCATCCGGCTTCAGATTGCTCAATTTATCGGAAACATGCTCAAGATTACAACCTGCTTCAGTGAAATGTATTTGTAGATTCTTGTCTTGGTCTTTGACATTCTGGTTTAGATTCTGAATGAGTTGCAGTTTTTGCTCCAACTCGCATATCTTATTACTCATGCTGTCTGAACCTTCAATGAGAGCTTCCTTGTCCTCTTCTAGGCCTTGAATGTGTTCCTGAAGCTCATTTGCTTCTGCTCTTATTCTTTCTACCAGTGAAGTCTGAGACGTTACCGCAGTTTCTAAAGTGATAACCACGTCTACAAGCTCATCAATCTTCTCTGCCAGTTCAGACATGGTGATAGATGAGTTAGAATCGGCTTGCAACTGTTCTTTAATCTTTTCCCGAAGCAATTCCAATTCGTTCCTCGCTTCTTCTATGCTATCAACTTGCTGGTCTAACTCTGAACTCCTGCTTTCAGATTCATATTTCTCAGATATGTCCTCTTGATTTGTGTTGTTCACTTGGTTTTTGAAGGTCTTAAGCTTCTCGCAAGTCTCCGTAATCTTTTGGTACTCCACTCTCGCCTCCTCAATTGAACGTGCCTGCTTTTCTTGCAGCTGAGCCAATGCCTCTTGACATGATTTCAAAGCTGTGGTCGCCATCAAAGTCCTCGCTTCATCATCCTCGATTACTGTGCCAATACCGAACTCATCTTGTAAGCTGGAAACTTTTGCTTGCATTTCAGTAACCTGCTGCTCAATTTCCCAGTACTTTGCAAGCCCACTTTCATATGAACTCTTCACAAACTCCTTTTCAGTTTGAAATGCCAAAATTCTTTTCTGAAGCGTGTCAATTTCTTCTAGTGCCTCATCTTTGCTCAACCCTGAAGTCGTCGAAGCAGCAGCAGCAGGCTCATTGATCTTGAGCAGTCCCTTCTTCGACATCATTCTCGATGGCCTCTTGGAATTTTTCCGTGTCATTTGGGGTATTTTGGGGATGCTCAACTTTGGCGCAGCTGGTAAATCTTTCGAGGGTGTTTTGGGAACAAATGAAGAGGTTGGCGTTTTTGGTGTGTTTTCTTCATCTTCTTCATCCAGTGATAACTGAACCTGCTCCGGGAAAACTGTAGCGATGGTTCTGTTGGCGTTTTGAAGCTCTCTTGACAGGTGATCATATCTCTCTGCTAAAGCTCTGTATCCTCGGAAAGAGTCTTCGACAAAGTTTGTGAGCTCTGGCCTCTTCCTGTAGTACATTTCTGCTCTCGTTGCGAAGGAGTCACCATCCTCGTCGATGATTTTGAGTATGTAATCTACCTTCTCCTCCATATCTGTGATTCCACAAAAAGAAAAAAATTCAATTTTATTGAAGCTGTTATGGTCTTATGATAGAATGGAATGTGAAAATAGGATTCATGCAGTCGATCCCAAATATTTGGGGAAAAAAGGCTTTGTTTGATGTTGTTCTTGTATGATTATCAGCTGCTGTTTTCTGTAATCAAACATTATATCTACAACTGATATATATATATATATATATATCAGGTTTTAAGTTTAGGGGGCAAATGTTGAAATTGCAGAATGTTCGTTTTACCACAATGTCTCACCATAACAAATGATGCAAGAAACATCTTGAGAATGTTACGACCAAAAGAGTTTCTGATTCAATATAACATTTCAATTCTAGTCTCGAAACATTTCAATATAACAACATACATGTATATATATATATATATATCAACATATATACCTTGGAGGTTTTGGTCCAACCATTTTGACTGCTTTGTCCGGATGTGGCTCGCCCACCACCATGAATAGGCATTCTTTGCTGCTCTGTGCAGCATTCTCTTTTTTTTCTCTCTTTCTCTTGTATTCTTAATCTATCATGGACTTGTGAAAACCCTAACCTATCTATACAAAATACTAGCAGAAGACATGGAAGGCATTAGAAGAAAAAAAGACATGAAAATGGATGGGCAATATAGATCCTGACACAGACGGAGAGCTGTGTCAGAAAATATATGCCTTTTGTTTCTTCTTCTTCTTGTTGTTTTTTTCAACAAGAAGCAATGAAGCAAAAACAGAATAGATATGCCTGAACTTGGCTAGATATGGAGGAGAGAAAGTTGCGCCTGAATATTAGGTGTTGGATTTTTTCGGAATATACAAATATTGTCTACAAATTGAGGAGGGTTGTTGGATATGACAATGCCCATTATTCAAGTTCATTCCTAAATTGAGACATATTACCCAAATACATATTATGCTATAAGTTTTGGGGCAAATTACACTTTCACCCCCTCTTGTTTGGACATATTCCAAGTTCCCCCCTCTTGTTTGGATAATTACAATTTCACCCCCTTTAAGTCATTTCCGGTGACCGATAAGTGGAAATTACCTAAATGTCCATCATATTTTATTAGAATTTTATTCAAAAAAAATTGAAATATTAATTTACCTATTTGTCCTTCATTAAAACCTAATCTAACCAAAATTAAAATAACCTAACCTAAATTAAAGTAAACTAACCTAAATTAAATTAACCTAACCTAACCTAACCTAACCTAACCTTACCTTCTTCTTCTTCATCCCCTTGTTGGAAAAACCCTAACCCTAAATTCTCCCTCTAAACACACAAAAACACACACAACCTCTATTATCTCAATGTTGCAGATGCTGGTGGTCGTGCTCAAGGATCTCCGACGGCAAAGAGAACGTATACATATCACATACATACATATTACATATATATACATATAAATATATATATATACACCATGAAATCATCTCCAAATATACAACAACCCATCACCCAATCCCTCCGAGATCATCCTGGCTTGAGAGCGACGGTGGTCGCGGTGACGGATGAGATCGATATTGGCCGCGGCGGCGGAGGCGGCACCGGAGAGTAATCATGGTAGTTTTTTTTTGGTAAAAGAAATAAAATAAAATAAATAAACTAACATGATTTTTCTTCACAGATATGGTTGTTATGCAAATAGTAAAGGTAAAATATCAATTTGGCAATTAGGATCATTTGAGTTTAATCAATTGGCTCTCTGTTGAGTAATTTACCTAAGAAAAATAATTGAATCTTTAGAGATGATATGCAGGAGAGCCTGCTCTATGTTTTTTAAAGCAACAACAATATAATTGGGCATCTGAGATATATACATATATAACTATATATAATTGCTGTCTGAAAGAGCAGAAAGTGGAGTCACAGAGGAAGATCTCCTTCCTAGTATGCAACCATAAAATCTCTACCTAAATACGTGTGTGTTTTGATTCTATAGCATGACCCAGATGCATCAAATTTATATATTGGGTACTCAATTTATATTAAGAGTGAAGGACATTCAATTTGCAGAAAGTGATCGAGTCATACAAGTATCATATGTGACCCTGCTTTGAAGGCATCTCCCATAACATGAATTCAGTAATGGAAGTCTTAACCCCATCAAGGGCATTTTGGTCCATTAAAGTGAGAGGTAAAAGAGTCTTTTTAGTAACTGAGGGTAATATAGTCATTTCCCCTCTAAAAATGTCTTTGACCGGCGTTGACTATGCCTGAAGTCAGATGGAGGGGGGAAATTGTAACCCAAAAGCAAACTAAAGGGGGTGAAACTGTAATTATCCAAACAAAAGAAAGAACTTGGAATATGTCCAAACAAAAGGGGATGAAAGTATAATTTATCCTAAGTTTTATGGAATATAACTTATATTGGTGCTATAAGTTTTATTCCTATATTGTTTACTATATGGAATATAATTTATTTTTCTTCACAAATCATTAGAAGATACAGATATATATATATATATATATCGATATAGCGTATACAATTTGCTTGCTTTTATATTTCTACTGGAGTTGGTCAGACGAGACCAATACATCAGTTACCACCATTCTTTGATATATTTTTAACATCAATTCATTAAAATGTAAGGTTAATTTCACTAAATCTCCTATACTATTGAATTTAATCAACTAACTCTTCTTATGTCCGGATTACCTTTATACTTTCCAATTTCATCGTCTTGCCCCTTCACCCTCACATTTCAATCCCCTGTACTATTGAAATTTGATCGTTTTGAAAATGAGAGAAAACAAAAAGAGGAAGTATTCTTTTTTTTTTTGTTTCCTTTTTTTCTTTATAACTAGAGGAAACATTTCCTTAAGGGTAAAAATAAATTGAAAAACAAAATTTTACTTTTATTTCTTGATTTCAGAAAATAAAAACAGAAAACATGAATTAATTTCTGTTAGTAACAAGCCCATGAACCACTGTTTTATCTTGAATGTACTTGGTTAGATTTAACTTTCATAAATCTCAAATAAGTATGTATGTTTATAATCTCTCTATTCTTCTACTGTATTCTTGCATCTATCAATTTTCACACACTCTCTAAAATTCTAAAATCATTTCTCTTATACTTCATTATTATATTTTTCTACATCATTCAAATAAATTACTTGTGTAAGGTAAGGAAAATCATACATATTTTTTGTATGTGAGATGAAAATTTTAATACCTCAGTTTATTCAATTTTTCTATTTAAAAATGAAAAAAAAATTTGGACCTATCTATAATCGGTCAAAGGAATACTAAAATTATAACAAAATAATGAAATTCTAGGTTTGATTTTATTATTAGTTTTTAAGGAAACTAGTTACAAATTTTACTTTTTTTTTTTTACTTTTTATTTATTTCAATATAAAATTTCTTGAATACTGTTTAACTAAAATCAAAGAATTTGAACAACTGGTTTACTAGAAGGGCAATGGTTTTCAAACCCTCCTATGGTTTTCAAATTGTTCAAAAAAAATCTCGTGGTTTTAAAAAACCCCTATAATTTCCAATTTAATCAAACACCCCCTGCCCTCTATAAGATTTCGAAAATACTCTCCAAAACTCTAATTCTAATTCCTTCCATTTATCCCAATTAAACTCTAATTCATTTCATTTATCACTAACCCACTTTCTCTCACTCATTTACTCTAAAACTCTAATTCCCTCCATTTATCACAAACCCACTCTCAATTTAAATCACAATTTTAACCCAATTCAACTCTAACTCCTTTCATTTATCACAAACCCACTTTCAATTTAAATTCCAATTTCAACTCAATTTCAATTTATAATTATATATATCCCTTTATGTCACTATATATATAATCATATATACGTACTTATTTATACATATATAATTATATATACGTACATATATATATATATATACAATGATATATACATAAATAATATGTACGTATATTATATATACATACAATATAATATACGTACATATTATTTATGTATATATCATTGTATATATATATATATATGTACGTATATATAATTATATATGTATAAATAAGTACGTATATATGATTATATATATAGTGACAGAGAGAGATGTATAATTATAAATTGAAATTGAGTTTGTGATAAATAGAAGAAATTAGAGTTTTGGAGTAAATGGGTGAGAGAAAGTAGGTTTGTGATAAATGAAATAATAGAGTTGAATTGGGTTGAAATTGAGATTTAAATTGAAAGTGAATTTGTGATAAATGGAAGAAATTAGAATTGAATTGGGTTGAAATTGAGATTTAAATTGAAAGTGAATTTGTGATAAATGGAAGAAATTAGAATTGAATTGGGTTGAAATTGGGATTAATATTGAAAGTGGGTTTGTGATAAATGGAAGAAATTAGAGTTTTGGAGTAAATAGGTAAAAGAAAGTGGGTTTCTGATAAATGAAAGGAATTAGAGTTTAATTAGGATTTAAATGAAATGAATTAGAGTTTTGGAGGGTATTTTCGTAATCTTATAAAGAACACATAATATTTGATTAAATTAAAAATTATAGAGAATTTTTGAAACCCCGTGGAGTTTTTCAACAATTTGGAAACCAAGGTAGGTTTTCTGATAACAGCCCTTACTAGAATTTGCAAACCAACTCGTTGGAGGCTTGGAGATCTATGCTAGCCAAGAGATCTTCACATCATTCATGAGACTGCTTACTGAATAATCTCTCTTGGGCCCAAATATATATACACCTCTTGTTCTTGGGATTGGTTTAATTGATTTTAAATGGTCCAGTACAATCAAATCAATCTTAATGGGCTTATTAAAATTAGAATCGAGCCCAAGTGAGAAAGGTGTGAACAGAAACAGACTTGAAAAAAGACCCTCAACATCAATCATGGCAACCAAAGAAAGGATGTACGGTTCTATATTTAGAATGTTATATATATAATGAATTACAAAAAATTATGTTTATGATGCAATAATGAGGTCATGCTGTTCACTTGTCCTAGAGATGCTCCATTTTTCCTCCTGATGATTAATTATGTTAATCTAATTATATAAACTACTGGCTTCATTACATCAACTTTTGCTGTATCTGTTCTTTCTTTAATCAAATAAATCTTTTTTTCTATTAATTATTTTAGTTTCAAATTTCCCTTTATTCCTTTTGTTTTATTCTTGAATATTTAACAGCCAATACAGCTTAAGTATATCCTAAATTTACATAGCTAATTTGATATAATGGCACTAGACTTTCGTCATGAACCACAATTGTACTAAAATATGGTACTAATTCAGAAACAATAATATGTATATTCATAGAATAATAAGAATCTTGGATACAATAATGAAGAACCATCTTTATCTTAACTTTAACATCACTATTATTAATCGGAATCTTCAAGCAAAATTGGGTTGTGCATTATTTGGCATGACGCAGCCAAAATATGAAGATATATATATATATATATTCATATTAGGATTGCAAATGAGTCCAGTTGAGTTTTGTCATGTTCAAGCTTGTTTATTTATTAAATGAGTTTAAAAATTATGTTCAATATTGATTCATTTATTAAACGAACGAGCTCGAGTCAAGCGGTAGTTTTAGCGAGTCTAACTCGAGTTTGTTCACGAACGGCTATAAATCTCTTACTAATAGTCACCTAGATTGGGTTATTTATTAGAAATTAAGGTCTTTGATAATTTTTAATATAATAATAATAATGGGTTTAGGCTTTAGATATGTTAAAATTTTATATTATATATTACATAATATAATAATTTATAATATATATATATAAATGAGCTTTTAACAAGTCTTGTTTATGAGCATGTTCACGAGTTTTGTTCGTAATTATTTTCGAGCCGAACTCATATTTGTTTAAATTTGATTCATTTATGAAGCAAGTTTAAAAAAATTGTGTGAGCTTTGTTCACTTATTTAATAAACAAACGAAAGCCAAGGTTTTATCGATCAGAGGTCGAGTTTCTTGGCCCTAGTCCATATATATATAAAAGAGAATTAATTTCTTGAATTAAAAAAAGCATAAGAAGACAAAAAATGAACAGTTTTCAAACCATGTCTTGAAATAAAATAGGAATTTTAACAAAGTTGTGGGTGAAGTGGAGCCAATAAAACTAAAGGGATGTTTCATCACCAACGGTCAATTATCCATGTCAACCCCACCTGGCTAAGATGACAAATTTGGTGACATGACACATACCCACTAGTATTTGTTGAGTACTTGTCATACTTGGTGGTGAAAAAACATACAGAGCCGTATTGTAATTTTACGTATTTTAAATTATTTGTTCAGTTTTAAATTTTATTATAATTTTATCTTTCACTTTTTTCAATTATTATTTTTTTTACTAACTTTAAATAGATACCGAATCTTACTATAATAATATATTATTAAGAGCAAAAATTAAAAATTACACACTAATTAACCTCAATTCATAAAATATTAAAAAATTCAAATCGGACAAGTATGGTGAGACGGATGGAGTATTATATAAGTATATATATATACACATATATGTATTCAGCTTACGAAATTCAAACAAGTTAACCTAAAGAGAGATGAGATGGTTAGATAAGGAACAAGCTCTTAAAATTTTATAAAATCAGAGGTGGTCTAGAGGGTTCTATTCGGATATTGGCTCTAAACTAACATACCTTGATTAATTAATTAATAATTTCAAAATTTGATTGCTTTTTATAAATTTATATGCAATTCATAACATTATTGGCTTACTTTCTGAAAGGTGCCATTGTGTTTGCTATTATATGATATATCATTTGTCTAGTTCAAGAAAATGGAACTCTTAGTTGGCAGGTGGAGTTGAACTGTGATCTATTATATTTTTTTCCTCCTTGGTGGATGAGTGAATGACAATCTATGAAAAGAAAATCATCGAACCTAAAAAAAAAAAAAGTTGTTCTTGTGAAATTCTTTTCGGCATCAATGACTAAACATTCTTGTTAATTACAACTAAAAACATTATTAAGAATGTAGTTTATTGATTTTTATTATTATTATTAAAAAGCGAAGTAAGAGTTTATCGTGTTTATGGTTGAAAATGAATGATATGTTTGGGAGGGCTTCTAAAGATCTCAAGATGGGCTTTTAGAACTTAAATTTTCTTTTACACAAAATAAGGGTGTTTAGTGAATTTACTAAAATATTTAATTTTTTTGAATAACTTTAGGAAATTTTATCTACAATTATTTTTAGTTTACTAATTTAACCTCATTTAGTAATTTATATTTCCAATATTAACCTCAAATATATTTTTATTTGCCCTTATTTTTCTCACCATTTTCATCATATTAGTTTAGGACTCTCTCTCTCCCTCAAGTATTAATTAAATACTTTTCAATATTTCCACCAAATGCATTTTTTATTTTAAAGTCCTTTTTATTTGAATTACTTTTAACAATTTATTTCTAAAAACGAACTTTACCTATCAAGAAGCCCTCCCAAATGAGCACGAAGTACTAAAAGTTTTAGAGTTTGCATTGGTTCAGTTTTTCGAAGATGATTTTTAAAAAATCAATTATAAAATATCCCCTGTGTTTTTTTTACCCCCAATTTATTACCCTATGCTTTTCAAAGGTTGCAAAATACCCCCTGTACTTTGTTAGCTCCAAATCGCTACCATGTGCTTTTCAAAAATTGCAAAATACCCCTTAGATATGTTTTACACAAAAATATTGACCATTTTGCCCCTTTGTCTTGTAATAACCCAATTTTAGTATTTATTTTTTACTTTTTTTCTTTCTCTTTCAATAATATAATTAATAATTCAAAAATTAACACATATATTTATTTATAGGGATGTTCAAAACCGGTTCGGTTCCTTAAAAATAAGAACCGGAACAAAAAAAAGCTACTAAAAAGATAAGTAAGAAAGCTACCCCCTATTATCACTTTATTGCTAATTTTTTCTTATAGAAAATATACAAATTTATATATATTTTTTCACGAATTGAATTTTTTTCGTGAAAAAAATGCATAATACCCCCTATTATCACTTTATTATTAATTTTTTCTTATAAAAATAAATACAAAAATTTATATATATATTTACACGAATTAATTTTTTTTTCGTAAAAAAATGCATAATACCCCCTATTATCACTTTATTATTAATTCTTTATTATAAAAATAATATACAAATTTATATATATTTTTCTGCGAATTAAATTTTTTTTGTGAAAAAATGCATAATACCCTGTATTATCACTTTATTATTAATGTTTTCTTATAAAAAAATACAAATTTATATATATTTTTCAGGAATTAATTTTTTTTTTGGTAGCCTTTCACGAAATATTTTTGGTTGTTTTTTTATTTATATTTTTTGTAACTTTTTTTTCGGTTCCGGTTTCGATTTTTAAGGAACCGAACTGGTTTTGGACACCCCTAGAAATAAATATGTGTATGAAGATTTTAATTATTAATTACATTATTGAAAGAGATAGAAAAAAAGGTAAAAAAAATACTAAAAATGGGTTATTATAAGACAAGGGGGCAAAATGGTCAATATTTTTGTGTAAAACATATGCAAGGGGGGTATTTTACAATTTTTGAAAAATATAGGGTAGTAATTTGGAGCCAAGTAAAGTACAGGGGATATTATGCACTTTTGCCTTAAAAATAAATTGCTTGTTTTTAACTTTTTATATCTTTTTGAAAAGTGATGAGTCTTTCACTTAAAATCAAAGTTGAATCAGAATCGTAAAATCGTTTATTTTTATTTAATTTTTTAAATTTTGATATATTTAAAATATACCAAAAATAAACTAAAAATATAAAATATTAATAGAAACATTAAGATTTTGGACTTTTAATTATTTTCTCATATATATGTTTGGGCCATATATTAGGATATTTGGAGGACCTAACACTCAAACCATTAATTTACCCCAAAAAATTCTAAAACAAATGTGAGTATAATTGTAGTAAAATCGTATAATTATAAAAAATCATTTAGAATCGTAGAATTATTATTTTACTAGTAGAATCACAATTCTAACAATCATACTTAAGATATTATCATATTTTAAATAGCATTTATCGCTTTAATATTCATATTACATTATGAAATACACTTATGATGAATCAATTCAAAATTAAGTGTTGATTTGAGTTATCAAATAACATTATATGTCTTTGTAACTTCAATTCGTGGTGTGAATTTGTCATACAAAAAAAGGATGATAAAAAAAAAAAAAAAAAAAATTTACGCGCAACTTTTATTAACAATTGCATGAAGGAAAATATAATATCACCACCATTTTTTTTCTCTTTAAGTCTACTTGAGAGGTTGTTGACAAATTCCATAGAATTCTTATTATTATTGACGAAAATATGTAAAAATAGGTGGAAGAAACCAAATTCAACAATAATACCCAAGCAAAAGATTTCGTCAGAATTGAAGTCCTAATAATACCAATCTGGACCATTTAATTTGCTGGTTCCTTAACCAAAGTCAAAATTTAAAATGATTTCAGTTGACCAATCTTAGGTGGTTAGAATTTATTGACTTGGGAGTCAGCACACGGATGGCCCCACAAGATATTTGATCACTTCAAGATTCAATCACATCATGATTTTTTTTTAAAATCTCTTGGTCTGTTTTCGATAGTACTATTTTTATATATAAAGTTATAAACATATATATGTGTGTATATATATATTAATAGAGCGCACTGGCGTTAGTTAATCACTTAATCTAGTTATAGTGGACCCAAATAGAGAACTGATAAACATATGTAATTATTGAAGTTTGGTGAATTACTTTGGAGGTAAACCTATCAGAATGGGAAGGAAATTTTTTTTCTTAGAGGTCGCAGTTACGTCTAAATGCCACTATTGTACTTTGCGTATTGACGAGTACTTGTAGATGTGTATATGTATGCGTATGTGTCTCTATCTCCATATATGATGAATTGTAAACTCGGCTGAATTGTCAAACTCAAATCTAGTTGATCTGCCTTGGAAGAAAAATAAATCCTATTTGTTAGAAAATCCAAAATTTCAACAAAGATATTTATTATTTTATTTGTTTTTCCAGTTGACATATTCTTTGCAACTAACTTGTTTCTAATTTTATTTTCCACTGCAATATATTATGTGTGTTTGGGAATGGTTTCAACTTTCACTTCTTGAATGTAGTTAGAATACATAAAGTATAAGGTTCCGTTTGGATTGATTTTTTCAAAAGCATAAAGCTTATTACAAAATGTAGTATAAGGTCTCGTTTAAATTGACTTTTAAAAAGTAGTTTTTGGCTTTCGGAAAGATAAAATTGTTTTGAATGGTATTTGACAATATTTTTTGAAGAATTTCTGAATTTTGGAAGAACATTTTGATAAAAAAGTTGGAGTAAAGTAAACATAATTTTAGGGCTACCGTGGACAAATGAGATCATTTTACGTTATTCACCATAAATAATCACCTAGTGTAAGGTGATGTTAACATCAACCCATTATATACCTATTAACTTTTTCATTCAAATCCAAGTTGGTGCTTGGCAGTCAAAAAGATTAAGTCTTACTCTGATACAAAGTGTAATAACTCATAAAACTTCTTAAGAAGAATTACTAAAAAAATATACTTCAAGCTCAGTACTAAAGACAAACCAAGTACCCCGCTTCCATTGAGATTTAATTCTAAAAGTTGTTCAAAGGAGACAGATTTTGATTATTCAACTCTACTACTCAAGGTTGAGCATGTTCTAAGTTGAGTTTTATGACCAGTTCAGCCTGGCAAGAGCACGGTGCGCAAGTCGAGCTGATCTTCTGAATTTCATTGGGTTTTATTTGGCATTTGTTAACCGTACATTCCATAACTTTTTCATTATTTCCATGTTTACTAGCCCGAGCTATAACATGGCAGTCATTTGGAAGATGTTGGATGTTTCACGGTTCAACCAAACATCCATCAATTATATACCCATTTATATTTTCTTCCCAATTCGATATAGGACAAAGACCTCCAACACGTAGCCACTAATTAATTTAATTTAGGGTTAATTTCAAGAAACTTCCCTATACTTCAGTTTAATCAACTAACTCCCACTTTGCCCTTTATACTATTCAATTTCATCATTATACCCCATCACCTCACATTTTGAGTCAAAATGCCTAAACTACCCTCAATAGTATAAGGGGTTTTAGTGAAATCAACCATTTAAAAAAATTATTTTTCGAAAATCAATTATATTTTTTGCAAATATTATAAATTAAAAAATATATATATTTTTCGCAAAAAAATTATTTTTCGGAGGGAGTGTATTATTTTCAAAAATATGAATTATTTCGGAAAAAATAATATATATTTTTTGCAAAACAAAATCATATTTTGGAACAAAATAGTATATATTTTTCGCAAAAAAATTATTTTTTGGAAAAGATCATATTTTGGAACATAATAGTATATAGGGTCGCGTGCTTTAAACCCCCTATAGTATGAATATAGTGCGTATAACACCCTCCTGATTTGATTTCACCCAAATCTTTTCATTTGTGTGCGAATTGACTCCATTTCGTGTTAAATGACATATATGTCATTAGTATAATTCGAAAAACATATATAAATTTGAAATATTATATAAAATTCATAAATATATATATATAATTTGAAAAAATATCTAAAATTCAAAATATATATATTAAATTTCAAAAATATATAGATTTTGAAAAGAAAATATAAGTTTCAAAAAATTATATAAAATTGGGAAAAATATATATAAATTAAAAATATATATATAAATTTTGAAACATATATAAAATATGAAAAAAATAGATAAAATTCGGAAAAAATATTAAATTCGAAAAAAATATATTAAATTTCGAAAATAAAATATAAAATTCGAAAACATATATAAATTTCGGAAAAAATAAAATAAAATTCGGGGAAAATATACTTCTATTTTCTACTTTCTTGGACTTTAAATGTTGTTTTGGTGTATTGTACTTTGGTCATTTGTGTTTTTCATACTTCTATTTGCACAACTATTTGTATTTTATATTTGTTTCGAATTTTATATGTTTTTTCGAATTTTATATATATTTTTTTCAAATTTTATATATTTGTTTCAAATTTTATATATATTTTTTGAAATTTAATATTTATTTTTCGAAATTTATATATTTTTTTACGAATTTTATATATTGGTTTCGAATTTTATATATATAAATTTCGAATTTGAATTATATATATTGACTTCGAAATTTATTTTTCAAAAATTTTATATATATTTTGAAGAAAAAGGGTAAAATGGGTATTTAAGAGAGTATAAAAGTCATGTGAGCTGCACTTGACCGGAAAGAAGGGGGTATTCGCACGTTTTTGAAACTTGCAGGGGGTATTCGCACGTTTTCCAAAGTGTTGATGTTAATACACACATTTTCAAAGTATAGGGTGTTATACGCACCATATTTATACTATAGGGGTGTTTTCTATACTTAACCCTAGTATATATTTTTCGCAAAAAAAATATTTTTCGGAAAATATCATATTTTGGAACATAATATATATTTTTCGCAAAAAAAGAATTTTTCGGAAAAATATTCGTATTTTGGAACATAATAAATACTTTTTCGCAAAAAAAATATTTTTCAGAAAAAAATCATATTTTGGAACATACTATATATTTTTCGAAAAAAAAATCATATTTTGGAACATAATATATACTTTTTCGCAAAAAAATCATATTTTGGAACATAATATATATTTTTCGCAAGAAAATTATTTTTTAAAAAAAAATCATATTTTGGAACATAATATATATTTTTCACAAAAAAAATATTTTTCATAAATAAATCATATTTTGGAACATAATATATATTTTTCGCAAAAAATTCATATTTTGGAACATAATATATATTTTTCGCAAAAAAAATATTTTTCGTAAAAAATCATATTTTCCGAAATATATATATAAATATTATAAAATTTATAGATTTTACGAAAAATATAATTTATTTTCAAAAAATAATTTTTTTAAGAGATGATTTCACTAAACCTCCTTATACTATTAAGGGAGGGTAATTTAGATATTTTGACTCTAAATATGAGGACAAAGGGACATAATGATAAAATTAGATAGTATAAGGAATAAAGTGAACACAATAAAAATTAATTTATTAAATTAAATAACATAGGATAAGAGATTTCTTGAACTAAACTCTTTAATTTAACTTCCGCTGCTAATACATTTACATCATATTTTAACTATCAAGTCCACCAAAAATACAACACGTGTTATATATATATATATATATGTAGGACTTTTGAAGTGGTGATGATCTTTGCCACCCTCCGCCACCGTCTATCGATTACAGGGCGGCGTTTACACGGTGCGTGTTTTACTCAATTCCCGGGTTGACCATAAAAAAAGATGGGCACGTTGAATTGACACAAACACGTGGAGCTAATTATATATTGACTCTTGGTTACCCAACCATATTTAGTCAGCTCCAACTTCATGGTCACTCTCACTCATTCTCTTTCTCTTGAGTTTTTATCATATTTTGTGTTGAATTCCATGTAAGCTTTGTCTGGTTTGTCATCATGCACACCTCAACCTTACCTCATCATTTCATCATCATTGATCAATCCAAAATTATTTAATTCACTAGGGAAGCAACATTTGTACTTGGTAGTGCTCTTAATTTTTATTTTTTTTGGGTATCCGGAGTAATCCGGGTCAGTTTACGCGCACATCGATTAATTATCAAGACTCTGAAATTAATGACCGGGTAAATCTCCAGTTATTCAGACGAAAACGTAGTTGGAAAAATTTGAAACTAAAATCTCATGGTGAATGACCCATGAACTCTTACATCTCACTCACACGTCCGAGTTTGCTCTTAATTAATTCAATTTTATTGGATATTGTTATTATTATCTTAAGAAGTGAGGTGTATGGGGTGAAACTACTCCATGCAATTGGGGATACAAAATTGAAGGTATCTAAGGGTCGGTACCATTTGTAATTCAAAAAAATAATTATATAAAAAAAAAACAAAATTTTTCTGAAAACCATTTTCTCTTTTCATATAAAGAAGATTTTCTTTTTTCTGCATGTTGACAACGAATAATTATTTTATAAAGATTTGTAGTAAGGAGCGGAGGCATGGACCGAGAGGGTCAGGGCTGCACATGGTTCGGTTTCATACGGTTCTTGAAAAATCTAGAACTAAATTATTATCAACGGTTACTTGAAACCAAAAACCAGAACCGTAACCATTAGTTAAGAAACCAAACCATAAAATAACGGTTCGGTTTGATTCCGAACCACGATTCCTTAAACATGTTGTTTCAAAATATATAACATAAATTATGAAAAATAATATTGTCAATTTCATGTTATATATGATAAGTGATATACTGTATATATTATACTAAGCATGCAATATATATATATATATATAAATATGAGTAATAGTATACAAATCAATATATATATAACCAGTGTGTAAATATTATATATATATATGTAATTAGAACAAAATATCGATCTATATATAAATAAAACAGTATATATATGTAATCAGAACATAATATCTATATATATATATATAAACAAAACAAAAACAGAATAGGAAACTATGAACGAAAAAACATAATGGAATAAACTCACAATAGAGTCCAAAAATTGAAACAAAAAGGTAATCCGAGCCCTATCCAACCACAGTTTTCTTAAGACATATTTGCTCATTCCGGTGCTCAAGGTCGTTGAACAACTGTCTCCCAAGATATAATGAATTTTTACCTTGAAGAAACAACATTTCAATCTCTAAAGACCAGCGAACACAATTCTATATTTGTACTTGAACCCTAGAACCCTAATATATATATGTGATATATGCATAGAGAGAAAATAAGATGAAGAGGAAAAGTCCTCTGGAAGATGCAAAATGAACTTCGGGAATGGCCTATTTATAGACAACCAAGAATCATGATTGAACAGATGCACAACTTCAAACAGTCATTTTAATTGTTAAACTGTAGATGTGTCTTTTCTTTTCAGTCACACCCACAGTTAGTGTACCTCTTGAAAACAACCATGTTGCTTCAGGTTTAACCCGACCCAGTTAATACGGGTCAAATCCGACCCAGAATTTTGGATAAACTTTCTCCAAAAAGAGAAGGCCAAGTTCGAACTATACTCGCACCAATGACCCCGGCCCGGATCGGGGCAGTGTGCGCATGTGGTAGTTGGGTTCAACCCAAGCTAGCCTAAAACTTCCCCCATATTACAAAACCTTGGGTGCCCTTGGACCCAAACCCAAAGTCCAAACTAGACTTATATAAGCACTACACAAGTTCACTTTTTCTTAAATGTGGGACAAACTTTCATTCCCAATTTCAAGTGGGTCACTTTGATAGTTATTTTCTCATTCAATACTTAATAGTTTTGAATAAGTAAATTACCAAATTAATCTCCTAACTAAGGATAACACATTGATATTTGGTCCCACTCAATTCGGAATACGGGACCCACTTTTATTTAAGCATCAAGTTGCTAAAACCTTCTTGTTCCAAAACTATTTTTTCCAATATTTCAAACTAAGAACAAGATTCTTAAACCAAAAACTACACACACACACCCCAAAAAACTCACACACACATGCATGCACTAAGAGGATGAGAGAGAGAGAGTGTGTGTGTGTTTTAGAAAGATTGTTTATGGAGTTTCATAAAAAAAATTATTGCATTTTTTTTTAAATATAAGACATGGCTTCAGTCAAGAGAATTGTTGAATGTCCACGAGTTAAAATAGAAAAGTTGTGAGTCCGTGTTTGTGTGTGAACCAACACATATTTAGATATCTATAGAGGGGGAGAAAGAAACTAACATTTTGTATAAAACTTAAAAGCCGGTAGTAATGAGAAAATGAGTTATGGTGGTCGGCGGTGAGAGTGAATGTGAGAGATGAGAGGGGTTATAAATTATAAATACAATTTAGTGTATTAAATAAAATTTATAAGTTTATATGAATTTATAATTTTATTAAATATAATATAATTGTATAAGTGAGTTATACATAAATATGTATATCTAATTTATATCGGTTTGGTTCGGTTTAATTCCAGACAGTCTGAAATCGGAACCGATCTAAATTAGAACGGTTCTGGTTTTCAAGAATCGGAACCAAACCAAACAAATTTAAAACCAGAACCAAAGTGTTTATTCGGTTCGATTTGGACTGGTTTTATGGTTCCACAATTTTTTTGTGAACCCCTAGAGAAGGGTCATGGCCCTTCCCAAAATTTTATAAAAAATATTTTAGTAGCCCACAATAATATTAATTTATGGATAAGATCTTTAAAATTTTCATATGACCACTCTTAAAATTTACAAAAATTCCCTTCAAGAGCTAATAAAATATATATTATATATATAAATTCATATAAAATTGCATATAGTCCCCTTAAAAATTTCAAGAATTTTTTCAAAAACTCATAAAAATTTAAATTTTATAAATAAATTTAGTAAAAATTGCATATGACCCCACCCAAAACTTTTTTATGGCTCCGCCCCCGCTTGTAGTTAGGAGGTGTTTAATTCACTGCCAACGATTTACTCGGTGGAGTCATCATAATGATTATTATTGATTTATTGGACGCTTCCAATCATTAATTTGAGGGATCATAATCCTTTCCAAGTTCCCGCTAATCAACAGGCTCAGTATTCTGGGTGATATCTGGTCTAAAAAAATTTCAGTTCTTCCTCGTTGTTCATTTCCGAACAATTAATGCATGTTTTTCCAGAAAATAAAAATAACAAGTAACATTCTTCACAACTCCCAATTGTCTAACAATATAAAACATTCTTAAAAAATTGATTCAATAATTAACATACTACTTTTGTTTTCTTAATCCATTCTACAAAAAAAATTAACACATATTCTCAGAATAGTGATTATATTGAAAATTTTGATCAAAAGAAAAATTAATACATGAAATAATTATACAACCTTGATCAATAATATTATTATTATTTTTGTAAGAAACTCACACACACGATCTCTACTGAGATTTGAACCATTAACTTCCTCATTTGTGAGTAAGGGCAGATACCAGTGTACCAGTGACTTGAACTTTAGGCCTTTGGTATTAATAATAGGGTTAATTTCAGTAAACCCCCTATACCATCCAATTTAATTAACTAATCCCTACTGTGTCCATTTTGCCCCCTATACTATTCAATTTCATCAATATGCCCCCTCACCTCTCAAAATGCCTAAACTACCCTCAATAGTATAAGGGGGTTTAGTGAATTATTTCGGAAAAAATAATATATCCTTTTTGAAAAAAAAAAATTTTGAAAAAAAATCATATTTTGTTCCAAAATATGAATTTTTTTTCGAAAAATATTTTTTTTTGCGAAAAACTATATATTATGTTCCAAAATATGAATTTTTTTTTCGAAAAATATTTTTTTTGCGAAAATGTATATATTATGTTCCAAAATATGAATTTTTCTTTTGAAAAATATTTTTTTTGCAAAAAATATATATTATGTTCCAAAATATGATTTTTTTTCTGAAAAATATTTTTTTGCGAAAAATAAATATTATGTTCCAAAATATGATTTTTTTTTCGAAAAATAATTTTTTTGCAATAAATATATATTATGTTCCAAAATATGAATTTTTTTTCGAAAAATATTTTTTTTTGCGAAAAACTATATATTATGTTCCAAAATATGAATTTTTTTTTCGAAAAATATTTTTTTTGCGAAAATGTATATATTATGTTCCAAAATATGAATTTTTTTTTTGAAAAATAATTTTTTTGCAAAAAATATATATTATGTTCCAAAATATGATTTTTTTTCTGAAAAATATTTTTTTGCGAAAAATATATATTATGTTCCAAAATATGATTTTTTTTTCGAAAAATAATTTTTTTGCAAAAAATATATATTATGTTCCAAAATATGATTTTTTTCTGAAAAATATTTTTTTTGCGAAAAAATATTTATTATGTTCCAAAATATGAATTGTTTTTTGAAAAATATTTTTTTTGCAAAATATATATACTATTATGTTCCAAAATATGATTTTTTTTGCAAAAAATATCTAATATTATGTTCCAAAATTTGATTTTTTGCATAACAGTATATATTTTTTGCAAAAACATTATTTTTCGGAAAAGATCATATTTTGAAACATAATAGTATATATTTTTTGAAAAAACATTTCATATTTTGGAACATAATATATATATTTTTTGCAAAAAAATTATTTTTCGAAAAAAAATTCATATTTTGGAACATAATATATACATTTTCGCAAAAAAAATATTTTTCAGAAAAAAAATCATATTTTGGAACATAATATATATTTTTTGCACAAAATTATTTTTCAAAAAAAAATCATATTTTGGAACATAATATATATTTTTTGCAAAAAAATTATTTTTCGAAAAAAAAATTCATATTTTGGAATATAATATATACTTTTTCGCAAAAAAAAAAAATAGTATAAGGGGCAAAATGGACACAGTAATGATTAGTTGATTAAATTGAATAGTATAGAGGAGTTTACTGAAATTAACCCTTAATAATACTACTTTGTTGATATGCAATATATATTTTTGTAAATCTAGTATAGAAACAAACACATTCATAAAACGAGTTCAAAGATATCTTATAAGTAGCTAGAATTATAATAAAATTTTAGTTAATTTGCTAATTCAACAACTTAACTTATTAAAATAAATCTAACAATACATATACTGGGTACATTTTTTTCTACTCTCTCTCAATTTATGTACCCCATCTCTCAAGTATCATGAAGGTGGACAGTTTACAGACAGGTTAGTGTTAGTGTGTGTATATGTGTGTATCTATGTGTTATTTAACGAAAAATAAAATAAAATATGTGTATCTATTTGTACAAATTGGTTAAAAATGGATGGGGGAGAGAAGTAATAAGATGCGAACGTGAAGCATACGCCATACAATTAAATATTAAATATTTCTAGGTGATTAAAGGAATGTAAGAAAGCGTCGCTTTCAGGGCTCTGACTCATACACTCTGTGGGACCCATTGCTTCCCCACGCGCGCATGCCGCGTGGGGCCCACCCGTTGACTCTTGTTGTTTTTCTCGTTTCAAAAGGTCAATCCTCCCACCACTCCCGCCTCCTCCCACTCAAATTCACATACCCTAAAAAGATAAACCAAAAAAATACAATTAAATATTAAATATTTCTAGGTGGAAGATAGGCTACTTGACATTATACTTTTTTTTATTAATGTATCACAATATTAAAATAATTAAATTAGTGATTGCCTCCTTTTTTAATAATTAAATACCTTTATTTACTTAAAATATATAAAAAGATTAATACAAATGCGTGTATGTATTGATCTATTCACTTTTATTCACTTTCGAAAGAAGTAAATAAATTATTTACCCAAAAAAAAGTAAATAACCTTATCTTGTTTTTTGGGTACAAGATAAATACTCATACTTTGCATATTAGAGTTGGGCTTGATATGCATTTCTAAAACACAGAAAACAAAATTAATTATACAAAAGTTATTTCTGGTTGAGTTTTCTCTGACTTTTGTTTTTCCAATTCTCGAAAACAATTTTTCAAGATGAATACCAAACAGGTTCTATGATGCTAACGTTAGCAGTGTGAGGGGGAGATTGTTGAGGTTGTTCCACATCAGTTGTGGAAGGGGCTGGTGCCCAGTATTTAAGTGTGAGAAAAAACTTCATCCTTTTAACTAGCTTTTGGAGTTGAGAGAGGCCCAAAATAGAGAACGGTTGATAGGGTACACTGCCCATTTTTTTCTTTTTGACTTGCCATTTTGCTGGGGAATTTGAGTGGTAGAGGTATGATGATGTTCTTATTTAACCGTTGAGATGGAGATTATATTAATTGAACTAATGGTTCAATTGTTATGAAACAAATATAATCATAAGTGATTAGATTGAGTCCACGCGTATCGTTGACATGGGCTTTCAATACCTTAGAAATATCAAGAATACATATAATGTAATACTTGTCATGTTTGACGTTTTTTACTCAAATATTTAGAGAGAGTACTGATCTATATTGTTAAGAGAATGGTCTTACCTTGCTCTTCTGTGCACTTGTATTCACGAATGCTAATCATAACTTAGGTCTATGAGATCATAATTTGAATGCTGATTAATGATATTAATATCACTTGTAATAATTCATCATTGACAAAACTAAGTAGCAAAGTTAAAAAATTGTGGAAACTGGTATGAGAAGTTGGTAGGATTCACCTACCTAGAAACTGAAGCCTTCACTAATAAATATGATCAAAAGGATAATAATAATAATAATAATAATAATGAAAATGAAATTGTGGTAGGAACAAATTTGTATAATCAAAAGACAAACTTTGACACTAGTGTTCATGTATTGATACACTTGGTTTATTATCAACCTCCGTCAGAGGATCCCACTATGTAATCTTATGATGGCCTTTGTGAAATTAATCGAGTGGCACCTATTGGTCTATATAATCACAAACAAACACACACAGCTTAAACTTGGTATGTGAACCCTATATTGAATCACGGTACTATATATTAGTGGCTCCAAATAAAAATTATGGTTGCTGGGGAGTCCCCCCTTAGAATCGAATTCTAAACCTGGTGGCGCTTTTGATTAATAAAAATTTACCTTTAAATAATTTCATTAAAGAGTATATTTATTAATATGTTATGAAAAAAATTGGGTAAGGTTCTCTAATAGAATAGGAGGGGGTTGTTAAGATTTTGTCTAAAATTTCAAAAAAATACTGTGTAATATAGTTGTCATGAGTAATTGAACCACACTTTAGAGAGAGAAGGTGAATGTATTTTACCTCATTAACAATATATTAAAATTACCATACCCGAATAAAAAAGAAATAGTATATAACATGGAAATGAAGATTCCATCGTACCAATCCTAGAGTAAATGAAGAATAACTTTAACCTAGGACATCTTTGGTGAATTGACTTGACATGGTGGAGGAAAGATTAATTACTTTCGCAAAGTTCTGATTGGGAATTCATTGATACTGTACAGCTCCCCATTAATTTAAAGAAAAACAAAGAAACATAAAAAAGGAAACAAACAAACAAAAAAAAAAGCACAAAGTAATTTGATAATATTTAAAAATGACCCATCCCTTTGTCTAATCACCCCGGAAAAGTCAACCAAAATTCTGGTCCATTTTCTGTGGTTTGTACACTCATCAAACGGTTCTTGCTTAATATAAATACCCTGAGATGCAGCAAAACGGTTTCATCATTTCATGAAAACCAAGCACAACAAAGAGAGAGAGAGTACTCGATTTAGCAAGAAAATCTAAATCCAGCTTCAGAAGAAAGTTACACACACACACACATATATATATATATATATATATATATATATATATAGCTTATACAAAGAGGTGATCAAGTCTAGTTTTTTTTTCCCCCTAACCATGGCGGATCAATTTCAATTAGGCAGTGGAAACTGGTGGGATTCATCAAGAAACAGGTTCGACACCGAATCATCGCCTACTTCAACAACACTCAACAGCATAGCAAGGTTTGGATGGCCATCAGAAATAGTGGACACCAAAGCAAGACCCTCCATGGACTCCGTCTCAGTCTCCGCCACCTCCAACGTTTTCCAAGATCCCCAGAAGCTCCAAGCCCCGGATTCTAGTTTACAAATCATGGGTTTAGGCCTCCCATCTCAACCAATGGATTGGAACCAATCTCTACTGTAAGTAAATTATATATGTATATGTGTGTATTTATATTTTTGGCTTTCCCTAATTCAAAATCTTATTAGTCCATGTACATGTTGTTATGGTTTGAGCAGCCGAGGTGGGAAAAGTGATAGTAGTTTTAGTTCGGTCCTCGAAGAAGACTTGAACTCGAGTAGGAATTATCAGCAAGAGAGTGGGATCGGATCATCACAGGAACAATGGAGACAGAAAATGTTTACTGGGAATAGTCATGAAGATTCTTCAGTGAATCGCGGGTTTTCGTTAGATCAACAGCAGTTCAGTTCTCATAGCGAAAGCAGTGTGACATGCCAAGGGATGCCCTCCAGTTACCAGATGGATTCGAGTGTGTATGGAAGCCCTTCAGCCATGTTACAAGGGATTCTAGGGTCTGATACTCATCAGCCTGCAGCTGACATGTCCGGTTTCGAAAACCGGAACATGAATCTAACATATCCTCCAAACTATGGCATCAATTCTGGTGAGCTATTGCCTAATTCATGGTCTAAGTTCCCTCAGTTCGCGCGAAACTCCCCCTCAAAACATGCCCCTCATAGTCAGCTTCAGTTCTCCAATGACGCGCGCTTCTGGAATGCTTCTGCAGCTGCCACGAATGATGTTAGATCAAGCTTCTTCCAACCCTTACAACCGCCACAGTTTCCTATCCCCAGCTTTGATGAAAAAATGAAGGTATATATATATATATTATGATCATATGAAATCATATATATTAGGTTTTTTTCATTTTTTGTTTATTGGAATTTTGATTTATTTTATAACATGTTTGATTGTTGAATGACAGAATACATCAGAAGTGAGGGAGTCAGGAATGGTGGCGAAGAAAAGTAGCAATGAAGCATCATCAAAAAGGCCGCGGAGTGAAACAGCATCAACTTTGCCAGCTTTTAAGGTACACATGAGTTCAGAAAACTTTCAAGCTAAGATAGACAAGTTAACTTTTTCTTTTTTTCCTTTATTCACAAATAGCCATGGATGAGAACTTGTAGCTTTGGTCTTTAGGTGAGGAAAGAGAAGATGGGGGACAGAATTACTGCACTCCAGCAATTAGTTTCGCCTTTTGGAAAGGTGAAAATTCCCAATTTTTTTCTTCTTTAACCAACAAAAGCATGTAGCTAGTGATGAGAGTACATCATTTTATTTCTAAATTTTCATGAAATTAAGCTTGTTGATTATTGATTGTTGATTTTAATCGCGCGTGCGTGTTATTCCTTTCAGACTGATACAGCTTCGGTGCTCTCTGAAGCAATTGATTACATCAAGTTCCTCCATGAACAAGTCAGTGTAAGTTCCATATAATGTGTGTGTATATATATATATATACACACACACTAAAATCAATACAAGTATATACATTAAAACATGTATATCTTGCATAGAAGTCTCAACCATTTGTTTATGTAATATCAGGTTTTAAGTACCCCATACTTGAAAAGTGGAGTTCCAATACAACAACATCAGGTACAAAACTATTCTCTTTGTTCCCTTATACTTTTTTTAAGTATTTTTTCGTACTTCATTCTTTATTTTATTTTTCTCTCTTCCTTCTTATGTAAATACTAATAGCGAAAACACTTGCTCATGATGATGCAGAATTCTGAGAAATCTAAGGACCCTGAAGGACCAAAGCAAGATCTCAAAAGTAGAGGGTTATGTTTGGTACCAGTCTCGAGCACATTTCCAGTCACTACTCACGAGACCACAGTAGACTTTTGGACCCCTACATACGGAGGGACCTTCAGATGAAGGAATGATACATATATTATATATATATATATATATATATATACATACCGGGATGGCGTGGAACTAATTCTCTGCATTCCAACCGGTATCTTATCAAAACCCTAGCAAAGTTGGGAATGATAAGATTGGGAGAAGACAACGATCCGTATAAATGTACTCGATTGTCCAGGTTGAAAAAAAGAAAAGGGAAATGCTGAAAGAGAAAGGAAAGGAGAGGGGGGCTTTAAAAGCATAGACAATTGTTGGGGCAGCCGAAGGCAAAATGATGCAGCTTTAGCCTAGATTAGGGACCATCGAATTCGAACATAGTCTTGTAATAATTGAAGAATTATGATTAAAGGGTTGGTTAACCATGAGAAGCTGAAAGTACTAAATTTTTAGAATGAAAAGTATAGATTAGTTTAGATAACATTTTGTTGTTTGTAGCTATTTTTAATTAATTAGCTGATAAAGGAGCTAGCTAGCTTTTGTTGTTGGTGGTGGTGTATCTCTATGTGTATGTATAGATATATAGCTGGCACAATATAGCTTTAATTTAAAAGAAAAGAGGATGAAAAGGAGTGAAGGGAATAATTAAATTCCAGAATAGGAGTGAGTGTGGGGAGATCATTTGATTGGATATCTCACTTTTGATTTTTATTTGTATGTTGGGAATATGTTAGTGGAAGTCAGAGAATGGTCCACTGCTTTTCGACCTTTTGGGATATTTTTATTTCATTTCTATATTTTACTGTAGGGAAAATATCACTAACCACCCCTGTACTTGGATCTAATTACACGTGGTATCCTTAACTTTATGAAAATAACAAAGACATCCCTTGATAGCATAGGAAAACAGCTCGGGTAAAAAATAAAAGTGAAATGACCTAAATGCCCTCAAATATCTTTTTCTATTTTGGGAAATTTCTGGAGCATTGCGTAATTACTATATTACCCTCAAAGGAATGACAATGTTGCAAGTTTGCAATCCTACATTTCCCAAGCCATTGCAGAGTCAACACCACACCACATCTCTTCCCAATGGCGAGATTTTCACCACATCACAAAAACTAAATTGATGTCCAAGTCTCCAACCAACCAATCAAATAGCCAATACTTAAATTAAATCCAACCAACAAACCACCGAAAGAGTAAATTCTATTGAACCCAATGCCTCAAAATTGCAAGTTCTTCCATGAAAGCCAAGAAACCGAGCCAGAAAATTCTAGATTTAAGTAGAACCCAATTCACCCAATGCACAATACTTCCATGAAATTCAAGCAACAACCGAAAAATAACCTACATTCAATTCGAACTCAACTCACAAATTCGCCAACACCTTTATGAAAAAGTAGATTGAACTCAAACGCAACTCATCAAATGGCAATTTCTCCCATCACGGTGAGAGAAGAAAAAATAAAGCAAATTTCCATAATCTTAAAAGAAAAATACGCTATTCCATTCGACTTTCTAACCCCCAATTCTTACTGATCGACTTAGAAAATGTACAAGTACAATCACGCCTTCCATCTCCCCCTCCACTCACCCACTCTAGAACCCTTTTCTCAGGCCGTCCCTGTCCCTGTCCCTGTCCCCTGTCCCGTTCCCGTTCTCGTGACCAAAAAGCAGATATCTTCTCACCCACAACCATCTCTTTATTAACTAAATCCTTGAAATTGTTCGCTCCAAATATAATCGGCAGAAGGATTTTGGGCCGATTATTTTCTTTTGTGAGATGTTGGGTGTGCCAGAACCGATGACGGAGTTCAACTGGTTCAAAAGGAACAAGTTTGCATCTATTTTGAATAGAAAAGGTAAAATCGGGAGATTTACGAGAAAAAACTCAACTCTTGTGAAGGGTTCTGATTAATAAGAAAAGGAATAGAAGAGAATTGAATTGTGCGATTGCAAGGAATTTAAATGACTGGAATTGAAATATTGCAAGGAAAGTAAACTGCAGAAAGTAAAGATTTGAAGGAAAAATAAATTTGGGCAAGTAATTGAAAAGATACGGTAATTGAAAAGAGTAAAACATAATGAAAATAGGGGTTTATTTCAAGATATCCCGCTATGCTATTCAATTTAATTAACTAACCTCTATTGTATCCACTTTGCTCTCTATACTATCCAATTTCATCATTATGCCCCATCCTCCTCACATTTTGAGTCAAAATGTCTAAACTACCCTCCATTAATAGTATAAGGGGGTTTAGTGAAATTAACACTTAAAAAAAAATATTTTTCGTAAAAACTATAAATTTCAAAAAATATATATATATATTTCTGAAAATATGATTTTTTTACAGAAAATATTTTTTTGTGAAAAATATATATTATGTTCCAAAATATGATTTTTTTTTTTCCGAAAAATAATTTTTTTGCAAAAAAGTATATATTATGTTCCAAAATATGAATTTTTTCCGAAAAATATATATTATGTTCTAAACTTTGATTTTTTTGCGAAAAAGTATATATTATGTTCCAAAATATGAATATTTTCCGAAAAATATTTTTTTGCGAAAAGTATATATTATGTTCCAAAATATGATTTTCTTTCTGAAAAATAATTTTTTTGCGAAAAAGTATATATTATGTTCCAAAATATGATTTTTTCTGAAAATATTTTTTTTGCGAAAAAGTATTTATTATGTTTTAAAAATATGATTTTTTTTGCAAAAAATATATACTAATATGTTCCAAAATATGATATTTTCCAAAAAATAATTTTTTTGCGAAAAATATATACTATTATGTTCCAAAATATGATTTTTTTCCGAAAAATAATTTTTTTGTAAAAAATATATATTATTTTTTCCAAAATAATATACTCCCTCCGAAAAATAATTTTTTTGTGAAAATTATATATCTATTTTTTTAATTTATAATTTTTGCGAAAAATATAATTGATTTTCGAAAAATAATTTTTTAAAATAGTTGATTTCACTAAACCCCCTTATACTATTGAGGGTAGTTTAGGCATATTGACTCAAAATGTGAGGTGAGGGGGCATAATGATGAAATTGAGTAGTATATGGGGTAAAGTAAACACAGTAAGGGTTAGTTGATTAAACTGGATAGTATATAGGGGTTTCTTGAAATTAATCCTGAAAATAAAGACTATTGTAGCAGGAACATTTTTGTATTTGGTGTTGGACATCTAAAACAGAAGTATACGTATATTATTTATAGAGAGAATGTGTTACAAGATAATAGCCAAATAAGATAAACAACCCAAATTAATAATTATCTAAAGCTAACTTAACCCCTAAGCTAATTATAGTATCTAATAGAATTAAATTATATTTATCTAAGAGATAATATATAATTAAAACTCTCAAAAACCCTATCTTTAACAAATTGTCTTCATCTTTGTTGGAACACAAAGATTATTATCACACTAGAATTTATGGAGAACAAAATATAAATGAGGGAAAGAGAGAACTAAGGAAATAATTTCTTGTAAGATTGCTTGATATGAAACTAATGGCTACATATGCCTTTTATAGGCTTACAAATCCTAAACACACAATAAACTAATACACACACATTACATAAGTTTCATTTTTGTCAAAAATGGCAACACACCTACTAAAGTTGCCAAACCCTATTTGACTAGAAAGAAGCATCCATGGCAACCCCATGAATAACACATGGGTTGCTTTTATTTTACCAATTTAAACTTTACTTTTAATAGCCTCCTTTAAATTGGTCTTTGAAATTAACAACCCCGAGCATATTCTTCAGTTTTTCAAACACGTCAGATTTTAACGGTTTAGTCAAAATATTTGTCGCTTGATCTTCTGACCTGCAAAAATCTAATTCAATTTCTCCATCTTTGACCAAATCTCGAATGTAATGATATTTGATCCCAATATGCTTGCTTAGACCATGAAACACTAGATTTTTAGCAAGTGCGATTGCTGACTTATTATCGCACATGATTTTGGTTGGACCTCCATGTTCGTAGTGTAACTCATCCAGCATGCAGCGTAACCATACAGCTTGACATGCTGCCGATGTAACTGTCATGTATTCCGCTTCCGCTGTTAACAATGCAACTTGTTGCTTCTTCGAGAACCAAGAGAATACTCATTCTCCCAGATAGAAAACATACCCGGAAGTGTTTTTCCGAGTCTCCACATCACCTGCCCAATCACTGTCTGTATAGCCTACTAGACTGAAATCGTCAGAATAGGTATAAAAAATTCCATGATCCTGAGTACCACTCACATACCGTAAGATCTGTTTTGTTGCTTGTAGATATGATTGTCGAGGTGTTTCCATGAACCGACTGATAAGCCCCACACCATAAACAATATCTGGTCTAGTTGAAGTCAAATAGCGTAGACTACCGACTATACTTTTAAAATATGTTGGGTTTACCAGTTCACCGCTTCCTTCTTTCCTCATCTTCAGACGTTCTGCCACTGGAGTCCGAATTGGCGTCACTGAATCCATATGAAACTTTTTGAGAATATCGTTTACATATTTATTTTGTAAAATAAATATGTCATCTTCAGTTTGATGCACTTCGATGCCCAAGAAATATGACATCAATCTCATATCCGTCATTTCAAAGTGGCGAGTCATCGCCTCCCTGAATTCAGTAAACATCGCATCGCAATTTCCTGTAAATATCAAATCATCAACATAAAGGCATGCAATCATTATATCACCATTAGCCTTTGATTTGATATAAAAGGTGTGTTTATAAGGACATTTTTGGAATCCATTCCAGCATGTATGTGTCGATCTGCGTGTACCAGGAACGTGGTGCCTGCTTTAGTACGTACAACGCCTTCTTCAACATGTACACTTGTTTTTCATGACCTCTTTTAAGAAAACCAGGTGGTTGTCAACATATACCTCATCTTCAAGAACGTCATTGAAAAAGGCGGACTTGACATCCATCTGATAAATTTTCCACCTGTTTTGAACTGCAAGTGCTATAGTCATTCGGACTGTATCCATCCTTGCCACTGGCGCAAATACTTCGTAATAGTCAATTCCTGGCTTCTGCTTATATCATTTGACTACCAATCTCGCCTTTAATCGGTCCACCTGGCCATTGGGTCTATACTTCGTCTTGTACACCCACTTGACACCAATTGACTTCTTTCCGACAGGTAAAGAAGTTAGCTCCCAAGTATCATTTTTTTCAATTGCATGAATCTCCTCATTCATTGCCTGGATCCACCGCTCATTGTTTCCTGCTTCCTTATATGAAACTGGATCACAATCTGCGAATAAGCAAAAATTTACTAGAGTTTCATCAATAAAATCCACATCATTATCATTTGTGACCACATAATCCTGGAGATGTGCAGGCATCACGTGCGTTCGCTTTGGACGGCCTGCAGGTGCCGACGAAGATGCTGGTGAAGGTGATGAACAGCCTGGTGAAGAGCGATCACTTATTTCTTCTGTTTCATTTTCAATGATGACACGTTGCTCCATATGTGGTGTTTGATTACATGCCCAAGTATCATCCTCGATGAATTGGACATCTCGGCTTACAATAACATCTTTTATGAGAGGATTATAAAGTTTATAACATCTTTAGTTACCTCACTATAGTCGATGAAGATACACTTTTGGCTTTTGTCATCGAGTTTATTTCTCCGTTGTTCTGGTATATGAATGTATGCGACGCACCTAAATACTCATATGAGCAAAACATTCGGTTTGCTACCGCTCCATGCTTCATGTGGAGTTTTTCCCAAAATACTCTTCGTTGGTCACCCGTTCAATAGATATATAGCACATGCAACAGCTTCTGCCCAAAAAGACTTTGGCAAACTTTTGGCTTTCAACATGCTTCTAACCATTTCGAAATGGTTATGTTTTTCCTTTCAACTATACTGTTCTGCTAAGGTGTATAACTGGTGGTTAACTAGCATTTTATCCCTTGAGATTTGCAATAATTGTTGAATTCTCTAGTTGTGAATTCTTCTCCTCTATCTGATCTCAATATCTTGAGATTAAAGTCACTTTGTTTTTCAACAAAAGCTTTAAACTTTTTGAATTTTCCAAGCGCCTTTGATTTTTGTTATAGAAAATACACCTAACGTTTTCTAGAAAAATCATCTACAAAAAGTAGAACATACCTCATATGCCCGAGAGATTCTACCTCAACTGGTCCACATATGTCTGTGTGAACCAACTCCAACGGTTGTTTGGCTCTCCGCAATTTTCCAATTAGAAAAGATTATCGGTGATGTTTTCCAAGAAGGCATCCTTCGCACAGGTGATCAGGAGCATCGATTAGTGGTAACCCCGTTACCATATTTTTCTACACCAGGAGTCTCAAGCCTCAAAAGTTTAGATGACCGAACTGAATGTGCCATAGCCAATTGATATCTTTAGACCTTGCCATTAGACTCACCTCGGTTCTTGTGTAAAGATCCAATGAGAACATTCTATTCTTCGTCATCTGCACATTTGCCACTTGTTTCCTGTTTTTGCTATGAACGGTGTACACACAATCCAAAATATGAATGCCATACCCTTTTTCTAAAAGTTGTCACATACTTAACAAATTCCAGAACATCGCCGGCACGTAAAAACATAAGTAATAGTGACATCGGTGCCATCATTCGATATAATTTTTATGTCACATTTGCCCATTACAGGAACTTTGGATCGATTTCCAAAATTCACTTCACCACGAAACGATTCGTCCAAGTGTGAGAATAGTTTCTTCCTCCCACACATGTGGTTGCTACATCCGGTATCCAAATACCATATATTTGTGCATGTGTCATTTGGCTCAACATTGTTGCATTCTAGAGCTATGGTTTCTTCTGTGTCAGCAAGATTTGCATACTCACCATTTTCGTCAAGCATATGGGTTCGACATTCATTTTTGTAATGTCCGAACCGCTGACACCGATGGCATTTGATATTGGTTTTGTCACGTGTTTCGGTATTACCACCGCGACCTCTATAGTCATTTCTTCCTCTGCTACAATTACGTCTGCGACCTCGCCGACCTTGACTGCCCCCTCGATTTGTCAAAACAAATATGTTCTTCAATGCCTGCTTCGTGCTAGAGTTGTTGGCCTTCTAGTTCATCATTTGTTCGTGGGAGCCTAATGAACCCATTAACCGTTTGATGGACATGGTTGATATGTCTTGCCCTTCTTCGATCGCCGTGACTACATAATCAAATTTTGTGGTCAAAGATCTTAAAACATTTTCCACAATCTTTTGATCATCAATCGTCTCTCTATTAACCTTCAATTGATTAATGATGGATTGCACCTGATCGATGTACACCGAGGTTGATTCCGAATCACCCATGGTTAGAGATTCGAAATCACCTCTCAACGTTTGTAGTCACACTCGTCTAACCCGATCATCGCCTCTATAGGATTTTTACAAAATATCCCACGCCGTGTGTGTCGTCTCCGCCACCGATATTTTTTCAAATACCAACTCGTCTACAGCTTGAAAAATGGCATATAATGCCTTTTGATCCTTTTCCCGGATCTCGATCAACACATCTTTCTCCTCATTCTTCAACGCCTCAAATACTTTTGAGTCCGCTACTTCGATGTAGCCGGTCTCCACCAAATTTTACAAATCTTGGGACCGAAAAAATACTTTCAATTGGATGAACCAATTGTTGTAATTTTTTCCGGTGAGCTTTGGAAGTTGTAAATGAATCGAATTGTTTGCAGACATGATTCAATTTAAAACTTCTAGATCGTTGGCTCTGATACCACTTGTTGGAACACAAAGATTATTATCACACTAGAATTTATGGAGAACAAAATATAAATGAGGGAAAGAGAGAACTAAGGAAATAATTCCTTGTAAGATTGTTTGATATGAAACTAATGGTTACATATGTCTTTTATAGGGTTACAAATCCTAAACACACAATAAACTAATACACACACATTACATGAGTTTCATTTTTGTCAAAAATAACAACACACCTACTAAAGTTGTCAAACCTTATTTGACTAGAAAGAAGCATCCATGACAACTACATGAATAACACATGGGTTGTTTTTATTTTACTAATTTAAACTTTACTTTCAACAATCTTTTCTCCACATTGGCGGTCACTTCTCTCCTTGTAGGCGGCGGCTAATTTGTGATTTCAATAGAAATACATCCTATAAATGCTTGCTCTCTTGCCCTCGCAGTAGAAAAGCCTCTCTTGCAGTTGGAGCTTGAAGAAGAAGATTGAGGTCGGCATCCATGGCATTAACCGGCGTTGCTCAGAGTATGCTTTATACTTGGTCAATGCCCATTTTTTGTGCCAAATAAGGATTTTGATTTTGTGTGTCAAATAACATATTGAAATTTTGGAAAATCACTTGGAGCGGTTGTATATAAAGATTATTATCCTATATGTAAGGTTCATCAAGAATGCATATAAAGGTATTTAGGTAAAATGTGTGAGGTTATGTTAGTAATTTTTATTGTAAAAGTAAGGCTTACAATATTGTTGCAAATATAGTAAGGGTAGATTAGGAATTTCTGCCAAAAAAAATGACTTTAATCACAAGAAAAAGTCAATTTCCGGCATTGACTATGAACGGAAGGGAAAAACTGATACCAAGAGCTAACCTCAAGGAAGATATATGGTATTTTAGAAACATTAAGGATACCACTTGCAATTATATCTTAGTACAGGGGAGGTTAGTGATATTTTCTCTTTAATTTATTCTGATATATAGGAAATAGGTGAAGGAGCTATCAACATGCTTTTGTGCTTTTCATCCAATGGTCACATCCAACTGCTTCCATTTGAAGGTAAAGAGAAGCCAAAAATAACCAACCTCTCTCTCTCTCTCTCTCTCTTTCTCAGTGTGTGTGTGTGTGTTTAAAACAATAAGATTATCCATTGTTTTGCTTCCTTAATTGATTTTATGAAGTCATAGATGGTCCACAAATAAGCTTTACTTTTGTTAAGGGGTCAATTAGACATGTATATCTGTATTAAAATAATCCTAAACTAATGCCTAGCTGGGAGTGGAGATTGAGTGGAAACACCTAATGTAAAACCCTAGTTGGGGTTTTGGGAACAAATAATCCATTTTCTAAATAACAAAATTGAACATTTGAACCTTCTACTCAATCTAATATATATTTTTTCCCAATTTCAGGCTGTGAATTATGTTAACTTCATGAGGAACACATTCCTGAGAAACAACAAGAAATAATAATAAATAAATAAATAAAAAGAGAGGGGGAGAGAGAGAGATAAGTGACCATCAAATTTGAAGACAAGAAGAGACATTTCAGATAATTTGGAATATATATATATTTATTTATTAAAAGTGAGCAAATATAAACAACTACCAACTTAGAACTTACCCTAACAAACATGAACTTCAACTCAGATCATGACCAAATTGTTTATTCAGAACCTTGCTAATAAGCACATACTTCAGTTGTCCATCTTCCTTAATATTTTATGGTTAATTTCATAATAAGAAAAAAAAAAACCACATGGCAGTCCTACAAACTAATAAACTGTAATGCATCTATTATCATCAGTTTATAATTAGAATATGAGAGAGTATGCAATTGGGTAATGCAAGAAATGTACCAATGTATCAAAGAAGGAAAAATAAAAAATAAAAACTAAATGAAGAGAACACAAAATATGGTAAGGCATGCAGACTGTTGGCTGGATACCGAAGGTAAAAAACAAGGAGTGAGAGAGCGGTAAAGAGAAGATGTTTGGGCTGCAATATTATTTCCGTAGGTTAGGTTTTGTCCCTCTAGCATGGTTTGTGGCCGCAGAATCGGTTTCAATAGCTTTCGGGAATAACAGGCTCTAACACTATTAATTTTAAAATTGAGTATCGATTGGTGCTACATAACACTATTTGCACCTTTTAAAAATATTATGAACCTAACGTGCGCACCGTATTGAACGATACGGCGAACCATATACAGCCCAGCTCATTTTAAATATTCAGTACTTAATCTAATTATTTATTTAATTTCGTGAATTTTTATTTTTTTTATATTTCATGCTATTTTATATTTTTCCTTGGCTGCGAAGAAAAGAAACATTATGCAAGAAAAGGTGAAGGATATATTTTCAATTTCTAGCTTGAAGATTCCCCCAAAAGAAGAATTTTCTGCAGCTTTTGGGTTTAGACAGACTGAATTCCCCTTGAAATTATATGGTCGGTGCAACGAGATCTGTTACCAATGATTAAAATCTCTATGATGAAAGTCAAAGATTTACCAATTTCAAAGTGAATAATTTCTTATGGCAGGATTATTTTATTTTATTTTATTTAATAATTGAATGTACAAAGCTTTCACCCCAACTAATCTATGTGACCCATGCAAAACAACATAGGTAACCCAGTCGGATTTGGCAGGAGGCTATTTGAAGTGTAAGAAATAGTTTTGCCCACTTTCAAAGATAATTTCAAAATGGATGTTACTGTACCTCCTTCTGGTGGTCTACGCATATATATATATATAGCACATTTTTGGTGCTTAAATCGGGATCTTTCTCCAATGTAAATTTAAATTTAGTACGTAATGTGTTGAGTTATTGGATTATTAACGATATTTCAGTGAGCATTGCATTTTTAATGCAAGTGTGTTGTATGAATTGTAGTATAGTGTAATTTAATAATATCTTCTCTGCCTTAAAAAGAAAAGAAATGATAACATTAATTAGAAGAGAAAAGAAAACAAAAAAATGAAAGTAATATTTTAAATTCAAATAGAGAATAGAAGAAGAGATTTGTAATAGTTTCATGCAAATAATATATATATAGGACCTTTCGAAAAAAAAAAAAAATATATATATATATATATAGACTTGACTTAAATAGTGCGAGAATTCGTTAAGATTAGGTAGTTTTGGTTACCAATTTTTTTATTTTTTACTTAGATCTACTCTAATTAGAATTCTGGTAACACTCCATTGAAAATACTAACCACATTTGTGATAGAGCCTAACTAATCCGTTTTTTACCCCCCTGAATAGACTAATTCGTCTTATATCAGGCACTGTCAAAAACAGTACCAAAAGCAAAAGTTGATTTTTATCATCTTGTTCTTCTCTCCCAGCATACACTTTTTAATGACATTTTTGCCACTGCTACTGCTAGTACTTGGTAGGCTCATGGGAAGCCTTGCTAACAGCAAGACAGTGTTTGGTCCCTTAAAATTGAGTATTTCCAACAAAATTGAAGATGATTTCATAATCCTAAAGGATTTGGCATCAAAATAGCAAGTGCCATGAGGACCTGGCTGATCATTTCACAGGTAAGCCCTAATTCTATTGAGAGGCTGAAATAGATAAAAATAAAAAAATAAAAATAGTACACTCTGAGTCACAGTTCGTCGGGACTCGGATAATATCGGCCTCTAAAATAAATATCGGTGCTAAATAACGATATCGGCACTTTCCTAAAACGTTACGAACTAGACAATATGTAACGATTTCGGACGATGCTTTGGCCTCAAACTCTCAGTACATCTATTACAATGTGGCCACCGAGACCTCTTCCCAGGGACGGATCCAATTAAGGCCCAGTGGGGGCCATGACCCTCACTGAAATTTTTATTTTTTATTTTTTACCCTAAAATTTTAGATATTTAATATTTAGCCCTCACTGAATTTTTTTTTTACCTTAAGTACCACAGAATTTAAATTTCTTTACAAATAAACCCCCACTGAAAATTTATTTTAAACCCCATTGAAATAAATATATGTCATTTATACTCCAAAAATCCAAAAACAAATTTTAGCCCCCACTGACACGGATCCCTAGATCCGTCACTGCCTCTTCCCATAACAATGTCCAGCACAAACTTATCCATCTCATTTATGATTTCCAATATTACAATGTGTCTATTTGGCAACATATTTATTGAGGTGAGGAAAAGGAAAGCAAAGACAGCAGAGATCTATAGTCCATCATAAGGAAAATAGACACAAATAAGCAAACAGAGTTTTTCATTAATAGGAATCACTGTACTTAAAGGACATACAAACATGTATATATAAGAACAAAGCAAGAATAATCTGTTGCAATCACAAAGATATATGACACTGGCATTATAGAGAAGATTTGTAAGAATGGAAAGCGGTAGCAATGTATTGAATAGAAATTATGCGACTCCCTTAAGTTTCTTTGTAATGGCGGCAATATACTTTCCTTGGTGGAAAGCCTGCTCTAGCTCTAGCTCGGATGGCTGTCTGGAGCCATCGCCAGCATAAGTTCCGGCACCATAAGGACTTCCACCTTTCACTTTCTCCATCTCAAACATGCCAGCTCCGAATGTGTATCCAATGGGCACAAAGATCATTCCATGGTGAACCAGCTGAGTAATGGCCGTCAACCTTAATATAATTCGAAAGGGAAAAATAATTAATTTATGTGTTCTTTGTATTCCAAAATTTTGGTTAATTCCAGGTATTTTGAAAACTTCATAAGCAAACTTACGCAGTAGTTTCTTGTCCACCGCCTTGGGATCCGGTGCTGTAAAAGATCCCAGCAGGTTTGCCTGCAAGCTGTTGTGTTCTCCATAGACCTCCAGTTGCATCAAGAAAAGCTTTGAATTGAGCTGCCATCATTCCAAATCTCGTGGGGAAGCCGAAAACAAAACCATCAGCCTCAGCCAGTTCACCAGGTGTAATGAGCGGTACGTCACTTTTTGGAGGGGCACTCATTTTCCCAAGCACTTCCTCTGGTAGTGTCTCGGGAACCTATTTCAAGTAAGAAGGTACTTGTTAAGAAAACTGAGAACATTAAAATTTCTGTCTCATGCTAGACTAGTGGATCAGTCCAACCTGATGGATGTTCACATGAAAAGGGAAGATATAACATCAGTAGAACTTAATGGCATGTTCATTATTGTTACTGAAAACTTAGGGAAGTGATTAGCCAGATTCTTCACTCACTGAACTATTAGTAGTGCATTCCCTGGATACCTTCATTTAAAAATTACAGAGGCAGTTAAACACTGAAGTGGCTTCTGATCTTTACACTTAAGTGGGACTGTAGCCTTTGCTAGGTTTGGTTTGGTTTGCTTTGTTAGTATTTTTCCCTCTTTTTTCTATTTTGATTTGGTTGTGTGTTCCAAGAGAAATAGTCAGATAACAGAGGAACAGAAATTAAAGAGACGAAAAATCGAATATTTAAAAGAAAAGTTGGAGAAAATTTTCAGCTCACAACAATTGCATGTTGATAGACAAACTGTTAGGGACAAAAAGATTTTTTTTAAAAATTTTAGCCTATTGAGATCATAATATGCAGGAATGAGAGAAAAAGGTGATGGTGTAAACCAAACCATTAACCTATTGAGATGTTTCAGAAAGAAAAAAAAAAAAAAGCGAAAAAGAACAATGATTCAATGCTGAGAGCGAAACAATGATGGCATCACCAGCGAGAATAACCATGATAAGAGATTCTAATGTGACATGGATGGAGCTGAAAACACATAGATGATATTCGTGAGAGATGAAGCTTTAGAAACACATCCGACTGAGTAAGGAATTCTAAACTTGGGAATGGATCTCCTATACTTGAGCAAACAGAAGTAATGCACTTGACCAAAACACAGTGTGATTAAAGCATAAACTGGCATAGTGTTGTAGTAACTCAAACTTCACAAGTCAATTGTAATAGATTCTCCAAAACAATCAATGTCTTCACTATTCAGTTTGAAAAACTATCACCCCATGTTGCAACTTAATGTTAAAAATTGCAGAATTTAACCAGGAAAGCACGTTTTCATTCTCCAGCAGAATGACTGTGTCACCTCCCTCAATCTATTTATCATACTCTTATTGAAAATCACACCTAACAATTGCTTTTGAAGGGCTTTACTCTGACTGCAAAGTATAATAAACATGATACAACAATAAATGGTGACAGCAATGCATCAGTAAATTGGAACACACTCTTTCATATAGAAATCTTGATGGGAACTTTCACGATGTCAACAAGCTAGCTTACAGTTTTTTAAAGGATGATTGTCCAAAACTTTGTTCCAATTTACTCCTTTTGAAGAGATAGAAAGAGAGGGCAAATATTTACCTGCCATAATTTGGCTTCAACTCCTTCAACAGAAGCAGCCCCTTTCTTTATCTCTTCTGCTAGTTTCTCTACGTGTCCATACATAGAATAGTACCTACAACAGGATAATTTTTATTTTTTTTTGATAAGTAACAGGATAAAAAATTTGGTCATCATAAAAGAAGAAATTGCTGTTGAAGCCTGTAATATAGAAGGCAATACCACAGGAAAATATATTACTTCTTACCAGTTGATAGTATTTTGTTCTTAGAGTAAGATGTCAAGCAAACATATGCAAGTGTCCGTGCACACGTGTATCGAAATATGTTAAATAAATTATATATGTTGATTCCTTTTAGGAACAAATTCTTCAAAGTTTTACCTCCACAACTGGAATAGAGTATTCCCGACTAATATATGAATTTGATGTGTTAAAAGAAGCTGCTTAACCAGCAAAATGCAGATAAATGTGTTCTTAATTGCATCGCCATTTATAAAAGTGTCACTGATGCACTAAATTAGAAAAGTAACAGTACGGCTATAGGACCCCATGTGACAGACCACACAAAGAAATCAGAGATTAATATATCCAGGCCATGGGAACCCCTGGCCACCCAGCAACAAATACATTAAGACACCATGGCTATTCCAGACCACGGCATAGATCATGGTGTTTCTGAACCTGGATACTAAATTGTTGTGAATGCAAGTACAAAAATGGTACTCGAAAAGCAGAGCTTGATACCAAATTAAGACTTCAGAAGAATTAAAAGACTTCAGTTCACAAGAAGAATGTGAAGATTGAAAGGACTTCTTGGAATAATTAAATCATGTGCACAGGAGCGAAATGTGGCAGTAAGCCAGAAACTGTTATGGTGCAAAGAAACATTGGAATGTTACCATTTTTTATCTTTTCTGCAAGCTTGAACCTGTATACACAGAAAAGATAACTCATGCATATGGACCCTTGAGACTTGGAGCCAAACTCTCTCAACAACAATGACTCGGCATGATGACAGTGAGGAACAAACCACCTACCTTCTAACTTGTGATTTATTGTATATGTTAGACGTTAGACAAGCACATGTAGCAAAAGCCATTCCCTACTCTGTATGTGTTCAAATCATATCTCAGATGAAATCACATACTGACAAGTTACTGTAGTAGTCTAGTAGAAACCCTCATATTGAGCAACTGGTCATTTGTATTGCAGAATTGTAAAGCAAAAACACATTAGCGTAGGAACGAAATAGTGTAAAGGTACCAAAGGGAATACTCGGGGGAAGCTTCCTTCAAGCACGGATGCTACAAATGACAGTAATACCTTCTATAAGAAAACAAAATTTTGTTATTCTACTCTCCAAATCCCTGAGCATCTCCTTGGTTATAAAAGCATAACTAATATACAGCTCATCATGTCTAATTCCAAAACAACTCTCTTGCAAGAGAAAGTCTCACAGATGTTTGATTCCGATCATTATATCTTCTTCTTCATTTACTTTCCTCTATTAATTTATTTATATTCTGTATTCGACTGATGTGACCAAGGAAAGTAGGTTGAGTGGTTGTTTCCAAGTATTGCTCTATTACAAAGAAAACATGTTCGAGATATTCTACGTTTTGAAGTAACTAATCACATCCCTCTCCCAATATCATAATCATGATGCAATAAATTTCAACAATATATTCTTGAAGACCAAAATCTACGATTAAGTCAATAGATGTTGGGAGGAGTGTATGGAACGAAACGTAAAGACCTAACCTCCAATTATATATTCATGAAATGGCTGTCATCAAAGTCAAACTTGCATTCTTACGCTTAACAACCTAAGCTTCTCCAATTGCACCAAGCAATGGCTCCTTCCACCATTATTACCCCTAAAATGAAAAATCCTTCATGAAACAAAGTATGAACCTCGATACATGTGCCATGATTTAGCATCTACATGTGTGTACGGAATACCCTCATGATTTTGAATAAAACATGCGGACTTTGCTAAATGTTTTAGGATTTATTTATTTAATTATTTATAAATATATTATTTATTTTATGTTCAATCCCTAAGAATCAGTAAGGGTTTCATAATGATCACATACATCCCTAATGCTAACATCAGTCAAAAATCTTGAATATAAAGAATCATATACCAAACTGTATAAACACATAACTACATACATAAATATATATCTATAAATACAAACACATATCTTCAAATTCAACAGGTTGCATTCTGAACAGGTTCATAGATAGTAACTAAAGAGTGCACTGAACTGACCTTAGGATACTAAATCAAGATTTGTTTCAGTCTTACTACGGCCATTGTTCAGTAAAAATTCGGCAATTTCATTTTTCAATTTAAAATTTGGGACATTCAAGTACATCAGATAAAATTTAGGTACCAAGAAAAATATAGGTGAAGATGATAGCCCTTCAATCAAAAACATTAGTCAGATTTTCCATTGTTAACTGAACTTCAGGTGAAATTAGTCAAATTACCACTGTAATTTTCATCCAAAAAATGATAATGAAATGAAGGACTTTAAAGAGTATAAACAAATATTAAGTAAATGTTTTCCATTAATCGCTCAAATAACGAAAATCGAAAAGTAATCAACGAACATTGAATAATAATCAAGAGTTCTCACATGAGTCGAAAATTATTAAAAATAAATATAAAATTATTTGATCGCGTCTCGAAGAAAGCATAGTATTGATGAATCAAAAAGCAAAACCTAGAGAGTTGAAGAAGTGGTTGATCGATGGATGGATCGATCAAAATCACATATTATAAATGCAATTCAATGGGAAACAAGAAGGATCGATATAAACAGATATATATAGAGATAGAGAGAGAGAAAGGAAGTGGTTAGCTGAATTCTTACACGATATACACTTTGGTGGCCATCGATTGATGGAGTCCTCACGAGTCCCTCTCTATCTCTCTGCTTTCAGCTAACAATGGAACGTTGACGATTAAAAGCACAGCAACGGAGGTCTATTTATACTTCAAATTCTCTGAGATTTAGTTATGGTGACTAATCTTATTAGACTAATCACAGACCTTTTTTACTATTCTTTTCCAGTGTAGGTACAATTTTTATTTTTTATTTTTTGAAAGGACAAAATTTACTTTTTAACTTTTTTTAGAATTAGTATTAATCTTTTTTTTCTCATTTTTAATTTTAGTTTTATAAATAATCCTTCAAATGTATTTTAATAATAATAAATATATGTATATATACGCTTATGTTAGCCTTAATTATTTTTACAATATCTTGAATAATCCAATAAACCTATGGGGTCCTCGAGTCACACCTATATTAATACAAAAAAAAAATTGAAAATATTGGGATCTCTCGTCCGAAGGTTCTAGACCATCGTTTGGATTGACTCTGTAATCGAGCTCCAACTTTGATACGTTTTGAACCCAACTGCGATAATTTTATTATTGGGGTACCAAATGAAAACACATATACACAAATAAATATTAATTTTATTATTGGGGTACCAATTGAAAATACACATACACAAATAAACATTTTACTTAGATGATGTGTTAAAGAGGTGCATTAAAGACATTCTTTCGAAGGGGGAGTAAGAAAAATCTATCATTTTGAAGTTATGAACTTATTGAAAATGTACAAGTATTTGTTACAAATTTATGAAATTATTATCAAAGGTCTAATGGCGAGCGGCATCTGTTTTTACTACCAAATGAGTGGTCAAAGGTTCAAGCATCAGTGAAAGTGAAGTCAGTGTGTGTAAATTTTTTACCTTTCATAATAAAATATATATATATTATGGGATTAATAGTCCTCCCCTTATATATATATTATGGGATTAATAGTCCTCCCCTTATGAATGAGGATGTTGGGAATTAAGACTTACAAAATGGATAATAATGTATTGCCTTGTAACAATTAAATTTGGCTTAGAACTTAGAAGAAACAGGGTCCCATTTGAGTAACTAATGATGGAATGCTACTGTCACGCCCACCATCATTTTCATTATAAAGGAGAATGCTTTAGATAATGTGGCTTATCTTTTAATTGTTGTTGTATAAAGAGTTTCACTTAAGTGTATTCGGGAAAGACGAACAAAAATGATTTAGACCTATGAAGCACGCACACAAGACACGTACCCGGATATGATACGACACGGACATAATAATATGGTAAATTTTAAAAAATTAGGACACGACACGGCCTTGACATATTTTAAAAAAATTATAACTTTTTTTATATATACATATTATATTACACAAATATTTTATTGATCACTTAAATAATGATAATCAAATAAATTTATAAACAAAAATAAATAAATAAGTAAAATGAAATGTATGACATGTTTAAAATTCTTCATTTTACTATTATCTAATAAATCAAATGTATCTTCCTCAATATCTGTCATTTTAGTCTCTCTCGTTATATTGTGAAAAATTTCTTGATTGAAGACAAAAATTGGAAGGTATAAATACCCAATATTTGGCTCTTTATGATATTATTTTGTTCCTCTTCAAACAGTGGATAAATGAATATGTGCTCTAATTCCTCTCACAAGATGAAGAGGAATAAAGATATTCAAGTATCTTTAAAGTCAAAGATTGAATTAGAGGTGTTGAAGTTCTATAAGTGATCAATTAAATTATCGGCTTCATAAGACATCTATCTTTTATTAAATTAACCGACTCACCATGTGTCCGACACGCAGACGCGCGCGTGTTCCCGAGTGTTCTCTAAGTGCTCAATTTAAATAAAAAAAAATTATAATATATTTTTGACGTATCGAATATATATTTTTGACATATTCGCGCGTGTCCAATACGTAATTAACCACCCTAGACAAAGTATCCATGTGCAACTAGGTGATGACAAATCTATTATATACACATATATAGAAACAATTGTGTGAAGTGGTCAACACGATTTGGATCTAATTATGCGAACATGGACAGCTCTATTTTTCCATACTTTTGATAGCTATTGAAATTGAATTTCTTCGAGTCTTAGCCTATTAGGTGTGGGCTAGGTGAGAGATGACGCACTATGGCATGCATGCTGACCCAAGCTCTTATATATTTTATGAATTAAAAAAAATATTCTTATTTGTTAATAGAGAAATGAAAACTACCTTCCAATCATACGGAATTTAGAATATAATCAATAAAAATTAATAAATAAGAAATAAAATTACTTTTTGCATCATATCCGTATTTGTAATTAACCATCATCTACCTTCTAAATATAATAAATTAAAAAAAAACAGATATATACGCAAGCAAAAAGTGACCAGTGACATAACTGATGGATTTTACTGTGTACCAAAATTATTTATTTCAAGATTATTTAATAGTATTTTTAGGTTTAAAATACCATTAATAAAAATATAAGAAGAATATTACCTCTGTTCCATATTAGTTGTCCACTATTACAACTTTACTTGTCCCAAAATACTTGTCCAGTTCGAATTCCAATGCAATTTAACATCTCACTTTCCCCAAGTACCCTTTTTTCACTAACTTTAAATAAATATCGGATTTCACCATAATACTATATCATTAAAGACAAAATTGAAAATTGCACACTAGTCAACTCAAATTAATAAAATATTAAAAAATTCAAATTAGTCAATTATTGTAGGACGGAGGGAGTATATACTTTTCAAATATACCATATTTAAAATAAGATAATAAATATCAGGCCAAGCGGTACCTGCTATGCTTTGCTCCCAAAAACAGGTGAAATTAGTGGAGGCAGTGTGGAAATATTCTTATATTTCAAAAAAAGGAAAAACAAAGCTAGGAATGTAGTTATCCTTTGATTAGACTGATATTCTGGTTATGAATAGTGTGGGGGGCCTATACAAGTGCTGACCAAAGCACTAGTCATACTATTTTATTTTTATGTTTGGTAGACTTGTTTGTTTTTTCGAGTTCTATGAGATGCTTGTATTGAATTGTTGATTTAATTTTTTAGACTATATACGTATATAAAATAGTTCAATATTAATAAACATAAGCACATACATACATATATATATATATATTTCAAAAAAAAAAAACACGATACATGATTTCTTTAAAAAAAAATGGTTCTATGAACTAGCTGTTACTTAGCTCATGGCTTAATAAAAGGAGAGATTGGATGTTCAATATTTGAAGCCCTAATACATTAATAACTATTTAAAATAACTAAATTACCATAATAAACATTACACTTCTCTGTAAAATGACAATTATTAGAGGGACAACCGGTCAATTTTGAATTATAAAAATATTAATCATTCGAGAGGCAATTGGTCAAATTTCTCATTATAAGTTGTACTACTAAATTATTAGTGGGGGCAACTGTTGAAGAAACCTTCAAACTGATAACAGATCTGAATTGTTAAAGCATATATATATATATATATGCATGATATGAATTATCCCATGAGAAAAACATTTTTCTCAAGTGGGCCATAAATAATTCAAATTGAAAAAGTTTGAGAGAGGATGGATTATCACAAACTCCTTGATGTTATGATGATTCTCGAAGAGAGAGGCCCACAGAGGCATGAACACAGATTAATTGGCTTTTACTTCAAGAATCCAAGACTGTGCCACCCACTATTATGTTCAATTTTGTTGCATTGCTTGGAAAGGCATATCATTGCCATTCCATTCCTCTCTCAACTATCTATCCAATTTGATTTTGCCTATATATATATATATATATATATTATGGCAACTTAATTTAAGATATATGCAATAATGCAAGTTTTTCGTTAAAGGAATTCGGCGTAAAGAACGTAGCACAATTTGTAAGTATCAAATAGGATGACATGCATACCCCCCTTGAGTCCATGGCATCCATCCAATTTGATTTTGCCTATACATATACACACACATATATATATATATATATATATATATGGTCCGTTTGGATATCATGTTTTCTGTTTTTGTTTTTTTTACTGTTTACTAGACAAAAAAAAAAAACACGTTTGGCAAACGTGTTTACTGTTCACTTTTTTTTCTCCAAGAAAACTGTTTTATGTGAATAGTGTGTAAAAGTGGTGAAAACACCAAATACAACTTTTAGTTGTTTTTTGAGTTTTTTCACTGTTTAGGTGATAAAAACAGTGAAAACACCAAATCCATAAAATACGACTTTTACCAAATAAAAGTTGTGAAAACACCTTTATCCAAACATTTTTTTGTTTTTAGTTTTTTGCTGAAAAAAATAAAGACAAATACAAAAACAGTTTTTATATTTGAAGATAGAAAACAAATACAAAAAACAGGCTTTCCAAACGGACTCATAGCCTTACAGGGTATACAAATTATGGCAACATAATTTAAGATATATGCAAGCTTTTCGTTGAAGGAATCCGGCCCAAAGAACGTAACACAATCTGTTAGGATCAAGTAGGATGACATGCATAACCCCCTTAATGTAAAATTCACAAAATAAAACTCAAAAATGCCAAAAACTCTCATGAACTACCACTAATTTGCACTAAATCCTTTGAATAAAAAAACAAATATTTAATTAAGTCCATGAATTTTTTTAGGATTAATTTCAGTAAAATCCCTTATACTATTCAATTTAATCAACTAACCCCTACTGTGTACATTTTGCCTCCTATACTATTCAATTTCATCAATATGCCCCATCACCTCACATTTTGAGTCAAAATGCCTAAACTACCCTCAATAGTATAAGGGGGTTTAGTGAAATAGATATATTTCTGAATTTATAATTTTCGAAAATATATTTTCATATTTTCCGAAAATTCCGAAAATATGAAAAATATATTATAATTTCCGAAAATTCATAAATATTAAAATATGAATTATTTCCGAAAATATAATATATATTCAAAAAAATTATTTTTTGAGAAATATGAATTATTTTCGAAAATATATATTTCTGAATTTATTAAATGGTCTATTTCACTAAACCCCCTTTAATAAATTCAGAAATATATATTTTCGGAAATAATTCATATTTCTCAAAAATAAATTTATTTTGAATATATATTATATTTTCGGAAATAATTCATATTTTGATATTTATGAATTTTTCGGAAATTATAATATATATTTTCATATTTTCGAAATTTTTGAAAAATATGGAAATTATAATATGAAAATATATTTTCGGAAATTATAAATTCAGAAATATATTTTTCGCAAAAAAAATATTTTTCGGAGGGAGCATATTATTTTCCAAAATATGAATTATTTCGGAAAAAATAATATATACTTTTTGCAAAAAAATTATTTTTCGAAAAAAAAATCATATTTTGGAACATAATAGTATATATTTTTCACAAAAAAAATTATTTTTCGGAAAAGATCCTATTTTGGAACATAATAGTGTATATTTTTCGCAAAAAAATTATTTTTCAAAAAAGATCATATTTTGGAACATAATAGTGTATATTTTTCGCAAAAAAATTATTTTTCAAAAAAGATCATATTTTGGAACATAATATATATTTTTGACAAAAAAAATTCATATTTTGGAACATAATAAATACTTTTTACCAAAAAAAAATTAGTAAAAAAAATCATATTTTGAAACATAAAATATATTTTTCGGAAAAAAATCATATTTTGGAATATAATATATATTTTTCGCAAGATGATTATTTTTCGGAAAAAAATCATATTTTGGAACATAATATATACTTTTTCGCAAAAAAAATATTTTGTGTAATATATAATTTTTTTGGTAAAAAGTATATATTATGTTCCAAACTATGATTTTTTTCTGAAAAAGTATAAATTATGTTCCAAAATATGAATTTTTTTCCGAAAAATATATACTATTATGTTTCAAAATATGTTCTTTTCCGAAAAATAATTTTTTTGCAAAAAATATATACTATTATGTTGCAAAATATGATCTTTTTCCGAAAAATATTTTTTTTGCAAAAAGTATATATTATTTTCCGAAATAATTCATATTTTGGAAAATAATATGCTCCCTCCGAAAAATATTTTTTCGAAATTCATATTAAAGGGGGTTTAGTGAAATAGACCATTTAATAAATTCAGAAATATATATTTTCGAAAATAATTCATATTTCTCAAAAAAAATAAAATTGAATATATATTATATTTTCGGAAATAATTCATATTTTGATATTTATGAATTTTCGGAAATTATAATATATTTTTCATATTTTCGGAAAATATGGAAATTATAATATGAAAATATATTTTCGAAAATTATAAATTCAGAAATATATCTATTTCACTAAACCCATTTATACTATTGAGGGTAGTTTAGGCATTTTGACTCAAAATGTGAGATGAAGGGGCATATTGATGAAATTGAATAGTATATGGGGCAAAATGGACACAGTAAAAATTAATTTATTAAATTGAATAGTATATGGGGGTTTACTGAAATTAACCCATTTTTTTATTATTGTAATTTTAACGCAGCCCAACTGTCAGAGTCAAATTTTTGTTCAAAATACCAACATACTAAAATACCCCCTTGTTTACTCATTAATTATAAAATCTCAGTAACTTTAAATTACTGATATACCCCCCTTTCACTTTTTATTTTACATTTCTAGTTTTCAGTGCTAAATGTTAAAATATAAAATTGTTATTAACAATTTAGCATATTAATAGAATGAAATGCAATTCGATGAGACACAAATGACATCCTCTAAATCGTATATTGAAATAAGTAATTTTATTCTTCATTTTTGTATGGTAAAGTAAACTCAGCCACACTCTCTCATTACAAAATAACAATAGTAGTTTAATGTGTTAAACTAAGGCCATGTTTGGTAGGCGGTCTTATTTGATTTGGTCTGGTTTGGTGTGGTCTAGCTTGTCTAGATTCTGAACTTAAAAGTCTGTTTGGTAAGCGGTCTGGTCTTACTATTTATTTTTTATTTAGTATAATATTTATTTATGTATTATTTATTTCTTTTATTTATTATTTCTTCACTTTATAATATATTTTATTAATTTATTATTTATATTATTAAATTATTATTTATTCATTTATATATTAATTTCTAAATATATTTTATTTATTTATTATTATTTCATTATTTAAATATATATTTTATTAATTTAATATTTATTTATTATTATTATACTCATTTTATGTTATTATTATGAAGTATTTATTTATTATGTATTATTTATTTCATTTTGTTTATTATTTATTTATTTTATTATATTTTAAAATATATTTTATGTAATTTATTATTTATTTTATTAACTTATTATTATTATTTATTCATTTTTAATTATTTACGATTATATTTTATTAATTTATTATTTAGTCCATTTTTTATTATTTATATTCATTTTTTTATTATTATTATGTATTATTTAATTCTATTTGTTTATTATTTATTATTTATTTTTAAATATGTTTTATTTAATTTATTATTTATATTATTAATTGTTCATTTTTAATTATTTATAAATATATTTTATTATTTATTATTTATTTTATTTATTATTATTATTAGGTATTATTTAATTCATTTTGTTTATTATTTAATATTATTTATTCATTTTTAATTATTTATAAATATATTTTATTAATAAGACCAGACCGGACCAGGTTGAACCATAAAAAAATCTGGTTCCAAAAACACCTCATTTGGTTCAATTTGGTCTGGTTCTATATTTTGATATCAAGTCCAAACAAACATGGTCTGATCCTTGAAAACAAAGATCAGACCAGATAAGACAACCTACCAAAGAGGGCCATTTTTCCTCTTATTATTAAGATAGTTCATATATTTATTCAATAAGGGTTAATTTCAAGAAATCCTCCTATGCTATTTAATTTAATCAATTAATCCCTACTGTGTTCACTTTGCCCCTTATTATAGTATCCAATTTCATCACTATACCCACTTCTCCTCACATTTAGAGTCAAAATGTCTAAATTACCCTCCTTTAATAGTATAAGGGGGTTTAATGAAATCAACCATTAAAAAAATTATTTTTCGAAAATAAATTATATTTTTTGTAAAAATTATAAATTTCAAAATATATATATATTTCGGAAAATATGATATTTTACGAAAAATAATTTTTTTGCGAAAAATATATATTATGTTCCAAAATATGATTTTTTTTTCCGAAAAGTATATATTATGTTCCAAAATATGATTTTTTTGCGAAAAATATATATTATAAAATTTGATTTTTTTTTTTGCGAAAAAGTATATATTATGTTCCAAAATATGATTTTTTTGCGAAAAATATATATTATGTTCCAAAATATGATTTTTTTCTGAAAAAATATTTTTTTTGTGAAAAAGTATTTATTATGTTCCAAAATATGATTTTTTTTTCCGAAAAATATATATTATGTTCCAAAATATGATCTTTTCCAAAAAATATATACTATTATGTTCCAAAATATGATCTTTTCCGAAAAATAATTTTTTTGAGAAAATATATATACTATTATGTTCCAAAATATGATTTTTTTCCGAAATAATTCATATTTTGGAAAATAATATACTCCCTCCGAAAAATGTTTTTTTTGCGAAAAATATATATAATTTTTTGAATTTATAATTTTTGCAAAAAATATAATTGATTTTCGAAAAATAATTTTTTTAATTGGTTGATTTCACTAAATCTCCTTATATTATTGAGGATAGTTTAGGCATTTTGACTCAAAATATGAGATGAGGGACATAATGATGAAATTGAATAATATAGGAGACAAAGTAGATATAGTGAAAATTAGTTGATTAAACTGAATAGTATAGGGGATTTCTTGAACTTAACCCATTTAATAACTATATACTTTAATTTATTTCAGGTATTCTGATTTTGTCCTTTCTCAATTTATTTATAAATGTTTGTATTACTTATACATACAAACTTGCAAGGACGCGGTTGTAGGTGGGCACAGTCTAGAAAGCGCACGACATTTGACACCATAATTTTCCACTAGGAGAACCTGCAATAACTGTCAAAGCCACGTTTGTCAACTGTGTCTCTATACGTAAATGTCCACTGGCGAGTGGGGGCAATTGCACCCTCTGAACTTTTTAGTAAATTACCTTTTTTATACAATATATATATATATATATATATATATATATATATTTGGGTTATTTATAGTGACACCCCTGAGATTTGAGTAAATTACATGTAGATGCAACATTTGGAGAGTACGTTTCAATTATCCCCTGAGGTTTGAAAAAGTTGACAAAGACACCCCAACACCTAGGAAATGTCCCTAGTACCCCTTAACTTTGAATTTGCAATATAAACATTTTTTCCTTTCCTTCTTACTCTTCTTTCTTTAAATTGAATAAACTAAAATTACCATGTCTGCGCTTTAATTTTTAAAACTTTTGTGTTATAGCATTATTAATCCTCAAGTTAACTATTTTTTTATTTATCATAAGTACTTTTTATCATATTCAATATACGCCCCTAACACAATTTTTCGGCCCGCCCCTGTGTGTGTAGATTTTAGAACTATTAACTACTATTTTTAGATATAATTGTAATACTTGTTAATTAGCTTTATTTATATAAATAATTTGTAATAAATATTGTGCACTTAGAATAATAATCTCTTCTTATATTTGATAGAGTTGTTAAACAAATTGCAATTAACTAAATTTAAATAATGGTAATATATACATTATATTTTATCATTAGTAACTAATATTTTTTACAAATTTTACATATTTGTCATGCTTAAAAATAATTAATAAAAGAATCTAACTTTTTGGCACAAGGTGCCAAATGCAAATTTTCTGTAACCAAATGGTACTTTGTCATAGAAAAATACATTTTAAGCAACAAATATTCAAATTTGTTGCTAAAATTTTTATTTTACACAATAAATAAAAAATTTATTACAAAAAATTAATTATTACAATAAAAAAATTTGTCACTAAAAGTTAATTAATTTGCACCAAATAGTTTGTATTAAAAAAAAATTGTACGGATTATATTTTTGTCCCTAAGTTCAAAAAGTTTGCAACCAATTGAAACTTTGTTAGAAAAACAAAAATTTAGACAACAAACGTATAAGTTTGTGGCTAAAAATTAAATTTTAGGGAACAAACTTTTTTTTGTAAAAAACTAATTATCTATAACAAAATCTCATGTTGTTACATAAAGAGATATATGCGTCATTTTATTATTCAATGATTTTACTAATTTAATCAATTCTTTAATTTAAGGGGCATATGCGTTATTGGGGGTGTCTTTGTCAACTTTTTCAAACCTCAAGGGGCAATTGAAATGCACTCTCCAAACGTTGCATCTACTTGTAATTTACTCAAATTTCAGAGAGTGTCACTGTAAACAACCCTATATATATTGAGAATTAGTTATGCTCCCACTAAGGGTCCGTTTGGTTTGTGCCTTTGCTTTCGTGCTATAAAATTTACAAAGTAGAAGTATATACTTTTGTTGTTTAGTGCTTTGAGTCAAAACTGGAATCAAATGCTTTTATTTTTTGTTTTGGTCATTTATTTCCTCCACTACAGACTACAGTGGTATTTTTTTTAATCGTACAAGAAATACAAAAAAAATTTCATTTTTGTACTTCCTAAAAATGACACTATTTGCTTTATGAATTTCTAATGTAGAAAATAAAACAGTGTCAAACATGTTTTTGTTGTAAAAATAAAAAATAAAAAACAAAAATGTGACCCAAACCTCTTTTAAAGAATAGTAAAATTAATGTCTTGAAAATTTCAAAATTCAAGAGAATCCCACATTTTCCGATTTCTTAGACCAACAAGTTTTTCAAATTAAAGAAAAAAAAAACCAGGTCTTAAAACTTTGTTTTTTTTTCAAATCAAGTAAAAAAGACCATTCTTTTTACATTTCAGTAACATAATAAGATTTTGACGAATTAAAACTTATGAGAGATCAATACTTTATTATTTTTTATTTTGATAAAAAATTACATATAATGTTATTAATGATATCTTATATTAGGGCTGCAAATAAACCGAGCCGATCTTTGGAATGTTAAAGTTCTGTTTATTTACAAGCCTATAATATGTGTTCAGGCTCGATTTATTTGTTAAACGAACGAACCCGAACCGAACGCTAGATTTAACGAGTCGAGCTCGAGTTTGCTCACAAACGACTTGATTCAGTTGCAACATGTATTACTTTAACTAAAAGTCACTTCAATTGAATTATTGCATTATTGTATGTAACATGTTTTCACTTTTTGAATATTATACTCCTTAATTAGTTCTTATCTATTTTTTTTAAATATATTATTTTTTTACTAGTACAAATTATTCTGAAATGATTATTACACAATGAGCGCATGAGACCATAGTGGAGTGGAGCAATCGCGACACGAAGTTCCTTACCTTAGCTAGATCTCGTTGGTGCCACCTAAACAGTAGGTAGACCGGATATGTGACGTTTCGAGTTGTCGTTTGTACGCCTATCCCCATTGAAAGAATGAGTGATTCGTTCCCCTGCAAATCATGGTCATTCTTCACAAATTTTTCACTTTGAACACATTTTTTTGTCGAATATGGGATAATCTTACTATTTGATTTAGACGAGTCTGTTCACGAATTTGGTTAGCCGAGCTTATCAATGTTCGAGTTCGGCTCATTTACTAAACGAACCTAAAAAATGTACTTAGACTCGTCTCATTTAGTAAACAAACGAGTTTGAACCGAACTCTTAACAAGACGAGTCCGAACTTACTCACGAATGACTCGGTTCATTTATAACCCTATCACCAATACTTCCCCCTCAAAATTTTATGCTCCTCATTGCACCCAACAATCTTCAAATAAATAATGGATAATTTGGGGCAAACACGGGCTTCCACCATTTTCAAAATGGGCTTTTAACTTAAAGAGTCCATTCAACAAGATAAAAATATTTTAAGTGGGCTTTTATTAAATTCCGATACCTCAAAATCCGTTTAAGAGAAGCAACAAATAGTTTCCTGTTATAATTCTAAAAGGACTTTGAAGCTTTGAGTTAGTAACCTACCAATTCAAGTGACCTTGTACAATGTTAAAGACCAACTCACTTGAGTTTATTTTAAATTTGGGCAGTCTTTTTAAAGAACCAGATGGCCCTTTCTTTCCTAACTTTATTTTAGAAACTTCATGAGTCAATGACTTGAATATGTCCAAAGAACAAACTCAAACACAGATACAAAAATACCCAATAAATTTTCTTTTTTAATTTCTGTATATCTGTAAACCGATATAAAGAGTCGAACAAGTCAGAAATTTGTATATTTCCATAAAAATATGGATTAGTAACAAAAAATCAAGAATAAAAATTAAAATCGTGTTGAAGAGCTTCTTCTAACAAAAACTGAGACTGGTCCATCAAATCAGGGCTTAATCTGAACATGAGGACGCAGAACTCCATCTGATTGAGGGCCCCATCACCGTCGAAATCGCCTTCTTTCAACATACTCATCAGATCACCGTCCGTCAAGTCTTGCAAACCCAGCAAAGCAGAGTTCCTCTTGAGGCTCTCGAATGTGATGACCCCTTTATCACCGTCCATCAGCAGCCGAAACCCATTGCACAATTCTCCAATCAAACCGTCCCCACCCAATTTCTCAGCCATAACAGGCAACAAATCTTGGAACTGACCTTGGTTCTTGGATGCCATTTAAGGAAGTAAGTTATAGAGAGATTGGAGGTGAAGAGAGAGAGATGGGTTGTTTGGGATGAGATAGCAGAGATGAGGAGGATATATATATAGGGAGTTTGGGACTTCGGAGAAAGAGGGACATGTATGACAACTCATGTACAGTTAAGGCAATGGTCGGCTTTACTCACTTTCTAAGAAGCTCTGTGGGAGTTATAATAGTCTTTTCACTCATGAGGAAAGTGAATGGAGGGTGGGTGCTTTTGGTGATTTCCATAACCTAAGGTCATCAGGGTACATTCGTCTTTTCAGACTTTCAAAGGATGAATTGGTCAACTAGCACTAGCTTGTCCATTTGAGAGTACTCGACTGTGGCTGGATTAGAAAATTTGGCATATGCACGTGCACCCACACGGTGCATTGTGTACGGTAGGCAATGTGATTGTTGGCTCCAAAAATAATCGGTTATTGTGTTCGGCTGATTATCTTGTTTCGTGAGATGTGGACATGTTAGAATCGGTGACGGAGTTTAATCGGTTCAAAAAGAAAGAATTTTCGTCTTTTTTGAATATGGGGAATAGAATCATACGAGAATTCAACTTTCGTGAATGGTTTTGATTGCTTTAACAAATAGGACTTTCGGTAATCGAAAAGAATATAAAAAACAATAAAAGAGAAATGAAAGTGCAATTGCAAGTAATTTAAGAAACTGGGAATTGAAATATTGCATGAAAAATAAATAGGTATTGAAAGTGCATGACAACTGAATTGAAATGAACGATAATTGAAATTTGTTATAAATTAAAGAGTGCAAGGAATAGAAAAGATACGAAAAAGTAAAACATAATGAAGATAAAAGACTGCAATTGTAAAAAATAACTTAGAGATAAATAACTTAGGTAGCGTTTGGGAGGACTTTCTCATGTAGAAGTCCTTCACTGAAACGGGCATTGGAAAATCACATTGTATAAAAGTAATTTTAATCAAAAAATGTGTTTGGATCATTCATTTTTCAAAATATTTTTGAATTAAAAAATATATAAATTCTCAAAAATCAAACTCTTTGAAAAGTTACAATGTTACCCTTTAACCCGTTTGATGAACAAAAACACATTTCTTTCATTAGAAAAATGGGTCATACTATCCAAATATATATATGTATATGAATTTATATAGAAGAGTGTGTGTACATTCATGTTTTTATTGGTATGATCATATCAACAAAATATATACCAGTATGTTTCTCTTAAACATTACCCACGCATTCGTTTTATCTCTAGATTGATTAAATAAAAACATATGAGAACCCAAAAAATGAAAATAACTATTAATTTGAAGTGGTTTGATTCGATGAGAACCCAAAAAATAAAAACAACTATTAATATATATATATATATATTAGTTTGATTAGATAAAAATATATGAGAATCCAAAAATTGAAAACAACTATTAATATGTAGTAGATCGATTAGATAAGAACATATGATAACCCAAAAACTAAGAACAACTATTAATATGTATGAGTTTTTATTTTCTCATGGCCAATCACTATTATTACAGTCGTGTCCGTCATCAATTTTGCATGACTGAAATTTGGGATTTAAACAACTTCGGTGGAACTTGGGATTGGAGAGACAAATTCAAGATGGAAAGTAGCGTGGTTGTAATAAGATAATAATTGAAGGTTAATATAGACCAATCTATTAATATCTAGGGATAAAATAGTAATCCATTAAATTTCAGTTACAAAAGCTGCGTACTTCTAGAAACGTCAATATAGGAAGCAAGTATTTGTTTCTTCTCAGGAACGGACTTTTGAAGACTTTTACTTGTTTTAGAAGTATGTTTTAGGTTTGTCACCAAACACTCAATTTTATGTAGGAATGCCTTATTGAACTTGAAAGCCCATTTGTAAGCTTTAGGAAGCTCCCCCAAACATACCCTTAAATAAAAATGATAAATTCTAACTAATTACTCATATCTAAAAGACAAACTAAAAAGATAGATAAAGATGTAATACAATAAAAATTCTAATTTCTCTAACTTATTTTTCAAGTGGTCATTATTTTCTTGGAGTCTTCGTATATCTCTTTGTTAGGTTTTTTTCTTGTGCGGCTCGTTCCACTTGATTTCGGTCCGGTTCTAGTGAGTAGTGGCAACCCATTTTGGGTGTCAACAGTGATGTGTGTATGAACGTCACATAAATTTGGCGCAATGATTTGTAAGCATTTGTCTATGTTGATTTAAATTCCAGTGTCCACTGTCCAGATAATTAAAAAGGAATAAGGAATACTATCCAGATAATGAAAAAATGAATAAGGAATCCATATTCATGACGCTTTTGAAAAATGTCAATATCATTATGTAGTATTCATATTTGTTCGATACTCATTTCGAAGGTCAATATCGTCCAAGTCTATTACATTGTTACCGATACTAATACCACCAATACCTTGATGATAAATCATGATGGAGATATATGCACACACACACACACACACACACACATATATATATATATATATATATATTGGCACTGGCTTGTATTCTGGGAGTTTTTGAACAAATAAAAGGACCAACTTGGATACATCTCAACAATTAAGTAAATGTTTCAAATTTTCAATTCATGAAATCCTTTATGTTAGGATTGTGACTCCTTTTATTGGGAAAAAAGAAAACTTTGTCACGAAGCAATCCTTATTTAAATAGGATATTATCATCTTGAAGACTCCTGATTGGAATTGGTTTTAGATACCAAATATCTTGTTCTCCACTCCACCTCTCTTATAAATATAGGTGCAACCTGTTGTATTTTGTCTGCCAGAGAAGGCCAGAATAGGCTGGTACCAGCGGTACTAGTGAGCCAAAATAGGCCAATACTAGAGTGAAATTCAAAATAGGGCGGTACCAAAGTGTACACATAAATATATATAGAGAGAAAATAAAAATACAGATTATTATTTTTTCTTGGTGTGAGTGAAACACGGGTAAGCGATACACATGTGAATGAAACACTGTGTGCGTTGTTGATCTGTTGATCATCATATTATAATTGTTTCATTGATAGTGATTATTGGAGCTCTCCGTGTACGTAGACTGATTTGGTCTAACCACATACAAATCTCTGTGTCGATGTGTGTGTGATTTTGATTGCAATTATTTGTGTATGTTTTTCGGTTGGGTCTTGGGTGGGTATAAAAACCCTAAGACTTTATACATACATCCACCAGCCCCAAGGACTTGTCATATGCCAAAGGCACGGGGTTTGAAATTCTCAACTCGTTCAGAATTTTCAACGAATTGATTAGCCTTTCGATCAAATCTAGGTCACTAGTTCTTTAGTTTTACATATCTCTATTCTTTCAGTGCACATGTTGTCACATCCACATTTTCAAGAGTGTGATTAAGGTTAATAAAAAACATAAAACAAGTAAGGGTACAAGAAATTTTCAGCTTTGATAAATTCTCTACTCTAGAGGTCACTGAAATCCAAATAATGAAAATATTCCACAAGGTGGTACAATCTAGAGATACATAGAAAGTGGCCTCCGAGCACCCAAGTCCCTGGACTACTCAACTGTATTTGCCCAATTCAGCAACTCATTTCAACTACGAGGATCGGAAAAAAAATAGAATGGTAAATTTCTAGCCACATAAGGAACATATTCATGCCATTTCACTAGGTTTGAGATATTCTTATACAAAATACCATAGCAAGTCTCTGAGTTCAATGCTCACACAAATGAACAGGAATATAAGTAGCTCTGATACCATTTGTAACAACTCACTCCCTATCCTGACACAATATTGTCCATTTTTGGCTCACCCAGACCAGAGACTTCCCAGGGAGTCACCCATCCTGGGATTATTCCACATCAAACACGCTTAACTGTGGAGTTCTGGTGGGTTCCCAACTGTTACCCAGTGAAGTCTTGAAGTAGGTTGTGGCATGCCAGTGTGACATGAGAGAATGACACATTGACAAGTTTGGTAAATAAGTCAAACTTTGGAAGTTGGGCTTAAGAGCATTGGAAAATTATGGGAATTTAATTGGAGATGCTCTATATCATAAGGAGATGACCTGTCAAATAAAATCCGGATTTAGAATTCGGGAGTTTCAGAAAAAGCCATTATGACTCCTCAAGCAGGATTGATATCTATTATGGTCAGAGCTGTAGTTGTGAATTCTTCATATATAGGGAGGGGTGGGTCTCTGACCCAAGTAGGAATTCAACCACTTAGCAAGGCCATGGGTAAGCCTTGGCTAAGGCATGTATAGGAAAGCTTGATGACTTGTAAAGACATGGTTTGACAAGGTTCGGTGGCACGGTTGTCAAAAACGGCTCGGTTAGACACTATGGGCTATGCTAAAGCACGCATGGATTGACAAACTATGTGTGCATTCCCACGAGTGTGCCAACTTGCCTTTGGCAAGGTGATGCCTTAGCTTGGCATGCATTGATGTGCATGCAATGCACTTGGCTGGGAAAACCATGTGCAAACCAAGCTTTTGCTAGACTAACTTGCCCTTGGGGCAAGGCTGTGACACTAAGACAAGCAATGGTTGGTGCAAGATGATTCAAGATATGGGCATGGAGATTCATACCTATGGTGCCAAGGCATTGACAGAACTAAGACATGGGCGTGGCTAGGTGCTGGCTCGATGGTGAAAGCATCGGTTCAGTCTTGGCAATGCTCTCAAGTGCGCGTAGGCTTGAGAGGAGCTGGGACAAGGCAGGCTCGGCAAAGGCAAACATTATACAGTGTTGGCATATGTTTGACACAGATGGCTCGTGATGGTGCAGCATGACTCAGACATATGGAAGGATGGTCAAGGCTAGGTGTAGCTCAGATATGCAGTTGGGCAGTTTGATGACACACAAACCACTAAGGGGCATGTGGCATTGCAGAAGGATGCCACAACATGATGCAGTTGAAGAGTGCAACTGTGGGACAAGTGTTGGCAGCCTATGATTGGTGTCAACACATCCTAAGTGGATGGGGCTGTCATCCACACAGATAAACAGTTTTGTATATTGTATAAGATTTGTATAGAGCAAATTTCAGAGAGAGAAGTGCTTGTAAATGCTGTAGTGTGGCATGAGTGAGAGAAAATCCTTGTATTATTTATGTTTAATAGTGAAGGTTGGGGAACCATTGATTGTGGTTGCCTGTAAATTTGTGGGTGTTGTTTATATTGCATTTCATATACTGTGTGTGTGTTTGTGCAAAACTTAGTGTAACTCAAGGGCATTAAGAGTGAGGATTGGCTGACTTGATTGGAGTCAAGTACCATCATAGGGTAAAAATTTCATGTTGAAAGATAACCCCTGTGACACCAACCATCACGGTTTTAAAATGCGTCGTGTCATAGAAGGGTATGAAACTCACATATAACATTAGCCTTTCCTTACCCTAGTGATGTGAGATTGTGCACTTGTAGCTCGCTCAGTGTGAGTCGCCCACGACACACCCACCCACATAGGTCGCCACAATCCACCCCCTAGGAGGCCTGACGTCCCCGTCGGCACACTTCTGGCTGGGTCAGGCTCTGATACCATTTGTAACAACCCCTCCCTATCCTGACACAATACTGTCCATTTTGGCTCACCTGTACCAGAACTCCACAGTTAAGCGTGCTTGACGTGGAGTAGTACCAGGATGAGTGCCCCCCTGAGAAGTCTCTGGTGCGGGTGAGCCAAAAGCGGACAATATTGTGTCAGGATAGGGAGAGGACTGTTACACATGTAGCATGATCAAGTTGATCATCTAAATTGTTTTTTTTCTATGTTATTTGCAAATCTCCTAGTTTATCCTTGTGAAGATAATCTTTTTTTTTTTTAAAGTTCATTTCTTCAAATCATATTCACAATTTATGAAATGCTAGAAGTGCTTAGAAAATTGTATGTGAACTTATAAGATTTAGGGTTATTTGCACTGATATCCTCTGAGGTTTCAGTCAATTGCAGATAGTGACCGGTCAAATAGAGTGCAGTCCCAACACCCCCTGAGCTTTAAATTTCGTTGCAATGACACCCCTAAATAAGTTTTTGGACCAATATGCCCTTCAACTTTATACTTTATTACATGAGACCTATATACAACATGTGAAATGACTTTTATGCCCCTAAAAGAAAACCTTTGATTGTTGGTTTTTGAAATCTCACGCCTAATTCTTATATTTCTTTCAAATAAATTAAACATTGAATTTCTCATATTCAACTCTTTTCTTTTAAATCTCTATTGAACCCAAGATTGAAATTGAATCCCAAATTCGTCCTCCATGGTGTAATCGGCTTATTGTTGATGAAATATTTTTAGTGCTAAAATTTACTTTTAAATAGATTTTTCATTTTAGATATTTTTGAATTTTGTATTTAAAATAAAATTATATTTATATATTATATGTCTTTTTTATTTATTGTAGATTTTTTGATAATAAGGGTGGTGTAGTGGGGTGAGGTGTAGATTTTAATCGAGGGGTAATTTAGACATTTCACAATATTAGTTATTACTAAATTTTAATAAATTATATATTATTCATACAATTCAAAGCAATATTTATTTTTTATATAGAATATTTAGTTTTTTATTTTACTCTTGTTATTTATATATTAGAATTTTTCACACCACAAGTTCCATTCTTTTGGACTTCCCACTAAATGTTTCAAATACTACTGAATTAAACTAAACTATATATTTTCATCAAATACAAAATTATTTTTAACTTTCAACGAAATATCAAGTATTCTAAATCCCACTAAACTATATACAAAGCAATATTTATTTATTTATTTCCTTTTTGTGTTTACTCTTGTTACTTATCTAAATAAATAGAAGTATACCTATTTATACTTTAATGTTGCGAAACTTTTTTGGGTATCCTACTAAAATTAGTAATTATTATCACTTGACATTGAATAACAAATATAATTATATTATCAAATCCCACTAAAATTGTTAATTATTTCTAATATATATATACTATTTATAAAGAAATATTTTTTTATAGGTTCGTAAGAAATAATATATATGTTACATATATGTTATTAAATATGTAATACTTATAATGGTTATTAGTTATAACTTATAACCCTTTAGTGTTTTTTTTTTGGTAAAATATTAATATAATAATTTATTTAGAATTAAAAGCAGTAGTTAATTTCTTTTTTTAATACAGTTTAGTAATCTATTTTTTAATATAATTTAGTAATATATTGAATTAACCAACAAGGATACAAGAGTAATTTCAAGTCCTTTTATAACGAAGCAAGGGCACAAGAGTAATTTCATGTTCCAAAAACCCATTTAGGGGTGTCATTGCAACGAAATTGAAATTTTAGAGGGTGTTGGGATTGCACTCTTTTTGACAAACCATTATTTGTAATTGACCAAAACCTCAGAGGGTGTCAGTGCAAATAACCCTAATATTTAAGTGCCTGAGATCACATTACTATCTAAATAGACAAAACATTTTGATTGAATTATTGAATTTGCACGAATTGTCTATCTAGGTTCCAACATTGTCATAGATGCAGTGTCATTTGTATAAGATCCGCTCTATTTAAAATCAACTCCACCAGCAATACTAGAACTACTTTCTGTGAAGAAACCAGACTGGCCTGTCTTCTGAGAGTTTTTTAACACACAAGAGACCAACTTGAATACATCTTAACACTTGAGATGTGTTGGCCACATATTGACCCCTAGAGGGGAGGGGGGTGAATATGGTCAATGATAAATTTTGAGACTTTTTCGATTTGACTTTGTTTTATCAAAAATAATTTTTATAGAGCTCTAGTCAAACACCTGGTGAATAGAATGATTTCGTAAGTGCTTATCTCAATTCATATATTGAATCATGAACAATGAGCTACACAATTATATATAGTGGATTCAAGTAGAAAATGAAATAATTCAACTAAACATATGTAATAGTACTTTCCACATTTATAAAGATATAATGCAAAGTACTATTTATCATGAAGAACGTCTTGTAGAATTTATGAAAAGTTATCAAACATTGAGTCATATAAATCTTAATTAGAATCTTATATTGAATATGCATTTAGTCAAACACTTGGAGTGTATATAATCATTTTATGCTAATGTATGTTGAATATGAATTTTATCGAACACTTGGTGTGCACATAGATTATAACTAAATAAATGAGATGGTAATATAAGCTATAATCCAATCCAATCAACTACTTCAACTAAACATTTTGTCATACTCCTTATGAATTTATAATCACAAGCAATTTCATAGCATAACATAAATATGGAGTTCAAGATATGTAAATTGCATATAAAGTAAGAAGTTTAAGGGATAGAGAAAATGCAAACAAAAAATACTGAGATTTTACATGGTTCAACCAAATCTTTGGTCTACGTCCATGCCTTGAGAAAATCTCTCAAGGATTCCACTATCAAGCTTTTATTGCGGGTGAAAAACAAACTCTTACAAAGGTACATATATTATATATATAGCATAGGAACCAAATATAGCCATTTTAGAGTGAGTGAGGGTGATTTGGAAGACTTCAAAGTCAAAACTAGCCGTTAGAATTCAAATCCAGGACGAGGCAGTCGACTGGGTGAATTGGGCAGTTGACCGGGCCTTCAAAATTTTCATTCCAAAAATTATTTTTAGGTGCCTGTCTAAGGTAGTCGACTCATCCGGGCAGCTGATTGGGCCATCCGGGTAGTCAACTGGCTGACTCAGCTCAGTTTTGACCCAGTTCCACTATTTTGATCATAGTTTTATCTACATAACTCTGATTGAACCTTTCTTTAACTCGTTGTAAATATGACTTCAAGCTCTTGAGTTTAGCCTTTTGAATCGCTCAATTTAATACATTTTTTTTATGAGATATGGTCATTTGAATGTGACGTTTCATTTCAATCTTTTGAACCACTTGACGATTTTTCGAAAATTCTTTGAGGATCTTTCCGAAATGAATTAAAAATACTCCTAGGATGTCATAGAGACTTATTAAAGGTCCTTGGTAGTCCTCAAAGTCAATATTAAGATTGTGAAATGATATTTCAATTTAGACAAATTCTCAATATTTGACAAAGATTTTTCATGCTTAAAAAAGAATTAAGTTCAAACCCCTTAACATGTAAGTAAAAACCATTTCAAGTGATATGAGTTAAGTTTATGGTTCTAGGACAACATCTTTGTTGAGTTATTGCATAGCTTATGAAAGCTTGAACTAACTCAACTTTAGCAAAGACTATATATAAATGTATCATCAATGATGTTTATAGTCTTATGCTAATGATGCAAGGACTCATGAATGATATCAATGATATGCATGATCTTATATACTAATTTGACAAGAGTTGAGATTTCAAATAAGTTATTTCAAAGATAACTTTATATTGAATTTAATACTCATCCAAGACTATTTTATTCAATTCTTTTATCTTCAAGTTCTTTAAGCTTTGATTTGATGTCTCTATTCTTGTCTTCAATATCTTTTGAGCTCTAAGCATATTTGCTTGATCTTCTCATGAATCCACAAGCTCTCTTGAGTTGTTCTTGAGTATACAACTTACTAAATATAACTCAAGTATACATTAGATTCACCACATTAAATGGTTTGTTATTATCAAAATGTCTCATTTACCCATGATTGAAAACCTTGAGTCAACAAGATGATTCAACACTTGAATCCTTCAAACATGCATCCATCAGTTCCAAGCCTTTATTGCCATGCCACAGTAACCATGCCTAATACAATAGCATACTTTGTGTTTGCATACATATATATATATATATATATATATATGCATTCACATGAAAACTAAGGCAAGTGATACATAAAAAGTGCACGTGCAAGTGTTCAGGATCTAGCCACACAGAGAGAGATAGTGAGATAATTGCCTATATGTCCCAAAAAGGTATGGTTATGTTTCGGATGAGAAAATCCTCTGTTTCGTCTACCATTCACTGTCTCTAATAAAAATCACACCAAAGCTGAAGACATCGAATGTCACAGAAAAGTTTCCATGAATTATGTATTCTGGAGACATGTAGCCACTGTATGCATAGAAGATACTTGTTGATATCCGACTCAAATCACCTGATTAATTATACACATTTGGTTTTGGTACGCCTTAAGAGGCATAGGGTCATTGGACCCAGACTGGGAGGGGAGTCCCCGAGGAAGATCATGGGCTTCTCTCGAGGGACCCCTCACTCCTTGTGAAAAAGGCTCTGTTCCATTGTATGGGTACTTCCATGAGGAGTCTGGCTTGGTACCGATATTCTTCGACACGTGCGTGTACAATTTGGTCTCTGCCACTTCTTGAGGGGGTATGTGATGTTCGTCAGAGTATACTAAAAATATGTGTTAAAAACAACTCCTTAATGATTGCTTGATTTTACCCTACGCAAACGCACATATCGATTATAGAACAATAATGGCTTGAGTAAGGGATATCGATCCCATAGATACTGAGATTGTTCACTTTAGCAATTTAAAAACAATGAATTATATTTTCTAAAGAATGGTTTATTGTGTTGGTCAAAGACCAAATTATCTATTTCAACTAAAATTATCTAGAAAACAAAGTAAATTGGTTGTGATTCAAATGAGAGAGAAAACTAGGGTTTTCATCGCTCCACCACTAACCACCTAATATAGTTCATCAATGAAATAATTGTAAGAGAGCGATCCATAATTGTGAATCAGGTCGTACTGCAAATAGCTAAATACGACCCCAAAAAGAATTACCATCAATCGAATTGCGACAACCCGTCTCATGACTGACCTAACTAGTACATGTCAATTACTTTAATTTACTCCTAATGTATGAAAATAAACTAAAACATGTCTATATTAAATCACCAAGGTACGACCTGTGTCAACTTAGGTTTTATAGTTTCATTACCACCATCATGTAAAAAACCATAAATTAAACATTCGAGTTCCTGCTCATATGGTTGAGTAAAATACTATATTCATTCCATCAAAGACAATATTTTAGAATAAACATAGAGTTTTATATTGAAAATCAAAACGATCTCTTAACTACTATAATCATCACAGCATAGTCAACAATTTCCCCTTGTTACAATTGAAAACAATGAAAAACTACATTACTTGGCTAGGGTTTTGCTAGAAAACTCTAAATACCGAGTTAGTTGGCCATGGTGGAAGGTGACTGCATCACTGATGTAGATTCAATCTCCATGGTCTTCTTCTTTAGATCTCTAGGTCTGAATATGGTTTATCTGCTATGAAATTATATGACTTCAGAGAGTACTCTTAAGTTGAACGTATGTATAGCTCTTAACCAACCCCCTAACACTGATATATGATCGTGTATATATAGACAAATGTGGAGAGTTGTACTTCTTGGTAATTTCACCAGCAATCATTCAAACCCTAATCTATGATGTATATGATGTGTGGTGCACGCACTTTGAGATGAAAGAGTCGTCGACGCATCTTGGAATAAAAAATGGGCCAAACCAGACATTTTAGCCAGAACTTGCTGCAGCTACGCCTTAGGCATACCCTGGGCGTAGGGGTCAGGCATAGGTCTCAGGCGTAGCTCAAGCGTAGATTTTCACTTTCCAATCACTTTTTGTTTTTGTAGGCGTAGGTTAGACGTAGGTATTTTCATAGAAACCAATTTTCTCCGCAACCGTGCCAAAATGACCGTCTTGACACTACAATACTTTTTGTTGTAGATGACGGCTTCGAAAAATGCCGTTTTTGCCCTCCGGGAGCTATTTTTGTCTCGGACACACCTTTTGACTCCCCTATTGAATAAAAAGAACATGTACTTGGTTTATTCACCGAAGTTAGCTCTATTTATTCGTTAAGCTCCTGAAACATGCTTAACACACAAACAACATAAAAATACTAAATAATGGAATAAAATGACGTAATTGTAGTGAGTTAAGGGATCAAAATGTCAAATATTTGACACCTATTAGTATATGGTTTCACGTTGGAGGAAATAAGATGAATCAATTTGCGTGGGCAAAGAAGGCATGTTCTAGCGAATGGTTCCTCCCTTCTTTCTTTGATATCTGGACACTTCCGCGAGAACTCAGGAGTCAAGTGGTATAGTGGCTTGGGTTCGGAGTAATGGTCGAAAGGCGACATATTCCTCAAACCTGATGCCAAGGGGGAAAGACGTGGCTTGGTGATGAATGCTTGAGGAACTATATTTATTAGGCGACATGACTGATGAGACTTGCATTTAATGTGATGCGGATTTTCATACGCGAAATCCGCATGAAGCGGCTTGATACCCTTCGGTCCAAATCCTTCCCCTTGTCCCGGGGAAGTCAAGAATCCTTCAGGTAGAGGACTTGCCATCCCTCTGCCCATGGGGCATTCCCATGCCAAAACTAGTATAAATAGAGGCCTAAGGTCCTCATTTAAGGTCACACACAGAGGAGAAATGAGGAAAAATAGAGAGTGTGTTTGTAATGAGTTGGGTTGGGGGGTTTAAAAGCTGCGTGGTGGGTTGGGCTGGTGACTGAACTTGGAGTCCAAGAATTGTGACCGTTAACAAGGTCGTGTAGCCCAAGAATCGTGACCGTTGGGCTAGGGGAACTTGTAGCCCAAGAATTATGACCGATGGGCTACGGTCTTGTTTTTGAAAATTTGAAAAAGAATTGACCCTAAACAGCTTTAACTTATACTTATAGCCCAAGAATTGTGACAGTAGGATTAGGGTCTGATTTTCGAAATTTGGAAAAAAAATTGATCCGAAACTGCTTTAGCTTATACTTGTATCCCAGCCCACCGTTACAAACAAGTAGGCCTACTTAAGAGCCCGATCTACAATGGAGACTGGGCCAAAGGAAAATAGGCCCAGCCCATTTATGGCAAATAATTGACTACCTAGTACCTACCATCTAAGTCAGTAGATGGATTTACTACTGGGCTTTGTAAGCGGATGACCGAGAGCTGTCTGTGAATTACTTTTTGTCCATTGCCTTAAAGTCCGGAAATTTGAAGAAATCATCTGAAAAAATGTTAAACTATATTTGAGGTCACATAGTATTTTAATAACCGACATGTGCTAGATTTAATTAATGCACCACTTTGCCAAACAAAGTATTGTGATTTATAATTAGATTCTACTGAAAAGGAAAAAAATTTAATAATGTATATTTAGGTGTTGTTTGATAAAACTGAAAATTAAGTACTAAAAATTTTAAGATCTGAATTTTAAATAATGAAGGTTTTAAGTGGTGCTTAAAAAAATGATATTTTATAATATTTTTGTAAATTTTCAGTCTTCAAACTTCAGTATTGTTAAGGTATGACAAAATTTAAGTGATGTTATGATTAGTGGTGTTAGCATTGATGAAGAGAATTGAAGCAAAAGAAGTCCAAAAGAAAAGTTGTAGTAAAGAACCACCGAGTACTCGGTAGGTACGCAATTGTGTGAACTTGCGCATTTAAAGAAAAATGGCCAAAGGCTTGTGCATTCACCGAGTACTCGGTGACCCAATTTCGGATTTTTAGTTTTCTTTTTTTAATTAGGAGATTATAATCTTAAAGACTTCTTTTTAGCGTTGACTCGTTCATACTCTATTTTCCTATATATATGGGAGTATGGTGGCTAGGGTTCTGTGTGAAGAGATACAGAGGAACAAAATTGTGAGAATAGAGAAGGAGAGAGAGATAGTAAATTTAGTAGATTTGTGAGTGATAATTTCTTGTTGAGTGTTTTTCATTATTTAATAAAAGAGTTGTTGTTTTTGTGTGAATGATCTTGGGCAGGATTAATTCTAAAGCAGTGAAAAAGAGAATTAATTCCCAACAAGTGGTATAAGAGCTATGGCGACAACTTCTAATGTCAAGTTTGCGGTGGATAAATTTGATGGAAGAAAGAATTCCAATCTCTGACAAATTCGGATGCGAGACTTGTTAGTTCAACAAGGTTTAGATGATGTGCTGGACGAGAAGCTTGCAGATATGGATGCAACAAAGTGGAACATAATCAACTCGAAGGCAGTGAGTACCATTTGGTTGACTCTGACAGATGATGTTGTATACAATGTAGTTGGTGAAAAATTTGTAGTAGATTTATGGAGGAAATTGGAAGATTTCCATATGGGAAAAAATGTTACGAATCGGTTAATCTTAAAATAAGTAGGAAAGAAGGTATGGACTTGCATACTCATTTTTATGAGTTTAATAAAATTATCTGTGACTTATCTAATCTTGGTGTACAAGTTAGTGACGAGGATAAAACAATTATTTTATTGACATCGCTTCGCTCAACTCATAAACATTTGTTTAATACTTTGCTTTATAGGAGAGATAGCGTGACAGTGGAGCAAGTGAATAGTGCTTTATTTTATAGTGAGAAAATAAACGGGGAAGATAAAGGAAATATCCGAGATGATCACACTCTTATTACTGAGAGTAAAATAAATTTTGAAAGAAGACAAGGAGAACATGATAGATGGCAAGGTGGAGCTTCATGGAACAAGAAGCCATTTATGGAGCGACCATGCTACTATTGCGGAGATATAGGACATTACATACGAGAGTGTCCAAAAAAAAAAGAAGTGGGTACAACACCGCTGCAGTTGCAGAGACAAGAGAAGAAGATGATGACGTGCTTGAAGCCCTATCAATTACTGACAAAGAAGATGGAACAAATATGTGAATTCTTGATTCTGCTAGCTCTCATCATGTGTGTCATCATAAAAAATGATTTACCTCATACAAACCATTTGTTGGTAAAATTTTTATGGGGAATAATTCTTCTTGTGAAATCGTAGGAATCAAAACAATTAATATCAATACAACAAATGGATTGGTAAGAACTTTGACAAATGTGTATCATGTTCCAAGTGTTAGAAGAAACGTGATTTCTTTGGGTACATTAGTGTCAAAAGATTGTTGATTTAAAACAAATTATGAACTGTTGAAAGTAGGAAGAAGATCACGTATTATGTTCATTGGAAAGAAGGTCGGCAATTTGTATGTGTTGTTAGGAAATACACTATTAGGTGGAGCAATTCCAAAGATGGTGTATAAACCCGTTTTAAAATATTAAGTCAATGTGAAGAAATTTCGCCAAGGTGGAGATTGTTAGGGTGTGACGAAATTTAAGTGATATTATGATTAGTGATGTTAACATTGATGAAGAGAATTGGAACAAAAGAAGTCCAAAAGAAAAGTTGCAGTGAAACCACCGAGTCATCGAGTACTCGGTAAGTACGCAATTGTGCGAATTTGCGCATTTGAAGAAAAATGGTCAGAGGTTTGTGCATCCACTAAGTACTCGGTAGGAGTGTCACCGAGTACTCGGTAACCCAATTTCGGATTTTTAATTGGGAAATTACAATCTTAGAGACTTCTTTTTAGGGTTGACTTGTTCACCACTCTATTTTCTATACATATAGGAGTATGGTGGCTAGGGTTTTGTGTGAAGAAATACAGAGGAGCACAAGTGTAAGAATAAAGAAGGAGAGGAAGATAGTAAAATTGGTAGATTTGTGAGTGATAATTTTTTGTTGAGTGTTTTTTATTATTTAATAAAAGAGTTGTTGTTTTTGTGTGAATGATCTTGGACATGATTAATTTTAAAGCAGTGAAAAAGAGAATTAATTTCCAACAAGTGTTAAGGACTGTTTGGTTGGGGTGTTTTTGTGTTTGTTTATGTGTTTTGTGTTTATAAACTTGTTTGGTTAGTGTTTTTGGGATGTGTGTTTAAAAACACTTTTTCACTTTAGGCAAATTTTAGACATATGAGAATAAACATGATTTTGGTGTTTATTGGGGTGTTTATCACTTACACTTTCTTTACTTTATAATATATTTTATTATTTTATTATTTATATTATTAAATTAATATTTATTAATTTATATATTAATTTATAAATATATTATATTTATTTATTTATTATTATTTCATTATTTAATTCATTTTATTTATAAATTATTTATTCATTTTTAATTATTTAAAATTATATTTTATTAATTTAATATTAATTTATTATTAGTATACTCATTTATTATTATTATTATGAAGTATTTATTTGTTATTATATTTACTTATTATTTATTATTATATTTATTTATTATTTTTTATTATATTTATTTTTTATTATTATTTATTTCATTTTGTTTATTATTTATTATTTTTATTATATGTTTAAATATGTTTTATGTAATTTATTATTTATTTTATTATTATTATTTATTAATTAGTCCATTTTTTATTATTATATTTATTTATTATTACTGTATTCATTTATTATTATTATTATATTTATTATTTATATTATTAAATTAGTATTTATTAATTTATATATTAATTTATAAATATATTTTATTTATTTGTTTATTATTATTTCATTATTTAATTAATTTTATTTATAAATTATTTATTCATTTTTAATTATTTAAAAATATATTTTATTAATTTATTATTATTATACTCATTTTTTATTATTATTATGAAGTATTTATTTGTTATTATATTTACTTATTATTTATTATTATATTTATTTATTATTTATTTCATTTTTTTTATTATTTGTTATTTTTATTATATTTTTAAATATGTTTTATGTAATTTATTATTTATTTTATTAATTTATTATTATTATTTATTATTTAGTCCATTTTTTATTATTATATTTATTTATTATTATTGTATTCATTTTTTATTATAATTATATTATATTTTATTTATTATTTATATTATTAATTTTTAATTATTGATTTTTAATTTTTCAATTTCAACCAAAAAAACATCCGTACCAAACATACTTCTGTTTTTTGATGAATAAACAAAAAAACAAAAAACGTGTTTTTTGTTTATTTTAACACAAACACAAACACAAACACAACTCTACCAAACAGGCCCTAAGTGGTGACCCTGTCACTTAAAATTTTATCTCATTTTATGTGACACTTAATTTATTAAATAATGGTTAGATTTTTTATCAAACGCACTTAACTGAATAAATGTTGAATCTGTTTAGACTTAACTTATAAATAAGTGTTCGTATATCAAATAGGCTCTAAGTACAAAATCCAATATTTATGTGCAGCTGCATAATGAGAACATTTCATCTCTTTGTTGTCTTGCTACAGAAACCAAAAATGTAAACTTTCTACAGACTACACTAAAAATTATGTGCAGCTGCATAATGAGAACATTTCATCTCTTTGTTGTCTTGCTACAGAAACCAAAAATGTAAACTTTCTACAGACTACACTAAAAATTATTTTTACTTTTGCCCCCATCCAAACTGTTATAGTATTACTTCCTTATAATAATAGTAACAGTTTTGTTTGAAGTAATCAAAGACTCCTAGATTTCATAGCAAAATCAATAGTCCATGCTTGTACAGTTAAAAGTCTAAACTCCATTAAAACAGCCTATGGAGCCATTTTCCTAGCAAATGAAGCCGGAAGATTTAAGATTAGGTCCCACGTAAATACAAAAACTGCAGAACACTAAAATTGAAACCACAATGTGGTCATAAAATTAATCAAGAAACCCCCCAATATTTCCAAAAATTCTCTTAATTTATATTCCGGTTACAATTACTCCATTGCTTCAAAAAAATTCAATTTTCTAGTCATGTGGCTTATGAATTCCCTATTCTGCCCCTGAATCACCTTATTTCATAAAATCCCCTGTAGTTTCAATATATATATATATATATATTTCAGAAAAAAATATAGTTTCTAAAAAAATACATATATATGAGATTGAGTTATTTGTTAGATATTAGGGTCTTTAATAATTTTTAATATAATAAAAATATTGTGTTTAATATGTTTGTTTGGTGAAGACTAAATTAGATTAAATTTGTGTAAAGTAAATTAGGCTTTAGATTTATTTAAATTTTATATTATATATACATAATATAATAATTTATAATACATATATATATAAATATAAAAATATATATATATTTTAAAGTGAATTTTTAATAAGCCTTGTTCACGAGCTTTTTTGTTGTATATATTTCCTTATAATAATAGTAACATTTTTGTTTAAAGTAATCAAAGAGTTTGAATTAACGACAGTAAATGTGTCTTGGACACTTCTAGATTTCATAGCAAAACCAATAGACAATGCTTGTACGGTTAAAAGCCTAAACTCCATTAAAACAGCCTTGGTATAGTCTGAATTACCGAAATTGCAACCGCGAAACATACTTGGAGCCATTTTCATAGCAAATGAAGCTGGAAGATTTAAGATTAGGTCCCACGTAAATTCAAAAACTGCAGAACACTAAAATTGAAACCACAATCTGGTCAACCAGTGGTACTGTAATCTTGCTGGCCTACATAGCAACTTAAAATAGACAAATGAAAATAAAGCAAAAGCACGGGGATGGAAATTATCAAATCGTTCAGATTTTTAAATGAGTTTATTATAGTCTTTCAATCAAACAATCTAGGTGACTAGTTCTTTAGTTTTCAAAGTGATGGAAAAGAAGAGGGATCTTTTACGCATCCACCCAGTTTGTCAACGTTTTTTCAAATCATACCCCAAAAAAAAGTCCGCATCAAGTGTAAATGAGTCCAACTTTGCAATGTTCAATCTTGTTTATTTATTAAACGAACCTAAAAATTATGTTCAAAGTTGGTTCATTTGTTAAACAAACTAGCCCAAGCCAAACGTTAGTTTTAACGAGTTGAGCTCGAGTCTGTTTACAAACGGCTCGTTCAGTTGTAATATATATTACTCTTATCAATAGTCACCTAAATTGAGTTATTTGTTAGAGATTAGGGTCTTTAATAATTTTGAAGATAATAATAATATTGCGTTTAATATAGTCATCTAAACGTTAGTGTAATATGCATCCATCCAGTTTGTCAACGTTTTTTCAAATGATACCGAAAAAATCCGCATCAAGTGTAAATGAGCCGAGCTTTGCAATGTTCAATCTTATTTATTTATTAAACGAGCATAAAAATTGTGTTCAAAGTTGATTAATTTGTTAAACGAACGAGCCTAAGCCAAACGTTAGTTTTAGCGAGTTGAGCTCGAGTCTGTTCACAAACAGCTCGTTCAGTTGTAATATATGTTACTCTTATTAATAGTCACCTAAATTAGGTTATTTATTAGAGATTAGAGTCTTTAATAATTTTGAAGATAATAATAATATTGCGTTTAATATGCTTGTTTGGTGAGAACTTTGTCCTATATTAGATTAAATTTGTGTAAAGTAAATTAGACTTTAGATATGTTAAAATTTTATATTATATATACATAATATAATAATTTATAATACATATATATATAAATATAAAAATATATAAGTGAGCTTTTAAGAAGCCTTGTTCACATACACATTTACGAGCTTTATTCGCGAATATTTTCGAGCCGAGCTCATACTTGTTTGAGTTTGCTTCATTTATGAAGCGAGTTTGAAAAAATTATTCGAACTTGATTTACTTATTAAATAAATAAACGCGAGCCGAGTTTTTATCGAACCGAACTCGAATTGCTTGTAAAACGCTTGATTCGTTTATAACCTTAGGCAACGTAGGCATGACAAGGTCAGCTTCCGCTAGGCACGCACGCATGCAAGGGCCATGCACACGCTCAAGCATGCATGCGCAAGCGGGCCTATGATATCTATTCTCTATGAAGTGCCAAAAATACCCTATTTACGAATATCATTAGGAAGTGCATTAACATAGGGCAGTAAGAAGAGGCAATACAAAAGTGTGGAAACTACACAAGCGAGTCAAAGTGGATTGCACATCAATAGAATTGGACGAACTTTTACCACCATTATAAACAATGAAGAACATGCAATAGAAGTCATATAAGTGCCTGAGATCACATTATTATCTGAATATACAAAACGTTTTGATTTAATTATTGAATTGCACGAATCGTCTCTCTAGGTTCCAACATTGTTATAGGTGCAGTATCATTTGTACAGGATCCATTATATTTAAAATCAACATCACCCGGAGTACTGGAACTACTTTCTGTGAAGAAACCAGGCTGTTTTGGTAGTGGTAGTGTTGATCCTTCATTACTCAACATGAAAACTACAGATGACATTTGTGGCCTGTCTTCTGAGAGTTTTTGAACACACAAGAGACCAACTTGAATACATCTCAGCACTTGAGATGATTCAACGCTTGAATCCTTCATCAACATGCATCCATCAGTTCCAAGCCCTTATCTTCATGCCAGAGTAACCATGCCTAATACAACAACAGACCTTGTGCTTATTATATATATATATATATATATATATATATATATAGGCAGTCACATGTAAACTAAGGCAAGTGACATGTACAAAGGTGCAATGTGAAAGTGTTCAGGATCTAGCCACAGAGAGAGATAGAGTTGCTTACATGTCCCAAAAGGTTATGGTTGTGCTTCGGATGAGAAAAGCCTCTGTTTCTTCTACCACTCACTATCTCTAATAAAAGCACACCAAAGCTGAAGACATCGGATTTCACAGAAAAGTTCCCGTGAATTATATATTCTGGAGACATGTAGCCACTGCATGCATAAATGATATTTAAAATATGAATGTTTGAAAAGATGAAATATAACAGACATGTAGCCACTGCATGCATAAAGATGGATTACTTACTGTGTTCCAATAACTCTTTTTGTTTTTGCATAAATTTGGTCCCTTTCAACGATTCTCGCCAACCCAAAGTCTGAAATTTTTGGGTTCATTTCACTGTCCACTAATATATTGCTAGTTTTTAGATCCCTATGAACAATTCTCAATCTTGAGTCTTGGTGAAGGTAGAGAAGTCCTCATGCAATCCCCATAATAATGTTAAAGCGCTTGCCCCAGGGCAATAGCGCCCTGCGATCTTGATCTGCAACATCCACTTCCAACTATCATAAATCCCCCTTGGAAGCACTAAATTAGTTGCAGCTGACTTAAAGTGATTGTATATATTGACCAAAAAATGACTAATTAATAGGTTCATACCAAATATAAAATAATCCAAACTTTTGTTATGCATATACTCGTAAATTAGCATCATTTCGTCTCTTTGAATGCAGCAGCCCAAAAGCTTGACAAGATTCCAATGCTGAAGTTTGGCTATCAAAGCAATCTCATTCTTAAATTCGTCAAGACCCTGTCTTGAATTTCTGGACAGCCTCTTCACCGCTATTTCTTGCCCATTTGAAAGATTTCCCTGCAATTTTTATACACAAGGTGCACTTAGTTTTCGATTAATCAGACTCACAGTGATGAGATACATTTTTCATAAGATTAATGACTAAATATGTGACCGGATTAACCTTGTAAACTGGACCAAAACCTCCCTCTCCAAGCATATTTGCATGGGAAAAGTTGTTAGTAGCCGTAACAGTGGTGGAGAAATCAAATAGAGGTAACTCCCAGTCTTGCCCTATAAAAGGTTCAACAATTTGTTTTGAAAAACATTCAACTTTGTTCCTTCTATCTGTCAACTGTTACTCGCAAGCTTAACAATAAAACTCTTTCAAAGAAATGAAAGCAGATCGAGATAATAAGTATGCTAACCTTTTCTCTTATTTCTCTTCTTACATTTGACGCACCATAGTACCATGCCCACTAAAAGCATCCCAGTAAAGATAGATACCACAAGAATAATCACCAGGTGGGTTTTCTTCTTATTTGAACTACGGATCGAGTCTAGCACAGAAACAATAAGAAAACATATTAATACTAATTCATTATGAAAAATCATTTTCGGTAAATATATGAGATCTGCACATCCTATCTTATTTGGAGCTTCAACTTAATCGTTAAAATAGATACACTTGGTTTTTTTACTTGTATGTAACCACACAATTTGAGCCCTACCATTTACATAGTGTAGGAAAAGTGATTCAAGTTGCTTGTACAGTAACAAACTTTCTGCAACTAAAATATTACCTAACTGCAGATTGATGCAATAATAACGGTCGGAGGCTTTTGTGACTTAATCCTGAAATGGCACGAAAGAGAGGGAGGACATAGCATTATAAAGCATCAAAGATACACTTACCTAGTTCAGAAACTGCTAAACGGATATAGATATCTTGCTGGTTACTTTCTCCGGTGAGCTCTCTGATATCAATTAGAGTTCCAAACCACATGAAGCAGCCAAAATTTGAATTAGCATAAGCCACACAAGAACAGTTTTTCAAGCACTCTGCCTCGCACTCCCCGAGGCTCATACTCTTGTTTAACTGGAACTCCAAAAAATCGGGCAGTTTCACATTCTCAACTTTGAAAAATCCCTCTAGTTGGGATCTCCAGTCAACTAGGTTGGGTTGCCATTATGGTGTCTTTTAACCCAGAGGCTTCAAGCCCATTCCCCTCGATGATCTTTCAATTTGCTCTCTTGCCAAACCTTTAGTTAACGGATCTGCTATATTATCCTTAGACTTTACATAGTCAATGGATATTATATCATTCGAGAGCAATTGTTTGACGGTATTATGTCTACGACGAATATGTCTAGACTTACCATTATACATGTGATTTTGAGCCCTTCCAATCGTAGATTGACTATCACAATATATACAAATAGCTGGCACTGGTTTCTGCCAGTTTGGAATGTCCTCTAGAAAGTTACGAAGCCATTCTGCTTCTTCTCCAGCTTTGTCCAATGCAATGAATTCAGATTCCATTGTGGCCGAGCAATACATGTTTGTTTTGAGGACTTCCATGACACAACTGCACTTCCAAGAGTAAAAATATATCCACTAGTGGATTTTGAATCATTGGAATCATAAATCCAATTAGCATCACTATATCCTTCAAGTACAGCTGGATATCTAGTATAATGCAAACCATAATTTTGAGTATACTTCAAGTATCCCAAAACTCTTAGTATTGCATTCCAGTGACATTTACCTAGGTTACTTGTGTATCGACTCAGCTTACTCACCGAGTATGCTATGTCAGGTCGAGTACAATTCATAACATACATTAAACTTCCTATGATCCGAGCATATTCCAATTGTGAAATACCTTTATCTTTGTTCATAGAAAGATTAACGTTTACATCCACAGGTGTTCGTGTTGGACTTATCCCATACTTCTTAAACTTGTCACACATTTTCTCTATATAGTGAGATTGAGATAATATAAGTCCTTCTGATGTTCTAGAAATTTTAATTCCTAAAATAACATCAGCTATGCCAAGATCTTTCATGTCAAATCTACTCTTTAACATTTGTTTAGTAAAATTGATTACATCATTATTACTGCCTATAATAAGCATGTCATCTACATATAGACATAAAATGACATACGCATTATGATAAGTCTTGACATAAACACACTTGTCACATTCATTTATTTTGAACCCATTTGACATCATGACACTGTCAAATTTCTCATGCCAATGTTTTGGCGCTTGCTTTAGTCCATACAACGACTTTATAAGTCTACACACTTTTCTCTTTTGGCCAGGAGAAATGAACCCCTCGGGTTGTTCCATGTATATTTCTTCATCTAATTCACCATTTAGAAATGCTGTTTTTACATCCATTTGATGTATTTCTAAACCATTTAAGGCTACTATAGCAATTAGCATGCAAATGGACGTTATTCTAGTAACTGGTGAATAAGTGTCAAAATAATCCAACCCTTCCTTTTGCCTATAGCCTTTAGCTACAAGTCTTGCCTTATACTTGTCAATTGATCCATCAGCCTTCATCTTCTTCTTGAAGATCCACTTACATCCCAATGGTTTATTACCTGGTGGAAGATCTACCAGTTCCCATGTATGATTTTGCATAATGGACTCAATTTTCACTATTCACAGCTTCTTTCCAATAAACTGCTTCAGGTGAAGACATAACCTCCTTATAAGTTTGAGGTTCATTCTCTACCAGATTGATAACAAAATCTGGCCCAAAAGACTTAGTGAATCTTGCTCTTTTGCTTCGTCTAGGTTCTATATATTCTTCGTCTATTGGTTCCTGACTATCTTGAGTCATATCACCAAATGACCTTTTATGTGAGCTTGAATCTGATGTCCTTTTATATGGAAATACATTTTCAAAGAATGTAGCATTCCTTGATTCAATTATCGTATTGACATGTATATCAGAAATCTCAGATTTATTAACAAGAAATCGATATGCACTACTATTGTGGGCATAACCAATGAATACACAATCCACAGTTTTAGGTCCTATTTTCACCTTTTTAGGTTTAGGAATTGCCACCTTTGCTAAGCACCCCCACACTTTTAAGTATTTATAAGAAGGCTTATAGCCTTTCCATAACTCATATGGGGTTTTAAAAGTTTTCTTTTGAGGCAATTTATTAAGAATGTAATTAGCAGAAAGTATAGCTTTCTCCCACAAATTTTGTGGTACTCCCGAACTTAATAGAAATGCATTCATCATTTCTTTTAAAGTTCAGTTTTTCCTTTCAGCTACACCATTCGATTGAGGTGAGTAGGGAGCTGTAGTTTGGTGAATAATTCCATGTTCTTTACAGAACTCCTCAAAAGGAAATTCATACTCGCCACCCCTATCACTTCTTATAGCTTTGATTTTTCTGCTAAGTTGATTCTCAACTTTAGTTTTATATTGTTTGAAAATATCAATAGCCTCATCCTTGTTTCTTAGCAAATAAACATAGCAATATCGAGTGCAATCATCTATAAAAGTAATAAAATACTTTTTTCCTCCTCTAGTTTCCAAGAACTTTAGATCACATATATCAGTATGCACTAGTTCTAGAGGCTTACTACATCTTTCAACTTTTTGAAAGGATTTCCTTGTTAATTTAGATTATACACAAGTCTCACATTTATGATTTGGGTCAATTTTATACTTAGGCAAATCATTTAAATTAATTAATCTACGTAAAGTATCATAATTAACATGGCCTAATCTAGCATGCCAAATATCAAAAGACTCAAGCATATAAGCAGAAGAAACTGCGTTATTAATCTTATTAGCTGTGGGTACAACAGTCATTACATTGAGCTTAAACAACCCATCACTGAGATATCCTTTTCCTACATACATCTCATTCTTTGTAAGTACAAACTTATCAGATACAAAGACTAATTTAAAGCCATTTTTGCTTAGCAGAGATTCAGACACCAGGTTCTTGCGAATATCCGGCACATGTAGTACATTATTCAGAGTCACCTCTTTTCCAGAAGTCATTTTCAGGATCACTTTTCCACTACCTTCTACCTTAGAAGATGAAGAATTACCCATAAAGAGTTGTTCTCCATTTTTCATAGGTTGATAAGCAGTGAACATCCACCTATTGGCACATATGTGACGAGTAGCACTAGTGTCCACCCACCACTCTTTGTTATTGCCCACCAAATTGCACTCTGAAACCACAACAGCAAGATTCATATCGCCTACATCATTTGCAAGTCGATCTGCCTCAGTCACATTCGCTTGGGGTCTAGTGTTCCTGAAGTTCCTTGGCTTTCGACAGTTTTTAGAGAGATGTCCCAGCTTTCCATAATTGAAGCACTTGCCTTTGAACTTTTTAGATCCTTTACTTGGACCTTCATCACTGAACTTTCTCTTTTTAGTCTTTGAAGATGATCCTTCCTCTACAATATTTGCTTTTGACTCCATAGGATGCCATGCACTACTTTTCTTTTCAGACTTACGATTGTCCTCTTCAATCCTCAGGCGAACTATCAACTCTTCAAGAGTCATCTCCTTGCGTTTATGTTTCAGGTAGTTCTTAAAATCTTTCCAAAGTGGTGGTAGTTTTTCAACTATAGCCGCCACTTGGAATGACTCACTAAGAGACATACCTTCTGCATGAATGTCATAAAGAAACACTTGAATCTGTTGCACTTGGCTGAGTACAGTTTTGGAATCTAACATTTTAAAATATAAGAATTTGCCGACAATGAATTTCTTCGTGCCAACATCCTCAGTTTTATACTTTTTATCCAATGATTCCCATAATTCCTTTGCAGTTTTCACACCACTATATACATTATACAGTGTGTTATCTAATCCATTTAGGATATAGTTCCTGCACAAGAAATCAGAATGCTTCTATGCATCCACTGCAACCAGTTTATCTTTATCAGTTTCACCCTCGGCCACTAATGGAATTGCTTCCATTAAAAATTTGGCCAGATTCAAAGTAGTAAGATAAAATAGCATATTTTGTTGCTAACGCTTAAAATCAGAGTCATTGAATTTTTCAGGCTTCTCCCCATGTGGGACAGATATTGTGCTTGGATTACCAGTAGCCATTTCTGTTACACAAACAGAAATATGCTTAATGTACTATTTAATTTTTCCCACATAGTAATATAATAACAATTTCACACAAATATAATAACCCAAACAAGAATGATATATATATATATATATATAATTCCGAAGTAAAAAGTCCAGTAAAATATATAGATACCCAATATATGATGAACTTGATTCAAAACATATATATAATATAATTAATTATATATATATGTTATTTTTCAAAATAATATATATATATAAGTATAAAACCGAAAATATATATATATATAATATATACACAGAATATATATATTATAATACAATTTCAGAATATATAGATATATAAAACATAATACATATATATTTCAGAATATATAAATCAGAAGATATATAAAACACAGAATGCATATATAAACCAGAATATATATATATATAGTCCGAATACAAATACAAAATATATATCTATAAAATTCAGAATACAGTTTATATATATTCAGAACAGAATGTCTATATATATATAGAACAGAATATCAGAATATATATATATATATAACATAATATAAATTCAGTATATATATATATATAACAGAATATAAAAATGGAATACAATATACAATATATAACAGAATACTGTATATTGAATATCAGTACTATATATACGATATATATACTAAAGCCCAGAATAGCAGTACATAATATTAGTACAGAATATCAGTACTAAAGCCCAGAATACAATATACTATATATACAAAATAATGAAATTTACAAATGGTAGTAAATATATCAGAATGTGAACAGAATTCAATTTCAGTAAATATATTTATCAATTCTGAAACAGTGTATACTACTGTGGTTTATAGTTATAACAGAATACTGTGGTATATATATATGAGTATATACTAACAGAATGTATCTATGTAGATATATATGACAGAAATACAATAAATATATATATATAGATACACAATCTCAAAATTTAACTTGTACTGAATTTACGAATGAACCAAAAGAAATTCGTAACTGTGCAATACAATTCTTATATATTAAGTGAACAGTATTTCAAGTAATACAAACTCAACAGTATTAGTGTTATATGCAAACTCCAATTCTTATATATAAAGCAAATCAATTTCGAAATTTATACTGCAATTTTATAAGCATATATGCAAATACATATGTATAAATATATATGTACGAAAATTATATATACAGAATATATACAATTATAACAGAACAAAAAGAATTTTGCCTTAAGATTGTTAAATATACATGCTCTTGTTATATGTATATATATTAATATATTATGCATACAAATATATATATTGCAATAATTAAAGGAAACTGACCCGAAATTACAATAAACGCAGAAGAACAGAAATAATCTGAGCCCTGTGTGATACCACAGTTTCCTTAAGGCAAAATTGCTCCCTATACGGTGCTCAAGGATTCTGAACAAATGCCTCACAAGATAGAACGGATTTCGCTTACACTGTTGCAGCACTGCAATGGTGATGACCGGCGAACTCAAGTTCTGTGTTTGTACTCAAACTTAAACCAGACCTATGTATATGTATATGTGTATATGTGAATGTAGAGAGAGTATGTTTCTGGCAGAATGAGAATAAAAACGTATTTTGAATAGACTGCAATAGCCTATACATATAGAGAATGAAGAGGTATCTCAACTGTATAGGTATCCAATCCAATAGGTGTATAAACTGTATATACACTGGTTGCATACAAAATTGTATATATATCTCTTTAGAAGAGATGTTTGCAGTTTTGGCAAAAAATAAAATGGGTAGAACCGACCCACCCCCACCGCGCCACGAACCGGGCGGGCGGGCGGCGCGCGCGCGTGTGGTTAGGCTAAGGCTTGCATGGTTCATGCATGGTCTAGCTCTCCTCCCATGCCTCTAGTTATTCAAGTCACCCATTCAATGCAAATATATATAAACACTTGGGAAAATTACACAAACTACCCCTGAACTATGACATAATTGCACGCGATACCCTTTACGTTTCAATAATATCATAAACTACCCTTAAAACCACATCCGTTGTAACACTTAGCCCCTTCCGTTAAAAGTCAACCCCTTCCGTTAAAAGTCAACGACGGAAAATTTTCTTTTTGGTCAATAAAGCCTATTTTTGGAGTGAACTTCCAATTTTACCCTTATATATACATGTTCCAATTTAACCCTAACTTTTTTTACCAAATTGCCCTCACAATTTCATTTAAAAAAATATAAAATAATTTTTTTGTGAAAAATACATATTATGTTCCAAACAAAATATGATTTTTTTTTGCGAAAAAGTATATATTATGTTCCAAAATATGAATTTTTTCCAAAAAATAATTTTTTTGCAAAAATTATATATTATGTTCCAAAATATGAATTTTTCCAAAAAATTCATAATATATATTTTTTGCAAAAAAATTATTTTTCAAAAAAAAAAATCATATTTTGGAACATAATATATAATTTTTGCAAAAAAATTATTTTTCGGAAAAAATTCATATTTTGGAACATATATAATATATACTTTTTTGCAAAAAAATTTCATATTTTGGAACATAATATATATTTTTCACAAAAAAAATATTTTTCGTAAAAAAATCATATTTTAGAACATAATATATATTTTTCTCAAAAAATTTATTTTTTGGAAAAAAACATATTTTCCGAAATATATATATATTTTGAAATTTATACTTTTTACGAAAAATATAATTTATAGAATCTTTTTATTTAAGTTTCTGGGGTTTAAACTAATATTGATGTTAATGGAATTTACTAAAACATTGATGTTTGTGTTTTTTGGAACAAACAATTTCAATTTTTATATTTTTTTAAATGAAATTGTGAGGGAAATTTGGTTAAAAAAGTTAGGGTATTTAAGTAATTTTGTATGTAAAAGTAAGGGTTAAATTGGAACATGCATATATAAGGGCAAAATTGGAAGTTCACTCCAAAAATAGGTTTTATTGACAAAAAGAAAATTTTCCGTCATTGACTTTTAACGGAAGGGGCTAAGTGTTACAACGGAGGTGGTTTTAAGGGTAGTTTATGATATTATTGAAACGTAAGGGATACCGCATGCAATTATGTCATAGTTTAGGGGTAGTTTGTGTAATTTTCCCTAAACACTTTTACACTTCACTTTATTTCCAATGTGGGACAAACATTCTTACCCAAGTTCAAGTGAGTCACTTTGAGAGATAATTTCTCATTCAATAATGAATAGTTTTAAACATGTAATTATACCAACTTGATCTCCTTACCAAGGAGAACACATTAGTGCTTGGTCCCGTTAAAATCAGAGTTCGGGTCCCATAATTATTTAAGCTCAAAGTTGGATTTAATTACTGTTTTTTCCAAACTATTTCCAACAGAAAACATATTAATACTAATTCATTATGAAAAATCACTTTCGGTAAATATATGAGATCTGCACATCATATCTTATTTGGAGCTTCAACTTAATCGTTAAAATAGATACACTTGGTTTTTTACTTGTATGTAACCACACAATTTGAGCCCTACCATTTACATAGTGTAGGAAAAGTGATTCAAGTTGCTTGTACAGTAACAAACTTTCTGCAACTAAAATATTACATAACTGCAGATTGATGCAATAATAACGGTCGGAGGCTTTTGTGACTTAATCCTGAAATGGCACGAAAGAGAGGGAGGACATAGCATTATAAAGCATCAAAGATACACTTACCTAGTTCAGAAACTGCTAAACGGATATAGATATCTTGCTGGTTACTTTCTCCGGTGAGCTCTCTGATATCAATTAGATCTCCAAACCACATGAAGCAGCCAAAATTTGAATTAGCATAAGCCACACAAGAACAGTTTTTCAAGCACTCTGCCTCGCACTCCCCGAGGCTCATACTCTTGTTTAACCGGAACTCCAAAAGATCGGGCAGTTTTCACATTCTCAACTTTGAAAAATCCCTCTTCCCTCTGGCAATCCATTGTTATCGTACTCCTCGTGCACCCACTTGACCAGTCTTGCATTTTCCAATCTTCTTGTAGTTTGGGGGTGAACCCATTCAAACACTCACATACTGGTCCTTTCTGAACCCTGCAAATACCATTAGCACCACATAGCCCATAACTGTCACACTGGTCTTTTGGTAGTGTGAACACGAGAGACCATTCATTGCTTCTTTGATTCACTCTATAATGTTGTAGGAAGCCCGACTGATTCAAAGTTAGCCTTGTAATCGTAAGGCTCATACACATAATACATATTGTACTGGTTAAAAAAAAAACAAGAACTGGTGAATAAATTGAATTCAAGAAAGTAGGAAAACCACTGAATTGAAGTCCATTCCACTCCCCAGACCGGTATGTCTTTGCTGATCCCCTGAGTATGACCATCTGAGGTAGTCCATGATTTTCAATTTTGTATGTGAAATCTCCCGGAGATGGATCATTAGCACTTTTCCAAGACACCAGATATCGCTCTCGATCATCACCACTGAATTCCTTCCCTATCTTCATACCTGGTATGCGCGTGTCAGATGGAAAATCAAAACTCTGCCATATATATTGTTCTGTGCTCCGGCTAGTCATGTTAGTGATAACAAGGTTTCCAGTGTCCAATAGCTGCAGCAAAAAAGGCCCGTCAGCTACTGTTGAAATATTCGAAGACCAGATCAAGCTCTTCATTCGGTTATGAAGAACAAGCGTTCCATTGTTGGTGATAGTTAGAACTCCTCCACTTGAATCGTCAGTAATCGGGTTATTTCTGTTTGCAACCCACACAGTTATATGTGGAGCGTTCTTGTACCATATTCCGAGATACCTGTTTTTGCTATTGCCGGGAGAGAAGAAGCCCAGCTCAAATCTTTGACCAGAGGAAACTAAAGTTTCTCCATCACTGATGGATTCGTTTGAAGCTATTGTGTCAGATGCGGTGCAGAAGTTTCTGCACATAATGGAAGAGATCAATAAGTGAGAGAGGATGAAGAAAGCTAAGGTCCCCATTTTAATGGATTAAAAAAAAAAGGGAAATTGTCTGAACGAATTATGAGTAGAAAGCCAGCATTTTGGTTTAGACTATGAGTTTCGGTGATTTTGGGTAAATTTAAAATCTATATATAATATTCGGTAAGGAGCTGATCTTCATATTAGTATAATTATATATACATACTAATATGTATTATAAATATAAAAAATATATATATAAAATTAAAAAAAAAATATTAAAATGAAAATATATATATAATTAAAAAATATTTAAAATTCCCGAAAATATTTGATATTTTTATTTTTTTTATTTTAAAAAATATATATATAATCGAAAAAAATATTTTAAAATGTGAAAATTATATATAAAATTCAAATAATATATCTTAAATTTGAAAAAATATATATAATTAAAAAAATATATAAAATTCTGAATAATTTTATTATATACTGAAAAAATTTAAAAATTTAGAAAAAAAAGGATATAAAATGGGGAAAAATTAATTTTTTTCCGAAAAATTAATTTTATTCCCAAAAAATATATTTTTTCAGAAGAATAATTTTTTTTCCGAAAAAATAATTTTATTCTCGAAAATTAATTTTTTTCCAAAAATTATTATTTTTGGGAATAAAATAATTTTTTTCCAAATATTATATATTATTTTTTTCAAAATAATTTATATTTTCGACCATATATATATATATATAGGAGAGAGAGAAAAAAAAAATTTTAAATTGGTAAGTCAAAACCAGGATTTTAGTGATTAGTTTTAAAAAACCTAAAACCAAATCCAAAACCCACCAACCAAACATGATTTGATTTTAAAATCAAAAACCAAAATCAAATCCAAAATCACCTATCCAAACAACCTTAAGATTATCCCTACCACGTTTACTCAGAAATTTTTAGTCAAATGAGAAGGCAATAGAAAAGTACAAGTGTCATTTTCAACATACAGATTTTTCTTTAAAAAATGGGGTAGGTGTCTATGAGATATCAAAAGTCAAGCCCTTAGATATATGACGTGTTCTCATCGTGATGGCAGTCTGAATAGTAAACGATTTATGCCGCCGCCTAAAACCCCTAAAAGAAGGACCAAAATTTTGGGTGGCTTATATATATATATATATATTAACATATTATATATATATATATATATATATATATTTTAAAAAATAAACCTTTATATAATGTTGTAAAAATTAAATTTTTAGTATGTGTCTTCTCATACTGTTGTAAAAGATAAAATTTTAGAATGAGTCTCCTTAATTATAATGTTGTAAAAGATAAATTTTTAGAATGAGTTTCTTATAATGTTGTAAAAGAAAAAAAATTGGAATGGACCTAAACAAAATGAGCCTTCATATAAATTAGATTTTAGCATACATATATTTCACAAAATTATTTTATATTTGAAATTTTTTGGCAAAACGAAAAGGCATGGGAGGCTAGGGTTCTCTTTTTATTTTCTCACTCATTTTTATCGGAACAGAGTTCTTCAATTTTCCTCTCTTTCTCCCAAAATATTATTGCCTATTTTTTCCTCTTTGTCGCATGAATCTCTTCAATCTTATTTTCTCAAGACTTTGATAACTGAATCATTTCTTAATTTATCAATCAGAGTCACAAACAACTATATTGTTCGTAGATCGGTGAAACCATACTCTTCGATTGGTTGGTCTGACCATGTTTTTGTCTCCAGACTTAAGGCCACAGATATATATGTTTAATTTTAAAAAGCTAAAATCATTAAGTGACGATAGTTTTTTTAAAAAAATTGTCTTGATTTAGAATAATTTTTAAAACATAATAAGTCTTCTGATATTTTATGGTTTTGATTTATTTTCAGAATTAAAAGTTCTCAAAGAATTTTTACTAATAGAATCACACAATCCAATTGAAATATTAATGCATTGTTGATCGAATATTATTGACAATGCCACTATCTGTCGCTGCAGCAGAATGGAATTTTTCAAAATTAAAGTTGATAAAATCATAAACAATGTTGCAAAAAATATTAAATGGATTGACTATATTATCTATTGAAAAAGAAAATTTATCAACAATTGAATACAATAATCTGATTAGTAATTTTGCATCTCAAAAAGAGAGAATGGTAGTTTTTAAATAAGTGTTACTAAAAATAATATATAATATATCAAAAGTCCCTTTTATATTTTTTTGCCTAAGGCTTACAATTTCACCTTTTATATTTTTTGCCTAATACCTCCAATTTTATTGAAACGACCCTACTCGCCATTATTCCAGAATATCACGACTCTAGACAATTAGACATTTGAACTGACACAAGAAAATTCCAAGACATAACTCAATTAAATTCATTGGTTATAACGTGCAGGGTACTGGCAACACCTTATTGGGGCTCCCATTGATACGAAACAAAAAGATGCAATTTTTTTTTTGATAAGTAAGAAAAATATGAAGTTTTTTCAAAAAACAAAAAATAAAATAAATATATAAAGAGAAAAGCGTTCAAGTGGGGAATGCATCCCATCACATTATTTTATCACGCGCTTTGAGATTTTTCATAGTATTTTGAGATAACAGATCATATTATTTTCCAATTTGTCTACATCCCCTATATGAGTGTATAAAAAATGTTATTCCCTAAGGAAAAGAGGTATATAACAATTCAGATTACTTAAATAAACTTTCAACTTTCAATTATAACGAGAGTTGTGGGTTGTTACATTTTCAAGTAAATTGATGATTATAAACAACAACATAATACACAGATATAATACATATACGGATATAACAATAGCAACAACATACTATGGGTTGATGGGAAGAGTAGCGCAGCTACTCTTCCCATCAAGATCTGGACCTCCTTTTGTGTTTTTGGCTCCTCACAGCTTATCAGAGTCCTGACTTATGAGGGGCTAGCCTCAATTCATGTTCGATTGACGATATGGTCGATGAATTGCCCGGATGAGACTCCGAATGAACACTTGGCATGATTGAGCTTCATCCCATATTTCCTGAGTGCATCGAACACTTCTTCGAGGTGCCGGAGGTGCTCATCTTTCTTTCTTCCTTTTACCATTGTATCATCTATGTAGGCCTCGACCGTGTTCCCCATCTGACTTTTGAATATTCTTCTGAACAGTCTCTGGTAAGTGGCACCTGTATTTTTAAGTCTGAAGGGCATTACTTTATAATAGTACATACCTTTTTTAGTGATGAAGGATGTTTTCTCCTCATCAGTCTGATTCATCAAAATTTGATTGTAGCTGGAGTATGCATCAAATAATGAAAGTCTCTCGTATCCTGTTGTGGTATCTGCTATTTGATCTATATTTAGCAAAGGAAAATAGTCCTTCAGGCAGGCTTTGTTCAGGTTGGTGAAGTCTACGCAAACTTGCCATTTTTCGTTCGTCTTCCTGACCACCACTACATTTGACAGCTATGATGGATACTTGACTTCTTTTATGAATCCAGCTTCCAACAACTTTCCCACCTCCTCAGATATAATTTGATTTCTTTCTACACCGAACTTCCTCTGCTTCTGCCTCACTGGTCTGATCTCCGGATCCACATTCAGGTTATGCTGAGCGACCGAGAGATTTATGTCTGGCATATCAAGGTGTGACCAAGTGAAGATGTCTAAATTTAATTGGAGGAACTGGGTCAGCTTATCATTTTCTTCTCTCTGGAGGAATGAACCAATGAATGTGACTTTGGTGTGGTTAGTCTAACCGATGTTCACCTCTTCCAGGGGTTCGGTAGTCATCTGTGTTTCCTGACCCTCATCTAAAGGGTTTATCTATAATTGTTATTTCTCATTGTATGGGGGCCTATCCGGCTCTTCCATGGCTTTTATATTTTTAGGACTCAGATTCTTCAGGGTTACTGTATAACATTCCTTTGCTACTACTTGATCTCCAGGGATGTCAGTCACATCTACTTCATTTGGGTTGAGGCACCACATAACCTGATGGAGAGTTGAAGGAACTCCCTGTATTCGATGGATCCAGCCTTAGCCCATCAGTAAGTTGTATGATGGATTGACGTCTACCATCACAAAACTTTCCTTGAGGGTTCGTCGTGCGGCTGATACTGACAGCTAGACTACTCCGATTGGCTCCACTCGTCTGTCAAAACCAGCCAGAAGAATCTGAGCTGGACATAGCTGTGAAACATCGATCTCGATCTTGTCGAAAGCCCATTTGGTCATAATGTTAGTGATGCTGCCTAGATCTATCATTATACGCTTGATCAGACAGTTAGCCACCAGAAGAATAATTACCAGAGGGTCTTCGTGGGGTGTCTGAACATTCTGCATGTCGGCCTCTGAAAATGTGATTCTTGATTCTTCTTATCTGATGGATGTTTGGCAAATTTCATCGACACACCTGAGTTTGTGTGCCTGACGTAGTTTTGATCTTCGGCTTCCCTCAGACTCAGCATCCTCTTCGCCTCCTTGGACCATATGGATGACCCTAACTAGTTGTCATGTCGCAGGGTTATTCTGTGGTGCCCAATTTGATCTATCTGACCTTGGTTGGTCTTTTATCAGGTAGTCTGCAAGCTCCCCTTTGGCGATCATTGCCTCTACCTGCCTTCGGAGGTTTCTATAATCATTGCTATGATGCCCATACTCACTGTGGAAGGCGCATTGTTTGGTCATATCCCTTAGCTCCATCAGTTGTTTGATCGGCGGAGGGGGTCTGAAGATTCCCTTGCTTTTATTTTCTTAGAAAAGTTTCCTGAGGTTGGTCTTGAGCGGAGTCTCCCACTCCTCTGTCCGCTAGCGTTTGTCAGGTTCTCTAGAAGATGAGGTTGGTTGGGATGGTCCGGGTCGCTGAGGCTTCTGATCCTTCATTCTATTTTTGGATTTTGCCTCCATAGTTACTAGAGAGGCCTTTTTCTGCCTAACCGCCTCTTCTTCTTTTATTCTGATGTAGCCTTGGGCTCCGGAGTTGAGTTCACCGATATTGCTGGGTAGGTGTTTCACTAACGAATAATGGATTTTCGTGTCAGGGATGACCATCATACGGAATGCCTCTACCGCTGACAGTTGGTCACAATCATCGATAGAGGACATCTCCACGTTGAACCTGGATAGGAAGCTCTTGAGGCTTTCCCCATTCTCTTGTGTCATGGTGAAAATGCTTGATATCATTTTCCTTTGCCTCCGGTTGTTGAAGTATTGGGCGATGAAACATCTGCAAAGGTTATTCCAGCTATCGATTGACCCCGGGGCATGCTTCCTAAACCCTAGGAGGGGTGCTTCTATCAAATTGGTGGAGAATACATTGCATAAGAGCGCCTGGTTTCTCCCATATATGGTCATTTTTGTCTGCACCTGGTAGATATGGTCGAGGGGATCTTTCGTACCGTCATAAAGTGTGAAGAGTAGTAACATGTACTTCTTGGGGAATTCAATCATCTCAATCTCTTCTGTAAATTGGGATTGAGTCATGTCAGTTGTTGTATGGATGACTAGATCATCTGGGGTCTGCATCTTCAAATCCTTCATCACATCTCTCTGGATATTGGCCGCCATTTCGTACAGGTCATTCAGGGTAGGGACATGCGCCGTTAGGACTCCTCCTCTTCCCTTAGTCCTTTGTATGTCTGAGTGACTGACGCATCTCGCCCATGTTGAGAATTGGAGGGTTCTACTCCTGCATTCCTTTATTGGTCTGCTCCTTCGGCTGGATTGGAACCTGGGAGAGGAAACGGCCCCTGAGCCACCCGATGGAGTAGTTCGGCATTTTGCTGTTCGAGGACGGTGTTTCTTTGTTCTACAACTTCCAGTCATCTCATTACCTCCTCGAACCGAACATCATTATTTATGAATCGAGTAGACGCCATGGTTATTTGTTGAGTGAGAATAAAAGAGTTCTAAAGATGATAAGGAAAGAGAAAACTAACTTCGTTCCCACAAACGATGCCAATTATAGGTGTGAATTTTTGCTTACAACTTTTCTTGTCTTTTATTCATAGCCCTTAGGCTTTACTTTTACAAAAATTGAAGGGCTCATCATTCCTTAATTCTGGTGACCGTGCCCTTATATCTGTGGGGTCATGATCCATGACCCTTTTAACCACCCACTTTTCTAAAGTAGTGGGTTTGACAATTTGAATGGGTTTTTAGAAACATGGGCCTAAAATACATGGGTTTGTCAATACAATTTACTGAACTTGGGCCTGATAATTTTTACTATTTACACCTTGATATGTAAGTCTCTCTCTCTCACACACGAAAATGTCTCCCATCAAACCATTTCTGAAGCTAGAATGCTTATTACTTATTGATTAAACTTCTATATATAGAACATGACTATTTTTTCTTATTAAACTTGCAATTTTTTATTTTTATTTTTATGTTATGACAGAGACAAGGAGGTGGTACTAACTCGAAGAGAATTTTTTTTGTTGATTCTTCAACAGTGATCTATTGCCAAACAACTGAAAAAATCAAAAGCAGCAACAGGTTCTTCATCATCCTCAGCACCAAGAGTGAAAAAGAAAGTTGCAGCTAGAAGATAAGAAGAATTGGAGACACAACATCAACTGAAACAATTTTGCAACCAAATATGGTATTTAGTTATGCAATTTTTTAGTTCCAAATAATTAAAATTTGAACCTCAATTAATTATTTATGCATTTTTTTTTTTAAAACTTGTGTATTAGATTTCAATTTTTTAACTATACATATTTTTTTTGTTTCAGGATTCTCGTTGCACTTCAATTCCCCCAACAAGCAACAAGCTTTATTGATTTTTTGGATGGATGTTTAGGGCCTTTCTTTTGCATAGGATTTTGGCCTTTCTTTTGGAATATTTTTGGCTTAAATTTTAAGGCTCACCATTTTTGGGTCAAACTTGTTAATTAAACTTGTGTATGTTTGTTATGGTGATGAAACTTATGTAAGTAAGGTGATGAATGAGTATATGCAATCATGCATTGAAGAATTTTATTTAAGGTGTGGAATGAATGTTATATAGTTCGTAGTGATGGATGTCATGCCTATTTTCATTATTTTTTAAGTGTTTTTTTTTTTTTTGGATATTATGTAATATCATATGGATTTTTTTAGCAATTTCATCAAATATTGTTACACTTTGTTAGTAAGATATTTTATTTTATATTGAATACTAAGCAGTTAATAATAATAATAAAAAAATAATAATGATAACATAACAAACTCCATGTGATAATGTGAGACATAAGAAATTGGCAATTAGGGATATTAACATTAATAGCAAAGTTTTTGAAACTCAAAATTAAATCAAAGGGTATAGATGTCATTTCATATGAAAAAGTGGTCTAATATCATAAAAAAGTAATATTTTGGGTTGACTGGTCAAAAGTGGGGTGTGAAAAGCTAAAATCAAAATTTATATGTGACTGAAATAGTGTCAATGGGTGTCTCTGAAATTTGCCTATTTATTCCTTTAATAAATAGACTGGCAAGGAGTTACATATATGCAATTTAGAAGCACAACAACATTCAGATTCACCTCATAAAAAGGTCCAAAGCAAACTGTAGATTGCAGGTGTCACACATATTACAAAGCAGTCAAGCCTATTTATCTAAAACAGTGAAAACAATAAAAATGAGATTATAAACATATAAGGAAATACTATAACAACTCCAACAATTAAAGCACTACGTTAGAGAAACATAAACATACTTATCCAACACAATATTAGCAATGAAAATTAATATAAGGTGGAAAAAAAAACAGATTCAGAAACCACCACAGGACTGTTATCCTAGCCGGTTTGGTGTGTGTTCATGTTGCTTAACCTAACCAACCGACCCCTCATCGGAAATCACAGCACATATACAAACAAATATATATATATATATATATATATATATAACAACATGAATATATACATATGCATAAGCACACAATTATAGGACACACATCATTTGCATTGCCATCTCACTAATCCTATGTAGTTCGGGTTAAGTTAAGGAATTAACCCAAAGACAAAGTGATCAGCACATACAAAATATCATGTGTTTCGGCTCCAAATTATCCTAAAACCATGAAACCCTCTTAAAAATTTGCCATCAGTGTATTGCTAGGGATTTTCTTTCTCTTTCCTCCCTTTCACTCACTCTCTCTGAAATTGTAATTGAAGATGGTGGATTTGGCTCGTTAACAAAAGAAGCTTCAAGAATGTAACAGAGACTTCAATGTTTGTGGCATCATCATCAATCTCAAAGGCGACAATCTGACCCACTCGATCGCCAAAATCCCTGGCCCTATTGGTACTCCCTACGATGACGGCATTTTTGCCATCGATATCATTTTGCCTGGTATAGATACATACATATAGATATATGTTTATATACCCATGCTTGCAGTTTTACTTTTTCTTATTACATGTCTATAAATTTAGGGCTTTAATTGAATTTTTTTTACATGTCTACAAATTTAGGGCTTTAATTAAATTTTTGTTACTTTTCTTGTTTTTGTGTGAATTTTTTATATTCGAATGTAGCTGAAAACTATTCATTTAGGAATGTAGGTTTAGGGTTTTGAATCACTGCCCATTCTTCAATTTCTGCGCATATTATAGTGTGATTTTGGGATCGACCTCAGCCTCTCTGTGACGGAACTTATGGATCCCGCTCGTTCCATTTGAGATATCGTTTAATATATACACACATATATATTTTTCATATATATACATACGTTATATCACCATGTGTATCTGATTTTTGTTGCTTCGAAGAACCAATTTCAGCCCTAGAGTCGTTCAATTTCGTCACCTATGGAGTTTCTCATGGCTCAATTTTCAATTTTTGTTGGGATTTAGTTATGAATTCCGAATACCCCTCTCTCGATTTTGTCTTTCTTTCTTTTTTATTTACTTGGTTGAATTTGCAATCTGAATGACCCTAATCGAGTTTGCTTTTGTTTTTAATTTTTTTTGGTTTCATGTTGAACTGGGTTTTATCTCCTAAGTTGTTTCTATAGGGTTTTGATTGAATTCACGAGTTGATCAGTCCGAACTAAGTTAAGATAAGGTCAGAATTGATGTTGGATTTGGTCTTTCAATATTGAATGTACATGCCTACTGTATTTCTTATAGCTTTGAGATGCTTCTGAAAATTATAACCCAGAAACAATAAATTTATGCTTTGATTGGGTGTACTTAAATAAGGGTTATAATAGTATATACTTATTTCCTTTCGAGGTAATTAAATTAGCATAATAGATGTACATAATTTTTTTTATCATATTCTCATGTATATGACTTCTTGTGGTCTGTTTTCTGTCCATATCAAGTGAATTTTCTTTATTTATTTTTTCTGAATTCTGATGGATACTGTTTGGTTATTGACAGATGAGTTCTCTGGATTCACATAGATAGTTCGGACTTCGAGTGAACTTCATTGTTGATGCAAGGCTCCTGATTCTGCTCCGGAAAAAATTAACAAATTAATTGGAAATTTGCTTCTTGCTGGAGGTTGTATTGAAACTGAGGTGGTATAGATATTCAGAAGTGATATATAACTTACATTCCATCTTATTGTTTATCGGTTATATATATATAACATTATATTTTTACATATACATTGAAACATAATATAGGAAACACATCCTCTGCATTGCCCATCTCACTACATCCTATGTAGTTCGGGTTAAGTTAAGGAATTAACCCAAGGGCAAAGTGGTCAGCACAGACAAAATATCATGTGTTTCGGCTCCAAATTCTCCGAATACCATGAAAACCTCTTAAAAATTTAAATCACACATAAAGGCAGACACACCAAAACCATCATCTACCCTAGAACACCCTCTCGTCGCCTCTCCCACAAACCCATAGATCGCCTCTCTCGCCTCTCTCTCCTAAGAATTTGTGATTTTCGGTTTCTTCTCTTCAACTCTTCAACGATATATATATATACACACACACACATATTTTGGTAGATCTGGAAGACTAAGGAGAGAAAAGTCGAGATCTGGTACATCTTCTTCTTCTCGTTTGTTGTTTTACCGCCATATATATATATATATACATATATATTGTTCCTTCTATACATAATAAAGAGGATATTGATGATTATTGATAGCTTTATGATTTCTCCCATGTAATACAAATTCCACTCTGTATTTTGCTAGGCAGAAAGAGGATATTGGTGATTATTGACAGCTTGAGGCAGATTCGTACAAGGTACTATAGGTTCTTCTTCTCTGTAATGCATATGTAAATGTTTTGCCGCACTTTGGGGATAAACTTTTTGTTTTTTGTTGTAGTTGTGATAAGCTTGAAATTTTACATGTGTTTCTCTGTATAAATAGTGATATCTATCTACTTTTCTATAAATGCATATGTATATCGTTGATTTCGACGAGCTATAGCCATGATTTTTGCCTAATGTCTGCGTTTCTTCTGAAAATCTTGTGGTTTTTCAGGTTCAGAAAGCTTTTTTTTTTTTTTAGGGTTCAGTAGGTTTTAGGTCAGCGATTTTGATATAGATTTCCTAGATTAGGATTCATTAGTGTTTATAGAGTTTAATTTTTATTATATGGGTTTGTTTCATTCTCTGCGTTTTTGTTGAGTTTAGATATTTGGTCTAGTTCTATAATTTATGCCATTTTGATAACTAGGTTCATGAACTTCTGATAGAACTTGGAAGTGATTTTGGGGAATTGGAGGTGGGACTTTAGTACGAGTCTACTGGATGTTTGATTATCACATGCTGAGTAAAAATTTTCAGTTTAGAATCAAACATCTAATTGTAGAAAATTTTCAAAGAATTACAATAATAATAAAAATTTCCAACTCATATATATTGTTCTAGTAGCTGGGATATAAATTAATTGCATTGCTATATATTGTACATTGTTTCTACTTTGTTTTTGTTTTTATATTGTTCTTGGAGCCCTTTAGTACTATTTAGTTTATGTCTTGAGGTACATTGCTAGATTTTATAATTTTATAGTTTCAATTTGTTCATTGGTAGCACAAGTATGAAATTATTGGTTTTTAATTTATTCTTTGTTCTTGGAGCCCATGTGTGCATTGCAGATTTCTGTTTTCATATGCATTGAATGACCAAATCACTAATTTGAAACCCATAGATCGAATTTGAAACTGTTTTCATATGCATTGAATGACCAAATCACTTTAGTTTTTCAGGTTAGTGAATCATTTCTGTCAAGAAAAAATATAAATGCAGATAAAAATAAATTAGTTCAACAGCTAAGAAATGTTAATAAAGAGTAGCTTATAGAAAACTTCTTCATTCAGGGTTCCAAAATATGGCTAACAAAATATCCACATAGGAGTTAGACCATGGAAACCAAAGGAACTGGCGGCCAAGTAGTCTAGGTGCCAAGTTTGAATAATGGATTAAACCTACTTTAACAACTAGACCGACCACACTTAACCAAAATAGATTAAACCTCTGAGTTTCTTTTCTTTTCCTTTTTTCATAAGCTTATTTAAAATGATAAGAGTTAAAAAAAGAATACTGAATAAGGATAAGAGTTAAAAAAGAATACTGAAGGATATTGAATACGGACGTGTAATCTTTTCCAACTGCCTTCATGAGCAGATCAACACCTGAGAAACAGAGTAATAAAATAAACCATATTTCAGGCATAAAACATGTACAAATTTTGGAATGGGGAAGCACACAGGTATAAAACTGTCAAATTTTAGCATCAGCAGAATAAAACTCCTTAACTAATATGTAAACCATCACACAGTACAGTCTGTGATGGTGTTATCTCAGTGATTTTCTAACCACTTTATTCTAAGGGATTTTCTTTCCTACAACGTTAGCTGCTGTGTATAATATCATTAACTTAGAATAGAACTCAACAAAAGTCGGATTATTCCATTTTTAAAGGTTAAAACTTAGTTGTAAGCATTTAAATTACAGAAATCGCAACAGTACTACTACCTTCATAAACTTTTTTCTAAGATTCATCCGATTGTTTGGCAAAAACACAATTAGAGGTCATAGAAATAGCAAGCATACACAGTAGTAAAAAAAGCATTAAGAGCTTTAGAATAACAATTGGCCTCTGTTATGTCTTCTTTACTCTAATCCTTACTGGGCTTTGGTGTGGGTCCTTTAACTGAACGTTCAAATCTATTCGCTAGAGTGATCATGACCTTTGCATGACAATGTTTGGGAAAGACTCTAGTCCCAGTTTTCAATAGTTATAGTTAGCTCCATAGAACAACACTGGTCATGATATGAATCCACCTTCCTTAACACTATCCATGATCCCGACCTTTTCACGAATAGATTTGGGAAAGACCCTCATCCTAGCTTTTCAGTATCTATAGTTGGTTTCATGGAAGACCGGTTACGATATGAATCCACCTTCCTTGATGTTATCCATCATACCCTGAAATTAAGCAACATATGCTGATACTAAATGAAAAGAATATAGGACTGTGATCATAGATTCTGATTACAGCTCCACTAGGCCTCAGCTAGGTCTACAGGGGAAGGTTGAATAGGTCTCAATTCAGTTTTTAACTAAATTTAACAAACTTCCAAATTGTAAGAAAATTACCAAAAAAAAAATAAAAGTAAAAGCTAATTAACGTGTAGACACATGATCTTCGTTCCATTTATAAACTCCATCATGCATGGGAATATATAAACACTAAATATGTATCAATTACATACAAAAAAGTAATGATTTTCACATAGTAAAAACCATGGGACTTGACCAGGCAGATCAAAAGCCACTAATTAAGAAAGAGGCCTACAAGTAAGTTACAAGATACTCCCTAGAATCATTTAGTCCTTCTGAGCTCAAACATACAGAATAACTCCCTAGACCCTATCAGTAGATTCAGTGAGAAACTCGCACCTCACACAATTTGTTTCCTCAGAAATTCCTAATTTCCCTTTTTTGTACTTTACGCTTCTGTGTGTTTAAACTTGTTGAATGGCATTGAAACCCCTAGTACTCAACCATAAATTGACAAACTCACCATGCTAGATCTGTGATGAATATGAAACAATCAAACGACAAATACTCTAGCAAGCAAAGATCACTAGAATTGCATATACTGCAGAATGTCTGGATGCTTTCATGCATTGTGCTTAGCTTTTTCAGAACGGTGGGTGCCTTAAATAGTGTTTAGAGTAAAAAAAGAAATTACTGAGATTTTGAGCGAGTCAAAAGGAATTAATATTCATCCTAAGAAAAGATAAAGATGATAACCATGAGGATCCTCGCGTGACAACATTTGTGCCGTACATGCATACAAAGGAGGTATTCATATATAACATCAATGATTTGAGAAAATTGAAGAACCAAAATAATAATAAAATAAAATGAATAAGGAGAGATGAGTGCAAATCGGAAGAACAAACCTCTGTTATTCTCTCTGCAATTTTACTGACAACTTCGCTCTGTAATTGCTTCCTCCTTGATTATATAGGGCTTGACAACTTGAAACCCTAAAAGCACGAATTCATATCATCACATATTAATAGATCTTAAAAATTAAAGCAAACAAATAAGAAATGGGAAGATCATAAAGGGTTTAGATCCACCTATAGCTCAATTCATAGGTAGAAGAAGAAAGCCCCAACAGTTGAAACCCTCTCTATGTCACCGACGACATATGATGAGTAAAATGGAAAAGAGTTGGGGTTTATCATATCTAAATATCAAACCACGTAGTTGAGGTTCACTTAATGAGAGTTGGTCCCACCAAATAAGGCATACAAAAATTTGTGGCGCTATATTTCCCTCCTCTTGAATTTTTGTGACAAAATTAGATAGACCGTCCTTAAAAGTAGGGTTAATAGATACGGGTTTTAGACTGTCTTTAATGGAATGTCCTTAAAGACTCGTTTTCTTGTAGTGTTTGTTTCGACTTTAATATATATTTATTCGAATTTAAATTGGAACAATTCGGATGTAATTGATAAAATCCTCAATTCAAAGTACCTAAATTGGACCAATTCGGATGTAATTGATGAAATCCCCAATTTAAAGTACCAAAATTGGATCAATTCGGATATAATTGATGAAATCCCCAATTCAAAGTACCTAAATTGGACCAATTCGCCTATAATTGATGAAATCCTCAATTCAAAGTACCAAAATTGGACCAATTCGGTACCAACATTGGACCAATTCGGATGTAATTGATGAAATCCCCAATTCAATGTGCCAAAATTGGATAAATTAGGATATAATTAATGAAATTCCCAATTCAAAGTAGCTAAATTGGACCAATTCGGGTGTAATTGTACTCCAATTGGACCAATTTAGATGTAACTGATGAAATCCCCAATTCAAATTACTCCATTTGGACCAATTCGGATGTAATTGATGAAATCCCCAATTCAAAGTACCAAAATTGGACCAATTCGGATATAATTGATGAAATCCCCAATCCAAAGTACCAAAATTGGATCAATTCGAATGTAATTAATGAAATCCCCAATTCAAAGTACCTCAATTGGATCAATTCGGATGTAATTGATGAAATCTCCAATTCAAAGTACCAAAATTGGACCAATTCGGATGTAATTGATGAAATCCCCAATTCAATATACCAAAATTGGATCAATTATGATATAATTGATGAAATCCCCAATTCAAAGTAACTAAATTGGACAAATTCGCCTATAATTGATGAAATTCCCAATTCAAAGTACCTAAATTGGACCAATTCGGATGTAATTGATGAAATCCCCAATTCAAAGTACCAAAATTGGATCAATTATGATATAATTGATGAAATCCCCAATTCAAAGTACCTCAATTGGACCAATTTGGATGTAATTAATGAAATCTTCAATTCAAAGTACAAAAATTGGACCAATTCGGATGTAATTGATGAAATCCCCTATTCAAAGTACCTAAATTGAACCAATTCGGATGTAATTGATGAAATCCACAATTTAAAATACCAAAATTGGATCAATTAGGATATAATTGATGAAATCCTCAATTCAAAGTACATAAATTGGACCAATTCGCCTATAATTGATGAAATCCAGAATTCAAAGTACCTAAATTAGACCAATTCGGATGTAATTGATGAAATCCCCAATTGAAAGTACCAAAATTTGATCGATTAGGATATAGTTGATGAAATCCTCAATTCAAAGTACCTCAATTGGACTAATTTGGATGTAATTAATGAAATCTTCAATTCAAAGTACTAAAATTGGACCAATTCGGATGTAATTGATGAAATCTCCAATTCAAAGTACCTCAATTGGACCAATTCGGATGTAATTGATGAAATTCCCAATTCAAATTACTAAAATTGGACCAATTCGGATGTAATTGATGAAATCCCCAATTCAAAGTACCAAAATTGGATCAATTAGGATATAATTGATGAAATCCCTAATTCAAAGTATCTCAATTGCACCAATTCGGATGTAATTGATGAAATCCCCAATTCAAAGTTCCTTAATTGGATCAATTTAGATGTAATTGATAAAATCTCTAATTCAAAGTACCAAAGTTGGACTAATTCGGATGTAATTGATGAAATCTCCAATTCAATGTACCAAAATTGGATCAATTCCCCTATAATTAATGAAATCCCCAATTCATAGTACCAAATGAAATCTCCAATTCAATGTACCAAAATTTGACCAATTCGCCTATAATTGATCCTCAATTCAAAGTTCCAAAATTGGACCAATTCGCCTATAATTGATGAAATCCCCAATTCAAAGTACTAAAATTGGACCAATTCGGATGTAATTGATGAAATCCTCAATTTAAAGTACCAAAATTTGACCAATTTGGATGTAATTGATGAAATCTCCAATTCAAATTTCATTATTTGGTAGTTATTAATTTAATAAATTATGTAATTATTTAATTTGTAAAGTTTATATAATTTTAAAAGTGTGAGTGCAAGTCGATAAAAGGGCTTAATTTTAAAGGCTTCATTTGTTGGGTCGCTAGCCGAACCATATAAGCCTCTCCCATTTAGCTATTGGGCTTAAAGCAGTCTCGTTTGTTCCAACGAGCATTTTACTGGGATTAAAGCGGACTCATTTGTTCTAGAATCCCATTTAAATGGTCTTTCTTTGAATGCTTATTTAATTTGTCCATTTAATTTATTATATATTATACTATATATATTTCCCCTACGTAAACATCAAACAGAAAAAATTTATGTAATATGAATTTTAACATCAAATAATTGATTAACTTTAAACAATTTACCAAAATTAAGTACTAGTATTAACAAAGGATTCATGTAATAGGAATAAATAATGATATAGGTTCATGAGTCTAAACTTGAAGTTATGTGTTGGTTACATCAACTAACACAATTTATCAACTAACACATGCAACACTTCAAATGAAATCCCCAAATGAAAGTAGTGAAATTGAATGAAATTAGGCGAAATTGATAAAATCCCCAAATTAAAGTAGTGAAATTGGGGGAAATTTACCAACGCATCTTTGGTGCAATGGTATAACCTCACCCCCCAATTGGAGAAGTGAGGGGTTCTAGCCTTCTAGGAGGCATTGTGGGTGTGGTGTGTGAGTTTCTTACCATTAAAAAAAAAATTAAAAATATAAATTGGTGGAAATTCATGATATTTCCAACTTTGCAATTAGAAATTTTTTTGGGCATAAATTATTATTATTTTTTGTTTATAGTAAAATATTTCTCTATATATATATAAAATCTAATTTGTAATTCAAAATATTTTATATATTTCGGATGTAATTTTTTTTATATTTTATCCACATTGGTAGTTTAGTTAAAAATAGTGATGCATTAATTTTTTATTTCGACATAAATTAATTTTTTTCCATATAAAAAAGAAATTAAAAGGCAAAAAAAAATCTCATTTGTAGTTCAAAATACTTTTTAAATTTCACACTTAATTTGTAGTTCAATTTTTTTTTAATTTATATTTTACCCTAATTATATAAGAAAATAGATTTTGGCATAAAAAAATTCCATTTATCAGTAAACACCCTCACTCCTATCGGGGGCAGTTTTGTCCAAAATTGTAGAGAAGGGGGCTAGTTGATACAATTTGATAACGATATGGGTATTTTTTGAAATATAGGGGGTTAGTTGATCCATTTTAAAACTTTAGGGGGGTTTACTGATAATAGGCCCTTTTATAATTATAGAAGTTCTCTATTATTTTTGAAATTTATTTGCCTCAAGATTAACCCCTCCCTGTTGGTTAGGAAAAATCAAAATTCTGAAAATGTTGGAAAGAAATACGATCAAGTTTCAACCTCTTGGGCTACTAAAAGCATCTCATCATACAAAAAAAATACCAAATTAATTTTTTTGTTTTTGATTCTCTGTGTCTGCACTCTAAAAAAAAAAGGGTTTAATACACAGATTAACAGGTTAGTTCTACTCAAACTCCATAGTTGCTACATTTGTGAAAGTACTAAAAAATTCAAAATTCGCCATACAACAATAAACACACGAAAAATAAATAAAACAAGCCCGTTTAAAAATTTAGAGATGGTCCATTACATTTATCACGACCGCACATTTCACTTATTCCTCTTGCTCTGCCTCCTCCAGCCATTTTACAAAGGGCTCCAAAGCCTTCACAAAGGTTTTGCCTATACCATTTACAAACAACATATAATAATCAACAAATTAAGCAGTTCGAGGGACATGAATGTGGCATTAAAGAAACATTTACTAATGTGTCAACCAACTTCAGATACACAAGATCGATTCGAAAAACAAATCACCAGCAGTGTTAATAGTTTTGTTTTTCCTATTATGATAGTTGTCACATTTTATATCACACATGAGTAGCTCCCTTAAATGAAGTGCCCTTTTTGGTAACAGATAATGAACTTCAGATCAAATCACGTACTACTATCCAACTCCGAAGTTTTCTTTTAATTACTATATGCATATACCCAATATGGATTTATACATGCCTTTCTTTTCTATTCACCAGCAATCATTAGCTTGTTTAGTCTAGAGGCACAAACAACACTGGATTATAGAATTTACAGCCTGCAGATAAGAGACTTCAGTTGTCGAATTTATATCCATATATATATATATATATATATACACATCATACATGTTGAACACACAATAGACACAAAATTCAAGTACCCAGAGAAAGTTTTGAACTTTTCTAAGGTTGAACATCCACAGAAATTAGCATCAACTAGCTATACTACTGATTGAAAAAAAAATAATCAATTACTACGAATTGAGAGTTGACAGAAAAAAAAAAAATTCTCTGTATTTTGGTGCGTAACGGTTTGGAAGGTTCCTTTCGGGTTCACGTCATCTGATTCTGCTAAACTGCATAGAGCTCTGCATATACAGTGTACATGTATATGTATATGTGCATATACAAGTCTTGTTTGAATTTCTCCCAAGTTGGTGCCTTTTTCAGAGAGAGAATATGATGGGTTTTAACTGAATTGTGCTAGTTCAGATGGGTTTGAGAAATTTCAGATTCAGATTTTGAAGGGGTAATTATAAGCTGTTATGGTATTTTTTAAATTTGTTCTTGGTATTTCTTTTGAAAATTTTCTATACATATCTCTCTGGGTGTTTTTATTTATTTATTTATTTTTGTGCTGCTATTAAAAAAGTTTGGGTGAATTCATTATGGGTTACCAATAATGAGCCCGTGTCTGTTTGTGTTTGTGTTTTTTTTTCTTTTTGCTTTTTTTCCACTTTTCTCTTGGAACAATTTGAAGTATGCTATTCTATGTTATTGAATGTAGAGTTCACAGTTCGGTTACAGAAAAATGCATCTCCATTTCTCTCCAGTACTAAAAATATATCCAATTTGATTCTCTAGTTTGGGGATAAGGTTGTGTTTGTTTCTCCTGTTATTTGTTTATTATATAAACACAGAAAAAAAAGGTTAAAATTTGCAGGTTAATAGGGGAATCTTAGTATATGGGATTGTTAGAAAATAATGACAAATTTGGAGGCCCTTTCAAATGATTACTAGCTCTTCAACTTCAATTGATAACCTATCTTTTTATTTAACTGCAAGTACTAACTGTTTTCATTTTGCAAGAATTCACTGCTTAGGAGAATTAGCATACTAATGGAGGAAATTGAGATAAGTGAAGTACGCGTCGCAGTAGCAATCAATGGAAACAGAAACAGTAAATATCTAGTAAAACGGGCATTGGAGAAATTCGTCAAAGAGGACAAGGCTGTGTTCAAGTTGTTATATCAGATTGGTTCTTTTAAGTACCAAAATCAAATTAATCTAAATATATACACATACCCTCTGTATGATAATACAACCCGGAAAGCCCCAATTTCCTTCAACAAGAAAACCCTAATTTCAAACCCAAAATTGAAACAACCAGACCATGAGCTTTCAAGAACAGATTTATCACATAGCTATACATATATACACATATACATATATATTTCCACCCAAATTCCAAATCCAGCACAGTAAAGAAATCGCAGAGAGAGATCGAACTAACCTTGAACGCGTTCGTAGAATAAGGGTAGCGTTTGTGATGAGAGAGGCGAGAGGAGTTTGTAGAGAGAGAGAGGCGAGAGGAGTTTGTAGCGACTAGGGTTTTTGTGATGAGGGAGAAGCTTTCGGACTTGCTTTCGGCTTTGGGGAAATGAATATTTGCTTACAAAACGTTTCTCTCTCCTCATATATTTTTGTCTCTGTGTACAAATATTTTTAGGGGTAAAATAGGAACCACACTGCCCAAAATTAAATATTAAATAAAATACATATATAATATCTAACCAGGTTAGACTCTTTAGACAATTTCTTTCCACAATTCTAATATTCATACATACATATGAATATTGATGAGATAACTTGCTCCCAAAATGAAAATTGCTACAATCCTGTCAAAACCCCACAAATACTAACATAAATGTACTCACCAAAATAGTAGGAATCTATTGAACATCTGAAAAAGGATACATATTAAAATAAATAACCTTCGGCAATTAATCAATAAATGTGGATGAACTACTATTTCCAACAGTTTCTGATTCATTAAAATGCCAGCAAAAACCCTAATTATTTTGGGAATCGCGATTTAATGATCATATAGAGTAATTGGAGTTATTGTTTTCTGGATTTTAATTTCCTTTGAATCAAAATTTCTTGGGAAACAAACGAGCCGTAATTCTAAGTAAAAACAAAAGTGATGATTGACCTTGAGAGAAAAAAGAGCGCGCTCAATGTGTTCGTGGGAAAGCCTTCGCAAGGCGACTTCGTTTCTTGACCCTTTGGGCTTCAGAGAGACTGGCCGGAGTTGAGCAACAGCCCGCGAAGGCGGTTCTTGTTCTCGGCCGAAATCTCGAGTTTGGGACCGGAATGAGACTGTCTTCCATGTGTGTGTCTATGTGTGTGTGAGTGTGTGTCTTTGAGTGCGAGAGAGTTCAAAGTGAAGAGAAGAAAAAGAAAGAAAACCGTGTCTATATAAATGTGTGTGCGAGTCTGTGAGAGAGTGTTTGTGTAACTTGGAGCTAAAGAATTGTGACCGTTGAGAAGGTCCTTGTAAGTTGTAGCCCAAGAATTGTGACAACGGCTAGGGGATGCCCAAAAATTATGACGACCGTTGGACTTGGGTTTTATTTTTAAAAAATTTCAAAAGAATTTACCCAACCTGCTTTAGATTATACTTGTAGGCCAGGAGTTATAATTGTTGAGCCTAGGTGAACTTGCAGCGCTCAAGAATTGTGATTGTACCAGATGCCTTTTGTCTCATGGTATCACATTTTTTCCTAAAAGAAGAGGTTAGGGGTTCGAGCCCTATGAGCTCATGTGGGGTTATGTATTTGTGGGTATGTGAGCATTTTATCATTGTAAAAAAAAAAAAAAAATGTGATTGTGGGGTTTGGGTCTTATTTTAGAAATTTAAAAAAGAAATGAGATCACATATATTTTTACTAATAATGATAATAGTGGTGTAAGTTGAAGTCCATTATAAATTGAAGGGTAAATTACATTTCAATGTCCTCGAGATATGATATATTACACTCGCACCCTCTGTTATTGGAATAATTATAGTTTCACCCGTTTTAGTTTATCAACGTTCAATTCAGGTGACCGAATCTGTGAAATGAATTATCTGCACATGACTATTTTTCATATCTTTGCATTTAGTTAAGCGTATTCTAGACATTTCACCTCTGAAAAACTGATAATGCAAGTGTTGACTGAGTTTGACCCACGCATGAAGTTCAACTAAGGGAGGTATTGGTTACAACTTACAAACTTAAGAAGGTCTAGCTGTAATTATCTAAACAACAGGGTATGCGGGTGTAATATACTATATATTGAGGGGTGTAACTATAATTTGCCCTAAATTGAATGAGTTTGCCCGTGTAAGCTAGCCTCATTCAAACAAAAACAAAATAGCGGGGCAAATGTCACTAAACATTAAACCAAAAATTAACTATTTTAAGATTTTCTTCACACTCTTTAAGTGCCTAAAACACTTGATGCGACAACAATTTCCTTTCATATCAATAATTTGTTTTGGGTATCACTCTTACATCAACAGAAAAAAAGGCAAATTAAAAATATAGAATGTACTTATATGAGTAAAATTAATTTATAAAAAAAATTAATTTACCTTTATGATTTCACTTTTTTTCGGTAAATAAACCATTTTATAAATAATAAAAAGAAACATACACTGAGGAAGAACAAAACAGGAAAAATGCCCAAAGAGGTAAAATAAGATTGTGGTAAGTACAACATTCAAAAGAGACCTAACCCTAATTTGGTGACAAAAACGGATGCCTTTGTGAAGGGATAGCAGTTTCCTCATACTCTTCATCTCTCTCTTCGTTCTTCATCAATCAATCCTAGATCCAACCATTCCATCGCCAGATCTTCAATCCTTTGAAGGGAAGCATGAATCCAGATCTTCAATCCCTTTAGCGAAAAGGTTCTCGTTCATGTTGATGATGTTGTTTTATAGCCATCACTCACGCCCAACCCCTTTGTTCGTTCTTCATCTTATTCCTTCATCAAAACACAATCCTGTAACCTGAGCCCTAATCTTGGTTGCCATTTCAGATCAGGGTTCCCATGAGGGGTCTTTCAACTCTTCTCTTCATTACATCCTCATTTCAGATGTCTTTCCCATAATGATGATGATTATGATGCCCCACAGATCAATACATGTCATCTCAACAACACCTCAAACTTCCAATCAGACTGGCAGGGCGATTGGTCCTATGGAGGCTGGGGTCTATGGAGAGGGGGGAAGGGATAATTGCAGTGGTGGCAAAGGAGACGGGGTAGGTTGAGTCAATCAGCAGCATCGCAGGTTGAGGTTGGGTTGTGAACATTACAAGAAATTCGGCTTTTAAAGACGGTCCAAACTGTCGCTAAAAGTCAAAAAAACCATCACTAAAAGCTTCCAAAGACCGTGCCTAAATCTAGCGTTACTAATAGTTTTACTGTAGCTAATACCATAGTATTAGGGACGGTTTCCGGTTCTTATTGCTTACTAACTGTTACTAAAAGATAGTTTTTTTTTTAATATTCTATAGCCTTTTGTGACACTGAAAATTGTCGCTAATACCCCATTTTTGTTTTTTTCTTCATTAAATTTCTTGTTTTGTTTTTTTGTTTATACCCCCTCTTTATGAAAAAGAAATGCACAAATATAAGCAACTTCATGAAATATTAAATGCACATAAAAAAAATGTAATCTATATATTAAATATTCAACAAATCAAACAGCTTAATTATTCTCAATATCTCAATACAAATAAAAACATAAATACACTCAAATATATCAATACATTCGAAAAAAAGAATGCAATTCAAGTGGTGATGGTGGTGGTTTTGTTGTACAATAATCTCCTGCACTTGCAACAATTCCGTCTTAATGGATAGTTATTTTTGCACCCGCCTCTGCATCATTTCAGTTGCACTGGTACCATAGTAATTTAGAGAAAGTGAAGACTTCTTAATCAAATCATCCTGCAGTGAACGTCAATAAATTAAGAATTGAGACGGAAGTAAGGCGCATTAGTTGTTAGAGAAAACCTACAATCCAGAAATAAATTTTTATGAACATACAAACCTAACAAAAATTATCTCATAGAAGTAAACAAAATGCATTTAATTTAATTCACAATCATCTCAATAGTAACTAGTAGGCAGATTAGGCACAGGGGAGATAAATTTCAACTACTTACATATATTAGTCTTTATCATAATATTTAAACACTACAGTTAGAGGTACTTAATAAAAACAACTAGAGATTCATCTCTGTTATAAGAGGAAGTAGAGACTCACATTTCGGGATAAGGTCTACAATCCTTTTAAGTTTACGGAGTTGCAAAATAAGTAGAGGTAGCAATGTGATTCTTTGCGCCAAAGTGGATGAGCAATTATTATCCACCTGGAAAATCAACAAGACAATGTCTGTATATTTATTGTCTGCTTGGTTCTTTATTTCAAGTTAAAAGAAACATATGATAACATAACATTTATCTATAAGTGATGAAAAAATTGTTATTGAAAGATCTTCTATGATTGAAGGTTGTACCCTCTGCATCCTATCTAAAAGGTCAAACATGCACTAAATTCTATAATTGTATTTGATTGTCATGGTATATAATTCTAGAATAAATTAAATCAATAACGTTAATGTCCAAGTAAAATTAAACAGATAACAAAAAGTGTGACAAATATATTATGTAAATCCCAGGACATGCTTCTTAATAATCAAATATGATGCATAAGAGCTCTTAAAACAGAGAGATTGTGGGAAAAAAATCTACAGATCGCTTACTAAAAAAATAACTCCATAGTTTTTCACCTTATATATAGTTTGAATAACTATCGCACTCTATCAATAACAACAATAAGCTTTACATAAAATTCAAACCTAAACCATCATATATAGGGAGTTCCTCAAATAACATGAACATTGAATTTTATGTTGTAAGAGAAAAGTTAAATCAACATAAATTAAATAATTTGAAGATAATAACATTCAAATTTCGGTCATAACAATTGAATAAAGACCCAATTTGCAATATATTTTCCACTAAAACTAACAAATTCTCTGGAGCAAGTACTAACGTTTCAATTGAACCAACCAAACAATTTTACAATAAAGACCCAAAATTGATTACTGCCCACAAAGTCATCCAAATTTCAAAAATCCACAATAACAACAATCCCCAAGTAAAGATAAAACATGACAAGCTCTAAAAAAAATATAACACTTCTATGCTCTTTAAATCAACAATAACCAATAAGAAAACCGGATACCTCTCAAGAAATTGTATTGGGCATCGTAAACAACAAGATATTCACGAGTTCTGTTGCTCTTGGTTTGGATGGTCGAGAGAAGAGATCAACTCTTCAACAAGAATTTCTACTTCAATTTGTAACGGGAGATCTGTTGCGGAATCTTGCGTCTACAATAGATCTGATGAGTAAATTTAAAGAAAATATGAAATAGAAAAATGTCGATCTTATATCAAGGAAAATAAAAAATTGAACGATTGGCACAAAATTTATGATTTGTTAAAGAATAAACGATTATATATAGAGAGAGGGGAGGATAATTTGAAGATTAGGGAAGAGCACCTATAGAGAGATAGGGAGGCGCACTTGAAGCTTGAGGAATAACAGATGTTGAAAGAGAGAAAGGGGGAGGTGTCTATGGAGAGAATATTGAAAAAACTAGGGTTTGGTATACACGTAGGATGAAACGACCATGTTTCCCCTTTCCTTAGATATACTTTTATTTTTTCTTTTTTTTCTTCTCAAATAATAATCTTTTTTAAAATTTGTGACACTAAAGGTTGGCGCTAAATTTGCCGCGGTTAACTTTTTTGAGAACGTCAAGGCTATTCGTGACGGTATGTTATTTAGCGTCACAAAAGAGCTATTTTTAGTGACAATTTTTTGAACTGTCCTTATAAGACCATGACTAAAGACCTTATTTCTTGTAGTGGGAGGAGGGTGAATCATTTGCTAGATTATTGAGAAGGGAATAAATGGATTCATGTGGGTGATTTCATGAAAGGAATATGGTAAGTTCCAGTCCTGGGCAATACTTGCAGCAAAGGGGCAGGAGCATGGTTTAACAGAAAAAGCCTCAATCTCACAACATCAATTATTGCATTGAAGTTCACTTGATGAGGTAAGGACTTATCCTTAAATATGCGATTATTTCTTTCTCTCCATATATGAAATACAAAACTTACTAGAGTAAGCTTCCATATTAGAACTCTGCTTTCCCCCAACTTTTTTTTCCAATTAGATGAGGCCTAAAGTAGGAATTTTTTCCAAGTATCAGAATATGTATAAAATCTTCTGCCAATAGACACAGGACGCTTAGTCACGTCACTACTACAAAAATTATTTGTTGCAAGGAGGGTAAAAGACTGAAAGACAAGAGGGATTGCATTATTATTAAACATATGACAGAGACCAGGACCGAATGTCGTGTCTGCCTTCATTTAAGTTATGATAGAATTGAAGAACATTTGTTCGTAGACGATTTTTTTGAAAAACACAATCACGAATTGGTCAAGGGTGATTGTACAGAGTTCTTGCGATCTCAAAGAAATATTGGTAAAGCACAAGTTTGTGAGATTGAATTGGCAGAAGACTGTGGAATACCAGTCGGTCCATCATTTGATCTTATGGCGAAAGATGCTGGCATAACTAAGGCTTTGGGATTTACAAGATTGGATGTTAAGAATTTATTGAGAACAATAAGACAGAAGCAACAATAATTTAGGGAGGCAACGTGCATATTAACATATTTTAAGAGCCAGCTTCTACACAACCTATTTTTCTTTTATGACACGCAACTAGACTGTGAAAACTTGATGGCCAACATATTTTGGGCAGACGCCCGGATGATCATAGTCTACTCTTTGTTTGGTGATGTTGTCACTTTCGACATGACGTATAAAGTGAATAATGCTCATCGGCCATTAGTAGTTTTTGTTGGCTTGAATCACCACAGAGAAAGTGTGATATTTGGCACTGCGTTGATGTATGATGAGACAATCGATTCATTTATTTGGTTGTTTGAGAGCTTTCTAGCAACAATGAGTATGAAAGCTCCAAATACAATTCTGACCGACCAAGATGCCGCGATGAACAAAGCTATGGAAATAGTGATGCCCGAGACAAAACATTATTTGTGTATATGGCACATCATACAAAATGGTTTGAAGCATCTTGGTCATGTTATTTACGTCGACGTTGGTATTAAAAGTGTTTTGTTCCAGTTTATGAAGTGTGTTGATGATGAAGAGTTATTTTTATCATAGTGGAAGTACATGTTGGATGACTTCGATGTTACGAAAAATAAATGGTTGTCAGATTTGTTTGAACTAAAAATAAAATGGGCAAAGTGTTATGTCAAACATCATTGGTGGGCGGGTATGAGAACCACACAACTTAGTGAAAGTTTTAATTCTCAAGTGAAACGATTCTTGAGATCGGATCACTACATTCCTGATTTTTTAAAGCAATTTAAGAGATTGGTAAGCCACTTACGACTTAATGAAAATCACTATGAGTTCGATTTGTGTAATAAGTTATCGATAATAACATTTCACTCCCCAATGATACAACAAGCTGGAAAAATCTTCACCAGACCAATATTCGAGTGATTTCAAAAGCATTTTCTAAGGTCAATCAATGCGTATATCGGCAAGAACATTATCGATGAAGGTGGAGAGTTGAAATATATTGTTGTCGTTGTTGAAGGGCATCAATCAGATCAATGTGTAAGGATGATTAAAACAACTAACTAGTTAATTTATCATTGTGGGAAGTTCGAAATGGAAGGAGTTCCATGTTGTCATGTGATAAAGATTTTAAGAGAGGTCTTGCATGAAACTGAAATTCTGATGGAATATATTTGTAATCGATGGACCCGAAATGCTAGAGATGAAACAATACATGACATCATTGGCAATGTAGTCGAAGCAGATGCAAATCATCAGGAAGCTGTTCGGTACAAAAACTTGTGTCATTTAGCGACTCGGCTAAATGTTCCTGCAACAGCAAGTGAGAAAGATTATCTTTTAGTCCTCAAAAACTTTGAGAGCATGCTTAATTATGTAGATAAAAGAGATAAGACACCGAATGACCTAACTTCAAATGATAGAAATCCCGTTGATGAACAAAACATAAGCACAACTATTTTGAAAAATAAGGATGCTTGGCGAAGACAGAGTAAAATATGTAGAGATAAGCCAGGGTACGAGGCTTCAGCAGCAAATAAGAAAAAAACGTATACAAATGAGGGTCGAATGAACAGTAATGTGAGTAAACTTTATATGTATAAAATTTAGGGTATTCTAATTATTTACACCACTAATATATGCTTCCGTATTTTGTTTAGGTTGCCGAAGGTCGTAAAAAGAAACCTGTATCAAATGAAACATCAAGTACGCCCACAAACAGCTTTTGCTGGAGTTTTACCCAACCAATGTCAATGACAGGTTCACCACAACCAAGCTCCCACGCTACGAACACTCTAGTGTCCCAACCGGCTGATATTACAACGCAGTCGGCCAGAAAAGATCTGTTTGTAAGTCGAATAACCCATTAATAAATCTCTGTTATTTTACGATTTACGTAGTACTCTTTTCTTAACATATAATTTGTTGAATGCAGTTATTGCCAGATCTCAATGAAGATCCATGCAAATTAACATGAGACCTTCCTTCAATGCCAGTTCAATTTTTGTGGTAGTGATATAGAATTGGCAAGCTTGTATTGCTTGAGCTTTGTAGTAATTATTTCCGGTGTGTACATTTGTATTGCATTAATTTATTCATATTTGAAATTCCATGAAGTGAGTCAAATATTGTTTTATTTTAAGAGAGTTTGAAGTTTTAAACATATAGAAACATGCAATCAGTCGACTGATATAAGTTTTGAACAGATAGAAACATATAACCCACTGGTTTTGCTATTTCATAACTTCAAAATACATTCCATATAGTCAGAACCCATGACTCGAATAAAATATATGACAAGAGCTATATTTCATAACTTCAAAATACATTCCCTAATAATGGAAGTACATTCCATACAATCAAAATACAAAATTGGATACTCCACCTACATGATCAAAATAATATCAAAGCCCCAAAGTTACTTCCCCAAAGCACTGAATATCCAAATAAACTACATGCCATCAAAGACCCATACAATACATCAAAAGGGTGGTAAATCCAAACTTCCTCGAATTTTAGCCACATTTTTCTCAAGGTTATCAATCTTGCAATCCATATTTTCCACCAGAAGTTTGACACAGTGGAGTTTTGTACTCAAATCATCAACTTTTGCAAGCAGGGCACGCAACAATGAAGATTGGTCATCCACTCGAGCGGGTGCTTCAATATGTTGAGAACCCTCGGCCACACTATGTGTGGCTTTGGTTTATTTAGCTATCCACGACCAATTAACCCGCTCCATCCCCATCTGGTTAAGCGTCGTGCTGCCAAATACTTCTGTGAGACTATCAACTTCATGAGAATCCTCACCCTCCAAGGCTACTTCATGATATTGGAATATCTTTGCAAGTGGAATGGCATAATAGCACTTAGTAATTCCTTTGGACTTCAACATATGATGGAAAATTATGAAAGCCAGATCAAGTTTTTTCCTATTCAAAACGTACCAAATGATTAAGATTTTCATTCGAGACACATCCGAGTGGCTGCCGCTTTTAGGCATGATAGAATACATAATTATGTTGTGAATCAATCGTGCATCGAGTGTCATCTGGGACGCTGGGAATTTATCATGAGAAGTCATTATAGGATTTGTACACAACTGCCAAACAGCTTCAGTAGGATCAAAACCAAACACTTGGGGCCAAATTTTGGTAGAATAGTGCATCAAGTCTCCCTTTTCAATATCAAGAATTGTCCTCAACCTATCTTTTGACAATATAATTTCTTTTCCTTTTGCATACGACCTAATTGTTCGACGAGACCTATCCTCTAGATGAGCATAGAATATCTGGACAAGTTTTGGATAAAATGGAAGTTTAAGGAAAACAAAATTACCCCAACCTATGCTGGAGAAGTAGTTGTAAGTATGGAGTCTCAAATCTTCGCATGCCTCTTTAGAAAGTACTTTAGCCTTGCACACTTCATGGTGTAAGAAACTATTTTCATACACACTCTTAATATTGAGATTCTTGAAGTATATATAACCGATCTCCATGGGGTTTGATCCAGACGAATTTTCTTCCATATTTTGATTCTTGAGGGTTAGCATGATGAATATCTTAAGTTTATATCTGCACACTGAAGAACAAAATTTATCCCAAAAATAACCATCAATGAGAATTCAGCACACCATTGTCAATTTAACAGGGCCAATCAAAGGATTCACCATTTTCAATTTAACAAGTCCAACAAGAGAACACCATTATGAATTTAACATGATAAATAATCAACAGGGTCAACCCTAAAGAATCAAAATCTATCCAAAAAATAACCATAAATGAGAATTTAGCTCACCATTGTCAATTTAACAAGGCCAACAAGAGAACATCATTTTCAAATGCACAAGTCCAACAAGAGATCACCATTATGAATTTAACATAATAAATAATCAACAGTTTAATTTTCTCAATTTCAAACAAAAAAGAATACAGTCGATAATTTAAATTTACATTATCATATAATCATACTTAGCACCTATGATGTGTAAGCAATTTCATATTTAGAACCCATTTCATATCATTCACTTCTAAATTATTATCACGATTCCAAGGGTTCCGGTAATGAAAAAACAGAAAAGAAACTCACCTGAGTGAATTGGAATGTGGGTTAGGGGTGAAATGGACAACAAATCAGTGTTGATAGAGAAGGAAGAAGGCACAAAGTTGAAGGATACTATCGGTCGACTGAGGAAATTGCATCTTAGTGAAGAATGCTTTGAGAATGAATTTAAGTTTTGAAAAGGGGAGGGTATGCTTGTTTGGTAGTTTAGATTATTAATTAAGTGTAAAATGCAAAAAAAAACCCCTTAAAATATTATTTGAATAACAAATTCATTTAATAAAAATAAATTAATAATTATTTAAATTTATTTAATAATTACTAAAAAATTAATTTTAAATTTTTTAAAATAAAGTAAATCCTGGAAACCAATTATTAATTTAAAAAATATAATAACTATATAATAAATTATACCAATAAAATAGAATAAATAAATACACAATAAAATGTAGCTTTAAATAAATAAAATAAAATAGTTAAAAATAAATATGGGAAGTCATATTATTATTATTTATTTATTTATTTGACACTTAATTTTATATTCAAAATAATTTATTAGTGTATTTATAATGTATTATTGATTTATTATATATTTTTATTAATAATTAATTTTTGGGATTTATTGGATATTATTAGTAATTATTATGGAGTATTTAGTAATTCACAATTCATTTTATTATTTGAAACTGCATTTTAAATCATATTTTTTTATTTTACTTCTTTGTAATATATGATTCATTTATTATATATTCTTTAATTAATAATTTAATGGGATTTATTATTATTATTATTAGTAATTATAAATTAATTTTTAGTGCTTAACAAATTAATAATTCATTCTTTTAAATGAATATGTTATTCTGAATTTCCCTTTTCTTTCCTCCCATTCACGTCAACTTCAATTTTAATAATTCCACTTTCCTCCCAATCAAATCACCCAACACTTTTTGATGTAGGTAGTTATATATATGCTTCTTGTGTTAGTAAGTTCGATGATTATGGTAATTTTATTGCTGCCTTATTTAGCATACTTGTGAACACCTCATAATTTTTTATTAATTTGAACTTAACTACATAATATGACTTCCAAATAATATCTTTATCACTTGAGGTTCAATTAGATACAATTCTTGAAAAAATTAAAATAATTCAACTACTGCTTCTAGTAGTATAATTGTTTTATTTGGTAATATATCTGCTGCATTTGGTAGAAACTATGCTACGACATTTGAAATGTTTGTTTTCTAGTTGGTTTAGGGTATTAAGAGAGTTATCCTATACTATCACCAAACTTGTGTTTTTTATGATGTATTCACACATATGGTACATAATGAAGTAGTAAAACTACCACAAGCAGCGAACGTACTAACACAAGCAACATATGTATAACTACCGGCAGCAAAACATTTTGTGTAATGTAATTGGGAGGGAAGTGAAATTTAAAATTGAATTTGATGTGATTGGGTGGGAAGAAAAGCGCAATCCAAAATACCAAATTCATTTAATAAAATGAATTATAAAATATTTAAATTGATTAATAAGTACTAAAAATTAATATATAATTATTATTAATAATAAAATGAAATTAGACTCTAAAATTATTAATTAAAATGAATCATAAATTATTTTTGTGTTATTTTTTGGGGGGAAATAAAAATTTTAAAATAGAAGTTGATGTGACCAAAAATATTTACTTGGAAATTTTTAAATATCAAAAATTGGTATTAGTTAATAGTTTTTCCCTAAACCTATTATATACTATTTTATTTTATATATTTCCTATATCTAAGCTGACCTCGGCCTCCATCCCCTTCTTGGATCCCAACCCTAGTTCTCCCTACTCCATCCCAAAAATGTCATCTTCATCAAGCTCCACTTGGACCCAAAAAAGTGGCCATGTGAAAAAATGTTGGTGTGGTATCAAAACTCCATTGAAGACATCCTATACGAATATGAACCCTGGTATAAGGTTTTATGGGTGTCCAAACTGGAAGATACGTTCATGTGGTTTCCTAGAATGGGTTGACGAAGAAGTTTCGGATCACTACAAAAGGTTCATGTCCAAACTCATAGAGAAAGTCTACAATAAACCAAAAGTGAAGATGAACGAGGATGGGGTTCAGACGAAATCCAAAATATTGGACAAGTTCGCCGAAATGCAACATCAAATGGAGGTAATTATGCAAGAAAATAGGAAAATGCGAATGGAATTTGAGAACAAGGTCAAGATTTCCAACAATGGAAATTATACCATTTTCTATGTGGTGGTAGTTATTTTGGTATGTGGCGTCATAGTGAAAGTGTTAGGAATGTAGTATTAGGGTTAGGTGGTAGTTTTGGCTTCGAATGGCTTTATAGTGCTTTGTTGCAGTTGTTTTGGGTTGGAGTTATTTTGGGGTTTAGGATGAATGCAAATGGTTTGAATGAATGATTTCATGATTTTATTTAGAACCCTAAAATGAGAGAGTTTTCTGAGTTTGAGATTTCTTACTCTAAGAAAATGCCCAAATTGGTTTGCAGGATTTGGATAAAAATTAAAATAAAAAATGTATAAAATTATTAATTAAAAATATATTTAATAAATCAATGATACATTTAATATAGATTAGTACAGTATTTGGGATGTAAATGGAGTTTCAAAAAAATTATTAATTCATTACATTGATTAATTAAATAATACTTTTTATATAAAATGAAGTGTCAAATAAATTTATAAAACTCAAAAATAATGAAAAACAATTTTAAATATCAAAATCTATCAGTCGGCTGGTAGCTATTATCAGTCGACGACGGGTACAACATTAATGTCCAAAATTTTTCAATTCCCTCAAAAAGTCAATATTTCAGTTCGTTAAAATACAAACTTCCCTCAAAATTTTGGTTGTGTTTTTAGTTAACTCCATAATAATACTTCCCAAGTATATCCTTATAACTTGGGGATCAATAAGATCGAATTATTGAGAAAAAGAAAATGTTGTAGTTGTTGTGCATATATTTGATACAATGTTGTAGTGTAATGAATGAACATTTCGTTAGACTACTTTGTGCACTTTCAATTAACAAATAAATTCATCCAAATGTAAAATTGCACCTCATTTTAAAAAAATGAACTACCAATTTTATTACATTAATAAATTTTCATACACGTACAAGGAAATCATAAAGGTCAGTCAAATAACAAAAACTTCAGCCTTTCTTTGTTATCTCTATAATCCCCTAGAGACTCCATTTCCCTTCAATGCCCCATTTATTCATTACGGCTTTTCCTTCTTCAGAGACTGGTGTCTTTATTTTAAGAGAATGATGATGGATGGTAGGCGGAGCTCGAAAAAGGGATTGAAGAAATATGATTGCCTGGAAATGTACAAGAAAAATGAGCTGCAGATAGAGATGAACAAGAATTGACGGAAGATGAAGGCTATATTTGGAAAGGTAATGCATAGGATAGAAAACGGAAAATGAAGGTCGAGTTTTGAGGAAGAGGAAGAATTTGGGAAGTTGAGGAAGGGCGATTGTGGTGAAGGAAGCTAGAACCACGCAAAGACTATGGTTTAAGACAGAAGGGTTCGAGGACTTATGAGCTATTAAAGTCGGAAGAGGAATCTTCTCCCTTCCTCTTTATTACAAAGAGGATGAGGATGAGAGAAGATTCATCTTCCGACTTTAATAGCTTAAGTCCTCGAAACCTTCTGTCCTACCATAGTCTTTGTGTGATTTTAGCTTCTTTCACCACAATCGCCTTTCCTCAACTTCCCAAATTATTCCTCTTCCTCGGCCTTCCTTATCCATTTTCTATCACATACATTACCTTTCCTCTTCCTTCAACTCTTGTTCATCACTTTCTACAAGTCCTTCTTCTTGTACATTTGTTTGGGAATTTCTTCAATCGCTTTTTAAACCTCTCTTTGATAAGAGTTTAGCCCAGGGCCATACTAATTTGCAAAATCAGAAGATTAAAATTAAGGATTTAAAATTTGAGTCTCATAATTCACAAACACGTGAAAAACCAAGTAACCGAACAGCTATTTCGATGAATTATAAATATTTCATAAATAAAATCAACAAGAAATAACCAAAATAATTCACAAACACCTGAAAAATAAAAAAATTCAATCAGTGTTTACCTGAAATATATATAAGGATTTTTCTTTATATATTATGACTATATATGTAACACCCCGTGTTATTTTTCTTTTTCCTGAAATTAATTTTTATTTAATTTCTGTTATGACGTCACTTGTTCTTGACGCATTGTTTATCCTTGGTATTTCGCGTGGAAAATTTTCATGTTTAGTTTTAAAGTCGACTAGACGACATTACGGTTTCTCTTTGACGATGTTACACGAATTCTTATTACCAACTACACGGTATCATTTTGACATTTAATGTTTAGTTTTTCATCTAGGCGACAACACGTTTTATTTGATCGGGCTTGTTAGGTGTTCCGACGTTTGGGTTCCTACCCCGGTGTATTTATTCCAGACTATTTTAGTTAATTGGAGTCCCGTGGAATTACCAGTTCGCGTGATCACACTTGAGAGTTGGTCCGTTATAATTTTGGATTAACTATGCCTATATAAATTATTGCAAATAATTATATAAATGTGGGGTTAGTTTATAATTTCCGATACTATAAGGGTCACTTTTGCAATATAACATATATATATATATATATGTGTGTATACAGATCTGACCTAACTCCATCACTTATCCTCTTCTCTTCACACGACCCGCTGCTCTCCTTCTTCTCTTCACACGACCTGCTGATTTCCTTCTCTAAGGGAAACGGTCATTCGTTCAGAGAGAGAAAGAGAGAGTCAAGCTGAGAGAGTACAGGGGTCACGGCTGGAAGCACGACCTGGAGGAGCTGCAGATGGAGCAGCGACGGCGGTGACGTACAGAGGCTAGGACGCGGTGGCACCGATGAACCGGGTGGTGGCGACGTGGGCTGGTGGTCGCACAAGGGAGTGCAGCTACAACAGTCGCACGACGCGAGCGACAGGAATGAGTTCAGCCAAACTTCAGCGTCATACTAAAGTTTCGTAATTTTCCGTTGAGCGGTTTGTCGGGAAATCGTGTTTATAGGTTATAATTTTCGTTTGGGTTATTTTAGATTTATCTAAATTGATTAACCTATTGCTAATGGGCTTCATAAATATCGTATAGGTTGTTGAGACGGACGTTTAGGTATATTCGAAATATTATTCGGGTGACTTTGGTCGGTGGGCTCCATATTCGGGCGCCGGTACTGTTCACGGTGGGCCGTTTCGGGAGGTTCTGTAAGCGTAAATTTAGGTGGGAAATTTTATTCTCACTTCCGTATCATTGACGTGGTTTGGATGTGCAAACCCGTATTTATTTTAATATAGATATATTAAATTATGAATTTAAATATCTATAATTGGGTTATAGTCAGTAGGACTTAGAAATTAATTTGATAAATTAATTAAATTATTTCCTACAAAACTAAATCAATTCCTATTTGAATTGAAATATAATAGGTGGCTTAGTAACCCTTGTGAATTAAATGGGTTAGTAGAATTTTGTAAAAGTTAGACGTGAATTTAGAACGCTATATTAGTTCCCTTTTTACTATGTTAGGGGATATATAGACGTGAGAGACGTGAAAACTTAGACGTTATGCTAGGTTCCCCTTTATAATACGTGGATTATTCGCTTTAATTGTTTTAAAGGCATGTTAAGAGAAATTGAAATGTTTTCCTAAAGAATTAAAGAAAATATGTTGTTTAAAACATGAACTTGTTTTCTCACGATCTAAATGCCTTTATTATATTTTAAAAGCATGTTAAAGAGATTTTGAGATTTATGTTGGTATTTTCATGTGGATATTTTCATAAATATGATGCATTACATATTTATGTTGATGCATGATTTTTATTGGATACACCATGTTGTGTGAGCACATGGGTGTTGGTGCATGTAGTGCACGGGTTCACCTTTTGCAGAGAAAAGTTCAATTGGTGTGGTCTACTTTCGTTTGCGTGTGGTGCATGAGTAGACATTTGTGTTTGGATCGTCGTAACAACTGGCCAGGGGGTGCTTCTTGCTCCCACGAAACTAATCTTCCGAGAAATGCAGACTAGGCACGGCTGGGCCGTGGTGGACGTCTTCCTTGGTTAAAAGTATGAAGTGTCAAAAGCACTTGGGAATGACGGCACAATAAATCTACCTTCCTTCGTGAGCCCGGTATCATCAGAGGAATGGTGGAGAATGATCCGTTCACCCTTGGGAAGGGTGTGTTTTTGTGTGCGTATCACAGGTGGTGTGTGAGTCACATTGCATTGTATAGTATTTATGTGATATTATTACCTATGGATATGGGAGCATGTTAATTATGAATATTGCGAATTTAATTCATATTTTATAAAATGCTCAACTGAAAGTGAAAATGTGAAAACATGAATTAAATGCGGTAAATGTTTAAGTATAAATGAAACGTATATCTTTATACTTGTGGTTATATATTTTGTGCCCTTGGGGGAAGTTAAGTATAGTGGCATAGTGAGTTATGTGGTTGGTTGAGGTTAATGATGGACTATAGAGTTGATTTGGAATTGATGCCTTAGAGAAAACGGGTGAAGAGATTGTGGACTTAGTGGATGTTGTAGTATAGACCTTTACGTGTCTTTTACCTTTTGAGGAATGGGTTATCAATTGTATTTGAGATTTTGATTAAGTTAGAAGAGGTTATGGTTGTGGTGATTTTATTAAGTACTTGGGGTACTGTAATGTTGTTTCTTATGCTTAGTTCATTCTTCTAAGCATTCCTTGTACGGTGTTTTGTACACTAATATGTGATCATTGACTTCTATATTAGTCCTAGAGTCGTCAGTTACAGCGTGGTACAGAACCTCATCCATGTGTTGTCATTTGATTTTGTGGGGTTGGAAACGGATAGTTGTGTTCCGTGAACCCAATGTATTACTCTTCCTTCCTTGTCCTCTTGGACATTATAGGAATCCGTAGAGTTGTGTGTTCACTCTTATTTGGCTGTCTTTCAGAAACGGTGTTTTCTAAATCTTGAAATAAACTCTTTGTATTTAAAAGGAAAAACCCGTTTTCGCCTACCCTCGTAGCAACTAAAAGTTTTAATACTTTATAAAATGATCTTAGGATCTTCTTTAAAAGTATTTTAAACTTCTAAAAGTCGTTGATGGCAACTGACGGAGACCGGGAGCAAGACAATCATTTTTACTGTGTGGGTTCTTAAAAGAAAAACTATTTTATTACTTTTCTTGGGATTCTGAGATTTTGAGATTTATTTCTCAAGGTCTCGCCTTGTAGAGTTTTGAAAGGTGTTTTCTTGTTCACCTTTGTTTCCGATCATTTTAAGTCTCGGGTTTGAGGCTTGTTGATGTTCAGTGCACACACATAGTGTTGTTTTCCCTTCTTCTTGGTTGTTGATGTCACCACCTAGGTGATTTAAGTTTTTCACATATTAGGGGCATGGATGCCGAATGGATTGGTTCGAGTTTTTAAAAACATTTTTCTTAAAAACTATTGAATCCCTGGGATTCATCTTTTTATAACTTCCACTCTCGGCCATTCTCTTTTGGTTTCCTTATTCAAGTGTTTTCACTAAAAACTTGGGGTGTTCTTAACCTTGACATTGTTGTCTCGGTTATCTGCTGGTTTAGCGTTGGAACTTCTTTTCCCTTGCTTTGGTTTCCTTGTTCGAGTGTTTTCCCTAAACACTTGTGGTGTTCTTAACCTTGATGTTGTTGTCTCGATTATCTATTGGTCTAGCATTGAGAACTCTTTTCCCTTGCTTTGTTTTGGTAACCCTTCGGTGGTCGTTTGTGTGAGTAGAGTTCGTGTGCTCTCCGTGATTTGATCGGGTGGTTTTCCTCGCCCATAGTGAGAGTGTTAGTGATTTGATAGACCCTATTGATGATAGTATTATGAGGTTGATGTGATGATATGATTTATGGTATTTTGAGATTTTCGTATGGTGATATGATGAGGTGATTCCATCCTTGAGGTATAGATTTTCTCTAGGAATGGGATGATGTTTCTTATATATATATATATTGTACATATATATATAGATGACGATTGTATTAGTACGCAAGGACGTGAGTGTTTTTCCTCATGTGTTCTCGGGGAGTGAGTTATGAGTATTCCTTGGTACTGGTGGTGGATTTTGATCCCTGTGGATATTAGAGGTGAGTGTGTTTTCCCTTTGTTTGGATTTTATGGTTAGCTTTGCGAGCGCTTGATGATTTGTTATATTGGACCTTAGTGTCGTGTACCTAGTGTATGTTGTGAGAGTAGTGTAGACTACCGGTGTTGGTACTTGGAGTACGAGTCTTAGTCGTACCTTATAGACTCATGTTGTGTATTTATATATATATATCCCCTATATACTTATGTACGGTAGTATATGAGTGTGTGCCTTGGATTTTTCGTGGCTGGGTTACGTTGTGGGCTAGGTATTTTGCTAGATATTTTAGCATCTCCTAAACAGTCAGAGGGTGTGGTAGTTATGATATCTTTTCCCACTGAGCTTATATGCTCACAGGGGTATTTCATTTGCCCCCTGGTATTCCCACGCCAGGTTACAAGAAATGTTACGGCTATGGGCAGTATACGGTGCAACGGCAGTTCTCTTTTGTTTTCCTTGTTACAGGTTTTGGAGTTGCGTTGGGTGATGCGGTTACGATTGCAGCGCGACTTGTTTGGGGACGATAGTTATCTGTTGTCAGTTTCTTTACCCATTTTGTATGGGATTGTCATATATTTCTCTTGGGAGCCAGTCTGTTGGCATATCCCTATTGATGTATCTTTTATTTTCCTGTATTTATTATTTCAGGATGTCATTGTATTTATTCGGCACTGTCATGTGCATTTCTGTATTCTTATTCGAGCATTTATGGCTCTGTTGATTATAGAGGGTTGCGTAGGGGTTGGTGGTTTCTTTCCACTACCTCGGCCCTAGTAGGATTGATGAATGTTGGGTCTGTGAGCCATTGATATTATCGAACTGTTATTGGCAGGTTATTCTGTTGTGGTTGTGTGTCCGGATGTTCCATTTACAAATGGAACTCTGCCAGATTTTTGTTAGATTCCGCTGCTTTCTTCTATCATTCATTTGGGTATGAAATATACCATTTTTATCATTATTCCATACATTTTCATGTTTAATGATATCTTAGTTGGTCACTCATATTAAGGATCACATCCTGGATTCCTTGGATGTCCCGGTTCGGGAATCTTAGGAATTTAGGGGCGTGTCAGTTAGTATCAAAAGATACTATTGAGTTTCTAGTATTCGATTGGACATGGAGTATATTTTTCCATAATTATTCTATGTATTTCCTTGTTATTGTTGACTCTAGTGGTTGCTTGACTTACGTCACCCTTTGGAAATTCGCTGATTCTCTGGATTGGAGTTTCGAGAATTTTAGGGGCGTGACAATATATATCAACATATAATTGATTTTATATCCTTAATATGATTAAGAATCATTTCTTCCCATGCATGATTAGATTCTTAAATTACTGATGGTATTGACCAAACTATATTCCTCTATTTACTGAGTTCCTACCTTCTCTCAGCTTCCATACAATTAGGTATATATATATATATTTATTTGATTTATTTTCTCATTTGACTATCAACTACTCTTATCAATTTTATATGAACTACGTCTCATAATTTACACTTTGAGTCTCATAATTCATAAACACCTGAAAAACCAAGTAACCGAACAGCTATTTTGACTCGTTATACTCTAAAAACGAAAGGGAAAAGAAATGCCTTACCAAGAGTGAAGGTCGACTTGTTCATGAAGATGACCCCAAGCTAGTGCATGCAAGTGTTTTTTCTCAGATCTCCGCATCAAATAAGGCGATTTGGAGTAGAAATGCAAAGATCTATATATATATATAGAGAGAGATATATATATGGTTAGGGCATGTTTTTCCCTAGTTTTGAAGAGAAGATATATGGTTAGGGCATGTTTGGCCCTCATTTTGGACGGTTGAATCTATTTATAAGACTATATACATAGAGGGAGAGAGATACAGAGGTGATATGGTTAGGGCATGTTTTTCCCTAGTTTTGCAGAAAGGAGATATGGTAGGGCATGTTTGGCCCTCGTTTTGGACGGTTGGATCTATTTATACGACTATATACAGAGAGGGAGAGAGATAGAGAGGTGATATGGTTAGGGCATGTTTTGCCCCTAGTTTTGCAGAGAGGGGAGGAAAGATAGTTAGGGCAAGTTTTGCCCTAGGTGCCATTTATATATAGGGCTATAGACGGTGGTGATCAGATCAATTCAATCTTGGTCGTCCATTCAATGAAGTTAATCAGATTAATATGTGAATTTGGGATTTTATTAGTAATTAAAAAATTACTATTAAGGGAGATGAATGATTTTGACTAATTAAGTGGATTAACTAATAAGATTTAGGGTATGCCTTGTAGCGGTTTATTATCCATGTGCAGCGTTTTCTGTAACAACTGCAGCGATATTTTCACCCCTAAAAAGTAGTCAATGATTTTGAGACTTTTTCATAATTTATTGAAATTAATGTCCGTCAACAATGTTTCCCTAAATCAAGGAATGAAAATCTTAATTTCAAACTAGATAAAAAGTAGGCAATGAGAGAAACAAGAAGATTGGTTATAAATAGTAGGGTAACCCTCTCAATACCCTAAACCAATTAGAGAACATACTTCTAAACATCTCGCAACATACTGTCTACAAATAAAAGCATATGTTTAACCACGTGAAGCAATGAGTGTACTACGAGCAACATCTTGATTATTTTGTGGTTTCTAAAAATTGGTTCTAATGGAACCCCAAGTGTTAAGGGTACTATTGGGAAGTCAAATTATGCATTTAAGTAAAAATTAATCAAAAAATTTGAGGTATTCGCAAGGGTCCATTATGCAACAAATAAACTACCGTGGGAAGCGAGTTGACTGACACTCGAAGCAAAGTTGTATACAACTACAGCAAATAACTACATCAAGTCGATTACTCTTCTAAAACCATGAAGCAATTTTCCCCAAAAATATACCATTCCATAATACTATTGTTTATTCATATGTAGTACAATTTACCAATCATCATTGTCTGAATTATAATTTTTATTAAAAATAGGATATTGTTCTCTATCATGGTCGTCAACGTAGCCATGTTGAATGTGTTTGTAGAAATTTGCCATGTTATCAAAATACGGCAGTCCCATAAGACGCCTTCGTTGTTGGCTAGTGAGACTCCAAATTTGGTGATCCACAAGGCAACCAAAACATTTGGGGGGGGGGGGGGGGGGGGGGGGATAGATGAACCTATTATGGCTAGTGTACACTATTAAATGGTTTTCCTTCTTGCAAATATAGGAAAAAAAATTTGTACATCTGATCTAGAAGTTGCTAGTCACCGAGGCTCACAAGTACAAGTCGCACCATAATCCTGTAAACCTTCACTTCTGCCATCGATGCAAAGAGCATTTCCTTCAATATTTTCACTCCCTTATCCCTTAAGCTTGAATCATTCCACAAAGAAGCAATTGCCCATGCAAATTGAGAAGCCCTGTGCCCATCACACATTAACGTTTGTAGCATGGCAAGACCACTATTCTGCTGATGTGAAAAAAAATCAACCAACCCCTGTATCATTTTAGCATTCTGATTCCCAGAAGCCATGATGGATGTGAATAATTCTCCACCTTTTTATCTTTGGTGTATGAAAATACAGAAGCATGCGAGGACTGAAAAATGAGATAAAACTATCGAATCCATGCAATACTCATTTAAAGCTTTGGAACTGCAGCAGTTTTGAAAATAATAATTAGAGACTGGTAAAATGAATTATTTTCAGTTAAAAAGAATGAATTATTATGAAGTTGAATGATAAACTGAAAATCTAGACGAGTATATACAACATATATATACATAGGTACATATACATACATATTGGTTGAAATAAGCATAGACATATACTCTTACCACCGTCGAAGTGTCATCAACCTTTAAAAGGATTTGGCCACAACTGTGCAAAGGATGAAGATGATCAAATCTTTTGGCAAAAAGTCCATTGTATTTCTGATTGATAAAGAGAAACAAACCAAAATCAAAAACTCAAAACACAATCACAAATACGCTGATGAACTTTGATATGCCCCTTGATGTTAATATATATATGCACTTAAATTTTAAAATTGTTGTTAAGGTGTTAAATACAATATTAAATAACAGACAAGATAGTGTTTCCCACACATGTACCCAGGCATTAGTCGTTACAAATTCCACCACGCTAGTATCATTTCCCTAGAAAAATAAACTAAATTTGAATAGATGTAACTTTTAACTAAAATTAAATATATGTATCTTTTAACTAACCTTCTAATATTTCCAAATATTTTTTTAAATAAAATTATTATAAAAACAAATTTAAAATTGAATAGGTGTGTCTTTCAACTATAAATAAATATTGTAATTATATAGAAAATAGTTTTAATAAAGAATAATATTATAGAATCATGACATAGGTATTAAATTAAATAGAGAATTATATCAATTTCATATATATACTAATTGTAGGTGTAAAGTTTAATAATAATTGTACTTGGAGATAAAGAAAAACATAATCCTGTATTTCCAAATAAGTTCTATATTTTTCTTAATACCAATATTTATCCTTTCATATACAAATGAGGTGGAATAATACTAAAAGTCGACTGATAACTAATAAGAGTTTACCGATAGGAAGCAAAACATATTCATATACAATATTTATCCTTTCATATTTAACGTTAGTTGGACATTAATTTCCTTAAATTATGAAAAAATCTCAAAACTAACTTTGTTGCTACAATAAAAACTAACTGTCACATATAAAAAACTGCATATTTCAGTTCACTATATTAGATACAAAATTCTTCTCATTGTTTTACATATGCACACAGAAGACGCGTCAACCATATTACATACAAAATAATTGCTACCTATTATTATCAAAATAATTATCATGTAAAAACATCTGATTCAGTCATCCTCCCAAAATAAATATACATCTCTCCTTTTGTTGCACTTGTGGTAGATGAGGTGAATTGCGATTAGGTTCCTCAGTTCGTGAGGATCTTCCTGCACAAAAGGGTTATACCGCTATATTTAATACGCTTCCATTGTTGTTAACAAAGCATACAGTTCAATTTATCACTACAAAACATATTCCACTCACCGTCGGCAAAATAATTTTGGCATTCCCCTGAAATAATTTCATAAACCACATCATGAAGACGCCGCATGATTTCCTATAAGGAAACTTCATGAGTTAGAATCTAAAATAAAACGATATAATAATAGACAGAATGAGTGATGTGGGTGGTTGAACTCAAAGCCTAATAGAAACTTGTTTTAAACTTACGTATCAATTTGTGTGGGTGCTTAACGATTTTAAAATTCTCAAAGTCTCTGGTCAAAGCATGGATCTCTGAGAAGCTTTTAAACACGTACTCCACAAATTTGACCTATAAATAGATACGCCTTTCTTTAGACACTATTATGTCATGCATTATTGCCCATCTATATTAAATGTAAGTTACCAATATTTGAGCTTTTGGTATACTGTTCGAGATAAACATAGAATCCATAAAAAATATTGTCTTCAATTTAAGACCCACCACAAATAAATTCCAGTGATGACTCACGCAGACAGGGAAGAAAAACTGTACCACAAAAAACAATTATGAGTATACACAAATTGTGAAAATTAATTATCATGAATTGAGATTCAAGGACCTTTTTTTAATTTACTTACCCTCAAACGTTGCACCAACTGCTCTATACGCATCAGCGAGTTCGTTCTAAATAACTAAATGTTGTTGTTATAAATTTTATCGACGACACTCTGATCATCCATACATTTGTGACCTTTAACAACACTTGTTTGTGGTGAAACTAAATAACTCAGTGTTGTAATGGAAAATTTATTGAAGTTGAGGTTAGATTGCACGACTTACGGAAACATTGCACGACACAAAAAAATCCGATTTTTCATCCTGCCTCTCACAATTAAGCAACCTTGAATATGAATCCACAACCTGGAAGAATAAAAAAAAAGGCAATTAATATTTATATTACCATTGAAATCAATTGTTATTGGTAAGAAACAGACTCACACACATTTAAGAAGAAAACAAATAAGCACACTCACAGATCCATCTATCCACTCGTCGTTGAGCAATCTTTTAATCTCAGACCTATTCAGATTGTAATGGTGCATATCGACAATCAATTCACTGTCAAACATTAAAACTCGATGTGGTGAGAAAAGTATAGCGATGTTTAAGTTATGAAAATGAAATTCTGTACATATAAACTGACCCCTGATGGTCTTCATCGTTGACGAATTCAAAAATTCTTACTAGCTGCCTTTTCTCCAAACTTGTGAATTTTTCAGCTTTTTTTACCACCACAACCCAAGGCGACTTCAGATACTGGCTCTCTTTCTTTTCCCTCACTGGTCGCTTTTTATAATATTGTGGGGTTATTAAATTCTGAACCTCGTCTTCAGATATTACATTGATAATATCATCCTTTACAACATTTTCATCTTTCTTCATTTCATTATCTTCATTTTCCTTATCCACATCTTTCTCATCTTTCTTCATTTCATTATCTTCATTTTCCTTATCCATGTCTACTTTATGGACTCCTTCATTTGAAATATCATAAAAATTATCAAAATACGCTTTGTCCCATGGAGAGTTGACATTGAAGGCCTGATCAGAAAATGCATCCTTTGTAGAATATGTTTTGTCCCTAGGAGAATTGACATTCATTGGAAAATGATTTGAAGTCAATCTAGACCGCAATTTCTTTAACACTGCATTTGAAGCTTCCAGTCTTACCAAATTTTTCTTCATTACATCTATGACAACATCATTTCTTCGTATTGACTCCTACGTAAAATAGCTAAGGTTCAAAATAGGGTATAAATTTTTGATAATAAACAAGATAAATATTGTATACTTAAGTACCTCCAATTCTTGACAAAAGTCCGAAGAGGATCCCGTTATCGGATCAGCTTCAGTAGCGCGATGCATGCTCTCGAATACCGAAGTGGAAGTATCTACAAACTGTATTTTATGGAGAGATTTAAATACAGCAATACAATAAAGTAATATTTAAATTGAACAAAATAAGGTGAATGTGATGTATCTACAAACTGTATTAAATTGAACAACAGTATATACATTTTTTCTTTATTTCTTGTATAACTCAAGATAAATTGAGGTGAATATGATGTATGTATGTAGTTACCATTCCAAATTTGAACCCTCCAAACATATCCTTCTCATACTTCAAACGTTGTTTGGCGAGCAAGTTAGTCCAATTTTTTACGAGACAGGGTTCCACTAGTGGTTTCGGTGACCAGGTATACAAGTTGTTCATATATACAAAATAATAATATCATTAGTCAAGTCAAGCAATGTGAACATTTTTTTATATAAAAAATCAGATATTACATTTAGTTAACTATTGCATCCCTAATACATTTCTTATTATGAACTAGTACCTGTAAGAAATAGACACAGCCGTCGCAGATCCTATAAGAATTGTTTTGGCATTTTTTAATCCCATTAATCAAGTCATCCAACATAACTTGTGCCCAGTTGTACTGTCCAATCGTATCAACATTGTAAGCCACCTCCAAAAATCGTAATTGAGCATTCAGATGACTATTTGGACTCAATATAGATCCACTGGTGTACAATACAAATAGGCGCACAAAATTCTCATTTGTGTCCTTGCCTTCCTCCCAATCCTTTATCTTGTTAAACAATTTTGGGAGATTAATTCCGTCGCGTTCCAACAATCTAGCAGCTTCTGCCCACTTATAGGATTCGCTATTTTTGGATGGTGTTGCTTCAGGGAGGACAAGGTCACCTTTGGGTACACCAAGTATCTCCGCAACTAAATCATCGAAAACATGATGAAACTTACCATCACCCAGGTGCAAATATTTTAAGACGAGATCAAACTTTCTAACCAACATATCAATAAGATCATGGTTCAAACGGTGAACCTTCAAGTTCATCATTCTTCCGAAGCCTGCTTCACTAATTAATCTCTTTTGCACATCCAAGAAGGATATCATCATATTATACCATTTCTTCATTGTCATGTAGGATACGCGAGTGTCAATGGTCACCTTTCGTGCCTTTTTTATTTCTCCCACGCCAATTTTCGCTGCCTCAGCCTGGTACATGTCTACGTATGGCTTCCTCTCAAGAAGGCTCATTCTATTCTAGGCAACTGATGCCGTAATTGAAGCCTCGACGTTTTTTGTAAATGTATTTTTGTTAAGTTTTTGGAACTCATTCCTGATTAAAGTAGTGAAATAAACATTAATCCTAAAAAATAATACCATTTCCTAACAAACACTAGTAATATTACAAAATAAATAAGCACTTACTTAAATATAAGGAATGGGTTATGGGCTTTCGTGGAAGTTGCAATCTCAGCATCGGAAGAACTTATGTGGACAACTTTACCTCTCTTCCTTTTGGGGGGTGCCATAATATTTTGCACTATTCAACTGATTCAAATTCAATATATTAAAGGAGAGAAACATAAGTCCACTACAAAGTATATCAGTCGACTTGCAAAGTTACCAGTCGACCAAAATGAACAAATATAAGGTGCATCAAATTCTTTACATCATGCAGCGTCAAAATAAACAACCAAGTTTTTTTGTACTAATTTTAAAAACTGTCTTCCTTATCACATAACACCCAACTTCAAAATTTATATAATACTTTGCACTATTCAACTTATTCAAATTCAATACATTAAAAGAGAGAAAAATAAGTCCACTACAAAGTATATCAGTCGACTTGCAAAGTTACCAGTCGACCAAAATGTCGACCGAAATGAACAAATATAAGGTGCATCAAATTCTTTACATCATGCAGCGTCAAAATAAACAACCAAGTTTTTTTGTACTAATTTTAAAAACTGTCTTCCTTATCACATAACACCCAACTTCAAAATTTATATAATACTTTGCACTATTCAATTGATTCAAATTCAATACATTAAAGGAGAGAAAAATAAGTCCACTACAAAGTATATCAGTCGATTTGCAAAGTTACTAGTCGACCGAAATGAACAAATATAAAGTGCATCAAATTCTCTACATCATGCAGCGTCAAAATAAACAACCAAGTTTTTTTGTACTAATTTTAAAAACTGTCTTCCTTATCACATAACACCCAACTTCAAAATTTATATAATACTTTGCACTATTCAACTGATTCAAATTCAATACATTAAATGAGAGAAAAATAAGTCCACTACAAAGTATATCAGTCGACTTGCAAAGTTACTAGTCGACCGAAATGAACAAATATAAGGTGCATCAAATTCTCTACATCATGCAGCGTCAAAATAAACAACCAAGTTTTTTTGTACTAATTTTAAAAACTGTCTTCCTTATCACATAACACCCAACTTCAAAAATTTATATACCCGTATTCAAAATATATGATCTATTTTCTATTTCGTTCGTTTTAAACCTTAGAAAATTTTATTAACCGAAAAAAAAACCCTAGAAACTTTTCATCTACAAACCCTTTGTCCATTTTTCAAAATTACAACCATAAACCATTAATAAGGAGAGAACAAAGAGGGAGTACCTGGAAATTCATGTATGAGACTTCTCTTCAAGACCACCAAACACCAAATTTACAGTCGGCCTCTGCGATTCGAACTTTCAAAGATGGCCTCTGTGATTCGAACTTTCGAATATGACCTCTGCGATTCGAAGATGATTAAAGGGCTTAGGAAGAATATGAACTCCTGGAACGCGGATCTCTCTATATATAAATCTGTCTCTGTGTTTGTTCTAAATCCTAAATAATTTTTTGGGAAAAAAATAAGATGGAGTCTATTTGCCCTAAACCCTAAAGATAAAGATGGGGAAGATGAAAATGGATAAGAAGAAGAAGAAGATAAAGATCAGATGTGGATGAATTTGGAGAAGAAGAAAGCATAGAGGATGTGATGGTTTTGGGTGGGAATATGGATATAGGCGCCTATACACACAGTGCAAACGGAGCTCCAAATCTTGACAGCGTGAAATTTTTTTTTCTCTGTTGTGGGACCCACAGCAAAACGACAGCGTTTTGCGATTATTGTTGCAGCAATAATCGCAGACGATCCTCTCCCCTTTGCTGGATAGTCAATTCACCATTGGATAATAAATTATATATATATATATACACATAATATATTCGGTAGAGCTCAACTAGATACTAATACTGCGTTTGGTTGGTAAGCATGAATGGAATGTCATTCCAGCAATTCATTTGTTTGGTATGTATTTTAAAGTGGGAATAATCATTATCATGGAATGGATTTTCATAATGAAATTTTGATTCTAGATAATGAAAATCCACTTCATCAATAAACTTATGGAATGAGCTTTGTATTCCCCAACTAAACTAAAAAAAAATATTTCATTATCTATTTAATAATGCTCTAACCAAGTAAAAGAATAATCATTCTCACATTCATTCTATTTCATTCATGCCTATCAAACCCAACATAAATTTGAAGATGAGAATCATGAGGTTTTCAGTGCATAGTGGTTTAGCTAGATATGGTCTTGGTCCCTTGGATTTATCCATGAAGCTGCAACTTGTGCTTATAGTCACAAAACAAAAGCACATCCACATCTACTTACATCACGTCAATGCTAGGTGAGATCTCGTGCAACTTAAATATACATATGTTCAAATTTCATTTATCCGGTACGTATATACTTACTAATATATATATATATATATATATATATATAGCACATATGATATATGATGATTGTTATATGGTACTTTAACTGAGGGAGGAAAGTGCAATGAAATTTCCTCTTGTCCACGAGCTACAACTAAAACCAACCAAAATGTTCCCCCCATACTTCACCTTCACTGATTCATCATTTTTCTTTAACTTTTTTCAATGAAAAATACTGCTGCTGACTGTTATGTTACCTCATCAAGAAGCATCCTCGAACCTAAATGTCCTGCATGCGTATACGTCCAAATTCAACTATTTACATTACTTCATAATTTGCCCTACTCTCATTACTCAAAAACACATATGGAGGCTTATATATATGTGTGTGTGTGTCCCCTCAATTAGAGAAAAAAAGAAAGTGGTATTTGAACTTCTTTGAAATCTTTTTGTCACTTGATATTTTGTTGTATACAAATAAAGCAATTAAAATGGGATAATTACTCCTCAAGAGTCAAGCTTAAGAGTGTTTTTAAGAATAATTGTTGAGTTTGAGACTAGTACTTTTGTAGTGTGTTGGAAAGTCAATTGTGCAATTTCATTTTTTTAGCAAGTTGGTTTTATTGATTTGTTTGAGTACGTACCAGACAGCATTAATTAATTTCATTTTCGATTTACCAGAATTGGATATTAATCAAGAGGAGCGAATGGTACAGGGTGGTACATGGTACGTGCACCTAAGTTTTGTACTGATCAAGTTCTAAGAGAGATCCAGAAAAAAATGTAGATAAGTTATGAGAAATATCAAATATAGCCAATACAATGTGACAAAAGTCCAATACATGCAGCTTTGAAATCAAATAATCTGAAATGATATTGAAGTTCCAAATACGCACTACCCCATTAAAGTATCAGTTTTTATTTGTAAAAGCTGTGATGAGCAACTCTCCTTTGAAATATGTGAGATCGAGGCTGGTGAACTCCACCACTCTCATCTCTTGGGAAAATAGGACTGATGACTCCACCCCCATTTCAAATAATGAAGATGTAAAATTCTTTTTTTTCATTCTTTTTATCTAGGTATTTAAAGACCTTGTGTTTTTACTTTTACACATAAAGAAAAAAGAAATAGAAACTTTTTTGAGAAACTGCTACCTAATACCTCGTAACTTTTTCAAAACGTTATTTCAAGACTCGAGAGATCTCGTAAAAAGTTAGTCAAACACTATCCAAAACAACTTATGAATCCAAAAAATCAAAAATAACGTTTAAAAAGTCAATCCAAACAGGGTCTGAGTGAATCTTCTATGCTCAAAGAATTTTAATCTTTGCACATGCGAAGACTCGCCGTTAAAATTTATTAAATATTATTACATGTTCATGTATTATATATATGATCCAAAATAAGCGCAATTTTTTTTTTGAATGGTAAGAAACTCACCCACCACACCCACAATGCCTCCCAAGAGGCTCGAACCTCTCACCACTCCAATTGGGGGAATGTTATATTATTACAACACATGTGCGCTGGTAAAATAAACACATTTTGATATGTAAATAATTGCGTTAATTTTATGAAAGCATTTCTTTGCACGTCATATTGCGATACCGAACCATATAACTTAAGATTATGCAGCATAATGTCCTAATGAGGTCATACAGTGACGGATCTCGAATTTCATGTGAGTGGAGACATATTTACAATGTTAAAATTTCAATGGGGACGATGAGCCTAAGCTAGGTCCGTGCCTAGGTCATGCAACTCAATTCCAACTCAATTTTGCCTCTCTTGAAACATGCACCGGTAACAAAGATTGAAAAGAAAAAATAAATAGCGTGACGAAAATAAATAACTAGGGTTTTGATGACAGTGAATGGTATGTGAGTGGAACCTGTGGGACTACGTCACTTTACAATCTGTCCTATGAACTTTCTTCAAGACGCCATCTCTAGTTTACATCCAATATGATTAAAAAATAAAATTGCGATGTTATCACACGTACAACTACCCATTATATTTTACATTTATACACAATTAATCAATACAAATAAAATAGCAGTGACGTGGCTTTTCCATAACAATGTCCCTTTCAACCATGACATACACGAGTTATGGCTTTTAATTAATTATTATTAATCAAACCAAGCTTACTTGTAAAATGAATAAACAAAAGATTCTCAAAGCCATGCAACTTCGAGGAAAGTGAACGTCCTTCCAAACACCAACAGGCATGCTGTTGCCAGAAGCTCACCACAAACCCTATATTATTTCCTTATATATATAAAAATATATATGCTTCAAGACCTAGTACTACCTACTCTCCTCTCTTATTTAATCGCTTCATTTCTCTCTTAATTATCATCTCTCTTTTGCAACAAACATTTTTACACTTAGACAGTACCAAAACTACCCTTTAGCTTAACAATATTGTAGCTATAGGTGACTAGCAATGGCAGCTTATCATGACGATCCATTCCTGTTCGAAGATTACTTCCCATCGATGATCGAACGATTGGGTTCTGACGGATTCATGGGGGAGCTATGCAATGGATTTTGTTTGCTGATGGATGTGGAGAAGGGACTGATCACATTCGAGAGCTTGAGGAGAAGCACATTTCTTTTGGGACTGAATGAGATGGGCGATGATGAGCTTGTGTGCATGCTGAGAGAAGGCGACTTGGACGGAGATGGTGCTCTCAATCAGATGGAGTTCTGCATTCTCATGTTCAGGATGAGTCCCGGATTGATGGACGGATCGAAAAGATGGATGGAAGAGATGGGTGTAACTGTGTAGATTAATTTACGATATGTTGCTACCACGATTTATATGATCGAATCTCTGGTTATGTAATACTAATGTCGTCTTTTAAGAGCTTTTTCTCCTTTCTACCAGTCTCCAAACCTTGACCTAAAGGCCTCCAAGGGGAGACGAGATATGATATTTCAGTTTTTGTTTCAAGTTAATAAAATTTTATGGTGCATCTTTTGTTACATTGAACCAGCGTATATATAACTATGTACAAATGTAATTATTTAGAGATCATAATAATGTGCATTCTCTGTGCATAATTACGTGTCTTGATAAATTTTGAAGCTGCTATAGGTGGTAGCACTTTAAGATATATTTCATGTTAGAATTAGTGACATGCAGGTCATGATATATATATATATATATATATATATATATATATATGTTTCATTCAGTAAGATTAATAGGTAAGTGTTTAAGTTATATTCATAAAAAATACAGACATGGAATCATGGCGATCATAGAGCCAAGTATGAATGAAACTTCTTATTCTGTAAAACCTTTCCCTATTATATATGTATATAATTACAAACTATGTATATAACTTCTGGAGAATACTTTTATCATTTCCTTTTGTTTTTATGAATTTTATCTCCGTCACTTTTGATACCATCTCTTTATTATTGGTGTCATGGAGTCTTAAAGCTTTTGTTTCCAAAAGGTTTTGTGTATTTCCGCAGATGACATGGGAACTTTCTAGGCAATGAGTGGCTTCCCGAGATCATTTCGGAATGTGTGCACAAATTTCGAGATATCGGAAAAATACACCTACATTTATGTGTCTCGAATATACACTTGTGGTACTTATAATCTCTAGATAAATGAGATATTTGCTGATAAAAAAAACAACAATTCTCAATACTTATACTAGTGCTGAAAATTGAATAATGATACTTTGCACCGAAGATATGTTGTTTGACTTATATAACAATATTCATTGGATGTATTTGTGTCGAACTCATTTATGCTATCATTCGGTGTTGTAATTATGTCTATTTAATCGGTGCAACTAGTATTTTTTGTTAAAAAAAATTTGCCGCACCTCAACTAATCCCGAATTACTTGTTACAACCTTTTGATATGGTAGAATGGTGAGCATGTGTGCACTTTCATTATTATGTCCTCCTTTGCTTTCACAGATCACAGATGGCAATTCATATGATCGAAGTCATGTAATTAATGGACCGGCCCATTCCTACGTAGTCAATATAATGGACCGGCCCATTCCTACGTAGTCAATATAATTTTATGAGGGAGTTATATATATACACAAGTCACATACTTCTTTTACTCGCTTCCACCTTCTGCTACTCTGCCTTCCACTCTCATTCCGTGTGATTTATAAATAAAATTTTTTTTGCTGCTATTCATTACATCAGAGAGCAACATATATACATAACATTAAATAATCGTAGCCTACAAGTTACTGTCAGGATGAAATGGCGCCAAAGAGAATCCAAATCATTGATAGAATAAAAATGTGAGATTAATTAATCCGACTTGACCATGTTTTCGGGTTCTCAAACTTCCAAATTACTCGATTTCAAAATGATTAATATATCAGGTGAAATTGAGTACCACATCTAACCACTAAAATTGATTAAAGAATTTCTCAAATTTCTTTTACATAGAAAATTGTAAATAATCAACCCTGGAATGGTTCAATTCAGTCATGGATGGAGTCTTTTGCTATGACTATTTACGTCACTTTTTAGCTTGGTGGTTATAATTATATACTCCCTCTCTCCCAAATTATATGTCTATTTTGGGGAATCTAACTTTTTAAAATGATAATTTTTATTGGTGTAATAGTGAATGAAAAATCAATTTTACCCTTGATCCCCCAAGTGATGTAATGTTTGTAGTTTAAATATTTTATAATTTGAATGATTGAAGAGTAAATTGTTAAATAGATAAAAAAAAAAGTGTGAACACTTAAATTGATATTTAAATTAGAACGGAGGGAGTATAACTTACAAGTTAAATTTGTTTTATGCATCATTATTCTCCAACATTTAGATGGGCTATAGTTGAGTGGGCCTCGCATCCCATTATGTCTACACGTCACCCTATCTTGTTTGCGAGGTGAACTTTGAATTTGAAGTTGAACCACCTCTCCTTCACTCTTTTGATACAGAGAACCTCTCTTTTTCTAGACACACACCCTACACTACACACTTCTTGTGGTCTTAGTAATGACATGTCACCTTATGGTTCCACGTGAGTAACATCAAAATATGCTACAAGAATGCATATTAGATTGCCATGTGTACGCTATTCACGTGGGTACCCAACCAGCCCATACCATTTCCTTTTTTTCTCCACTCACTCCACCCCATTACGTCTATCTCTATATTGATTTTTGCTGATCTTATCCATGCTAATGGATATGGATAACGATATATATATATATATATCGAAAGCTATATAGAATATGAACATCTATGAAAAGTGGGAAAAATAAAAGATTGTTGTTGCCATTGAGAAGCCCAACCCCAAAGCCTAGACATAGGTAGGTGCGCAAGGGATTCAAGTGCCACGTCAGATGCATCATGAACATCCATCAGGTTAAAGTCACGTGGCTCACAGATTTACGTGGATAATACAAAGCCATGTAGGCAGAGATCCAGAATGTGAGATGGAATGACACGCGCGTCATAATCAGAAGTAGACACCCCATGTTGTGTACGTCTCAGCATGGGAGAAATACAATCCTTAGCCTACAAGATATATACATACATACAGTATACACGTATGCCTATATATACACGCATGTAAATGAACCGAAGGATTGCATTTTCTTTGCGTGCCCCATGCTACCAACTCAGAAAATAACACTCAGTTCAATGTATTAATCCAACTCCTTCTCTCCATGATGCCACTCTGTACGTACAGCTGTTGCACAAATTCTGTAAAAAGCACATCCACCCACCCACACCCACACACACACACATATATATATATATATATATATATATATGTATACATATAGATAGATAGAGAGAAAGGGAGAGTTAAAAGTGGAGAGGATGAAGGGGTGCGAGCTGTGTAGGTCAGTGGCGAGGATGTACTGCGAATCGGATGGAGCGAGTCTGTGCTGGGATTGTGATGAGAAGGTTCATAGTGCTAACTTTCTGGTGGCAAAGCACTACAGAAATCTTCTCTGCCAAGTCTGTCAATGTCCCACCCCATGGAAAGCTTCCGGACCCAAGCTTGGTCCTACAACAACAGCCTCCGTTTGCGAGGCTTGTGTTAGAAACTACTACTCTTCTGCTGCTAGCAAACACGAGATCAGAGGCGCACAACAGAGTAGTCCACCACTGCCGGAACAAGAAGAAGTAAATAACGACCCTAATAGTAGTGAATACGATGTGGAGGAGGAAGAAGATGAAGATAGTGAGATTGAGTACAGTGACAATGAAGATGAGGAAATGGAAGAGGAGGAAGGAGATAATCAAATAGTTCCTTGGTCCTCCACTCCACCGTCTCCTCCTCCTCCTCATAATAGTGAAGATCAGCACTCTTCCTCCACATCATTCTAGGCCACAGATGTGTCTGAGAATGCAAATCCCAATTAACACTCCTTTTTTTTTTTTTTTTTTTTGAAAGGTACCAATTAACACTCCTTGTCGATCACTAAAACAGGTAGGAAGGCTTATGATCAAAAAGAATCTCTGGACATTGTCCCATCCTAATTGGTGTTTCTACAATTCCCTTAATCACATATACTAAATTAATTACTCTTTGTATCTGCTTCAATTCATGTACCTAATTTAATGCCATCGTTTCCCGTCATTTCATTAAGAACTTTATTGGGCTTCAATCTCCTACTCTTCGCCAAACAACACCATTAGCTATGGAGCATCAGAGAAGGAAGTATCGAATTCATTGAGCTCATACAGACCATTTAATATGAGAAGAACAGGGCATATGATTCTACCAAATGATGTTAAAAACACCAGAGGTGAAACTGTCTACTCTAGGACTGGAGCAATGGTAGTGAGCATACTCACTGAAAAGGATGACACATCTGCAACAATCGTGGTTGATTTAGCTCCTGTTAATCTCAATCATAACTTATTTCCTGCTTAACCCAGAGTTCATACCTCTAATTTTGTTCCATATCTCTAAAGCATCCTGTATTCGCACTCATGTTTATAATAACACAAAAAAATTCCTTTCCAAATATTGATTAATTCCTCTTGTTAATTTCTCTTATTTGCGCTACCGTCACTACAATGAATCGTGATTTTGGAAATAGAGACTAGACGAAAATATAAAAACACTTTAAGGACCATGCACTCATGAACATTGTAAAAGACAAACCCTGTCCGGCCTACACAAAGCTTGAAAACCCTGGAGCGTATACTTGAAAAACTTCTAAAGTATAAATACCTCATGACTCCTTTGCTAGCCTAATTGGCTGATTTACCTTGTGGGTTTCGCAACAGTAAGGGTTCTGAGGGATGAGCCCGAAAGGAAGTACAGGATGCCTAAAAGTGAATTAAAAGTTAAGCAAAGTTTCTAGGCAGTTCAGAGTACCTTCATTCTTTAACCATATAAATACATGATTCGATGTCTACATAATAATCATCATAGTGAAGGCATTACATTCTATCGTCTTAGATGGTTAACAGAACCAACACGATAAGCAACAAGCATAACTCCACAGCAAAATTTGAAGACTAGTATTTAAATAGATGTTGAATCTTAATACCTAATCCACTATCTATAGGCAATAAAAGTTCCTTCTAATTGGCTTGGGGGTAACCTTTGATATTGGTTGGAAGCAACAGAAAAGAACAAATTACATTGCAAAACAAAACAGCAACAAGCATAAATTTGTAGAAAAAGACGAAAAAAGAAAAACTAAAAAATTGGAATGATCTACATAGCACAAACCAAGAGGAAGCATGATCGTTTTGGTAGACCTGATGAAGATAATAAAAACTCATCAAACATACAAGATACAACCACCAGAGTTAACATTCATCAGAGTGCATTTTTCATATACATAACATAAATCCAACAACCAAATTGTCTCATCAGTTCTCGAACAACTCATTTTATGTTTGCAGACTCCAACGCCATCTACACCTTCTACAGCAGCAAAAGGCCATAAACATCATAAGACTTCAAAGACATGATACAACTGGCACAAATAAGAAACATACATTAGGAACAGATGATTCTGGTATGTCTATTTTTGCGTGCTTATGTGTTGATTGTATTTCACTTAAATACTTAGCCTAGAGCAAAAAAAAAAACTATTGAACTGACGAGATCTAAATATCTAATTGAGGGAGAATGCTAGAAGAAATTAAGAAGACAATTGCAAGGAGCTAGGAAGACTCCAAATAAGAAACAAAAAAGAAAATAACTAGTGAGAACGCACTTCCACATGATCTCGAGCCCTCAGCATCTAGATCAAGAGCGCCGCGATCTTATGTTCAACAGCTGAGGACACGGCTCACTGTGAAAGTGCACTCCTGCTAGACTTACTCATACTTAAAAGCATACCTGCAATTAAGTTAACGCGCCACGATCCCAAGTTTCAGCTAGGTATCTGCCACAAAAAGAATAAACATGCAATAAAGACGCTTTGCAGGGAGGTGAATCCAATAGAAACAAAATTAAGCTAAACTTCAACCATAATGTTGAAAAGCACAATCGGCCATCTCCTTAAACATTATGCCGTTGTTATAGCGTTGATATGCATACGTTAACAATTCCAAAGAATAAATAGTATATCAGTTGTAATCTTTCAGACGGAAGTACAAGAAACTTGTGCTTGCATTTCAATTATTTTAGTGATCACAATCTACATTATCACCTAAATAAAATAATTTTATGGAGTGCATGAGTAGACATATTTTTAATAGATGATTGTGTAATGTACTAAAAAATTTCCTGGATGTAGGCATATGTAAATGCAAACCTATGACAACTGCAAACATCATTCATGCAAAAATATTAATTTGCAGTACACTTCTCTCTCTAAGTATAAATTATCAACCAAGACTAAACTATGTAGGAAAGGTATAGAAGTGTCACAGGAACACGACACAAAACAGACATGTTGATACAGAAATCATGAAGAAAAAAGGAAAAAGAAAAAAAGATAAAGACTCAAGTGTGGACATGGCATTATCCAAAGTTTTTGTTCAGATACCTCTGTTCTCCCAAGGTATAATTTAGAAACAGAGTCTATGTTGACAACAAAGACAAAGAAAGTATGAACACTGTACAAATACATGCTTCAATAAAGCAGATCCAAAAAGAATGTTAGGATTCGGAAATGGCGTGGCTACGGCAATATAAAATTATAAATTTATTCGCGTATACATTTCTTCTAAAAGATATGTTAGGATTCGGAAATGTCGTGGCGACAGCAATATAAAATTATAAATTTATACGCGAATACATTTCTTATTAAAGATGATATTATTAATTAAATATATAGAGTTAAATATTAAACTTAACAAATATCATAAAGGTACTTTTATTAATAATTCTACTGCTACTCTCATGCCATATTCTTCCTATCAGACTCTTGACCTATACTAAAAAGTGTCCATTTCCCTTTTGATTTATGACCGCTATGCATACAATTTCAGTTGTTCAAAGGATAAGAAAGATTTGACACTTCAGAGTTATCTTTCAAAAGATTGCTTCTTCTAAAATTTGTTGGTACTATATAACTAAGAAAGTCGGTTGTTTAAAGTATTTAAGTCATGAAAGTAAGTGCCCAAAACAAATTATAAATATGTTTCTAAGGTAGCAGACACGCAATTAGCACTGTCTATGATTTCTCAATCATGAAGAAGAGTTTGTGCATTTTAAAAGTGATAGGAGTCCTAATTCAACAAGAGAACCGATTTCCCAGAGAAGAAATAAGGATAAGCCCGAGTTAGAGATTTAAATAATTTAGACTGGAATAAGGATAGACATCTAGCTATCCATATCCATGACGTAGTGGAAAAGCTACGGGAATTAGGCTACGTTTGGTACGCTTGAATAGAATGAGAATAAGAATGGATATCATTCTCATTCTATTGTTTGATTGTAAATATGAAAAGGATTAGGAATGGAATGATTTTGAATTTGAATTTGTTTCTTCAAAAATACCCCTTTTAATGATAAATATATAATTTTAACAATGTAATATTATTTTTTAATTTTTTTTTACAAAACAATGGTGAAAGGTAACGAGAATAGTGGTGACGGACAATAGAGGTGGTGACGGCGGTGGTGGTGGAGAGATGGCGGCGGCGGTGGTGGTGATTTGTTTGCTTAAAATCTAAGAGGATTGTTTTAGTCACTTTATGCTTTAAAAGTTACTAAATGAATGGAATGACCATTCCATAGATTTAGTAATGGAATGAAATTTCATTCCAAGAAATGAATTTTTCTTCTCAAGGAATGGTCATTCTCATTCAATATAGGTACCAAACAAAAGAATGGAATGCATGGACATTCCATTTCATTCCTACATACCAAACATGACATTAGTTCCTTACTTGGCCACATCAACCTAGAACCCTTATAAAAAGGGATGACAATCAAGCACCAGGTATGTAATAATCACCCTACAAAATTCTCTATATTCCTTCCCCAGTCAGAATACTAACTTGATCGTCGGAGCTTCTTAGGCGGGTACCACATTGGTGCCTTGCAAATTACTTCCAGGGCACGGCCATTCCACGCATCAACACTTGGCGCCGTCTATGGGAACGTTTTCTTAGTTACAAAGGAATTTATGGTTAGCATGTGACCCGGAGGCCAGACAACACCAAGGTCCTCCATGCCGGCCAAAACCTCCGCCGCTCCCCTAAGCGGATCTTTGCCACCACGTTTACCAGCGACATGTGTGACTCCACCCACTGATGTGCCGACAACTACAGTTTGGGATGCAACCACTCGTGTAGTGGCCCAGGTGCAGGACCGCGACATGGTCCATGAGGAGGACCGCGAAAGTCAGCCATGAACCGAGACCTCCATCAGAGGACCAGGGACGAGTGGCAGCAATGGAACAACAAGTCTAGGAGTTGAATCAAGGAATGAACCAATTAATCCATCAGAATGCTACCATCTTGCAACAATTGGCTTTGCCTCCCCAACAGAATCAACCATCCTACCATGATGCCGTCTGAAGTCAGGGAGAGGATGGTAGTCAGATTGGAGCCCCACAAAGAGTGCCATCCAAGGGAGTATGAAGTTCCAGACATGTAGAGGATGCCTCTTACGCGGGAGAATGCACAAAGTCCACCTATGTGGACCAACAGTTCCAGGCTCTCGAAGGCAAGGTAACTACCACGGTGGATGACTTAGTACAAAGACCAATTTACCCTTTAGCCCACAAGAACCTTTAGCCCCCTTGTGATGAGTGTTTCTTACCTAACAAGTTCAAGATGCCATAGTTGGAAAGCTTTGATGGGTCTCGAGATCCCCTCGATCACCTGGAAACCTTTAAAGCACTCATGCATCTACAGGAGGTCCTAGACGAGATTATGTGTAGTGCCTACAATGATCTTAAAATTTACATAAATATTAGATATTCTAAAATTTATAATATAATTATATATTAGTTATATTAATATTATTTAATTGTTAAATAATTAAAATGTATATATGTGAATTCCTAATTAAACTTGGATTTAGAGACAAGGAAAGAGATACCTTATAACTAGGAGTCCTAATTCAAGTAGGATTATAACTAGATAATGATAAAAGAAAAACAGAAAAAGGAAACTAAAAACAAACCAAAAAAAAACATTAAAACAAATTAAGGAGGACCACATCTCTACTTCAGCATTCATGGCAAACTGATGCATATTGGCCAATTAATGTTATGGCAGCTTGGCAACAAAATAAATCATCTAGTTCTCCATAAAACGATCAACAATCTACATCAGACTAAATTGCACAACATGTTTTTACCATCACAACTGTTGAACTTGAACTTTACTAATTTTTAAGGATTATGGTTCTCCACCAACGACTCGTAATATTTTAAGAGCTAGATAGCGGTACTCATCCAGCAATCAACTGCCTAAGTTTACCACCACAAATGCTATTCTTGAACCGCTTAGCCTGATTATCCTACCTTTTGATTCATTGGTTCAATCACTAAAAAATTGTGATTTTCTTAAAAAAGCACTATTTATCATTTGCATCAAAATTAGGGCAACCCACTAATCTGAAAGGGTCAATATTCCACCATGGCATGACATTGTCACACCAATGGGTATTGTACTAATCATTTTTAAGGCATCAATAGTCGAACTCCCAATCACTACCAGAAAGTAATGCTTTCATTTTACGCCCAATATATACACAAAAATACAAACATATATATAAAAGAGAAACTACATATTAGAAATTATATTCCACCATGCCAATGCAACAATTCCATATCAAAAGAGTACAAAAATTCTAACCTTTCCTCTCATCGGTGGCATCATGATAAACAGGTTCATCCTCATCCTCAGCCGCGGAGGCCACAGCGACTACGGTCTCGCCACCAGCATTACCACCATCTCTCTCATCGGGATACCTCACAACCACCACCGGACACACACAGTGACGCACACAGTAGTCACTAACGCTCCCGAGCCGCCTGCTGTTCTCGCCCCTGGTGGCGCCAAACCCACGGCTCCCCATGATCACAGCGCTCAACCCTAGCCTCTCAACCTCCAAGCATAGCCTCTCCTTCATGTCATGGTCCTTCACGATATGGATCTTGAAAGGAATGTGCGCCTCCAGAAGCGGTTGAGACAGATCGGAGGCTTTGGTGGCCGTGAAGGCATCGAAGTCGTCTTCGAGCTTCTGCTTCGACTCCGTCGTGTCGTCGACCATGGTTAGGTCAACGGATCCCCAATCGGCGCCGTAGAGGACGGAGGTGGGGCGGACGTGGACGAGGAACACGGCATCGCCGGGGCGGAGGTAGTGGTGGACCGCCCACTTGACGGCGAAGGCGCTCTCGTCGCTGAGGTCGACGGCGATGCCGATCCGGCGCTGGGCGTTTGCGGTGGGGGTGTTGGTGGCGGAGGGGGTGGAGGGTTGGGGGAATCGCGGCGAGGAGGTTCTGACTTTGATGGCGGCGATTGGCGGGAAGTCAGATTCCGGCGGGGTTTGTTGGGGTTGCATCGTGGAGGACGAAAAATTAGGTTTTTTGTGTTCTCGTTGCTACGGTTGACTGCGTAAGTTAGGGCTTGGGTTGAGGTTTCTTTTCTTCTCCTAGGGGTAGTGAGAGAGTAAAACGTGAGTCGAGTGGCGTAATGGTGGTTTTTTCTTTCATTTTCTGCGCCTAAATTATATTTCGAATATTCGAGAAAGAGAAAAATAAATAAATAAAATTTGTGGGCACATACGTTAAATATGATTTGGGCCCAGTTCAGATCACATCTATAGCCCATTTAGGTTGCTATTGATGGGCTTGATATAGCCTGTAAAGTTAATGATGATTTGGGCCCAGTTCAGATCACAGATTGAGCCTATTTAAGAGCTCATTTTTGGGCTTAATATTAAGGTATAATGATTCTTCGACAGGCCCAATATCAGCGGACACAAAACCACAACAGGTAATGGGCCTGGACAGTCCAAGCAGGACCGCTCTTCTTTATTAGGAAAACTTGTCTGGGCTTCCGAGTTCGGACTGCAACTTCCTCCAATTCGATGAATATGAAATATATGAATATACCTGTATAATAAATTTAAGGACAATATTTGGGTCATCACCATTAAGGATCAATTTAGTCCTTACCCCTTATTTGGACCAATACAATTAGGACACTTGGCATATATTAATTAAAAAATAAAAATAGGTATTACCCATTATTTATGGGATTCAACCCCGATTTCAATTCTTCTTTTTTCTCTTATTCACTTTAAAAAATAAAAAACAAATGGGCAGTTTAACATCATATATATATGCATGTACACTTTCCTTAAACACAAATAAGAAAAAAGTCACAATCCACGAATATTATTCGATATTGTGAAGGGTACTTCTCCATATTTCGTAAAATCCAAAGATATATAAATGAATTGGATACAAAATATTATAAACACAAATAAAAAAATAAAGTGATTGAAGTATAGAAATTTGGAGAAAAAAGTCAAAAATCTCATGTGTAAAGTGTCGCTCATCGCACCAAATTGATGATATTACAGAAATAACACAAAAGATTTTATCATCATTTGGATTTAAATGCAATATACATAGTATATATATATATATATATAAAGTGTACACCGATATATCAAACTATATATACAAATAAGTGTACACGCATATCTAGATGTTAAACTGCCCATGAGATTTTTATTTTTTTAAGTGAATAAGGGAAAAAAGAAGAATTCAAATTTGGGTCGAATCCCATAAATAATAGGTAATACCCATTTATATTTTTTAATTAATATATGTCAAGTGTCTTAATTCTATTAGTCCAAATAAGGGGTGAAGACCCAAGCCTTGAGGGCTATTATCACTTAAACCCCATGGATCAACTAACCCCCCCTTCATTTCAAAAAACCCCTCTATCGTTATCAAATTGTATCAATTTACACCCTTCCCTAAAATTTCGGACAAAACTGTTATAGAAACTAGAGGGGAGTTTACTGATAAACTATTTTTTTTATTTTAACCGAAATCTAAATTTTTAGGTAATTAGGGTAAAATATAAAAAACAAATATCGAACTACAAACTAAGTCTGAAATATAAAAAAATATTTCAAACTATAAATGAATTTTTTTTTTCATTTTTAAATTTTGTTTTTTATATTTTATTACAAATGAATAAAATTGAATTTAAGAGAAATAAAAAATTAATGCCAAAATATTTTACTTTTGAAATACCAATTAGGGTAAAATATAAAACAATTTAAGTATGAAATATAAAAAAATATTTTTAACTTTCCAAATATTTTTTTATATTTCTGACCTAATTTTATATTTTACCCTAATTGGTAGTTTAGTTAAAAATATTGATGCATTAATTTTTTATTTCGGCATAAATCAATTTTTTTCATTTATAGTAAAATATAAAAAATAAAGTTAAAAACGAAAAAAAATCTAATTGGTAGTACGATTTTTTTTTTATATTTCGGACTTAATTTTTTTATATTTTTTATCTTAATTGGTAGTTCAAAAAAAATATTGATGCATTAATTTTTTATTTTAGCATAAATCAATTTTATTTCGTTTATAGTAAAATATAAAAAAACAAAGTTAAAAATTAAAAAAAAATCTCATTTGTAGTTCAAAATATTTTATATATTTCGGACTTAATTTGTTTATATTTTACCCTAATTGGTAATTCCAAAGAAAAAAATTATTTTGATATTAATGTTTTTTTCGGCATAAAAAAAAAATCGTTTATTAGTGAACCCCCTCTAGTTTCGAGGGCAATTTTGTCCAAAATTATAAGAAATATGGCAAGTTGATACAATTTGATAATGATAAGGGAGTTTTCTTAAATGAAAGAGAGTTAGTTTATGCATTTTGAAATCATAGGGGTTTATGATAATAGCCCAAATTTAAAACCAATAATGGTTTTTGCTAGTGTATATCAAGATACAATTGTACTCGTAAGTCTTAATTATGGTATAAGAGGTTATTGTATTAAGAAAAATGTCTTATTTGGAACAAAAAGATTTATCTGATTTATGTATAGGATGTAATTGGTCTCGAATCTCGATCATACAATACAAAATTATGCAATAACTACTAATATGATCACACTCTGTAATAGTCTTATAGATATATAAGACATGTAGTCTCACTTATCAACTTGATAGTTGACACACACCAAAACTAATTAAATAAAATATCTTAATTATCCTAATTAAAAAAGTTGATCAATCAGAAATAATTGATTCGGTTAAAAAATAATTGAAATTTAGTGTCTTCTCGAAATGAAATTTAGCATATTCGATTCATATGGTTATAGGCATAATTCAAGCCTTACTTATCATAAAGCCTAAGTACTCCCTTTAATGAAGGAAAAGGGGAAAATATAAGTTGATCTAGCATCTATTGAGTCCATCAAAGTGATATGTGAGCCACTCCATGAAAAAAAAATTGAATTAGAAAAAAAAAAAAAACTAATATTAATGAAAAAGAAGAAAAAGATAAGCTGGTCAGTAATAGGGACAGAGTATCCAATCAAAATGGAGTTGGAAAAGCTTCCAACGCTTTAGTTCTACTGAGACTATACACTACCAGTCTCCTGCACATTTATATTTATTGCAGATTGGACTGTATATATAAGTATATATGTGTCTATATATATGTATATATACATATATTATTATATATTCTGGGGTCTGGTCTGGTGGCACAAGCAGCAGAAGCAGGAGCAGCCACTGATCAGTGTCATGGTTATATGCTACACTGGGTGTTTAGGCTTACTTTTATTAAACTTTTTCACGTATATTGAAGCACTCCTAAAGGGGTTTGTTGACTCCCATAAACAGAAAGGGCAGAGAACCATTCCTTGTGTTTCAGCACATACAACACAGAACCCAACTCTGTAACAGCAAATCTCGATCCCCTGCTTTTATACATACATACATATATATATATATATATATATATATATATATTCAAACCAATATTAAGAGAGAGAGAATGTAAGTGAGAAGAGAAAGAGCTAGGTAGCTAGCTAGGGTTTTTAACTTTTGAGAGCTGCAGTAAAAGCTTCAACTGTCCAATTCTGTTTTCCACCTCTTCCAACGTTTTGTTTTTTCATATATTTAATTATTTTATCCTGGACATGTGTACTGAACCCATGTCAATTAGTTTCATTAATTATTTTCTTTGTAGTACATTAATCATAATATATACTGCTGAAAAAATATTACTATGATGAGCTTTAAACTTTGATCTATGAGGAATAAATATGAATCCATGACCAAATGATTCAGGGTGTTATTCTAGATATATATAAAGATAATGGGGTCTAGATTAGAGATAGTATTTATTTATGAATACCAAACAAGTAACAAAAAAAAAACTCCAAGAACCTTACAACCCTAAAAGTGCCTTGTTGCCTAATAATATCAGCTTCCAGCTTCCTCCTGTGAGCGTATGGGAGGTTAAGAGTTCGAGTCCTATAAGACTCGCGTAGGTGTGAGTATTTAGTATTTATCTACAAAAAAAAATAAAAAAAATTGCAGTAAGCATGATACACTAATTCTAATATATATGTTTGTCTTCAAATTTATTTTTTGTATGCATCTAAACATGTTTTTTTTATTTTTTATCTAAAAATAAAGCAATTTTATAAATATGAAAGTATAATGTAGTAAGTGGAATTTTAACCTAGACAACTAAACACATGGAAACAACAAATTCACTAATTAAGTTATCAAACTCATGCTAATTAAACATATGTAAAAGATATAGAGGAATTAATGACAATAGCAAAGATCATACATATAAAATTAACAAAGTAGGCATGTTTTAAACTCATTCAATTAATATGATCCACTACTGAGCCAAACAAAACAATGAGGATCAAAAGAGAGAGGACCAAATGTTAGATCACAATGGCTTAGAAAAGTTAAAAGCAACTCACTGACACAACCCTGAAGAGAAAGAGAGTTACCTAGAAACAGATCATGTATATTATATATATCTACTCTGGAGGTGTTCATAATACTTTTAACAAACAAAAGGGTAATGAGAAAGCTGTGTTTCAGTTCTGGAACCAGATTCAATACACAGAAATATGAAAAGACAAAAAAACCAAAACAGACCAGTTTGGGTAATGCTAATAAGAAAGCTTGAGAGACAAATCAATGGATTTAGAGGCACCAACACCAACACTAAAACCACTTGCTGTTGTAGTGAAACAAGAAGCTTCCTCGGCATCTGAAACTTGTGATAACCCCACTTTAAACTCCTTGTCAAAACCTTCTTTCCCTGGGAAAAACTCATACTCCATCAACACACTTTCTCTTCCTGAACTTGAACTACTTCCCTTCCTGTGAACAGCCACCACCCCTGCCTCCTATATACATACACATATATACATATACATATATTATCAGCCATTAAACAAAACCCATCAATCAAACACTTTTTCACATACATTATTCAGACAAATAAAAACATACACTTCAATTAATATATGTATACATCTATATATATAAGTATATATTATGACCATTAAACAAAACCCATCAAACACTTTTTCATATACTCTTTTCACACCAATATAAACATCCACTTAAATAGATTGATATATATATATAGATAGATAGATATAGATATAGAGGTGTGTGTGTGTGTGTTTTTAAAATTTCATTACCTTGTCAACACGGCCGATTGCGCCCAAATCTCTAGTACTCTCTAGATTGAGTCCGAAAAAATTGAAGCTATTGATTGGGAATATGTCTGTGTGTATGTCTTTAGACATTCCATTAGACATAATTTCACCATTGATGCGTTTTTTCTACAATAAATAATTACAGAACACATCAAAACACAAGAATCAAAATAAAGAAAAAAAATTAAAAAAATGGACTCAAACAAACCTTATGACAAACGCCACAACGCTGCGTCAAGCATGATATGTTTGGCATTGAAGTGAGCTCTCTCGAGGTCTCAATGCCATTCCCAGCCGGGAAGCTCTGATTCGGAGCTCCGACTCCAAACGGATCTACAATCAGCGAATCCGTATACGCACCGCTATATCCCGAACCGCCGGAAAATCCATGATACCCGCCATTTCCGAATGTGGGAAGCAACAGAGGATGGGTCAGGCCGGAGTCGCCGATGGTGTTCGGAGCCGAATAGGGAGTGTAGTTTGCGAGGTGGACTGGGACGACGGTTCGGGTCGGGTCGGGGAAGGAGGAAGGGAGGAGATGATGAAGTGGGTTGCTCTTCTTCCCCTCCTGAATTCTGAGCCGTTCAAGCTCAGCCACACCCATGCCTCTCCGGGCCTGCTTCTTCTTCTGAGTCGACTCGGTCGGCTTCGACTTTTTCCGTCCGCTCTGTTTCCAATTTTCCGACGACCTTGTTTCCTCAGACCCGGCAAGGGCTTTCCTGTTCTGAGCCTCACGACCCATAAGGATTGAAGTAGCCATTAAGTGAAGAAAATGGGTTTAGAGAGAGAGATGGGTTTAGAGAGAGATAGGGAGTGTGTTTCTGTGCAGAGAACCAACCAGATCAAACTACCGATGAGAAATGCGGAAGGACATATGCATATATAGCCACTGCTTCTTGTGTGTACTTGAGTGTATATATATAGTTATATACACACACACTGTAAGTTGATAATGACACCCCTATTTTGACTAATTCCAAAGATAAATAATTTAGTAAAGGTGGATTGTAGTTTTTATTTTTTTGGGTTAAATAATTATAGGATAATTTATTTATTTTTCCCAAGGCAAGAAAAGTATAGGTGCATTAATGGAGCAGTGGCAGTTTAGCCAAAACAAGAAACAAATCATTACTTCCAAAGTTATAAATGATTTTATTAAAAATATATATATAATCATGATTACTTTTTGTATGTGAGGGGAAAGTGTGAGCTTGAGCATAGACCTAGACCTAGTAATGCACATGGTCTGTTATACTCTCTGATCCTGGGAGGTTCGAGTTGATTTTTCTTCCTTTCGGATGGGACGCGCTCAGTTAGAATTATGATTTATATATGTCTGAACAACTTGTAACTGTGTGTATATATGCAAGTATTATGGTTATAATTCATTATTTATATACTTTTCGATTTATAATAGAAATAAAATGTACTTAAAAAATTCCAATGCAATTTACTTTCCTAGTGTATAATAGTATACAAACTAATAACAAAATGAGCTTCTCATATTATGGTTAGAGAGTGAGTTTTATTAGTACTAAGTTATTTGAATCCCCAACCAATGAGATTTTTAAGGTAAATGATTAAATTTGAAATTAAAAGAAACATATATTAAGAGAAGATCAAGTTATCTTTTACATACATTGAAGTGTCCATTTATTTGACACGGTAATGAAAATTTTGTAAAACTAATATGATTTACATTGGACATAGAACAAGATAATTGAGAAGAAGATATTGGATACTTTCAAAATATTGGTTGGTGGTACTCCAAGTCAATCACTAAAATACATGTATTACATGTGCACTTAAGGTGTGCTAATGCGCTAGCGGCTTTCTGGAGTTTAAGCACGAGACGCGTGTTGCTTAAATGAAGTGACACACAATGAAAATATAAAAAATAAATAAAAGTATTATTAAAATATACATATTCTATAATGAAGACGCAAAAGTTATCAAATGCGCATCTACTTGCAGTGTGCAAAGTATAGAGTTTGGCGTGCTTTCAAAAAAAATTCAAACTGATAACCTCGTATTTATTGGATTGAAAGATCACCTTACATGGATACCCCAAAACACCCAAATTAAAATAAAACATCAATTCAAATTTTTTTTAATGCTTAACAAGAATTGATTTGATCATAAATTAAGCATGGTTCATGGGTGAGATACAATGTTTGGGATGAATATGTTGTAGAAATGGAAATAAAAAAGGCGTGAGCAACCAACGCGTGTTAGGGTGAGATCTGTGGAAGATTGGAGCGAAGACTCGCCTAGGGTAGGGAGTACGGTACCAGCGCCGTCCTCCCCAGTCCACCACACCATAACCATGAAAACCCCCAGCACCCACCAACCAATAACATCCCGCCACGTCAGCAGCCCTTGGTCCCACTTTCCAAATATAGCCCCTCATATCCTCTAGATTTCAGACGAGCAAAGGGGCAAATATCGGTCTTCTGCAATCTCATCATATCCTAGATAGTAGAGAGAATCTGTGGTCCCCGGAGGGTCTAGTGGGGACCACATAGGGTAAGGTGCGATGTAGGTGATTGGGCCCGTACGAGGAAGCTATGGAATATAACTGCACGGAGATTAAGCGGCTGGGGAGGGACACGTGGCGGCCATCGGGAGGGGTATCGGCAAGTGTGACGTGCCATGGGGTGACACGTGTCAGGGGTTGTGATGTTTAGTTTGCTGGTTTAGGGCAGACATGGTGGATTCTGGGTTTCTGGGACGCAGATATGGTTCTGCATGGAATGATTGGGATTTGTGCCCAAACAACTCAAATGGTGCGGCTTCCTAATGACTTGGGGACCACTTCACACGTGCCACGTCAGCTATTTTGCTTCCACACCTTTTCTCTGCAACCAAACAGCCTTCTCACTCTTTGACGATTAATATTTAATACCTCTATCTCATACTTTCTTTCTTGCCCTGTGTATATATATAAATGTGCATATATCTACCTTATTATTTTAAAGGGTAATTTGCATTGACACCCCCTGAGGTTAGGGTCAATAGCACTCAGATTACGGTCAACCTTTTTTTGGCACTCACACCCCCTGAGGTTCCTCCTTCGTTGCAATGACACCCCCTGGGCGGGTGAAATGACTATAATGCCCCTTTAATTATTTCACTTATTACATTAGGGTAATATATAAAGTATGAAATTACTCATATGCCCAAACACTTCACCCCTCTAAAATTACTAATTACACTTCCACCCCTTATTACAAAATATATATTACGAAAATTACAATTTAATTTTTTTTCTTTATAATATAATTTGTATATATAATTACGAAAATTAAAATTACAAAAATATATATATAATTTGTAAAAAATATATAAAATTTGAAAAAACATATAAAATTTGAAAAAATATATAAAATTTGAAACAATATATAAAATTAAAAAATATATATATCAAATTCGAAACAAATATATAAAATTCGTAAACAATATATAAAATGCTAAAAACATATAAAATTTGAAACAAATATATAAAATTCGAAAACAATATATAAAATTCTAAAAACATATAAAATTCTAAAATATATATAAAATTCAAATATATATATATATATATATATATATATATAAAGTGTGACTGAAGTTTAAGTGGACAAGTCTCAGAATCATTAGCCAAGGTAACGGATCATCTCCAACTCTGCATAGCTATTTTAATGGCCACGATGACGGCACATGTCCCACGATGGTGACCGAAATCGGAATCGAACCGATACTTTATTAAAATATTTTAATCAAAATTAAATATATTAATATTTGGATCAAAATTAACGGTTCGGTTCAGGTTCTCATTTTTAAAGAACCGAAAGTAAATTTTTATTTGGATCAAAATTAACGGTTCAGTTCCGATACTTTTGGTTCTTTAAAAATGAGAACCGGAAACGAACCGTTAATTTTAATCCAAATATTAATATATTTAATTTTGATTAAAATATTTTAATAAAGTATCGGTTCGATTCCGATTTCGGTCACCATAGTAGGGTATGTGTTGCCATCGTGGCTATTGAAATAGCTTTGCAGAGAGTTGGAGAGGATCCGTTACCTTGACTAATGACTTTGAGGCTTGTCCACTTAAAATTCAGTCACACTTTATATATATATATATATATATATATATATATAAATTTTATATATTTTTTAGAATTTTATATATTTTTCGAATTTTATATATTGTTTACGAATTTTATATATTTGTTTCAAATTTTATATATATATTTTAATTTTATATATTGTTTCAAATTTTATATATTTTTTCGAATTTTATATGTTTTTTCAAATTTTATATATATTTTTAAAAATTATATATATATATTCGTAATTTTAATTTTTGTAATTATATATACAAATTATATTATAAAGAAAAAAAATTAAATTGTAATTTTCGTAATATATATATTTTGTAATAAGGGGTGAAAGTGTAATTAGTAATTTTAGAGGGATGAAGTGTTTGGGCATATGAGTAATTTCATACTTTATATATTACCCTAATGTAATAAGTTAAATAATTAAAGGGGCATTATAGTCATTTCACCCGTCCAGGGGGTGTCATTGCAACGAAGGAGGAACCTCAGGGGATGTGAGTGCCAAAAAAAGGTTGACCGAAATCTGATTGCTATTGACCCTAACCTCAGGGGGGTGTCAATGCAAATTACCCTATTTTAAATTATAATTTAGTTGTCTCTGTAAAAACTAATTGTTATATGCTCATCTACCAAGACTACCATATTGATTCTTCTTTTTCTTTTTCTTTTTTATACCATATTGATTAAAATAGGTGTGGTCAGTACTATACAATATTTATTTCTTTGTTTAGCCATTGAACTATCTACACAAATAATCTAATCTTGTTTTAATCTTTACTGAAAAGAGGATGAGAGGGTTGAGACATCAACAGGTGACTTAAATGATTTATTTGGTTGATCCGAGTCAACTAAGAAGGAGAGGTTGAACATTCGAGTCAATTGTACATGTTTTGAGAAAACTTAAGTGGACTCACTCGAATCATATAGAAGCAATTCATTCCTCTTTGAACATGAGCTTAGTTTTTTATTGTGTGTAATATTAATGAAGTTGCTAGTTATAATTAGCTTCAAATAACTTATAATTAGCATCAAATAACAGTATCCATTTTATTAATTCAACTCAATTAGGTATAAGGACATGAGGAACCATACAAGCAATAAAAGTTGCTCCAACAAAATAATAAAACCCATCACCTTTTGACTTCTAAGAACCCCTCAAAACTAGCTAGCATCTAATATGGTTATAAGTCATCATCAAATTCCTTAACAAGAAAATAATATGGAACAATGTTTTTCTTATTTTTATTCTATAAATAACAAAATAATTAAATTTGGTATTGATATATAAAACTCAAAATTAAATACTACTATATTTTGTAATAAATGAAATGCAATGCTAAATTGGTATTTCATGAAAAAATGACCAGATTTATTATGTGTAATAATTAATTACTAGAATTTTCTAAATTCCTATTATAAAGTAAAAACTGTCCAAGGAAGGGCCAGTGGTCCCTTTTCTACTTGGTACAACATATATAGCCAAGTTCATGTACCCTGTGGGATGCCAAAACTTCAAATATATATATATATATGTGTGTGTGTGTGTGTGTGGTGTATTTTTAACTTTACATTAATGTTGCAAATTAATGAAAGAGTAGGTGAGAGCATAAATTGTAGTTTCCTAGTGGGTTGCTATATGGAAAACAGTATTTTAGAGTAACTGTTAGTTGTGGCTTTATGCAACTTGTGTGAAAGCTATTCTCTTTCTGGTAATATAGCTAAAGATCCTCCTCTCCCTTGTTTGTTTGGATACAGAGAAAAGAGAGAGAGTGAGCATATCTCAGTTCAGATTCATATCTATATAATTATCTCTGTCTGTCACTCCTCAGTACTTCTGCTCTCTCTCTCTCTCTCTCTTTATATATATATATATATATATATATATATATATATATATATATATCACACAGGTATGGACCATTTGTTGTGACCCTACCATAATGTACTGGATATATAGTGAATCTTAGTTGGGCATATATAGTAGAAACGCCTAGAACTAGTACAATATGTCTCAACACACACAATTTATCATTTTGTGGATGGATGGATGAGATCAGTGCCAAACAAATGCTAGAGAATAAATGTGGACCATCCGATCAGGAAAAAAAAAGTATATAATATTAAATAAAAAAATTATGTAATAATTTATTGGTTCATTACTTGGCCTATTTGATAGAAACACAAACAATTAGTCACTGTCACAGCTGTTGGTTGTGTTTGTACCATAGTAGAGTAAATAACAAACCCCCTGGCAGAAAAGTAAGATATGTCCAGGACATGTCTGGGGTTTATATATGAAACTTGGGCTGCATTTTTGTACTACAGACATCTTCTCTTTTGATATACATACATATATATATATATATAGATACCAATAAAACTCCAAACTTGTATTAATATTGCTTAATGAGCATTAATAACAATAAGCATTTACTGACCGAGCGAGTTGATCTAATTGAAAAAAAAATGGGGCTTGGTACCTCAAAAAGTATGAGATCTCAAGTTCAATTTCTATTAGGTGCAAACAATTTATTAGTCACGACTTCGTACATAGTCCGAGCCTTACCCGATCCATGTAAAAGGTCGTCTTGCACGGATTCTGTGAATTAGTCAAGGTGCATGTAAGCTAGCCAGGACACCAGAGTTATAAAAATAAATAATAATAATAAAAAAAAAAACAACAATAGGCATTTACTACATATGTGTGATTGGCACTTGGGAGAACTTGGGTACACTATCTCAAGGTTTAAAATTGAGCCCTTAGATTTGCTTAAGTGAGACTTTTAATTGAAATTGAAATAAACGATTGCAATTATTTGGCTTATTCTGAGGTGCAAATGTATTGTATTTCAAGCTAGCAAGTGTACAACGTACTCCCAAAAGTGAAACACAAATTTATTTTCCTGAGCTCCTTCTACAACGTATATGCTTTTTTCTTAATTTTTTTCCCGTGAATTCTATAAATAAAAAATTGTACAAAGGAGGACACAGAAGAAATGGTAATGTTTGATAAAGTTCTAAAAGAATTGCTACCATCATGAACAAACAGTCTAGAGTAATTACCGGAAAGAAAAAAGAGTCTAGAGTATACTGTACTATACATACACCTAGCAATAGTTCCACTTTTAATTAGGTCCAAAGAAAAAGAGAAATAATATTTCAGTACTCAAATACGGAAACTTGGGCCTTTCGGGCCTTTCGTAAGGCGCGAAAGAGGATCTTAAATAGATTCATATAAGAAAGTAGATACCCAATTAGTCTTCGTTGTACTTGGGCTATTTGGATCATATGGGGCTTATTCAGCCCACCAATGGTTAAAGCATATAAATTTTTATGATAGCCTCGACCATATATATATATATATATATATATATATATATTTTTTTTTGTCTATATAAATTTTTGTCTTGTCCACGTAGGTTTCAGATGAAAAAGTGATTCTATATATAAATTTGTTAGGTATTATTCCCACTTAATAATTATTTTTTTAGTAGAATCACAAAATATTCAATCAATTACACACCAGTCATATACATCTTTTAGTCCATAATTTTTTACCAATAATGTTTTAGTTCACCTATCACACTAAAAATCCAAGATTATGAGGCGAGGGGCGGTTTTAGGGTTCCCCCAATAAAGAATCACCTCGCCCCAAACCGTATATTATAATTATAATTTTTTTTATATATATTTAATTATATGTATTTTTATATTTAAAATACCTTGTACTCCTTTAATAAATTATCTATTTACTTATATATATAAAAAAACCCTAAAAGCTTGTATTGGTTTTGTTTTTAAATCATATGATCTAGAGTTTGAATGCAGGAACTTATATATATATATATATATATATATATATATATATATATATATATTGAACTAAAAATGAGGTTTAAGGTTAAGTTTGCTTTTGACAAAAGCAATAGTAGATTGAAAGTCAAATTCATGCTGGAGTCTTCATTGTGATTTAAGTTATTAAATTTATTTCCGTGTTAGAAATTATTACGAGTAAATTGGATCCTTCATTGTTTTCTATATGGGTCAAAATATTATAATTAATTTGCTAATTTTTATTTGCTCTTAAAAAAAATATTTAGTAGTGTGGTTTTGGGCGGTGTAATGGTTGAAATATTTGGCCCAATTATAGATGGGCCACTGGACTGATGGGCCGACAACGGATGAGCCGAAGACCGATGGGCCGGAAGACAGATGGGCTGAAAACAAGCAGGCCGAAATCAACAATGGGCCCATGGAAATTTCTAGAAGCTAAAGTGTGGTCCACAAGGCAAGAAGTAATCCAATTATAGTATGAAGAGTCCAAAAAAGGTTAGGGTTTATCAAATCCCTTGATTTAAGGGGTTGATAAACTTGGGTACATGGGCTTGACCCATTGATCACAATTTGTATAAATAAAGGACTTTGATTAATGAGGAGGGATCGAATTTTTTTGATCTCAATTTCTATTGTGTAACTTTTCTGCATTTACACAATTGGCGCCGTCTGTGGGAAATCCCTATTATTGAAATCCTTTTTCAATAAGTTTTTCACCCTCTGCAAAGAAGCTAAGATTCGTACCAATAATGGCGATCACACGTTCACAACATACCGATTTACCTCCAAACGGAGGCCAGCAACCAGAAGATCCGATCAGACGAGCCCTAGAGGAGAGGACTGCCGAGTTAGAAAGGCAAAACGCTGAATTGACGGCAAAATTGGCTCAACTACAGAATCCACAGGAGGTCCATGACGACGAGCAGTCCGGCCAACGCGAACGGTCTGTAGGCCGCCAGACAGACATGGATGACCTACCCGCTAGAGCCCACAACGATCGTGAGGAACATGCAGAGTCATCCCTACAGGTTCTTGGGGCGCGTAATCCTGAGGAGGTCCTGACCATGAAAAAACTGGAGGAAATCATGTCAAGATTCCAGCGAGACGTGCTCAGGGACCTGAAAGTACAGACCCCAATCGATCTGGCCTCCGAGGCATCCATAGACGTCGTTCAGACACCATTCACCGTCTCGATCACCAGCGTGCCCTACTCGGAAAGGTTCAGGTTACCGAAGTTCACCCTGTTCGATGGTACAAAAGATCCAACCGAACACATCTATCACGTCCATACCAAGATGAATGTTTACAACGAAAATGAGGCCTTACTCTGCAAAGTTTTCCCCACCAGCCTGACCGAAGCAGCCCTCCTGTGGTTCAGAAAGCAACAGACCCGATCGATCGGTAGTTGGCTCAGACTCTGCGAGTTATTTATCGCACAGTACTTTGGCAATAAAAGGCAGAAGAAGACTATCTCCAGTCTGTTCACCATGATCCAAGAAAAGGGCGAATCCCTGAAAAGTTTTGTCTCAAGGTTCAATGTGGAGATGTCTTCAATTGACAACTGCGATCAACATTCAGCCGTCGAAGCCTTCAGAATGGCCCTGAAACCTGGAACAAAGTTCCATCAGTCCCTAGTCAAGAGGCCGCCAACCGATATTGGAGAGCTCAACTCTAGGGCACAAGGGCACCTCCGAATAGAAGAGGAGTTGGCGATACGACAAAGAAGGACCGCCTTTGCTACAGTAGAGGCCAGAGCGTCCGAACCTTCCAGGGTAAAGGATCGGGCACCAGACCGGAAAAGACCGAGCGCACCTCCTGCTCCTTCCCCAGCCCCAATGAAACGACCAAGGTTTGAGGAGAAGGTCACCCCCTTAAAAGTGACCTTGGCAAAGCTGTACCAGGAAACAAAGGGCAAAGGAATCTACCGGTCGCCACCTCCCATCAGACAGCCGATGGACCAAAGGGATATGTCAAGGCACTGCGCCTTCCATGGCGAGTAGGGGCACCACGCTAATGAGTGCAGAAGCCTCAGAAGACAGGTGGAAGCCATGATTGCAAAAGGAGAATTGACCGAGTATGTTGCCAAGGAAGGAGCCCGATCAGATCAAGCAACGCATGCCCCTACCAGGGGGGCTATGGGACAACCCGTACGGGTCATTCACATGGTCCATGGAGGGCCCAGTCGGTCAGAAGCGGAAGAAGCTCGTAGATCACAGATGCGGCAAGCCCAGAAGTTACGAAGGGTTGGAGAAGTCTCCAAGTTTCAAAGCCCGAGAGAGGATGCCCGGATTACTTTCACCTCTGCGGATATGCAGAATATTCAGACACCTCATGACGACCCCCTGGTCATCTCCCTCATGGTCTCCAACTGCCTGATCAAGAGGGTAATGGTCGATCCAGGAAGCAGTGCCAACATTATCACCAAATGGGCCTTTGAGAAATTGGAGATCAACCCCCAAGAAATAGTCCCATCCAGAAGCCCGATAGCAGGATTCGATGGAAAGAGAGTGGAACCAGTGGGGGAAATCCAACTGCCAGTAACAGCAGCGAGGCGCACACTCCGAGAGACTTTCGTGGTGGTGGATGTCAAACCTTCCTATAATCTCCTCATGGGAAGGGGATGGATCCATCGTATGAACGGAGTCCCTTCTACCATGCATCAGGTCATGCGGTGTATTGATCCGAACGGAGTTGACGTAATCGATATCAGGGGCGATCAGGTAGCGGCAAAGGAGTGTTATGCAGTCACTATGAGAAGTCTAAAAAGGAGAACGGAACCAGAACAAAAGTCGTAGTCCAAGACAGTACTTGATGCCAAATAGCAATTACAGGAGGGCGGTTCGGGATCACCGATAGCAGTTGAACCACTACTTGAAGTTCAAATTTGTCACGATCGCCCTGAAAGGTTTTCCTATGTTGGTTCAGGCCTTAATCCACAAGAAAAAGAGGAAATGGAATCCCTTCTCCGATCCAATGCTGACATATTTGCGTGGAGCCATATGGACATGACCGGTATTGATCCATCAGTTGCCCTACATTCTCTCAATGTGGATCCCGGCGCAAAGCCCGTTAGACAGAAACAAAGACGAATGGGAGCCCATCGAAACCAGATCATAGCCGAAGAGGTTGATCGACTTCTACAAGCAGGATTCATAAAAGAGGTTCAGTATCCTTCCTGGTTGGCAAACGTGGTGGTGGTCCAGAAGAAAAACGGCAAGTGGAGGGTATATGTTGACTTCACTGATCTGAATAAAACATGCCCGAAAGACTGTTTCCCTTTACCAAAGATCGACCAAATGGTAGATGCCACCGCAGGATTCGAACGCCTGAGCTTTCTGGATGCATACTCTGGCTATAACCAGATCCGAATGGATTCGGAGGACCAGGAAAAGACCGTCTTCATCACTGAGTCAGGTACATTTTGTTATACGGTTATGCCTTTTGGACTAAAGAATGCAGGTGCTACCTATCAGAGGTTGGTCAGAAGGGTGTTCCAAGGGATGATGGGGTCCACCATCGAAGCCTACATCGATGACACGGTGGTCAAAAGCAAGGAAAAAGGAGACCATCTCGCCGATCTGCAGCAGGTATTCAACACCCTCCGGAAGTACAATATGAAGCTCAATCCAGCCAAATGTTCTTTCGGAGTATCCTCAGGCCAGTTTTTGGGGCACATAGTTGATCGGACGGGAATACAAGCTAGCCCTGCACAAGTCAAAGCTCTCGTAGAGACAGCTGAGCCAAAGTCTAGGAAAGAAATCCAGGTGCTAACCGGGAGAATAGCGGCCCTCAGTCGTTTCATCTCTCGGTTAACCGATCGGTGCAGGCCATTCTTTCAGGCAATAAGAGCGGCACAAGGAGAAGTCTGGGGGCCCGAGCAAGCGGAGGCCCTGCACCAACTCAAAAGTTACATGACGAAGCCCCCGATCCTGGCAACCCCTGAAGCCGATGAGCCGCTGCACCTATATCTGGCCGTTTCAGTAACATCTACCAGCGCCGCTCTGGTCAAGGAGGGCAAAGGGTACCAGAAACCAGTCTTCTACACCAACAAATCCCTTGCTGATACAGAAACCCGTTATTCAAAGCAGGAGAAGCTAGTACTATCGCTGGTCAATGCTAAACGACGTCTGCGGCATTATTTTGAAGCACATCCAATCATAGTACCTACCGTAACTCCGATCAGGTCCATAATGGCGAAACCTGAGTTATCTGGGAGAGTATCAAAATGGGCGATTGAATTGGGAATTTTTGACATAACCTATGTCCCCCGAACGACCATCAAAGGACAGGCAGTAGCTGACTTCCTGCTGGAGACAGAAACTACTGACTGCACAGAAGAAGTTGAGCCTGGATTGTGGGTCGTGTTCGTGGATGGATCATCCAACATTAACGGAGCAGGAATTGGAGTAGTACTCGTGACACCGGATGGTACTAAAATCCAACAATCCGTTAGACTGGAATTTCCAGCTTCTAACAACGAAGCAGAGTATGAAGCCATCCTTGCAGGAATTCGGTTAGCCCAAAGCCTTCAAAGTTCAAAGAGCAGAGGTGCGAAGTGACTCCCAGCTAGTCGTGCGACAGTTAAATGGGGAGTACGAAACCCGAGAGCCGAAGATGGAAGCCTATAAGAATCTGGTTCTAAGGGAGGCCGAAGAGTTCTAGCAAATAAACTTTGAACAGATTCCCAGAGGGGACAATTCTGCAGCAGATCATCTGGCCAACCAAGCCTCCGCCACAAAAGAAAGCATGACTCGCACTGTGCCAATGGACTTCATCGCCTAATCCAGCTTGAAACCCCCCGAAGAAGTAATGGTCATCCCATGGGAACCAAGTTGGATGGATCCGATAGTAGATTATCTGAGATTTGGTACATTGCCTGAATCTAAATCAGAAGCCCGGAAGATAAGAATGAAGGCAGCCAGATATGCCCTATACAACGGCCAACTATACCGAAAGTATTTTTCCGGACCATACTTGAGATGTCTCACCCCCTCCGAGGCATCGGCAGTTATGGAAGAGATTCATGCAGGAGCTTGTGGCAATCATTCCGGAGGAAGATCCCTAGCTCATAAAGTCCTCACCCAGGGGTATTTCTGGCCCTACCTGGCAAGGGACGCTGAAATTTATGTCAGACACTGCAAAAAATGTCAGTTTCACGGAGATGTCATTCACCCACCGCCGGAGTTCTTAAACCCAACTATTATTCCTCACCCTTTTGCCCGATGGGGCATGGACATTGTAGGTCCTCTCCCTCAGGCAATAAGATGTACCACACATGTTCTCCTGGCTACCGATTATTTTACCAAATGGGTGGAAGCGGAGGCATATCCCACCATAACAGGCAGCCATGTTATAAAATTCATCTGGAGCCACATCATCTGTAGATTCGGCCTACCCCGAACCATAATGATGGATAATGGCACCAACCTGGACAACATAAGGGTTCAAGCATTCTTAGCAAAACATGGAATCAATTAAAACACTTCTTCCGTCGGCTACCCGCAGGGAAATGGGCAAGCCGAAAGGACGAATAGAACAATTTTTGACACACTGAGAAAAAAACTTGAAGACGCAAAAGGGGTTTGGTTGGAGAAATTGCCTGAGGTGTTGTGGTCCTATCAGACTACTCCGAGACAGCCAACTGGAGAAACCCCTTTCGCCATGGCTTATGGGGCCGAAGCAGTTATCCCGACCGAACTAAAAGTACCTACTTTAAGGAGTCAAGCCTGGGAGGAAGGTCCAAACAATCAGCACCTAGCCCATGATCTAGATCTCCTAGAAGAAAAACGGGAAGCCGCCGGGATAAGATTGGCTGCCTATCAGCAGCAGGTCAGAGCACGTTTCAATCAGAAAGTCAAAAGAAGAGAGTTCCAAGTGGGCGATATGGTGCTCAGAAGAAAGATTGGTATTGTAGGCAAATTACGAGAGACATGGGAAGGACCTTACACAGTGGTTGAGGTTATCGGACGTGGTGCTTATCGGGTTCGGAAGAACGAAACAGGCCGCCTCGAGTCCAACTCTCAGAATGCTTATCGGTTAAAGAGGTATTATACTTAGATAGTTGTTTTTCTTGTTAAGAAAATAAAACTGTGTCTTTCTATGACACCCTTGTTACGAAGCATCTGTGCCCGATATTGGTACCTCTGCTTCATGATTTTCAAGTTCATCTCAATAAAGATAAGTTCTATTTTTATGCAAGGCTCTTGGATTATAAAATTTCCTAAGTATTTGAGTTCAAACCTGATTTGAACAAACCAGATGATGAAATCAAGCCTCAGGGGCCGAATGCCCGAAAGGCTTCACAATTTGCTAAAATTTCCTAAGTGTTTGAGTTCAAACCTGATTTGAACAAACCAGAGGATGAAATCAAGCCTCAGGGGCCAAATGCCCGAAGGCTTCACAATTTGCTAAAATTTCCTAAGTGTTTGAGTTCAAACCTGATTTGAACAAACCAGAGGATGAAATCAAGCCTCAGGGGCCAAATGCCCGAAAGGCTTCACAATTTGCTAAAATTTCCTAAGTGTTTGAGTTCGAACCTGATTTGAACAAACCAGAGGATGAAATCAAACCTTAGGGGCCAAATGCCCGAAGGTTTCACAATTTGCTAAAATTTCCTAAGTGTTTGAGTTCAAACCTGATTTGAACAAACCAGAGGATGAAATCAAGCCTCAGGGGCCAAATGCCCGAAAGGCTTCACGATTTGCTAAAATTTCCCAAGTATTTGAGTTCAAATCTGATTTGAACTAATCAACGGATAAAATCGAGTCTCAGGGGCTCATTGCCCGAAGGCTTTGTGACTCACTGAAATTTCCTAAATGTGTGAAGTTAAAATAAATAATAAATAGCCTCAGGGGCCATATGTCCGAAGGCTCGATTGTTTCATAAAAGCCAAGTACGAAACGATAAAAACCCACACAAAGAACGAATAATTACTGGAAAAAAGGGATAAAAGTTCTTGTTCATTAAAAATAAAGGAAGTTACAAGAAATTAGCCCATTGGGGGAAACAAAAACATATAAAGTCCTGGCTACTGTTCGGGAGGATGGTATTCTTTCCCCTTCAGGATGGCAGCAAAACGCTCCTCGTTCTCAGAGGCAGGAGGGTTTTCATAAGGAAAGGGTATTCCCATATGGGCATCGAATGCCTCTGCGGTCTTGAATTCCCTAGATTCCAGAGGGATATGCTCCATTTCATGCCTACATCTCCAGGCCATGACCGCTCGGAGGTCACAGATGACACTGTATCTTTTGAACATGTCAAGCCCTCCCAGACGGCACACCTCTACCTTCTCCCGCTCAAGGGAAAGAAGCCTTTCTGATTCTGCCAAGAGTCTATCAGACTCAGCTTTTTCAGCTGCCATCTGCCTAGCAACCTCTTTCGCTTTTTCCAGCTCGGCAGCCAGAACCAGCTTTTCGGCAATCAGGGTTTGTTTTTCCGCCTCACCGGTTTCCAGAAGAGTCTTCTGTTCAGAAACGATCTGGCGAAGACCATCTGCCTCCTTGACCAAAGAAACCCGGTGGATCTCATTCTGCTTTATTTGGGCCTTCATACCGGCCATCTCTCTGACATCAGTCTCAAGGAGGCTGTTGTAGGCCTGAACGCCGTAGAGAAGCTGCACAACAAAGATTGGATTATTACACAAATAACGGTCAACAAACGAAATAGAAAGCACAAACTGATGATTGAAGTCTTTTACCTCCATAACCATTATCGAAGTCTTCTTAGCCAGATCAGTCCTGGTGATTTTTGACTGAGCCGCCCTATCAGCTGGTGTCCAGATCCCTTTGGCCATAGCCCGAAGAGCTTCCGGATGGTTAAAGGTGATTTGATCAGCACAAACTGGAGTTCCATCTGGCAGCAGAAACTTAGGCTCCCAAGGGATCAGAGCTTGGGATGATTCAGGGGCAGCAGGAGCCTTGCTTGAAGAAACATTCTCGGCTTGTGCCCTGGCCCTTTTAGTACCCACTCCACCAGTTGTACTGGATCGGGTCCTCACAGTCGGAGCATTGACAGGAGGCAGAGGAGGAACCGATGGGTTCTGCGCTAGTGGCGCTGGCGGACTCCGAACAGGAGGAGGCACCGAAGTCGAAGGCGGTGCTGTTGACAACGGCACAGCATCAACAAGCGTAATCCCTTCGGGAACTTGAGGGATTCTGGCGGACATAGGTTTGTCAGGCAAGTCCATCCTGTCAACACCAGCGCCCAAGTTAGAGATCGATTCAAGATTGTCCATGGTCAGCAGGTCAGTAGCCGATCGGGTCTTGCCCCAAACATGGGTTTTCAAGAGGCCTATCCGCTGTTTTATAAAGGTAAGGGGAAGATCTTTGTCCTCGTAACCTAGAAATTTGAAGGCATAGTCCCCCCGGTGAAGGTCACAATGGTCACAGAGGCAAGAAGCCTTATGAAGGGGGCGGTAGACAGGCAGGCGAATGGGACCGAACTTATTGGGGATCGGGAAAATACGAGAAAAAGGGTACGACCAATTGCCACTCACTACTACCATTCGTTCCTTCCATCCCTTGTCCGATTTTTTAGTATCGGTACAGATGCTGCGGCCGTGAAAGGGGAAAAGGTTGTATCTACCTCCACTCGCTCTGGTATTTTGGAAAAAATAACAAAGGAGGAGGTCGGCTAGGCCTAAGTTCAGATCCATATCCCTATTGTACAACAGAAGCATGGATATGATCCTAATACTGTTCGGGTTCAATTGAAGAGGGTGCAACCCTAGCATGAAAAACACATAGTGAAAAAAGGGATGAAGAGGAAACTTTAGAACCCTAAGATGAGATGCCGATAGCAAAATGCTACCGGGGGCTAGGCCCTGGCTCTGGGAAAAGTCTAGATAGCCAGGATAGGGGGACACATCAACATCCTGGGGAACTCGGGTCTCAGCCCGAAGGTGTTTCACGTCCACTTCAGGTCGGGTCCTCTTAAATGGGGCACTACGAATGGTTCAGAAGGCTTGGATTTCGCAGGACCGGTCGTTGAGGAACCCGGAAGGTCAGTACTTTTAAGAGTGGTCTTTTTAGGTCCTCTAGGAACAGGCTGGGGAGTGTCACTGCTAGTGGAATCGGTGCCTGAGGCAGAAGGTAAAACTACTTCCTCTACCGACCGGGTATCATCACTATCGGACATAACGTTAAGAAATGTAGAAGAGACAGAAGGAGGTAAAGGTGATAAATTAAAGAAAGAAGAAAAGAAGAAAACCGATCGACTTACTTAGTTGGTGAAGGAAGAGTTACAAAAGCTCTGAGTAACAGCAGGTTTCTATGATATCTGAGATGAGCGACGGAATGAGCAGCGGCAATGACAAAGAAACAAATCCCAGTAATGAAGAGCTAAAGAAGACAGAGACGAGAATAGGGAGTTACAAAGTATGAAATGTGATGAGAAGTGAAGAAAGAAGGGGTTTTTATAGAAGGAAGCCAAAAAGGCTGCACGAAGTCCGAAAGGCACGCCAAAGCCGTCATGGTGCGGGATTTAAGGGAGTAATGGCCTCACGTTTTGGCATATCAGTTAATAGGCAATAATGACATGCCAACTCATTATCTTCATTTCCCATAAAAGCTATTAGTGTACATATACATAGGTATTTACATTTATTAGGTCATGGGCTTTAGAAAGAATGTCAAGCCCATAACCTCAGGGGCCTGTGTAATGGTTGAAATATTTGGCCCAATTATAGATGGGCCACTGGACTGATGGGCCGACAACGGATGGGCCGAAGACGGATGGGCCGGAAGACGGATGGGCTGAAAACAAGCAGGCCGAAATCAACAATGGGCCCATGGAAATTTCTAGAAGCTAAAGTGTGGTCCACAAGGCAAGAAGTAATCCAATTATAGTATGAAGAGTCCAAAAAAGGTTAGGGTTTATCAAATCCCTTGATTTAAGGGGTTGATAAACCTGGGTACATGGGCTTGACCCATTGATCACAATTTGTATAAATAAAGGACTTTGATTAATGAGGAGGGATCGAATTTTTTTGATCTCAATTTCTATTGTGTAACTTTTCTGCATTTACAGGCGGTTTTGGGGGAAGAGGTGAAATTTTTAAACGGTTTTGATGCGGTTATGGGGATGAAAATTTTCACGGTTTTGATTATGGGTTTTGAGAAAACCGTCCCAAACCACCCATGCTCATCCTTATTTATAAGAGTAAACTCTCATCTAATTTGAGCGGCACTTATTTGAACCAAAATAAATAACACAAATCAGATTCAAAAATTGAAGATTAGAGGATAGACAACAAAGGGAGACAAAACCCGTTTACGAATCGTTTTTATTTCCTGTTTCCTTCTTAAAATTTGAAAATAAAAGTAAAAGTACGTTTTTTAATTTACTTTTGTTTCTAAATTAGAGAAAATGTTCTTACTACAAAAGAAAGATGAAGTAAAAAAAATGTGATTTTTCTTTTTATTTCCTCTCACTAACTCCGATCATCAATAATAAAAAATATTAAATATTAAATTAATAATAATAATAATGTATAACAAAAATAAAATAAAATAAAATAATTAATTAATTAAATGATAAATAAATAAATAGAATTAAAAAAAAAGCTGGCTTAATTTGTTTTCAAAAATAAAAATTATAATTTTTTTTTTATGATTTTGTTAAAGATATTTTTAATAAACATCCTTTCTGGTTTTTTTTTCTGAAAATAATCAATAATTAGTAAACATGATTTTAATTTTAAGTAATCACAAAAAAAAAACCATAACCCTCGTAATATGAGAAAAACGGTTAATTCCTCACTTTGTGCATATGTTTACCATTAGAGGCTAAAACCGAAACAAAATAACAAAAAAAATAATAATAATTTTGTTAGCAAAAGGTAGGTTTCGTTGTATTTTCCGATACAGTTACATATCTTTCTATTTGTAATATTTTTGAAAAATTTCGATACTTTTATATTATATCGATACTCGTCCAATACTTTCACTTTTAATATTAATATTGTTCGACTTTGTTACAACATTATTGCAATAAAAATAAATACCGCAACGGCAAATAATCCAATCTCAAAAGCAACAAGTATTAGTCATCTCTTAGTTACTGCACATTCGGTAATTATGGGACGTGAATTTTATAAACAAGAAAGAAAAAAATATTTTTCAGAAAATACATTTAAATTGTAGAAAAAATATATCATATGTGATTGTGTCACATTGGTGCTGAGTCGTGTGGAAAAAAGGAGTCCAAATTGGGCTAATCTCAAACATGTGGCTCAGCAACACCAATTATCTTCCATCAAACACTCACAGTACCTTATCTACACATACCCAATTTGTTTACATCCTCCCCTACCTATCACACCCTTCACATAATAATCTGAAACTCCCAACATTCTATGCTCCATGGCTTCCTCTACTCTCTCCCCTGTCACCACCCCTTCTCAGGTACCCAGCTATTCCACTGTATACATACATACATATATATGTATCTGTATATAGACATGTGGGTATTTATGTAAAATTTGCTAGTTTCAATTTATGATAGTTTTATTTAATTGTTGGGTTGTTGTTTATTCAGCTGTGTTCAAGTAAGAATGGGATGTTCTCACCATGCCAAGCTGTAATGTTGAAGACCATGAATACTACTACAAGGACTCAAATGGGTTTTGCAAAGGAAAGAGGGATGAAGGTCACGTGCCAGGCGGGAAGCATTCCGGCGGACCGTGTGCCGGACATGGGGAAGAGGGAGACCATGAATTTGCTGCTTCTGGGTGCCCTTTCCCTCCCCACCGGCTTCATGTTGGTCCCTTATGCCACCTTCTTTGCACCACCCGGGTCAGTATATATAATTTCAATGAACTCATATATATATATATATATATATATAGAAGTGCAATTTATTGAGATTTTCTGTTGTTGGTTGTGGATGTGTTTTCTAATCTTTGTTTTAGATGTTATTGATGTTGAAGTGTTTTTTTTGAATTATGCTGCAATTTTTTTCGTTCATGTGAAATTTTGTTGTTTTGTTACTTATTGTAGATTATGAATGTTTCGTTGTATTGTCCGATACGTTATGCTAGGTTCTTAATAGTTGTGGAAACTGTCGTTGCATTACACCACTACTCTGTTCGATACTTGCCTTTAAGTCTGATGTGGTTGAGTTTTTTACATCTTTACCATACTTGCAACTAAAATTTTCCCAAAAAATGAAATAAATAAGTACATGATGATAAATTATGAAAAGGAAATCAAGGGTCCCTTAACACTACGGTACGTTTGGATAGAAGAAAACAGTTTTTGTTTCTTTATTGTTCACCCAGTTAAAAAAGAAAATACGTTTGGCAAACGCGTTTACTGTTCACTTTTTTTTTCCAAGAAAACTGTTTTATGTGAATAGTGTGTAAAAGTGGTGAAAACACCAAATACAACTTTTAGTTATTTTTTGAGTTTTTTCATTGTTTAGGGTACCACCTCCGTCACCGCCCCCGCCGCCGCCGCCAACCACCACCGCCCCCGCCGCCGGTCGCCACCGCCGCCCCCCACCACCTCTGGCCACCGCCGCCGCCCACCAATACCATTTTATTTTTCAATACAAATTTTCATCCAAACGTTTTTTTATTTTTAGTTTTTTGCTGAAAAAAACAAAGACAAATACAGAAACAGTTTTTATATTTGAAGACAGAAAACAAATACAAAAAACAGACTTTCCAATTGCACCTTGCATATTAGCTTTTTATTAGTACTAACTAGAACTACAAGTTCCTTTTGATTTCAGAAGCTTATTTTGTTATTTTACATTAATTTTGTGCAAAGCGAGCATTACACTTTAGGAGCTGGCCTCAATAAATCATATACAATTCACAGCACTTTACATCATATTATTTATTTATTTTTTCCAAATATCGAAGTGTGTAAAACTTGATCAATGCCAATCGAATCTACAAAACTGAATAGGTTTTATGTTGTTTAGTAGCCATCAATGTCATGGAAAATTTCGCTTGTGCAACCGTTTCATTTTCAATTTTTACGACAGGTCAGGAGGAGGCGGAGGTGGTACCGTGGCAAAGGATGCTCTCGGAAATGATGTCATTGCAGCTGAATGGCTCAAGACTCATGGACCTGGTGACAGAACTCTCACTCAAGGCTTGAAGGTGCTCTTATTTCTTACCATCTCCTTTCTAACAAGTCCTAGTAGCATAGTTGACAATACTTAGGTCATGCTCCCATGAAGACCAAGTTCATCCTTCCCGCTGATATGATCCAATATAATTTGGACACGTGAATAAAAATAAAATAAAAAGGAATTCACATTAATTTCCGTTTTTTATGGATTTTCTGTCATATTCCTTTTATAAAAGGATTTAGCCACGTGTCCAAATTGTATTTGACCACATAAACGGGAAGAACGAAGTTGGTACTCACGGGGCGGGACCTAAATATTGTCCATAATATTATGCAATTCTTGGCAAATAAGTTCTATTTCTTAGTTTTCTTTAACAAAGATGAGTTTCAAAATTGTCAAATACCATGACAATCAAGCAAATGCCTATATTTAACACTTGATATTGATATCGGATGTAATAATGATACTCAATTTGAAAACTGAAATAGTCCGATTTGCTACGTTGGCACATCAACCCAAATCAATATATATTGCAACTGCAAACCATGATTTAGAAATTATACATATCTAATTGTAATTTTTTTCTAGCACTTATTATTGTTCAATTTAATGGTTGTTGAATAAACAAAAGGGTATGGGCTCAACCTAGGTCACAAAAATGGAAAAATAAACTGCGGTATAGGCATGAAAAATGTGAAAGCACTAATGAGGATGAGAAAAAAAAATCTTATATATGCTAGATTGTTGAAATGAATGGCAGGGTGATCCGACCTACCTTGTGGTGGAGAGTGACAGAACCCTAGCCACCTATGGGATTAACGCAGTGTGCACACATCTTGGATGTGTTGTGCCCTTTAACACTGCAGAGAAAAAGTTCATCTGCCCATGCCATGGTTCTCAATACAACAACCAAGGCAAGGTTGTTAGAGGCCCTGCTCCTCTGGTAAGCAACACACTATTTATACTACTCTCTACATATATATATATATATATATATATACACACACACACACATACACGCGCACACACACATATATATGTGTGTGTTGAATTGCTACTTACTGACTTATGATCCTACTTTGGAACAGTCATTGGCACTGGCACATGCAGATATTGATGATGGAAAAGTGTTGTTTGTTCCATGGGTTGAAACTGATTTCAGAACTGGGGAAGCTCCATGGTGGTCTTAAACTCCCTCCTCTAATCCCATTTATTCTCTGCCATGTGTACACTGAGAAAATATATTCACCTCAAATTTCTCATTGTTTATATTATTAGATGGGATAATGATGTTCATGTCTAGTTTTTCCTTCTCTGGAATTGTTGATGAAATAATTAATATCTGCATATTCGAAAATGTAAAAAGCTACTATCTAGCTAGCAATCTCCGAAACTAATGATAAACTTGCTTTTAGAAATTTTTGACATCATAATGTAAATGAACAATTTTTTTTTTTTGAGAGTTCTCTGATTTCTGTAGCGAAGAAACTACCAGCCATATTTCATTTAGATATATTGCTAAATTTTGATAAGAAACAGAGTGCTAAAGCTTACAAGAATATGTAGAAATTGATCTTTGGATATAAATATGCTGAATGTAGTTGTTTCAACTGGTAATGTCGCCCCACTTATGGAGACTTCAACCTTTATTTCATGGACACAGAAATAAAGAGATATGGACGAAGAAATAAAAGAAAGGAATCAATGCTTGGCTTCTTTGTATTGGGGTTAGAAAATCGATTCACACTGAAATGGTAACGGTCTTTTAGGTTTGTAACTCATGAAAACTATTTTCCAAAATTCACAAAAACAAAGAAAAGAAATGCTTTTTTAGAAAACTATAGAAGATAGTTTTCATAAAGATATGTTCTTTTATAGTTTTTAGAAAATTAAATTCGTTCTACGGTGTTTTAAAATTGGGTTATTATCACAAAATTCCTTGAGATTTTTCACCAAATCATCAGATTGTCCCTTGACCTATCAAATAACCCCCTAAACTTTGCAATTTGATTAATCTCTCCTCCACCAATAAATTAGTAAAGGATTAATTTAATTTACACCCTCAAGTTTGACAATCTTCATTTATACCCCTTATTTTTTCAAACTCACATCATTTACACCATTTATACCTAAATTACCCTCAAACTTTAAATATATGGTGTTTGGAAATAAGGTTTACTACTATCATATTTTATTATCCAAACAAGGCATTAATTTTTTCTTTTGGCATAAATCAAAAAATAAATTCGTTTATAGTAAAATATTTTTAAAAAAAATTAAAAAACGAAAAAAAAATTAATTGGTAGTTCGAAATATTTTTACCTTATTTTTTTTTTATTTCGAAAAAAAATAGTCCCTCCCCAAAAGGGTGCTGCTTTCCCATTCCCTGCAAAGAGAAAACCTTAATAGAAAGTGTGTATGTTAAGGTGCTGCTTTCCCATCCCCTGCAAAGAGAAAACCTCCCCCACTTTAGCATCCCCCGGTAGAGAGAAAAGTAAGGATAACGAGCGCTCCGCCCGCTTGGCGGGCAGCAGAGCAGCAGGCAAGTGCTTGGTAGGCCAACAGCCCAGTGGACCAGGCAGGGCACTCGGCAAAAGGAGGCACACTGAGCAAGTACGAGAAATTGGCCCCGCTCCGCTTTCTTAAAAGCAAGGACCACTACGGGCGGTCAAACCAATGACCTATGGAAGTCGGGACTCGTCCCCGGTCAATATTGGATCAAACAATAGGGGTCATAGCACTGACCTCTTTTTTTATTAATTCAATGCAATAGGGGAAAATATCGTACAATAGGGGTCGTAGCACTGACCTCTTTTTTTATTAATTCAATGCAATAGGGGAAAATATCGTACAATTCCCTACCAAGACAAACTCTCGATCCTCCGCGCGCTGGGCATACCTCTTCCGTGACACATTTTGGCATAAATAAAAAAAGTAGGGTAAAATATGTTTTTTCAAAAAAATAAAATAATGCCAAAATATTTTTACCCTAATTTTTTTTTACATATTTTACCTTAATTGGTAATTCGAAAAAAATTATTTCGGAATTAATTTATTTTTTTATTTTTTGAAAAAAAATATTTTACCCTACTTTTTTTTTAATGCCAAAATGTGTTTGATGGACTAATTTTTTTGAAATAAAAAAAAATGGGGTAAAAAGTATTTCAAACTACCAATTAAATTTGATTTTCATTTTTTAAATATTTTACTATAAACGAATTAGTTTGAAGGTAATTTAAGTATAAGGGTGTAAATTATGCGGGTTTAAAAAAATAAAGAGTATAAATGAAGATTGTCAAAATGGAGGGGTATAAATTAAACTAATCATTTACCAATTTGATGGTGGAGGGAGAGATTGATCAAATTGTGAAACCTCACGGAATTTTGTGATAATAGCCCTTTTAAATTCAATTTCAGAAAAAAAACTGTATTCCGAGTTTAAAACAAAGTTGCAAACCAAACAGACCCAAATTCTCTCTCTGATTTCATCTCTATTTATGAATTCTTCTTTCTCACTTGCCTGATCTTTGATTTTGTTAGTTGCTACAACGTTTGTTCATGGTAATAGGCTAATAGCTGAAAAATGCGTACATAATGAGAGGACTACTTAACGGTCATATTCTGATGGCTGACCTAAGTTTAGCGGTAACATTTTGTAACGTCTTCTACGAGTTTATATACACAAAATTGGGAGGTATGACCCGCACAAGTGTCGCTCGGGTTCTAGGAAAGGGGAAGCTATTAGCAAGGGGTTCTCGCCAAGAGGATTCTATTTAACACGTTTGAACAAAACCATAACTTCCCTGTGAATGTCTCATCCATCCCTTATCTCTCTGTTTTGTGTAATTTTTTCCTTCAATACGTACTTTCTTGGATGAACAAGGAAAACCTACTATCCATCCCTTATCTCTCTGTTTTGTATAATTTTTTCCTTCAATACGTACTTTCTTGGATGAACAAGGAAAACCTACTGACAAAGGCGAGTTGCCACCCCGCACTGTAACGCCAGCCAATTAGTGGTATAGCATAACTTACTTCCCAACTCCTGTTCCTCCTTTTCCTATTCTTTTTCTTCCAAAAAAACCCCGCCGTCTGTTTTTTCCCCTCTGAATTTCTTCTCTCATTTTCCCTTTGTTCTGTTACAATGCCGAGTATGGCTAGTTGTATTCGAAATATGTGTTCATAGATAACGTTGTCAGCCATAGGTGTTCCTTCATATCAGGAATTGCGTTGTAAAGAGAGAAATAGCAACAGTTATTTATTAAACAAAGTTGTACACCGTACTAGTGGGATACAGACCTTGAACATTGCAAACAATAAATGACCAAAAGGAACACGACTAGAAAATTAAAATGAAAGCAGAATGCCAGTTTTTACTCTTCCAAGAAAATTACAATGAAAGTAGAATGCCAGTTTTTACTCTTCCAATAAACAACATATTGATGGGTTCCAAAGGACAAAAATGAGACACTTTCAAATCTATGAAAAAGCAGATAAGAATAATAAATTTGACAGGCTTTTTCTTTCAGGACTGCTATATTTATCATTATTTTTCGAGATTGCATTTGGTATCCTTTAGTTCTAACAAAATCTTGCTAAAATTGTAATTTTTATTTTTTTTTAAAGAAAACAAATGGGCACCTTCTATGGGGCCATGAGCCCTTCAATTGTGTAGAAGAGAGACTCTGCCCAGTCGATTTTGAATAGCATTGTTTGCAGTGTCTGCATTACATTATACTCAGGATCAAGCTTGCGCTGCCACCCCTACAAGAGAAGAGGAAAAAGAGGGAAAGAAAAAGAAACCGACAAACAACACAGGTTAGAACGTGATCAAATAAGATGTCTAACTTTCTTTTATCGTTTTCTCTTTCATTATAATCAAGTCATCTTTAAGGCAACAAGATATAAAAGGAAAAAAACTCTGCCCCAATCATAAAAGCTAGAAGAAATACTATCAGATCATGGAAATTATAGAAAACCATAACAAAGTTGCATAAAAAGATAACATAAAAGTTAATAGTCACATAGCAAGAATTAGTTAAAATTGAAATTTTCGAGTCAACAGAAGAAAACTGTAAAAGAAAATCCAACTATTAATTCCAAGTTTATTTTTCTCATTTGTTTTTTAGAAGGTGTGAAAAGCCAACCGTGGTAATATTATGAAGGCCGGAAGATACCTCTAGCACCATAGTGGTTACCATCACAGTGCAAACATTGCCGTTAATATTAACTCTATGACGCCTAACTTGCTCAAGCAATTGTTGCATGCAGTCAGAAGCATGAACGCCATCAGCAGCTACAGATCCCCAGAAATTGAAATATCTCTCCACTTCCTGTTAAACCAGTAAATTATACATTTAGGAGAGAGTGTGCACGAGATTGAGAGAGATTAAAAGGAAGACAACTACAGAGAATTGAATTTTTAGAGTTTCTCTGTAAGCAGAGATAACCAAAAATAAATAAATAACAGAAAACAACATAAATTGAACAATCGAATTATCCACTTTGAAAAGATGAACCTGTGCTCAGTTTGGGATTGGTCGTGACAGAATTACTGAAGGTCCCTGGTTTTGACTTCATGTGAACTTCAACACAAGAAAAACATTTCGATGGCAGTCTAACACGTGTGTGAATAGCAATTGTGAATCTTATTGATGTATGCATGGCAGACGAGTTTCAAGAAAAAGCAAAGATGGTTTCTTACTTTATATATTCCTCTTCCACATAATTGTTTCAGAGGTACATATTAAATTTTTCTGGACACTTGAACAAATATATAGTTTGCAAGTTCAAATTATCAACACATTTTCTTGAAATGTAAACTGTAATCCATTTAAGTGTATAGGCAATAAAATTGCAACAGAAGAAGTAAGAACACAAAATGTTCTTTGGAGAATGGTTATCATGAAAAGGTTCAGTAATGTGGCAGACGTTGCCAGGATTAGCTTCCTTCTCTTAGATGTGAAAATGCAGAAGGCTTGCTCACCTTAATAAAAGCCTCAGGGTTTGGGCAGTTTTGTTTATCAGATAATTTAAGAGTGTGTTTTGCCACAGAGCGACCATCTTGAAGCGCCACAGCCTTAAAGAACTCCAGTAAATTGACACGATCCTTCTTAGAAAGCTCAGCAGTCATGCCCACATCAAGGAAAATGACATGAGGTCTTGACTTGAGCAGTGGCTTGTGTGAATCCTTGTTTTGAGGTACTCTAACAAGAATATTTCCTGGATGCATATCTGCATGGACAAAATTGTCTACCTGGAAAGAAAATAAAATATCAGAAAACTTATAGCATCACTATACCAGGAGGAACTAACAAGTATTCCGGAATGGGGAATTTTAAAAGATATGAGTTGGGCTGAAAATGTTAAGCTCAAAAATGAGAAGTAAGAACATAAGAAATGACTTTATGCCAACTATCTGGGTGTAACCAATAATCAAGTTTTACTAAAAAAATGCAAAATTTTCTCTGGTTTAATAGTAGAGAACTGCATAGCTTGGCAAACATATAGGTAGAGTAGTTCTTTATCCAGTTTCAAAAAGTTGGAACTTATAATCAGGCTCCCTTTTCTAAAACTCCACTGTATACAATATGCTGAGAAAAAGCATCTTCCTCACGGATGAAAATAACAGCATCTCTCAACAAGGGAAGCCAATTTCCACATTCAACAACTATAAGATCATCGTTATTAACATGTGGGAAACAAAAAGAGAAAATTCAACAAAAAATTAAGAAATGGTACCAGAAGCATCTTTAAAAGTGCATGAGACCCGATATGAGCAAGGGCGCTTTTAATGTGCTCATGTCCTTGAAGATCATCAACATAGTGCAAAACACTATCACCATGTTCGTAAGATTCCACTAGAACAGCTGGATGCACTAGGGGATACAGCGGTTTTGGGAACGACACATCCTTCCATCTGCGGAAATTGTAAGTAAAACGACTCAAATTAGCTGCTTCCCTTGCAAGATCAACTTGAGACATCATGAAAACAGCAAACTGTTGAATGCTTTCATCCAGTCTCAACCAATTCAGCGCAGGGATGAACTTCGAAACTTTTGCAACCAAATTAATTAACATAAAATCCCTTCTAATTGCTTCACCAACACCTGGATGTCTAACCTTTACAACAACAAGGAAGGGCCTAATCTGTTGCCCAGGATGTCGGAATTTTAAAGTAGCTCGATGAACTTGAGCTACACTTCCAGATGCTACAGGCTCCTCTTCAAATTTTTCAAAAATTTCAGGCAATTTGCGGCCAAACGCATTCTCAATGGTTCTTTTCGTGTAGGCGTAGTTATGAGTTGGTGCTTTGGAGTGAAGTTCTGAAAGCTCATCACACATATCTCTGGGGAAGAGATCTGGCCTTGTTGCTGCCCATTGGCCCCACTTAATAAATGCCGGTCCACCTTTTTCTAATGTAAGATGGATGATACGAAGCCATGTCTTTCTAAACTCAATACCAAAGGAATCCGCAAAGGGAGCCATAACTATACAGGGTGTGAATAACATTGTTAAATATATTGCTCTGAGAATCAATATCAGACCCTCTAAAAGTGTGTACACAAATGACGTTAAATAAACATGTCCATCTTGTGCTTGCATGTATAAAGAATTCCCTGTTGAGTAGTGTGCTGCCTCTGCCCACGTTGTTTGTGTCCAAGCTTGCTTCCCAATGATGAAAGCAAAAATACCAGGAGCTACCAGTTGTGATCTGACCAAAGCAAGGCTCACTGCACAAGCAATCCTATTTATTGGCAGTAGAATAGGTCCACTATATGAGCAAATGTGAGACAGCCTTTTCCAGGCAAACTCAGCGTGGCGAGAAATCATATTTCTTGGTGAAAGGACATAGAAATTCTTACAACCAATACTCTTCCACAAGTTTTCCTTTGATTTGCTTACTGTACATGAAATTCCTTTATTGGAAACTTTATATAATGAATACAATCTGCATAGGGTGTAAGGAAGCCCAACAGTAATTTGTGTCCCATTAATATTTGTTCTCAAATAGCTGGTCTTCTGGTTTGGGAGAAGGGGATGCACAAGCCTCCTAACATTTCCAAATACTAGATGTCTGCATTTAACAAAATGAATTAGCTTTTAGTTTTTCTTTCCCTGAATAAATCAATTAAATCATGCAAATTATGAGAATTGATAATGCAATGTGTTAGAACAAAAAAAATATAGTAAACATTTACACTCATCACTCTGATCAAAAAGTTTGAGCAGCTGCTGGTATTTGAAGTTCAAAAGTGTCATTGTCATGTAATTAGTACCCATTTGATTTGGAGAATAAACCTGAGATATGTCACCTAAATCATTGGTAGTGTCGTTATTACAGACTTAACAATATAGAGCTCTCAGCGACACCATCTTTGCATGCTATCACGACTCACGAGGATAAAAATGACTTCCCTCTTTATCCTTGGAATGCCATTTTCCAGCAGCCAAGAGAGAACTCGGATACCAAAGGCCTAATGGCCAAGTGGTACCGGACCCTAACTCTCAAATGGGAGTTCCAGACTTCCAGGGTTCAAGCCTCAGTGGAGGCAGGGTGTGTGAGTAATGCTTAACTTTCAAAAAAAAAAAAACAAGAAGAACTCGGATAATGTTGTGAACACACCTTAATGTTACTGACAAATGTATCATTCACAATGGCATGTAACCTCATCCACACGTATGAACCCATTTCTCTTCCTCATTATTTTCTCATTTAAATAAATGAATAAGAAAAACTTTAACGAAAAAATGCACAAAAGACACCCTTGCAATTCCGTATTTGCATATAAATCCTTAACATATGAAACAAATCAGCCCCTATTATCTGTTGACAGTCAATTTTGATTTTGACTAAGTTTTATTCATGATACCCCCCAAATAATCTTGAGGAAATTTTAGTAACCCGGTCTTTAGTTTACATAAAAAGCCCAAAACGCACAATATTTTTTATAGAATTCTTTAAGTATCAGAATTAGTGCTTTTGGTTTCTTTATTTTATCTTAGCAGGTTTTTCAATCATCAAAAGAAAAAATGGTCCATATTTGTTCAATTTGGAAAAGGGAAGGATCTTGTTTGTACACTAGAAGAAGAGGGGGTAGGACCGTGAGGGTGTTGCACGTTTCTCTATATAGCATTTTTTTTGTTTTTTTGCAGGTAACCCTAAGAAAATAAAATTCCAAAGTCGCTAGTAATAGTTAAGTAACAGAAGAAGTTATTGTTGTTCTTGGTTGTAGGAAAAAGGGTACGTTGTTATTTCAACTCTATGGTTAGAAGTCTTTAACATCAAAGAAAGACCCCTTCGATTATCGATTCTAATTTAAAGAAAGAGCCAATAAACCCACCTTCAAATTTCAAAACCCGTATGCTATGAAAAGTACTTTATTGAATTGTATGAACGTATTATCTATTTCATTCAATCCTAGGCTATTGAAAGTTGAAGCAACAAAAAAAAAAATAACTTGGCTACTTTTTCTTCTATAACAGAAATATGCAAAGTTTATGCCAGTATTTCAGCACTTGCATTTGTCGAAGACATAGGAACCTTTGCAGCAATGCCCATTCCAGAATGTCTCCTCTTCGGGTTGATGTTACACCACTTCTTGAACTTCTTATCAAATTGTAGCTTAGAACAAAGTTGGCACATTCAAAAGGTCCCTTGAAGAGTTTTCTCGTATAACTAACTTCAAGGTTTTCAGTTTCATTTCTCCAATTAACAAGCTCCACTTCCATCGTTTAAGTTGGTGATATGGCTTTGATCACTAGATAGAATATTTTCTCAAAATTCTTCCATAAATTATTCATGTCCTCATCCCTCCCTATTTTCAACTTGGTTTCTCAATTTTTCTATCCATACCTCTCACCAAGTCACCGTTATGTCTACCTATGAACTCTCGCCGTTTGTGTATGCGTGCGTATACTTGTCTGTATATATAAATAAACAGTTGAGAAATTCATTCCATTTCTGAACTTCGACTTAAATTAGAACTTTCCTCATCTTAAGAGTTTCACAACAAATCAGTGCGAATTTCAGTGGTATACAAGTCTGACCTTTTAGCTGTTTATTTTCGAATTACATATATAAACCCTAATTCACAGCAATCCAAATCATGTTCAGGTGCAAAATCAATACAGAAATTGAAAATATATTACAAGGTCGAAAAATAAGATTGAGAAATAAATCGCAGAAAGCGAAAGTTGTGGAATCCACAAACCTTGCAATGGTCATAGCTAGCAGGTGCAATTCGATCAACGATGGAGAAGTGGCGTACGATAGCCGCCGGCATTTTCACCGGAGGGTGCATGAATCATCCTCGTCGCGCCTCCAAAACCCTAGCCACCGTGAGTAGTCATAGCTGGGTGAGTCGCGGCGGTGGTGCGTCCGTGTGTGACACAGATTTCCGGCGAGTGATAAAGGTGAAGATAAGATGGGAAAACTAATCAAACGGATTAGATTTTAACATTTGACCTGAATGAGATCAACCATACCACACTATGAGATAATAAGACCTTCATTGTCCAAACAAAATTCATGTTTATTTCTTTTGTAATAAAAATAATATTTTGTATTTAATTAATTAACTTATTATTTTGGGTTAACTTCATTTACACCCCGTAGGTTTTATTTTTTTTCAATTACACCCTTCATGTTTGAGAATCTTCATTTACACCCTTTAATGTCACTTAATACCTAAAGTATTCTCATATTGAGATAGGTGGTGTTTGAAAATAAGGTTTACTATCCTCAAATTTTATTATTCAAACAAGACATTAATTTTTTATTTTGGCATAAATAAAGAAAAAAATATCGTTTATAGTAAGATATATAGAAAAATATTTAATAAATGAAAAAAATCTAATTGGTAGTTCAATTTTTTATATATATTTCGGACTTAATTTTTTTAATATATTTTTCCCTAATTGGTAAAATATATAAAAATTAATGCCAAAATATTTTTTTCCAAACTACTAATTAGGGTAAAATATATAAAAAATTAAGACCGAAATATAAAAAAATATTTCGAACTACCAATTAATTTTAATTTTTTGTATTTATTATATATATATTTTATATATTTTACTATAATTTTTATTTATTTATTTATGCCAAAATAAAAAATTAATGCCGAAATATTTTTTCAAACTACCAATTATTGTGAAATATATAAAAAAATTAAAGTCCGAAATATAAAAAAATATTTCAAACTACCAATTAGATTATTTTTTTTGTTTTTTGAATATTTTACTATAAACGAATTCTTTTTTTATTTATACCAAAATAAAAAATTAATTCCTTATTTGTACAAGAAATTAATAACCTCAATCTAGTTAATTTCTCTATGCTCTTTAAATTAGTGGATTATACTAGAATTGTGTTTTAATTTTTCTCTCATTTTCAGATACTTGTACAAATATTTTCCATATGTTGTTTATCTGGATTAATTTATTTGAATTACACAATAGTTCTCGGGTAATATCTGTACACTTATTTTTCACCTGTTTTCCTTATCAAATTTATACTCTTAATTAGCATGGCTTAAATAATGTTCTTTCTTTGAATTTTGAACAAACATTTTGTCAAATTTGGTTGTTTTAGAAATACATTTATATTTTATATTATATAACTAGTTTATTCTTAAAGAAGTTAGGAGGGAAAATATATTAAAAACAAAAATGTAAGTTAATTTTTTGGGAAAATTTTACATACCTCCCCTGAATTTTAGTGATATTACACACGATATCCCTACTATTTTCAAATTGAGCAGATACCACCCTCCAGATTAGCTCCTGATATCACTTTCACTCCCTTTATCCAAAATAAAGCCGATCAACTCTGATTTCATATGTGATTTTATCTAATTTCCCTTCATGGTTAATTTCAATAAACCCCCCTAAACTATTAAATTTCATATTGCCCCGCCCTAATGGGTAAATTACAATTTCACCCCCTAAAATTAAAAAAAAAATTAAAATTTAAAAACATATATAAAATTTGAAATATATATAATTCAAAATTATATATATAAATTAGAACATATATAAAAAAAATTGAAAATATATATATAAATTTTGAAATATATATATAAAATTATAAATAAATATATAAAAGGCAAAAGAGCATAAAACCCCCTATGCTTTCTAATGGTTGCAAAATACCCCCTATGCTCTTTTTGCCTCCATTTTATTACCCTCACCTTTCCAAAATAAGCAAACTAACCCCTTAAGTCTATATTAAATTTAGAAAAAAGATATAAAATACAAAAAGATGTACATCAAATTTCGAATTTCATTATAAAATTCGAAATAAATATATAAAATTCAGCAAAAAATAAAAAAATTGAAAAAAAAAATTTTAAATTTCCAAAAACATTATAAAATTAAAAAATAAATATAAAATTCAAAAAATAAATATAAATTTAGAAAAAAACATATAAAATTCAAAATATATATATATAATTCAAAACTATATATATAAAATTTTGAAAAAAATATAAATTTTGAAAAAATATATATTAAATTTTGAAAAATATTACAAAATTCAAAAATAAATATAAAATTCGAAAACAAATATAAATTTTGAAAAACATATAAAAAATTTTAAAAATATATAAAATTCGGAAAATATATATAAAATTAGAAAATATATATTTTTTGAAAAAAAAAATATAAAATTAAAAAAAATGGTTTTTCTAATTTTATATACTTTTTCGAATTATATATATATATTTTTGAATTTTATATATATATTTCGAATTTTATATATATTTTCTAATTATATATATATATATATATATTTTTCGGAATTTTATATATTTTTTTCGAATTTAATATATATTTTTTGAATTTTATATATTTTTTCAAATTATATATATATATATTTTTCTGAATTTTATATATTTTTTCTAATTTTATATATTTTTTCAAATTATATATATATATATTTTGGAATTTATATATTTTTTCTAACTTTATATAGTTTTTTGAATTATATATATATATATATATATTTCAAATTTTATATATATTTTTAAATTTTAAATAGTTTTTAGAATTTTAGGGGGTGAAACTGTAATTTACCCATTAGGGTGGGGGCAATGTGAAAATTCAATAGTTTAGGAGGGTTTATTGAGGGTCATTTCATAATTTTATATCGTAGGAATTCATCCAAGGGAGGTAACTGATATTTTGAAAATAGTAAGAGTACTGCGTGTAATATCACTAAACCTCAAGGGAGGTATGTAATATTTTCCCTAATTTTTTTTTTTAATCTCAATCTTTGTTGTACCTTAATATATTATTTTGAATGCACTCAGCTATTAAATTAATACAATGATCTTTCTCTCATTGCATAACCTCGTCAGTAACTTACAAAACAAAGAATAATTATTTGCACTAATTTTCATAGTTGTTAGTATTGCGATCCTATAGGGTATGATCCTACGGTCCCAGCACCCAAAATAATTCCGATCTTACAAAAATCGCTCATGGGGTAGGATCGTCATCGGATCGCGATCCTACGATCCTACTGTTACCCGGTGAAGTGTTGAAGTAGGTTGTGGCATGCCAGTGTGACATGGGAGGATGACACAATGACAATTTTGGTAAATAAGTCCAACTTTTGAAGTCGAGCTTAGGAGCGTTGGAAATTATGAGAATTTAATTGGAGATGCTCTATATCATAAGAAGATGACTTGTCAAAGAAGATCCGGATTTGGAATTCGGGAGCTTCGAAAAAGGCCATTATGACTCCTCAAGTATGATTAATATTTCTTCTAGTTAGAGCTGTATTTGTGAATTCTGCATATATAGGGAGGGGTGGGTCTCTGACCCAAGTAAGCAATCAACCATTTAGCAAGGCCATGGGCAAGCCTTGGCTAAGGCATGTATTGGAAAGCTTGTTAGCTTATAAAGACATGGTTCTGTGACACGATTAGCAAAGAGGGCACGGTTGGCAAAGAGGGCTCGGTTAGACACTGTGGGTTGTACTGAAACATGTATGGCTTGGCAAGCCATGTATGCATATCCACGAATGTGTCAACTTGCCTTAACTTGGCATGCATGCAATGCACTTGACTTGGCAAGCCATGTGCACACCAAGCTTTAGCTAGGCCAACTTGCCCTTGGGGCAAAGTTGTGACACTACGACAAAACAATGGTTGGTGCAAACTGGTTCAAGACATGGGTATGAAGAGGCATACCTATGGTGCCAAGGCATTGACAGAACTAAGACATGGGCGTGGCTAGGTGTTGGCTCAATGGTGAAGGCATTGGTTCGAACTTGACAAAGCTCTCAAGTGCGTGTAGGCTTGAAAGGAGCTGGGACAAGACATTTGACTTATCAAAGGCAAACAATATGCAGTGTTGACATATGTTTGGCATTGAGTTGGCTCAAGATGGTGCAACATGGATCAGACTAAGGCAAGACAAATACTAGTCAAAGCCAATGTGTGACTCAGACATGCAATTTGGGCAGTTTGATGATACACAACTAACTCTAACCATCAAGAGACAAATGTGGCATTGCAGGGAAATGCCACAATATCCTGACAGTTTGGAGTGCAACTGTGTGTTAGGTGTTGGCAGCCTCTGATTGGTGCCAACACAACCTAGGTGGATAGGGTCGTCATCCACATTAGATGTAGGCAAATTTGTGTATTAGCCTATATAGACACATATGTATGACATTGTATAAGGAACGAATTCCAGAGAGAAATAGTGCTTGTAAATGTTATAGTGTGACTTGAGTGAGAGAGAATCCTTGTACTATTTGTGTTTAATAATTAAGGTTGGGGAACCATTGATTGTTGTTGCCTGTAAATTTGTGGGTGTTGTTATTTTATTGCATTTCATATACTGTGTGTGTGTGTTTGTGCAAGACTTAGTGTAATTTAAAGGCACTAAGTGTGTGAATTGACTGACTTGGTTGGTGTCAAGTGCCATCATAGGGTAAAATTTCATGTTAAATATTAACCCCTGTGACACCTACCACCCAAAATGATCCTACTATTTGCATGAAATTTAAGGTTTTTTAGGTGAAAAAAAATAATTTTGGATTGGACTATCCATATAAAAGGGCCAAAGTTTTTTAAAGAGAAATAAAAAAATGCTTTTAAAGCCCAAAACCCAATATATTTTTATGTCTATCTAACTAGTATAAAGTATAAGCCTTTAGAATATTTCTATATATTATTTAATTATTTTAGAATAAAAAAATATTTAATTATTAATTAATTAACATTTATTTTTATATTAATCATTGCAAAACTCTTTTGATCTTTCCATTAAATATATATATATTTATCCATAGTTACTACTTATCTATACTCGTTATTTAATAAAAACTAATAATCGGTCTAAACTTATTTTTGATTTATACTCATCTATACCTTTTGTATTTATTTATTATTTATTATCTCTAATCTATATCTATACTTACTTAAGTTATAAAAGTGTAATTCTAATTGGTATTTCAAAAAACTAAAGAAATATAGAGTAATACTATATGATAGGACAAACTTATGTAACTATTAAAAAGAAAAAAAAAACGGGACTTAATCATTCTTATAAATTTAGTTATTATGTTTAAAATAATTAAAAAATAATAACAATAATTAAAATCTATCAATAATTCTTTAATCCAAAAAATTTAAAAATCTAAGCCTTTATATTAATTATGTAATAATACACAAAATCTATTTAAAAATGAAAATGCAATAGAAAATTTAAGCTTATATATTATTTGTATAATGCTTCACAAAATCTACTTTAAAAGTTATAACTCATATTATCTTTGATTATTTGTAGACATTAATTAATACTTTTAAGATTAACAAGAGAATGTAATTAAGATCATATACAAATGGTCTTTGTAATATTTTTAAAATCGAATTTAGGATTATGTTTTTTTATTATATTTGATGTTTTGAGTATATTTTTATTTTATTATAGAGATACTATTGATTAAAAAGTTAATTTAATTTTTTTTATAACAATGTGATAGAATCTTACTATCCTACTTACGATTCTACGATCCCGATCCTACAAATCCCCTAACGATCCTACCTAGGATCACGATCCTAACAACCTTGCTAATTTTCAGCTTACATAATTGATTAGTTTATAGGCTTGGGCCTATTCAGCCTAAAAAGATCTCTCATGGGCCATGGCTGATATAAGCATAAAATGAGGGTAATTTATTATTAGGAAAAAATACAAATTTAATGATAAAATTGAATATAATTACAAATATAGCAATAAACAAATTTCATTTACAATAAATAGCGGAAGTGGAAACTTATTTACAGATTACACAATTTGACTATAATATCCTTTAAAATTATCTTAATTTACTAAATTACCATAATATTTTTTTGAGACCAACATACCTTTACTTAATTAATAGAGAATTGCTAAAATATTCAAGAAATGTTTTCCTCACTTTCTCTCCATCTCCAGCAGCAGACTCTCTCTCATTCCCGTTAGTTTTGATTTTTTTTTCTCAATTCATATTTAAACCTGGGAAATTGTAGATTTTGTCAAATGGCCTCTATGAATCAACTTTGCATCAAGTCACCAACAATTCCCCGAAATATCAGGTTTGTGTGGCCTACTTTTACAAGGTTAATCTCTTTTATCATCTACGCCTTATTGTTACTGTTCTTTTTTAATTTTGGTTTTTTATTATCTTTCATTCATTTCGTGTTCCGAACACCCAAATTTTGGTGCTGCAATACAAAGGACTGGCGGAAGTAAGAAGATCAGAGATGAATCCGTTTTCATTAATTTGGAATGAATCATTGTTTCGGATTATGTTCTTTTCATTCTTAAATAGGGGTTTATTGCTTTGGTTTGAGTTTTCTTTCCAAATTTTATTTTACGATGTCAAAAATAATTTTCAAGATATCCGAATTTTATTTCACGATATCAAAAATAATTTTCAAGATGTCCAAATTATTTCACCACGTCTAAATAAAATTTTAATGTGCCCGAATTTTATTTCACCATGTCAAAATTAGTTTTCAAGGTGTCTGAATTTAAATTCATCATGTCAAAATTGCTTTTCAAGGTATCCGAATTTTATTTTACCATGTCAAAATTACTTTTCAAGGTGTACGAATTTAAATTCGCCATGTCAAAATTACTTTTCAATATGTCTAAATTTTATCTCATCATGTCAAAATAAAATTTCAAGGTGTCCGAATTTTATTTCACCATATCAAAATTACCTTTTAAGGTGTCAAAATTAGTTGATTAAATTCAATAGTAGAGGGAATTTATTGAAACTAACCCTTGTTTTTAAGAATTTGAAAAATATAATTATGACGTTGCTTCTTGTGCCATGGATTGGTGGAGCAATTCTATCAGTTTGAACTTTGAAGGCCCAAATGCCTACACTTTGTTCTTCAAGCTAGCTATACATATATATATATATATATACACACACAAATACATATATATATATACATATAGAGAGAAGAGAGAAGATGAAGAGGCAAGGTAGTAGCCCGAGTTCATATATATATATATATATATATATTGGAACAAAATTCAATATAATTTTATAGGTATTTAAAATTGGTTAAGGGTATGCTAGTTATTAAAAAAAATACATTTGTTATTTTTGTAATTAATTATGACCAAATTATGTAATTTGTAAATAAGTTTCCAATTTCGTTATTTATTGTAAATGAAATTGCTATATTTGTAAGGGAAAATATCACATATCTCCCCTGAGGTTTAGTGATATTACACGCAATATCTCTACTATTTTCAAAATATCAGTTACCTCCCTTGGATGAATCCTATGTAAAATTATGAAAGGACCTTCAATAAATCCTCCTAAATTATTGAATTTTTACATTACCCCACCCTAATGGGTAAATTATAATTTCACCCCCTAAAATTCAAAAACATATTTAAAATTTTAAAAAATATATAATATTTGAAATATATATATATATAATTTGAAAAAATATATAAAATTTGAAAAAAATATATAAAATTCTGAAAAATATACATATAATTCAAAAATATATATAAAATTCGAACAAAATATATTAAATTCTGAAAAATATATATATCATTCAAAAATATATATAAAATTCGAACAAAATATATAAAAAAATTCCGATATATATATATAATTCAAAAAAATATATAAAATTAGAATATATATAAAATTCAAAAAAATATATAAAATTCGAAACAAATATATATAAAATTCCGAAAAATATATATATAATTCGAAAAAAAATATAAAATTCAAAATATATATATAAAATTAGAAAAACCATTTTTTTTAATTTTATATTTGGTTTTTCAAAATATATATATTTTGAAATTTTATATATTTTTTTTCAAATTATATATATATATTTTAAATTTATATATGTTTTTCAAAATTTATATTTGTTTTCAAATTTTATATTTATTTTCGAATTTTATAATATTTTTTGAATTTTTTATATTTTTTTTACGAATTGTTTACGTTTTTTTTCTAAATATATATATATTTTGAAATTTATATTTAATTTTGAATTTTATAATGTTTTTCAAAATTTAAAATATATTTTTTCGAATTTTGTATGTTTTTACAAAATTTTATATATTGTTTTTGAATTTTATAATGAAATTCAAAATTTGATGTATAACTTTTAGAATTTTATATCTTTTTTCTAAATTTAATATAGGCTTAAGGGGGTAGTTTAATTGTTTTGGAAAGGTGAGATAGTAAAATGGGGGCAAAAAAAGCATAGGGGGGGTTTTATGCTCTTTTTCCTTGTATATATTTATTTATAATTTTATTTGAAATTTTATATATATATATTTTTAATTTTTATATATATTTTCGAATTTTTATATATTTTTTTGAATTATATATATTTCAAAATTTATATATATTTTTAAATTAATTAATTTTTTTTTTGAATTTTAGGGGGTGAAACTGTAATTTACCCATTAGGGTGGGGGCAATATGAAATTCAGTAGTTTAGGGGTGTTTATTGAAATTAACTATGATGGGCAATTAGGTAAAATCACACGTGAAATCAGAGTTGAGCGGCTTGACTTTGGACAGAGGGGGTGATAGTGATATCCGAAGCTAATATGGAAGGAGGTGTAAACCCGTTCGGAGTTTCCGAACGAATCTCAACTTTTGTAAAATAAGCAGAAGCTATGAAAAAAGAATAATGGCAAGAAGAAAATAGAAAATTCAAGAATCAGCAAATATTGGAGCAATCTCGGATCCTTTTCCTTTTCTTTTTTCTTTCTTTTATACATGAAAACTGGTCTCTCTCCCATGAATGGGTTTTAATACATATTAAATACAATATCTACATTAATTTAAAATTTAATGTTTATCAAAAACTGCCATAATAAAATCTTATGTCAGTTTTGATTCTATATATTTAAAACGGTCATTTCCTTAATGGCTTTAATCTGAAATGGGTTTATATCCTTGGACTTTATTTTTTATTTGGGCTTTAAAACAGGTATGATGATCCAATGTAATTCCTTGTACGATGGGCCTGATGAAAAATGGGCCCACACTTTGCCCCCAATTCCCAAGCCCATTTCATTTTTGAAATAGGGTGGGAATTCGAAGAGTCATGTGTAACTGCCATTTTCCTTATTTCCTGCATTTCCTTCGATATTTCTTCCTCATTTACAAGAGCAGATTCACTCCTTTTGAAGACGATTCTCAGCAAGGAACTCCTAGAGTTTAGTTTTTCTCTTCCATCCTTCATATTTCTTTCATTAATAAAAAAGTATCATGAGTAGTGATAGCAGCCGAACCCCTTCTCTGGAGGTGGTTGTTGATGATGCCCCTGATATTTCTTCCTCTGAGGTTGCCCCCAATTTGATTGAACCAAGATCCCAGAAACTTTCCCGAAAACAATTACGAAAATTGTCTTTAGCTGATAGGTGTCGAATTGAGTTTGACATACCAACGGATGTTTCGATTTCTGAGTATTCTTCTGACTTGAACTTCAAAGCTTACGAAGAAGTTGAACCGGGTGAAGTTTTGTTCTCTGTACATCACTTGGCCGTTCTTAGATTTCCTTTGCATCCGCTCTATCATTATATCATTTTTTCTTTAGGACTTGCCCCTTTGCAAGTAAACCCTAATTTCTTCAGGATTCTATCTGTTATGCTCGTTCTGAATCACGAACGAGGTTTGAACCTAGGTTTGGATGATCTTTTGCTTTGTTACAAAGTCGATCAGATCAGAAAAAACCCCGGTCGGTACCATCTGCACCCCCATTCAACTTTGAAACTTTGTGAAGGCAATCCTTCTTCTGAGAAGGAGTGGAAAGATAAGGTGGTGAAAATTGGGGGAAATTGGAGGGTGGATGCATCCGGCCCGTATCCTCTGCCAAGGGCCTTCGGTATATGTAAGAAACTGAAGTGTGGATTCAAAAATCATGGCAAGTGTATTTTTCGTACTTTACAAATTTCGCCTGCTTTATTTTGATCTTCGTACTTGTTTGTTTGTTGATCGTATGCCCATGTTTTGTATACAGTCGAACGTGTTGAATATCTGAACGAGAAAATATTTGCATCTCTTCCATCCAACAAGTCACTTTTGACTTCCAAAAATTTGAAATTGATCGCTGCCAGTGCTTCAGAGGCGACTATCATGGAAATTCTGGTCACCGCCTCCAAGAGTGCTGCTGCACAAAAATCTACTCCCCCAACCAGCTCGACAGTTGATAAAGGCAAGGGCCAAGTGGTCGATCTGACTGAAGATCCGAAGAAGACAAAGGGGCATCTGAAGAGGACGAACACCGAAGATAGTGGTAATGCTCAAGTTGCTGCTAGGCCCCCCTTCTGAACATGCAAAAAGAATTGATTCTGAAAAGCATGAAAAACTTGTTAAGAAAGCCAGATCTGTGAGCGGCTACACTATTCCAGACTGCTGCTTTCCTCCATCGTTTGATCCTGAAGGTGAATGGATCCCCAAGTTTGAGAAGAGCGATGGTAGTGTTCTGAATCGCCGAACGTTGGCAATGTCTGATCCCGATTCTTTGATGGCTCTCGCTCGTGGCATGTGGCCTCCTAAGGATGAACTCTTTCAGCAGCACGTCGATCAGAACGAGCTTCTTGCTAGGGCTCCTGTTTCTATTCTAGAGGTACCAAAGTTTTTTTTTTTTTTTTTTCAAACATTTCTTTTCTTTTCAGTCTGTGTTCAATGTTCTAGCTCTCTGTAAGGCTGTAGAGATGGAAGAGTATAAGAGAAAGATCATTGATGATGCATACCTTCGAGCCGACAAATGTGCCATATTGGCTGAAAAGCAGAAGAAAACCTTGGAGCTTGAGGTGGAGAGTTTAAAGAAACTCCATAAAAAAGAATCCGATCGGAATGCTGAGCTGACTAAGCAGATCCATAACCTTGAAACTTCTAATGCCGTTCTGAAGATGGGTTTAGAAATTTGCCGAAGGGGAGGTATGGACATGCACCGGAGGTATGTGAACATCTTTGACATAAAGTTCTGTGATGGGTTCAGATTTTGCTTTGACCAGATGTCATCATCTGCTCGTACATATGATAATCCGTCCGTCCATGATGTCGCTTGCGGAGTCGTTCACCCATATAAAGAGCCTGAGTCTTCCCAAGATGAAAAATATTTAGCTCAATTCATTTTGCATGGGATCATTCCGGCCGAACGACCAGAGCCTGTGGCAGATGACAATGAAGTGTCAGCTGAGCCTTCCGTTCCAGCTTCAGAGAGCCAGCAGCCTCCTATTGATGATATCAATCCTCCATCTTCTTGATTTAGAAGTTTCTATCATCTGAACAATTTTTTGGGTCTGTATATTTTAGATGTTCCTGTGATGAGCGTTTTTTTTTTTTTGGACAAGTTTTTGAAATAGCACTGACGCGTTTTAATATTTTCGAACAGGATGGCACCTAGGTGCATAAATCTTTTATGAACAGGATTGCACCAAGGTGCATAGCTATTTTCTAAACAGATAGCACTGTTGTGCTTTATATATTTTTCGAACAGAAATGCACTAAGGTGCATACAGTTTTTCTGAACGATGGCACCGAGGTGCATAGATGTTTTCTGAACGGAGGGCACTGATATGCCTTATGTATTTTTTGAACTGGATGGTGCGATCTCTTGAACTATCTTTTTGATGCGTATCTATATACGTCTTTGTTGAAAACAGGAACTTGGTGCCATCTTCATGATGGTCTTTTGCCTAATAGACTTATGTATTTTGACCAAGTTTTTTTTTTTTTTTTTTTTTTTTTTTTTTTTTTTTTTTACTTTGAATAGAAATATAAGAATATATGAATAATATCTTTATTGATTCGAAATGGATCTTTATCATACAAAATGATCAATATAAATTTTATTGAAAATACCTTTTAAGGTGTATAGCATTCCAAGCTCGTTCGATTTGTTTTCCATCCTGATCAGCCAATCTGTAGGCACCTTTCCCGATCACTTTTGTTACTGTGTATGGCCCATCCCACGTGGGATCCAGCTTGTTTGATCTGCTAGCCAATACCCTTAGTACTTGATCGCCAACTTGAAATGATCTTGGCTTCACTTTCTTGTTATAACTCCTCATCAACCTTTGTTGATATTCTGCCAGTCTTATTGAGGCCATTTCCCTCTTTTCATCTATGAGATCACCTTCGATTTTTAAGATTTCTTCGTTCTGCTCAGGATCGAATAGATGAGTTCTTGTTGTGGGGACATCCAACTCAATTAGGATTACCGCCTCGACTCCGTACGCCATAGCGAACGGAGTCATTCTGGTTGGCTTGCGAGAAGTCGTTTGGTAGCTCCAGAGGATTCTCGGTAATTCGTCTAACCATCGTCCTTTTCCTTCGATCCCCTCCAACTTTCTTTTTATCCCGGCAAAAATCGTTCTGTTTGTTATTTCAGCTTGTCCATTTGCTTGCGGATAACTGACAGATGATAAATTCTGATTGATCCCGTACTCGTCCAGCAATGCCCGAACGTATTGATTGTCCAGATTTTTGCCGTTGTCCATCATTATGTACTTTAGTACTCCAAATTTGTAGATTATACGATTCAAAATAAAATCTATCACTTGAGTGTGAGTGATCCTTACATAAGCTTTCGCTTCCACCCATTTAGTGAAATAATCTGTGGCCAAAAGTACATGCTTTTGATTCGAAGCTACCCTTGTGAACGGTCCGACCGCATCCATCCCCCATCGTGCGAATGGAATAGGAGAGGCCATCGCTGTGAGAAGCTCTGCCGGTTGATGAATTATATGCGAATGTCTTTGACACTTGTCACATCTTCTTGCGTATTCCTCTGCATCCCAGATCATGTACGGCCAAAAATATCCTTGTGTTATTGCTCTATGAGATAATGATCTACCTCCGATATGACTTCCACAAGTTCCATCGTGCAACTGCTTGAGTACCTCTTGTGCCTCAGATGGTGTCAAACATCGCAGATAGGGCCCACTTGACGATCGGCGATATAGATAGCCATCGATCACTGAATATTTGGTAGAGGTTGCTCTTATTTTCCCTGCTTCTCGTCGATCCTCAGGTAGAACGCCGATCAATAAATACTCAAGGATTGGATCGATCCAACTTGGCTCGTATGGGATCACGCATACCTCCTTCATTTTACCGATCGAAGAGGTGAATAGTTCATCCACCGGGATTATTCTGACCATATCGTCTCCTACGGAGGATGCTTGATTTGCTACATGATCGGCCCCATGATTTTCTGTCCTTGGAATTTGTTTAAAAGTGATTACCTGAAAGTTCCGCATTTCTTCCTGAACGATATTTTTATACTGCAACATTCTTTCCTCGCTTGTATTATAACTTCCTGTGATCTGATTTACAACTAACCGAGAATTGCTGAAAACAGTTAGTTCTTTGATCTGGAGCTCCCTTGCTAACCTTAACCCTGCCAACACGGCTTCGTACTCAGCTTCATTGTTTGAACTGTCAAAGGACAATTTGATCGACTGCTGTAATTTGGTGCCTTCTGGGGATATTAGTTCGATCCCCACACCTGCCCCCAGACTATTCACTGATCCGTCTACATAAAGTAACCACCTTGGATTTACGTTGCAGACCTCATCTTCGGCTGCTTCATATTCTAAGAGGAAATCCGCCACAGCTTGACCTTTTAAAGATGTTCGTGGCTCATAAGTAATGTCGAACATGCTCAGTTCTATTGACCACTTTGTCGTTCTTCCCGAGAAGTCCGGTTTTGACAGAATTGCTTTGATCGGAAATGTAGTTGGAATTCTGATCGGATGGGACTCGAAATAATGTCGAAGCTTTTGTTTTTCCTGGACCAATGCCAAGATGATTTTCTCTGTCTTTGAATATCTTCTCTCGGCGTCAAGCAATGTCTTGCTCGCATAATAGATCGGGTATTGTCTGTTCCCATCGTCTCTTACCAACGGTGAACTGACTGCGTTCGGAGAAACCGCCAAGTATAAAATTAAGGACTCATGATTCTTGGGCGCCATAAGGATTGGTGGTTTTGCCATATAGAGTTTCAGCTGGTCAAAGGCTTCTTGCTGTTTTTCCCCCCAAACAACCATTTTCTTAGACTTCAGGACGTCGAAGAACGGTTTGCATCTATCTGACAATTTGGATATGAACCGACTCAGGGCTGCTAGTCTTCCTGTGAGTACCTGGATTTCCTTTGGGGATTCAGGCGCCTTCATCTGAATCAATGCTTGAACTTGTGCTGGGCTTGCTTTGATTCCATCTTTATTAACTATGTGACCCAAGAATTGTCCGGAAGATACACCGAAAGTGCACTTTTCCGGGTTTAGTTTCATTTTGTGCGATCGCAGGGCTGCAAACACATCTTCCAAGTGCTTCAAATGATCATTCTTCTGCTGGATTTTAACCACCATGTCATCAATATATGCCTCCACCATGTCTCCTATCTAGGTCTTGAAAATCCTATCAATTAGTCGTTGATAAGTCGCACCTGCATTTTTGAGACCGAACGGCATGACCTTGTAACAATAGGTCCCTCGTTCGGTGATGAACGCCGCTTTGTCTTCATCCTTTGGATTCATTGGGATTTGATTGTACCCTGAATAAGCATCCAGGAAGGTGAGACGCTTGAACCCTGTAGTCGCGTCGATCATGCGGTCAATCTTCGGCAGAGGAAAACTATCCTTTGGACAAGCTTTATTTAGGTTGGTGAAGTCCACACACATTCGGAACTTCCCGTTCTTCTTTTGTACAACGACAACATTGGAAAACCACATGGGATAGTGAACTTCTCTGATAAAACCAGCATCTAGCAAACGGCTAACCTCTTCAGCTACAAACTTTCCTCGTTCGGTTCCGATCCTTCTGAGTCGTTGCCGTACGGGTTGGGCATCGGAGTAAACATTTAATGTGTGCATTATGGTTCCTGGGTCGACCCCAGGTATATCGCTATGCTCCCAAGCAAAAACATCAATGTTTGATCTCAACATAGAAATCAAGTTGTTTCTTTCATCAGGGTTCAGTCCCCTTCCAATTCGGGTGGTTTTTCCCTTGCCCCCGTCGATCAGATCTACTGTGATGGTATCCTATGCGGCTTTCTCAGCATCGTCAGTCTGATCACGGAGGCTCAGTAATTGCTACGTGCTTCGTTCGGAACTTTCGCCTTTCAATCCTTTGGTAACGATGGCATATCATTCTTTCGCCACCACTTGATCGCCTTGATTATCAACAAACCCTTTCCCTGAAAGGTCAGCACACCGCATCACCTGATGTAGAGTAGAAGGAACTCTTTGCATTCGGTGAATCCAACCTCTTTCCATGATCAGATTGTAAGAAGGTTGTACGTCTACTAGCATGAAGTTTTCTATCAAAGTTCGCTTTGCGGCCGTCACTGGTAAATTCAGGACCCCGATTGGACAAATCCTCTTTCCATCAAAGCCTGCCAGCGCACTGGCTGTTGGTCTGATCAATTCCATGCTGATGCCAATCTTCTTGAAAGCTGATTTAGTCAGGATGTTCGTGCTGCTACCTGGATCAACTAACACCCTTTTAACTAAATAATTTGAAACTATGATCGAAATTACCAGTGGATCTTCATGTGGAATCTGTACACGCCTTAAATCCTTTTGTGTAAATGATATTGTGGGCATTGGGTAGTTCCGAATGACATTCACCTCCCCAACCCTTCGGATCTTGTTGACATTGCGCATGGGTGAACGCTGAACCGAACGGCTTTCCTCGTCTTCTTCGGGTTTCCCATGGATTGTGTCAATAATTTTTACCGGCTGCCCGCCTACAATTTTGTTAGGCTTCGGCCGATCAAAATTTTTGACTCCATTGTCCACGTACTCCTTCAAATCTCCTTTGGCTATCAAGGTCTCAACCTGCCTCCTCAATTGTCTGCACTCATTGGTTAGATGGCCAAAGTCATTGTGGAATGCACAATGCCTTGTACGGTCCTGCAGCTCCGGTGGCGTTTTCAACGGAAATGGGGGTCGAAAAATACCCTTTGTCTTATTCTCGCTGTACAACTTTGCTAAGGTTGTTCGGAGTGGAGTTTCAGGTATGTCAAACCTTGGCCTCCTCTCCTGTTGTCTGTACGGAGCCGATCGGTAATTGTTCGTATTATCTGCCTTCTTGATTATCTTTTCCTTTGATTTGCTTTCGACACTGACTAATGCCGAACGATGGCCTCTTTCTTGCTCATCCTCCTCCAATCTCATATATCCCTGTGCCCGTGAATTCAACTAACCCATGTTGAGGGGTGTCGATTTCACCAAGGATCTATGGAAGCTGGTCCCTTGTTCGATAGCTACCTTGAAAGCTTCCACTGCTGCTGGTTGATCACAACTGGGTATCATTCCCATTTCCAAATTGAATCTGGAAAGGAAATTCTTCAACGTTTCACCTTTCGCTTGTCTCATCGTAAACAAATTAGAAATGGTCATTTTCTGCTTCCGGTTCCCGAAATACTGTGCCAGGAACTTTTCCATCAGCGTTTGGAAAGAATCGATTGAACTACCTGGCAATTGCCTAAACCATAACAGAGCGGGGCCCGTTAGGCTTGTAGAGAAAGCTTTGCACATTAGTGCATCATCAGCCATATCGAGAGTCATCATCTGCTCCACATGAAACAGGTGCTCGATTGGGTCCTGTGTCCCATCGAACATAATGAATTTAGGCATCCGGAATTTATCTGGCCTTCTCGCCTGCTGAATTTCGGGGCTGAACGGAGATTTAATCATTTTAGCTGTCATTTCGATGGCTAGATCGGCTGGCGACTGTGTTCTGAGATCTTTTACTTGTTCATCTACGATCTTTTGAAGTCGGGTTACCATATCGAGCGGAACTACACGATTATTGATATTTGTTTCATCTGCGATTGGTTGGGTGTGAGCAGGATCTGTTGTGCGATTTGCTGAACTTGCCTCATTATGATTGTCTTCTTCTTCAACACCAGGGCCATTACGGCGCCCTGCTATTGGCAATTCTGGGTGTTCGGATTGATCTAACCTTTGCTTTAATTCTCGATTTTCTTTCTCGAGTGCCTCCAGACGCTGAAGGATAGCAGTTGTATCACCTAGCTGTGTGGTGGTTTCTCCCGCCATTGATCAAATAACTTTTGTTTGGATATCGAATTTCCCACAGACGGCGCCAAAAAGTGTAAACCCGTTCGGAGTTTCCGAACGAATCTCAACTTTTGTAAAATAAACAGAAGCTATGAAAAAGAATAATGGCAAGAAGAAAATAGAAAATTCAAGAATCAGCAAATATTGGAGCAATCTCGGATCCTTTTCCTTTTCTTTTTTCTTTCTTTTATACATGAAAACTGGTCTCTCTCCCATGAATGGGTTTTAATACATATTAAATACAATATCTACATTAATTTAAAATTTAATGTTTATCAAAAACTGCCATAATAAAATCTTATGTCAGTTTTGATTCTATATATTTAAAACGGTCATTTCCTTAATGGCTTTAATCTGAAATGGGCTTATATCCTTGGACTTTATTTTCTATTTGGGCTTTAAAACAGGTATGATGATCCAAAGTAATTCCTTGTACGATGGGCCTGATGAAAAATGGGCCCACAGGAGGTATCTGCTCGATTTTAAAACAGTAAAGGTACCGCGTGTAATATCTCTAAATCTCAAGAGAGAGGTATGTAATATTTTCCCTATTTGTAATTATATTATATTTTATCATAATTTTTCTTTTATTATTATTATTAGTTTAATTAAACCTTTTTCTCAATACAACAATGATACAGATGACTACAAATCAAAGCAAATTCCTTTATCATATCATATGACAAGACCTTTTTAATTTGTGGAATTTCCATTACTAATGGAGGACTAAAAATTAAAAACTAATTATGATTTCTTGTATTGTTGCATAAACAACAAATTTCAGTGTAAAGCACTTCGGAGACACAACACAAGTGCTGTCAAATGCTGATTGTCTGTTGAGCTACAAAGTCAAACGGGCCTTTTAAAAGCCTCTTCAATATCACTATAATATCACATTATCGATCCAATATCTAAATGCCACGTAGTACAAGTCATGTGAGCTCGTCCAGCCAACGAGTACACATGGCGAGTTCTGTCCAGTGGTGTTATTCCCACGTGTCAAAGTTGGTGACATTACTTTTATAGAAGGGTTTGACCATGCCACAATTAGAGCTAACAATTTCGGGTTACGGGTCATATTTGTGTCGGGTCGAGATCGTGTCGGGTTGAAATCGTGTCGTGTCGAAATCGTATTGTTATTATACGTGTTGTGTCCGTGTCGATCCATGTAAATTATGTAATTCATTTAGTTTATTTATTATAATATTTTAAATTAAATTTGACATAATTCAACACGAAATAAACTATTTAACATATTATCAACAAAATTAAATTGATTTTGACACGATCCAGTACTATTTTATTGATATATTTCAATCCATGACCAATTAGAGAAGAGAAAAATATAAAAATAAAAATAAATATAAACAGTAATCGTATCAAACGTATCGTGTTCGGGTTGACCTTTATATTCTCGTATCGTGTTCGGATTGACCCATTTTAGGCCTTAAACCGTATCGTATCGTTTCGTGTCCAATTTTGTCCGCCCTAGCCACAACTACGAAGGTGAAAAGGACACGATCGCACAAGAACCACGCCAATAAAGCAACTGTTTGCCGATGGTCTCCGCACTTTGCCGGGAGGACACGCGTCTCTCATACACTTGTCCACGGACCAATGAAAGATGACCAAAGGAATAAGGATACAACGGTTGAGTTAAGTAATTTATCACGTTCACCCCCCTAGATAGGATATATTATAATTTGACCCCATATAGAATGAATAATTACACTTTACCCCTCAATCCCATTGGCATCACTGAGAATAGTAAAACATAATTGCCCGTATCCTTTATTCTCCGCCACCACATTCTTCACAGACTTTGCCTCTCCCTTCTCTCTTATCTCTTTATCTCTCTAGAATTTTTCAATTTCTCAGATACAACAATAAAAGTCGCATAACAGAAACTATTACGAATTTCGATTATTCTCGCAAAATTCAACCCTAAGCAACCATGAAGAAAACAACTCTTTCTCTAAATATATACATCGCCATTACATACGTATATATATAGGTGTGTTTGTGTGTGTGTATATATATGTGTGTGTGTGTCTACGATTCGGTGATTCTTTTATGATTTCGTTGATATTGAGAGTTGGGTGACTCTGAATTAGGGTTTCAAGGTATTAGAGAAAATTAGGGTTTTTTGTGATCTTCATTTACGATGCTGATGGCAAACGATAGTTCGAATACTTGGTTCGCTGACAACTTCTCGGTCGGCGACAATGATTTCGATCTATTCGATAGGCATTCAGTCATTTTTTGAGATTCTTGAGGAGAGTCACGATCAGTCTCATGTATCGAATGTTTAGTTTCCGGTGACTTGATTAGTGCGTAGTATGCAATTTAGTATAGTTTGTTTTGTGTTGATTATTGAATTGCATTTGATGAGATCGCAATTGAATATGAATGTTTTTTTTTTGGTGAACTTAGTTGGTCTTTGTTAGTTCAATTAGTGGCATAAACAGTAAACAAATAAGGGTTTTATATTGTATTGGTGATTGTATTGAATTAGTATCATAATGCAAACTGAAGAAGAAGAGAAAACCCTTTAGTTTGGTGATTGTATTGGTTAGTATTTGTTCAATTGATTACTGTGTAGTATGCAAACTGAAGAAGAGAAGACCCAGTACCAAGTCTCTTGAAACAGACCCATTTGTGTGTGTATACGAGGGTATAATATAAAGAGCAATTGTGTCAATTCACAAATAAATTAGAGGGACCAAACTGAAATTTCATTGAATAAGGGGTAACATAGTCATTTTTCATCCAAAATGGAATTGACCGGCATTGACCTTGCCGGAATAATGAGGGAGGGGGAAACTGTTACAAAAAATCAAACTTAAGGGGGTGAAAGTGTAATTATTCATTCTAGAGGGGTCAACCTGTAATATATTATATCTAGAGGAGTGGAAGTATAATTTCTTCAACATTGAGATTGTACTATCTTTTTATAATTTACTGAGACTCTAAAAACATTCACTTTTTTCGAATATTTGAATTCTTTAATTTTTATAAAAAAATGAATAATTAACTTGTGTATTAAACCACTTCAGTATTGATCGATGTTACTTCTAACTAATAACTGAAATATCAGGATTTTAAAGTACGAGAGTACTTCAATGTGATCTAAAATCAATAATTAAAAATTTCAAGATTTGAAGATACATAGAGATCTCATTATTTGAATACTATACAAAATTTTAGTAAATAATATGTTGAATCAATTAGGGCATCCGGTATGGAGGGCTTTTAGCTAGCTGGTCATGGCTGTAGCGAGTGAAATGGTATGGTATGCAGCTGGCTATAACTGAGCCTTACAAGGAGACTCGCTACTTCACTCGCCACATTTGGCCAGCCCTTTGGCGAGTGCTTTATGGAGGCAAACGGTTGGGAAGAAGAGGGAAAACGGTTGTATATGCATATACATATATCTATACATATATTCACATATACACAAATAAAAAATTAAACAAATAAATTATCAATATTGAAAATACAAATTACTGACCTTGATCGTCCCTCTCTCCCTCTCCCTAGCTAGTCACGTTTCTATCTTCTTCATCAACAGTGGTGGTCTTGCTCGTTGCAAATAAAGGTCGCCGGAAGTTGCAGATGAAGGTCGCCGGAAGTTGCAGATAGAAGGAATAGTTTATGAAAGCCCTAATTTCTGATCTAAAAGAAGCGTGGATGCAAATTAGGAAAGCCCTAATTTTCCCCTAATTTTTCTCTCTCAAAAACTTGGTTAAAGAAAGTCTAATTTGAACCGGTAGGGATAGCCACAAATATGATAATTATTGATTTTGAACCGAGGCCACAAATTTGGTAATTATTACTCATTAATGTATATAATCAAACTGATATATTCTATTACTTATTGTAGATAATTACTTTAGTTGCTTCAATTATATTTATTCTATCTATTTAAGAAAACTTATAAAAAAAAAATTGATTAAAAATCTAAATTTACTTCCTCTATTATTTTTTATTAAAAAAATTATATCTTACTATACATTAACTTTGGCATAATATGTTAATAGGTGTGTATATATATAGACAATATAATGAAAATAGTTATTATTGAGAATATATTATTAGTTAATTTTTTTATTTTATTTTATTAATTAAATTAAATAGAATAATATAGTTCAATTAGTTTGAAAGAAAATAAAATATTTAAAACAAACAAATTTTATTCATCACAAATAATATGAAAAATACAACTAGTAAAATAAATAAACATACATGATTAGTCTTGATTACACTGCTTCATTACCAAATTTATTCCACAAATGATTCATGAGGTCTTTCCCGAGGTCCAAATTATTCTCCATATTGTGAATCCTACCAAGTCGGGCAGAGATGTGTGCTGCTAAAAATGACGGGTCGCGATAGTAGTGTGGAAGCGAGACTGATTCATCTAGTGGAGGTGTCCAATATAAAATGTTGGTGTCTGGTTCGTCTTCTATGATCATATTGTGCAATATAATGCACGTTTTCATTATTTTGCCCAAGTCTTTTTTTTTTCAATAATACACTGGTCCATGTGTTATAGCCCACCTTATCTGCAACACACCAAAAGCCCGCTCAACATCCTTTCTAACTGCTTCCTGTCTTTGAGCAAATAATTTTTCTTTTGCAGTAGTTGGATGTGGAATAGTCTACATCAAAGTTGCCCATTTCGGATATATATCATCAGATATGTAATACCCCAGTGTTCGTTGACGCCTATTCACCTCATAATTAACAGTGGACATTGTACCATTGATAATACGCTGGAATACTAGAGAATGATCTAAAACATTTACATCATTGTGTGAACCAACCATACCAAAGAAAACATGCCAGATCCATAAATTTTTTGATGCAACCGCCTTTAATATGAGTGTAGGTTTGCGACCTCTCCCCTTATGTGTGCCATGCCAAGCTGTAGGACAATTTTTCCATTCCCAATGCATACAATCTATAGAACCAAGCATACCTAGGAATCCTCTTTCCTCCCCTTCTTGAATTAGAGGTGTTATATCGTCTTCATTTGGTGAGCGTATGTATTATTCCACATACAATTCAATAACACAATCACAAAAAAAATTTAAGCATTGAATTGCAGTGCGCTCACTAACCTTCGTATATTCGTCACATTGGTCCGCTGAAATTCCATATGCAAGTATTCGTATAGCTGTTGTCATCTTCAATATAGGGCTGCACCCCATACGACCAACAACATCCGGCTTCTGTTTAAAGAAATCGTCATGACCACTGACATCGTTTAAAATGCGAAGAAATAATTCACGTCGCATCCGATACCGTCGACGAAAATACTTAGGTGGGAAAATAGCATTTTTAGCAAAGTAATCTTTGAACACTTGTTGGGCTGCCGCCTCTCGATCACGTTTGATATATCGTCTCTTATTTGAACCAAATAATGCTTCAATCAACTCAGGTGTGAACTTTCCCAGAATAATTTTGATTCGTTTATATTGAAGCTGATAAATTGTCTCCCTTTCCTGTCGATCAGAATCTGACGAATCAAAGGAAGATTCAAACTCAGACTCAGAAGACACTGGTGGAAATTGTGATGAAGATGCCATGTATACAAACACTTACAATATAAATGAGGATTAAATGAGAAACTGAAATCAATAAATTAAAGGATTCGAGTAATTGTAGAAGAGATATTGAGTGATTTATATAGGCATAAGAAAAATATAGTTGTTGGACCAATCTAGCCGTTGGAGTATTTCACAATATAATCAATATAGTCGTTGGATCAATATAGCCGTTGGGTTAAAAAAGAATCTTTAAAGCATCTTTGAAAAAAAAATCTTTGAAAAAGGCTACACAAATTATAGCCGTTGGTTGAAATTATAGTTATGTATACAAACATTTGTACAGTTATGTCTTTGAAGCATTTAAAACATTCATGAAATAAAGCTCTGCAAAAGTTATCACTTAAAAGCATATTTGAAAGGAATCTCTGAAAAAGCTATTATATAATTATTGCTTTGAATTTCATATTACCATTTAAAACATTATTGAAGAAATCTCTGAAAAAGCTTCAGAAGTAATGTACAACCACGTTCTCTCAATTAATGTGTCATTGAAAAAGCACAATCACTAAATTATAGCCGTTGGTTCATATTTTCTTATGTCTATAAATACCACATTACTAACATATAATTTTTATCCAACTTTTTTTCAATTTTTTCTCTCAATAACTAAAAAATTCCATGGATAACCGACCACCATTCAACAACTCTTACACTAACCAATCTAGCAGTTCTGAATTACCTCCCGAATTCAATTATGGGTGGAACTTTCAAGATCCTACCCAATCTGAATTCCTGTCCCAATCCAATTTTCAATACACACATCCTTCTCAATATGCACCTGTAAGTGTTGAAATTTACTCACATAAAAAAAGATCCTTTCTCTTAGGCACTAATGGTCAAATTTATACATTTCAACCCAATAATGCCTTTCTGGTTTTATTGGATCATGTCCTCATTATTTGGGGTCATGACCCACTTGATTCTTAACTACCCACTACCCTTTGGTAGTGGGTCGTTACTTCCTTTTATCCAAGGCCATGATGGGCTGTTTATTTTGCATGGGCCAAATAACTTATTTTGTATATACATGGGCCTACACACTTATAACTTTTCAAACGGGCTTGGGCCTGTTAGATTTCTACTATTTACACTAGCCCCATTCGGGTCTGGCATATGAGTTAATGGGCTTGACCCGAATCCTATTGAAATGATTGTTTCCCAATTGTAAGATGACGTCAGTGTCATAAATGTGGCGAGGCGTGTGGTTTTTGAATTCAGAAAAGCGGCCACCTGTTCCTCTTTTGCCGTGTTTGAGGCATTGGGAATCGGCGCGCCTCCTCAGTCATTTAATGACGGCTGTTGGTATGTCCGAGTGTATATAAACCCCTGTGTGGCTTCATTTTTTACTCTTATCTTCTTAATTCTTGTGAGCGATTCCTAGCAGTGCTCAAGCTTTCACCGTCGCTCATTTTTTGGTTGCGGAAGTTCCTCTATCTTCTCGCCGGTATATTTTGTGTAAGTTGTCATTTTCTTTTCACTATGTCTGATAGTAGTGCTTCAAGATCGACCGAAGGGACAATTCCTCAGGAATATGGGGGATCTGATGCTCTCAGCCCCCCTTCTGCAAACCCATATTCTTCATCCTCTCCTCCTTCTTTTCCCATACCCAGTCGTCTGAACCTACCTGGCTTAGGAGTTTCTGCGCCGGATCATCAGGAGGGAGTTTCTGTTTCTGGGGCGCATAATCAGGGAGATGTTCCTGATGCTCTGTCCATAGGGGATTCTGTTCCAATTAATCCTGTAGGGGCAGATGCTCCTGAAGGTATTTCCTTTGGAGCTTCTACTGAGCCAGCCCCATTCGTAGATGAGCCTCTTGAAGCCCATAAAAGAAAGTCTGTGAACATCAAGAGTCTGAGGAGGGATTATAAGATCCCTAAAGAGGTGATTCAGATGGAATATGATCCTTCTTATGACTTCAGGATGGGGGACGGAGTGGGTCCGGATGAGGTGTTGTTGTCCGCTCTTCAGATAAAGGCGCTCCGATTCCCTCTTCACCCTTTATTTCACTTCATTTTCTTCACCTTAGGAATAACCCCTCTGCAAGTCAACCCCAACTTCATCCGAATAATATCAATGCTGATCTTGATAAACAGAGTCAAAAAGTTGTTCTTGGGTCTGGCAGATCTTCTACTCTGTTATAAAATTGTGGACTTGAAGGATTGTAAGGGGAGGTACAACTTTTACCCCTTCAAGGGTCGGGTGATCTGCCATGGGACTGAAAAAACGGAGAAGTACTGGAAGAAGAAGATGGTTTTAGTAAAAGGGGCTTGGTTTTATACCTATTCTAGAAAATGGCCGATCCCGAGTGTTTTTAAACGTCTGGCCCTTCTTTCATTTTCTTTCATTCATAAGGAGTCGTGCCTCTGCTCTGGGTGTGATCAGCTTAGAGCGGATTTTGTGTATAAGTTTTTAGGTTATGATGATACTGACATCGTGGCTCGGGATGTAGAGGCCCGTTTTTCTTTATTGAAGTTTAGGGTCTGGTCGGACCATAAATCATGCGCTGACCTGCTTACTCCTGCCAATTTGCAAGGTATATCAAGGTTAGGAGCCAACTTCAAGATCATGATGGATCCGATCAGACCGGTAATCGAGGATGATGATGATGACGAGGTGGAGGAGATAGCCGCGCCACCAGCAGGACAAGAGCAAGTGCCTCTGAATTCTGAACCTCAGGCTGTGACCGTTGCTGTGGCGGGCGATGCTTCTGGGTCTGCACTTGTGCAGACCACTATCCCTGAATTGCTCTACCCCTTTTCTGCCCGAACCAGACCAGTGGGGGAGAAGAAACCCACTAAGAAAAGGAAGCATAAGGGTAAGGACAAGAGTTCTGCTTCCTCTGACCAGTCTACTTCCAGTCTTACCTCAATGTCTGTAATGATAGCTCGGGCAAAAGACCTTTGGACGCCAGAAGAGCTTGAAATGCAGAGAGAGGCCAACCCTGACCTCATTATTGGTCGAACTCCGGGCTTGTTACCGGGGGTATGTATCTGAAATAACCCTAATTTGTGCATTTAATTGATTTGGTATTTATGATGTGGGTATGTATGCAATTTATAATTTTAAGGTGTAATTTAGAAATTTTGGTGTGTAAATTGATAATTATGATGTGTGGAATTTTATGTTGGTAGGTATATATATATATATATATATATATATGTATATCGGTGAGGGTAAATGAATTAAAGAATTATATTTATTTAATAATAATATTATAAGGGTGGGAAAGGGGAGTGATTTATGGTAAAGTGAAGTTAGGTGTTGGAGGTGAGGTGTAAAGATGAAGAAAATTGGGGAAAGGGGGAGACAAAAATTAAAGGAGGGGACCCACATATTTTTAAAGGAAGAATTGTTAGAATTATTAGGTTGTGTATTAGAATTGATACAACTTGATTTTCGGTTCTAATGTTTGAGAGAAAATGGAGAGAAATGAGAGAGAGTCTTGGAGAGAAGGTGATCATCTTGGATGGATTTTGGGCTTGAAGATATAAATCCAAGCCGGATAATTTAAGGCAAGTTACAACTCTATTCTACCCCTTTGGATTTATAAATTCAAGACCTTTGTGAAATAATATGTATAAATAGATATATATTATTTATACATAGTTAATTTTCTATAAAAATAATTATATAAGTGTTATCATGTATATAAATGCATATATATATATATGGATAGATGAATGTTTAATGATTATTATAATATATTTCATATTATCTTTAAATTGTATTTTAATTATGAAATACATCTATAATCATGGAATTTATCATCAAATACTAGTTAAGAAGCTTTGTTAACATTTAATATTATTTAAATAGGCTTATTGAATTTTCTAGGAATTTTAAGAATTATTGTGGCAATTTTCGAAAATTATATAAATCTGAAAATCTAGTGTGGTTGATTGTATGTTGTTATGGTATACTTGGTTTTTTTAACCATAGGATGTTATTAACTTTCAATCCAAGCCTTTGATTTAAATATATATATATGCTGGAATCTAGTGTAAACAGATTTAGTTTACTATGGTACACTCATTTTAGTAACCATAGGATTAGATGGAATCTTTAATCCTTACCATTGAAGTAAATTATAGTTATTGAGTATAATCTAGTGTAGGTATGCACACACTAAGCATAACTTTGACCAATTAAAATCATCCAAATATATGAGAAATGATCCAGTGTAAATGCGCACACCGTAGGCATGTGAATTTCACTAAAATTATATTCAAACCCCTAAATATTACTATAACTACGTATATACCCCTTTAAATTATTTTAATTACAGTTTGACCCCTAATGATATTACGTTTTGACCCCTTAGGTTGTTACTAATTATAATATGACCCCTATAATTTACGGAAATTATAGATTAGTCCTCATAACGTTTCTGAAGTTACAGTAGGATCCCTGTACTGCACTGTAATTACAGTTTGACCCCAAATCTTTCTTAAAAAGATATTTGGGATCCCTATACTTTAATTAAGTAATATTGTGATTTCGGATCTCATTATTAACCTATCATAAAATATGTCAAGGTTATAATGGTGTTAAATATATTCCTTAGAATAGTTTATCAATGATTATACTATGGAAGTTGATATTTGTTATTTATTGAATATAATGGTTTATTATGTTGATATAAATCATTATGTATGATTTCGTACATATGTGTAGCATGTGATATACAGTGATGTGTAGGATATTCACCTTTATTATGCTAATAAGCATATTTGTGTGCGGTGATGTATGAGATGAAATAAATAATGCAAGGGAATCAATAAATTCGTAAATCATAATATTTAACTAAATAAATATGGATTGAGGATGTTTAAGGAACCACTTTGAGGCTGACTATTAACGTAGTCTCATGAGTACCACGGGACATGGTTGAATTGTCACGACATGGGTGAATTGTCGGGTACGTGGTTCAAATAAGGTTTAGATAAGTTGTATATTGACATAAGAAAATGATTATGAATATTAATAAGTTCATTTATATGATATTGGTGAAACATGGTATGCATGGGTTATTTATCCTAAAAGGGATAATTATATATTTTTAATTAATTATGAAAATATATTCATGCACAAATTTCATTGGTTATTTATTTTAAAAGGTATAATTATATATCTTTTAATTGAGTATGAGAATATATTATAAAATATATTTATGCATGGATTATTTATTTTAAAAGGTATAATAATATATCTTCTATTTAATTAAGGGAAAAATATTATAAAATATGTTTATGCATGGGAGGTATGAGATATTTCTTTTCAAAAATATAATTATATATATTTTATTTGATTATGTGAGATACATATTATAAAATATGTGTATGCATAGGTTGCATTGGTTATTTTAAAAATAAATAAATAAATATATATATATATTTATATATCTTTTATATGATTATGAAAAGAAAAGAAATGTTCTAAAGGTTTTATGAAAAGTGATAGATAAATCTTATTACATAGGGTCTATATATTCATGTTGTTTTGTTCAGAGATGTTGGCTTTATCGGTCCTCTGTTGGGTTATAGTAGTAGTGGACTTGCTCGTGGGTTTAACCCACCTTGTTGTTATCATTTCAGGTTTGGGATTGTTCAGCCACCGGGTTAAGGTTTTGAGTCATCGCGTTTTGTTCGTGATCGTCTACTCCATTCCTACTTTCGGTTTACAGTATATATTGGTTGTACAACTGTTATAAATTAGGCAAGGTTATTAAAAATGTAATTTTTATTTAGGGGTCCTTCTTTAACAGGATTCTCAGGTTGTATCTTAAAGTCTTTTGTAAGATTTGACGTTAGTGTTGCTTCTGCTATGAATATTTTTTTTATTTCGCAAATTCCCTATTGTATTCTGTGTGTGTTTTTTTTTTATATCAATTGCATGGTATTTCCCGATCTTCGTGTGTGAGTCTGGCCAACTTACATGCGGAAATTGGGGTATCACAGTATCTGTTTGATTTCATGTTTATTCCTGCTCTTATCTTTAATGCTGATCCACTTTGCCTTAAAATTTTATTTTTAGGCTCTCTTCAGTGTCAATGCATTATGCCTCGCTCACGAGGTAGATGTGAAGGAAGTCGAGCATCTCAAGGTCGACTTGGCCGAGAGGGATGACAGAGAGAATGAACTGAAGGCCCAGCTAGGGGAGCTTCCTTCCAGGGTTGCTCAGTTGGAAGATGAACTTGCACGGGAGAGAGAGCTGAATGCTAAGCTGTCTAGCGAGAAAGAGAAGCTCACATCTAATCATGAGGCTCTTCAGCATCAGTTCGGCATCTCCCAATCTGCCTTGGAGATGTGTAAGAAGGGAGGGCTCGACATGCATCAACACTATTCAAAGATGAATAGGATAGTGGCTGGTGAATTCTGGCGGAAGGGCTTCATTGTTGGAGAGAATGATCCAGCAAAGAGGAAGATTAAGGACCCCGATGCCATGGATGAGGCTTTAGGGGTGAGGAAGCCGTACGCCAGTCCTGAACCGAGTTATGCCCAAAACCTTTTTACAGAATTCCTCAAAGGGTATCTTCCTGCTGACCCCCTCAACCATTCTATAGAATTCTTCCCCCCAACCGAACATGTAGATTCCTTAGGGAAGGACTTTAGTGGTCCAAGCCACATTTAGGCTTTTCTATATTTATTTGTAATGATGTACTATGTCCCTCGGGCAAATTTTGTAATACAAGACATCGATTTTGTTTAATGACCAGACATGTACTTTTATTTGCTTATGTCATTTAATATTTAATTTTTCTGTTGATGTGAATCAGGCTAATTTGCCTCTACTCTAATATTTTAATCTTGTGGAATTGTGAGTCAAACATATGAGCCTCTGTCATTTCATCACTTGGGAGATATTTTAAATTTTATTCCTCTGGAAGTGTGAGTCAGGCTTATAAGCCTATGTCATCTCATCACTTAGGAATTATTTCCAATTTTATTCCTCTAGAAGTGTGAGTCAGGCTTATAAGCCTCTGTCATCTCATCACTTAGGAATTATTTCTAATTTTATTCCTCTGGAAGTGTGAGTCAGGCTTATAAGCCTCTGTCATCTCATCACTTAGGAATTATTTCCAATTTTATTCCTCTGGAAGTGTGAGTCAGGCTTATAAGCCTCTGTCATCTCATCACTTAGGAATTATTCTATTATTGATGTTTATGAATCAGGCTATTTGATTGCAAGAAGGGTGACCATCTCTTATTATAACCAAGAAATTACAAAGATAACAACATCTGACTGAGTTAGAATAACAAACTTGGAAATTTTAAAAACATATCAGTAAAGCTGGGCTCAGATACCTCGGCTTAATTATTCTGAAAACGAAATGAATTTGTCAAGGATAATACCTCTTCATTCGTGAGGCATTCTGTGAATTGGGTTCCATATTACCGTCATTATTTCTGAGGCGATAAGCCCCATATCCTATGACCTCTCTGACTATGTATGGCCCTTCCCAATTCTCCTTGAGCTTTCCGACTAACCCGATCTTCTTTCTTAATACCATATCGCCCACTTGGAAATCTCGTCTTCTGACTTTTTTGTTGAAGGTGTTCTTGACCCTTTGATGATAGGCAACTAGCCTGATGGCGGCTTGATCTCATTTTTATTCGAGCAGGTCCAGTCCATTAACAAGCTGTTGGTTGTTCAGTTCCTCCTGATACAGCTCTGTTCTGGCTGTTGGCACTACTTGCTTTGTTGGAATGACTGCTTCTGTTCCATAAGTCATTGAGAATGGTGTTTCTCCTGTAGAGATTCTTGATGTTGTTCGACCATAGCACCTCTGGAAGTTTGTTTGGCCATACTCCCTTATGGTCTTCTAACTTCTTCTTCAGGGTATTCAGTATGGTTCTGTTGGATCTTTCGGCCTGGCCATTTCCTTGAGGGTATGCGATTGATGATGTTCTTAGCTGAATCCCATGTTTATTGCAGAACTGTCTGGTCCACTGATTATCTAGATTCGTTCCGTTGTCGATCACTATCACCCTTGGCACTCCGAATCTACAGATGATATTGGTTCATATGAACTTGATTACATGCATGTGGGTGATAGTGGAGTAAGATTCTGCCTCAACCCAAATTGTGAAGTAATCAATTGTTATTAGTGCTTGATTTACTGATTTGAGGGCCATGAGAAGTGGTCCAACTACATCGATCCCCCATTGCGCAAATGAGTGTGGGCTAAAAATGGGGTTCAGTAGTTCTGGTGGCGGATGGATGAAATCTCCATGGAACTGACACTTCTTACATCTTCTAACATAAGCTTCAGTATCTTGGGCGAGATAAGGCCAAAAATATCCTTGGCTTAAGACTTTGTGGGCCAACGATCGTCCCCCCGAGTGATTTCTTCATGATCCTTCATGGATTTCCTTCATTATGGCTGATGCCTCTGAGGGTGTGAGGCATCGGAGGTATGAACCCCCAAAAGATCTTCTATAAAGCTGGTCGTGTAACAAGGCATATCTGGCTGACTTCATGCGAATTTTCCGAGCCTCTACTTTATCGTCAGGGAGGATACCATTCCTGAGGTATTCTGTTATGGGATCCATCCAACTCGGATCCCAAGGTATTGCGCACACGACATCTGGTTGATGGATGCTCGGGACATCAAGGTAGTTGATCGGGGCGATTCTGGTTAAATCCAGATCATTGACTGATGCAATGTTGGTCAACCGATCTGCATTTTCATTTTCCTCCCTGGGGATCTGACTGAGGGTATACTGCTCCAATCTGTCCAACTCCATCTGAGCCAGCCTCTTATAGGGCTGCAACTTTTCCCCTGCGTCATACTCGCCTTGAACTTGCTTGACCACCAGTTGTGAGTCACTAAATATACGGAGCCTTCTAATACAGAGGCTCTGAGCTAGTTATAGTCCAGCTAGGAGTGCCTCATATTCGGCTTCGTTATTGGTAGCAGAAAACTCCAGACGAATTAATTGTTGGATTTGGGTTCCGTCTGGTGTTATAATTTCAAGCCCAATTCCTGAACCTGCTGAACCAACTAATCCATCTACATAGAGCGTCCACTCGAGTTCATCTGGGTCCTGTAGGATTGACTATAGCTCTACTTCTAGGATAAAATCAGCCAAGGCTTGACCTTTAATGGCTGTTCTTGACACATATGTGATGTCGAATGTCCCGAGTTCTAACGCCCATCTGGTTATTCTTCCCGTCAGATCAGGTTTGGACATGATGGCTCTTATAGGCATGGTGGTTGGTACCACGATTGGATGGGTTTCAAAAAAGTGCCTCAGTCGTCTCTTCGCATTGATTAGAGAAAGAACGGCTCGCTCCGCCATAGTGTATATGGTTTCAGCATCAGATAGGGACTTGCTGCTGAAGAAGACTGGCTTCTGGCACTTTATATCATCCTTTACCAGTGCTGCGCTGGTTGAGGCTGCTGATATGGCAAGGTACAGATGCAGTGGCTCTCCTGGTTTTGGTGAGGCGAGGATTGGTGGATTCTGGAGATACTGTTTCAATTTTTGAAGCACCTCGGCTTGTTCTGGTCCCCATATGCTTCCTTTTCCGCCTCTAATTGCCTGAAAAAATGGTCTACATCGATCTGTCAATAGGGATACGAACCTGCTCAGTGCGGCTACCCTTCATGTCAGAATTTGGACATCCTTTTGCGTTTTTGGCTCTTCGCATCTTATCAGAGCCTTGACTTGTGATGGGCTGGCCTCAATTCCTGTTCGGTGGACGATATGCTCGAGGAACTGTCCGGATGAGACTCCGAACGAGCACTTAGCGGGGTTGAGTTTCATCCCGTATTTTCGGAGTGCATCGAACACTTCTTCGAGGTGCTTGAGATGGTCCTCTTTCCTTCTGCTTTTTACCACTGTGTCATCTATGTAGGCTTCAACCGTTGTCCCCATCTGACTTTTGAATATCCTTTTGACAAGCCTCTGGTAGGTGGCACCTGCATTTTTAAGTCCAAAAGGCATTACTCTGTAGCAGTACATACCTTCTTCGGTAATAAATGATGTTTTTTCCTCATCAGCCTGATTCATCGGGATTTGGTTGTAACCGGAGTATACATCAAGAAAAGAGAGTCTTTCATATCCTGATGTGGCATCCACCATCTGATCAATTTTTGGCAGATGAAAACAGTCCTTCGGGCATGCCTTGTTTAAATTGGTGAAGTCCACGCAAACCCTCCATTTCCCGTTCTTCTTTCTGACTACCACCACGTTTGATAGCCATGATGGGTACTTCACTTCCCTTATGAATCCAACTTCTAGCAGTTTTCCCACCTTTTCGGATATGATTTGGGTCCTTTCTACCCCGAACCTCCTCTGCTTCTGCCTCACCGATCTGACCTCTGGATCAACGTTTACATTATGTTGAGCGACCGAGGGATCTATGCCTGGCATATCAAGATGAGACCAGGCGAACACGTCTGAGTTTAGCTGGAGGAAGTGGAACAACTTGTTCTTTTCTTCTTTCTGAAGGTATGAGCCGATAAATATGACTTTGGTGTGGTCTGTCTGACTAACATTCACCTCTTCTAGGGGCTCCGTGGTTGCCTAAGTCTCCTGACCCTTAGAGGAAGGGTCTGACTGTAATTGTTATTTCTCGTTGTATAGGGCCTTATCTGACGTTTCCATGCCTTGTTTGTTCTTTGGATTCAGATCCTTCAGGGATACTGAATAACACTCATTTGCTGTTATCTGGTCCCCAGGGATATTTGTCATGTCCACTCCATTCGGATCAAGACACCGCATAACCTGATGAAGAGTCGAAGAAACTTCTTGCATCCGGTGGATCCATCCTCGTCCCATCAGTAGATTGTACGATGGCTTGACGTCCACCACAACAAAGGCTTTTTTCAAGGTTCGGCGTGCAGCCGATACTGATAAGTGGACTACCCCTATTGGATCAACGCGTCGTCTGTTAAATCCGGCCAGAGGTGTTCGAGCCGGGCATAGCTGCGATACGTCAATTCTGATCTTGTCGAAGGCCCACTTCGTCATGATGTTGGTACTGCTTCCTGGATCAATCATTACACGTTTGATCAGACAATTAGCTACCAGAAGAGTGATTTCCAGAGGATCTTCATGGGGTGTCTGAATTTTTTGCATATCAGCCTTTGAAAACGTAATTCTTGATTCTTCTTGAATGAAGGTTATTTGACAAACTTCGCCGATTCGTCTGAGTTTGTGTGTTTTTCTTAGCTTTGACCTTTTGCTTCCTTCGGCCTCCAATACCTCTTCACCTCCTTGGACCATGTGGATGACCCTCACTGGTTGTCCTGCTGTAAAGTTATTCGGTTGTGTCCTGTGTGGTTTGTCCAGTCTTGGCTGATCCTTCATTATGTAGTCTGCAAGTTCCCCTTTGGTGATCATTGCCTCGACCTGCCTTTGGAGGTTCCTGCAGTCATTTGTATGATGGCCATACTCACTGTGAAAGGCACAGTGCTTGGTCATGTCCCTCAACTCCATCGGTTTTCTGATCGGTGGAGGTGGTCTGAAAATCCCCTTGCTTTTAATTTCTTGGAAGAGTAGTTTTCCAAGGCTGGTTTTGAGCGGAGTGGTTCTTTCTTCTGTCCGTTGACGCTTGTCTGAAATTCTGGATGATGAGGTTTGTCGGGATAGCTCGAGTCGTTGAGACCTCTGATCCTTCATCCTTTCTTTGGACTTTGCTTCCATCGTTACCAGTGAGGCTCTTATTTGCCTGACTGCTTCATCTTCTTCTATTCTGAGATACCCTTGTGCTCTGGAGTTAAGCTCACCGATGTTGACAGGGGGCCATTTTACCAGTGAATAGTGGAATTTTGTGCCAGGGATGACCGCCATACGGAATGCTTCTACTGCTGATAATTGGTCGCAGTCATCAATAGAAGACATCTCCACATTGAATCTGGATAAAAAAAGTCTTGAGGCTCTCTCCCTTTTCCTGGGTCATGGTGAAAAGGCTTGATATCATTTTTCTCTACCTCCGGTTGCTGAAGTACTGACCGATGAAATGCCTGCAGAGGTCATTCCAGCTACTGATGGATCCGGGGACTGCTTCCTGAACCACAGAAGTGGTGCCTATGTCAAACTGGTTGAAAAGAATTTGCACAGAAGTGCTTGGTTCCTCCCATAAACGGTCATTTTGGTCTGCACCTGGTAGATATGATCGAGTGGATCCTTCGTACCATCATAGAGTGTAAAAATTGGTAGTATAAACTTCATCGGGAATTCTGCTGCCTCAATTTCTTCTGTGAATGGAGATTGGGTCATATATGTCGTTGCATGGATAGCCAGATCATCAGGGGTCTGTAATTTTAAATTCTTCATCACATCTCTCTGGATTTTGGCAGCCATTTCGTGCAGGTCGTTCAGGGTCGGGACATGTACTGTTGGTATTCCCCTTATTATGGGATGAGAGGATTCTTCTTCTTCCCTCAGCACCTTGTCCCTTTGGGTGGCTGATACGTTTCGCTCATGATGGGAGTTAGAGGGCTCTGGCTCGTCATTCCTTGGTTGATCTGTACCATCTGCTGGATTGGAATTTTGGAGAGGAAAAGGACCCTGAGCCACTCGATGGAGTAACTCAGCATTCTGCTGCTCAAGGATGGCGTTTCTCTGCTCTACAGCTTCCAACCGCCTTATGACTTTTTCGAACCTGACTTCATTGTTCGTTGATCGAATAAACACCATGTTTTACTAATGAAAAATGGAAGTGTTGGGGGTGGAAAAATATTTCGAGATTCCCACAAACAGCGCCAAATGTAAGTGTTGAAATTTACTCACATAAAAAAAGATCCTTTCTCTTAGGCACTAATGGCCAAATTTATACATTTCAACCCAATAATGTATTTCCTATTTTATTGGATCATGTCCTCATTATTTGGGGTCATGACCCACTTGATTCTTAACTACCCACTACCCTTTGGTAGTGGGTCGTTACTTCCTTTTATCCAAGGCCATGATGGGTTGTTTATTTTGCATGGGCCAAATAACTTATTTTGTATATACATGGGCCTACACACTTATAACTTTTCAAACAGGCTTGGGTCTGTTAGATTTTTACTATTTACAACACCTCAATTCCAGATCCCGCATCCATCACAGTATGCATCTCAATTTCAAGTCCCATCTCAGCAAACTTCTCAATCCCAAACTCCTTCAAGGCAAAAGAACAAAAAATGGTCAAAAGAAGAAGATATAGCATTGTGCAAAGCATGGATCATGGTTGGAGAAGATCCAGTGACTGGAACGGATCAAAGTAAGTCCACCTTATGGGCACGAATCCACTCTCATTTTGTTAATCAATTGAGAGGCATGACCGAAATAAATAGCAGTGCTCTGATGAACCGCTTATCAACTTTTCAAGCAAAAGTAAACAAATTTTCAGGATTCTACAACAATGTCCACAACACTCCAGCTAGTGGCTACAATGATAAAGACATACTAAGTTTATTATTAATTATAAGAGTTATTCATTTATTTAATTTTTTTTTCAAACATTGTGAATTAAATTTTCTTTTTTATATGTAGATGGAAACAACCAAGGAAGTATATAAATTACAAAAAAATCACGACTTTAAGTTTGAGCATTGTTGAAATGTGCTTTGCTCAACACAAAAATGGCACATCCATTGTAATATTAAGCAGAAGTCCACTCAATACGTAAGAAAGAGAGGTGTTATCGATTTAGATAAAAATGATCCTGAATTTTTTTTTCAATCGATACCAACAACACCAGGTTCTTCCACTCCTGGTGTATCAACTCCAGAATCGGTAAACATTGGCGATGATGACCCACCAACTGGAGATACTGATGAAGGTTCACACAATCCCCGCCCCGCTGGACGTAAAGCAATGAAGAATAGTAGGAAAAAAAATGCATCTCTTTTATCAACAGCTACAAATTTGCTCAATGCAATGCAATCTGTAGCAGAATCGGGTCGTGTGACTAATGAATTTGGAGCCGAAGACCTTCGGATGAGGCTTCAAGCTCGCTTGGAGAAACAACGAGCTAAACAAATTGAGATACAAGCGAAATAAATGATGACTCAAATGGACTTTGAAAATCACAAATTGGAGCTTGAAAACAAGAAATTAGAGCTTGAATCGAAGGAAAATGAATATGAAAGAGACATAATGCTTCAAGATTCAATGAAGACTCCAACAGAAGCAACAAAATTATGGATTATTGCACAACAAAAGAAAATAACAAAAAAATTAGTTGAAGAAACTAATGATCTGTGATAATTTTATTTATCTAGCGAAAATATATGTAATGTGTTTTATTTAATATAATGTCTTTTGTTTTTTAATTTGATTATGTCATAAAATATATGAATTTGTTTTTAAAATTTCTGTAATATATATTATTAATAAATTTAAGAAATTATTATATAACTATAAAAAATAATGTCAATTCTCTCTCTTTTTTAGAAAAAAAAAATACATATAGCCACTTGTCAGCCACATTATACCGTGATATGACTAGCTATATATTAAAATGGACTCATATTAATGAGGTCGTTGGCTACAATTTAAAAGTAACCGGCCAATTTGGCAAGTGCCATACCGGATGGCCTTAGTAGTATAAGTCCATTGTCTAAGTAGACACGCTACATCCGACAGAATTAGGTTGATTTGTACCCACTAAACTAATATAATATGGAGTATATTAACTTTTTTATATATATATGTCTTGTCAAGAGTAACAAGATTCATATAATGCACTGTCGGGGTTCTTTGAGCAATTCAACAAGTTAGAAAAAGTATGGGTATTTCGGAACTGAAAATTGAAAATTAAAATATTCTACAAAAAAATCTGTTGATTGAGTTTTTTGAAAATTATTTTCAAAAAATTCAGTTATAGAAAACTCCTTTTTATTATTTTTAAAAATTAATTTTCAATTTTCAAAATTTTCAAAAACAGATATACAAACCAAGAATACCTATATCTCTTATACAATTTTATTAATCATGAAAGCTCTACAAGTCTCACTATTACTGTATTACATGTACAAACATATAGGTCTTGCTTGGTTTTCAAATTTTAAATTTTTTTTTTATTTTTAAAAAATTGAAAATAAAAAATTATATAAAAAATGTGTTTGAGTGAATTTTTTGAAAATAATTTAAAAAAAATTCAGTTATAAAAATATTCTTTTTAAAAAATATTTTTTTATTTTCAGCCATACAAACCACAAACACGCTCACCATATCTTATAATATTTTGGATTCATTTTCTCATGTTTATGCTTTTCTTATCTTAAATTTCAAAAAGTCAGTATCATTATTTCAAAGCAGTTCACGGTGGAGTTATAGAAAATCAATAAAATGAAATAAAATATTGTCGATAAGTGTGAGAGGCATGCTTATTCGTCGCTTTAATGAAAATTTCAACTCCAAACAGAGTTGACCGTCAAAAAGCAAACAAAGTAATGTCCATTTATCCTGATTAGCTCATATTTTTTAATATGATTAAGTTGATTAACTGTCAAACGTGTATTTTATTATCTCCGATGAAGCTATTGATTTTCCATAACCTAGACGGCTAGACATCCTAGCTCCCTAGTTCTTATTAAATTTGAAAAACATACATATATATATATATATATATATATATATATCTACTAGACATGTACATGCTTACCTTGTGCCTATACAGACACATAATAGCAACATATTCTCCAAACGGCATGATTTGTCTAATTGAGACGTCATTTTAAGCTCATGATGGGCTGAGATGTATTGAATTCGATCATTCGACAGAATTCACAAAATGAATAGTAAAATTCATATATCTAAGTAGAAACTTCAACAAAATCATATTAATGTCAAAATTCGAAATAAAAGAAAAAAGAAAAATAGAAGCAAAACTAATGACATAAATATATATCAACACTCTGCTACACGGTCGATAGTTGTAATATCTTTACATAAATCCACCAGCAGCCATGCTGTTTGCAATTTTCATTATCATGTGGCTGCCATAGTTGCCTCTCTCATCTTCGGGGCTGTCATACGTCAGAGACGACGAGATTAGTGGAGGAGGGCTAGACGAAGGCGTAGGTTCAAGTCTTGAGCCAAAACGAAGGTTCTGTTTATTGTTATTTTTCTCGAATTGAAATATTTGGTTTTGGAATAATATTTCATTATTAAAATAGGACGTAGAATACAAATTTGGTAGAGAATTAGGGCAATCAAAGCTAGTAGTGTTTGGAGAATATTGATTCACGTTGGCTTGCATGGAGTTGGTGACATTAAATAAAGGTGCAATTGAAGTAGTGGAAGCTTGGAGTTCTTGAATTGTGCCTTGGAGCTGATTTTCTTGGAAGCATTGAAATTGATTTTGAAGTTGAGGATAGCTGAGTAAACTTTCTTGGATATATTGTGGAAGAAGTGCTTGTTGATTTACAAGGTTTGGATTATTGAATTGGGCATGATCGAGTGGAGGAGCAAAAATGGAGAGATTAAGAAGATCGAGGCGCGGACCGTGAGTCACCGGATCGATTCCCATTCTGAGAAGCTTCTTTCTTACATGGGTGTTCCAGTAGTTCTTTATTTCATTGTCTGTTCTTCCCGGTAATCGAGCAGCGATCACGGACCACCTAAGATGAATAGAATTGTCAAAATTTATTTATTTACCGGAATTTTTTTATTTTTTAAAAAAAAAAAATATTAACAAAGAAATAGAAAAACGGAAAAAATTAAGAATAAACAAAAGAAACTCTTTAGGGTATGTTAGAGATGGATATATTCATAAGGAACTTATAAGAAAGTTTCAAGAAGGAAAATAATATTCTTTTATTTTTTTGATAAGTAGAAGAAAACTATTTTTGTTTTTTTTACATAAAAGACACTGACTTTTAAGCCTGAGCAGTTTCCAAAAGTAGTAAAAGAACAAGGAGCCAGGAAGTAGGTAATTCATTATAGCCTACTTTTTTCTGGATGACCACTCTTTTTTAAAAGAAAATTAGTAAAATTACTTTTGGAAAGGAAAAAACATTTTAGTGGGTGAATTTACCTATTTAACTTTCAAATATTAAAATTATAAAATATATATATTATAAATTATTATATTATTGTGATGGAATCATGGATAAATTTGATATTTCATTCACTCACATTACAATAAAAGTCATTTTCTTAAAAAGTGAAATTCCCCAAAAAAAATTTATAATTTGAGACGGAGGGAATAATTTATTTTCCTGAAAAAATAAAAATTATTTATGCCCTTACACTGATTTGAATCCTTGCTGAACTACAAAACCTCGTAGTAAGTAATTTTTGTTTTTTTATTTTCTTCTACTTTGAGAAAAGAGAAAAATATTATAATTGAGAATCAAACAGCTTACTTGTTTCCCAAAATGCTATGCAACTGTATCATAGCCTCTTCTTCTTCATGTGAAAATCTCCCTCTCTTGATGTCTGGTCTCAAGTAGTTCGTCCAACGAAGTCTGCAACTCTTTCCACACCTTTTAAGGCCTACTCAAATTTATACAACAAAACACATACATTGTAAACACTTGCATTTGAAAAACCATAACCATGGAGCTAGAATAAATATTACTCCCTTCGTTTCAAAGTAAGTGTTCACTTTCATAACTTTATCCGTCTTAAAATAAATATCCAGTTTTGAATCTCAATACAATATAGTCTTATACTTTTCATACTTATCTTTCTACCTTAACTTCAAAAGATAATGAATTCTACTAAAAACTAAAACTAAATTATATTTCAAAGGTCAAATTTGGAAACACAAAAGATTCCAAATTTTAAAAAAAAGTAAAATAGTACATACCAGAATTCTTAGGAACAGTTCGCCATTTCCCGTGCCCGTGTTTATGAATGTAATCAATCAATTTTTCATCTTCCTCCGCCGTCCACGGACCCTTCTTCAGTTGTACTCCGTTTTTGTCACAACAAGGTGTTCTTCCCATAACTACTATACAAACACACGGACACAAAATGTGGAAAAACCTTTTGGTGAGTGAACTTAGTTAAAGTATTGAAGCAATAAAAAAGGGTAGAGAGAGACAAGAGTTGTAGCTTCTGAATAAAAATAATGCTATGTATGGTTACGTATAGGAAGAACATACATGTATATATATATACAAGAAAGGAAGGGATGAAGGATAAGCAAAAGACAAGTCAACGGGATTTGGTACTGGCCTTTTTTTTTATCGCCTACCAGACGTGTCTCGTCATCTCTTGGCTACACTTTCTATCACAGTCACTCACACGCGTAAAAAATTAAAGCTAAAATTAATTGAGAAAGGTGTGAGGCCTATTTAATTTTTTATGACGTGGCAAAATTTGACTGGGTATTTCCGGTGCGCTGTGGCTCATACTATCCTGGCTTTGTTGTCTCAAATCTTAAAACAGTCAAAAGAACACAAAAAAAAAATCCCCCGCGAGATGAGCTGTCAATTTCAGGCTTCCGTAATTGCGGTCGCAAGCATCCCCGTCGTGGCTCTTTATATGCGCTTGAGCCAAATGGATTGCATGGCTTCCTTCAGCGAGCCATCTTTCCTGTATTGAAGTGATGGGTTAGTTTTATTGATTTTTCTTAACGTTGGATTGATTAGGAAAACGTACGATAACTAGTTCAACGTTATTTAAATCTATCTATTGTATTTGTGTTCCATTTCCGGAAGTGACTTTAGGTTAAAAGTCAATAATAATGTTGTAGGTGTTAGTAATTTCACTGTCCCCTATTCATCGGGAGATAAAGCATAAGAGTTTGTCTTAAGGGAGAATCAAGAAGAAAATAAGAATGAAGGATGAATAGAGGATTGAGTTTAATGGCCTAATCGAGAATCGAGATGAGTCTCATTAAAAGACATATATCCGGTGTATTCCATGAGACCTACTCATGATGAGATCTAAAGAAAAATCATAAGAGTAGCGTCATGTGCATTTTTTGTCTCAACTCCATTGGCTTAAATACAATAACTCAAATTGTCATGTCTTATGATCTCGAGCCATGGAATATAAATAGACAAAGTTTGAGTCAATAATTTTTTTTTATAAAAATGTATGTCATATGTTCATCATTGAATTTGGATCCCTCCTTTAGTCTAGTCCCCCTTCTTCCACTTTCCTCTTGATTTCCTTATATTTGTGCTTAATAATTTTTATATCATTGTATTATTAGATTAAAAACCCTTTTCAATTGTTATAAAATGTTGGGCAATTATCATAAAATTCAATATGGTTTCAAAATTGTTCAAAAAATCCTCCGTGGTTTAAAAAAAAACCCTTATGATTTTTAATTTGATTAAATACGTACCTTCTATCCGTTATAAGATTACAAAATTACCCTTAAAATTTTGTGAAATGATTAAATTGCCCTCAGAGAGAGAAAGTGAGTGAATAACTAATTGATGGGTTGAAATTAAAATTAAAATTAAAATTGAGTTTGTTCAAAATGGAAGGAATTAGGATTTTGGAGAATTTAAAGGGTTTCCATAGGGTGAATTTGGGAAAATGATAGTGGAATTTAGGGTTTTTTTAAGGGAATGAAATGATGGTAGATGTTGGAAATAAGGACATTTTGGTCCTTTAAATTTTTTAAGTGAGGACAATTTGTTTATGACGCCAAATAGAATAGAGATTATTTTGCAGGCTAGTGCAATAGGTACTTTGCAAAGGAAAAACAAGAGAATTTCGACCCAAAATTCAGAAAACACTCTGGAATTTAATAAAATTGTTTATAATCAAGAATGAATAAAAAAACAACCCACAAGCCGGGTTTAAATAGCTGAAAATCGACCCCTAATGGGATTTTTACCAAAAATAGCAAAACACTAAAAGTCTTACCAAAACGAAATACGGAAATAAATCAAAAGATTGCCAAAAATCTGGCCCAAATCGGGTTCAGAATCATCTCCTAATCGACAAATAAAAGATTACCATAAATAGCAAAAATTAACTAAAAATAAAGATTTGAAAAGGAAAACAGCGGATTTGGGGCTCAAAACGATGTGCACCCAGCGTAGCTGGTGGCCATGACGTGCGCGCTGAAATTAGCTTTCCGAATTGGAGTCACGGGTGCTAATCGGACAGTTGTAACTCCAGTTATGGCCAAAAAACCGACACGTGCACGGAAACCGCCTCAATCACGATTTCTTGTCATCTTTGCGCTGATCCTCCCGCTCCAGGTAATCCAGCACTATTAATGAGCAATCTGACAGCTCGACATCGTCTGACTCAGATCCCCCTGTATCAGTTTATCTCACAGAACTTTAAGAGTAATTTTGTAATCTTATAATGGGCATGGGGTATTTGATCAAATTAAAAATTATAAAAGGTTTTTGAAACCACAAATATTTTTTTTTTGAATAATTTTGTAATCATAAGGGGATTTTATGATAATTGCTCTAAAATATTATATCGTATTTTATACGGAGTATAAAAGTCTAAACAAAAGGACGAAGTTGTTATTTTTATAATTTGGTCAATAACTTTAACCAATAAAAGAAAACAAAAGTTAAAGGATCCATAAAGTAAAGATTGTTAGGAATTAATTATCTTTTTGCTTAGTAATTAATCCCGTCCAAGATCACACACACAAGAAAAATTAACAATTTTTTTTATTAAACAATAAAAAATACTCAACAAAAAAATATCACTCACAAATCTATTACTTTTACTATCTCTTTCTACTTCTCTAATCTCACAACGTTTCTCTCACTATCCATACAATGCTTGAAGTGTTTTTGACTATGATATATTAAAAAAAAAAGGTTTAAGTTCTTATATAGACTCTTGAACTCATTACTCTTTACTTTCTAAGCGATGTGAGACAATTTCTCCTCTTTTATTTTTGCCAAAGCCTAACACTTTCTGCTCCAAACTTCTTTTTTCTAATTCCCTTTTATCAATACTATCACCACTAATCATAACATCATTTAAATTTCGCCACATCTTAACAAAGATTTCAAAATTCAAGTTTTCAAAATTCAAGTTGGCTAAGAATAATAAACATTTTACTTTCTACTGTTGTCCAAAATTTAAAGGAAATTAGTATAGTTTACCTTCAGCTAATCACATGTGACTAGCTAAGAATCATCACTTGATTGGTTTCAATTTCTTTATGTTTGTTCTCTTGAAAAAGATTCAATAGTTTTTAAAGAAATCAATCAATCTATTCACTGACAATCCAACAATGGTAATTGACAAAGACACAAACTAAGATTACTGAATAAGGGGCTGCAACGATTGTACCCAGTAGAATATATATGTCATATCGTTCTTCCTTCTAATTTACTTGAGAGGCTAGTTTGACATCTAAATTTTGGAAAAAGAACAAACAGTGAAATTTTGATTATTTAAATTTGACTTGATCAGAATCGAATTATGCAATCATATCAGTTAATTTATCACTGGACGCGGTCAGACCATCGTATCTTGGATCAGAATTTCGGTCTAGGCGTGACACCGGTCCAAATTTTGGGTCTGACTCTGATACCAATTATAATAAATGAATAATTTGCGGTCCGATCCAAAAACTTAAACTAATGAGTTAGGATAACATCCACTAATTTAAATCATTTTTACTTTCATCTTTATATGATGTGAGCCACAAATGAGCACATGTGACACTATGTTAGTATGTGAAAATTTCACCAGCCACATGGTTAGCTGACTAGCTCCCATCCTTAACCAAACGGCTCTGATCGATATTCATTAAGTATTTGTTTGGTAGATGAATTTGGTGTCAAAAATTTGGTGTGGAATGTGAATTACAACCCAAATCATGTTTGGTTGGTGTGAGATGGTTGAATGGTATCAAAAAATAATGTGCCAAATTGGTACCAAATGACATATTTTTTACACCATCTCTAGACATTATTTTGGGATGATGTGGTATTGTTTAAGCAAATCAATTTCAATTCTCCAAACCAACTTTAATGCTCAAGCCTCACCTGTTGGTACCTTGGGGTGTGTGTTGTGTGATATATATATATATATATATATATATAATTATATACACAAACACAAACACAACCATATACATATATATTTATTTAATTAAAAAATTATTTAATTAAATTAAATAACTATATAAAAGTTATCAAATAATAGAATATAATTAATAATTAATAATTAATAATAAATAAAGTAAACAAAATAAATAATAAAAAAAATATTATAAATAAATATTATAAATAAATATTAATTTGAATATCAATTTTAAAACATGGATGGTTATAATTTACATTTGTATTCCCTTAGACACCATATTTATGACTGTTTGGCTAAAAGATAAAGGACACCAAAATCGAATATTGTTTACTCAAGTATAGTTGTACAATTAGGGCAAACTTTCGAAATAAATATATAAAAGTCGAAAAGAATATATATTTAAATTTTTATATATTTTTTGAATTATATATATATTTTTTCGAATTATATATATTTGAAATTTTATATATATTTTTGAATGTTATATATATTTCAAAATATATATTTTTTTCGAATTTTATATATTTTTTGAATTATATATATATATTTGAAATTTATATTTTTTTGAATTTTATATATATTTTTAATTATATATATATTTGAAATGTATTTTTATCTATATATTTTATTTTTTTAAAACATATATATTTACAAAATGTTATTATAAATAAATAAAATATCAAACCATTCCAAGTTACCAAATATGATTTAGTTTTAGAATTTCAGTCCATACCAACTCTACCAAACATATTTTTTTCTTACACTAAAACCATCTACACCAAACATAATTTTAATTCAGAATAAAATCACACAAAACCCAACCAAAATCAAAACAAAAAGGGATAACTTCTTTTACACCCCATGAGGTTTGTCTTATCTTCATTTGGACCCCCTACTTTTTAATATTCTCATCACTTAGACCCTCTGAACGATGACATCAGCCTGAATTTTTTTTAAAATCCCTAAACTACCCTCAATGTCTTATCCTTATTCTGTTTGAAAACAAGGATAATACTTTTATCAATTAGATCCCCTCCCATCATTTAATAATTTAATTTGTATTGAAATTTCAAAATATATATAAAATTTGAAAAAATATATATTAAAATTTGAAAAATATTATAAATTCGAAAATAAATATAAAATTAAAAAATATATATAAATTTTGAAATTATTTTTTTTTTCAAAAAAACATATTAAATTTCAAAAATAAATATAAAAATCACAAAAAACATAAAAAATTTGAAACAAATATATAAAATTTAAAAAAAAAACATATAAAATTCAAAAATATATATTAATTTAAAAAAAAAATTATAAAATCGAAAATAAATATAAAATAAAAAATATATATATATTTTGAATTTTTTTAAAAACATATTAAATTCAAGACAAATATATAAAATTAAAAAAAACCATATAAAATTCTAATAATATATATTAAATTTCGAAAATAATTATAAATTTCAAAATAAATATAAAATTTGAAAATAAATATAAAATTCAAATATATATATATTAATTTTCAAAAAAAAAAACTAAATTCGAAAATAAATATAAAATTAAAAATAATAATTAATTCTCTTTCTTTCTCTCTCAGACGCACACACCACACACACGCACACATATATATATACACACATATATATATATAGATCTATCTATATATATATACACACACACACATATATATATATATATAAGTCGTCAGCCGACCCCTCCCACCGCCTCTCCGTCGGCGCCGCCCCCTCTCCCCTCCCCCGATGGGTCTATATATATATATGTGTGTCTATAGATCTCTATATATATGTATAGATCTATATATATATATATGTGTGCGTGTGTGTGTGTGTCTGAGAGTTAGAGAGAGAGAGAGAGATAGAGAGGAGAGGAGAGAGAGAGAGAGAATAAATATTGAATGGATATTGGAGTGTTTGGTTTGAGGGTTAGATTGATTCTAAGGGGGTGTTTGGTTTAGGGTTTAAATTGATTTAGGGATTAAATTAATTTAAGAGGTGTTTGGTATAAAGGTATTTTAGACATTTCATACCATAAGAGAGTGTAAATGAAAATATGCAAACCTGAAAAATTAAAATAATAATAGGACAAACCTCAGGGGTATAAATAAAATTATCCCAAACAAAAAATTAACACCATAACGCACCTGTCGCCAAAACAGGCTCACAGTGATCATCATAACTCCAATACATATCAAATTTTAATGAAAAGAATGAGAAGACTGGAATCAACCATTATTATTTCTTCCAAAGGTTGGTACAAAGTCAATAATTTCATGTTTTTTAACTTATTTAATGACTTCAATTTAAAGTCATTAATATATACATTTATCTATCAGTCAATTGATGGGGATTATAGACTAGAGCCTAGAGGTATAGCTTATGACTTTTTTTATACGTTACCAACGTCTGTCTCACGCATCTTTGTTTCCACTCAAATGACAGAACTGACAGCGTAATTTGAAAGTTTAATACTTTTTCATAAAAGTTCCTAAACATATGCATTTTAGCAACTTCTGTGTAGATATTCTTAGAAAAATTAGCTAGTAACACAGCTCATCTTAAAAAACACTACATAAACCTTCAAATACTCAAATTAAATTAACAAACTTATATTCAGAGATTGATCTAAATTTTGTTTCAATAAAGTCGACGAAAATGAGTAACAACACACAAAATAAAAACTTTTTTGAATCAACACACAAAATATATCTATTATATGAATTCATATTTTTTATTTTTTGAAAAAAAAAATTATTTTAAACGATATTTGATAATTTTTTTAGAAGAGTTTATATATCTTAAAAGATCAGTTTCTCATAAATAACTTCTACTTCTCTTTTTCTTTTACGAAAAGACAGAAGCAAAAGTTATGTCAAACAGTCACGTAATCATACTTTTCATTCTCTTTTATCATTTGTTATTTGTATTGGTTGTTATGCTCATGAATATGTTTTTATAATTTTGGTGAACCTTTTATACAATTATTAAAAATTACATATAAAAATCTAAAATGACAAAAAATAAGTAATTATGAGTCATGACTCAACCATGTAGAGAGAGGGGAACTTGAATTGCTCTAAAATTTCCCTATTTATCTTATAACTATAATAAAGGAATACACAAAATTAAAGTTGTCTTTAATTACTAAGAAAATGAAATGATTTGTATTCCAAATACAACCTAGCATATGAGAATGGCTTCATTCAGTAGAACTCCTTGCTGGCATCATAACTCCTGCCAGATTATCGAAAGTTACATCTGTTTGACTGGTCTTTTATCTTGTACAAACGGTCCTAAAATTCAAAACACCACATGTTACTAATTATTGCCAGTCCAATCATAAAATATCTGTTGGTTGCAACTTTATTCAAATCGTACTGTGGCATATGGAACCCATCGCAAGTCATGATCATCCGCCCCTAAGTTCTACCAATTATATGGTATATGCATATATAGAAATATAGATAGATAAATATGTATATGCATGTATTAGGTATATCCTAGTGTCAACCAATAAAAATTGTGTCAAACCCTTGTCCAAATCGATCTTTTGTTTCAATGAAAGTTTGGGGAGGTTTGAAACCCTGAATCATACTAATTAATGTGGTGTTCTAACTTCTAAGATATTACGTGTACATGCTCTTGTGAATAAATGACTGAACTCATTCAATAGAATACCATGTTTACATAGCTAAGGAAACAATTATTTTTTCTCCAAAATTTTTAATAGAAGTGGACTCGAGCATTTTCAAATATAAAATTTCAATGAGAGCAGTAAGTGTAACATTTTTCTGTAAGAATAATTGTGTTCCACGTGAGTATTGACACGTGATTTATTTACGTCGTGGTTGGTAAATGGAGTTAGATTGTAGTTACACTTGGTTACACGATAAGTAAAAAGTCTCCTACATTTTAGTCACTCTGATGAAGAGTGGACTTATGATTGTAGTAGGAAACTATCATCTCTCTACTCATTAATGTGCATATATCTTCCATTAGTTATGTACACTTTGTAGGTCAGGAGAGAGAAACCAGTTTCTTTTAGGGTGTTCTTGTATGTGCAGATTTCTCGATACAGTTAACAATGGTGATGGATCAAAACGTGAAGATATATGGATCCAAGAGATGTTTGCTATCATCATGCATACTAAGATATTTATAAATTTATTTCCGCTTTAAGGTATATAGTGCGAGCATGATGAGATTCGATGATTATTGGGTTTATGTTCCGCAAATGTATACTTTATGTTCTTGTATAAATATCATATTTAATTTACATGTGGTATCAGAACTTTCATTGAGAACTCCTTATATTCCATCAATCTATTAAAGCTGATGTTATTATGCCAATACATGATTTTGTATCTTCAAAATTCGTACATGTCGTTTATGATTTTTCAGTCTTAATGTTTTACGAGTGAACGGATTGAACAAGTCACAGTATTGTGCATAAATTATGAATTGATAAATATTATATATTAGATACAATAAAAGGATCCAATCTGTTATTGAATGGATTTCAATTTATGCACGTTAATATTATCTGTCTTGACTCATTACATATGAGGAGACATAACTATAAAATTGTAACTTCAATTATGGGTACTGTGGTTATCACTTACTTTGGATATCAATCCGATAACTATACATTATGTATCTATGTATCGCCTCGGATTTTCTGCCGAATATATACATATGTATATAGAATGCAATTGAGATGTTTATATGTACTGATATCTTTGTGCACGTCATCATTAAGAACCAATTTGGTTTATGTCAGCGTAAATGTGACCATTGCATGCTCCATTACAATGTTTTCCTAATTTTTATTAGTAACATTAAATCATTGTACTGTAGGGTTATATATGCTAAATCTATTTAGATATTAAATTAGCATATTTATAGTACTGTTGGGTTATATATTTATTTTTTATGTTTACCCGAGAATGATTTAAGCATGCTTTAAATATAAATGTATTTATTACGTAAAAAGCATGTTTATTATGTACAAAATTCATATCTCTTAATGTTAATATCCGTTGAATCCAAAACTTTTATATGTTATGCAAATAATGCAAATTTATGATTCTGGAAAATTTCATGCAAAAACCCTAAGTATTTTATTTATGAAAATTAAAATACTATTTATGGACCAGATTGGTATTTTGGCTGTTTTTCTCTCATTACTGGGTTTTGTTGCATGAAAATTATATTAGTGAAATCCTCAACGCATAAGATTTCCGTGCATATATTATTTGTGATTTTTGGATAAACGGTTTATGAGATATGAATTTTAGAAAGTTTAATGAAAATTGGGATTTAAAGACGAATTTCTAGAATTATGCGACAATCCAGAAATTTAACCATGGTTGAGATGTACAATAAATATTAGTGTTGTGCCCATGCATGCATACATGATGGAGAATCAATTTTATTGGTTCAATTACGAATTTTTTTTTAAAGTATGTGTGCATAATGATTATGATGTTAATAATTAATTAACTAGTTCCTAGGTAAATTAATATTCATATTATAGGGTTAGTTAGCCGCCAAAGTGGCCTAACCAAATGAATGAATATAAAATTTATTAGAACATAAAGTTAAATCAATTAATTCTTATCTAATTTAATATTTATATTAAAGGGTTAGTTAGCAGCCAAAGTGGCCTAACCAAAATTAATGAATATTAAATTTAGTTGGATGCATAATTGCATTTATGGATTAATTAGTTGATACCTAAATTGATATTCATATTATAGGGTTTGTGTCGCCAAAGTGGCCTTACCAGAATAAATGAATGTTCAATTTAATAAGATATAATTTTAAATGGGCTACTTGTTGACTAATAAGTCACTATCTAAATTAAAATTCATATTATAGGGTTTGCTAGCCACCAAAGTGGCCTGACCAAACGTATGAATATTTAATTTAGTAGGACGCATAATTGCAATACCTCATGAATTATGATGCTTATAATTTAGTTTGAAATTCATGAGTGTTTAGTTGATTTAATCGCAAGAAATAATTCTCCAAAGAGATTAATTTTGAGTGATTAAATGAACATGAAGGGTGTGTGTGTGTTTTTAATTAGCTATGTATAAGATAACTTATTTAGTTTAATTAATTATTACATCACCCACTAAATTATGAATATAAATACACATAAGAATCATTATTTATATTTTATGGTTACTACCAAAGTAGGACTATAGTTATACATTGTATTTATGTACTTATGTGAACATACATGTTGCTAACTCAAAACATTATTGTTATGCGCATTTTACGTTATGAGTGTTTTATTGTATCCCTTAATTTGCATGTTAAATCTGTTTCGATTCTAATAGAACTAACTTATCATAATTGAGTAAGTTTAGTTCAATTATAGTGTATTCTAGATTTAATCTAATACTATAAGTTTAGATCGGATTAAATGTTATGTTTATGCAAATTTTTGAAAGTATTTGTGCCAAGGATTATTTGAAAGTATATAAGAAAATTTATTTTTTAAAAAATAAACTGATTGTTGACTTTATCAGTACTATTCATGATTGTATATATGGTGTATGATCATGTTCATTTGAAATAATTATTCTTTTTGCAAAATTGAGAATTTTATGTATGACTGTGAATGAAATATTCTTGTTCAATTTTTTCTCAATTTCAAACTTACTCTTAATGGGTCATCTAAATTCACTACACCACTATTAATGACTAGTGCAATGTGAATTGATTGATCAGTATATTGATATAAGTGGAGGTTGATAAGTTCACAAAATCACTATTTCAAATGTCAAAAATAAATCTTTAATTCACCATTTTATTGCATAAATGTTCTTATATATATCTTTTTATTTCTTATAGGTTTGAATTGGAAAAGATGAAGAAAATATATTAAAGTGAAGAAAGGAATGCACATGGATGGAAGAAAGAATATAATGCACATGGATGAAAGATGAAGAATATAATGCACATGAAGAAATAAGAAAATGACTTGGAAAACATCAATATTCAAAGAAAAAGAAAAGAAAAGTAGATCTAACTTCACTTTACAAGATGTCATTATATTCCAATTTTCTCTATAAATAGGAGAGTAGTTGGAAATTGTAAGGGGTGAGATGGTAGAGAGTGAGAAATTGTAGAGAGAATTTAGTCTTGTATCAAGTTTTTATTTTGTTGTAATCTTTTTCTTAGTTAATGAAAATTTATTCTATCATCATGTTTTATTCCTATATCATTATGCTAGCTTAAACATCTTCTCAAGGGAGTGATGAAGCCACCTTGGGTAAGATATACATAATTTTATTTTATTTCTTATTGTTTAATTCTCTTCCCGAATTAATTCTTTCAAGTGACAAAACCTACAATAGAGGTTGAAAATAGAGGAAGGATTCTCCGTGATTACCAATCAATGGAAATACGGGGAATGCCTACCACTATTTATATTTATTTATTTTTAAACCAAAACATTAGAGGGAAGATTTTCCGTGATTACCAATTAATGGAAATACGGGGAATGCCTACCAATATCTATGTTTATGTTTAATAGGTTGGAGGAGAATTTGCAATAGAAATATATAATATTATTTATATAGACCCGGGTGGTGGATTCTCTTCCCTTGAGATTTCTTCCATCATTTGATAATTATCTAGTTATATTAGTTTACTATTCAAAAATTCAAGAATTGTTTTAAGTAATTTATTTTTATCTCGAAAAATATAGTTTTGGATCCTAGTCTCAAACCGATTTCTAAGTTGAGAGTGGTTCGACCCTACTTATTGCTATACTATTTTAAGTAAAGTATTTGTAGGTATTATAAATTTTGTTGACCGGAGTTTGGTGAAACAACGACAAAAGAAACATCAAAATAACTACCGTCAGAGGTACGGTTTAAGTTGCAAGATAACAGTTTATCTCATAATTCAAGAAGTTAGAAAGATTTTGGAATGAAGCCTATAAAATGACATTAAGGAAACATAACCCAAAATTAAAGAATTTTGTTCAATCTCATTAATTGAAATAGGATAAGTGTCATTTAAGTGTTGAACACTATCAAAATGATTGAAGGAACAAAAAGAATAGTTTTGAAAAAGAATTAAAGATGTTTATTTTTATTTTATATATATTTTAAATAAAATATAATGACGTTCCTTCTATTATTTTATAGATTAAAAAAATGTATTAAAGTTTTATTGTAATGTGATGCAAGAATCTTTTATGACCTAAACCACATATTCAAATGTTGTTATTTCTTTTGAAATTCAAATTTATTGAATTTGATATTATTGTTAATGGTTTTGGAAAAACATACCTTAAAGTTATTTATTGACAAATTTTCAGTCTTGCATCATATAATTAATAAATGTTATTTATTTTACTTGTGGCATAAAAAAAGGTTGGGTCACAAATATGGTGAAACTTTTATACTTGTGTGTGCTAGTGAATTGCATTAGGGTATGCAACCCAAAACACTAAGAAAGTTGTCACATGAAATGCTAGAGCTTCTTGAAATTATTAATACAAACATTTATGTTTTCTTTTGACGTTCTACCTTATTTACGAGAAAATATTTATCACCATTATAATTGACTTTCACATTCTGATTATATCTACTTGTTGAATGAAAGTTTCTGCTAATTAATGTTCTTTAGATTTTTATAACTAAAGTTGAAAAGAAAACAAGTAGACGATGAAAAGTCGTAATGTACGATAAGGTGATAAATATTATAAGGTTTACGAAGAACTGGAGCATGTTTAAGTTCATTGCTAAATTCCCCTAATAATATAGAATGATGCAGATAAAAGACTTAATCGTATCCTTATAGGTATGTTTAAGATTATCTTAAGTAATTCCTCTTTACCTGTTTTATTGTGGATGTATGCTTTTGGAACCGCTATATATGGGTTAAATAGAATTCCTAGTAAGTCAATTTTAAATACCCTTTTGAACTGTGTGTAAAAAGGAAATTTATTTTAAGGTACCTTTATGGGATTGTGCAGCGGAAGCTAGAATTTGTAATCCACATGAAAGGAATCGAATTTTGGAAAGGTTAATGGGTATTTTATTGGTTACCCATAAAATCTAAAGGGTATAGGATTTATTGTCCTAAATATAATATGAGAATTGTGAAAACCGATAATGTTAAACTCGTTGAAAATGGTGACATTAGTGGGAGTGATAGGAATGTGATCATTCGAAGTTAAAATACAAATCCTTTTACCCAAGACTTGTACATAAATAATTGTTCATCAAGTTGTTGAACCACTTAACAATGAAGAACAATTGAATGATCAAAAACTCCATAATGAAGTTGTCACTAATTAAAGAAGGGATATGTAAGGATTTGGTTTCATATTCACAAATCATTAATGATAATGATTATTATTAAGAATTAATGCTATGAATGGAGAGTTGAAATTAAATGAAGTCTGAAAATTCATTGAATTGCTTTAAGAACATAAATGAGTCGGGTATAAATGGGTCTTTAAGACCAAACGCGACTGTAATGGCAATATTCAATAATGTAAAGTCAGACTTGTAGATAAATATTTCACTCATAAAGGAGACATTAATTATAATTGAAACCTTCTCGCATGTATTTAAGAAAGTTTATTTAAGAATTATTATGGCATGATCAGCTCATTATGATTTAGAGTTGCATCATTTAAAATGTAATATTTTTTATTGGGAGTTTAGAGAGTTGGATTAAATTAAAGGCTTCACATGAAAGGTAAGTAACACATTGTTTTTAAACTTAAGAAGTCAATATGTAAATTTAAACAAACTTCCCACAATGGTATCTTAAGGTTTATGATATTATTACTTATTTTAGGTTTTTAAGTAAAACACTATTGATTAGTGTATATACTTGAACGTTAGTGGGAGTAAGTTTATATTATGATTTTATATATTGACGATATTCTTTTGCTAGTAGTGATATGTTTGAAATTAATGTTATTCCAATAATGGATATATTTAGCCTAATTATGTAATGCCCTAAGAATGATTTGGAACTAATGACATGTAAATATTCCTTATGCATTTATTTTAGAAATTTATTGTATGTTTTATAGGGGACTAATGATTATATGCTCACATTTCTGAAGACTGGTCATTTATAAGTGATTGGTTATTTAAGTAGAGATTTTGGTGAATGTAGACCAAAAACTCATTTTGGCTAATTATTTCTTTTGGCTAGAGGAACAATATTATAGAATGTACAAAACAACTTGTCTATTATGAAATCTGATTGTGTAGTATGTTTTGAGGCTATAATTTTTGGTTTACCATTGCAGAACTTTATTTTAGGACTTGAAATTATGATATTCAAGCCGCTAAAAATTTATTGTGATTAAGCCGCAATTATCTTCTTGTATGAAAATGGAAGGTATATTAAGGGTGTTAATAATATTAAGTTGAATTACCTTACCGTTAAAGAAGAAGTTCAGAAACAAGAATGCCTACTGAACACATGAGCAAATACTTATGATTGCGATTCGTTAATGAAAGGACTACCATCCAAGACATTTAAGGAGCAAGTTGAAATAATGGGTTTCTTGAATGTAGTCAATGATTGATGTTATTTTCTTATGGATGCTTTTGTGTTTGTATATTTGACACTTTGAGCTCTATTATTGTGTTTCTAATATTCCTGTTGATTAATGTGCATGCATAATTATGAATGAATGATAGAAGGAATAGTCTTGGAAAGGACATTATTGTTGGCCTTTATTATAATTTTTCAATTATAGATCATGTTAAGTAGGTTGATAATGTTTGTGGTTCATGAAAGGGACTGTGTCAATTTAAGTGATATACAATCGCTATGACTCGCTTTAGTAGTCTATTTGTCATGATTATTATGGTGACCAACTTATGGACTCAATCTAATTTATTGTGCACTTATGATTATTTACTAACCACTAAAAATAAACAAATAAATAAAATAAATGTTATCAATACATGCGTAATGTTTATATATATAAATATAACATGCATAAACCGTATATATATAAATTACAATTACATAAAAAGGAAACTGGCCCGAATATGAGAATGCAAAAAAAAGAAAGAAAATTCGAGCCCTGTGTGATACCACAGTTTTCTTAAAGCAATATTGTTCCCTCTACGGTGCTCAAAGAAACCGAGCAAATGCCTCCCAAGATAGAACGGATTTCGCCTTCAAAGATGCAGCACTGCAATCTGTGAAGACCGTGAACTCAACCTTGTGTTTGCACTCGAACCCGAACCCAGAAACCTATCTATATGTATATGTGCGAATGTAGAAAGAGAGAGAGGGAGAAGAGGATTTCAAGAATTGAATGAATAAAATCTTAATTGGAATGAAATGCAAAGGCCTATTTATAGAGAATGGAGAGGTATCTCAACTGTCTAGGCATCCACTCCAATAGGCATTGAAACTAAAAGGTGCTAGTTGAAATTTTTTTTTTGATAAAACTCTTTAGAAGAGACATTACACCTTTTCATGAAAATGGGTAAAATCGTGCACACCCGCATCTGCACCCGCGCCACAACCACGACCGGGCGGGCGGGCGACACGCGCGCGTGTGGTTAGTCTAAGACTAGCATGGTTCTAGATATTCAAATCACCATTCAAAGCAATCATATAAAAACACCTTTATAGTTTACTTTATTTCCAATGTGGGACAAACATTCTTACCCAAGTTCAAATGGGTTTCTTTGAGAGATAATTTCTCATTCAATATTTAATAGTTTTGAACATGTAATTATACCAACTCGATCTCCTCACTAAGGAAAACACGTTAGTGCTTGGTCCCGTTAAATTCGGAGTTCGGGTCCCATAATTATCTAGGCTCAAAGTTGGGTTTAATTACTGTTTTTCTAAACTATTTCCAACAATCCCTCACATGAATGGAAATTAGCATTTCAAAATGCAAATGAATATGCAGACAATGAATATGCAGACACTAGTTCGAGTACAATGAAAGATTACTGTATCAGGATAAGTAGCCTTAGAGCCTTGAACTTTCCATTGTGAAATACTATCGGATTTACTAACTAATCAATGGACGTGATGCCTTGAACTTTCAACTGTTTGTGTAAACCAAGACAATAGACTTCACACAGTTCCCCTTCGAACACAGTTGGTTCTCACGTTTGTGTCCATTTTGGCCTTAGACACCCCTTGGTTTCATGAGTATTTGTTAGAGAATTCCGCCTTCAAAAAATCCTCCTAGAAACGGCCCCTTCTACTCACATAGGTGATTCTATTAGGAATTCTTCCTCACTTGGATTTGTCCAAGTCATAGACATCATTAAAAGCATAGCTTACCCTAAAATATGCACTGTCTCATCATAGGAATGGGAAGAAGTTTAATTTATCTCCACAGTGCTTTTAACTAAGTCACGCACAATTCGATTGTCCCTTTGAACCTAGATCTTGGGAACTCCAGTCAACTAGGTTGGGTTTCCATTATGGTGTCTTTTAACCCAGAGGCTTCAAGCCCATTCCCCTCGATGATCTTTCCACTTGCTCTCTTGTCAAACTTTTAGTTAACGGATCCGCTATATTATCCTTAGACTTTACATAGTTAATGGATATTATCCCATTTGAGAGTAATTGTTTCACGGTATTATGTCAAGACTTACCATTATACATGTGATTTTGAGCCCTTCCAATCGTAGATTGACTGTCACAATTTATACAAATAACTGGCACTGGTTTCTGCCAGTTTGGAATGTTCTCTAAAAAGTTACGAAGCCATTCTGCTTCTTCTCCAGCTTTGTCCAATGCAATGAATTCATATTCCATTGTGGACCGAGCAATACATGTTTGCTTTGAGGACTTCTAAGACACAACTTCACTTCCAAGAGTAAAAATATATCCACTAGTGGATTTTGAATCTTTGGAATCAGATATCCAATTAGCATCACTATATCCTTCAAGTACAACTGGATATTTGGTATAATACAAACCATAATTTTGAGTATACTTCAAGTATCCCAAAACTCTTAGTATTGCATTCCAGTAACATTGACCTGGGTTGCTTGTGTATCGACTCAGCTTACTAACAGAGTATGTTATATCAGGTTGAGTACAATTCATAACATACATTAAACTTCCTATGATATGAGCATATTCCAATTGTGAAATGCCTTCATCATTGTTCTTAGAAAGTTTAACGTTTACATTCACAGGTATTTGTGTTGGACTTATCACATACTTCTTAAACTTGTCAAACATTTTCTCTATATAGTGAGATTGGGATTACACAAGTCCTTCTGATGTTCTAGAGATTTTGATTCCTAAAATAACATCAGTTATGCCAAGATCTTTCATGTCAAATCTACTCATTAGCATTTGATTAGTAGATTTGATTACATCATTATTATTGCCTATAATAAGCATGTCATCCACATATAGACATAAAATGACATACGCATTATGATAACTCTTAACATAAACACACTTGTCACATTCATTTATTTTGAACCCATTTGACATCATAACACTGTCAAATTTCTCATGCCATTGTTTTGGCGTTTGCTTTAGTCCATACAATGACTTTACAAAGCTATACATTTTTTTCTCTTGGCCAGGAGAAATGAACCCCTCGGGTTGTTTCATGTATATTTCTTCATCTAATTCACCATTTAGAAATGTTGTTTTTACATCCATTTGATGTATTTCTAAACCATTTAATGCTGCTATAACAATTAGCATACGAATAGACGTTATTCTAGTTACTGGTGAATAAGTGTCAAAATAGTCCAACCCTTCCTTTTTCCTATAGCCTTTAGCTACAAGTCTTGCCTTATACTTGTCAATTGATCCATCAGCCTTCATCTTCTTCTTGAAGATCCACTTACATCCCAATGGTTTATTACCTGGTGGAAGATCTACCAGTTCCTATGTATGATTTTGCATAATGGACTCAATTTTACTATTCACAACTTCTTTCCAATAAAATGCTTCAGGTGAAGACATGGCTTCCTTATAGGTTTGAGGTTCATTCTCTACCAGATTGATAACAAAATCTGACCCAAATGACTTAGTGATTCTTGCTCTTTTGTTTCGTCTGGGTTCTTGGTCTATATGTTCCTGACTATCTTGAGTCATATCACCAAATGACCTTTTCTGTGAGCTTGAATCTGATGTCCTTTTATATGGAAATACATTCTTAAAGAATGTAGCATTCCTTGATTCAATTATCGTATTTACATGTACATCAGAAATCTCAGATTTATTAACAAGAAACCGATATGCACTGTTATTGTGGACATAACCAATGAATACACATTCCACAATTTTTGGTCTTATTTTCACCTTTTTAGGTTTAGGAATTGCCATCTTTGCTAAGCACCCCACACTTTTAAGTATTTATAGGAAGGCTTATAACCTTTCCAAAACTCATATGGGGTTTTAAAAGTTTTCTTCTGAGGCAGTTTATTAAGAATATAATTAGCAGAAAGTATAGTTTCCCCCCACAAGTTTTGTGGTACTCCCGAACTTAGTAAAAATGCATTCATCATTTCTTTTAAAGTTCAGTTTTTCCTTTCAGCTACACCATTTGATTGAGGTGAGTAGGGAGCTATAGTTTGGTGAATAATTCCATGTTCTTTACAGAACTCCTCAAAAAGAGATTCATACTCACCACCCCTATCACTTCTTATTGCTTTGATTTTTCTGATAAGTTGATTCTCAACTTCAGTTTTATATTGTTTGAAAATATCAATAGTCTCATATTTGCTTCTTAGCAAATAAACGTAGCAATATCATGTCCAATCATCTATAAAAGTAATAAAATACTTTTTGCTTCCTCTAGTTTCCAAGAACTTTAGATCACATATATCAGTATGCACTAGTTCTAGAGGCTCACTACATCTTTCAACCTTTTGAAAGGATTTTCTTGTTAATTTCGATTCCACACAAGTCTCACATTTATGATTTGGGTCAATATTATTCTTAGGCAAAACATTTAAGTTAATTAATCTACGTAAAGTGTCATAATTAACATGGTCTAATCTAGCATGCCAAATATCAAAGGACTCAAGCATATAAGCAGAAGAAACTGTGTTATTGATCTTATTAGTTGTGGGTACAACAGTCATAACATTTAGCTTAAACAACCCATCACTGAGATATCATTTTCCTACATACATTTCATTCTTAGTAAATACAAACTTATCAGACACAAAGACTAATTTAAAGCCATTTTTGCTTAGCAGAGATCCAGACACCAGGTTCTTGCGAATATCCGGCACATGTAACACATTATTCAGAGTCACCTATTTTCCAGAAGTCATTTCCAGGATTACTTTTCCACGACCTTCTACCTTAGAAGATGAAGAATTACCCATAAAGAGTTGTTATCCATTTTCCATAGGTTGATAAGTAGTGAACATCCACCTATTGGCACAGATGTGACGAGTAACACTAGTGTCCACCCACCACTCTTTGATATTGCCCACCAAATTGCACTCTGAAACCACGACAGCAAGGTTCATATCGCCTACATCATTTACAAGTTGTTCTGCCTCAGTCACATTCGCTTGAGCTCTAGTGTTCCTGAAGTTTCTTGGCTTTCGACAGTCTTTGGAAAGATGTCTTAGCTTTCCACAATTGAGGCACTTGCCTTTGAACTTCTTAGATCCTTTACTTGGACCTTCTCCACTAAATTTTTTCTTTTTAGTCTTTGAAGATGATCCTTCCTCCACAATGTTTGCTTTTGACTCCATAGGATGCGATACACCACTTTTCTTTTCAGACTTACGATTGTCCTCTTCAATCCTCAAGTGAACTATCAACTCTTCAAGCGTCATCTCCTTGCGTTTATGCTTCAGGTAGTTCTTAAAATCTTTCCAAAGTGGTGGTAGTTTTTCAACTATAGCCGCCACTTGGAATGACTCACTAAGAGACATACCTTCTGCATGAATGTCATGAAGAAACACTTGAATCTGTTGCACTTGGCTTAGTACGTTTTTGGAATCTATCATTTTAAAATCTAAGAACTTGCCAACAATGAATTTCTTCGTGCCAGCATCCTCAGTTTTATACTTTTTATCCAATGATTCCCATAATTCCTTTGCAGTTTTCACACCACTATATACATTGTACAGTGTGTTATCTAATCCACTTAGGATATAGTTCATGCACAAAAAATCAGAATGCTTCCATACATCCACTCCAACCAAGTTTATCTTTATCAATTTCACCATCGGCCACTATTGGAATTGCTTCCATTAAAAACTTGGCCAGATTCAAAGTAGTGAGATAAAAAATAGCATCTTTTGTTGCCAACGCTTAAAATCTGAGTCATTAAATTTTTCAGGCTTCTCCCCATGTGGGACAGTGATTATATATTAGCCATTTTTGTTACAAAGACAAAAATCTACTTTATGTACTGTTTTACTATTCCACAAAATACTAATAAAATAATATAACAACAATTCTTATGATAACATAGTAACAATATAAACGTGTGTACTGAACACTTTATACTAACATAATATTAAATAATAATCACTGTGGTATATAGAAGTAGGAATCTCTAATAAGATAAAATAAAACAGGATGTATATATATATAATTCCAAAAAACACCAGTAAATAAATATATATACAAAAAATCCAGTAAATATATATATAGATACACAATATCATAATGTATATATATATATCAGAATGTAAATATATATATCAACATGTATATATATATATATATATATATATATATATATATATATCATAATACACTTATCAGAATGTATATATATATATATATATATATATCAAAATACACTATCAGAATGTATATATATATATATCGAAATGTATACGTTATAAGGAAAACAGATATACACCAAGAATAAATGAAAGCAGTGGTTAAATGAAACTCAATTTACAAAGAGAAACAAAATTTCATACATGCAAGAACACTGTAAAAGGATATGTTGTCTATGCGAACACCCGAATATATATATATGCATGAAATAATATATATATATATATATATATGTACGCAAATATATATATATATATATATATATATATGTACGAAATATATATATATACAGATGTAAACACCTTAAAATGTTCAACACTTCTTCGAATCCCTCTATTAATTTTTGGAATTTCTTTATATACATATCCTAAATGGACTTCATCATGTACATTTAATCAGGGTCCTTCATTACATACCTCCTCTGAATGGGCTTTATTATTGGGTTCATAAATATCTTGCTGGCCCATAAACTTGATGGGCCTGATGACAGATGGGCTCAATTGGGCTGGACATTTTCACTATTACACAGGCCCTATCCTTTGTGATGGGTTGTCGATCTTCCCGGCCCATTATAAAGGATACAGAGTGGGGACAAGATACATCACCCCTGATCGGGATGACGTGGCTGACACAATTAATACGACGGTTGTACAATCATTGTAACATTTGAAATTCGTGGTCCGGGTGGCCTTGGTTGGCGAGAAGGGAGGCGCACGTGAAGCGAGGTGACGTTTCGGTTCCCGAGCGCACGGCTTTTCAGGCGCCCCTGAGGCTTCTATAAATAATGCCTACAGTGCTATGGATTCATTCCGTTTCACAGTTTTAAAAATTTTTAGAGAGCTCCCTGCACTTGAGACCTTGACTTATCATTGCCAGAGTCTACCTCCACTCTCAGGAAAGCGTCAGAAATCCTTCGGGGTTCATCTTAGAGTAAGTTATTTATTTTCATCTTAGCGTCTTTCTTTTCGAAATGTCTGATAGTGATGATACCCGGTCGGGTAGCGACCGTCTACCCTCATCTGTAAACCCGGACGCATCCCTTAGTTCACCCTCAGTGGAGGTGGTTAGGACAATTGTGTCTAGCCCACCTGAAGTTAACCAGAATGTAGCAGCAGTCGAAAATCCGGTTGCAGGGGTTTCGGGGGATCAGTTCTATGCTGATCCCCTTCCCCCTATGAACAGGGTAGAGACAGTATTAAAAAGGTTAAGGGTTAAATGCGGGGTACCCGATGGGGTGATTATCAAAAATTACCCTAAAAAGTATGATTTTAGGAAGGGCGAGGGAATTTTGGACCATCAGATTTTGTTGTCGGCTTTTCACCTTCAGGTTATTAGATTCCCGATCCGGCCCTTCTTCCTTTATGCCTTAGCCACTTTAGGCTTGGCCCCACTTCAGGTGGGGCCTAACTTCTTCCGGGTCCTGGCCATGATCTTGATGATCAATCGGGATCTGGGACTTGACCTTGGTCTGGCGGAACTTCTGTTCTGTTACAAGATACAGGCCCAGAAGGAGTGCAGGGGCCGGTACAACCTTTTTCCCATTAGTGGGAGGAAATTTGTGATGGTACGGAAAAATCCAATAAAGGGTGGAAAGAGAGGATGGTCCTTGTGAGCGGGAGTTGGAGACTCCCGAGCTCATCTAGATTCAAAGTACCCAATGAGTTTAACCAACACCTTTTCCCCTCTTTCAAGCCATTCCATAGGGGGGTATGCAACTGTGATCAGTGCAATGATAAGTTGGGCCTCCATGTGCTTGAGTTTTTGGGAGCACCCGATGAATATAAAACCTCAAACTATATCAGAACCCGTTTTGAATTGCTTAAATCAAAAATTTGGGGACAGCCTTTGAGGATGTGTACCAGTTTCTTGACAGGTTCTAATTTGCAGGCCCTATCCACAGAGATGCTGAGGATCCCGCAGGCGGTGTTGAAGAAGAAGACTAAGCGGGCAGTCGGGCCTCAAGCCTCAAATTCAGCCCCCGGTGAGATCCAGACCGGGCAGGGATCACAAAGTGTTCCAACCCCTCCGGCTGTTCCCGTTATCCCGCCCCCAGTAGAGAATATCCCGGTAGTTCCATCTCCACCGATGGGAAATGTGCAAACCGGCCAGGCTCCTACTCAAGGATCAGAGGAGGTTGTTCAATCCTCAGTGGATGTTCCCATCCCTGAATTCCGATTGGTTGAAGGGGAAACGAGCCTGACGGGGGTGCGACATCCCCGATCGGAGGAGAATCCACCCGAACGGTCCGTCAGGGCCCGAACGTCTACGCAGGAGTCTCCTATCGTTCTAGATGACAGTGGGGCCGCAACTGAAAAGGAGCTGCCCGTGCCCTGGGCGCCGAAGATTAGACTCCCGGGCGGCGACTTTCTGGTTGCAGGGCACGCAACAATTGACAACGACACTGCCCTTCGGGCTATGGGATCTCAGATCTGGACACCCATAGACCGAAAGAGATTGAGAAACATCGATCGGGAGGAGTTGGCACTGACAGGTCCAGAGGTTGCTATGAAGGTAGTGCTTGAATCTACAGACTCCTCCATTGCTTTTAATATTTTATTTATTTCCTTATCAGGCTAACACTTGATCTTTTGGCAGATGCTCTACCTGACGCAAGCTTATAATGCGAAACTGGAGGAGGACTCCAACTTGCTCAAGAAGTCCAACGAGCTCCTGAGACTGAAAGAGGAATCTCGAATGAAGGTCGCCACCAAACTGTCCATATCCAACGAAAAGTTGGATGTCCAGTCCCGAAGGGCAATCGCTGCAGAGCAACAGCTTCGGGCGGCTGAAGACAAAATTAAGGAAATGGAAGCAGTTCGGCGGGCTCTCTTTGCTAAGACGGAGGCCCTGAAGGCTGAGAATGGGAGCCTGAAAGCTAATATTGAGAACTTGACGGCTTCCAATTCGAAGCTCCTGGAGGAGAGGGCTGAGATTGAGAATCTCCTCGCTACGGAGAGGTCGGTGGTGGAGATGTGCCACCGGGGTGGGAACGAAATGTATAAGCGTTTCTGCGAAACCTCCCAATACCGGATCGGGTTTGGATGGAGGTCATGCTTTAGTGACATGCAGAAACCCATCGAAGAAAGGACTTTTGCCTCGGTGGAAGAACTGGATGAGAGTTTGGGCATTTCCCCACCGTACGACGATCCGGTTGGTGGTCCAGACGACGTTCGTTTTTGCGAGTTCCTGACCAAGCCTCTCCCAGGAATGAGCATAACCGCCCCTCCTGATCCTCCGGCTCCCGATGGGGCCATCGTTTCAGTGAACCCAGATGTATCAGGCACCGGCGTCGTCCCTTAGCATTTACTGTTTATGAAATGCATTGTAAGCCTTGGCCACAGGGGCCCATTTTTAATGAAACATAATTGGTTTTGTCCCGTCGACTTTTGACTTTTACAGTTATAACGAATATTGGTTATTTTGTTTATTTTTGCAAAGTTTTACAGTTAATGCATCACTTAACCGGGATCCGTGTTGTGACTTCGGGCTCCTTAGGCCATGCGAAAGTCAATGCAACACTTGGTTTATTTTTGGAACAAGGATCACTTCAGGATCTGTGTTGTGACTTCGGGCTCTTCAGGCCATGCGAAAGTCAATGCAACACTTAGTTTATTTTTGGAACAAGGATCTCTTCAGGATCTGTGTTGTGACTTCGGGCTATTCAGGCCATGCGAAAGTCAATGCAACACTTGGTTTATTTTTGGAACAAGGATCACTTCAGGATCTGTGTTGTGACTTCGGGCTATTCAGGCCATGCGAAAGTCAATGCAACACTTGGTTTATTTTTGGAACAAGGATCTCTTCAGGATCTGTGTTGTGACTTCGGGCTCTTCAGGCCATGCGAAAGTCAATGCAACACTTGGTTTATTTTTGGAACAATGATCACTTCAGGATCTGTGTTGTGACTTCGGGCTATTCAGGCCATGCGAAAGTCAATGCAACACTTGGTTTATTTTTGGAACAAGGATCACTTCAGGATCTGTGTTGTGACTTCGGGCTATTCAGGCCATGCGAAAGTCAATGCAACACTTGGTTTATTTTTGGAACAAGGATCTCTTCAGGATCTGTGTTGTGACTTCGGGCTCTTCAGGCCATGCGAAAGTCAATGCAACACTTGGTTTATTTTTGGAACAATGATCACTTCAGGATCTGTGTTGTGACTTCGGGCTATTCAGGCCATGCGAAAGTCAATGCAACACTTGGTTTATTTTTGGAACAAGGATCTCTTCAGGATCTGTGTTGTGACTTCGGGCTCTTCAGGCCATGCGAAAGTCAATGCAACACTTGGTTTATTTTTGGAACAATGATCACTTCAGGATCTGTGTTGTGACTTCGGGCTCTTCAGGCCATGCAAAAGTCAATGCAACACTTGGTTTATTTTTGGAACAAGGATCTTCGGGCACACCAGCAGATTTTATGATTTACTTAATTGGCCATAATAATGATTTTTAATGACCAGTTGCTGTAGCCTTTTTACAAAAAGATCCAAGTAAAAATAGGACTTGGACCATCAAGGGTAGTACCTCTTGAGGCGAGAGGCGTTCTGGGAGTTTGGTTCCATTCCGCCATCAATATTCCTTCGGACTCGGTATGCTCCGCGACCGATGACTTCAGTGATGGTGTACGGGCCCTCCTAGGGCTCCCTGAGCTTGCCTACAAGCCCGATTTTGCGCCTAAGGACCATGTCCCCGATATGGAACTCTCTTCTTTTGACTCTTTGATTGAAGTGGTTCCGGACTTGCTGTTGGTAAGCAGCCAGCCTGATCCCGGCAGCCTCCCTTCTTTCATCCAGAAGATCAAGATTCTGAGCCAAATGCTGGTTACTTGGTCCCTCGACCCAGGCCTCACTCCGGAGAGTTGGAACTCGGACCTCAGTCGGAATAACAGCTTCGGCACCGTACGCCATGGCAAAAGGGGTCTCTCCCGTGGGTTGTCTGGGGGTCGTTCTGTATGACCAGAGAACTTCGGGCAGTTTCTCTAACCAGGACCCTTTGGCTTCTTCAAGTTTTTTGGCCAGAGTGTTGAATATAGTTCGATTTGTCCTTTCCGCCTGCCCGTTCCCTTGCGGGTAGCCGACGGAAGACGTGTTCTGGTTGATACCATGTTCGGCAAAGAATGCTCTAACCTCCTTGTTGTCCAGGTTTGTTCCGTTGTCCATCATGATCGTTCTTGGTAGCCCGAATCTGCATATAATGTTGGTCCATACGAACTTGACGACGTGACTCCCTTTGACGGTGGGATAGGCTTCTGCTTCAACCCATTTCGTGAAATAGTCGGTTGCCAGAAGGACGTACGCATTCGACCGGATTGCTTTCGGTAAGGGTCCCACTATATCCATTCCCCACCGGGCGAATGGGTGCGGTACTATAGTGGGATGCAGGAACTCAGCTGGGCGATGGATTGCATCCCCGTGCATTTGACAGGGCTTGCACCTTCGGACGTATTCTTCGGTATCCCGAGAAAGGTAGGGCCAGAAGTACCCTTGAGACAGCACCTTATGGGCGAGGGACCTGCTGCCGGAGTGGTTTCCACAAGCTCCACTGTGAATCTCGTGCATCACTGCTCTAGATTCTGACGGCGTGATACATCTCAGGTAGGGACCAGAAAAGGATTTTCGGTAGAGTTGCCCGTTTATTATTGAGTACCGAGCCGAATTCCTCCTGACCTTGTGAGCTTCAGCTTTACTTTCAGGAAGAGTTCCATTACGTAAGTAATTTACCAGGGGATCCAATCAACTGGGCTCCCATGGGATGAGCATTACTCGTTCGGGCTCTTGAATGTTGGGCCTCTGAATAAAATCCAACAGTGCAACCCGAGTTAGATCCTCTCCCGCTGAGGAAGCTTGATTAGCCAGGTGGTCAGCCTCAGAGTTTTCATTCATGGGGATTTGGGTAAAGGTAACTTTGTGAAAACTTTCTGTCTCCTTCAAAACTAGCGCTCGATACAACTTCATTGTCGGGTCCTTTGTTTCGTATTCCCCGTTGATCTGACGGACAATTAGTTGAGAATCACTGTGTACTGCTAAGGACTGAATTTTGAGGCTTCTGGCTACCCTCAAACCGGATACGACGGCCTCGTACTCTGCCTCATTGTTTGTGGCTGGGAACTGCAACTGCACCGACATATGAAGGCGTGTCCCATCAGGTGTTAAAAATTCTAGGCCAATTCCTGATCCGGAAGAGCTGGCTGATCCATCCACAAAAATCTTCCATGTATCCAGTTCACTGCCCGGGTCTGGCTCCTCGATGGAGACCCTGGGTATGTATGTCAAATCATATATGCCCAACTCGATGGCCCACTTAGAGATTCGCCCTGAAAGGTCAGGCTTCGACATAATAACCCGTAGGGGTGTAGCTGTTGGGACAACGATCGGGTGGGCTTCAAAATAATGCCTCAGCCTTCTCTTGGCGTTCACCAGTGACAGAATCAGTTTTTCTTGCCTGTTGTATCTAGTTTCTGCCTCAGCCAAGGATTTACTGGTGTAGAATATTGGCATTTGAAGATTCCCGTCCTCTCTGATGAGGGCGGCGCTGGTTGAAGCGGAGGATACTGCCAAATAAAGGTATAAGACTTCATCGGGGGTTGGTGTAGACAAGACGGGGGGCATGGTCAAATATTCTTTTAGCTCCGCCAGGGCCTCCGATTGTTTGTGACCCCAGATCTCTCCCTTCTTTACCTTTATTGCCTGAAAGAATGGTCGGCAGCGATCAGTGAGTCGTGAGATGAATCTGCTAAGTGCTACCACTCTTCCCGTCAAGACTTGAACGTCTTTATGTATTCGGGGCTCCTTCATCTCTAGCAGGGCTTTGACTTGTGTCGGGCTGGCTTGGATACCAGTCCGGTCCACGATGTGCCCCAGGAACTGCCCAGATGATACACAAAAAGAACACTTTGCTGGATTAAGCTTCATGCCATGGGACCTGAGGGTAGCGAACACTTGGCGCAGGTGAGTGATGTGGTCCTCCTTCTTTCTGCTCTTGACTACAGTATCATCAATGTAGGCTTCGATTACTGTGCCCATCATGCCTTTAAAGATCTTGTTGACCAATCTCTGGAAAGTAGCACCTGCATTTTTCAGTCCGAAAGGCATAACTTTAAAGCAGTATGTACCTGTTTCAGTAATGAAGGAAGTCTTTTCCTCATCCTTAGGGTTCATTTTTATTTGGTTGTAACCTGAATAGGCATCCAGGAAAGTTAGACGGTCATAGCCCGAGGTAGCGTCAACCATCTGGTCGATCTTTGGGAGTGGAAAACTATCCTTCGGGCATGCCTTGTTCAAGTCGGTGAAATCAACGCAAACTCTCCACTTGCCATTTTTCTTTTGGACAACCACGACGTTGGCAAGCCATTCGGGATACCTGACTTCCCGGATGAAGCCGGCCTGGAGCAGTCTGGATACCTCATCTGCTATAATTTGGTTCCGATGTGCACCCATTCGCCTTTGTTTTTGCCTGATTGGTTTGACGTTTGGGTCAACATGCAATGAGTGCTGTGAAACGTCGGGATCTATCCCCGGCATGTCTGTATGCTCCCATGCGAAGACGTCGGAGTTGTCCTGCAGCAATTGTGTTAGTTCTTCAAATTCAGAATCGGTGAGGGTTGTACCTGCAAAAGTAACTTTTTCCGGGCTGTTGGGCACAACACAGATCGGTTGTAGTGGTTCAACCACAATCGGGGTGCCCGGCTCCCCATTCTTTAATTGCTATTTGGAGCACGAACTTTGCTCCTTCGATCGAGGTACCCCTGGGGCCTGAGCCTTCCAGATCTCCTTCAGAGTGACCGAATAACATTCCTTGGCGGCCACCTGGTCACCCTTGACATCAATGGTGCCTGTACCGTCAGGGCTTAAGCATCTCATGACCTGGTGAAGAGTTGAAGGCACACCTTGCATTCGGTGAATCCATCCCCTTCCCATAAGCAGATTGTAGGAGGGTTTGGCGTCCACCACAACGAACGTCTCGTTCAGGGTCCTATGGGCGGCAGACACAGGTAACTAAACTTCACCGATCGGCTCGATCTGCCTGCCGTCAAAACCCGCGATGGGGCACCGGGATGTCATAATTTCAGAAGGGTTGATTTCGAGCTTTTCGAAAGCCCATTTGGTGATTATGTTGGCACTGCTCCCAGGATCGATCACGACTCTTTTCACAAGGCAGTTGGCCACCATTAGGGTCACAACCAGAGGGTCTTCATGCGGGGTTTGGACGCCTCGAAGGTCCGACACCGAGAAAGTGATGTGAGTTTCTTCAGCCTTGTACCGGGCTTCACTAATTTCGTTGACTTTTCTCATTTTGTGGGCTTTCCGTAGATAGCTTCGGCGCGATCCTTCGGTTTCTTTGGGTGGGGGGCCACCATGAATCATATTGATGATTTTAACCGGTTGTGCATCCGAGGGGTTTCGAGGGACGCCGGGGGCGCGTTGATCGGTTCTTGGCCTGTCTCGTTGTACGTAATCCCGGAGTACTCCGCGAAGTAGTAACGTCTCCACCTGTTGCCTTAGATTGCGGCATTCGTTAGTGATGTGCCCGAAATCACCATGGAAAGCGCAGTGTTTTGTCTTGTCTCTCTGGTCAAGTGGTTGTCGCATGGTAGGAGGTTGCTGGAAAATCCCTTTGGCCTTGTTCTCCTGGTAAAGCTTTGCAAGGCTCACCTTCAGGGGTGTTATCCTTTCTTCTAACCTAGGTCGTTTGGATGGCTTTGGGATTGATAATCCCACTGGGGCAGACGATCCCGGTGGAGTTGATCGCTTCCGATCGGTCAATCGATCCTTGGACTGAATTTCAAGGCCGACAAAGGCTGATCTTCTCTGCCTGATAGTTTCTTCCTCTTCAATTCTCAAGTACCCCTGGGCCCTAGAGTTTAGTTCCCCAATTCCCGATGGAGGGCGCTTCACCAAGGATTGATGGAATTTTGTTCCAGGAATGAGGGCCATCCTGAATGCCTCGACCGCAGAGTGCTGGTCACAATTATCCACAGAAGAGGACTCGATGTTGAATCGGGATAGAAAGCTTTTCAGTGACTCTCCTTTCTCCTGGATCATGGTGAAGAGGCAGGATATGGTCTTCTTCTGTCTCTTGTTTCCATAATACTGGGCGATGAAGAGCCTGGTCAACTGTTGCCAGCTGCCAATGGATCGGGGTGGCTGCTTCCTAAACCATAATAGGGCGGCCTCAGCAAGGCTTGTGGAGAACACCTTACATAGCAGGGACTCGTTCTCGGCGTACATGGTCATTTTATGATGAATTTGGTATATGTGCTCTTCGGGATCCCGCGTGCCATCATAAGGGGTGAACTGTGGCATAACGAACTTCTTTGGGAAAGGCTCTTGGGTTATTTCCTGAACGAAAGGCGACTGTATCAATTCAGTGGACGCCTGGATGGCCATGTCGTCCGTAGATCGAGACCTCAAATCTCCGAGAACTTTCCTTTGGAACTCGTCCATCATTGCTTGAAGTTTCTGGGGGGTTATAGACTCGTCGACTGCTGGAGCCTTTCGCGAGCGCTGAGAAGATTCGGCGTGCTCTTCAGGTTGGTTCAGAGAATGGTCGATCGCCGCCACCGGAGGGTTAGGTGTAACTGCCGGTGAGGCAGCTGCTGGTGGAGCCAACCTCTCCCTGAGCTCTGCATTCTGTTTCTCCAAGGCCATGCTACGTTCCTCTGCAGCCGCCAAGCGTTGAAGAATTTGCTCCATGGTCTGGGAGTCCTCTGCACGATTGTCCTCAGTGGGTAGAATGCCTGCCTGTGAACGGGTGACTGGCATTCTCGTCCGGGGAGGCGGTGAGTGGAGGTTTTTTGGAAGTGGAGGGTCTTTTGCCTGTCAAACAGACTTAGCTTTTCGAGATGGGAAGAAGGAGGCGATTTTACAGGTACCGAAGGGCATTTGAAAAATCAGGAACCTCTCTCGTTCCCACAGACGGCGCCAATGTGTAAACACCTTAAAATGTTCAACATTTCTTCGAATCCCTCTATTAATTTTTGGAATTTCTTTATATACATATCCTAAATGGACTTCATCCTGTACATTTAATCAGGGTCCTTCATTACATACCTCCTCTGAATGGGCTTTATTATTGGGTTCATAAATATCTTGATGGGCCTGATGACAGATGGGCTCAATTGGGCTGGACATTTTCACTATTACAACAGATATAAAAAAATAACGCAAATATATGTATATACTGCGTACGGTATTAAATTATGCAAATATAACAGATTATGCAGATATAAATATATATATATGTATACAGATATAACAGAACATGAAACAAAATATTGCCTTAAGATTGTTATCAATACATGCATACTATTTATATATATAAATATAACATGCATAAACTGTATATATATAAATTACAATTACATAAAAATGAAACTGACCCGAATATGAGAATGCAAAAAAGAGAAAGAAAATCCGAGCTCTGTGTGATACCACAGTTTCCTTAAGGCAATATTGCTCCCTCTACGGTGCTCAAGGATACCGAGCAAATGCCTCCCAAGATAGAACGGATTTCGCCTTCAAAGATGCAGCACTGCAATCTGTGAAGACCGGCGAACTCAAACTTGTGTTTGCACTCGAACCCGAACCCAGAAACCTATCTATATGTATATGTGCGAATGTAGAGAGAGGGAGAAAAAAAAGGATTTCTATAATTGAATGAATAAAATCTTAATTGGAATGAAATGCAAAGGCCTATTTATAGATAATGGAGAGGTATCTCAACTGTCTAGGCATCCATTCCAATAAGCATTGAAACTAAAAGGTGCTAGTTGTAAATAAAAATAAAAATTGATACAACTCTTTAGAAGAGACATTGCAGCGCCGCGACTCGGACCGGGCGGGCGACGAGCGCGCGTGTGGTTAGTCTAAGACTAGTATGGTTCATGTATGGTCTAGCTCTCCTCCCATGCCTCTAGATATTCAAATCACCCATTCAAAACAATCATATAAAAGCACATTTATAGTTTACTTTATTTCCAATGTGAGACAAACATTCTTACCCAAGTTTAAATGGGTCTCTTTGAGAAATAATTTCTCATTCAATATTTAATAGTTTTGAACATGTAATTATACCAACTCGGTCTCCTCACCAAGGAGAACACGTTAGTGTTTGGTCTCATTAAATTCGGAGTTTGGGTCCCATAATTATTTAGGCTCAAAGTTGGGTTTAATTAATGTTTTTCTAAACTATTTCCAACAATAAAATCATATGGTTCAAGTGAGAGAATGTAAGAATAATTGTGTCCCACATAATTTTGGACACGTGATTTATTTACGTCGTGATTGGTAAATGGAGTTAGATTGTAGTTACATTTGGTTACACGAAAAGAAAAAAGTCTCCTACATTTTAGCCACTTTGATGGAGAGTAGACTTATGGTTATAGTAAGAAACTGTCCTCTCTCTACCCATTAACGTGCATATATATTCCATCAGTTATGTACACTTTATGAGATAACACGATAATAGTTTAACGAATGCAGAAGGTCAGGAGAGAGAAACCAGTTTCTTTCAGGGTGTTCTTGTATGTGTAGATTTCTGGATACAATTAACAATGGTGATGGATCAAAACGTGAAGATATATAGATCAAAGATAGGTTTGCTATCACCATGAACTGAGGTATTTATAAATTTATTTCCGCTTTAAGGTATATAATGTGAACATGATGAGATTCGAAGATTATTGGATTTATGTGCCGCAAATTTATGTTTTATGTTCTTGCATAAATATCATGTTTAATTTACATTTTCATGCATGTTTCTTAAAAAAGAAGAAATTATCGTATTTTAGACATGTCAAGTCATTAGGTTATAATTAATTAAGCAAATCATTCGTCTTTGACGACGCAACTAGAAATGATGGCTATACCAAATTCTGTAGAAGCTTTGAAATTGGTTTAACAATATCATATTTATTATTGATATAATACTAAAATGTCTCCATGTTGGGGTCATATATGGTACATGGAGGTTTAGAAAAATATTTGTTAATTAAAGTTTTGTTTTTATACTTGAGAAGTCACAGAATGCTCCTTACAAGCAACAACTTACGAGTGACCATTCGGGTAATCCCATGTCTAAAGACTATAAACCTAGGATTTGTTTGTCTAGACTCTATAATTAAGCAAACTTGATAAAGACTTAAAACATATATAACTAGTACTGTGTATTATTAGTTATATATATTTTTTATTTATACTATAATTTATAATACATTTTTTATTTTTAAATGATAAAAAACTCACACACCACACCCACAATACCTCCCAATTAAAATATAAGATTATATCATTACAAGACATATTAATTATAATTCCCATGTCGATAACTATGTTTTGTGCTGCTGCCTAGGAGACACAAATTTTTTACCTTCTTTAGTTGAATGTCTAGCTCCATATGCAAGTTTAGTTGACTAATTAAACATATATATATATAAACGTAATCTTTTCGTGTTCTGCAGATTCAACAAACATCATATAAACAACAAATATTTTATATTATCTGCATGATATGTAGTGTTAGAAAGGATGTAACTCATCCATTATCTTATGAAGGGCTAGGCCCTAGGGGCCGCTCAGGGCCCTAGGTACAAAGGGAGGCCCAATATATATATATATATTTATTTTAAAAATAATATAGGTCTTAAAAAAATATGTATTTAAAATCTAAAGATGATAAAATTCATGGTTCGCCGTAACGGTATCGGTCACTGAACGGTAATGGTATTGGTGTAACGGACTCGGGTCAGTATCGGAATTACGTAACGGGACTCGGTTATCGCAATCGTAAATTTTTTAAAATCTTGCACATCTTACCCAAAATGTTATAATTGGATACTTTTAGCAACATGAATGAATAAAGATGATTTTTTGGTAGATTTAAGTGAATTTTATTTAATTTTTAAAATAATTTTAATATAAAAAATGAGTTATTAATAAATCTAATGGTATCGTCGTTATTTCAATGTTTATGATATTATTAAATTAAATTTAAATTTAAATAAATAAAAAATTGAAATCACAAAAGATATAATTTATTTCCAACAATGTAAAATAATTTTAAAAAAGATATATGATTCACCACCAAAATGAATTTTGTGATGGATCTTGTTGCTCTGGTTGAGGTTCACGAAAAGATTGTCAATTTTGAGATGTATCTTCGGTGGACATTTAATTCATCATTAGTGGATCATCTTCTTTTTGTAACAGATAAGGATGATTTTGACCCTGAGTATATCCCGATGAATTACTAAACCGATTTGTACTAATGTTATGCCTTTGTCCATAATATCCATAAGACATTTGAGGTTGAGAAGACACAATGGGGTATTTCTCTGCATGAAAAAATCCATATGGTTGTGGCGGATAATAGCTTTGACTTGAACCATACGAAATTCCATACTGTGAGTTTGGTAACTGCCCCAACGAAAATTCACCAAAGCTACGCATCATTGAAGAAGAACCATCACTTTGATGATCATTGTGTCTTTGGTTCCTCCTACTTGATTCATTGCCTTAACTCTTTTATCCAAGTCGGGTTCAAATCAATTTTTTTTTCTTTACTTTTCAATAATTTAATAATGGAGTAACATTTATCATATCATATACATAACAAAAAGTTTTTTAACCCATATTTTTGAAAAACTTCAATTGTATTAACCGTTACAGTATTTTCGGAACCGGTGAGAATCGGAGTTACGGGTATGGGAATCGGATAACGGGGCCGTAACGATAACGGCCATATGAAAATCCGTTACGTAACAGCCGTTACGGCGAACCATGGATGAAACATAATAGGTTAATTCAGCCTTTTATAAAAAAATTAAGTAACATAGGCCAAAAAAAGTTTTGTACTTAAAAGTCCAAACATAATGAAATTCAATAGGCCAACCCATTTTCTTATAACTCTATTAAATCAAACTCAATCCACAATATTTTATTAGGGTTGCCACTTGCTAGCATTGATTCCAAAAGAAAAAGAAAAAAAGTTAGGGTGCGTTTGGAAACTAATGTTTTCGTTTTCGTTTTTTATCTCTTGAGAACAAAAAAATTTCTTGTTCTTGTCCTAAGGTAATCCGGAAACAAATACATGTTTGGTTGGAAATTTTGTCTAAAAAATTTTCAAGAACAAAAAACAAAAAAACATGTTTGGCATGCCTGAATTTCTGAGAACATAAATAGAAACACGTTTGGTGACTTCAAATATTTTTTTAAATAAAATTGAAGTACAAAAATTAATAAAGACAAATCTTTGGCTATTGAAAGGCACTTCTGTACCAAAATATCTTCTTCCACAAGTTGATATTGTTCACCCTGAGCACATTGAAGTCAACAATTTTAATGAAATATTGATATGTATTGTAAATAAAAAAAATTCGGTAGCACCTCCCCATAAAAATGACAAGTCCATTTTTTTTCACCTAATAGCAAGAAATATCACAAGACATATCCAAAAGTAATTCAATTTCAAAGTCATCCAAACACCAATGTACACACAAGACATCAATTACATATGAAAAATGGTATTACATATTAGAAATGTAGTACATATCATACATATTAAATTACATAAAACAATGAGAAAATGTAATTACATCAATGTCATTTCCTTTACACCAAATAGCTCAACATGAACATCCGCCAACTCGAACATCCTCCAATTACGACTTCAACTCGAACATCCTCCAAGTAGCTCCATCACTTGTATCATTGAAAAAAAAACCATAGGGCAGTTTGTTTTTATTGCATTGGAGGCGATGTGTGACCTACAAGTAGCATACCCCTCCTACAACCATGTGCATCAACCTAAAAATGTTGGTCAAATAGTTTGGACTTCAAATGCAGTTTGCTAACTTAAATAGGAATTAACGAATATAAGTACGAAGAGTGATGAATGTTGTACTAAAGCTAAAAAACACACTAAGATATAAGTACGAAGAGTGCCAAGTTCATACAGCTGCATTATTGCAGGTGCACCTGATCCGACCAAGTTCATGCCACGAAAATGCTTGAGAATGCCCACAATGAGAGTAGTAACCGATAAAACCATAATGCCTGTTATGACAAATGAAGCAAGATATCATTACTATAAATAGAGCTAAATTTGTTGAATTAAAATTTAGAATAGAATCACATGAAATTTCACCCAATTTTGACTTTTGAGAGGCTTTCCACGGTTAACTCGGAGCATGACTCTGAACACAGGTCCATGGTACGATTAGTATGAGAAAAGTGGTAAAACATGGTAGCCTAACACAGAAGCATCTTGTACAACCCCACCTATAAGCATTTGCAAACCAACTTCATTCGAATATGACATAGGGCGAACATATGTTCCATATGAAGCTAACAAACTAAAGAAACAAAAACACAATTATAATTGTCCTATTCAGCGATATACACGAATAAAACAACTATACAATCTGTCAATAAAGATATATGTTTAGTAACACCATGTAAATAGCTGGCACTGTTGGGTTTCAAAACCAATATCATTAGGTTGAGTACTGCCGTAGAGACAACTGCACTTTTGTTGGTATAAAGCATAAGACAAATTCATTAGGTGAGTAATGCTACAAAACCACTGCACTGTTAGGTTCATAAATGCCACATCGATAACTATAATATTGATTTTTGGCAACAGACATAAATCACCACTCAATTTGTAAATAAGATGAAAAGACAGAAACTTTCCATGAAGGGTATTTATAGTCCTGACAATCACTAGGATATGGTTTATGTGATGTCTCACATCGCCCGGGTAGAGGTCTGGGGATGTACTTATATGTGCAGTGTTGTCTCCAATTGGTATGAGGCCTTTTAGGAAGAGCCCAAGAACAAAACCGTGCGGGCTGGGCCCAAAGCGGACAATATTATACCAAATGTTGGAGCGGGGTGTTACAATTGGTATCAGAGCCAGAGCCCGGCCGGAATTAAGTGTGGGTGCATGCACAAGCCCGTGGGTAACACCAGCGAGGACGCTGGGTCCCAAGAGGGGGTGATTGTGATGTCTCACATCGCCCGGGTAGAGGTCTGGGGATGTACTTATATGTGCAGTGTTGTCTCCAATTGGTATGAGGCCTTTTGGGAGGAGCCCAAGAACAAAACCGTGTGGGCTAGGCCCAAAGCGGACAATATTATACCAAATGTTGGAGCGGGGTATTACAATTTAACCTACCAAATTAATAGGGTAAGAAAGAGTTTAACCTCAGAGAGAGAGAGAGAGTAGGATACATGCAGTCTATCAATAAAATGACTATCTCAATCACTCTTCCTTTCTTAGTAATTCATTTAAAATCACAAGATTATAACACCTGAGGTGTTGCACATTAGTCCAACAAAAAACGTTATATAAAAGCATAATTGCTCAGGTTGTGACAATAGAAATTAAGTCAAGTTCATATTTCTACACTTCCTATTATATGCTAGATCTTTCTCCTAAATTTAATTTTCTTTCTTTAAATCATTTTGTATTGCTTTATTCCATCTAACTTTTGGTCGACCTTTTTGTTTCTTCCCCTCAATGTCAATCAATCTTCCTCTAGATTGACATTGAATTTATCCATAACATGAAAGTCTACTCTATTTCATTATGAAAATTTACCCTGTAATTTTCTTTTCACTAGTAGGTGTCATTCCTAGTCTCTCTATAATCACTTCTCTCTATATATATATATATATGTATGTATATCTTACATAAATATATTAAGAGAGGTATAAGCACATAACCAAGTACATCCATATAAATATCAATGCAAATTTGCAAAAATGAAAGAAACTTAAATTGAACATTTAACACATTTTTTCCCCCAAAAGCAATAAAAATTAATAATTAAAATGCAAAGAAATAAGACTCACTGTTGATGCCTATGACCACCAGAGGTGTATCCATCAGTGGAAGTAACATACATCAATCCACCCAATTTCAGAGCACCAAACGCAGACCTCAATAAACTCGAATCACTCCCAAACGAATCCACATCAATCAGATCAAAGTAATCCTTCTGAAGATAACACTCCGCCATAACCCTATTTACATCCGAATTCGTCACCACCCACCTCCTCCCACCACCACCACCACCACCACCATTCCTCAACACCTGTGACAGGTTTGAGTATATAACCCTCCTGTAATCCTCATTGGCATCATTGGCCAACACGAAATCGGCCTCGGACTCAGCCAAGTACCGGAGAGATCGAACACCGTAACCACACATTGCGTCAAGAACCCGAAGATTGCCATTGGATTTCTTGTGCAGGGCCGCGGCCAGGATGCCCAGGTCACGACCGGTGGCGCTCTCGTGGCGGAAGAAGGTGTCGCCGGTGTCGAATTCGAGTCCCCTTTCAGTTCTGTACTCTGAAATTGGGGTTTTAGGGTTAGGGATTTTGTGGGAGGGAGGTGGTGGAATGGGTTTGGGGATAGGGTTTTAGGAGTGAAGGGTATCATTTCTGAGGAGTCACTATTTTCGCGAGGATGAAGGTCCCTTTCATGATTTCATGGCCGAGTGAAAAGATTCGCCTCCAAACCCTTGAAGAGAGCCTTGTCGGCAGAGAAGAGAGAGTGAGAGAAATGTCAAGAGAGTTTTTGGGAGATTTGAGAAAGTGTTTTTTGATTATCATTCAGCTACAGTGCAAAGAAAATTTGTTCATTGTTTTTGTAATGTGCTAGGAAAACATGTGGACCCAAAATATTGGCAAACAACTTTTTATTCTCATTTCAGGGACAAAAAAAAAAAAAAGCAAAAACGCTCTATCCAAACACACCCTTTAACGTCACTCCGATTTCAAGAGACTCTGCAACACAGACACTCTCAATTAAAGTAACAAACGACAACTCCAACATGATCCTCTCTTGACTTGAACATATATATAAATAAATATATCCCACTATTAAATAATATAAATGGCTTGAAAATTAATAATATTATATATATATATATATGCACTTTTAACAATAGTGATAGGATATTTTTTAATCATCTTTTTACTAAGTTGTTTTAAGAAATTGATAAATATATATATAGAGAGAGAGATGCATATAATTGCAAGTAAGAAATTGATATATGTATATATATATGTAAATGCATATTTCAATTTCTTGAATATATCTATTTAATAAATTGAATATATAATTTTTTTTATTTTGTAATTTTCATGAAGCAATTCCCACTATGAAAAATCACTGTATCAGACTAGACAATTTCAAAAATTACTGTCAAATTTTAAAGGTTTACAATTTGACACCTACCAAATTCAAGTTCATTCATGCTTTTGCAAAAAAAAAAATTCTTATATATATTTTTTCTACTGAAAAAAGAAACAATTAATTCATTAGATGACAAAATTTTTTTAACAAATTATTCAATCCGGACATCTGCTTATATATGTGCAAAATGATTTCATTCACACGTATTATAATAATTATTCAATGTGATTGTTGTATTTTGTATTTTTTACGTTATAATGACTATAGTTTAACGCTAATATTTTGACAAAAAATTGAGTTTTTTTACTAAGTTTGTTGCATATTTTCTTTTCATGTGAACGAGATCGTACTCTTTATAATGCACCAAGACCTGATTTATTTTCTTTATTTTTTTATATTAATATATTTTATACTTAATAAAAAAATAGTATTTTTATAAAAGGGACCTTATATTTAATCTCGCCTAGAACCCCAATTTTTTTTATCAATCTCAAGGCAGACCCTGATCTTATTCATAACCCTGGGCAGATATTAGTAATTAGTGTATCAACTTTGGGTTAATTTCATTTATTGCCCCAAAACTTTATCTATATATTAATTTAACCCCTTTATGTTTGCATAATTGCATTTACATCCTTTACTTTTGAAAACACAATTCATTTACACCATGACCAGTTTTGGGTGTTGACTTTGAAAGAAATGACTTTAGTGCCCTTTGCCAAACACCCATATTTCAAAATATAAGATTGTCCATAATAGGAATAGTTGGGATATCTTATATCTACCCAAACACCCACTATCCCTATACCCAAACATCCAAACCATCTTCTCCGATCCTAATCCTAACCCTAACCCTAACCTTAACTCACTTCTTCACCAACCCTAAACACCTCTCCAGTTCCTTTAACCCCTCGTCGCCACGACCACCGTCGAATATTTCGATCAAGATATTGACGGTGGAAATGCTGTCACACACGCCGGACTGTTCCATCTCGCTGACAATCTGATGGACGACATCGATGCGGCCCGGGGAGGAGGACTTGGACTGGACGAGGAGGATGCAGTTGTATGTGAAGGAGTCGTGGCGGAATTTGGGGATGGAGGAAGAGCAGAATCGAAAGAAATCTAGGGCTAAGGAAATGGATGAGGATTGGAGGATTTGGGTAACCTTACAGATTAGGTCACAACGAGGGAGAGGGTAGTCGCGGACGTTGGTTTAGAGGTTGGGGGAGTCGACTTCGACAACAAAGGAGCGACCGTTATCGAAGGCCACTTAACATGACTATCGGTGGTGGGGGAGGAGAGAGAAAATTAGATTAATTGAATTGAATAATGTATTATGAAATTATATGAATTATAATATATTAAAAAATATAAATTTATTATTAATTTTATATGTATAAAGTATTTTTATATTTTATTTTAATATTAAAAATATTAATTTGTATGTTTGAATATTAATTTATTATAATTTCATTATTAAATATTTTTATTATTTAAAAATTTATGTGTGTGATTTCGATGTTTATACAATAATAATAAAATAAAAGTTACAATGAACAAGTTAAATATTTCATTTACATAAAGAATAAAAATAAATTTATTTTAGGACCAAAAAATACCTAAAAATTACTATTTATGTGTGTAATTTAGTATTTTTTTGGATAATGCAAATAGTTTGTATTTTTATTTTGAGTTAAAATATAATAATTTTTTTTCTGAAGTGTGTCTAATGATATTGAAAATATATATTAGTAAAGTCAAATATGTTTCAAGATCAAAATAAAAAATAAAAACTTGTGTTAGTTTACAAGTTTGATAAATATAAATATAAATACTTTAAATGTAAATACTTGTTAATGTCAAATATGTAAATAAATTTTTTTAGTTAATTTCATTTACACCCCTGTATTTTGAACAAATACAACTATTTTATAAATTGAGGGATCAAATTGATATATTAAAATAGGGATAGGGCCAAGGGTAGTTTAGGTATTCAAAATCGTCTGAATAGGTAACAAAAGAACATAAGGGGTGAAAATGAGTTATTTTTTAAAAATAAAGGATTTGACTGCAATTATGAAAACTTGAGAGATCAAATTAATATATAAACAAAATTTACGGAGTGTAAATGAAATTAATCCATCAATTTTTCCAATGAAATTAATATGCATGCAGGTAGACCTGTCAATGGATCGGATTCAGATCGGATCAGTTAAATCCAAATCCAATTTATTAAGAAATCGGATTATCGGATTCGGATCCTAATCGGGTTATTGGATTTTATTTTCAATCCATATCCGATTAATATCGGATTCGGATCGGATTCGGATTATAATCGGATTATTGATAAGTCTATTGATAAGAATGACAAAAACTCCCGATCCGCGATCCGAATCCGATAATTTGACAGATTTTCACTTAATTAATTCATATTCGAATTTCTTCATTATAGAATATCTGATCCGAATATCTAATTAAAAAAATACAAAATTCAATAAATACTGAAACACTAAAATTATTCACACTTTTAATAATTGTATTTATGATCAATCATTATTAATAAATAATAAAATAATTAATAACTAGCATTTATATACATGTACAATATTAAATATATACACATATATATAAATATATATATATATTTTATCGGATCGGATTATTATCGAATCGGATTAGGCTAATCCAAATCCAATTTGTTAAGGAATCGGATTATCGTATTCGGATCATATTCGGGTTATCGGATTTTTTTTGCAATTCAAATCCGACTAATCGGATCGGATTCGGATTAAAATCCAATCCATTGACAGGTCTACATGCAGGTGGAGCCAAGCGTTGGGGAGGAGGGGCCAAAGTTTTCAAAAACTTCAGCTAGTACCCCAAAAAATAATATATTTTATAAATAAGTTCATAAAAATTGCATATGGCCCCTTCCAAAGTTTTTTAAAATTTCTTTTACTACCTCAAAATATTTTATATTTTATGAATAAGTTCATAAAAATTGCATATGCCCCCCATATTTTTCAAAAATTCTTATTATTACCCCCAAAAATTACCTATTTTATGAATAAATTTATAAAAAATTGCATGTGACCCATCCTGAATACTTTTCCCGGCTCTGCCCCTGCAGCATGCATATACATAAAATCAGGTCCCTCTGAAAAATAAGATGTTCGATTAATGAGAAATAGGAAAGTTTGGCTACAATATTCTAAGAAAGCTCCTCACATGGTCATATATATGTATAAATGTCACTTTTGTATATAAAAGTATGACTTTGGGTCACAAAATATAATAGTATCACTTTTTATACACGGTACACACATGAAAATGTAATTGTTGGCCGGGTATATCAAGATGAAAGGAGAACAATAACAAAGGGCCTAGGAATAAACCCCGGTAAGCCCAGGAAGGAAGAAGAAAAGGCCTAATTGAATCACACCCAAAATAAACAAAAGTTGAACATTGTACCAATACAAACTCAAACTCACTGGCCCAATTCCAAAGATTGAAGTGCCCCAATATTGTCCTTTCTCAGAACCCAAAATTCATTTTGGGTTCTTTTCTTTCTAAAGTCTAAACTAGCAAATCTGACATTGAAGGCATGTTTGAAAAGCGGTTTGGTCGCTGAATTGAAATTCTGTTTGGTAAATGATTTGATTTTGTTTCAAATTTTCTTGAATATATATATATATATTCAATTAAATTATATATATATACACACATATATACTCTTACATTAAAATTAATGTGGTGCCGGTAGTGTTGGTGGTGGTGGTGGAAGTGAAACAAAATCACCAAAAATTAACTTTTTATTGATTTAAAAAAATTAGTTTTTGGGAGATTTTGGTCTTGGTGGTTTGATTTCACTTTTTAGAAATCTAAGAGTGGCTTCAATTGGGAAAAAAATCTAGGCATGTTCATAATATTAGCACAGTGAGAATCCAACCGACCAAATCTGATCCCGTAGGAATCAGACTCACTGATCAATTTGGGTCTCACCCAATCAACTAACAGATTAATTGTGCTCCGTTAAATTCTCACTCAACCAAGTCCAATAATATATTAATCGGACTGAACTAAAGTTCTCAATTAAACGGATTTAACTTTGGATTCTTACAAATTCGGATAGTTCCAAAACTTTGATAGGCAAATAAATTATTATGGAAGAGATAGAAGAGGCCCATACGCTTTTTCATTTTTGGTCTTTCCATCCTCATTGTGACACATAAAAATAAAATTTAATCCATGTTATGTGAACCATTATTCTTATTTCATTTATTTTTTAATATTAATATTATTATCGTTTTATATATTACTATTATTATTTATTGATTTTCGAAAACAAAAAAAAATATCGACGCACATCATTCCCATTAAAAGAACTTGAGTAAGTACAACTACTTCTCCTGCATAAGAAAGTAAGGCCCTGTTTGGTTCACGGTCTGGTCTCATGTGGTCCGGTCTCATATTGGCTTTTTTGGAATCGGACACTGTTTGACAACACGGTTCCAAAAAAACAAGGACCACTTGGGACCAAAAGGGGTAATTTGAGACAACCAAAAATGATGGTCTCAAGTGATCTTATATACAATTGTCTTAACACATGAGACCATAAAATTTGAAATATATATATAATTTGAAAATAATATATAAAATTAAAAAAAGAATATAATTTTTTGGAAATAATGTATAAAATTTGAAATATATATATAAAATTAAAAATTAATATATAAAATGCAAAAAATATATTTAAAATTTGGGAAAATAAATAAATTCCAAAATAATAGAAAAAATAAAAAATAATGTATAAAATTCGAAAATAATATATTAAATTTGAAAAATAATATAATTTTTTTAAAATAATGTATTAAATTCGAAAAAAATATATAAAAATCAAAATTAATATATAAAATTTTAAATATATATATATAATTTAAAAAATAATATATAAGTTTTGAAAAATAATATATTTTTTTGAAATAATGTATAAAATTTGAAAAAATATAAAATTAAAAAATAATATACAAAATTAGATATATATATATATATATATATTTGAGAAAATATAAAAAATTTGAAAATAATATAAAAAATAAAAAATAATATATAAAATTCAAAAAATAATATAAAAATTTGAAATAATTTATAAAATTTGAAAAATATATTATTTTTGAATTTCTTATATTTTTTCAAATTTTATATATTTTTCATACTTAATATATTTTTTGAATTTTATATATTATTTTTTTATTTTTTGTATTATTTTCCAAACATAAGATCAAACAACTTGAATAAAACCATAAGACCAGACAGTTTTACCAAATAGACTTTCAGAACACCACCCAGATAAGACCAGACCAAACCAGATAAGACCAGATCGGACCGCCTACCAAACGGGCCCTAAGTTTCATAACTAACTATTAATTATAGGGTAAAGGGAAGAAACCCCCCAAACTGTTGAGTTTTTACAAGAAACCTTCCTAATCTAAAATTACCACCCCCTCCTCCCCCAAACTATTTAAAACATGCACTTTATCTTCTCACTGTAATATGAAAATACATTTCTATTCCCTTCTATTTTACTAATTATACTTCCACCATTTATTACAAAATATATATATTACGAAAACTATAATTTGATTTTTTTTATAAAATTCGAAATAAACATATAAAATTCAAAAATATATATATAATTTGTAAAAATATATATAAAATTAGAAAAAATATATAAAATTTGAAACAATATATAAAATTCTAAAAAATATATAAAATTCAAATATATATATATGAAAAGTGTGGCTGAAGTTTAAGTGGATAAGCCTCAAAGTCATTAGCTAAGGTAACGGATCCTCTCCAGCTCTCTGCAGAGCTATTTCAAGGGCCACGATGACGACACATGCCCCACGATAGTGGCCGAAATTGAAATCGAACCGATACTTTATTAAAATATTTTAATCGAAATTAAATATATTAATATTTGGATCAAAATTAACGGTTCGGTTCCGGTTCTCATTTTTAAAGAACCGAAAATATCTGTTCGATTCTGATTTTGGTCAAAATCGAAAGCGAACTGCACCGTGAATATATTAATATTTGAATCAAAATTAACGGTTCGGTTTCGGTTCTCATTTTTAAGGAACCAAAAGTATCTGTTCGATTCCAATTTCGGTCGAAATCGGAAGCGAACCGAACCATGTGCACCCCTAGATTTAGGTACCAAGGGACCCTTTAATCGGTATAGTTAGTCGGTTAATTTTTTTATTCTGAATTTTATTTTATATAATTTTGATTAAAATATTAATATATTTAATTTCAATTTTTATTTTATATAATTTCGAAAATATATTAAATTTTGATTTTGATTTTATATAATTTTGATTTAAATATTATTTATATAATTTTTATTTTATATTTATTTGTAGAGAGAAAAAATGATAGTGATGGAGAGAGGAAAATGGTAGAGAGAGAAAGAAATAAGTGTTGAATAAGAAATCGTGAGAGAAAATTAGAGGGACATGTGTCATCATCGTGACCCTTGAAATAGCTCTGCAGAGAACTGAAGAGGATCCGTTATCGTGACTAATGACTCTGAGGCTTGTCCACTTAAACTTCAGTCACACTTTATATATATATATATTTGAATTATATATATATATTTAGAATTTTATATGTTTTTTCAAATTTTATATATTATTTACAAATTTTATATGTTTCTTTCGAATTTTATATATTGTTTCAAATTTTATATGTTTTTTCAAATTTTATATATTTTTTACGAATTATATATATTTTTTGGAGTTTTATATGTTTGTTTCGAATTTTATATGTTTATTTAGAATTTTATAAAAAATAAATAAATAGTAATTTTCGTAACATATATATTTTTTGTAATAAGGGGTGGAAGTATAACTAGTAAAATAGAAGGGGTGAAAGTATAATTAGTAAAATAGATTAAGGAGTTACTTGGGAGAGAGAGAGTATAGTAAACTTTTCTGGTTCACCCCAACATTTCCCACTTGTCCGACTGTTGCTGAGCAGTTTTTGGATATCAAACGGAACCTATAGGGCCCTTTCACTGGAAAAAGGTTGGGTTTCTTTCCCTTTACCCTTAATTATATATCCTCAAAAAGGAAATGCTTTAACTTTGTACATATCCATGTGATGTGCTTCATGCTTTTTCTAATATGCTTAGATTATTTAATTAATTAAGGACTCATGTGATGACTTACTTTTTTGTTTGTCAAAGGTATTTGATCTGGTACACCTAATCATTATTTATTGTTCTGCCTATATATTTTTTAAAAAACAATATGAGTTTCCAAGGTGTATTTGGAATAATCTGTTAATTGATGGGACCGATTAAAATTTTAAATAAAGTGTGTCGTCTCAAATTCGTCCCGTATACATTCATAATTTTGACCTCCCACTTAACAAGAAGAATTATCAATTGAGTTAAATGTTAGGGTGATCAAAATCAGTATTCTTATTTTTTTGATAAATAAAATCAATATTATTACTATTAAAATAAGAGAATATAATACTAAAGTTCAAACTTCAATATCAATTCACGTTTAACATGAATTTTGATAAATGTTGAATTATGCATTATTGTTACCCTTTTAGTTGACATTATTACATATGTATTAATTGTGAAAGTTTAAAAGTATTTGATCAATTAAAAATGAGTTCTGATGGACAGATCATTTAAACCATTTTAATGGCCTTGGCTAGAGAGTTCTTTGAAAATAGTATATAGTCTCAATTAGAGATAAACGTATGAAAGGATGGATCGGCAGGGACATCTGTCCAAGCTGATTTTGATATTTTTGATATTATATACTTATATATTATGTAAAACTTTAAATATGCTCATTTATATATTTTATAAAAATTTAAATACGTCTCCACTAAAATTTTAAAAAATAAATAAATTATGTATGACTTCAATATAATTTTGAAAAATTACTTTATAAGAATATGCTCCAGTAAAAGTATAATTTTTTTATAAAAATATGTTGTATTACTTTTGTGAATAAATAAATAAATATAAATATTATCTTGGCCACCTCCAACAAATAATTTTTTCGGGTGAGTCACTTGTCTCAGATAAATATAAATTATTAAAAAATTAATTTTTTTTATAAATAATAAACATAAAATCATATTTGCTACAAAATTTTGTTTATGTTAATGGTGATGGCCAATATCGTCTTGATATGAAGACGATGGTTGGTGGTGATGGAAGAGATGGTCGGTAATGGTGATGTGGTGGGGGTGATTAACGGTTGTGGTGAAAGATTGTGATGGATAAAATAAAAATTTATAATACTTCATAAACATAATTCAAATATATTAAACATCACTTTGATGTTTATATATTTTAAAAATGTTTGTATGTTTTATAAATAAAATATAAAACATGTTTGGTGCGGTGTTGGTTTTTGGTTTTGGTTTTGGTTTTGGTTGGGTTTGGTGTGGTTTTATTCTGAACTAAAATCATGTTTGGTGCAGATGGTTTTAGTGTGAGAAAAATTAAAGCTGAAAAACCAAACCATGTTTGGTAGAGTTGGTATGAGCTAAAATTTTGAAACCAAACCATATTTGGTAACTTGTAATAGTTTGACATTTTATTTATTTATAATAATATTTTGTAAATATATATGTTTTAAAAAATAAAATATATAAATAAATTACTTTTATACTCATTCTTATTTTATTAAATTTTAATAGTAAATCCCAATTACACCCCTCAAATTATCCCATATCCCACTTACACTCCCTCAAATATTTCGAAATATATATATATAATTCAAAAAATATATAAATTTCGAATATATATATATATATATATATATATTTCAAAAAATATATAGTATTAAATTTTGAAAAAACATATATAATTCAAAAAATAATATATAAAATTTAAAATATATATGAAATTCAAAAATATATAAATTTGAATATATATATAATTCAAACAAATATATAAAATTTGAAAAAAATATAAATTTTGAAAATATATATATTTTCAAATATATATAAAATTCGAAAAAATATGTAAATTTCAAATATATATAATTCAAAAACAATATATTAAAATTTGAAAATATATATAATTCAAAAATATATATAAAATTCAAAAAATATATAAAATTCAAAAAAATATAAATTTTAAATATGTATATATATATAATTCGAAATGTATATATAAAATTAGAAAAAATATATGAAATCCGAAAAAATATATATATTTTGAAATATTTATAACATTTGTTTTGAAAAAATATAAATTTCAAATATATATATATAATTCGAAAAAAATATAAAAAATTCAAAAAATTTATATTGTTTATATATTGTTTTCAAATTTTATATATTTTTTTCAAAATTTATATATATACTTTCTAATTTTGTATTTTTTTCGAATTTTATATATTGTTTTGGAATTTTATGTATTTGTTTCGAAAGTTATATATATATTTTCTAATTTTATATATTATTTTCAAAATTTAAACATTGTTTTAGAAATTTATATTATTTTTTGAATTTTATAAAAAAAAATCGAATTTAAACATGGCTCCAAAAAATTTTGTTTCTTCAAAATGATACACCAATGATTGGTTTGGGCTTTAAAATGGTACACCAAGATGGTTTTGGTTTGAACAAATAGTAACCATACCATGTATTGAGATAGTGTGAAAAATGTCCATTTGGTACACCATCGAGCAATATTTTGGAACAAAAACCAACCAACTAAACATAAATTGGGTTACATTTTTCATCCCAAAACCATAAATTTGGACCCAAATCCATGTATCAAACAGACACTTTAGTAAACCTATTTTTTTCATATAAACATACATAAGTTTAACAGCTCTAAATTTAATTACACAAAGCTCCCCAAAGCTATGACATAATTTTACGCAATTCTCTTAACGTTTTTAATAATATCAGAAACCTCCCTTAATTGCACATCCGTTGTAACATTTAACCCCTTCTTATTTTTGCATTCAAAATTACTATAATATCCCAACTTTTTTTTACCAAATTATCCTCATATGTATTATATAGAAACTCATTCGAGTGGTTGTTTATACTTACTCTCTCTCTAAAAATCACCCATTCTCTCTCTACAACAAATGATTTGGGAAAGATGAATGACGCATATGAAATGACAGTTACTGATACACATAATTTGCGGCAATCTATTTGAGGACAAGGTATTAAATTCACCATCTTCTAAAAAAATCTCTAAATATCTCTAAAGATAGGAGGGTATATACGACATTTTATTATTATTTCTTGCCGGACCAATATACCAAAGGAGATTTATGATATTATTGAAATGTTAAAGAGATCACATGCAATTATGCTTTAGTTCGGGAGAGATTTGTGTAAATATCACTTTAATTTTTAAGTTTTACCGTCTTTATCCAATGTCTATCCGCCACGTAGGAGTCGATTCGGGACAAACCCGTGTCGTAATCGACTGATTTGCCCATGCCTATTTGGGATGCTGGTAATCAGAACAAACAAAACAACCTAACGTAATTGCCTCCCTATTTCGGCCAAACGCGCCTTCCGTTTCACATTACGACGACGTTTCTGTCCTCCTTCCTTCAGTTCTCATATACATACATATCTATAATAATATACATAAATATATATACACTCACATGAACAAAACATAGGTATATTTTGTAGTCACCTCACCTGTGATTCTTGATTCTTCAGGATCACGGTTTTGCTTTCATCTATACATATACATTTACATATATACTCTCATGTATATATGTATTTGTATGCAACCTCAGGAAACATGATTCTGGAGTTTCTTCGAAACGACTCTGCCCTTTGGAATCTCTGCATCTGAATATCTTTCCGAATTGTTTCTCAGGTAAAGCACCACTCTCTCTTTATACACACACACACACACACACACATATACGTATCTTCTTTAGAAATTCTCTCACAAATTACTCGAATTATATGGGGTTTCTGAACAAATTTTCGCTTGTGTCTGTGAATCGGATGGATAGGGTAGCATTGCGATCCCAAATTATGGCCAGTGGTTCCCTACACAAATTATTTACAAAGAGGTGGGTTTCTTGATGCTTAAACTTAGGTTTGTAACAATTTTCAATTCTATTCTCAATTTTGTGTGTGTGTGTGTGTGTTTTTCTTTTTTCTTGAATTTTTTTTGAAGAAATTGAAGCACATTGGATTCTTTATTAGTCAATGATGAAACAGGCAATCTAGTTATTGTTATGCTTTGCGCTACTCTGCCCACTCTATATTTTGGATATACTGATTTTTTTAAAAAATCTGATATATAGTAGTTGTTGTATCAACCTGTTTGACAAAAATTTTAGTTAAGGTTTTTGGTTGAAATTCTTTGTCTCTGTTTCACTTTTTAATTTTCTATTCTAATGCTTTGACAGTTGAATTATTGTGGGGCACTAATTTTTTCAATAACTGAAGTTTACTTTACCTGTTCAAGAGGATAAAAATTGGATCACACCGGATATAGATTGCATTGTCGGTCTTATATATCATCATCTCCTACTCTTCCTATTATATTCTAGTATATAAGATTCTTATTCACTTGAATTTGTGCATCTACAGACATAATTCATTTGCATTGATAACAATTTATAGTTATAAATCCGTCTCGACTCTCTCTCTCTCTCTCTATATATATATATATATGCTAGAACTATGTAACGCGGGTGCTTCCGTGCATTAGGAGTAATAGGCTGATACATTAAGCCTTTGAAAGTACGTTTTGTTATGGATTACTAGTTCTCTGTGCTGCAAAATCTCTATACCTTTAGAATGGTACCAAAATATTACTAGCACAAACTTAATGATGGCTTTTATATATGTGCAGTGGAATAGCAACGGCTGAATCTGATTCTGGATCTGCGAACAATTTAAAGGATTTCTACGTCCCTGATTACATATTAGTACCTGAGTCAGAAGTTGAAGAAGCCTCTGACATACCCTCTTGTCCTGTGATAGTATTCATTAATTCCAGAAGTGGAAGCCAATTGGGAGGAGAGCTTCTTGTAACTTATCGTTCTCTTCTTAATAAAAATCAGGTAGTTATTTTTATTTTTTTATTTTTGTTGCCTAATATCTAGATACAGACTATGAAGCATGGATGCAGATCCATGACTCTGCAAATATTAGAGGAGCATACAGGCATGACTAGACATGGCAACAGATTTTTATATATAAATGAAAATAATTTTTTTTATTAGATATGTCAAGTTTCACAATGGCAGCTAAGTAATCTTATTCTGATCGTAATACTTAATTACCTTTGTGACTATTTCACTCAAAAGCAAACACGACAAAAGCCCGGAAATTGATTGAGGAATACACTTGTGTGTGCTTGGACATATATGTAATCATTATAGCTCCTGCTCTCTTCCTTTCTATCCCCTTTCCCACTTCTTTGATAAATTGTTCAGGTGGCTTTCTAGTTTTTTCTAAATATTTAAGAGTTCACAATCAGTTTACTATATTTTTTCTTTCTTAACCATTATGCAATATTTTCCTATATTAAGGAAAGTATTCTCCAAACTTTAATGTTTGTCATTCTTTAGTGTCCATTCGTCTGCGCAATGTACCAAATTGTGATATTTATTTTAGATTATGGACATGGACCATAAGCTTATGAGCATGTTCCATGAGAGCAAGGATTGTCTGTGCCTATAAGTCCAGTAAGCAAGGATCCTTTCCAAAGCATTGCCATGCTTTTAGAAATTAGACTTACAGATCTTTTATATGGATTCAGTTACTTCTCACTGAGTTTGACATTTGAATGACTGATCCCTCAGGTTTTTGATTTGGGGGAAAAGGCTCCTGACAAGGTGCTAAACCAGCTTTATTACAATTTGGAAAACCACAAGCAGAGAGGGGATAGTCTGGCCCTGGAAATCGAGAAACGACTCAGAATAATTGTGAGTTCATTCTTATAATTTAGCGTTTTTCGGAGTTTCTCCTTTCTTATAAGTCTAACATATACTTAAACCACTAGGTTGCAGGTGGGGATGGTACAGCTGGCTGGCTCCTTGGAGTAGTTTCCGATCTCAAACTACCTCGGCTGCCTCCAATTGCTACAGTACCATTGGGAACTGGAAATAATCTAGCATTTTCATTTGGTTGGGTAAGATGCAATGTTTTATAGTTTTTCATCACACTTTTATCTAGCAGCTAGGAAGCATTGAGATGATCAAGATACTGACTTCTTTCTATAAATGATGCTTTGTTGTTCTTTTTTCTTTTGTGTATTATTGTTAATTTGTTGTCATTCTTTTGTTATTTTAATTTTTATACTGCCCCTAACCATGCAGCTTGCAATCTATCCGCACATGTATCTATAGATATCGTCCATTGCCAGCGCCACTCACTTTTTTTTCCATAATTTTGTGTTACTTTCAGTACTATATATCCATTTGTAGGTCTTCAGTAGACTGTAACTCAGGCCCTTGATGTTGAGGTCAACTTAGATTCTAGCTTCATGCATGAAAGTATATTTTCTAAAAGTTAGTTCATTATATATTCGTAGACTAAAAGTACGTATTGGTGACACCTAGCATGAGAAATAATATCTTTTGTCGTAGGTACGGAACTAGAACAGGGACTATGGTTTATAGATTATATTTTAACTAATTTGCAGGGTAAGAGAAATCCTGGTACAGATCGTCAATCTGTAGCTGCATTCTTGGATCAAGTGAAGAATGGAAAAGAAATGAAAATTGACAGGTCAAACACTTATTCTGTTTTACTGATTTCGGATAGTGTCATAATAAGATGCAGATATACCCATTGACTTATGCAATTAATTATATCATAATCACAGTTTTTTTTTGGGTTCCGGTTGAGAATTATATTTTGGCCTTAACTAACTGTAGAAGTGCGTGCACTTATGGTACATGATTTTTATTAGTGAATCTTTTCATTTACATATATCTCATCTTATCCTATATGCTCTCTTTTTTATTGCCTCCCAATTTATGTTCCCAGTAGATGAGAGTATTTTTACGGTTTATTTGAAAACACTTTAGTAGTTCCTGTTTCAGTTATGTGCTTCGACATCATTCAAAAGCTTAGAACGTGAGTATAAGTAATACTTTATGGAAATACTAAAAATTTACATTTGACCTCTTTATGACTCTATTTCAGTTCTGGAATTTTCATCTCTTGCAGTTCTACATACCTTTCTTTGGCTCAGCCATAATTGAACTGTATGTATTTTATTTTTTCCCGAAATTTGATACCATGTTATTCATTATGTTCAGCTGGCATATTGTTATGCGAATGAGAGTTCCCAAAGAAGGTTCATGTGATCCTATTGCGCCTCTTGAACTACCCCATTCTTTGCATGCATTTCACCGTGTGACAGACAACAGGGTACATCTTCTTTCTCTCCTTATTATACCTCTATAAATGTGAATGTCTATGCATGTCCTTTCTTTCTTGAAGCTTATCTTTCCTGCCAGGATTTTAAGAAGAAGCATTATGTACATCTGTAGTGTGTGCCATTTGGGAAATACCTTCTTCCGTTCCCTCCTCTCAAGTCATTATTAGAAAGTGAAGATCCAATGCTCATATAATTCTAACAAATGTATATTAACGTTCATTTAGACCAAAACTTGACCTTTCAAATCCCTTATCTGGGGATTGTCTCTACCTTCAAACAAAATGCCCTTGAAGCCTCACTGCGTAAGATGGTAACATCCAATCTGAATGCCTTATTGCCTGTTCTTCCTCTAAGTTTGTTTGCCAATTGATGCTAACAAATTAAAGTACATGAAGAATAAAAGTCTTTGTTGAAGGATTAATTAATTAAGTTACATCCTCTCTAACAGCTTAAACTTTTAGAATAGTTGGTTGTTAACTTGGACAAAAAAGAAGGCCACATGTGAGGGGGCGTGTTAAATGATTAAATAATTAAGTTACACCCCCCTCTAATAGCTTAAGCTTTTAGAGTAGTTGGTTATTAACAGTCTTATATGTAGATAACTTCTATTATTTTTCTTTTACTTGATTCCTTTTAACCAATTTTCCTTTAAATGAATGTGACTTCATGCAAATTACTTTTGGCTGTTCCCAGGAGGGTTGCCACACATTTCGTGGAGGATTTTGGAACTACTTCAGCATGGGTAAGAGATGTGTTTTATGGAGTATTTTCCCTTTTTTTTTTAGTGGGAACTATCTTATTTAATTATTACTTTTTATGTATTTTTCTAAAGGAATAGGACCTGAACTACTGTTGGAACTTGTTCAGCGTTAGGGTTTGGTATTTAGTTATTTATTTATTGGCCCTTTTTTTAGCACAGAGTGCACATTCTTCTAGGAGACATTGTGGGTGTGTGAGTGTGGATTTTTACCTTTCAAAAAAAAGAAAGTACCATATATGGGTTATAACATGGATTAGGATTCACATTGGTCTTTAAGCAGTCGCAGTGATGAATTCTCATATTTAACTGAAGCTGATAAGAGAATGAGAGACATCACCATATCTCAGGGTATGAATTTGTGGGGTGGTTGAACATATACAATAAATAATAAATGGAAGCATAGACTTAAAAATAAATCGACTCTAACTAATTTATTCACATTGAAGTAGCCTATTTTTCTAGAAGATAATAAGGAGCATGACGTCCCTTTTCAATTTCTATCTTTTAATATATTTGCGTCATAAAAGAGTATATTGAGAATTTTTCTTTAGTTATTTAAGTGTTTTTTTTTTTGGCAGGAATGGATGCCCAAGTATCATATGCATTTCATGCCGAGAGGAAGTTGCATCCTGAAAAATTTAAAAATCAGTTAGTTAATCAGGTATTGTTTCATTATCTGCTGTTTGGAGGTACAGAATTTCACACCATAACATGGACTTCAGAAATGTGCTTTCTAATTTAACAATGACCCCACAAATTATTCTAGATCTACTTCTAACAAGGTTATTAACTCCTATAGAAGACTTGAAACAGATAGTTCTGTAGACATTTTAGATGCATCTATTGATGTGACTAGAGAAAATGGCCTTGGGATGCACTAATCAGTACGTTCGGGTACGGAAAATAATCCAGTCTAGTTACCATCTCACTGGAAATGGTCCAGTGAAATGAGATTTGTGTAAGCTAATGAATCAAGTTTGTACATTGTTAATCACTTTTTGTGTAGCATAAAAGGAAACTGTTGTGTTGCCAGCAGTCATATGATTGTGAAAGGTCGGTGGACTAGTGTTAGGGTTCGCACACCCTATGTACGAAGCCGTGCACACCTGCAAATTAGAAAACGCACACAAACACACCAAACAATCGACACAAGAATATATACGTGGTTCAGCCAAATAAGCCTACGTCCACGGAGAGCACCGTTTCACTAAAAATCACTGAGAGGATTACAAGGGGGTGATTCGCAGATCACACACGCACACACACTGTGTATACTCACGCCTGTATCATCGGAATAATATAAACGTATATTATTCCTAACTCTCTTTCTCTATTTCTGTGTACTCTTTGCGCACCGCATGTGCTTTACTCGCACTAGGTGTTTCACTCACATCGGTACCAGCCCTCTGGCGCCGGCCTAATCTGGCTCTCTGGCGCCGACCTATTCTGACTCTCTGCGTGGTACACCGAATACAATAGGCTACACCTATATTTATAGGAGAGGCTAGAGTAGAGGACAAGTCAATCAATCCAATTAGGAATTGATCTCCTACCATAACTGTGATTGCTTGATGGCTAAGTTATATTCCCCCTTAACAAAGGAGTCACCAAATATAACAAGATCCTAGTCAAATAGAGATAGCTTGGTGGCTAAGTTTAACTTTCCCTGCAAGAAAAGGAGTCACCATATCTAACAATCTCCCACTTGACGACTTTCCATCCAATCAATCAACTCCATCAATGATCAGTGCATTACGATACTCTCATTCCTGTCTTCAAGCCTGAAGACCCACTTTAGTCATCATGACTATGCTGATAGCTCCCACTGCATGAGCAATATCTGGTCTGGTGCAGACAATGTGACCTCTGTTGTGTCTGACCTCTCCGTCTTGCGATCGCTATCGCGTCTGACCTTTTTGCCTTGCAACCTTTGTCGTTCCTAACCTTAAGAAATCCTTCTCGGGGTTCGTGTGAACGGGTCTCTGCTCTGATTGGGCTGATTCTTGTGCCAAAACGTCGGGCTTCGAATTCTCTTTCCGTAGATATATTATAAGCCTCGTTCCGATAAACGATGCTCCGGAAAATCACGCCGAATCGAAATTGCTGCTCGACGGAGCCAAAAACTGGCCGGAACTTCAGGCGGCGCGTGGGGGCGCGTGCGGCACTTTCCGGCGACATGCTTGACACTGCTGGCTTCGTCTCGTCGAGCCAAAACTCCTGGTGTGTTCGGTTTCTGATTTAGCGCACTCGAAAAAATCAGATTTGGACCAGATCGTCGGGTTTCATGATTTGCTCCAACCTGGGGCTATGATACCACTTGTTAGGGTTCGCACACCCTATGTACGAAGCCTTGCACACCTGCAAATCAGAAAACGCACACAAACACACCAAACAATCGACACAAGAATATATACGTGGTTCAGCCAAATAAACCTACGTCCACGGAGAGCACCATTTTACTAAAAATCACTGAGAGGATTACAAGGGGGTGATTTGCAGATCACACACGTACACACACTGTGTATACTCACGTCTGTATCACCGGAATAATATAAACGTATATTATTCCTAACTCTCTCTCTCTATTTCTGTGTACTTTCTGCGCACCGCATATGCTTTACTCGCACTATGTGTTTCACTCACACCGGTATCAGCCCTCTGGCGCCGGCCTAATTTGGCTTTCTGGCGCTGGCCTATTCTGGCTCTCTGCCTGGTACACCGAATACAATAGGCTACACCTATATTTATAGGAGAGGCTAGAATAGAGGACAAGTCAATCAATCCAATTAGGAATTGATCTCCTACCATAACTGTGATTGCTTGATGGCTAAGTTATATTCCCCCTTAACAAAGGAGTCACCAAATATAACAAGATCCTAGTCAAATAGAGATAGCTTGGTGGCTAAGTTTAACTTTCCCTACAAGGAAAGGAGTCACCATATCTAACAACTAGGTGGACCAACAGAATCCTGCCATTTGGCACTGGAATGATTCCAGTGATATGGTAACCGGACTGAATTCCATTAAACCTTCAAGGTCTAGACATATACGAGCAGTGTACTTGATTTGGTCCCCTACTGTTACATCAAGTGACCCTCCTTCTGCCTGCAACAGTTAAACTTCTGATTTTTAATTACCCTACCCTGTTTGAATAGGCGTAAAAGCATCACATATTGGTGTTTTGACCTTTAGATTTGACTTCGCATATTCCCCCAATTAGGTGGAGGCAGAAGGCAGTATCTATGCTGCTATTCTCCCAAATGGAAGTGATATAATAGCTTCGGATCTCATTTCATAATCTGTATTACCTGTTTTGATCAGTGGCAACGTGTTCTCAAAAACTGAAAATCATGATATTTATCTGAATTTGTTATACTGAGTTGCTGCTATTGACCCTATTTTTATTATGCTTTACCGTCGCCCTTTTTTTTTCTTTTTTTTCTTTTTGCCGAACAGTTAGTCTGGTCTTGAACTTGTGCAGAATTTTAACATACAGTATAATTTTAAGGATTTAATGATGGTATCAATCTCACGAAATATGAATCTTTACCTTGGGTGGATATAATATGTTTTCTTGGGTACTTAGTCAATGTCACTCTATAAATCTGTTTATTAACACATGAAACTCCCGTTTTGATCTTTGATTTTGCTGGTTGTAACTTTCCATTAAGCTGTATCAAAATATTTTTGAATATCAGCTATTTATGCTAATATTTCTTTCTTGGTTGAATCAGAGTACTTATGCAAAACTTGGGTGTATAAAAGGATGGTTTTTTGCTTCTCTTTGTCATCCATCTTCACGGTAAGTATACTGGTGGGGGTTTTAATTATATGCCATTTTAGCATGTATTTGCTCTCATTGGCAGCTAAGGTGGTGGGAAAAACCTTCAGCTGCATTGACCTTACTTGGTGCAGCAGTAAATACTCAGGCTGACAAGTGTGTGCACACATATTCAAGATTAAGAGTGGCCACTTTATGCACGGCCACTTTATGCACATCCCACATAGGCAAATCCAACACCGTTTGCATTAACCAATTCTTGATAGGCAGCAAAGCGTTATCATTTGATTGGACAATCGGGGGGCTAGAGTTCCCTATTGTATTGATAATAAATGTTAGGTTTGTTGGACTCCTGTTTTCTGTGCCATTCTCTCTTTTGCTTTATCTAGTTACGTTTTAGTACTCCATGTAATTTCGAACTGACTTTGTAAGAAGTTAAGAACATGGGTGCTGGTCACTTATGAACTTGCTAAAAATCTCATGTTTTCTTGATTCACGGTTTGGTGGGACTTGGAATCTATCATGTTGCTTAATAAATAATTAGCTATTTAGGACTTTGCCTTTGTTGAAGGTTCCTATGAAGTTCTCTTGTTGAATGACAGTAGTATATTAGAACCAAAATTATAGTTTTGTGTCGTTACATATATGCCTTGATTAATGAACAGATAGTTGCCTGCATTGTAAGTTTTTTGGTCGATAGTTTTCAAAGTTTTTGTTTAAAATCTGATGGACGGTAATCTACTGTATTGCCTCAAAACTTGGTTTGACGGGACCTTTAAGTATGTTGCCCAGATTTTTAGCTGTCTCTCTGGAGATTACCATATTTTTCCAATACATATTGTTTATTTCCTATATGGTAACTTAGGAACTTAAATAACCTGGTTGACTCAATTGATAATTGTCGTGGTGCCTTGTTAGTTATGTTTCTATGCCATAGTGAAAAGATGAAACAAGAGTAAAGAAGACAGCTACCATGCTTTCATAGACATGAAGCGAATCGGACGATAGAAAAATAGGAATAATCTGTAGTAATTACGCAAATATTGATGTTAGTTTACTCAATTTATGCAAGCAATCAGAATCAAGGTCCTGTCAGTGGAGTTGCTAGTTCCTGCTTGTTGTTCAACTTGAAAACTTTGTGCAGCCATGTATTCAAGTTATTAATTATAAAACAGCTTACATCAATCAATTTTAAATTGCATCATCATGTCCTAATAAGTAATTTATGTGCATGAACAAGTCTCCAAGTCCTGTGATTTCATTCTGCTCATCTTGTCTATGCAAATTAGAAAAGGTTTTTTTTTTACCTCGTTACCATGGAAGTAACTTTCAGATGTTTCATAGCATGTTTGAGTAGAAACGCTAATAATAGTGATTGTCCTGCCCATGTGGGATTTTGGGAGGATAGGAGGATAGGTTGGGTAAGAATTTAATCCCTTGGGATTATTTGAAGGATTAGTCCTCTTCATATTGTATTGCTCATGAGTTCATGGTGTAAATAGTTTCTTCATTTTCTGGTAAAATAGTTCAGTAGCTCATGTTAATGTTTTAATGTGAATGGATTGGTCTCACACAGGAATATAGCACAGCTGGCAAAGGTTAAGATCATGAAAAGACCGGGTATGTGGGAAGACCTCCAAATACCTCACAGGTGTTGTCAATGGCTCTATCTCCCTTTTATTTTGTCGACATGTTTCCTTTGCACCGTTAATAGTATGGAACTTTTTTCGTGTTTGACAAATGGTTTGATGGTACTCTGTTCCTCGGTTATATTTAGTCAAGACGCTGATGTGTAAACTAACATTTCCCTCGGAAAGTTCAGCTAAAAATCAAGATACTCCTTCAGGGAAATAATACTTGATTATGTGTGGAAATCTTATGGGCTTAAGTAGTATTGGAGTGTAATTGATGGTATTCCATGCCTTTCAAATGATGTAGGTATTTGTCTACTAATGCTAGGTCAGGCCTGTAATATGCTATATTCATAAATGGATAGATCATAAAATACCCAATTAATTTATTTAGGATCATGATATTATAAGTCAAGTCATTATTTGGGACACATGAGTTCATTGTTTAGGTCCTCCCGAACAATGATTTTGTGTCTTCCACGCTCCTTCAAGACTTTGTAGAATATAAGTTCTTTCTGACTAATAACGAACCGCAGGAAATTAAGAAAAGAAGGGAAAAATCCTACACAAAAATGCACTATAAACTGTCTTTATAGATTACAAGAAGAGGTGTTTAAGGAAACTAAAAAAGTCGGCCTCTGCCAGTCTGCTGTCTTCCAATACCGTGGCCTCAGCAATAGGGATGTCTTTGTGTTCTGTGGCTAGTAAAATTACATGATTAAGTCTCACTTTTTGAAGGTAGGAGAATATACATTTTTTGTTCTTTATTTTATTTTTTTCCACGAGTATGTTGTTGTTCTTTATCCATTATATTCTTCTGTTTTCATTTGATTCATCTAATTCTTTCAATTAACAATATATACGTGTGACTGAAACTTCGTCTTTGGTTTGCAGTATCAGGTCTATCATTTGCCTCAACTTGCCTAGTTTTTCTGGTGGATTTAATCCTTGGGGAACACCAAATAGGAAGAAACAGATATATGTTAGTCCAGATTTGTGCATTCCACATGTGCTCTTGTGATTTGAACCAAGTATAAGGGCTGTTTAATCTCTATTGCTAAAACATATTAACCAAAACTTTCTCGTTTTTTCCTTTTTTTTTTTTAAAAAAAAAATTACAGAGGGTCTTCACTCCTCCATATGTTGATGATGGCCTTCTTGAGATCGTAGGTTTTAGAGATGCCTGGCATGGGCTTATTTTGCTTGCTCCACATGGCCATGGTACTCGTCTTGCACAGGTAATTTGATAATTTGCTTAGAGAACTCAAGATAGAGGGATCATGGTTCTAAATTTTGTTGGTATTCTTCTGATTCCAACTAACTAAAATTGCAGTGACCTCTTGGGCACACTGTATAGGTGTTTTCTGATAAGAAGTTATACACTATTGTGCATGCTGAACTGAAACTATATCTCGTTGTCTATGCATTAATTACTAAATTATTGATGTGAGGATTGGAACCTTTATCTGGAAGTTATAGGAAAATTTCCCCTGCATATAGAGGTTGCACTGATTCTCATCATGAATTAATTACTTGATGATGCAGCACTGTCCACGATTTGAGAATTTTGGTATCTCATCACTTTGTTTAATAAAAATATAAGGCAGAAGATCAATTCATTAACAGAAGACCAATCATAAGAAGAAAAATTACTCTGCACACTCGAAAGGTCTCGTGGTAGCATCTATCTAGGTTTCTGTCCTCAAATTTGGGTACTATATATTAGTTGTTAAGGGAAATGCATTTAACTTAAGGTGGGAAATAAGTAGTGTCTAAATTTAGAGTTACACACTTTTTTAGAAGCCTTATTACCTCTACTTCATGATTTGCCGTAACGGTATCGGTGTAACGGACTCGGGTCAGTATCGGGGTTACGTAACGGGACTCGGTTATCGCAATCGTGAATTTTTTAAAATCTTGCACATCTTACCCAAAATGTTCTAATTGAATATTTTTGGCAACATGAATGAATAAAAATAATTTTTTGGTAGATTTAAGTGAATTTTATTTAATTTTTTAAAGAATTTTAATATAAAAAATGAGTTATTAATAAATCTAATGGTGTCGTCGTTATTTCAATATTTATGATATACTTGTTATGATATTATTAAATTAAATTTAAATTTAAATAAATAAAAAATTAAAATCACAAAAGATATAATTTATTTCCAATAATGTAAAATAATTTTAAAAAATATACATGGTTCACCACCAAAATAAATTTCGTGGTGAATCTTGTTGCTCTGGTTGGGGTTCATGAAAAGATTGCCATTTTTGAGCTGTATCTTCAGTGGACATTTTATTCATCATTAGTATACCATCTTCTCTTTATAATTGATAATGATGATTTTGACCCTGAGCATATCCCAATGATTTACTAGACTGATTTGTACAGATGTTATGCCTTTGTCCATAATATCCATAAGACATTTGAGGTTGAGGAGTCACAATGGGGTATTCCTCTACATAAAAAAATTCATATGGTTGTGGCGGATAATAGCTTTGATTTGTACCATACAAAAATTCATACTGTGAGCTTGGTGACTGCCCCAACGAAAATTCACCAATGCTACACATCATTGAAGAAGAACCATCACTTTGATGATCATTGTATCTTTGGTTCCTCCTACTTGATTCATTACCTTAACTCTTTTATCCAAGTTGGGTTCAAATAAAAAAAAAATTATTTTTCTTTACTTTTCAATAATTTAATAATGGAGTAACATTTATCATATCATATACATAACAAAAAGCTTTTTAACCCAAATTTTTGAAAAACTTCAATTGTGTTAACCATTACGGTATTTTCGGATTCGGTGAGAATCGGGGTTTCGGCCACCGTAATGGCCGGCCATTACGGGTGTGGGAATCGGATAACGGGGCCATAACGGTAATGGTAACCTGAAAATCCGTTACGTAACGGCCCGTAACTGGCCGTTACGGCGAACCATGCTCTACTTTGAGTCAGCTTCATGCTCATGAAGGTGTGGTCAAATGTTGCATATTGCCAGCACTAGTGAAATTCCGGCTTCAGGTTTGGTAGTATGAGGATATAGCTTGTATTAGGTGTATATGTAGAACTGTTTATCAGGTTGGTGATTCAAACCACTCCCCACCTTTCCGTTGGTCAACAACCAACAAATACCAGATTCACAAGAGATTAATTTTCGATCTCACCCTGACGGAAATTGTGGGGGTGGGAAGTTAAGTAGGAAATGGAGCTAGAAGAAAAATAACGAGACAATAGATGAAGGGAGCTGAAATAAAAAATAGATTGAAATGATGAGTCTATACAGACTAACGGATTGGTTACAATATAGGCAGCCAGATAAAAGGCAAACTCTAAAAAGATCAAAAATAATAAAGCACTGAAATTGCATTATAATATTGAAGTTAAACAAAAGATATGTAAACCCTAATGTAATCAACTCTGCAATGTTATCTTTGTCCCTTCTTGAAAAGCAAGATGTAACATGTGCTGCATATCTGTGCGAGTCATATCGTTATCTCCAGCACCTGTTCTGCTCGTGCTCGGCCATAATGGCAAGATTGATGGTTTATAACTGGGGTGAAAATAGGGGTGAGTGTTATCTACTGATGCATTAGGATGGGGTAGGGTTTTGTCTTTTAACCCTGCCATGGAAATTTACTTCAATGCATCTTGTATTTCGCAGGTCATATTGTGTTTTCAAGTGAATAGTTTGTGTTTTAACGACTCCTTGAACACTGAAAAACACATCATGGAGTTCAAACACAAGTGGATGTCGAAACTTTCATTCTGAAAATTAGTGTTTCTGCAACTTCTGATTAATTTGCATTTCTTATTCCAATTCAAGTTACGACGAGATTTCATTTTCAATATCCTTTTCTTCTGTATATAACAACTACTTTTCCCATGCCCATGTAAAAAAATCAAGATTATTTTGAATCGGTTAATCTCTGTCATATATTTTTTCTGGTAAAATTTTGATTTCGCGTTTGCATTTAGGCAAAGGGAATTCGTTTCGAGTTTCACAAAGGTGCTGCTGACCACACGTTCATGAGGATTGATGGGGAGCCATGGAAACAACCTCTTCCTGAAGATGATGACACTGTCGTCGTTGAAATTTCTCACTTCGGACAAGTGAAGATGCTTACCACCGAAAATTGCATTTCAAAAAGTATCCTGGACCCTTCTTCCGACATGGAAGAGGGCGACAATGACCTTAGCGAAGAAGAAGTTGCAGAAATTTGTGACGAGAGGAGAAAGTTTGGGGCTGCTGACACTTTCCGGTTAGACAATGGTATCGATATCCCATAGCTCGTCAATGACCTTAGCGAAGAAGAAGTTGCAGAAATTTGTGACGAGAGGAGAAAGTTTGGGGCTGCTGACACTTTCCGGTTAGACAATGGTATCGATATCCCATAGCTCGTCTTAGTTACCTATCCCAGATTTTGCTTCGTGGATTGAGTAGTCTCTCGACCTCAGATTAATCCTAGCGACTCTCAATATTCTTAGTCTCAGCAGTTTTGACATAGCAGTCTGCAGCATTTAGTTCGATCACAATTTCCATTCACAAAGATAATCTCAGCTACTTACTTTTCCCACATAAGTATCCTTTGTTCATATACCATCATAGCACATCTTAGTTGACTCTGGTAGTTCTGATTTAAGTTTAGTTTTCCCGCGGGATTCAAATGTTGTTGTGATGGTACATATATGTTTCTGTGTATGTATATATATTGGCTAACATCTTTATCAATGTCAATGTCCCTTTTAATTTCTGCGGTCATATTTGAAGAGGCTCATGCCATAGATTAGGTGTTCTTAAGTAACACAAATTAGCAAATAAGGTCACTTAAAGACTGCTCATTTTAATTTTGTTTTAATTTATTATTGTCATCAGTATTAATAATTATTAGGATATATGACAATTGCCTTCAAATACCTCATTTGAAGTTTTTGAGTATCTCAGATAAATCTTGTTTCACAATTCCACTTATCTCTCCTGTCATAGCAACTACTGTGGTTGTTAATTTACTATTTTGCTCACGAATGGTACGAGATTAAAATTCAGTTCAGGCCGTAGAAGGTGAAAGTGAATTTCTATTTATTTATTTGCCAAAAATCATCATATTTGGATGGTCTCAGTTGTGCCCTAACAACAGGAGGGGGAGATATGGGGATTATAAAATTAAGAGAGGGTTTTGATAAAATGGTAACAAATCTTAGGAAAAGTAAATATAATTTATACATATTGTTGTTATTAATTGCTGGTGTCTCCATCTTAAAGCACCCCTATAAATCAACTTCAAATTAAATGAATTAGTCAAGTAATTATTAATTTGTAACAATTATGTGAACATATATAAGATGAATGTATACTTGAAAGCTTCTCGCAAAACTTATATATCATTTTATCATTTCGGCATTAAATTTTTTAATACCCTTAATTTAGTGCCATTATATTCTTGTTATACCTTTTAATGTATAATCAAATTAATATCCATAGGTGAAATTGGACGAATAATCAAATTAAATTCTTGTTTTTTCAGTTTTCACTATCATTTACAAGATAACAAAATTTTGCTTGAGACCTTACACGAGATAGTATAATAATTTGTTAAAATATAAAGTACTGTTGGTTTAATTATGATAAAATGAGCTGATCGATGCCACTCAACGTCACAATTCCCGCGCTGTTTCCAAGATCCAAATACACACACGGAAAGTTTGATGGTTTATATAAACCGTGGGACCAACACACAGAAAATGACTCAAAAGTAAATGGTTTTATTAACTTAACATAAACAAAACAATGGGTTTTTCCTAAACCATAGGTTAAACCGCCTCTGGTTTTGTCATCTCTACCAATACAATTATATACATATACATATATATATATATATATATATATATATGTGTGTGTGTGTGTAACAACCAATTCTTCATCAATTCATTCATCAACATGAGTGGCACAAGAAAGGCATGGGTAGTAGCAACTAGTATTGGAGCAGTAGAGGCATTGAAAGATCAGCTAGGGTTTTGCAGATGGAACTATCCTCTGAGGTGTGCCAAGACCAATCTCAGGTCTTATTACCAGGCTCGGAGGCTCTCTGCTTCTGTGATTTCTAGTTATGGAGAGAGAAAAGAGAAGATGAAGAAAACAGAGGAGAAGATGAGGAAAGTCATGGATTTGAACTGTTGGGGACCTAATACTATTAGATTTTAGTATCCCTATTCTCAAAGTCTATTAGAAAAGATTTTGGAAATGTATTGTATTCTCTTTTTATGTTCAAGTGAACGATTAACATAATTTTCAGAGATTTTGTGTCATGTATATTGCTAATTAAGTACATTTTTGTGTTGACTATACTTACTATCAATAATTTTTTTAATCCAAAATAAATATCTTGTTTTTTTTACTCAACAACATTGGTATTTAAAATTGAATCATCAATATTATAAAGAGCATTTTTTTTAAAAAAATAATTAAATGATTTAAACTCTGTTCATGTGTTTGTAATGTTGATGATTCAAACTTCAAATACCTATAATTGATTTTAATAATTATAACTCACAAACACATGAACAAAGTATGTTTTTAACGAGAAATCCAATTCTATCAGTTTTATGAATACATTAGTTTGAGTTTTGAAATTTGGTTTACAAAATTAAACAATACGAAGTTGGTCCTTTATGATAATGTGGTCCAATTCAAAATTTATGTATTCTAAATGTAGAATGATTGACCTGAAAAGTGAGTTTTGTGTGGGCCCATTTTGTTTTTATGAACCGTATGTTTGTTTAGTCTCTTTTTAGAGAAAAATAAAATCCTAATTCGCACGAAGAGAGAGTTTCCTAATTTGCAGAGAAAGAGAGGGTTTCTTAGAGCTGTATTTGTAAGTGAAAACTTTCATCAAGAATATAAGCACAACTTGTACCGAATTTTATAATTTTTTTTATTCTTTATGTGGGTTGCTTAATTTTTTATTCTAATTTCGTGTGATTTAGTACTTGTTACCGCGTATACTATCCTAAATGCACAGATCATGTAAATCAGAGGGTGGCACACCACCTGTTTCGTGTAAAACCACAGACCCAAAATCAAACGGCTTACAAATTATTTTCTTTATTTTATTCCCCATAACATAAGAAACCTCCAGAAAGCCGTTACAAATTATTGTCTGTATATATCATTCATCACCAAACAACCTTCTCTGCCAAATTGATCAACCACTCTATAAGTCCATACAACTACTCTCTGCATACTTCTTTATAACTTTATTTACTATTTCTCTACTCTCTGAATTTGCTCACTCTTCATTATATATCACACAAATACTTATTTAGAGAGAGAAAAAACAGAAAATGAGTAGTACTGGTAATAATGGCAGCAGGGTCTGTAAATTTGAGGGGGCATTCAAGGCCATGCACCACCACAATAAAAATGGTGTGTCAGATTCCGGCAAGCCCAATCATATGCCGGCGAAGACGATGGCCGGCGATGACAAGAGGAGGAGGGAGAAGGCTGAAATTCTCATGCACTTGATTTGTTGGGGACCCAATTAGTCAGTGTCCTGTTTTTTCTAACTTTATATATAGTCCATAATTATAGTGCTTGTAAAAAATTAAATTCACTTCATAATGTTATAAAATCTTATTATGATAGTAATATATATCAGCTATAAGTGTTTTGAAATGTTTTGGTTTGATTTTAGATGCTCTAAGTTCATCTATTAATTAGTGAAGTCTATTTAATTCAACTTTGAATGAAAATTCAGAAGCTTCACTTATGATGGTTGTTGCCTTGCCTTTGGAGTTAATAAACCGTGATGTTAATATGGTACCCTACATATAGGGGAATCAAAGGAGACCATATAATTGATTGGACCATACTTAGGTCCAGTCGCATGATGTGGTCCAATATAATTGAAGATGTGGTCCAATATAATTGAACACGTGATTAAAATATTTTTTAGAAGGAAGTTGGACATAATATCCAGAAATACACAAATCAATGTTGATTCCTTTTGAAAAAGATTTTGATCACGTGTCCAACTTGTATTGGATCACATCATAAGAATGACGAAGTTGGTCCTCATGGAGTAGGACTTATCGTCATGGATGAAAAGTTCTCAATAATATTAATTAACAGCAAAAGTAGTTCGAGACTAGAACATTTACTCTTATAATTGTGTTATAAATTTGATAAAAGTAGATAAGTAATTTAATTTTTAACCACAATAAGAATACGTGTATTCATACATAAATAAATATATATTTTAACATCTTCGTTGAATCTTCTGACTTAATATTACTCTAAAAACGTATAAAAACAACAAATAATTATCAAATAAGAATAATATATAAAAGATTAAAAATTGAAATAGAATAAACTAAAAATTAATTAATATATATGAAATACAAAAAATAGTACCATGATGATAGAATTATAATTTCTCTCCGGCCTTCTCCTGAACATGATTTGATGATTGAGAATCGTCCAAATCAACAGTTGAAAAATTATAATTAAAAATCTATCTTTGTTTCATATGATTGGATGATATGATCATATGACACTTTCAACCATCACCAGCAAAAAAAAATTATTTGATATTTTTTCCCGCTTCGTCCCATAACTATTCAAAATTTTATTCTTTAACTTTCATTTTCCTCCAAAAACCATCTATACACTCTAATGGCCTAGAGAGATGGAGCTCGACATAATAGATAGTCAACCAGAAAGTATTTTGCAATCCACAATCATAATATTTTTCATATTATAAGAAAATTGTTCTATAAGATTAACTATCCAACCATACCGTTAGTGTGGGTCCACCACAGCTCTCCTATGTCACTATATATATATATATATATATATATATATATATATAGTTGGGTGATGCTTACCAAAAATTGTATTGAGTTGGATGAACATATTTAATTTCTCAATCTCATATTAAATACTAGTATAAAATAAAAGCACTTTGATAATTGTTTTATTACTGAATGGCAGAAGTTAGACAAATCATTCAATAACCAATCAGAATAAGTCCACAATTGTATAAGATTGAATAAAATATCATATGACCCGTTCACACCTAATATATTAACCCCACCTATTTGGTGATATTATTTCACATTCCCAAGTGACCTGGATCGAATCACATTAATTACCTAATTAATTCCTACCTTCCAACTAAACCACACCAACAAACCTCGCCGATAAACGTAAATGCCCTGTATAAACACTCAAACCACACCTCTTACTTTCACATCTCACTCTTTTACACGTGCCAGTCCCCTGTGGCGCCTAAAATTAATATTTTTATTAAAATAAAATTAATTTATATACATTTTTTTTTTGAAAAAATAAAGAAATTTTATAAATAATGAATTATATAAAAACGGAATTTTGGTCAATCCATAAATGGAGACAAAAAGAGTTCGAATGACCTTTGTCCATATTATAATATCTTTAAGCCAAGAGTAAATAACACGAGAAAACGTTATTATTTAAGAACTCCAACAATAATAAAGTATTATGAATCGAAACTATAAATATTATTGATAGCAAAAAATTATTACATAAATTATAATGAAGTTTTGGACTACTATACATACTGCCAAAATATACAAAAATACCAAAATAAAGCTTTATAATTCTGCCAAATTGGACAAACATAGTTTAAGTTAGTTTTACGTTATAGTTTGGTATGAAAAAGAAACATCAATCACACAGGATTTTAGGAGAATCAATAAATTTGCATCATCATTCTTAATTTATAATGATGCTTTCAACGTCCTATAAGATTCTTTAAATTTGTATATTAGAAACTTCTTATTGTTAATTGGTCTATTGAATTCATAATTTTTAAGAAAATGTGACGGCAAATAATGAAATTAATTTAAAAAAAAACCAGTTTAATTGAAGAGGATGGTGTGAAACAAATTAAACTTAAAATAAATCCTAACTTTAAGTTATAAATTTAAATAAGGTTCCAATGTCATCCTCTTTATGATATTCATTAAAAAGAATTAAATATAAATATAAAATAAATGAAGGATAAGAGAACACCAAAGAATTTCCTCTTATAGACATTTAATTTTATTAATGTGATGTCAGGTACACCTATATAAATCTATATAAAGCAGCTGAATTGTATTGGTTGCATGAAGAATGTGTGTGTGAAAACTGAAAGTATTTTCTTTCCTGGTTTGTCATCACACACAAAAAGTGAAATTACCGTTAAATCCTCTTCTAGGCTCCCACAATCCGTTTCTAATCACTTTCCCTTTCTAACCACGTCCAAGAGGAAAGACGACCTCATTTCTCTGACCCCTCAGAGTCCACCCACCGGAGTTCGATCAAAGCCCTAATTTCACCCCAAGTGTGTCAGATTCCGGCGACTCCATGGCGATAGCGGACAGCCACAATTCTCAGTCTGACGGAAAGGTGTGGAGGCTGTGTCCGTTCTGGCAATCGAGAACCAGTTCGTCGTCTTCTTCTTCTACGCAGAACCTTCAGAGCCAGAACCAGGCTCACCATGACAGCGTCGGATCGAATTTTCGGTCTCCGAATAAGGTGTCTTCTGTGGCCCGATCGATCCTACCGGCTAGGCGAAGACTTCGTCTCGATCCCGCCAACAAACTCTACTTTCCCTGTGCGTATTTCTCCTTATCATATATTTTAATATATACATACATACATATATATATATATCTACTTCTATTTTGTTTTGGTTTGATATCTTGTCTATTGCGAATAAGTTGAGTTTATTGAAAGTACTAGTACTCAAACCTCTATAAACTAATACTCTTCTTAATTTTTTATTTTTTTTTGGGTAAGATTTTATTTTGTTGGTTCATTTGCTAAGACTACGCCCCCGAAAATGATTATTTTGCTCGGGTTGGATTTCATTTCCCCATTTGCTTGTTAATAGAACGCACTGAAACCGAAAGAAACTAAAATTTGGAGTCAAAGAGGTACAGAGGTCGATCAATATCATTCATGTTCTCGTTTTTAATTTATAGTTTTTTTTTCCCGTTCTATCTTATTAATTGGTATTGTTGTTTACAAGCACACAAATTGTGATAATTACATATAGATGTGTGTGTACTTCTGTTGTGTATATTGGTGGTTGATTGTTTGCATTTTTTGCTGTGTGTTTTGAAGATGAACCGGGTAAGCAGGTGAAGAGCGCTGTTAGGATGAAGAATACTAGCAAATCTCATGTTGCTTTCAAGGTATTGGATTTTATTCTGGTTAATCAAATTTTTTTATTAACTGTTCGTATGGAAATTTTAATCTCTATGTGACTTTTTTCACACCATTTCCCACCTTTTATCCCCAATTATCCCGATTCTGGTGATTTTTTTTTTATTAATTTTGTACATTTGATGTTATGTAACGCACAATCCACATATTAGGAAATAGATACTGGCGCTTTCCTTCAGTTAAACTCTAAGCTCCTTATTAGAGTAAGTCAGGCTCTTCAAACTAGATTCACTCGTTCTTGTCTCCCGCGATTAACCTATTCCAGAGCAGTCTGATGATTTTCTACCTCCTTAATAATCATAAAGCCTAGGCATTTTCCCAATCATTAGAATTTCCTAAAAGGTAGTTATCTCGGTAACAGAGAAATTTAACTAGAACCCCCCTTTTCCGGACCCATTTCACATCAATAACTCGATCCCTCCCCCCTATAGGTAGTTATAGACATTCCTTTGAAGCTAGAAAGCACGGACACTTCCCCGGAGGTCCCGTGTGTCCGGCCCCGATACGCCTGGACCCATGTCCGATACTTCGTAGGAGTATCCAATTTTTTAAATTAATTTTTTAATTTCGGACACGGCAAAAAAATAAAAATAAATTTAAAATAAATAATTTGCTAAAAATCTACCTTCCTTTCTTGTAATAGAACATGCATTTTATATTGCAAAACTATCGGTTGTAATGTCATTTGTTTCTCAACGATATAACTAATATTTTTGTGGTGAAATATCGTCTTTTAACCCTTTTTTTTAAAAGGAAGCTATTAACATAAGATTTATATATCTAAATTACTGAATGATTCAATGGTGAAATTTGATATTTAATGTGTGATGATATCATATCTTGTGTTTAATTTTTCTTAGTTTATTAATATTGTATATAATGTATTGAGATTTCTCATATTATAAAAAAATTGATAAAATTATTTGTATTTTTTATATAAATTTTTTATTTATTATTTAATTTTTGCTGTATATGTCCTGTTTGCTATACAACTGTTGTAATGTGAATCTAAGGGGTTGTTCATCATGCATCAGTTTCAAACAACTGCACCAAAGAGCTGTTATATGCGACCTCCTGGTGGTGTCCTTGCTCCTGGAGAGAGCATTATTGCAACTGGTAAAGATCTTGTACTTAAAGCCTATTTTTGTTTCTTAAAAGGGGATAAGACGATTGTATGTCAGTTAAGGTACTTGTCTTTAGATTTTGATTTATTATTTGTGTTGCAATTCCATTTTTCGGTTTGTATCTGTTTGCAGTGTTTAAGTTTGTGGAGCAACCGGAGAATAATGAGAAACAATTAGATCAGAAGAAAAAGGTTAAGTTTAAGATCATGAGTCTGAAGGTTAAAGCAGGAATTGACTATGTACCGGAGTTGGTGAGTTTTATGGACTATATGACTTTTAATTTTGATTTATGCATGTGGTATTTGGTTAAAATGATTGTAGAGATTGTGATAGTGTTGAGAGGTTATTTATTTACTCTGCTGGGAATGAACACAATATTGTTGTATTTGTGTTGAAAGCTTTGAGATATTATATTGCAATTTATTTAGTACTAGATATGATAGTGTGTAGTTTGATATCTAAAATACTAATTGAGATTTAGTTATCAGGTTTAATATAAGCATCATATGTTTGGGTATTAATGAAATAACTATATTTACCTAATGAAATGATTTATAACATCGAATGAAATTTGGTAGCTTGTTGATGGTGAGCATTCTAGCACCAAGTGTTCAACTGATTAATTTTCTTCCGCGAACATATAATCCCTGCGAACATCACCTTACATAAAATTGACTTAAGAGTGATGCTGATTGATACAGTAAATTTAGGTGACGTTTTATTCCGTCTTACCAATTCAGACGTGGATTCTTCTGCCCTAACACATTTCTAAACACACAACATATTTTCCAAGGTAAGACAGAACTGTGCATCACCAAGAAGACACATACCATATGACTTGAAAAGTTAAGTTAGGGCTTTGGACCTGGAAGGTCTTCTTAAAGATGCCTTGGAAACCATAAGTATGTGTTCCAAGCAGGATCAAATGTTCTGGATCAGAGAGGAAATTGGGCTGGAAAAATAACTCTTCTTAGCTTTAGCAAGAGGCGAGAGGTGCTGAATTCAACCTCAGCTCTACCTCTATTCGCTAAAGGCCAGAGGCCCAGAACGTGCTGTAAGGGACTTGACCATATGGTTAAGCGCTGGCTATTGAGTTTGGCTTTGACCATAGCTATAGCAAGACTCGAGAGATAATTCAGGGGTTTTGAGCATTCTGTAATAGTTTTTTTTTTTGTCTGCCTTACAAATAACTACAAAATCTGAATCCAAGGCCGTCAGTGCCACCGGCAAAGCTACCATCAAACTCAAATTCATAGTCAACCGCACTGGGTAACTTCCATTGCTTTGACAATCCCAACTGCTCCGTTCAACATTCAAATTTGAAAGGTCAAAGCAATCTTCAGCGTAGGCGTCGACAATTGGCTTCTTTTGTTGACCGGATCAAACTTCTTGTTTCCCTTATTTATGCTACTTCATCCACTTCTTTTCTAGTATCTGCCCTAGTCAAGGAGTTTAAGATGTCCTGCATCATTACTTCTTGAAGAAATTGTCTTTGGTAGATTAATAGTGTTTGCCGCTGAATATTTCTAATTACAAGTTTATTCTACTTCTTAAATGACTTTGCATATTATATCTAATTTTGGACGTGATAGAAATGACAACCTCTGTCCTAGGTTTTTCTACCTTAATCATCTGATGGACTTGTAGTTTGTGGTGGTGTGCAACTTTTTCCGTTGCTGAGAAGTTTTCTAGAAATGCTAAATTACATTGTTGTTATTTGGCCTTTTTTTTCCATGCAGTTCGATGAGCAGAAGGATCAAGTGAATGTGGAGCGAATCTTGCGTGTTGTATTCTTGGACGCTGAGCGGCCCTGTCCTGTAAGTAGAAATGTAATAAATTATAATAATTGGGTTGTTAATGTAATTCATTAATTTCTAATAATGGCATTATGATGTTGTATATCTAGGCATTGGAAAAGCTGAAGCGTCAGTTGGCTGAAGCTGAGGCTGCACTTGAAACTCGGAAAAAACCTCCACCAGACACTGGTCCACGAGTTGTTGGGGAAGGGCTTGTCATAGATGAATGGGTAATCTTCTTTATATTGTTATATCAGTCGTTACAAGCATAGTCGATGTACAAAACACTATTATTTTCGTATATCTAAACATCATTTCCTTTTCTTCTCCTTGTATAGAAAGAGCGAAGGGAGAAGTACCTGGCCCGGCAGCAGGTTGAGGCCATAGATTCGGTGTAAAGTGTTGTTTGCTTTTGTTGCAAGTGCTTTTGCCGGAATGGAAATCTCGGATTGTTTCCTACTCTGTATTTGGGTTCCTTGCGAGGATGGAGGGGCAGGGGAGGGAGGCAGTCAGAGTCCATAATGTAGAGAAAAATAATATGTCATTGGTCTTGGGATGAAAAGAATGTTGATATAGTTGCCTTTGTTTGAGCTATGCCCTTCTATTTTGTATAAAATGAAATTTACTTTTTTGTCAATCTGATAAATTACTAAAGCAAAAGCTTAATCCATGATTGATATTGTGTCAATCTTATGCTGAGTTGAATTGAACTGTGATTTGTTCTACCAAAAATGCATTATCAATGCCTAAGGTTGGGTTTGTTCATGAAATAAACAAAACTAAGTTCTTCCTTCATATCATTTTTGCAATTAATCTTTTCCTTTCCTTTCTCAATATCTATTTCAATGGAAAGAAAGTAGTATAATGTACCAAGGGTGAATTTCTTTATGTTGGGTTATGCCGTTGGGACCTTTTCCGGAAGATCTGAAGATTAAGTATGGGAATATGGAAATGACCCATGACTCCCATCGCTTCCATGAACAGAAAATGAAAAAAGATGGTGAACAAATGAACTTTGTGTTCATGTTCACTGCATCATACTCATCTCCATCTCAACTTTATATGACATGAAGACAAAACTCAAAAGCAGCTACCCATATGTAACGCCTCTCTCTCTCTCTCTCTATATATATATACATATACATGTACATGTATTATTGAAAAACTAAAGGCAGACTAAAGTAGCTAATTCTCTCTCTGTCTGAGCTCCTGGTTTTTGCCGGTGGTTTTGTATCACAAATCACCATCTTTGTCTCACTTCAATACCTACAACCCTTGTAAAACTAAAGGCAGACTATAGTTTGCCATATCCTACATATAAGTTACTACCTCAATACCTTTACATGCTAGATTGAGACTTCTCTTCCTTTAGTTTGTTTATATTTCAACTTGAAAATGAAGCTCATCAGTAAGGCGTGTGTCGTTGCTACTCTTGGAGCTGCATTTGGACTGAAAGATCATAAGTTCGCGCCCAAATTATATGCTATCAGTCACAGCTGCACCGAGTTCTGCTCATCAACGACTCAAGCAAGCCACCTTTCGGCTGCTGCATTTGATGCATCAAAGAAGGTTAACGGAAGCAATGGAAAGCACAGCGCTACACAAGAATCGTTACGGATTATATGCTATTTGAGTTTCTGGGGACCTTATTGAGGGTCTCGAAGTGCTTGTAAGAGTGGCTATTGAAACACTTGCAACCAACGACTGCATGATATGAATATGTACTGTAAGCACTAAGCAGCATAATGCTTTTTTTTTTTTTCCCGGTAAATTAAGCTGCATAATGCTTTGAGCCTGGGAGGAACATGAAATTTTCTCTCTCGCCAAACAGCACTTTCTATCATGCATTTTTTTAGGTACTTTCCTATCACTTGCCTCCTTGGTTTCATTTCCTGTTCATGTATAATGTATTATGAGTTGCAGTAGCATAATAGAACTAGTAAATACTTATATTCACTTAACTATCATGTGCACTACATTTATTGAGGGATTTAATTTTTGGAACTTGTGTTAACTGGGGATATATAATTCAAATCCATTAGTTGAAATTTATTTTACCAAAAAATATTATAAAAAAAAATGATTTTTAACAATAACATCCTGAGAAAAAAGAAAAACCAACTACTAAAATTGTCCATCCTCTTGGTTTTTCAAGACAATCATAGAAATTTTACAGAAACACACAATTAGCTCCAAATCTCAAAACCAGCTTCATGTTATTCAAAATTCACTCCAATCTCCTAAAGAAAGAAAAACAAAAACAAAAACAAAACAAAATAAAAGTAAACATCATTGACCTTAATCAAAACACACCGTGCTTAAATTTGTTCATGAGAACCAGAACAAGCTGTACATTAAAGATCAACAAATTAAACTACCATGAAAAAAAAACACATAAGATAGTCAGAACTCATAATTTATCAGGCAATTGAAATTTCTGTGAACCAAAAATCTGATGAGTGCTATCTTGAACAAAGACCGCAACACTACATTTGTTGCTATTGAAATTTTCCCAAAGAGAGAAATTAACAGTGCCATTCAAAGTCTTCTTAGCAGAGATGTCTTTGACAGAGCACAATTTTTCGAGCTTCCTAACGACGAAATCATTGGCCAGGACTTTGCCTCTGTTCTCCCCGCTGGGGCAGTCGGTGACCAGACCGTTCTCGCAGAGAGCCACCATCACATTGGCGCCATGATTGTCCACTTTTGTCCGTAAAGCTCCTGTTAGTGAGACTTGCAGGGTCTCTGGTGCAGACCTCTCAAATGTTGCCTGTTACATCATATCAAATCGTGTTTATGGTTACTTTTCTAACTTGCATTGTGGTGATATGATGTAGGACCGTAATTTTCTTTTTCTTTTTTAATTATAATTTTTATTTCTCTTTTATTCTATATCTTTTAGTTTCCTTCTAGGAATAAGTTTCCTATTATTATGAGATTTTCTAGATTTATTAGTTTTCTTTTAAAACAAGTTTTTTTGTTCACCAAGATTAGGCCCACGGAGGCCCATGACCCATTAGAATTTTTTTGCCTATAAATACCATGTAACTGTAAAGAACTTATTCATTCATTCAATAATATCATTCAAGAATTCTCTATAAGTTTTTGCGAGTTCTTTTCTTGACTTTGAGAATTTCAAAGTCTTAGTTATTTTTTGGGTTCCTAGTTGAACCCCTATTCGCTTCCGCTACGTTAGTTGGTATCAAAGCCTTGATATACCCTGCTCTGATGGCAGCCGATGGTGATGGCAACAACTGTTCTGGCGACGAAGATCGTGGAGTGCAGGCTGTTGGCCTTGAAATTTATTCTCGGACAATAAAACATATTTTGATATTAACAAAACATTTAAAGCGTGTTTGGTACTAATGAATTATCGAGTTCATGTTTTCAGCAAAAGACGGGTGAATGACTCGGAAAACAAGCTCGGAAAGAATGCTTGCATAAAGAGGAAAAAGCAAGAAAGATATTGAAGCGCGGAAACGAAAAATCAAATATTCAACGGATAAGTCGAAAGTCGAAGACTCAAGACTCGGGGTAGATAGGTTGGGGTGCGATCATTGTAACAAGGTAATTTTATGTGTCGATAATATCGAATAAACTCAAGTATAAAATGAACCGAACTCAAATGAAAGGAAAAATGACTTAAACAAGTGTTCTTCAAAGCCATAGTCGACTAAACCAATCAGAAGTTACAAGTTTTTCTACATTTTCATTGAGTCGACTAAACCTAAGAGTAGTCGACTGAGCTATACCATTCAGTCGACTAAACTACACCATGTAGTTGACTAGAGCTTTATCTAGTCGACTAAAATGGACTATGTAGTCGACTAAAGACTCCAAGTAGTCGACTAAATGCTCCATATTTTCTGCAGTTTCGACATAAACATTTTCCCTGTTTTGAGCAACATGTTTAATGGTCTTCAAACGACTCTTGTCTTCTCTATTACAATATTCACTTTCCAAAACCCTAAAGCATTCATATATATAGAATGAGATGTGTAGTTTGTATCTAAGAGATTGAACAAGAGAGAAAAAGAAGTCTTCATCTTCATATACATTTTTCTGAAAAAGCCATTGAAGGCTAGAAGCAAAATACAGATTTTCTACAAAATCCTTGAAGCTTCAAAACTCTAGTATTTCTTCTTATTCTCCAAACATTATTCATTGATATATCCTTTGAGAATACATATCTAGAGTTATTGAGAAATCACCAAAAACACTTGAGCTTATATTGATTTGTCTTCTATAAAAACCTTTGGGTTTTTGAGAGTTTTTTTTTGTTCTTGAGTGATATAATTGATTACATACGAATTTTGTGATCTCGGACAAGTGAAGTCCAACGATTTTTTAAGAGAGGATTGTTCTCTTGATTGTGAGACAAGCTTGTGAGGCTTGTGTTGTAAAGGTTTGTCATTCCACCTATGAAGGAAGGGCCATAGTGAAAGGATCGGGAAAAGTCTCAAGAAGGGGTTCTTGAGCCGAGGACTAGGAGTTACTGAACCTCGTAAAAATCACGGTGTCAATCTCTTTATCTCTATCTCTTTACTTCATTATTTTGTATGCTATAATTTACCTCAATATCTTGTATGCGGTAATTAGTCTTGTGATAATTTATTAGGTAAATTGAATTGAATCTTTCACTTGACTATTGAAGTAATTGAATAATTGTTATAGCTTGTTCTACTTTCGAAAAGAGTTAGAAATATTTTTGAACACCCTATTCACCCCCCTTCTAGGGCTAATTAGTGACTAACACAGGCTTTTCAGGCAGCCATGCGAACTCAAGATCAGCGGATCCAAGCATTGGAGGACTTGTTTCAACGCCGGATGGATCTCGTGATGCAAGACATGCGTGATACAACGGGGCTTTGTTGGACTTGGGATTGGTGGCAACCAGGATCGTGAACCTGTTCGGGCTCAAGTTGGAGTTCTTCCTCGCGGCCAACCGAATATTGGAGATCGTTTTGTTCATCTATGTGGGCCTCCCGCCCATGCGGATTCTTTTAGTGATGAGGAATTTGGAGGACGTGGGATTGATCGACGACAACAAGTCATACACGATAGAAATCGAAGAGATCCAAACACTTGAGACTTCCAAATGAAGATTGATTTACCTAGTTTCAATGGACATCTTCATATTGAAGATTTCCTTGACTGGGTCATTGATGTGGAGCACTTTTTCGAGTACATGGAGACGCTTGAAGATAAACAGGTGAAGCTTGTGGCTTACAAGTTTAAAGGAGACGCTTTTGCTTGGTGGGAACAGACGCAAACCAACCGGAGACGACAAGGCAAATAACCTGTTCGGACATAACACAAGATGAAGCAGTTGTCAAGGGCCAGATTTCTTCCACCAGATTATGAGTAGATGTTGTATCACCAATACCAGAATTGCAGGCAGGGAAATCGGTCAGTCAATGAATATACAGAGAAATTTTACAGACTGAGCACGCAAAACAACCTGTCTGAGACGGATAGTCAACAAGTGGAACGATATACTGGTAGGTTGCATTTGACAATCCAAAATCAAATTACTATGCATACGGTCTGGAATTTATCAGAAGCTGTGATCTTAGCTTACAAGATTGAGGCACGATTAAGACGACAACCCTCACGAGTGCAAGAATCAAATAAATATTATTTCGATGCGACGCCCACTGGACAAAACAAAGGAAAACAAACGGCTATGTCATCACAACAGTCACAACAGAGTCAACAACAGGGTTCCTCGGCGCCAAACATTAACGAATGACAAGTGCGACAATCTATTGCGCCTACACCACATAAAGAGAAGAATAACAACCATTATGCACGTCTCGCGCCAGAAAAGTGTTTTCGCTGTCAACAACCTGGTCATCGTTCCAACGTGTGCCCTAACAGAGGACGAGTAAACATTGTGACGTTGGAAGATGATGATCCATATTTTAATGATGAAGATCAAATTGCAGAAGATGAGTATGACGGAGCAGAGATCGTCGAAGGAGATGACGGTGAACGGGTGAATTGTGTAATTCAGAGATTGTTGTTCGTACCAAAGAAGGAAATTGACAAACAACGACATGGCATCTTTCGAACCAGATGTACAATTAATCAGAAAGTTTGTGACGTGATCATAGACAGTGGCAGTAGTGAGAACATCGTGTCAAAGTCCTTGGTGAAAAAGTTGCAGTTGAAGTCGGAAAAACATCCATCTTCCCACAAAATCGGATGGATAAAGAAAGGGGCTGAAACTGAGGTTACAAAACTTTGCCGCATTCTGTTTTCCATTGGGAGGTACTACAAGGATGAGGTAATTTGCGATGTGGTTGAAATGGATGCTTATTATATATTATTGGGGCGACCTTGGCAATATGATGTGGATGCAACTCACAAGGGTAAGGACAATACTTACTTATTCTGGTGGCATGATCAGAAGGTCGTGTTGGTGCCTATAGACCAATAACCACCTAAAGTTCTTAAAGAGGAGGGACATTCTTTTCTTACGGTACCAGAGGAACAATTCACTGAAGTTGTAGAGGAGTTAGGAGAAATCATGGTTCTTGTTGTCAAAACCGAAGAAGACAAGTACGAGGCAACTATTCCTGAGGAGTTATAACCATTGCTAGCATAATTTAAAAAATTGATTCTAAGTGAGTTACCAGATGGGTTGCCACCTATGCGGGATATCCAACACCACATAGATCTGGTGCCTGGAACGAGCTTACCAAATTTGCCTCACTATCGCATGAGTCTAGTTGAGAGTGCAGAGTTGTAGAGGCAAGTTGAAGAGTTAGTTCGGAAGGGACTAATCATGGAGAGTATGAGTCCTTGTGCGGTTCCTGCTTTACTAACATCGAAGAAATATGGTACGTGGAGGATGTGTGTTGATAGTCGTGCAATCAACAAGATCACAGTGAGGTATAGATTTCCAATTCCGCAGTTACATGACATGTTGGATATGTTGGAGGGTGCTAAGATTTTCTCCTAGATTGATTTACGGAGTGGGTATCATCAAATTCGGATTAGGCCGGGTGATGAGTGGAAAACCACCTTCAAAACAAAAGATGGACTCTATGAATGGTTGGTGATGCCGTTTGGCTTGTCTAACACACCAGTACTTTCATGCGATTGATGAACCAAGTTCTTAAACCATTCATCGGCAAGTTTGTGGTCGTTTACTTTGACGACATTTTGATTTACAGTTATGACACGGTTGAACACCAAGAGTATTTAAGAGTAGTTTTGCAAGCCTTGCGTGCGGACAAATTGTACATCAATCTTAAGAAATGTTGTTTCTTGACCAACCAATTATTATTTCTTGGGTTCGTGGTAGGAGTTGATGGCATTCGAGTTGATGAAGAAAAAGTTCGTGCTATTCGGGAGTGGCCTACACCAACAACGGTTAATTATGTTATAGTTTTCACGGTCTGACAACTTTCTATCGTAGATTTATCAAAAATTTTAATAGTATTGTTGCGCCCATTACCGAGTGTATGAAGAAAGAAAAATTTCAATGGGGACACAAACAAGAGGTAGCCTTTGCGGTGATCAAGGAGAAATTATCTACCACACCCATTTTGGCCCTACCAAGTTTCGAGAAGGTTTTCAAAGTGGAATGCAATGCTTCTGTCATGGGCATTGGTGGAGTTCTTTCTCAAGAAGGTCGACCAATGGAGTTCTTCAGTGATAAGCTTTCTGAAGCTAGGCGAAAGTGGACTACGTACGAGTTGGGGTTTTATGCTGTGATTCGATCTCTTAAATATTAGAAGCATTATCTTATTCAGAGAAAGTTCATGTTATACAGTGATCACCAGGCGCTGAAATTTATTAACACGCAAAATAGTATGAACCGCATGCATGCAAGATGAATATATTTTATACAAAAGTTTACATTTGCAATCAAGCACAAGTCAGGGCAACAGAATAAGGTATCTGATACATTGAGTCGTCGGGCTTCTTTGCTGACAACCGTAAGTTCTGAGGTTGTAGGTTTCGAGTACCTGAAAGAGTTGTACGAGGCTGATGCAAATTTTCAAGAGATTTGGAGTAAATGTCTCACACGACAACCTGCAGTTGATTTTCACATTTATGATGGATATTTGTTCCACGACAATCAACTATGTATTCCACAGTTGTCACTGCGGGAACAAATTATTCGGGAATTGCATAGTAGCGGATTGGGTGGACATTTAAGCCGAGATAAGACTATTGGGTTAGCAGAAGAACGTTACTACTGGCCATAGTTGAAGCGTGATATTGACAAGTTTGTGCAAAAGTGCCCAGTGTGCCAAATTGCCAAAGGGCAAACGCAAAATACCGGTTTGTATACTCCGTTGCCTGTACCTGAAAATATCTGGGAGGATTTAAGCATGGATTTTGTGCTTGACCTTCTTCGCAGTCAAAGAAGTATGGATTCTGTTTTTGTGGTGGTTGATAGATTTTCTAAAATGGCTCACTTTATTCCATGTCGTAAGATTTCTGATGCAAGTCATGTGACTAATTTATTTTTTTGAGAAATTGTGAAGCTGTACGGATTTCCTAAGTCTATTACTTCCGATCGAGATGTCAAATTCCTTAGTCACTTTTGGATAGCATTATGGAAGAAATTTGATACTTCGTTGAACTACAACAACACTAGTCATTCGTAGACAGACAAACAAACAGAGGTGGTGAATCGACATTGGGAAATATGATTAGGTGTATTTCTGGGGATAAGCCAAAGCAATGGGATGTATCCCTCTCTCAAATTGAATTTGCTTTCAATAGCATGCCCAACCGATCCACAGAGAAGGCACCGTTTGAGATTGTCTATACGAAGGCGCCAAAACATGCATTTGATATGGTTCCATTGCCTAAGATTCCGGGTTTTAGTATCGCAGTAGAGAATATGGCAGAAAGGGTCCAAAAAATACAGTACGAAGTCAAGCAGAATTTAGAACGGACCAATGCAAAGTATAAGGAGGTGACTGACAAACATAGGCGAGCTAAAGTATTTCAAGTAGGTGATCTTATCATGGTGTACTTGCGCAAATCAAGGTTTCCGGCAGGAACTTATGAGAAGTCATCCAAATGAAAATATGGGCCGCTGCGGATTACACAAAAGATTAACGATAATGCTTATGTAGTAGAGCTCCCGAATTACATGTCAATCTCGAATACTTTTAATGTGGCAAATTTGTTTCCATTTCGTCCTCCTGATGAGTCTTTATATCCAGTAAACTCGAAGGTGAGTTCTTCTAAAGTGGACGGGTCTAATGTAAGACCATAATTATTATTTTTTAATTATAATTTTTATTTCTCTTTTATTCTATATCTTTTAGTTTCCTTCTAGGAATAAGTTTCCTATTATTATGAGATTTTCTAGATTTATTAGTTTTCTTTTAAAACAAATTTTCTTGTTCACCAAGATTAGGCCCATGACCCATTAGGATTTCTTTGCCTATAAATATCATATAATTGTAGAGAACTTATTCATTCATTCAATAATATCATTCAAGAATTCTCTACAACTTTTTGCGAGTTCTTTTCTTGACTTTGAGAATTTCAAAGTCTTAGTTATTTTTTTGGTTTCTAGCTGAACCCCATTCGCTTTCGATACATTATGATCACTAATTTTTCTTATGGAATTGACGTTTTCTTTATTAAGATTGAAGAAAAATTAGCTTAAAGTAGACAATTGTAATAATAAAAATTGACATATGATATATTACTGATTTTGATGTATATCAATTAGGACGCACAATTTTTTCCCCAATCAAATGGCAAAGCAGTACCGAACTCTAATTTTCAAATGAGAGGTTTAGTGTTCAAGTCTCAATAAAGGGAGGGTGTGTGAATAATGCTTAATTTTTGAAAAAAAAAACAAATTTGTTGCGGAACTAGGGGTCTATAGTAAAATTGTTATTCCATTTTTCCCATGTTAGAGTGACTAAAAAGAAAATTGAGAAAGTTAGCTTGATTTACAATTCTTAAAATGGTTTTTCATTTTCTAAAATTGTAATAAGAAAACTGTACAAAAAATCGTCTTAGTTTAGTGCCTGTTTGTATCCATGTCTCAAAACTGTTCTTGAAAATTTCAAAACCATATTTTTAGAAATTTTATTTATAAAAATAAATGTTTTAAAGTAGTAATCTACAAACTATTTTGTGTTTTTAAAAAAAATTTAAAACTGTTCTCAAACTTACAAATCAAGAATGCTCATGACTCCATATATATATTTATTAAATTGTGGAAAAAAAATTCCTAAATAAGTTTAAAACAATGTACATAGACATGGTGATACATCATGTAAGAACAGAAAAAGAATGGTAGTTAAATCATTATTTGCTAAACACGTAAAGTTGATTATTCAATCAAAACCCAATTTGGTCATTAGTAGTAAATATATTACTATAAAGTTATTCCATAATCAATTAAGATGATCATTAACAACTTCGAATCAATATAATGACTAAAATAATAAATAAATATAAAAACAGAATTAATGATTGACTAACCTGGAAAGCGGGAGCAGGGACTCTGGGTGCGGACGCGATGCAGGAGAGCACTGCCTCCTGATCCGTACCAACACACTGGGCCTTACCCTGGACCACCACCTGCGGCGTAAACATAGTATCCAATCTCAAAGCCTCCACGTAAGCCTTTTGTCGGACCGTCCATTGACTCGACCCGAACGGGTCTTTCCAACCCATGTAATCCCAATAGTCCACGTGGTATGCCAACACGACCAATGGCACCTCCAGCTCAAAATCACCCCTCCCCAGCCTGGACATCAACAGCTCCGCCTCCGGTGACGTGGCACACCCCTGCGACGAGAACAGCTCCACCACAACCGCCCCTCCCCGCCTCTGCTCCTCCGCCGACACGTCAGCAGTGGCGGTGGCGGTGGCGGTTTCGGAGGGGTCGTTTTTTGACGAGGACGAGCCTCTGCCGAAACAGGACCAGAGACCACGCCCCATTAATTGTTGAAATTATATATGATCAGTCTGTGTTAATAATTGATTCAATTGACGATACAGGGTAGTGATATATATATATATATATTATATGTGTGTAAAAATTAAATTTGGATTTGGGAATGAGACAAATTGTGAAACAGAGATGTGTATGTCGTTGTTGAGAGAGAAAGAGAGGTGCAGTGTGGAATATGAGAAAGGAGGAAGCTAGGGATTGAGGGAGAGAAAAAGGGGTGGTGGTGGGGAGAGAAAGGTGGCGAACGAGATGCTGAAAATGGGTTCCTGTGTTTTAATATATATATGTGTGTGTGTATATATATATATATATATAACTGTGACAGAAGAAAAATGAAGGGATGAATAAAATGGTTTGTCAAAGATGGTAATAAAAGTATATATTAGGTAGGTCGGTGGGTATTGGGCTGATATCGTTGCCGACACGCATCTGTCGGTGACACGTTGTGCGTCTTAGTTGGGTTGTATGTCAGGCATGAGCCAACCCACCACCCTAACTCTGACAAAGAATCTCAACTATAAAAATATAATTTGTTATTTCATTATGATAATGAAATTGAAACTGATACCGCGACCATAATCCCGCTACATGATGTCTAAATCCTCAGTAAGTTATGTATAATCTTAAATTATATGGTGTTGAGTACAATCACATTAGAATATATAATGATTTAATTTATTTTTTTATTAATATATTTACTTACATGTTTAAGGTATTTGTTAAGAATCATGTATTAATTCCAAAATCATGCACTAATTTTTCATTTTAATGCATTTTATTGTAATTAGATACTGACAATTGTTCTTCAGCACAAACAATTATATTAGGATTTAGGATATTTCGTATATATTCTTTACACATACATATTTGTTGACTGTTCACACACACCCCAACTGGCCATATATACTAAAAACAGAAATCACACAAATTTTATACAAGTATATATATATGTGCATAGAATTTGAAATGAATTTGCAGTCCATTGATTTTGATGGCAAAATTAAGTAGTATTAACTCCATACGTAGTACTGAAATAATCATAAACATATGATATTTTAAAAACAATTTTTTTTTACATCGATGGAGACATCTTTCAAAACCATGTGTTCTTTTAAATGTTTGACATGAATATAGAAAAATACTGTTCATTTTCTAAAGCCATTCTCATTTTGCCATTCAATTGCCCATTTTTATGTGAAGAGATATCAATTTTTGCAAAGAAAAATTTGCACACAAATAATAGTCGCATGCTTGTAAAAGTGTAACTTCCAATATTTATTTGCTGTTTATTTTAAGGAGACTTTCATGGACACTAGATTAAATTATAAACCAGTCTAAATAAAACAACATTAAGAACACAAAGTTCCCTCTTATATAATCCAGAAAAAATCCTCTGTCTCACCAAAAACGAAAATGAAATAACCAAAGAACATGACATGCATATGATACTAATTCATTATTAATATTACCATTATAACTACAGACCAAATCATAATAATATATACAGCTTTCAACTGACTTCAGAAATCAAAATCATCCTGATTAGGCTTTGGTGAAGTCAACAGAGCTGTGTAGAGCCTGAGTCTGTCCTCCCCAAGTGAAGAACACCGGGACAATGGCCTCCTAGGCCTTATAAACGACAGCGAAGTGAGTGTAAGCCGGTGTTTATACCGCCTCCACGCCAACTGAATTGCCACAGCGGCCCAAGTCCTCCACCCTGGCGAGTAGTACCTCGCGCTCCTCTTAACTTTTTCGTTCACGAATGTGTATCTAAAATGTTCCGTTACATATTTCACGTCCTCGGATTCAAGTCCAAATGCTTCTGTGGTTTCGAGAGTGATTAGTGTTGATGAAGATGGCGGTAGTCTTTCGACAAATGGCCGTCTGAGGCACCATGACAGAAGCTCGTCGCCACTGAAGTTCCCGGGGCCTAGCATACAGCAACTCTTTACACCATCTCTTAGTACTTGGCTGCTTTGGAGATGGCCTCTTACTATGAACAACATTCTCTGTACTGGATCGCCCTCTCTCGTTATCTATACAAGACTCGAACATGATTAATAAGCAGTGTTGTTAAAGACGCGCCGCCTAGGCTTTGGCCCAAGACTTGCGACTTTTGTGTGCGGCTTTGATAACATTTGTGCATTTATTATAAAATATGAGTGATTTAGTAATATTTTTTTTTTTCGTTGTGTGGCTCACTTTACTAAGGCTCGCCTTACGCCTAAGTTCCAGTGGACATTTTGTCCAATGATCTCGAATTAAGCTTCTAAGTTAAATTTACTAACTTTTTCTCTTTCCCAAACTTGAGAATATATAATCGTCTCGCATCAATGTTTAAGTAGTTTAATTTGTCACTCAAAATTGAAATGAACATTTGAATTTGAATTTTAAATTGGAAACTCACTGTTTCTCCCTTGGTGAAAATGAGGGACTTAACGCGGTCACAGATGTTCTCTAGGACAAGGTTATCCATGTGTTGAAACAAAGGTACCTGAAACAGATTTAAGACATTCAGTTAAACAAATCTTGCATAATATGAGAATTATTTTTGTAACTCGAATGGATAAAATGCATATAGATATATATAGTACAAGCTTAAGCTGATAGTTTGATATATTTTTACCTGTCTCACTAAGTCCAAACAGAGATGGTACTTGATGTCCCTCCTAAGGCCTTCGGGGAGGTTCCGAATCATCTCACATTCGTCCACACCACGCATCGCTGCCCAGCGTTGGCGCTCATAATTACGAACTCTCTGCTTGAAACCTGTTGGTAAGTGTCTCCTCCTCATCCACCACTCTATATTCCTCATCTTCAGCTGCATTGCCTGTTTCTTTGATGTTGTTGCATGCAGAAACACCTGAATTCCATACAAATAAAATCATTTGTGTTATGCGAATACTTCTCACAGAATGTATCAATAGCCATCAACATCATCATTTGAAAAGTGAAAGCAAGGGGGGTTTGCTTGTTTTGCATGTCTAGAAACAATTTTCTGAAAAATGTGCAAAAGCCTTCTTGGTTTAGTTTTCTGAGAGCTATTTCCAGAATACTCAATTATAAAAATGCTCTGTTTAGAGAACTCTCATTCATTTTTCTCAGTTTTCTACTTTCATAATTCTCGACAACAGTTTTTAAAGATACAAACCAAACAACCCCTAATTTGTCCATTAACAGAAGAGTTCAGTAAGAAATAAAGGATGATCATAGTTATATCACATAAAATTACCTTGATATTTCCAATCAACATGGTAACCAAAAGTAGTCCACTGGTTAAAACAATGATAATGAAAACAACTTCTAACCAATCTGTTGTGCTCTCCAGGTTCCCAAATGTACTGTGTGAAACAACACATACAACTATATCAGACTGATGATACTAATAAAGGGGCACCAGAAAAGGGTGGTAAAATATTTTTTACCTACCTCAAAGTCATTAGGCCCCAAAAAATAGGAAAGAGTATTTTTTCCAAACGGCTTTCGTTTGTAAAGAGTTGAACAGTCCATTTATAAGCTCCATAAGCGAATTTTTCGTCCACATCAAGGCATATAGACCTTGCTTCTTTGTATTCGCCCCATGCGAGTCTTGTTCTGCTTCCCACCAAGTTGGTTGTGCCATAGTAAATGGGATTCTCACAAGCCAATGTTCTTGGAGAACAACCAATATTTGCTCCTATGCATTGCTCCGTCAAGCATTTTGCCGCCCTTTGGATCCCTAGCAAATACCAGCACGCTCCCACCGCCTGCACGCGTTTACACAAATATTTTAATTGTTGTTTCTTCAGAACGGAACGAGAGGATAAATTATTGCATGATTTTGAACTATATGGTCCAGAAGTAATTATATGAATTTTATTGAATGTTATAATACATCGGAATTATATAACTAGTTCATGACCATGTAATAATTTATCGAATGTGAAAAAAATAAAAAAAAGTTCTAAGCAGAACAGCTTTAGATTTATGTCAAGCTCAACTCTTGTAAAAGTTTAAGATCATTTCTCAGCTTTTTTATCAAATACTTGATTATGCTGTCTAGTCATAACAATGGTCCATATCTGATGTGAAAGAACATGCAAAAAGAAAATAAACACACATTGTAAAGTGCGTATCTAACTGTAATTGGCGGGAAATTTAGTGCGGCCCTAATAATAATTCCTTGTAGAATTATTGTCTCGAAATCAAAATGTGGATACTGCTCCCCAACAGTGTGATGTGTCCTATATGTTTGTGAGTGGTATAATTGAGCCCAATGGAGCTATAAAATCTGAATTAAAACTTGAATTAAACCCAATCTTAGAACCATAAACCCAAAATTAAATTAAACATGTATCACGACCATGCACAGCAAATGTATTTCCTCTGCTTTTTATGCTACTTTTTAATACATGTCACAACACAAGACCTTAAACTCGGGAGATTCACGAGTAATTAGTGGTCCAATTGAAGAGAAAACATCTTCAACTTTAATGCATCAAATCCTAAATATTCCTACTTTTACATAAAGAGCCGTGGCACATTAGACACATGATATAAAAGCATCAATTACCTTCAAACTCGAGCACATTCACATCTGATATATGTGTATATATATATATATATATATGGACTTACATGGGATGCGACAAAGTATGCAATGAGGTTGAGAGCGATCCCCCACCAAACAGTGCCGAAAATGTAGCCGGAGAGGTTTTGCATTCGGCGTAAGAGGCAAACGGAGTGATAGATCTTAGGGAGGTATTGGAAGAGAAACATTATTAACAACACTGTCATCGCTACTGTTGTTGAACCCTTCTCCAACAATGCAGGAATCACTACCCATAATACAACCTGCATTTCACTCACAAGGTTCAATGGATGTATATATATATACATATACATATACATAAAAATTACACATTTTTTAACAACTTAATGTAAAATATGGGATTGACACTTTTGCGAAAGCAGGGATTAATAGCTTTAGCTTCCCACTAAAGCTTCTTCCGTAATTTGTGCGCAGTTTCATATATACTTGTGTGATATTGAATTACATGGTTTAAACAATCACACCTCGACACATAAATAGGTCTAACACCTAAGAATGATTTCCCTGCAATCTAGACCTAAAGAGATCATTTTTTAGGGTGTTACATAAACCGATCCCACAACTCGTGTAACGTTAAGTTGCAGACTTGCGGAGGGACAGAGATTCGAACCCACACTCGGTACACTGAATACGATTCGTTCAGACACGGAAAGTTCATCCTACCAACCAACTCCGCTACGCCACGGGACACACATAAATAATTATAATAGTTATATATATAGGCATTAAGTTATATATATATATATATATAATGATTGTACGAAACTATATAATCTAAGACTATACAACAATTCCCTAATATTGAAATTTTGCTCGAATATATGTAAATTTATGGTGAAAGTGGCTTATTTAATATGGGTAGGTGAATGATCATAAATTTTAAATTTAGGGAGGGACAGCAATCATACATATTTTTACCTACGAGTCTGACAAGTGATCATAGATTGCAGGTAAAGGTTGGTTTAATTTTCCCATGGAAAATGCTATAATGAGCTATCCTCTTCATGATCTGGGTTCGCATTTATGGATATACTAACTGATATAACATATCATTGAGAAATATTAATGGCTGAAAAAAATGCAATCTAACCATAAGGATACTCTTACTATATACTTCTTTTAATACACAGGCACAATACCTACTTTTCTTCATTCACGTTTAACAAATTAATTGAAATATACCTACTTTTTTTCTATTTCGAATACATCATTGATCAATGAGATTTATCCAGTAGATTCTCAAAATGATCACAGGGATTCTCATTAGGTAAACTTATAGTTGACATTTAATAATACGAATATTTCTTTTATGGCCTTCATTTGTCATCATAGATTATAATTATTTACCTACATTCTTTGTGTATAAGCACAAGTACAAACTTGAATATCTGATAATGATATACTTTCTTTTTCATATTTATTTCTCAACATTTTCCACCATTTTTTTTAATAAGTAAATACACACTCACACACCATCGACAATGTCTCCTTAGGAGACTCGAATCCCTCACCTCTACATTTGAGAAGTGAGGTATATCATTGCAATACTTGTGCGCTGGTTATTTTCTATCAAATTTCCTACTTCAAAAAATACATATCATGGATAAATTTGTGTCCAACTTAGTTTCCTATCACTATCTTGATAATGAAGACGTCAAGGTCTTCAATAATTACCATGTCTACTTTGAGTACTATAAGGACCACATTTCTACACCTTATCAAGTATTTTCAGTATTTAGCAAAAATGTATGTTCCTTGTAGCTCCTCCAAACTAATTTCATCCCCAAAGCCTATCCCAATATTCTAAATTAAGCTGAAAAAAAGACACAGTCGTGTCACATGTATTCATCCTCAAATGTTAGCATGCATAAAACAACTGATGACATGCATGCATTTGTCATCTACTGTAAAATAGTACTAGCGTACAAAATGTCCACAACCACAACCACAACATCAACAATATTATGTACATCAATCATCATGATATACATCTACAATAGTAATATATCAGACTCGAAAATTTTATCACTATTAAATTCTAAACTCTAGTATTAAATTAATATCGGTGTTACGTAACAGTATTCACAAATCATCACAAAAAAAAATATAAGATCATAATGATGACATGCGAATTAGTTGATTATTTCATGAATCCTGACCTGGGGTAGAGGAAGGATGACGAAAAGATCAAAGAAGAATCCCTTCTTCGCTTTCAGGTACCGGAGAGCCACTTTCCGGGCACTAGTATCATGGAGCCGGCTTCTATCCTCACCGCCTAGGGCGAAAGTCCGTTTGGACATTTTGAGGTGGAGCCATATGTTCCACAGATGCAAGGCGTCAGTCATGCACCGGAGAGCGGTGACGGTGATGGCGAACCAGCCATCGACGAAGAAGCACATGCAGTTTTCACTAATGGAGAGAGCGTAGAAGAAAAGAGGGTCCACAAAGAGCCCCGTGGCGCACACGAGGAGGAACACTCGGTTCCACTCTTGTATCCATGGCGTTCCCGGGTCCAGAACCCGGCCCAAAGAGCAGCCTCTTCGGCTAGGAAAGCACGAGGAGGGGTACATGGATTCGCAGCCATTGGAGAGCTCTTTTTCTTCTTCTTCTTCTAGTTCTTGCTCTTCTTTGTCCTCTCCTTCTTCGTCGGTGTCATGGTAATCCAGTGAATTTTCTTGGTGGCTTGCCATGTCCGCTTTGAGGGGGAGGAGGGTTTGTGTGAGAAAGATGGGAATATATATATATATATGTCTGCACAGAATAGTTTGGAGAGGTTTGGCTGAAACTTGTTAGGAAGAGGACATGAAACAATTATAGAGGTACTCCAGAGTGAGATGGAGAGAGGGAACGGACAAATTTTGAGAATTTACTATTTTGCCCCTGTATTTGTGTGATTTATTTGTCTTTGCTTCTTCATTTGAAATTGAATTTTGTGGTTATGGTTACAACTTAGACGTGCTACAAAAATGTATTGGAAAAAGCATGTCGATGGTTTTTACAGTTTAAGCAGATTAAAGTCGAGTTATATTTTTTGGGTTAATAGCAAAACACCCCTTGAACTATACCCTCTCTCTTACTAAGCCCCCTGAATTATTTTGTTGTGCTGAAAATTCCCCCAAACTATAGTTTTTCCTGCACAGTTATAACACCGTTAAGTGAAATTGTACCGGGATCCCCTGAAGTTCCTGTTAATTTCGCTCGCGCCCTGAAATTTTATTTTTCTTGCAATGACACCCCCTTGAAGTGGTGAAATGACCGGAATGCCCTTGTTTTGTCTCCCCTATTTCATGAGATAAATATCTAGGTGGTGAAATTACATCCATGCCCCAAGATTAGAACCCTATAATATTTGGGGATATTTCCAAATATTTTTTTCAAAATAAAAGTTAAAGAAAAGAGGTTGAAAATATTTCAAAACTTTAAAATAATAATAATAACTAATTAATATGTATTACTTGAAGTGTAACTCTAATGAATATTTTAAAAGATATAGAGTAAGGGGTTATAAATAGTTTCATATTTTTTTAAAAATATTAATTAATTAATATACATTAATTAAAATGTAGCTCTAATGGATATTTCATAAAATATGGAGTAAATATATAAGACAAATATATTTCGGCAATCAACAAGTGTTAATTGTTAAGAATAAATTTTGTGACTTCCTATTCCAAATCTTCAACCTAATAATTACTCACTTTCTAAGAACTAATTTTTTACGACTGCATATATACATTGAAACTTTAATGTAACAATTTTGCCACTCACTTGAATTTCTATGTCACACACTGCTTTTAGCAAGGCTCCAACTTTATTTAAGGAAAATATTTTGAACAAAATTTGACCATATGAGATTCTCTATAATGATTGTGGCTTGTTGCTTGATGAAAGACAACTATGTAACTAATAATAATAATACTTATAAGAAAAAAACCCATTCAAAAATAAAAATTTGAATGAAAACTAAGAAATAAATGATCAACCTGCAATTTCCATATTGATAAATATTCGAAAAATTAGACCATTCAATTTAAAATGAATCCAGGGGTTATAAGTTATTGACAATCTTATTTTAAAGGGTTAACACTTGTTGCTTGCTGAAATATATTTGTCTTATATCTTTACTCCATATTTTATGAAATATCCATTAGAGTTACATTTTAATTAATATATATTAATTAATTATTTTTAAAAATATATATATGAAAATATTTATAACTCCTTACTCTATATCTTTTGAAATATTCATTAGAGTTACACTTCAAGTAATGCATATTAATTAGTTATTATTATTATTTAAAAGTTTTGAAATATTTCCAACCTCTTTTCTTTAACTTTTATTTTGAAAAAAATATTTGGAAATATCCCCAAATATTATAAAGTTCTAATCTTGGGGCATGTAGGTAATTTCACCACCTAGATATTTATTTCATGAAATAGGGAGACAAAACAAGGGCATTCCGGTCATTTCACCCCTTCAAGGGGGTGTCATTGCAAGGAAAATGAAATTTCAGGGGGCGAGCGAAATTAACTAGAACTTCAGGGGATCCCAGTGCAATTTCACTTAACGGTGTTATAACTGTGCAGGAAAAACTATAGTTTGGGGGATTTTCAGCACCAAAAGTATAGTTCAGGGGGGCTTCGTGCACATCAGCGGATTTAGTTAGAGAGAGGGTATACTTGAGGGTTTTTTTTTGCTATTAACCCTATTTTTTGGGATTGTTGTTTTGCTCTTAAATGAAATAAAATATAGAATATTTTTGTAATCGTTTTGTTGACTTTTCATTTTCAAAATTACTGTTCAGCTATAAAAAATCAAATGGCCTACTTGATCTATAATTGTACAAATTTCTCCAAACAGTTTATTATCTTTCTCAACATTTTCTTAAAGAAGCAACGTTTTGATGAAGTATCAATCTTATAATTTGCTGTCTTGATTAATAGTTGACATGAGTTTGAAGTATAAATGGAACATCTTTCTTTATAAATTTGGTTAAACGGTTGACACTACCAGTCCTTTTTAGTATATATATATATATATATTTCAAATAGGCTTCATTTGAATTGAGAGAATTAGAAGTAAATGAATTGAGAGAATTAGAAGGATAAGAAAATAAATAATATAATTTTTCATGTTTGGTTTGTTAATAAGGAGAGAAAATAAAAGATTTGGAGGGATAACTTATCACTCTTTATCCCTTAAATGTTATCCTTCCAAATATGAGAAGATTTGGAGAGAAAGAATAACACTTAAGTAATATTTTTATAATATCAAATATAACCTTAATATTTTGAGAATAGAAACTTAAGACATTTGATTATTATGATATAATAGTAAATTGATTATAACGGTTTCTTTTCTTTTCTCTTATCTTTCCTATCCAAACAAAAATACTATCATTTTTTTTCTTTTCCATCATAATTTATTCAAACATGAATTTTAAATACTTTCTTTTTTTTTTTCTCTCATTACTAATATTATCATTTTTTTTTTCTTTTCTCTCTAATCAATCCAAACGAAGCCCAGGCAACAGAGGTCTCTCCCATGGCATCTATAATTAATTATTTAGTTTGGTGTGCATGAGGACCCATAATTTGTGCATGATTGTAGCAAAATAATTCTTGCATGTGACATCGTCTCTACACGAATTCGCGAAACTGTAAGACCTTTTATACACCAAAATTTCGAGAACTAAAAGATACCTTTTTTATTTTAACTTCTTTCACAAGATCTTAAACAGTACTGTACTCCAAACTCTAATAATTTATTGTAGGACATATATATATATATATATATTCAGTAACGGGCATGGCCCCACTGAAAGTTTTTTTTTTATATTTATATCCTAAAATTTTGGATATTTATCATTTAGCCTTCACTAAATTTTTTTTTATCTTAGATACCACATAATTTAAATTTCTTTACAACTAAGCCCCCACTAAAAATTTATTTTAAGCCTCACTAAAATAAATCTATATCATTTATACCCAAAAATCAACTGTAATTTTTTTTAACCCTCACTAAATTATATCTCTAGATCCGTCTATATATATATATATATATATATATATATGAAGACGTAACAGCCACAAAACTTAGGTAAGGCATGAGATTACGTATCTGAGAATTAGAAGCCGAGAACATTTATGGGTCCCAACAAAAGCTCATTAATTAGCTAAATTTCAGTATGAAAAGTTGAGCACTGTTTAACGAAACGAATTAAAGTAACAGTCCTAGAGAGGATATACATGATCAACGATTGGACATGTTATAGAGAATAAGAAGGTTATTTTTGGGAATTCAAAGGGATGAAAACAAAATAGAGAAGCAAAGGACCACGAAATTGAGTGTGGTAGGGTTGAGGTTGGGTCCAGAGAGAGAGAGAGAAAATTAGCTAAGCTAACTCATTTCTATTCACAAATAAGTTCGAACAACACAGCTTCTATGCAGCTTCGTCTCTTTGTTTTTTTGTTAATCAATTATATAACTCTATATAATCGTACGGCATTGACACGTTGCAATGTGACCGATGAAGAGCCGTTATCCTCTCTCACACACACAGTGTTACACACAATATATATATATATATATATATATATATGGATAGTAACATCACCTAGCAAATAATTCATCATATTTCTGTGTTTGTTTGCTTGCTAAGATCTTGGTATGGGTTCCAATCAATCTGAGTGAGACAAATAAATACTATTCAAACTTGTTTAGCAACGAGCTCATTCTCAATCGACCACTTTATTGATCCACTTGGAAAATTAAAAATGATATTGAAGCCCATTAAAGTTGAAAAAATAAACTAGTAGAAGGAAGTCGATAATAAACTCTTTCTTACTTCTAATACTTTTAGACTTTGTTTGGCAGAGCTTATTCGTTAAAGAAAAATAGCATAAGTTATTTTGAGAAGCTAGTATTCCCAACTTCTTCAAAACGCTATTTCAGAGCCCCAGCGGATCGTCTAAAATTTTTGTGAAACGCCGTTCATAACAACTTTCCGCTCCATAAAATCGAAAACAACTTTCAAAAAGTCAATCCAAACAGAGCCTTAGAATGTCGTTAACAAAATCGAAAATGCATCAAATGGGATTTTGATAACATAATGTTTTTGTTTGATGTTGTCAATCTCATATAAGGGTAATTTGCACAAAATCCTTAAGGTTTCAGGATATCGTTCGCCAAACCCCCTGACATTTCAGATTTTAATCAAATATTCCCCCTTCTCCTAAAATCAGCCAATTTTTAGGTCAAAATGACTTAAATGCCAATGACATAAAAATTATCCTTTATGAGTAATTTGCACCAAAACCCCTTGAGTTTCAAATTTTAATCAAATAACCCCTCGGATTCAAAAAGTCCCTAAAAATTTCATATAAGTTTTCAAAAAGTCCCGAAAATATATGTAAATTTCGGGAAAAAAATTTAAAATTCAAAAAATATATATAAATTTCGAAAAACATATATAAATTTCAAAAAATTATATAAAATTTAGAAATATATATATAAATTTCGAAAACATATATAAATTTTAGAAAAAAATATATAAAATTCGAAAAAGATATATAAATTTAATATATATATAATTCGGAAAAAATATATGTATTTTGAAAAAACAAATATAAAATTCAAAACAAATATGTTTCTGCCTAAATGTGGTGTATTGTACTTTGGTTACTTTAAATGTTGTTGGTATATTGTACTTTGGTTACTTGTGTTTTTTATACTTCTATTTGCACAACTATTTGCCTAGTAACAACTTGTTTTTTCCCATTTTGAACTATGGAATACAAAACAATTATTTCTGCAAATCTACATAATTGGTAGTTTTTTTATTTATTGATGAAAAGTTGTACCAATAATAAGTTCATTGTTCATATAACATGGAACATATGATGTTATATGGTTTTGAAAATATCTTTTTCTTGTGCCTAGTATACTGTATTTTTCATTTTAATATGATATTTTTGAAATTTATATATTTTTTCAAAATTTATATATATATTTGAATTTATATATTTTTTGAATTATATATATTTTTTTAATTTTATATATTTGTTACAAAGTTTATATTTATTTTCGAATTATATATATATTTACAAATTTTATATTATTTTTTCAAATTTTATATTTATTTTAGAAATTTAATATATTTGTTCAATTTTTATATGTTTTTTTTAATTTTATATTTATTTTCAAATTTTATAATTTTTTTCAAAATTTAATATATATATTTTTGAAATATATATGTTTTTTTTGAATTTATATATATATTTTCCGAATTTTATATAATTTTTTGAAATTTATATTTTTTTTTCAAAATTTATATTTCTTTCCGAATTTTATATTTTTTCAAAATTTAATATATATATTTTTAATTTTATATTTTTTTCTGAATTTTATATTTTTTTTCCCAAAATTTATATATGTTTTTGGAACTTTTTGAATCCGAGGAATTATTTGATTAAAATTTGAAACTCAAGGGGTTTTGGTGTAAATTACTTATCATGGGCATTTAAGTCATTTTGACCTAAAAAATGGCTGATTCTGGAAGGAGAAGAGTATTTGATTAAAATCTGAAATATCAGGAATTTGATGAATGACATGAAATTTGGTGATTAAATTCTTAAACCTCAGGAGATTTTGTGTAAATTACCCTATAAATAATATAGTATTATAACCTAAATTTTTACTCTGATAAAGCAGTACAATTCTTCCCACACTCAAATTCTCTACCATGGCTCTGAAAATATCTATAAAGATTTTTGGAGTTCAATAATTAGCATGGTATCAGTCATCACATGTGTGGGGGAATATGCCCATCCTGTGCACCAAAACAATACACAGCAGAGGGGTCCATAAGGGCACATATAAATCATAGTCATATGATATATATATATATATATATATATATATATATGTATATCAGTGCTGTAATAAAAAAAAAAAAGATCGTATGGTCAAGAGTGCATCGTACAGTGAGACAAGGATGGTCAATCTACCTTCCCACTTTCTTTCTCCCACTGAAGGTGCTTCTTACTGCAACCCACAGACCACACGAGAGAACTGACCACTTTTAGTTCACAACAAAAAGCTTACACTTCAAGATGATTCCAGAAAAGGGGCGTTTGGATTTTCCCTTTCAATTTCAATTATGCTTAAGCTTCTTTGGCTGCATCTCCTTAATGTCACCCTTAAAAAAAAGTTGGTTCCTTTTCACTTGTAATCTTGCGCAGTTGTGTAACCTCGTAACAAATTTGAACAATATCATCTTAAAAGTTAATATAAGACGGTATTGTATAATAATACCAACATCTTCCAAACACATTACAAACCGAGCAATTAGCAATACGAAACCTATCGGACCATATGGTGAACCATGCCTGGAATCCATAAACTAAAATCTTCCAAAACTAAGCTGTCAATCGGTCTGTACAGTGTACAGCCCTGGTCAAGAAATAAAACAAACACCCAGAATTTGCTCATTTGCATCTCCATCATCTTGCCTTTTAATAAAACCATCTCATGCATCAATTTGTGGACAACCACAACCGCCTGATCTATCTACCAATCTTTGTGGTCAGTGGGATTCCTAACAAAATCACCCTACGGGCTAGGACACATCACTTTCTTGATTATATTTACAATCCAACATGACAATGAGACTTATATCTCCCAGAAAACATATCATAAATCCAGACTAGGAATTTAGCCATTTAATTTATATATGTTAACTGTTAATTATCTCATCCAAAACAACCCTTACTAGCCACCTAAGGAATGTCCAAGTAGAATTATGTCATGGTCTAATGTCACAGCTTCAATGAAAAAGTTCAGAATTTATGAAGTCTTGAAGAAATGAATTGCCGTATATATAAAGGCTATTGCTACTTGCGATCTTCAAACACCTAAGATTTTTTCACATTCCGTGGCGTGTCTGGTTCATGAATAGAGTTGCGGCTATCTTTGCCTTAGCAGAAAAGTAGCAGTAAGTCCCGTGAGTTTAATGCTCTTAATGATTGTCCAAAACTTTCAACAGAGGCTTTAAAAGTGTTGGAAGATAAATCAGGTTTTCTGCTTATGTTTTCCAATCTTGACAAGAATTTGGTTGATTTGATAGCATAATTAGTCAGATATAATTTTTCATTCCTTACTTGTAATTTCCTATTTTATTATAACTTGTTTACCACTCATTCTCTCCTATATATAGGCGGTGCTTCTATTGTAATACAGATTTATTTTATATTTTCCTCTTCTTTTATCTCTCTTTTATTTTCTACTTGGTATAAGAGTCTACCGATTCTTGATAGTTACTCCATCTTCTATCTCCGGCAAAAATATATATATAATATATATTATATTCTTGGTGGGATTTGTCTTTCACCCTACCAAAAATCTTGACTCTTATTTTTTCCGCCTCTTAGGGTTCAGGAGCCCTTATCTCTCGTGGTCTAGCCCTTGTTTAAGGGCCCGTTAATGCTGTTTGTGATGAATTAGAGCCCTAAAGTGTTCTTCTTTGTTTGTTCGAGGCTACCGATTTTTCCGGTAGATTTGTTAGGGGCTACCGATTCATCCGGTAGATTTGTTTGGGGCTACCGATTTGTCCGGTAGATTTGTTCGGAGACAACTTTGTTTTCGATTTCAAGTTGGACTAGCTAAGATTTCAGTGTCCAACTTGAGGGGGAGTGTTGGAAGATAAATCAGGATTTTTTGCTTATGTTTTCCAATCTCGACAAGGATTTGGTTGATTTGATAACATAATTAGTGGGATATGATTTCTCATTCCTTATTTGTAATTTCCTATTTTATTATAATTTGTTTACCACTCCTTCTCTCCTATATATAGGTGGTGGTTCTATTATAATAATATACTTTCAATATAAAGATCAATACATATTTATTTTATATTCTCCTCTTCTTTTATCTCTCTTTTATTTTCTACTAAGGATTCTAGGCTTTATGATCAGTGAAAAGTACAGAGAGACTACCAGATGTTACAAAAACAGATTAGCTGCTTGATCCTTTTAATATCTATTTCTACTTACCTTCCCCCCCTCTGATTACAATATCAATTTTCGCTTTCCATGCCCAGTTCTTATCTGATTTTGCAATTTCAATTGCCAAATCCTGATCAAGTGTAACAAAGGAACTCATATTATTTAGAACAAAAAAAAAAAATCCTCCTCCAGAAGCATATTTTTCAATATTAACTTTTGTGTACAGATGAAGGACTACTCCAAGCTTCAAAACATTAATACAACACTTGTTGGGGAGGGGTGAGGGAGGAGTTCCTCTGGGTCAGAAGAGGATACAAAAAATCAGCACCAAAAATTCACTCCAGGAATCCCAAAATAAAACCTTGCTACTGTTTTAATCCATCTTTACAAAAAAAGGCTTCAACTCCGGATTAAGAAGGGCAAAAAAAAGGGAGGGGGAAGTATGCTTACAGTAGACTATACACAGTGAGCTGCACTGCTCTCTTATCGAAAGTGGACCTTCTGACTTACATTTGTTGCAGTTCTTACTCCACTTCGGCCACGAACTTTTCCCTGTCAAAGAGTGTACCACATAAGTCAGGTACCGAGTACGAACTAACTATAGAACCACAAAGTCACAAACCCACTTAATAATTTAGAAGGAATGTGCAGATGTCCAGTAACATGATCGTGAAAAGAATATGTATGTCTAAACTGAGAAAAGTGATGCAATTTATCATATTGCCAGAGTGTAAAGGTAATATCAATATCCAGTCCAAAGGTACAAAATAAGATCCCAACAGGACCCATGAGATAGTAACTACTACGACGATGAACAGCACAACTTCTGGACCTCCCAAGTACTCTACACTATTAAGATATAGATGCTCTGAATATATAATTTAGCTAATCTACTTACTAGTTTTTATTGCTTTGCAGTGGCTCCACCGTCACGGCTTCCCTCAGCTGATATAATATATATGACTTTTAGGGCTTCGGTAGCAAAAAGGTACCACAATGGGCATAGAGTACAACTTGACCAACTTTCATTATATTATGGAACTAAAAGAAGAACAAGAAGAAAGAAGACAATCCAAGAAACCAAAAAACAATCACGCTCTAATTGATTATTGGGAAGTCAATGTGATGAGAAGAGTGTCTCAAGCATTACATGAGCAGCCACGCCACTAGCAACCCACAATAGTGTGATGAAATTTTATTTCTTTCCTATGACTTCTGGGCAAATTAAATTAGCACTGAGAAAAAACAAATTGAGAAGCTAAAACGTATGGATATCAACTACTTGAAGTGAAGAACAAGAGCAATATGGATAACACAAAATCAACCCAAAATTATCAATTAAAATAAAATGAAAATACAGCACATTGAACACAGAGATTTTATGTGGTTAGGCTAATAACCTACATGCATGGGTGAAATAGGCTGGAAAGAGATTTTATTCGGTGGCCTATGATTGTTGAAGTCTCCTTTTCTCGGTTTGTGGTGTCCTCGACATATGGAGGGGAGGAGGGGTGGCGCTCCACGCTCATTCTTTTTCGAGGGTGGCGCCCCTTTGCCTTTGGTGGTGCTTATGGCTTGAATGCAATAACCGTTGTTTTGAGGGCATCGAATCTTCTTTGGGGGTCATCAAGGATCGTTTCATATCCAATTTGTTTTATTGGGTGGAGGATAGATATTGTAATTCTATAGATGAGAAGATAGAGTTTTTGGGGTCTCTTGCCCTTAGAGTTCTCTTTGGTTCCATGGGACTAGGGATGACAAAAAAACCTGCCCCGACGGGGACCCGCCCAGCCCCGTTAAACTAATCTGGGCGGGTATGAGGCAAAAAAAAATTACCCAATTATAAACGGGGCGGGTATGGGTCACCCCCGCCCCGCCCCGAATATATACATGTACATATATATAAACCATGTTTGTGCTGGCACTAGGTGATGACTCTCATTTGTTAGTCAAAATTCTTACAAAAGAAGCTTTATACATTATCTTTTATAATAGGAATGAGGTGTAGACATATACCTATATATATATATATATGGGGAAAAGTTTTCCACCAATTGTCTATAATAGGCATAGCTCAAGAACCCACAAGCACTGGGCGTCCAGAACAGCACATTAGGAATACCCAATTCCTTTGCAATATCCAAAGTGAAGCTCATCACTCCGTCGGAGATCACGCAGGTCACCGGCGGAACATCCTCCGGCGAATTGAGTTTCCCGATCAGATCCCGGAACGGAGCACCGCCGTTCTTGGGCAATGATGCGCAGAGCTGCCACCCGTCCTGGTTGACGTCGGCTTCCACCGGCGGGAGGCCGTCGGGAATGGCGGCGAATCGGAAGTTGGGGAGACCGTCGAGGGCGGTGGGACCCCGCTAACGGAGGAGGCTTGTTTTATTCGATGTTGACGAAGGTGATGTGGAAGCCTCTGTAGTAGAGGAGCTTGGCGGGGCGGGGCGCGGGGCAAGGATAACAAGATCACGGGGCGGGGAGGGGTGAAAAATAAAATTAAAAAATCGGGTACGGGGTGGGGAAATTAAACTGGGTTCGGGTATGGGGAATATGATACCCGCCCCGACCCGCCCCATTGCCATCCCTACATGGGACGCACTCCCAGTTTGGATGCCTTTTATTCAATTACTTACTTATAAAAAATATATAAAAATGAAAAGAAGAAAAGAGATGTAAAAGTCTCCTGAACCCTAAACCAAATACCCTCCCCCCTCCACCAAAATTTTCTCCGGAGTTTCAAATTCCAACCTATGTAAACATAAAGCACCCTTATATATATATATATATATACACACACCTGATTCCCATAGAACTAAGAAGCAGGTCAAAAGCACCCCAAAAGTAAACGCCCAGAGCAGAGGGGGAGAGGGGGTGCACAACTACCATGATTCGGGTCGGTTCAAGTCAGCAGCATTGGACCACAACCCAGCAGCACTCACTGGACATTTGCAAAACTTTCTTTTTAAGTTGCTTATTTGGCAGTTTCGTAGTTTAGCAAGATTTGTTACAACAGCAAATAATCTCCACAAAATAGGGCAATTCCTCTTCTTTGTATCTAATCCCAATTTTTGTTTAGCAGCACTTCTAGATTCAAAGCTTATCATTGCTCAATGAGTGAATAGTTTTCAAACAAACATAACTTAAATGAAATACTTGGCTGTAGATGAGCAATGCTAATTAAGAAGGTACAGAAAATACCAAACCTCAATTAAATTGTAACAAACCTTGAAATCAATCAATCCTGTTCCATCACTCTTCTGTGGGACAGTCGGCTTTGTCACTTTCTCACCTTGAACCATGCCCCCAACAGCATTGTCTCTGGTGCTGAATTTCTGATTCACAGCCATTTTACCTGATTTATTCTCTTTCCCACCACATGCCAGCTTATTATACCCGCTGACTCCCACTTTGTCCTTTGCTTTTGTAGCAGCGTCTCTTATGACTCTATCTTGCACCATTGCTTTTGCATTTACAGTCTTACATTGAACCTGCACATGTAGTGCAGTCAGCTTAATCGCGCTCATGGTGTGCCAATGATGCTTTCACAACCAAAAATTGTTCGCTACTCTGATCTAATTGGAATTAAGAAATTAATTGCATTGCTAAAGGTAATCCAGATTGAAGTTAAGTGAAGCCAAAGTGATGCATAATACTCAATCAAAACTTGCATTTCGATGCTGAATTAATTCATAGATTCAAAAACATATTAGTTGTCTAAAGTTTCTAATGCATGTTTCATCAATATGTCAGAAACACTTTATTAAATTTTAGAAAATTCTGTTGTATGAGCATCTCATCAAATTTCACAGCTTCTCACCTTTGATTTTGTAGTTTCTAGATGGATGGAGATCTCAGCAATTGTTTTATCTCGTGCACTAGTTCTAAAACTAATATGCTGCACTTGAGCATTCGACCTCTTGGATGCATTTGAAACTTTAACCTTGTTCTCAGTTGCTTGATAAATTTTCTCAACATTCCTACTATCAGGGGTTTTGTCTTTGTTCTGTCTTTTGTGAACTATCGTGTTCTTGACATCATATCTAGGGTTTGAAGAAGACCCTACGCTGGATTTTCCTGAAGAAGAGGCACGGCCTTCTGATTTCCTCTCACCAATTCTCCCCATCCTTAAAGCTTGCCCTGTAAAACAACTTTTTCTGAGAGAAATCCTTACAGCCTCCGATAGTAGTCCACTCGTGTGACCACCAAATGTTCCACTGGATACCTCCAAGAAGTTCTGCTGCTCATGTGCACTACTTTTGCAAGTAATGGTGCTTGTTGAGTTGCTGCTAGCTTCCTTTATACTGCCTGAGCTGGTTTTTGAATCCGCAAAAGTAGATATGGGTTTTGAATTATTTGATCCAGCAGTTTCCGTTAAACTGCTCTTACAAACCTCATTTGCTTCTGATCCAGCATTTCCCTTTGGATTCCTATAGCTTGATTTGACTTTAATTTCCTTAACAGGTGAAGATTTACTGATTAAACTCTTGACAGGGTGCCCCTTATTCGATGTAACTGCACAATTGCTCATACCCCATTCCCTGCTTTTATAGTGTTTGCCTCTTGACTTTGAAACAGACTCTGGAAGCTTCGGGGAAGTTGGTACCTGTAACCCGAAGTCCAAGTAGTTGCTCCCCTCGCCAGAATGAGAAAATGCAGAAATTAACTGGCGGGAAGGACGCTGATGGAACCTGAAAGTTTAATCAAGACCCACAAATGTTCTTAAATCTATAATGTATAACAAAAAGAATCAAAAGTCAACACTATAAAACTGAAAGGGTTGGCAAGTGATAAAAAAGGCATACAGGTGACTTGTGTCGAACCAATCAGCGTCTCTGCAATACAACAACATAAGAACACATTAAAACACAAAAATTAAACAATAACTCATAAGTCATGACCAGTTGAAAAAAAAAAAAAGACTCACTTGTCGTGGTAAGTGGAGATTACTTCGAGATTGAGATCCACCCACATGGGTGCTTCAATTTCATCCTGTACACATCAATCAGCAGGGAGTAAAACAAAGCTCAATGGTACGCATAAACAAGATAGTCTTGAACATACAAACATTCGGAATAGCATTTTTTCTTGAATAAAGGCAATGTACAACACAATATAGGGGAAATCCAATAAAAACATAAAAAACTCTAACTGAGCATAGTGAAACAAGTTAAGATGAAAACCCAAAATGACAACAATCATCACAAGCCCACAGCACAAACATAAAGAGTAATAAGATTACATTCAAGATGAACACCACCACCAAAAATTAATTAATCAATTAATCAAATAAATAAAAAGACGAAGGAGAATGGGAATAACAAAAATCAAGAAATCCAAGTGTTTTTTCATAGAACTCAACAAAGAAAATCAACAACCTAAACCTTGATACAATTAACCCCTCAAATACAACCACTGTAGATGAATTGTGAGACTATATAAACGATTTCACTATTCCCTTACAAAAAGCAGACCAAACCCTAATGCATTTCAAAAAATGCTTCTCAAAATCGAAACAAAAACAAAAATCTGAAACCCGCATGTACATCTACATATATATATATATACACATACACATATATAGATACATCATTTATGAACGCATTCACGTATATAAAGATGTGGAAGCAACATTCGAACATACGAAACCCTAGAAATCGAAAAGAAGCGAAATTACCAGAAAAGCCCAGTGGTGGTCGACTGGTTCGACGCTTTGTCTGTGACTGTTAGTGAGTCCACTAGCGTCTTCGACATTTTCTCCGGCGGGAAAATGGGGCTTTGCTTTCCTCTGAACCATTTCTCTCTTCATCATCTTCTTCTTCTTCTTCTAATGGTTTGACTTCATTTTGGTTCTGCTCTTCACCACCGCCGATCCTAACACTTCCCCGAATATTCCATATTTTTTAGGACCGGAAAAGTTCGGAAAAGTTTGATAAATACATATATATATTTATTTATATATATATATATATATATATTACTTTTTGACTGTTGGCATTACTGGTATTTGAAAAGTTTGAACAAGGAAAAGATTAAAGTCACTTGTAGTTTATGTTAAATTGTTAACTCCATAACGGACCACAAATATATTTTCAACTTAGTCAACAAATAGTGGGATTTATTTATTTCTCTCTTTCTTTTAATTTGCAATGATCAGACTCCACTTTTGTTGGAAAATCTTTATTCAATTTCTCCTAACCAAATTTATCTAATTCTGTTGAAATATGGTACATTTTTAGTATTTTGCCCTTTTTTAAGAAATGGAACTTTTTTATTAGTACAACTTTGTTAACATTTTGCTCAAAAACATTGACATGAAAAAAATTATATATCGATATTTGTGTTGCGTAAAAAATGTTGAATTTGATCTGTACAAATGAATGATATGTATCATATAAGTTGAGTTTTGTAATACTTATAATTAATGAATATGTAGATTGCATTAGTAAGCAGACTAACAATTCGTGTTTGTGGGTCGTATCGAATTGAAATGGGTCGTGTAAAAAAATATCTGGTTAATATACGTATCAAATATGGTCAATCATAACCCAATTTATTTATTAAATAAGTTACTTGTGTCGACCCATGTAATCCGTTTAATCTATTTATTATAATATATTAAATTAAATTTGATACAACTCAATATAAAATGAATTATTTAACTTATTTATCAGCAAAATAAATTAAATTTGACATGACCCATAATAACTTATTGATATATTTAAACTCATGACCAATTAGAGAAGAATAAATAAATATAATTGTGTCAAACGGATTATTCGGGTTACTTGGGTTTGACCATAACTCAACACTAATATTCTCATGTCGTGTTCGGGTCGACTCATATACAGGTTCAATTATTTTATAGTCAACCCTAACCCTTTTAATTCATATCGTGTTACCATATCGTGCATCATTTTGCCAACTTTATTCATAAGACGACATAATATGCTTTTTATAAAAACAACATATATATGCAATTAATAAAATAGGCATGTATAACAATACTAAAAACTCAAACGAATGGCTTCAATAAACTAAAAAATAAGTTAAAATGGTTCAAATACACTAGTCAATCTAAAACAACTTAAATTTCTAATTTTCATTAAATTCTAGTCATGAATTTGAGAGAGATCAAGTTTTTTCCCTTCTACAATTATAGCCAAAAAATTAGTTATATTTCCTAAAAAAGATGCTTATAATGTGATATTAAGTCCTCGAGTTTATGTAACAACTGCAAAATTAAAGATGAAACATCCTCGTAATTCTACCATATTTACATGTATTTTATTACCAACTATATTATTTTGCATTTACTCAAAATTCCCACCGACACATCTGGAGGCAAACGAGCAGTTACCTGTAAAAATCCTCTATCTGTCTCTGTTTCTTCCATAGATTCATCTCTCTTCACACACACACGCATATATATATATATTCCAGGACCCAATATCCAAAAACCCTAGTTGATCATCCCCATAGATAGAAAGTAAGTACATGTTTTACATGCCTACTAGGTGTTTGGTTGATTGTCATTCGATTCCATGAGACGAAGAGTCCTCGACTTTCGAAGGCCTGTCAGGAGGAAGTACTCCAAGCTCATATGTTTCACACTATTATGTCTCATCCTCATTCTGCTATGTTTAGTTCTTGTTCGCCAAGACACAAGATCAGCATCAAAGCCAACCATGGTTCAGGTTTTCACATATATATATATATATATATATATATATATATGTATACACAACATTGTTTTATTTATACATGTGGGTATGTGTTTATGCTGGTATATATGTAGTATACTTGTTTGTAACATGTACTATTTTTTTTTTCTGTTATTACTTTGAATCATTGCTCAATTTGCTCTATTCTGGACCTTGAAGTACCAGTAGTAAAAACTTTGACTTGAGCTCAATGTGGATCATGATTTATACAAAATGGTGTATTATGGTATTGTTATTGACTTTCAGAATTTGGATGAATATGTGATTTTAAAATCACCTTTTTGGAGTGATTAATAGCCCACGTTTGAAAAGGGAAAAAGTGATAGATTTGGGCCTTTCAGGACATGATTATATGCCATTTCTCCTATAAATAGGAACAACAGTGTAGAATCCTCATCAAAGTAGATCTACTTTAATATTTCCTTTTTAAAGAAAAAAAAAATTTGTGACATTGGAGCTCCGGCAAGATAAAATTATCCCCTGATTGTTGTAACATCCAATATATTGGGGAAGAAGTTAACATGGGACTAGAATTCTTGTAGACTCTTTCCTCTGTGTTATTCTTTGCCTACTTGATCACTTTTATGCATGCAAATACTAAACTATTAATACTTTCTGTGCAGAGATACCATCGGCGCACCAAATATATGGAAGGGCTTAACATTACTGAAGAAATGTTGAGCCCTCACTCGATTACAAGGCAACTCAAAGATCAAATTTCTCTTGCAAAAGCGTTTGTTGCAATTGCGAAAGAAAGCAACAATCTTCAGTTTGCATGGGAGTTAAGTGCCCAGATTCGCAATTCACAGGTCCTTCTATCAAATGCAGCAACAAAGCAAGACTCGCCGACAGCAGCAGAGTCAGAAACAGCAATTCGCCGTATGGCGCTGTTGCTATATCAAGCCCAACTACTCCATTACGAAATTGCAACCATGATCATGAGACTGAAGGCCAAAATCCAGTCTTTTGAAGAACAAGCCAAGTCCTTAAATGAGAAGAGCTCAAAGTACGGACAAATAGCTGCTGAGGAAGTTCCAAAAGGCCTTTACTGTCTTGGTGTCAGGTTGACAGGTGAATGGTTCAGGGACTTAAATTTCCAGAAGAAACTCACAGGAGGAAATCAGATAACTGAGAAACTTGAAGACAATAATCTCTATCATTTCTGCATTTTTTCCGACAATATCCTCGCAACTTCAGTTGTGGTTAACTCAACAGCGTTGAACTCCAACAATCCAAATCTGGTTGTTTTCCACCTCGTGACTGATGAAATCAACTATGCACCGATGAAGGCTTGGTTTTACATGAACAGTTTCCGTGGTGTAACAGTTGAGGTCCAGAAATTTGAGGATTTTACTTGGTTGAATGCTTCTTATGTCCCTGTTCTAAAGCAGCTCCAAGATTCGGACACTAAAAACTATTACTTCTCTGGAAAGAATGATGATGGCAAGACTCCAATCAAATTCCGTAACCCAAAATACCTTTCTATGCTTAACCACCTAAGATTCTACATTCCTGAAGTTTTCCCTGCACTGGAGAAGATAGTTTTTCTTGACGATGATGTTGTGGTTCAGAAGGATCTGGCACCACTCTTCTCTACGGATTTAAATGGCAATGTGATCGCAGCTGTTGAGACATGTATGGAGACTTTCCACAGATACCACAAATATCTGAACTACTCTCACCCATTAATACATGCGCATTTTGATCCAGATGCATGTGGATGGGCATTTGGGATGAATATATTTGATTTGGTCGAGTGGAGAAAAAGAAATGTTACTGGCATCTATCACTACTGGCAGGAGAAAAACATAGACCGGACACTGTGGAAGCTTGGAACTTTGCCGCCAGGACTCTTGACTTTCTATGGGATGACTGAGCCTCTCGATCCCAGTTGGCATGTTTTGGGATTGGGCTACACAAATGTTGATCCTCAATTGATAGAGAACGGGGCTGTACTGCATTACAATGGAAACTCGAAGCCATGGTTGAAGATCGGGATGGAGAAATACAAACCGCTGTGGAATAAGTATGTCGATTATACTCATCCCATTTTGCAGCAATGTAATGTACATTGAACGGGGGACAAAAGTTAGACTTTCCACACAACAAGATACCTTGTAATATTACAGAACTCTGTGATGGCTGTAAGATTTTAGGAGTGCATCAAGCGAGGTTGGTAATGAGGAGACGCTGTGCCTGGTAATGGCTATGAGATTTTCCAAGTTGATCAAGCGACGCTGGTAAAAGGTATGAATCAAAAAAACCCATGAGATCGATTGTAAAATTGATCCATCGAGTCCTGTCTCAGTTATAGAACCTATTCCTGTAAGTATGGAACAGAAGAACAGGCTATTCATTTCTGAACAAGAGAAATACGTTAGCCAAGAGATGTTGAAGCTGCATAAACTTATTCGCACTGTACGTACATGGGTTTTATGAGTTGCCTACTACAGTAAATAAAAATTGTTAGCTTTAGCGGCAATTTTTTCTCTCATGTTATCTCATAGTATTTTTTGCATCATCATATAGATCCCACATATCTAGCCAGCTCATGAGCCTAAAGCATCAAACATTAGAATATACAGGTTTTGTAGCAAACAAGAAGGGTTTTATTCGCCAAGCGGAATATTCATTTTTACCTCTTCTTGTTTCATAACCACAAGTTTTGTTTGCGTAGAAGAGTGCGGGGAGCTTTGTCCTTGAAAGTACACAACAATTGCTATATTTTTGCAATATTAAATATACAGAACATCTATAAACTATACATTGTGAAGTGTATCCTATCCACACAGGGAGTTACATTTTGAACATTTATCTTCCATGTTCGGAGTGTGAACTACAGATGACTACATATATACATTATATCAATAACAATATCTACACCTACCTCGAGCCATTCGGGGGAGAGGAGAAGATGGGTATTTCACTGAATCCCCAGTTGGTTGTGGACAAGCTTGTTAATCCTTCCACCAAGTAAGAAAATTTTGGTAGATATCACTCTCCTTCTCCACAAACCTCGTGCTACAGTGGCACACATGAGAGTTGACAAGAAACAAGACTGCTTCTGGAAATGGCACGACACAGAGCTTTGGCAGTGTTTCTGTATGAGAAAACCACTCCTTATCTTTGTCCAATCCCCCCCAAGTATGGATGCTGAGAAAACCCAGAACTACAAAATATTACGTCAATCTTTTGGTCCTCCTTCCCCACCATATCCGGTGACATTTTTCTCCTTCTAAATACCCTAGCTTGTAAAGTTTTGTTTTTGTCTCCCGTAACAGCATTTTGAATTCCCTCTTCCACACCTCAAACCTGATTTTCAGTTTTCGAAGTTCTTCACCTGGATTTATAGAACCTGGCCGCGTTGATTTGACCTCAACAATGGCTTTGGCCTCATCCTCAAAATTCTGATTCTGCTGCTCAAACTCCTTTACCAGATGATTGACTCCGTTTGCACCAACATTCATCTCTTGTCCAGCTCCAATCTTTCTGCCTGTGTTGGGGGATTTCACGGGTGTGCTTCCACCAGGAGGTTGAACTCCGAAGGGCATACTATCCTCGCCATTACAGGAATGGGGCACTGTGGAACCATCAAGCATCCCAGGTTGAAATGCAGCGTGCTCAGGAGAAAGACTCTCCTTGACTGCATACAAGCTCATCTGCATTAATGCTACACTAGTTATCTTCTGCATGTCAGGAATTTGATTATCTAGAGTATGATTCCCTCAGAAATAAAGTTGATACAAGTAACCAACTGACAAACCATTGTCTTTATGTTTGTCAAACCATAATATAGCCCCCTTCGCAATTTTATCGTCCATCATATCCCATAACAGTTGTCTACTTTGAAAAGTCAATTAACGAAATTTTTGCAAGTTTTACAGAAGTACCCTTAGAAAAGATTAGTTTCAAGAAATTATTACACCAAATATGTGATGAAGGATTTAAATATTCAAGTTACACTATCTCTAGCAGCTTAAGTTTTTAGAGTACATGGGGAGTTAACATGGTATCAGAGCAAAAAATAATGTGTTCAAAACCTCACATTCTCCCACATTAAACATTTCCTACACGTGTTGAACCAAAGAGAAGAACCACATAAGGGGTGTGTTGAAAGATTTAAGTATTCAAGTTACAAACCCCTCTAACAGCTTAAGTTTTTAGAATAGATAGATTAACAAAATAAATCTCTTAATTTACTTTGAAGTCACTAAGATTTGGCTAAAAGTATTTTTAGGTATCTCATATGAGCAACAATTATTATTTATATATATATATATAACCTTTTTATTATCATTATTTGGGATGTATCCCAGTCAAATCACTATCTCCTTTTTTCTTACTTCCTTTTCTTTTATTTTTTAAACATATTTTTCGTATCGATGTGTCGGTATTGTCTCGTACTTTTGTCCATTCTATCAGTACTTCCTAGATTTATGCTTGCTTTTCTCAAAAAGTTGAAAATCTAAAATGGACCAGTAATATTATACAGAGGCAAGGACACAGAAAGGGGCCATAAACACGATAGCATACGGATACGACACCATAAAATGTTCCTAAACAATAAAATATTGATTATAGAAAGGCATGACAGGATATATAATATAAATGTAAATAAGCGTAAAAACTAATATGGATTCCCTGTAATATGTATCTATTTCACACATATTGTCACTAACCCTTCCTCCATGAAAGTTTACATCACACAAACCAAGAGTTAAAAGTTATATTTATTGGAAAAATGTTGGAGTGAATTACTTATAGTATATATATAACAACTTCGTTCTTAAAGAATTTTATACTTTTCTCAATGATTATACTATGGTACATATTTGAAAAGGTTACATTTTACTTCTCAAAATTTGTAACATACGTATCAAGTTGAACCTGAGAAATATCAAAAACATTGAAGTATCAAAGAAGAATAAGATGCGTGATAGAATTTTGTTTATGAAGAGAAAATAAAAAAACCGCGAGAATCAAAAGAGTGTTGGTATTTGACACCAACATGACAAGGGCCATCCCCCTTTATAGTAGTATTTGTGCTTCATAGATATCTCAAAATACAAAAATTAACATGCAAACTCACTTGCAAAGATGTCATCTGTTCTTGCCACGTCTTCTCCATCGCCTTCATTTTAGCCTCAAATATGGACCATCTTACCCCAAATTGCTGCAGTTGCTCCCGCAATGCTGCATTTTCCTTTTCCTTTTGCCTTATGGTCGCTTCAGCTTTCGTCACCCGTTCTAGAAGTTCTTCCAAAACTGAAGGCTGAATTTGAACATGCTCTTTCGATAAATCCTGCTCATCCAAGAAGAATCACATTTGCTGTATTTTTATTGGGAATAAAATAGTACCATATTCCTATCTACACTCATGTTCTGAAACTTCTAATACTTGAAAAAACAATATGCTTAGGTGCAGTTTTTTAAATGTAATACATTAGTAAAGATGACAATAACTATGAACTCAAGCGGTTATCAATTCAATAACGCCACGACAAGCTTAAGCAATGATATATGCCTTCGTTTTTATTTTGGGTAAGCTAAGGCCTTTGTCGATCACATTGTTGACACGCAAATAAAGTCGAGCAGATATCAGTAGTCTTAGAAAATCATAAATCCATGGAAAAGAAGGTTGGATAAAAAGCGAGACTGACAATGGAATCAATAGCCAGAGGATCTAGGGAGATCTTGCTAAGTCTGCGTCAATAGGCACCAGGTGTTTCTTGGTTAATGTCTTTTGTCTATAATCTCTTTCTCAGATCCTTAATTTTGATTACCGTAGACCAGGTCCTGTGAGATTTCCCTGCTTAGGGTTTTTCATGTAATATATATTGTGCCTCTACTTTACTTCTTGTTTTATACTATATATATATGATTGCAATTTTGACACATGATCTAACTAATTAACTGAATTTCAGGCAATGATCGATGGAAATTTGAAAAGTTAGAATTGTGTGAATTTGGCTAAAGGTTTCATACCCCAGACCACAACAACCCCTCCCTCCCAACCAACCAACCAAAACGTAAAAAAACATACATAGATACACACAGACAGACAGTCAGACTAGTAAAAAGAGAAAATTATGGAACCAAATGGAAGTCGTGGTATAACGTAGGATTACAACAGGAAAGAGCAGCGTAAGAGACCAAAACAGATGCAGCAGCTCAGTTATGGTTAAGGACGTACTAGTCATTTGCCATAACTAGCAGCAACAAGAAATAAAAAGAAAAAGGTATCTATCACTTCTCGAGTGCATAAAGACAGTACCTCCACTTCTGAAATCTTTCCTGGCTTCTGTTTTATGCTGTTCTGGTTTAACTTCTTCAATTTCAACAAGTAACTAAAATTCCTACGAGCCAACCACCCGCGGGCCACTGCAGAATGAAAATGTAAAGAACAAATTATGCAGTAACATAGACACAGAAGTCCAAAATAATATAAAAAAATCTTACCAGATTGTAGACGTACAGTTGCCCTCGTCCGCTGGGTTTTACGTGCTACCTCTTTTCTCAACTTTATCAAAGCGTCATAGTTTCTTCTAGCAATTTCACCACGGATAACTACAATAAAAGCTTAAATATCATCAAGCACTGAAAGGGTACACGACTGTATTTAAGAAACAGAATACTTCTAAGGATCCAGAGGAAGTATGATACAAAACACTTCATTCACAAGTGGAGTTTGGTTTTGAACTTCTAAGAATATGGAAAACTACGATAACAACACAACACCGAGAATTTTTCCAATTATTTGGGTCGGCTACACGAATCTCATGCTTCCATTCCGTTCTCTTAAAGGACATAACCTCAGTCAATCCACATTCTACCATATCATTCTTTACCAACTCTACCCACGTTAACTTTGGTCTCCCTCTTCCTGTTGTATTACCCTCATAAAAGATGTTTTACAATGCAATTTCTTTGTGTAAATTTTTTGTTATAATTAACTAGTATTTCTTTTTTGAAGTAAACAGCCGCATGGGGTGAGGAATTTCATCAAACAGATAATAGCAAATTTTAGAAGCAGAATAAACAAACATAAGAATTGGTTGAACAATTTAAGAGTAGGGTTTTTCGAACCAATTTTCAGAAAAATAACAAAAAATATTTGACAGTAAGATTCAATTTCTATGGTACAATGAAATATTTTATAATAATTTCCAAAAAGTGATCAAGAGAAACAAAGGAGACATGAAACTAATACACTACGAATCAGGCATACTATATCTTCTATGTGAAACAACTAAAATTGAATGATGTGTATTTCTTACATTATTGAATTGTTAATACTCCTCTTTTGAGTTCTGCATCTGGCAGATACATCTTCTATATGAAACAACTAAAATTGAATCATATGTATTTCTTACATGATTGCATTGTTAGTACTCCTCTTTTGAGTTCACGGAAGTAACGACGAGCCTGATGACCACGAAAGCATTTCTGCACCTCAAGCGTTCCTTGCAAAATGTTTTTTCTTATATCCTCTAATACACCAATCTATCAACAAGAGAACATAAAAAAATCAGTTCAGCAGGGAACTTATTGTTCTACATTTTACTGCTTTAAAACTCAGAATGTTAACTTGGAGATCATCCAAGTTGTCAAGTTTTGCATTCAAGTAATTAAATTCTCTCCTAGATACATATGGGAATTAAGTAGCACTACTTAGTCCATATTTGAGCTAGATTACATTTCCTTCCTCGAAGTTTTCTTTTTGAATTTTAAAAAATGATCCAAAAATTACATTTTCCTCAATGGAAAGGATCTCACTTAGGTGCTATTAGTTATTGTCAAAGATAACAGGCTGGAACATTGCAGCTGTAGTTAATTAGTCAAGGGTGGCTGTTCTTAACTTTAGAGATTGCTTGCTGCTGTATTTTTATGACTTTTGAGACTACTAGCTGTCTATTATTTACTGTACAGATTCTGTAATCTTTAGGATAGATTTCCTTGTCTTTCTTATCTCTTTTAGTTAGCCTATATATTCCCAAGTGTACATTGTTAAGATATATGAAACATATTCACATCTTTCACATGGTATCAGAGCCAAATTTGGCTTCTTGGGATTTTTTCTTTTCTGCCTTCATCACTGAATATCTTTTGTTAAGCATCTGTTGTCTTGTTCATCTTTCTCTGTTTTTCTTTATCCAAAACAGAGTATATTGAATCCATACATTACCTCTTTATCTTGGGCCTTCATTGCCCAGATTGTTTCAACAGTTCTGTTGACGAAAAACCAGAATTATTTCAACAGTTTATTCTTGGCCTTCATTGTCAATTGTGAAGCTTGTTTTTTAACCCAAACACTTAAACATGTCTGATGCAACTGAGTCCTCAAACATGTCTGAAATCAAAGTGACGGAGACCTCCAATATAACTTTAGCCGGAGATTTGCAGAATATTCAATCAAGTTATAGGTTGAATGGAAAGAACTACCTGAAATGGTCTCAATTTGTTCGAACCTTTCTGAAAGGGAAGGGAAAATTGAGTCATCTCCTTGGAGAGGGTCCAAAATCTGGAGATCCAAAGTACAACACATGGGATGAAGCTGATTCTATGATAATGTCATGGCTATGGAACTCGATGACGCCTGAAGTAAGTGATACCTGCATGTTCTTGGAGACAACGAAAGACATCTGGGACTTTTGTAGACAAACGTATTCAAAGGTTCGTGATACTGCTCAAATCTACGATATCAAAACCAGAATCTTGGCTACTAAACAGGGTAATTGCTCTATCACTGAATACTCCACCATTTTGCAAAACTTGTGGCAAGAATTGGATCATTATCAATGTATTGAGAGATGAAATGTAGTGATGATGCTGCCATTCTTAAGAAGTTCATGGAAAAGGACAGAATCTATATGTTTCTTGCTGGATTAAATGCTGAATTTGATGTTGTTAGAGTCCAAGTTCTTGGAAAAGATGACCTTCCATCATTGAATGAAACTATTGGAATGATCCGAGGAGAGGAAAGCCGGAGAGGGGTCATGTTGGAGCCTCAACCAGTGGACAGATCTGCTATGATGGTAAAAGGCATTAATGCGAGAAGTAATGGAATGACAAATGACAATAGGTGGTCAGAAATTTCAAAGGCTGGAAAAAGATCCGGTGGTGTGTACTTATTGCAAAAAACCACGACACACCAAGGAAAAATGTTGGAAACTTCATGGTAAGCCGTCAAACTTTCAGAATATCCAAGCAAACAAAGACTGGATGTTAAAGAATGGACCAGCAAGGGGACAAGGACAGGCACATGTAACCACGGTTGAATTAAGGGGAGAAACATCTTCTTTTCATAACCAAGCTGACAGGAGATTGAAAAGCTGAATTTTTTTCTAGAAAACTTAGAAAAACCTACAGCCTCAGGTACTTGTTCCTTAGCATTTTCAGGTAATATATCTCAGTCCCTTACTTTTAGTGTCTCGGATATGCCCATAACAAAATCTTGGGTGGTTGATTCCGGAGCCACGGATCATATGACTAAATCTTCCAATGATTTTGTCTATTACAGTCCTTGTCCTAGTAATAAAAAGATATCTACAGCAGATGGTACTTTGATTACAGTTGTTGGTCAAGGAGATGTCATTATCAACTCGAAATTTGTCTTGAAAAATGTTTTGCATGTGCCTAAACTGTCCATAAATCTTATTTCAGTTTATAAACTGACAAAGGATTTGAATTGTACTGTGACATTTTCCTCTACAAATTGTAAATTTCAGGACCAGGGCACGGGGAAGATGATTGGACTTGCTAAAGAGAAAAACGGACTTTACTACCTTGAAGAATCTGGTGGGCAAAGTAGCATTAAGAATAAGTTTCATGTTTCGTTCCTTTCTAAGTCATCTCTTTCAAACAAAAATAAAATTTGGTTGTATCATCTTCGTCTTGGTCATCCGTCTTTCAGTGTTCTTAAAATTATGTTTCCAGATTTATTTAAAGGAGTTGATATGGAAATATTTCATTGTGATGTTTGTGAAATGGCAAAACACAAATGTACTTCTTTTCCTTTACGTAATAACAGAATGTCATCTCCTTTTGCTCTTATCCATAGTGATGTCTGGGGACCTTCTACAGTTCCAAATGTTTCTGGAGCTCGTTGGTTTGTTTTGTTTATTGATGACTGTACTCGTGTCTCATGGGTTTTTTTGTTAAAACAAAAATCTGATGTTAGCTCTACTTTCCGAACATTCTTTCACATGATTAAAAATCAATTCGGTGTAGCAATTAAGAGAGTTCGATCCGATAATGCTAGGGACTATTTTAACCAAACCTTGTGACCATTCTTTCAAGAAAAATGAATAATTCATGAATCTTCCTGTGTCAACACACCACAACAAAACGGGGTGGCAGAAAGGAAAAATGGTCATCTTCTAGCAATTACTCGGGCGTTTCTCTTCCAAAAGAATGTTCCAAAATATTATTGGGGAGAAGTTGTTTTAACTGCTACTCATCTTATAAATAGATTACCTTCCCGAGTCCTTGATCACAAAAGTCCTATGCAGCTTTTTTCAAAATTCTTTCCAGATTTCAAAACCACAAATCACCTCACTCCTAAAATATTTGGTTGTGTTTTATTTGTTCATATTCATTCACATCAACGGGGTAAACTTGATCCAAGGGCTCTTAAGTGTATCTTTGTTGGATATTCATCTACACAAAAATGGTATAAATGTTACTATCCTCCAACAAAAAAATTCTTTGTCTCGGCTAATGTTACATTTGTTGAACATGAAAGTTATTTTGCTAAACCTTATCTTCAGGGGGAGACATCATTTATAGAAGATAAGGATAAAGATTTGTTTTTGCTTGATTTTTCACTCTCCCCATCTTCATCCTCTTTTTCTCCACCACCACTATCACCAAATAAAAATGTTCAGAGTGATACTCGCCCACTGCAGGTTTATTCAAGAAGGAAAGAATCCACTATTCAACCTATGCGGGTCCTAGAATCCGAACCAAACCCTGGTGCTGATAAGAAAGTTGATGGTATTGAGGTAATTTCTGACTCTGAAGCTTATGACGATGGTGTCTCTGTTCCCGAACCTGGAAATGATAATAATCTTCCTATTGCTATTAGGAAGGGTGTGAGAAAGTGTACCCAATGACCATTATACCCATTATCTCAATTTGTGTCTTATGAAAAGTTATTTGATAGTTATAAAAGCTTCCTTACTCACCTAAACACTATCACCGTTCCAAAAACTGTTGTCGAAGCATTAGGTCCTAAGGAGTGGAAAGAGGCTATGAGAGTTGAGATGGAGGCTCTTGAAAAAAATAAAACATGGGAATTGGTTAAGTTACCTAAGGAAAAGAAACCCGTGGGATATAGATGGGTTTTTACTGTGAAGTATAAGGCAGATGGGTCGATTGAACGGTTTAAGGCTAGGTTGGTGGCTAAAGGGTATACCCAAACCTACGGAATAGACTATCTTGAAACCTTTGCACCGGTTGCCAAGATGAACACCGTAAGGATTTTGATGTCTCTTTCTGCCACTCGTGGGTGGAGTATGCAACAATATGATGTTAAGAACGCCTTCTTACATGGTGATCTTAATGAAGAAATCTACATGGAAGTTCCTCCAGGTTTTGAGGCAAAAAGTAACCAGGTGTGTAAATTGAAGAAGGCGTTTTATGGGCTGAAACAATCTCCTAGAGCGTGGTTTGGTAGATTTGCTAGAGTTATGAAAGCTATGGGATACAAGCAAAGTCAGGGTGATCACACACTATTTGTGAAACATTCTGTTTCAGGGGGAGTAACTGCATTATTGGTTTATGTAGATGATATAATTGTTACTGGAGATGACTTGGAAGGTAGAGAGGCCTTGAGAAAATGTCTAGTGCGAGAATTTGAAATAAAGGAACTTGGCAGGTTGAAATACTTTCTTGGCATTGAGGTTGCTCACTCTCGGAATGGGATTTTTATATCCCAACAAAAGTATGTACTGGATTTGCTAGCTGAGACAGGGAAACTTGGTTGTAAACCAGTGGAAACTCCTATCGAGCAAAATCATAAGCTTTGTGAAGCTATTGAAGACACGGTAGTAGATAGAGAGTCCTATCAAAGGCTGGTTGGTAGATTGATTTACCTTTCACATACAAGGCCAGACATAGCCTATGCAGTGGGAGTAGTGAGTCAATTTATGCATAATCCCAAAGAGGTACATCTCCGAGCAGCACATCGGATTTTACAGTATCTCAAGGGAACTTTGGGAAGAGGAATATTGTTTAAGAAAGAAGGAAAGTTAACACTGGAAGCCTACACAGATGCAGACTATGCAGGATCTATTGATGACAGAAGATCAACATCAGGCTATTGTACTTTTCTTGGAGGAAACCTTGTAACATGGAGAAGCAAGAAACAAAATGTAGTTGCAAGGTCAAGTGCGGAGGCTGAATTCAGGGCAATGGCATTAGGAGTTTGTGAACTTCTATGGCTGAAAATCATTTTATAAGATCTAAAGGTTGCGTGGGAAGGACCTATGAAGCTTTATTGTGATAACAAGTCAGCAATCAATATTTCACAACCCTGTGCAACATGACCGTACCAAACACATCGAGGTTGATAGACATTTCATAAAAGAGAAGCTGGATAGTGGATTGATTTGCACGCCATTTGTACCTACAGGCAGCCAAATTGCTGATGTGCTAATCAAAGGGTTAAACGGATCAGCCTTTCGGTCTATTGTCGGCAAGCTGAGAATGGATGATATCCACTCACCAGCTTGAGGGGGAGTGTCAAAGATAACAGGCTGGAACATTGCAGCTGTAGTTAATTAGTCAAGGGTGACTGTTCTTGACTTTAGAGATTGTTTGCTGCTGTATTTTTATGACTTTTGAGACTACTAGCTGTCTATTATTTATTGTACAGATTCTGTAATCTCTAGGATAGATTTCCTTGTCTTTCTTTTCTCTTTTAGTTAGCCTATATATTCCCAAGTGTACATTGTTAAGATATATGAAACATATTCCCATCTTTCACAGTTATAGAGTTGCCGGGATAGTAATGGAAATGCATGAACACGATGACATACATTTTTTTTCTATATTTTCCACAACATCGAAAATATTACTAAATTGCAGGAATGACATTAAATATCCGAAGATTTCCACTAAAAGAATTCAAAGCTACATTTCAGAAATCGCAATGACACCATCCATGAGCTACACTAGAGAGGATATATGATAAGGTTAAGGACCACCAGCCCATATATAAACTCACCTGTCCTGTTCGAAAATATAGTTTTGTATAACCAACTTGGTACATATCAGGCAGAACATCCAATTGCTGCAGAATGGTAACTGATATACTCAATGGATCTTGACACGCATTGTTCTCGGAAAGCAGGAAACCATACCTATAATTTATGCAGACATATGTTGAGATCTTCAGAATTCGTGAACAAAATCATTGAATAGTTTGATGAGGATAATCTACCTTTCTGCAAATTTCTGATGTGTCATTCGAGTAGGATATCCAGATCTCGAAATCCTAACAACCTCCAAAACTCCACAATACCTAAGCTGCTCTAGGACAAGATCCTTTTCATACATTGCAGGAAGCCGCTTATTATTTGGTTTTATACAGCGGATGAAGTGTGGTGTAGAGTTCTCCAACTGCTGCATCAGATTGAACAATTGACCCTACAAACATACAACTCTAATAAAATTATGCACAAACAATGTCTTCAGTTGGAAGATCCCAGAATGCACCAAAACATTTTTTATTTGTTTACTTCATCGTATAGCAGATGGCACAAATGGTAATTTTTTCACTTAAGTTTCCGTGCTCAGGCGAGAATGTTAAAAGTAACTGCATCAAACAAGTAAAGAATGCAATTTGACTTACAAAAGAGTTTCTGATGCCGGAATGTTATATCTGCGCATGTATCCAGTTCAAAATAAAACTACAGAAAATATTTACCTTGAACTTTGTGCCAACACTTTGCTTCTGTGATCGGTTAAGCATATGGGAGACAAACAATTGAGGAAGTGGGCAACTGCATAATGAGAGGAGTTGGATGTTATCAGAGTGCAGTGGATCTCTGTTCTTCTCCAAGAAGCCACTTGTGTCATATAGAACCTACAAAACCTCAGGTGTCTGAATACATACATTCACACAAGAATAAGATGCACTACCCGAGTTACTTATTATAAGTATGTGATTAAAGGGCCCAATTTCACAATCTAGTAAAATTCAGATAGCATAGGTCTAGCTTTTGATACTTAAGGATTTTCTGTTCTGGACACCAAACCCTGATTACACATGTTGCCTAGATTGCAAATTTAACTGCGCCACATGGAATCGGGGTGGCAGCCTGCATGGACCTTTCAATTGGCCACACAGAATATCCACATTAATCAACATGTCAGTTCTACATTCTCCACAGCAGTATCCAGCAGTCCTCTCAAAATGTAACATAAGTTAACCTTCTCTGAAACATCCCACGAGCTAAGTCCCACAACCTCGAATCTATGAACCTCTTGCAATGCCAGGATCAGTACTTGGTCGCACACTTGGGAGCCTTTTAAAACTTGGGGCATGACTATCAGAGTAGTCCACTCCAAGAGTACATGTCTGGCAATGTGTTCTTTCTCTCATGTGTAACACTTTCACTCTTTTACAGCCAGAAATCACCAACCCTCCACCCATGTCACCAGTACACATCCTCTCGGACCTCATCACTATCATTTTTGTTCACCCTAACCACTACCTAGGGGTAGAGCCAGGATTTGTCGTCCCGATTAAAAATCATCTATTATCAAATCTGAACTAAATGTCTGAACAATTTCTTTTACAATACTGAATTCGCCTTTTCCGTAGTTGCCCATAACTCATTCACCCAAAACAGTAGTATGCTCCTATGTAGTGTACATAAACCAACTAATACCCATTACTCATTTAACCACGATAGCGAAATTGGGAATTTATATATGTATATATGTATTATTCATTTTGTAAGCTGTTGGGCCACAAAACTTATTGGGTCTATAGGGTTTGTAATCATTGCAAGATGCATGCTACCCAAGGACTCATACCACAATTTCTTCTTCCACCATCCACTTGAAATGACTCTAAGTTATGACCAGTTTGGCATTTATTTTTCTTAATTTATTGTGTTTATTTAGTCATACTTTTGTCTAATATGTTATTTGATGATTGCTGAAGGATGAAGGATGAACATGATTAGCCTATTTCAGTTTGTGAGTTGATTTAATGCTTAATTACATGAATGGGTGCATTCTTTGATGAAATTGGCTTGTTTATATACTAGTTAATCATTACTTTCATGGTATTGTAGACAAACCTTCAAAAATGTTTGGGGTTTCTGTACAAACTTATGAGTTTCGAGGTCCTTCGGCTTTCCTTATATATTTTGGTTCTTTTCGTAAAATTGAAGAAAAATACCTAAAATGCCTTTCAAGTGTATTTTAGGGTTTTGTTAAAAAAAAGAAAAAAATATCAAAAACATAAAACAGAATAGTCAAAATTGACCGCCAATTGTTATTAGGAGGATATTTGGACAACAATTCTAATGCTAGGAACTCATATAGATATCTAAACTACAGGGGTGTTTTATGTATATTTTCTATATAGCAAGGGATTTTTTTTAACACTCTGCCCTTTTGTTATAACTGGTTGTTCTCCCCAACATCTTTACATCTAGAATGTATATGAGCTTAACTTATTGGACATTGTAACCCAACTCAATAAAAAAACTTGCCCCAACTAGTCAGACATTCATCGCAGCATCTACATATCACCCGTGCTCATTTTGTGAGCATGTTCCTAGACCCCGATTTCTTGTTCCACTGGCCTAGGAACTATTTCCGTAGAATCAGGGTCGTGGTTACCGAAGTAAGTTAAAATCTAATGATTTTGACTGGATATGGAGATAGTGCCAGAGAATATGATCTAGACACCCGTGGATAGGACAATGTTTAATGCTTCGTTTGGTTGGAGGGATGCAAAATTGGATGGAAGGAAGAGTGGGAGGGATGGATGAGCCATCCTTAGGAAGGGATTCTGTCTCTCTTACTTTTGGTTGTATGGAATGGATAATAGAAAGTATGAATGTAGTAATACCTTTTTCTTGTTTGGTTGAAAGGAAGGGATTCATGATTTATATATCATTTTTACCCTCAATATGTATAATACACTTAATAAACAAAGTGTTAGGAAGACTAAAAATGTCATTTTCTATAGTTTGAAAGTAGTAAGTTATTTTCTCTCTCCTCTTCCTCTCTTCCCTTCCCTCCAACCAAACACAAAACAATTACGTTAGCCTCCCTCTAATCCTTCCCTCCAACCAAAAACAGCATAAGAGTTTCATCACTAAATCTGAGATTTATGCGCAAGTTGCTCCTCTGTCTCTCTCAACGCCCATGTATTACGGAGTAAATATCAAATAAAATTTTTATGTTCTTAGCTCCACTTTCTCTTTATTATCCCGAAAAGAGGAAGACGCCAGGGTCAAAATAGACAGTAAATTGAGCTGTAAATTTATGATTTTCTCAATTTTAGGCTAAGTAGTTTCACAACTTACCTCTCCAGCATAGTGATGAATTCTGAAAGCTCCACCTCGTTCTCCTTTGAAGCACGGGTTAGAGCTTAGGTGCTGCTTCAGCTTATTGGCAAAGGTCAAATCAGTTGCCCTGGGGAAATTTGATTCCTCGTCCAATAAAGATATTAGCCCTATAGGTTTCTGCAAGATGCATTGCAATAAAGTCAACAATCCCCACTCCACCCCACAATTTTTGAATAAAAAAAAATATGATTTGGTTTATAACAAAATGGTGTTTTAAAAAATGAGAACTTAGTCCATCATTGTGCGTCAACTGGGAACCTAAAATTTTCGAAGTTGGTCTTCCTTAAATCTTCTTTAGTGAGAATCAACAATTTATCAAAAACGTAGCTTTATGGATACAAGGAAGGTTCACCACTCTGTTAAGACGGCCCTCGCTTGTAGCATCACAGCATATATGAGATAGAGTCCCATGTACAACAAAATGATGATAAGGACTCTTAAGAAACTCCTGAAGACAGAGGTCAAAAATAGAATTACCTTCTCAAAAAGATTCAAACACTCTTGGTTGTCTACAAAATCTACTTTTGTCCAGTCAATTCCATCCAATTCATACTCCTGAAACAAAATAAACAAGTTGTGACATAATATTCTCATGTTCAGTTTGCTAAAGTAACTAGCGGAAGCTTCAAGAAAGCTATGGACAAGGAAACATGCATTTGGTAAGAAAAGTCAACAGCATAGAAAATCAAAATCCCAAGTGTGAACATGGGCATTGTGCTTCACTTGGTGTAAATTGCATATGTGAACATGAAAGAGATTGCAGAGTCCTGGAATCTGCATAAATGTGTCACAACTGCAGTTCTCATCAAGTATAATACATTCAAATGGATTCTGCTGTCCACCATTTAAGAAAAAATTGAGTCATAAGCTTGTACAGATAATTGAAGATGTTGAAGAATATTATATTTTATATTGTTATAATAAATTAGGATTTTGGCCAATTCATAGGCCCACCTATGTTTAGACTAGGATTAGGGTTTTTAGCCGTCACACCCTAGTTGCCTATTTTATATTGGCTTGTTCTCCACTCCAATTTTCTCTTATTTATACATGTCATGTCTTCTATTGTAAAATAGTGAATCAATATAATTCTTTTATTCTCTTCTTCTTTTATCTCTCTTGATTATATTTATATTTTACATGGTATCAGATCCTACCGATTCTTGGTAGTTTTTTCCGTTTATCGTCGTCTCTGCCGGGGATGGCACTCCATCTCGCATCCCCGGCGGCGATCTTCAATTAAGATATATATATATAGAATATATATTATATTCTCGGTGAGATTTGTCTTAACCCCACCAATACTCGTTTCGGATCTTCGGATCAACTTGTCTTGGATCTTCGGATCAATTCGTTTCGGATTTTCGAAACAACTTTTCTTGGATTTTTTAATCAACTCGTTTTGGATCTTCGGATCAATTGTCTTGGATCATCTTGTTTTGGATCTTCGGACCATCTCGTTTCGGATCTTTGGATCAACTTGGATCTGCAAATCAACTTGCCTTGGATCTTCGGATCAACTCGTCTCGGATATTCGGATCAACTTGGATCTTCGGATCAACTCGTTTTGATTTTTCAGATCAACTTGTGTTGATCTTTGGATCAACTTGTCTTGGATCTTTGGATTTACTCGTCTCGTATTCCAGACATTGTTTTTGGTTTCAAGTTGGACAAGTTAAGATCTCCATATCCAACTTGAGGGGGGTTGTTGAAGAATATTATATTTTATATTATTATAATAAATTAGGGTTTTGGCCAATTCATAAGCCCACCTATGTTTAAACTAGGATTAGGGTTTTTAGCCGTTACACCCTAGTTGCATATTTTATATTGGCTTGTTCTCCACTCCAATTTTCTCTTATTTATACATGTTATGTCTTCTATTGTAAAATAGTGAATCAATATAATTCTTTTATTCTCTTCTTCTTTTATCTCTCTTGATTATATTTATACTTTACAGAAGACAAAAAGAAAAGCGATTGAAAGAAATCCAAAACTTTGATGCTCACCTCCTGCTCAAGTTTGAATAGATGCCGATTGAAATGTTGTTGTAGCCTCTCATTTGCATAGTTTATACAAAACTGTTCAAAGCTATTCTTCTGAAAATGAGCAGACCGGCTCATTATATGAGATATAGAATTGCAATTAACATCAATAAACAAATCAATACGAACAACATACCTGAAATGACTCAAACCCATATATATCTAAGATACTTATGGACCTCCATGAACGTTGTTTTCCAATTTCGAGTGACTTATTTATTTGTTCAACAAGCCAGTTGAACAAGCTCGCATAGATAAATTTTGCCAAAGCATCTCTTGCGTCAATTCCCTATATAGGAAGCAAACAATGGACTTACATGTTGTACGTATGTAGACCAAAAGAAGAGAGAAAAGGAGTTAAGGAAAAGATAGTAGATTTATCCTAAAAGAGGCTTTATCCGTGAATTAGCTTTTGGAAGCTTGCTGTGTAATTTCACAAAGAAACAAAAGTGTGTGAACCTCAGCGATGCATGCACACCCATACACATGCTGCACATTTTTCTGTGTTTTATATATATATAGAGAGAGAGAGAGAAAAGAGACTTAGGCCTTGTTTGGCATAGCTTTTGTTTTTGGCTTTCTGCAGAAAAAAAAGAGAAGCAAAAGTTGTTTTGAGAAGCTAGTATCCCCCAACTTCTTTAAAACGCTCTTCTAAAAATTTTGTCAAACACCATTCAAAACAGCTTTTTCCTCCAGGAAGCCAAAAACAACATTTGAAAAGTCAATCCAAACAGGGCCTTAATATATAAATCATACCCATACCTGCGGCAATGTTAACGTTTTCGCAAAACTTTCCCTCCCAGCTTGGATTTTACGAGAAGATAAACTTAACATGAGGTCCTTGGCACTGCAACCCACCAAGTTAGCAGCACTGGTAACAGCTGCCAAACAGAATAACCACATAAAATGTAGCATCTCCACACACAGATCCATCTATGCACCTTTTTTTTTATTTCTATGTTAAAATAATAATATTAATAATAATAATCTCTCACCTAGATTGCATGCACACATGTCCATGAACATAAAAAAAATATTCTATCCAGGTTCTTGATGAACGCAATAACATTTCAAACAAAAGTTCTCAGTTGGGATAGAACATTAGAACTCTTGACGGTGATAAAAACACATCAAGGGGTGTATTTACCTGGGTGAAACAGAAAGTGCTAACTCAAATTCCACTGCAAAATTTACACAACAGAGGGCATCATGCAACAGAAATTTTGTCACCTAAGAGATTTACTTCTCTCCTATGCAATTATTTTTTCAAAGTGGAACCATTTCACGGTCCTTCACATCTATTGTTTACAATTTACCACCTAAAATTGTGAAAAACTTTTTCCAGAATCCCCACTACACAGTGAGATGGCTGCTAGATTTCATTTCCATTCACTGAAGCATGGCGAGGAACTATTGTAGAGCTTATCTTCGATTTTCATGAGGGCCTGGGAGGAAGCAGTTAATGTGCAATAGGCAATCATATATTTCCTTGCACTGAACTTCGTATAATGTCTTTATGTATTTCAAATCTAAGGATGCAACAAAATTGATAATGTAACTATAAGTGATAGTAAGTCCAAGTAAGTTTATTGTTAGCATGATAATGTAGGACAGGTCGCCAAACTGTTGCTCTTAACTCATGACAGAACACCAAGACTGTACAAGTTTGTAATATATAATTCTAACTTAGCAATGAATGGCATTCCATAAGGAAGCATGTAGATCTTACCTTCATCATTCACAACCTCAATATGATTTTCACTGTCAATTACTTGAAATGATATATTACCCAGCCATAATACTGCAGCAAGCATTTCAAAAGCATGCTCTTGATCTTCTTTGCTAATTCGGACAGTATCTAACGCTTTCTGGACATATGAAAAACAAAGAAATTTAAATACCTGTAGCGTAGGAGGCATAAATTAACTGAAATAAGGGATGTTACCCAATATATGGTGGTAGTTAAACAAAACCTTCAAGTTACCATAAGAATATGAAACGTTGAAGCATCATCTACATCATTGGTTGCCAAGCAGTCACTCTGATTGAGATAATTGTACTCGCTTGCCATTTTTAAGTTCAATCTATCTGGAAATATAAACATATATAACACTGAAGGAAGGTAAAATCTTTGAGAAATTTCATATAACAAAATTGACATAGAACCCCGCATCCTAATGTGAATAAAAAATAATAATAAACTAACACAAAAGAAGGGTGAACAGTTCTAGGTAGAAAAATAAAATTGTTGTTCAAACTGATATCTTCGCTGCAGCATTAGACTTGGCAGTTCCAATCATCAAGTTGCATTTCAACTGAATTATGCTGAAAAGAACTCCAGGCAGTATAGAAATCCAAAGATCAAATTACAACTTAGTCAAGAAGCTTTTATTTCAACCATTTAAGGCTGATGGGCCCCATTTGGTTCTATTTTTAGCAACAATCTTCATCGAAATACATCCTAGATACATTTCTTAACACTATCAACCCCTTACTTGGCTTTTCTTTGCTACCGTTACTCAATGTGGACCGCATCAATCTGCCTCACAAGTGCAATTCTTGTTGTTCCAGGTATGTGGCAAAACTATCATCACCAATTTGCACTCATCCTATCTCCAAGTAGTGTCACTTCAATGGTATCACGAGTATGTACTTGCCAGTTTATCCTTTTTGTCTTACCAAAAACTTATCCCAGCATCAACATTTTAGCCCCGCTCAGTTTGCTCTAAAGGTAAATATTGAGTAAACAATATAAGAGAAGCACTCCTCTTTAACCCATCTTGCTATAATTATGTGAGATGTGTGTGTGAGTGTGTGCGGCGTGTGTACAATCAAGTCAAACTGTTTGTTTTTAGGTATATCAGAAACCTTGTATTTCGAAACTTGCCAAGTTAAGTTTCATATATTTAGTTTTAGTTCCACTTATAATGAACCCTCTATATTGTAGAGGTTCTGTTCACACCTCTAATTCTTCAATTATTTTTTTCTGATTTCATCAGTTAAAAAAATCACTATAATAATATATATTGGAAATCCCATCCATGTGTTTTGTTAGTTAAGCTACCTAAGGCAAAAGATATAACAGTAATATCTGATGTAATGTTTCTTATATAATAAATTTTACCAGAATAACATCTAGTCTTTTACCATAATATATTATTGTAAATCCTTTCGTTCAAAAATCCATTGCCATATATCCTTGGAAACCTATTATAATATTTCTCCATACCGAAAGAAGTCATACAAAAATTCTTTGTGATTTCCATTTTCTTTCCCTTACCCTATGAATTAAATAAATAGCTTCTTTTCGTAACCTTTCTATTACAAATCCGAATTTTTCGAACCCATAATTCAAATTAGTCAGTCAATGGCTTACTCTCAGAGATCCATATTGTGGCCCCATTTATTTGAAACCCTACTTATTTGACAAAATTTGTTGTTTACTAGATATAGTTTGTGACGTCTCACATCGCCCAAGAGTAAAATTAGTTGAGACCTATATGTGTATACATTCCCAAACTGTGTAGACGGTTTTGAAAACCATGAGCATGGAGAATGTGCAAAGCAGAAAATATATACACAATTTGAGCCTAATCGTGACAGAAATGGTATTAAAGCTAATCCCTACCCAAAATGGAGAGGGAGCACGCACAAGCCCACAAGAATCAGGCCAACAAAGACGTTGTGTCCCAAGAAGTGGTGATTGTGGCGTTCCACATCGCCTGACAGGGGAGGTTTGCTTACACTTCTACATGTGGAAATTCCCCACCTATATAGGCACATTTTGAGGAAAATCGTGAACACTAAGAGAAGAATATGCAAAGGGGATAATATTTGCACGGTGCGGGCAGGTCGAAACAAAAAGTATTAGAGGATTGTGACATCCCATGACGCGTTTTGGAGAGAGGTTGTTGGCATGTAAACTCCCAACTATGTAGACGTGTTTTGAGGAAAATCCTGAGTATGCAACCGTAGTGTGTCAGTTGCACCTTTGACAACACTTGCGCCTCTAATATGTAATATAAATAATTTTCTTTTAAATTTAATATTTTTATCGTGTGTCTCACTTCACTCAGGCGCGCACCTCACCTTCCACCTTGCTCCTAGGCTCTAACGGACCTCTAAGGCCTTGGCCTTTGATAACACTTTTTAAGTGAGGATGTTGGTCCCAAGCATCGTGACATCCTATATCATCTAACAGGAAGAAGTTGTTAAGACTTATCGAACACCCTAACTGTATATTCACTTTTTGAAAATCGTGAATCTAAAGAGTGTGCAAAGTGGACAATTTCTATGCAAGCCTTGCAAGGAGGGGAAGGTCATGATATAGTTACCATAATGATGTAATTTCTTAGTTATTGTGACCATATTGAACAATCTTTTTTAAGCTTTGACATGCAATCAAACCCTGAACACATCGAAGTCTTTATAAGAACAATATCATTTAGAATTTCCTATTTCATCTTCCCAATACATTTTTTACCTTTGCACACTCTGATCCTACAACACCACCACCAACAAAATAAAAAATGATCATTCTTTCTAATCTATATTTTATTCTAAAATAAAACTCTTATCCACGAGAAACATATACGAAAGTTGTGAAGAGGCTTAATTACAAAAAAAAAGAAGATACAATTAACCTTTACCAGCACATCAACATGTTCCCAACATACAGGATGAACATATAGTATCACAACCAGCACTTGAGTTGTATATAATTCTTACATATGTCAGCATTAAAGGGCTAGATTTAGTGCTAGACCCCATCATTCTTTACAATCCAGTTCAATAACGTCTTTAGATGGAGTACAGATGAAAAAAATAATAATGAAACGTCTGAAAGGGAAAAATATTCAAATGCAAACTACCTTTGAGATAGGATGGAGCTCCAGCACAAAGTTGGTAAAATATATGGTATGACCTTTCCCCATTGGCCAGCTGGACCACCCTTGACTGTTTAAAGAAGACACGATATCCTTTAAAAACAGGCACTCATTGTTAAAGAGAAAAATGTAAGCAAAATTTTAGGAGGGAAATCAGTTACCTTTTCGAGCAGAGCTATCCACAATATGGTATAAGTTGATGTTTGACAAATACATTGAAGTTAGAGAAATAAATCAAGTTAATAAATGCAAACATAGTGAACATAGAATAATGCTTGCTTTTAACCTTTCAGTGTTAACATACTTACATGTCTGGATTTTAGCACCACATATTTTCCCAGTTTCACTGAAATGAATTTCAACAAACTTTCCCTGCATTGCAGCAGGAAGATTTGTGACTTATTTGTTCTCTAAATCATCTGAGTCACCACCTATTACTTAATGATTAAACCAGTTGGAAGTCACAATAAGAATTAATTAAGCACAAAACATGATATATATAGAAATAATAATCTTTCGGCAAGGGGACACACACACACACACACAGCAAAAACTCACAAATCGGCTAGAGTTATCGTTCCTGGATGTTTTCGCATTCCCAAATGCTTCCAGTATAAAGCTTGTCTGAAGAATTTCACAGTCTATTTCACCATTGCCACCACCAAGAGCAGCCAAGTACTGCACTGCAATTTTTGCTGTCTCGGTTTTCCCAGATCCACTTTCCCCACTAAAAAATAAAAAAATAAAAATATGATTTTAAACATATTATGAGAATTAAGACCAAAGACCTGATATAAGAGACTGCAGCAAAAGGAACACTAGAGCTTGAGGAGCTAAAATCAAGGTATTGCAACTAACCTTATAATAATAGATTGATTCACTTCATCTGCAAGAGCAACAGTAACAAAAAGTAATAAATAAATCTTTTAGTAATATAGTGTTCAATTGCTATGAAGCAGGGACACTTCATCTAGGGGCGCCGTGGCGGTGTCAGACACTTGGAAATGTCTTGGACACGGACATGGACACAGACACGGCACGGACATATGTCAGACACGGCTAAAAGTGTCCTAAAATTTAGAAATTGTATTTGTTGGTTGGACAGGGTGACAACACATTTAAGACACTTCTAGGACATGGCGAGATCATTTTCTAATTTTAAAGAAAAAAACAAATAAGGCACGTTTAAAATATATTTTCAACCAATTTAAAAGCGCTATAAATTTATTTATTTTTCAAAAGAAGATAATTCTAAGCATTAAATCCATCCTTTTATTCACGATTAGGTGAATAAATTGAATATAATAATTATTTTTACATGCATAATAAAATTATGAATTCTCACTTTTTGACGTATCCATGGCAGATCGTATCCTATTTTTCGACGGTATCGCCGTGTCCGTGCTTCCCAGTGTGCAAATAATTGATAACCTTTTCCCCCTATTTTTGTACACACAAGTTTAACCCACCTCTCATCATTTCGTTATAGGCTGTGTCTGCGATTGCATAAACATGAGGGCTATCGAAGAGCTTCTGCCTGTAAGCTTTGACAAGGTCATTCCCGTAAAGTTTAACCTTTTTGAAGGGATTGATTGCTATTAAAACAGGCCCTGCTTTACTCTAAAGGAAGAAACCAAAAGCATTGATGAAAGGAGTGGAAAAGATATGGTTACTTGCACTAGAAAGCAAAGAAAATGCCTATATGATACCTACATAAATTAAATCACGAGAATATCTGTGTTGAAGGTTGTGAAGAACCGATGGCTCATTCAAATAACTAAGCTGTATGAGATCATCCACGCCCTCAAGGATATCCGGGTTCGCAGGTAAGAGCACTCCTGTTGAAGCTTCCACAACCTGTGGTGATAACGACAAAGGTGAAATGCACATTCCTTTTACTTGAGTATTTTTTCACAATAAAGAGCTTTAAGCAGACGTCCAGAACTTAAGGACTCACATTCCCGTGTGAGAGTAAAACAGACGCTTTCTCCCCTGAAGATGATATTATCAGTCCCAACTCCCACTGCCCATTTGGGAGCTGACACCAAACACGAAGTTTCTGCATGAAATACTATAGGTAAGTGTTCCTTGACAAATGAAACATGTTGAGATAATACACTGATACAAAATATAAGAAAAACCTCATATACTAGGAGTTGTTGCGATAATAGTTTGAAAACTCACAAGGAGGAAAGGGATAGTATACGCAAGCCAATTACGCATAAAAATGTAAGTTATTGTCAATAAACAGGAGCATGTAGGTTATTCTCCATAACCACAACATTTATCATATCACTGAGAAATGATTTCTGCTCCCAACTAGAATGTGATTGCCACAAGAGTAAAGTTTGCAATACCAACGGCAATAGAACCAGGTGACAGTATCTAGAACATATACAAGAACCACGGGACATAAATGATAGCACACAGTAGCGATATTTGCTTAATCTTTTCGCACATAAAGGAAGAATCATAATAAACCCTATGCCCAACTACAATGTAAGCTACTCAATTAACAAGATTCAGCACATGCATAATAGCAGACCCTTAACTAGCCAAGAAGTTAATATGCCAACACATTCACCATGCTTCACCAACATAACATGTTTTAGTCACAAACAACTAGTCCTACACCAAAAGTAAATCTATATCATTAAGCTTAAAAACTAACTACTGCACTGAAAACTCATGGAAACAGAAAAAATATCAAAGTATGAAAAACCCATGTTTGTACCTTCCTAATGAAATAATCAACATTGTCACTCCACTCAGATTCCCGAAACCTCGGTGGTGGTGATACCGAGGCCTCGGCTGCAACATTGGCACAATCTGCTTCTTCCAACCTCTGTTCACCATTCTTCCCATAAACATAAGGCGATTCGCCAGGCGGTACTTCCTTATTCTTCTTAGTTCCCAAACTAGCGCCTTTGGACCCTTTTACATCTTCCTTTTTGCTAATACGATTGGACGAGTTCTTGGGACCGCCATTGTCCACCTCAAACTTAGTCCATAAAGGCCTTCGTCTGGAGGAGGGACGGCGAGCCCGAGAAATGGGCCGAGAAGGCAATGCCGGTGGCAAGTCCTTAGACTCATTGGTCTCCTCCCGCCGGAGAGATTCCAGCATCTGCTCCAGCGAGCTGCGAACTATAGACGGATTCGACACCTTCAACATCATTGCCGAAACCCAAAATTTCAATCACAAATCAATCATATACATTATACATATACGTTATATACAGTAGTCTCCTTATCGGAATTCGAACAATGCGAAGTTCTACATTGTCCAAACTGCAAATTCACAGAACCCTAATTCACAAATCAGAGAACGAGCCGTTGTGAAAAACTGGGTGAAAGCGTGGGAAACAAACTGGGAGAAGTGTACGGAAGTGTGAGCTGTCACAGCCCTCAGCATCCGTAGAATGTATGTTGCGCCAAAGCACTTTGTGGAAACAAACTATGGAGCTGTATATGCTAATTTGGGAATTCGCGTCGATTTTTCCCGGGAAAATGAAGGTTAGGGTTAGAGAGAGGGGTAATGGAAGAGACCTGTAAATTATTTTTGTCGAAAGGAATTTGTAAATAGCTGTTGGGGATGTTTGGTTGGATGGAAAATTATTCCTGATGTTGCTTGGAGAAATTTGAATATTGAGAAAGGTAGGATTGGGAAAACATTCTTTATGAAAACGGTTGAGATTCGATTCTGATCATAAATAAAATATTGGGTAATTTGCAGCCAGACCCCCTGAACTTTGGGTCAATGGCAGTCAGTGGCTGGTCAACGATTTTTCGGTCCCATAGCCCCCTGAACTTTCAATTTCGTTGCAATGACACCCCTGGGCTGGTGAAATGACTATAATGCCCCTTTAATTGTTTCACTTATTACATTAGGGTAATATATAAAGTGTGAAATTATCCATATGCCCAAACACTTCACCCCTCTAAAATTACTAATTACACTTCCACCCCTTATTACAAAACATATATATATATATTACGAAAATTACAATTTAATTTTTTTTCTTTATAATATTATTTGTATATATAATTACGAAAATATATATATAATTTGTAAAAAATATATAAAATTTGAAAAAACATATAAAATTCAAAAATATATATAAAATTTGAAACAATATATAAAATTCAAAAAATATATATATAAAATTCGAAACAAATATATAAAATTCATAAAAATTCAAATATATATATATATATATATAAAGTGTGACTGAAGTTTAAGTGGACAAGCCTCGAAGTCATTAGTCAAGGTAACAGATCTTCTCCAACTCTTTGCAGAGTTATTTCAATGGCCACGATGGCGACACATACCCCACGATGGTGATCGAAATCAGAATCAAATCGATACTTTATTAAAATATTTTAATTAAAATTAAATATATTAATATTTGGATCAAAATTAACGGTTCGGTTATGGTTCTCATTTTTAAAGAACCGAAAGTAAATTTTTATTTGGATAAAAATTAACGGTTCGGTTCCGATACTTTCGGTTCTTTAAAAATGAGAACCGGAACCGAATCGTTAATTTTGATTTAAATATTAATATATTCACGATGCGGTTCGCTTTTGATTCCAACCGAACCGGAATCGAACCGATACTTTCGGTTCTTTAAAAATGAGAATCGGAACCGAATCGTTAATTTTGATCCAAATATTAATATATTTAATTTTGATTAAAATATTTTAAGAAAGTATCGGTTCGATTCCGATTTCGGTCACCATCGTGGGGCATGTGTCGTTATCATGGCCATTGAAATAGCTCTGCAAAGAGCTGGAGAGGATCCGTTATCTTGGTTAATGACTCTGAGGCTTGTCTACTTAAACTTCAGTCACACTTTATATATATATATATTTTTGAATTTTATATATTTTTTAGAATTTTATATGTTTTTCGAATTTTATATATTGTTTACGAATTTTATATATTTGTTTCGAATTTTATATATATATATTTTTAATTTTATATATTGTTTCAAATTTTATATATATTTTTGAATTTTATATGTTTTTTCAAATTTATATATTTTTTACAAATTATATATATATTCGTAATTATATATACAAATTATATTATAAAGAAAAAAATTAAATTGTAATTTTCGTAATATATATATATATATATTGTAATAAGGGGTGGAAGTGTAATTAGTAATTTTAGAGGGGTGAAGTGTTTGGGCATGTGTAATTTCACATTTTATATATTACCCTAATGTAATAAGTGAAACAATTAAAGGGGCATTATAGTCATTTCACCAGCCCAGGGGGTGTCATTGCAACGAAATTGAAAGTTCAGGGGGCTATGGGACCGAAAAATCGTTGACCAGCCACTGACTGCCATTGACCCAAAGTTCAGGGGGTGTGGCTGCAAATTACCCTAAAATATTTATGGAGTTCAGGTGATATGTAACGGAGATAACACGTGGCGGCTTTTTGAATCTGATTAAATATTTGGATTAATTCCACTTTCATACCTTAAGCTTAGTCTAATTACAATTTGTCACCCACGAATTTCAGTAATCTCAATTTCACCCCTTTAATTTGAATTTATTCGTGTGACATGACGCTTTGATCAGTAGGTAAATTTTCGTGAGTCAACTAGACAATCGTCTCACTCAAGAGTCTAATTGGAATTACTTAAAATTGAAGGCTCTAATTGAAATTAGATTGAACATCAAAAGATGAAAATGGAATGAACCCTAAAAATTTGAAGTGACCTAGAATGGGTGAAACATGCGAGTTACACGGAAGAATGCTTGTGTTGGAGAGCATTTTGTTGATTTTATGTAATATGATTTAAGAGATATATTTGTCATTTACATGGCTCTTTTGCTTACCTTTTTTAAAAGTGATTTCTTAAACAAGTTTGACAGCGTAAAAATGAGTTTCAAGCAATTGTGTATTATTTTATTTGTTTTCTTTAATGTAATAAAGCCTAGCAACATTTTAGTTTTTTCAAAATCATGACTAGTTTAAACACGATAAACTTAGAACTCAACTTTGCTTGGTTAACCCGAACGGATAGTTTGGTTGGAAAAATGCAATGACCTAGTACTTCAAGAAGTATTAGGTTACAGGTTCGAGCTACAAAAAATTTGGGTCACTGGAGGATTGAAACGGTCATTAACTTTCAGGGTCCCATGGAATAGTCGATGTGTGCATAAATTGGCCCGGACATCACGATTACCTAAAAATAATATATATATAACTTTACTTGGTTCATTTTACAAAACATGTTGAGTATAGATGGAGCAAGTATATAATTTAAGTTACCAAAGGCTTTGTAGTCTGATGGTATCAACTTTCATCCCTAAATGAGAGGTTAGTGGTTCGAGTCTCATGGGGCTCATATGGGTGTGTAAGTGTGTGCGTTTCTTACCATTCAAAAAAAAAAGTATATAATTTAAGCTTAAGCTTCTGAATCAATGGACAACTATTGGACCTATTACCAAAGACCTTGTATATAATATCCCATTTCCTTCACAAATGGGAGATTAAGATTTTGAGTCCCATGAGATTCATGTGGGGGTGTGGGCGTTTCTTACCATTAAAAAAAAAAAAAAACTATTCGACCTATTACAAAGATAAGGACCGTTACAACAAATATTAAAGTCAAAGTTATTGTTAGATGAGGATAAACAAGTATGAATTTTGAGTTTTGATCCTTTGTTGTATTTAGTATTCAAGATTGTTGCATTTTTTTATTCAATAAAAGGATTCTTAAACATTACATTTACTTACTTTAATCCAATTTAAATAGTTAATTTAAAGTAAATTTAGTTGTATTAACACCTACAACACGTTATATCAGTGTCAAAGTTTTTTAGGCCTTAGTTGAAAGAAGTTTTACTTCTACTTTTACACATAATAAAAATAGATATAAAATTAATTTTGAAAAGTTAATACTCATTAACTTATTTAAAAGACTATTTTCAAAGTTCACAAGCTCTTGTAAAGAATAACACAAACAACACTCGAAATAAATTTTCAAAACAATATATAGAAACAACATGTAAAAAGACAATAAAAAATAGGACTTTAGTAAGGTAACAAATTACTTCGAGGGTATTGAGACTAACCTTTAAAGCCGACTTTACATTGCTATACCCAATGCCCATGCCCTTTATATAAAAAACTAATAATGGTTCTTGTTATCCTAATAATTAATATAAATAAATAAATAAATTTGTATCATTAATCAAGTGAGGCGGAAAAAAAATACTACATATGTCCTAAATTATAAGTCCCTTTTTAGAATCCAACTTTTTAAGATGATGACTTTTATTGGTGTGATAGTAAATAAAAAATCAATTTTACCTTTAGTTTCACAAAGTGATGTGATGTTTGTAGTTTAGATATTTTATAACTTGAATGATTGATGGGGAAATTAATAAATTGATAAAATAAAGTGACATTGACTTTACTTATTTTGGGATTGATTGAATAGTGAATATGAACACTTAAATTGGGACGAAGGGAGTATATGTGAATACAAAACGAGGAATCACGATTTGAGTAACGTTGTTCTCTATTATCTATATATATATATATATTTTGTTAAAAAAGAGCACAATCGTTTATAATCATCTAGATTAGAATTGATAAATTTAGATAATAGAAGGTTTAAAATTTTAATTATACAATATTTAGTAGGTAAAAATGAAATAAAAAAGTAACATGTTTAAATGAAGGACATTTTTTTGACATTCAAACCCGTTTCGACCCGCCCGACTCATATAATTGATTCCAAACTAGAGGTGGCAAATGGGTGGGTTTGCATCGGGTCGTTAGCAGACGGGGCGATAACGGGTTATAAATAGGTTGGGTCAACCCGCGGGTTAAACTCACCACACTTGTTTTAATTTTTAATTTTTTTCATTTTTATATATTATGTATTTATATATATATATAATAAGATAGGTATCATGTCTATTAACACCTTAAATGCAGTCAACACTAATAACCTCACTCAAATTGCATCAGTAGTAAAAATATTCTTTACGATATATAAATATATATATATATATATATATATATAAAATAACATAGGTCTCATATCAATCAATACCTCAAATTAAATGGACAAAATTTTCATTGTGTATAATTGACAACCCAAACCTATATAAATTATAAGTGAATTTGTTGAAGTTAGATCCAATCCTCTAAAGATGTCATCAAATTCATACCATTTAGGAGAGATCAAGAAAGCAAATTGCGTCAAAAATCAATGGTGAATTCGTAGGTGAAGCGTTAATTTTGGGAAGGAAACAGAGGTTGAAGGTGAAGCTTTCTCCTTTAAATAATATAAATATATATATATTGAAGAAGAGAAATACATATAATATATATATTTTAGAAGAGAAGTATGAACCTGTGGGATATTAACTGAGAGAGGGAGAGAGGAGAAAGAGGGTTTTTTAAGTCTCACAGACAGAGGCAAGAGAGGTAAATTAGTGATGACGGGTTACACGGTACTCACGGTTTATCCATTATCGACCCGCAATTTTGCATTCTCTCATTTAATCCAATCCGTTATCGACTCGCATTTGAAATCACACTTACCCAATAATCCAAAGTTTGAGGGCCGGTCTGAGCGGGTTAGTGGGTTTTGGTAAAATTTGGCACCTCTATTCCAAAAGTATCTATCGGGTCGGTCACGTGTAAGAATATAGCGGATACTCCGTATGAGCATTCTTCATATATGAACATCTCCTCTCTCCAATAGGTATTGGCTAGGGCGCGAAAGTTCTGGAGAATTGTAAGTTCATCTTCTTCTCATTCATCAATTTGCTTAGTTTCAGTAAAATTAAATTTATATATTATGCATAGTTTCTCTAATAATTGATGGTCATAAAATCTATACTCGACCAGTCCGTACTCCGAATCATCCAGAGCCTTTGAAATGAAATTTGTTTCTGTTTTCAGGAATCGAAATAAGATAACCATAGAAACTCCTATTTCATTCGTTTTCTCGGCAACCAAACAACAAATTAGGGTTTCGGTTCGTGGGAGTACTTTTCTGTGACTGGGTCTTTCTTTTGGTTGTTTCTTTCATCTACCTTCTGTAAATACATATAGATTTGTACACTCCGCTTTACTAATACAAATCTATATTAGTAATCTCTCACTTCTTAGTATTAGTTTCCCATATATATATATGTATGTATGTATAATCTGTCAGTTTACCATCTAATCTGCGATTGGTTGATATAAAATTATGAATTCATAATTTGAATATCGATGGTTCCGAGTATCTGACCCTTTTCACTAGCTACTTCGAAGATTAAGCAATAAGGCAATTGTTTTTTTTTTTTTTGAATGGTAAGATACTCACACACCCACACCCACACCCACCCACCCCATCATGAGTCCCATGGGACTCGAACTCCTAACCTCCCATTTGGGGAGAAAATGTGATACCATTAGGCTACAAGGCCTTTGGTAACAAGGCAATTGTTGAAGGATATAAATGTTTATGTTATACCCTCTCTAACAATTAAAGCTTTTAGAGTAGTTGGGCGGTTAACAACAATGATGTTGCTATTTATTTTAGACCAGCGATAAGGTCTTATTCCCAAATTTCAGAATTGCAATCACTGAATTTGTGATTTTCCTTCTAGCTAGGGCATTTTTCTTTGCCAGTGGTAGAGAAATTCTATAGATTTTGGTTAACTCTTCAGCTTAGATTGCAACTACATGACTAAATAGTTCCATGAATAGCAGAAAATGACCACCTACCTTTTAATTTGCGCTCGATTTGGGGTAGGTAACCTTTTGGGTTGGATACCCCTAACTTAACAAGTGGTATCGGCTTTTAACTAACCGCATGTGGACTTGAGATCTCCTAGCCAAGGGAATGATAGGTATTGCTCTATCGACCAAGGGGTGTCGTGCTATCCACTTAGGTGCCTCATTCAACGGGAAGTTTGTTGGATAGTCGAATGAGTTCCACATCGGTTAGTTAAGAGAGAGAGAGAGAGATGGGACTTTTATGGAATAAGGGTCACTTCACATATTAGGTTTACCTTTTGTGTTGATGTTTACACCCAAAATGAGTAAGCGTTTAATGATGACGTGGCCAAAACGGCAGCTTGCCGATTTTAACGGCACATGCCAATATTTAATTAAACCGACCGACATTAATTGGAGCATGTCGATTTGGAGCCAAAGTGGGCCGAGAGAAAAAGTGGCGACCAAGAAAGCCGAAGATCATTTTTGGAAGATTTCTAATAGAGTTAAGATTTGTTTTTGATTTTATTTATTTAGGAAATGATATGTTATAATGAAATCGTATCTGTTTAGGATACTAATTTTTATTATGTTTTAACTTCTTGTTGAACACTTCATTATTTTAGTATAAATAAAATAGAAGACCTCTGTTTTAGAGGTCCCCGACCAAATACAAAATGTCCATGCTACAATAGCAGTTTTTTTATTATATTTGACTTTTTATCGTATTTTATATTCCTCGCACCTGCACTTTCAATACCAATTTACTTTCTTGCAAATCCGAACTTTCAATATAATTTCAATTCTCAGTTCTTTAAATTCTTTGCAATCGCACCTTTCAATTATTTTCTATCTCTCTTCTTATTTTTCTTTCGGTAACCCAAAAGTCCACTTTGTTGAGGCAATCAAAACCCTTCACGAGAGTTGAGTTATCTCTCTCGTAAATCGCCTGATTCTATTCCATATGTTCAAAAGAGACGAAAAATTGTTCATTTTGAACCGGTTGAACTCCGTCACCGGTTTTGGCACGCCCCGCACCTTACGGATACGAAGAATATTATCGGCCCTACTACTCGGCCGATGATTATTTTTCTTACGGAGAAGATGATTATTATCGGCCCTGCTATTCGGCCGATGATGATTATTATTTTTCGGAGCGAACAATTGGATATGCCCAAGCCAACAATTTGATACTTTTGTCCCTACACCTTTGGTGAGCCTTGGGAGTGCGGTTAATTATTTACTGCTTGTGTTCCAATTCCACCATCTAAGAAGAGAAGGAAGTGTCAGCAATTTGGTGCACCATATCATCAAGATTACATATTCACTATGTATAGTGTTTATAGTCATGTTTTTTATAAACTTAATAATGTTAAATTCTCTTTCAGGCACATCAAAAGGTATACTGCCAAACTGGATCCATTCCAGATTTTAGGGGGCACCAGTGCCCTTAATCAGCCAAAAGGAAGTATCACTAGAACTCAGGCTAGAGATGGAATGAAGCAAATGGGGTGTGAGGAGAAGAAGGCAGCAGTTCATGACGAAATGAGAAAAATGAACCAACTACCTGCAAACAGTTCATATGCAACTCACCGCTTGAGGGTTCTCAACAAAATTTTGCAACTTTTATCTATTCAGGTACACATGCATAAAATCCTTGCAAGTCTTTTAGTATCTTGTAAATACATCTATCAAGTATGAATGCTTTATTTGGATCAAAATTCCGAATATTCGGCTTACTTGGACTTTTAATGTAAGAAAGTAAGGATAGTTTAATTTATTTGCAAGCTAATACTAAGATAGATGTGTACGGCCTTGTGAATAGTAAATTTCCGATGGGGCATTGGGATTATGGAAATATCCATTATAAATCCTTTTTATCAGTTGGAAGAAATTGAAGAGGCCTTGACCATGTAATAAAATTATAAATAGTGGGTACAATTAGTTTTCCATTAGTTAAGAATTCACACTGCGGTCAGCAAAAAGTGAGTTGTCTGGAATTTTCGGATCAGAATCTTTTTTGGTCAAATTCAAGTTCTGATATTGAAAGAAGAATACTAAGAAAAGCTCTGCATTGTGATATTGCAAGAGGAAGCACAGAATTTACAATAGTAAACCTTCCCTTCCACCCAAATATGGCGGCAAATTTATCCCAACATTCCTTTTACTTGCAACTTTTTCCAGCTTTTACAAAAGTTGGAGAAATTATAAAAATGCTAATTCTATATAGCAGGTAAAGTGCAATTTTGCTGAGACTTAACTATTTACATTTTGGTGGTACATTATCTTTTAAATCTCAATTCAAGATTTATGAAAATATCATGCAATATTTGTTTTTCTTATCTTTCTTTTATGCCAGAGAACCATGTCACAGGATGAGGAGTTGGAGTTGCTTTTTGCAGGGCTTTCTCTTTGAACAGAAATCCAGCAGTGGTCAGTCTAAATCAAACTTATCTTTGGATCAATTTTTGTTTTTTTTTTTTTTTTTTTCTTGTGTTTGTTTCTTTTCACATCTTATTATGGTTATATTTGGTTTGAAGCATGAGTAGCTTCTATATGTTTAAAGACAACACATCATGGTACATATGGGTGTTTACTATTTTGACTAGAATAATCCTTAATGCATGATTTTCCTTGCTTTGGAGCTTGAGACAATAGTCTCTCTTTTGGACAATGTAAGAAAATTGAGATCCACCTGCGCCTTTGTTTTTAGCTTGCATGTCTGAGGAAATAGTGGCAATGTTGATGGTATGGATAGAAGGAAAAGGTCAAACTTAAATGGGCTGATATGAAAAAGTTAGAGGTTATTGTGTATGTTTTAGTTGAAGCTATGACCAGAGGTAAATTAGAATGGAAACTTGTGATTTATATAGCAATCCCAAAAAATTTAATTAGGGCTATTTTGAGTTGCGTCAAACTTGTTCCGGAAAATGCGAATCAACTAGGATTCAGCTAAATAAGTTTGAGACTCCACAAAGAATTACTGAGTATACACATTTCATCTAAAAAGGGAACTTGAATTACCTTTTCACTATGTCTAGGGCCATCTTAGGTTGATACAGCTTAAAGACTGTTTCCCTCTATCTCAACCTTGTTATTTTAAAAAGAAATCTCTGTGCTTATGGATCCCTTTCAGATGCATCTGTTGTAACTGCAAACGGTAAAATTGTCAAAGATGACTTTGTTCTATTGTATGTTTACATATCCTTTGGCTATACATCCTCGTTCAAGCTTTGTTTTTGGTCAACACTTGCACCTTAAAGCGGTCACAATCGTCTCTTATTATTGTTTGTGTTTTTAGTTAACATTATCTTCTTGTTAATGCTTATGCAGAGCAGCTAAGGGCAAGTTGGTTACCTTGGCTGTGAATCTATGATGGCTAATCGTTTTTAGCAATTCTCCTGGCAAATACTCTATAGGATATTCAAAATGATTTTCAGAATTCATGTTTAAATGGTAAAGATTTCATGATTAGATGTTGCCATGATATGTATAGATATATATTCCTTTATTGGGCTTGTGTTGGACTTATAATGCATGAGGAATCATCGAAGTGCCTTTTAACTGCTAATTTAATTTAAATGATCTAGTTCAGGCACGGTAATGTCCTGGAGTTAAATTTGTTACTTATTTTGTGGTTTACTACTGATTTGTATAACAATACTTGCCTCTTACCCCATAAGGAGGAACTTCCTCCTACCCCATGATGTGGCCCAATAAGATGTGGACACATGTCATATATTTAAACATCAATCAGATCTATTTTTAAAGGTTAATTGGGTTATTATTGTATATTTACTTTCTCTTATTTATATCCAATATAGATATTTATACCATAACTGAATTGGTCAAACTACCCTCCATCATATCTTGGATAGAAAATATGAATTTTTGGGTTTGGAGAGTTTTTTTTTTTTTTTTTCCAGGAAACGAAAGCATGTGACTTGATTTGTTGAGGTCCTTGAAGAGTGGGGTAAGATAGGCAATTACAACAATCATCATCATCATCATAAAAAAAATAAAAATAAAATCCTGTTGTCCTCAAACTCAGAATCATGTATTCCTTTGCCCTCACCATACAAGTGTTCATGACTTTGGCATATTTTTATGTTGAAACTAACCAGCATTTGAACTCTTGGGACAAACTAATGAAATTGAAAACCTAAATGCCTATTGCCAATCTATCCTGCTAGTAGATCTGCAACAAATTATATCGAACAAATAAAAGTTGAATTGAATAGCGGTCATACTTACTCCATTCCATGATCTTTCTACGTCAAGATAACAAATGTATAATTAAGCAAAGTTTACTTGATGCTTCTCATCATCAATCTCATAATCAGTTTGTTTGAGGTCCTTACATATAAGGAAAGGAAAGCACATGACTTAATTTGTTGATAGATGAGATCAAGAAAAATGATGGAAGTGACCTTTTTGCAGGTTGAGATATGTTTGGAGACTAAATTAGTTTCGTACTCCGCTAGTCTTTTGAGTAGCTCCATCTGGAACGAAATTTGTGATTTTAGGGTTTCATTTTCTAGGACTTCTTAAATTCAAGTAAGCTAATTAAGGATGCAATTTGACCTTGCGCCATAGTTCCATTATAAATACACGGATTTTATTTTATTCTATTGGTTTGGTAAATGTGTGTGTGTGTTTTTTTTGGTTATTAAGTTTTATGTTTGAATCACCGAATCGGTCAATTCGGGTATGTTATAAATATTTATTTTTTAAATTTAAATAAAAACCTTAGGGCAAAAATGTCCATTCACTAAGTTTTAATAGGGAAAATGAATATACAATAGTAACCCAATTAACCTTTAAAAATAGATCTAATTGATGTTTAAATATATGACATGTGTCCGCATTTTGTTGTGCCACATCATGGGATAAGAGGAAATTTCTCTTTATGGGGTAGGAGACAAGTATGTCCATCTTTAAATATTTAAGTATCTGCAAAATATTGCTAGTGTAGCCATTACATTTTCTGCTAATATTCGCAGAATTCCAAATCCTGGTTGTGTATTTCAAAAAGCTTGGACATCTCCTGGGCAGTTTCCTGGTGCTCCAATGTCGAAAATGAACTACTATTTAGCATGTCAACTCTTATGGCTAGTGAATGCGATATAGGGATCTGTGTGTATATGTGCTTGGTTCAATGAGCTCATCAATTGAAAGCTTTGTTTAAATCATTTTGGTACCCTTAACCTTATAAGGGCAGAGATCCAACGTGTAACTTTGTTAGTTTTATTTTCAGTGCGGATGGTGATGATAATGTATATCATAATATCAGATTGTGGAAGCTATGTTGGTTTTGTACAGAATGGTGCAGGAAATTCTGGGTGTGGATATAATTTTTGTATTTTGTATTTTCTTGTTTTTGCACCTGAGTCCAGATGTTAGGCTCGTGTTACAACTTACAAGTTGAATTATAGGGACAAATAGTTCAATTAATATCCATATAGTCCAAACAAATCACAATCTATTTGAGATGTATTATTTTTTTTTGGACTATCCTTTCCTAGTGCTGAATTGTCATTGAAAGGGAATAATTAGAACTATTACTACTTGTTTTTAGACAAAGTGAATTATAATTTCACTCTTATTACCTTCCAAAATATAAAATCAGTTGTTTTATTTTCCCAAAAATATGATTTATAAGTCTAACCACCACTCTCTTCTTATTTTCATATTTTTATTATCATTTATTTAGGAAATGCTCAAATATATCTGGGGGTTGAACCTCCTTGCCAACCCACAACGCATAGAGTCAACTCTCCTACTCAGAAGGAGATAATAAGGTTATATACCACTTTGGGTAAATTATATTTTTACCCCATCTTGTTTGGATATATTATACTTTTCTCCCTTTTGTTTGGACAATTACAATTTGACCTCCTCTAGTTTGGTTTTGGGTAACACTTTCTCCCCTCCACCGGACTTCAGGTGTAGTCAACATCGATCAAAGAGAAATTTTGAGATGAAATGACTATATTACCCTTAGTGACTGAAAAGTCCTTATTGCCCCTAACTTTAGTGGACGAAAATACCCTTGTGTGTATATATATATATACCCATATATATATGCCTTTTTTTTGATAAAAAAATTGTGTTATATATGTTTAAATTGTTAAGACTTGTTGGTCATTTTGCTGATGTGGTGGTCCAACCTAGGGATGACAATTTGCCTCGCCCCGCCCCACTTCTTTTATAGCGGTTTTGGATACCCCGATAATACTATATGGGTGGGGATGAGGTTGAGAATAAAAAACCCGCACATAAACGGGGCGGGGACGGTTTTAGGTGTCCCCGCCCCGTTTAGACATATTATAATATATATATATATATATATATATATATATATATATATATATATATACAGTAAATAAAATAAGTGTCCCCGCCCCGTTTAGACATATTATTATATATATATATATATATATATACAGTAAATAAAATAAGTGTAACCCACTAATTCTAAACTCTATTTTTGTTGTTGTCTAGATTGAAGTGAACTTAATATCGAACAATCTTTTTATTTTTTGTTATTTTTGGTAGAATGTATTGTAATTTGAATTGTTGGATAATTTGGTGATTTATTTAGTTTTTATAATATTGAATTTCGTGTTTTAAGTATATGATTTTGTGGAATTGTTTAATTTTAAAGTGACATATTTAAAAATTTCAACGATTAACGGGTACCCGCGGACACCTAGCGATTTTAAAAAACCTGACAGGGATAGGGACGGGGTGACCTCCCACCCCGTTTTGAGCAGGGATGGGGTCTGGGTTCTTAACTGTTGCAGGGGCGGGGGAGGGTACACCAGCCCAAAACCGCACCCGTTGTCATCCCTAGTCCAACCCAATGATGGTTTGTCATTTGTATAATATGACACATCATTTTTGCCACATTATCATCTTCAACCCTAATATTATCATCCCAAAACCCTGGCCACAACCATCTTTAACCTCACCTCGCCGCAACTACCACCACCACTCACCATCACCTTCTTCAACATCACCCCGCCGCCGCCACCACCCACCACCGCCGCCACCACCACCATCACCCATCACCTTCTTCAAGCTCACCCCGCCACCACGACCACCACCATCCACAACCACTACCTTTACTAGCAAACGGCAATGTGAAAAACCTTCAAGGTGTTCTCTTTCCCACCATCCAAACACATGAACCTCTTAAAGGGAATGGCTTGTGACTCAGTTCCACCAATGAATAGATGTATATTACTATCTCTTTAGTTTTATTTTTTCCAAATAAAGCACCATTCAAAGAAATGAAATCATGATATTGACCATTACATTGCAATTTTCCTTTCTTTTCTTTTTCATTTCTGGTCCCCTTACACATACAAATTCTCCATGTCAGATACATCAGACAATTAACCAAACAAATCCAGACGTACAACATCATTTGTATGATGTCTTCAAATAATATGGAATACTAGCATCATTTTTTCTATACATATATATATATATATATCTTTTGGAAATTCAATCATTTCTGGTATATTTTGTTTGGATTTTACTGCATAAATTGGTCATGAAAAATGACACAATACTGAAGAAAAAAAAAAGAAACAAATCCTGTAATAGTGGTGGTGGTTGCGGCGGGCGGTGGAGGTTGGATTAGGTTATGCATAACCTAGTTAGTTTAGAAAGTCAAATGAGTAAATACACATCTCATATATTTTTGGATTTATGTTGTAATATAATATAATGGGTATTTAGATAATTTTAACTTATTAGTTAACGAAAATGAGTTAGAGGGATCAAATTATAATTATTCAAACAAAAATAAGACTTAAAATATATCCAAACAAAAAGGGATAAAAGTACAATTTACCCTACCACTTTTGCCAACCTTTTCATTCTTTTTCTCTTCTTAATAATCTAATTTAATTTAACCTTTTTCACATAAAAACTCATTTACGTAAATATTATTACACCGTCTTCTCATTTTTTTTCTTTAATTTTTATTTCATAAATGATATCATGATATATTGTGCTATTTCTTTATCTAGTTATATCAACCAAACTGATACGGTCGTCGGGGACCATTTTGCAAAACAGACACATCTTTGCGAACGCTAATGGGAATCTGGGACGATCTCCGATTAACCGCCGGTACTATATTGAACCGGAATGTTTCCGCTTTACAAACCGGTTCGAATCCTCCGAATATCTCCGGTCTCGACACCGCCAAAGTCAGTGACGCCGCTAGATTTGACGGAGCTCAGAAGCTGAAAGAGCAGGTCGACGCTCCTCATCTCTTCAATAACATCGGCCGGATTCTGACGGACATCAGTAAACTCGCCGTTGATTCCGCCGTCAACGACTCCCTCAAAGTCGTCACCGGTTCGTCTCTCTCTCCAACTCTTAAATGCTTCGATTTCGTGCAGTTTTTTAGGGTTTATTTTTTCTACTTTCTCAGCAACCAAACAGGGAATGAGCTAATTTTATTTAGAATAGTACTTGATTATATCTGTTTTATATGGAACTTTAAGCTTCTTTTCATTATGTTGTTTCTGCAAATTTGTCTACAATGGGTGTGAATGTTACTAATATTGATATAAAATATATGTCAGTATATGAATTTTGATATGGAGAGAGATATGGATTGTAGTATAATTGAACTGATTTTTAATATGGCTTTAATTAATCCTAATCAAAGTACTGGTGTTTTTGGTTATTGTTAATTAAGTAGCTTCATCTGTTTGGTATTGCCCTCAATTTATATTTTCGAAGTGATCGCTCTTGTGCTCGTCATCATCATCATCCTGAAGTTCCATCTAGATGCATATTGGTTCGAGCTCTCAACTCGTAAATGTTATCCATGTTATGCTTCTTTCCATATTATATTATTTTCTTTTTTAAGATTGAGGTATAAATGTTGTCCTCCTCCAAAAATGTTTAGGAGATTCTTTGAAGGCAATTTCCAGGAAACTTTTGAAGATTTCCAAAAAAAAGGTTCTATATTTCAGGTATGTAAAAACTTGAAAAGCACGTTTTCCGTCTTGAGAGAGGGTGTTACTATGGTCCGAATGAGTTTTAGTAGGTTTGGTATCTTGATTTGCCATCTTCTTTGCAGTCCTTGGAAGCCCTTTGTCTCTTCTTTTACGAAATCTGGAAAGCGGTAGGGATGTCAAAAAGAGGGTGCTTTCCTGCGTTGCAATGGAAAAGAAACATGAGTCTCATCTTTGTATATGTGAAATGAGAGCAGTAGTGTTACCTCTCCTTGCAGGAAGCAGTTTCATGTTCACACTCTGAATTTCTTTCACCTTCTGGGAAGACTAGTTATAGTTATAAAAAAAAAAACTGTCAAGTGGTAAGTGTGTCGGGTGCAAGTACATATACAAGCATCCTGCCAAATCTAAAACAGGACACACAGACGTTTTGATATCTTTTTTTTATTTTTATTTTTTTGTCTATAATCATGTCTTTGTATGGCCCTGTGTTACTCTTTTCAATGATGTATGAAATTGAATGATTTGATATACTTCTTAATTGCAAGTCCAACCAAAAGTATTGAACACATATCCATATCCATGTCCATGTAATATATGTCCAACAGTTGTACTTCTTACTTCTGGAGAAGTCCATTTAACGTAGCTTCTGCGGAGTGACTAATGCCTGTAATCCTCAACTTAACCTCCTCTGTCTTCTTCTGAGGAATTTAGTTTTAATTTTTTAAACCTTTTAAAATTCCTGGATAGTAGCTTTTCTTTGTTTTGTAGACAGCTCAAGGGTAGAAGTTGACTATGTTTGAATTGCTCGGCAGGGTTATTAATTATGATACTCCTATGAAGTATTTTATGTGTAGTTTATCTTGCAGGTACTTAAGCTTGGGTATGATTGTCTCATATGGGGTGTGTCCAAGTTTCGGGTTTATCTGATATTTAAAATCAATTCATTGACAAATATATCCAATTATTTACTATTATATATTATTTCATAATTTGAAAGATTATCTTAACACTATATCTAGTATGGACACTTCACTGGCTTTAAGGCAATCAAGCAACATAGGCACACAAGGAAGAAAATCTATGCATAAACATACATGAATTTAGAATTAGCTGACACACTTGCTAGTTGCACGTTTGACTAGATTTGTTGATCACCTTTCCTATGTCATACAACTGATACCCTTGCAATATCATGCCCAATATTAAGCATTCACACAATTGAAAGAGTAAATGTAGTGTAAGCCTAAGGATGGAGGGGAGGTTGACCACATGTTTCACTGTGGTGTGGCAAGGAGTTTTGGTTATTTCCCACTGCCTCTCCCTTTCTGGCAGTGTGAGTTGTTGTGGTAATGGGGGTTGGATGGTGGATTTGTGAGGGGTACACGAGATCTCTTCTGTTTCCTTTCTCACATGGGAAGGAGAAAAAATAATAAGATGTTTAAGGTGGTGTGGCGCATAAAATAGCAACGTCAGTGTAAAGTTTGGGTGGAATTTCTTATTCTGTGGATTATTTTGAGAGTTTGTTGGAGAGTCGCATTGGGTGCATAATTTGTTAACCTCTTGTAATCTCGGTGTGATTTGGGTTGTGGTACCTTTGAGTCTAGGAATTAATTTATTTGCTTGTCAAATTAAGAAGTTATAAACTAGTACAATTTTCCTCAACAGTCCGTGGTTTTGTTGGGTTGAATGTTATCTTAGGTCGAACGATAAGTGAACGATACTCCTTGCATGTGCTGATCTTCACACTCTACTGAAGATAATTGACAATTATGATTGGTTGTGTATTCCTTTGAATGTGGCCATATTCTCGTTTCAAATTAAAAGTTTTGAATGATTGAAACGGCTTCAATCAACACCAGTATCTTTAACGGATTCTCTGACCCACTTTCATTAAAAAAATTGCTGCATTACCAGTTTCTTTGTTAACGTGCAGTTTAACATTTTTCCCTTCTACTTTCATATTCCCCTCCTCGACATCTGCAGGAAGGATTCAAGTAAATAAGATTGCAAAGGAAGGCTTAAATGATCAACTATCTTTAAACAATGCAAATGGGAGCAAGAAACCAGATCTTGCAATAGTGGTGGAGGAGCTGCAAGCTAAGATGGAGAAAATGCAGGCAGACCTGAATAGCACAAAGCAGCAGAGTGATATACTGACCCAATGCGACCACCGATTGGATCATCTGAAGGAGTTCTCAACTCCGCCGCCCATTAAGGTCTCAATTCCTCTAAAAAATGAAGCAAAAAAGATCATGATTCGTTCTAGGTTGTGAAATTGGGATCAATCCAGCGACCTTTGTGCTAAAGAAATCACACTGCGCACACTTATATATATGTAATACAGGAATTGAAGTTTTGAGTGTGAATTTGCTTATGTTAGTGACTAGTGGTTTCACCAAATTTTTGTTGTACCTTTAAATTCTAAGGATTATAATATATAATCTTGTAGTATCTCTTCTCATGTTGTGCTTCAATACGTTCAGTTTTGTGAAAAGGTTATAGCATTGATATTATTCTTGGATCAATTTACCTCTTATCAAAAGCCTGACAAGGGAGAAAAGACGAACAGGAAAACTGTAAGCAGGTAACAACTTAAACCAAAATATACTATAGCTCTGATTAAATGAGCCATGCCTCAAAGCAAATTTTGTTGCTTGTGCATAGACTGGAGTGACCTTTTGTCACTTGAAGGAGTCTATCTACAGGAAATGTACGTGTTTTCTATTTGAATGCAAGATTTTTAATCCTTTGAAATATTAAATATTTTTTTGTGACTATTCATCATTAATATGATTTTGTTTTTGTTTTTTTTTTTAAATTTGTCAAATGGGTCTAGTAAGTAGATGTAATTATGAGTATCATTTTTTTCAATATTTTCTTTTTCTCTCTTTCTTGAAGCAAGTAAAAGATGGTCAAGACTCAAGACTCGGAAGTATAGCTGGAAAGTTACCTTTCGAAAAAAAAGAAGTAGCTGGAAAGTTACAGAAATTTAAATAAAAAGGTAAATTATTCTGACATCCCCTGAAATTTTGCATAATTATTCTCAAATTAAAGTGTGTAAATTTACTCTAACCTTCATTGTCAAATTAATGTTAAATTAGTTTTTTGTGCATTTATTAAAGTACCCTTAACTTGAGTGCTTTAAATTTAAGTAATTTATATTTTAGATGTCTAATAATCCCATTATATTATTTAAAATTTTTGATTTGACATCATTCAAAATATTCTCATCACTTCTCAAGTAAGTTGGTGAGTTTTTTTCAATATTTTTGCTGCTTTCAAGGATACTTTTGGATTTTGATTTTTTTTTTCTTTCCTAACTAAAATTACTTAATTTTAAAGTTTTTAGTTAGGAATATTTTAATATATGTAAAATAAAATTAGTTTAACATTAATATGATAAGGGAGGATATAGTAAATTTATATAAATTTTAATTTGAGAGTAATTATGCAAAATACCAGATAATGTCAAAGTAATTTACCCTAAATAAAAAGTTTGGCGGAGGAAGTGATGGTGAAAAAGGTGGTTCGAACAGGTAGAGTTTGGAAAAGAGAGTGATAAGAGTAATGGGTATTTTGCATAGTAAACTAGTTAACCGAAACGCTTCCGATTCACGACCAAATGTTTCCGATCTGGGTGCCGCCGTCCAGAAAATCTGTGATGACGTTAGATCTAACGGAGCTGAAAAGCTGAAACAGCATGTCGCCGATCCTCAACAGCTGGATAGGGTCGGCCGGATTCTGACGAGTATCGGCAAACTAGCCGTTGAGTCCGCCGTCAACGAGTCCCTCAAAGGCGTCAGAGGTCTCCCTCTTTCTCCCCGGAATATAAATATATATATATATATATATTTGGTGAATTTTTATTCTTGGATTCGAGTGTTTGTTAAGTCCAATTTTCGCAGATTAAATGGAGTTATTTAAAAGTGGATATATTATTCTCAATTTTTAGCTTTTATGATATTCGATTCTCACATTGCATGTAATTACTAATTAGCTCGTCTCCGTGCTCCAGTTTTACTTACTACCTGATCAGCAATAGGCTCAGGAACAACATATCCTTGTATGCGCTAAAAAAACATTTATAAATCTAAATGATAAGGGTTGATGCGCAGGGAGGGCAATCTTTAATAGGTAGGGGCAATATAAAGAATTTTTAATAATTTCATAGGGCCAATGTTAATATTTTATTTATATATTGTTATTTTTTTAAACAAATTAATAGAATTTTACATTAAAAAAAAAAATCTAAGGGGCAAGTGCCCACATACCCACTGCCTAGCTCCGTGCCTGTTCATGCCTGTAAGTTGTGTCCATTTATACAACATGAGAAAATAAAACAATCTCGAGCTAGAGTTCAGATCAATCCTACCTATAATGAAAGATTTGAAGTTGCATTTGGTACTTGGATCATGGTATTGCGCAGTTTGTAACTTTTCAAAAGGTGTCGAATGTCGATACTGTTACATAGGGTCGATATTCGCATTTTAAAACTGATATTGTTAGTGTCTGTTGGAGTGATATCGCTATTGCAACTGATGCCGCGAGTTCAAATCATGGTTGGAAGACTGATTATTCCCGGGGCTTCAATTAAAAAACTTGGTTAGCCTCTTTGCCTTTTTGCTTCCAAATGTATAAACACCAATTGAGCAAATGAGTGGCTGGTGGTAGATTTGTAAGAACTAATTGAGCATAGCGGAGAGCAGCTCTCTTTTCCCTCCATTTTTACATTTGCAGAATAATAGTCCTACTTTTAAATTGGTGTAGACAGGGACGGAGCCAGAATTTTTTTTCATTGGGGACGATCCATGACATTAGGAGCAATAAGCCTAAATTTTTCAAAATTTAATGGGGTCAAATCTCATTTTTTTGCCTATATTTTCTTCAGAATTTTTAAATTACCATTAAAATAAAATAAATTTTTTTTTTTTTGATTGGGGGCAAGCTATGTCCCTCCGTGCCTGGGTGTAGATATTTTACTAATCGAAGCAAATTTGTTGTAGAAATTCATCAATTTGTAAATTAGTTGCATAAATAGTTTTTTAAGTTCTTGTAATCTCCATGTGTGTTGGATTGTGCTACCTTTGGCTCTCTTTCGCAATATTAAACTTACTATAAACTTAACCTCGATCAGCAAGCACTTGTAGGTTTTGTTGAAGCAAACTTTATTCATAATGCCAATTCAACTTTGATCTATTCTGGCTTATTCTTTCAAAATTTATGTTGGTCTAAGATTGACATTCTGAATCCCTTCAAATGTGCTTCTAATACCAGTATCTCTAACTCATGTTATGACCCACTTAAGTTTCAAATTTGTGCTACTAGTTTATTCATTAACACGCACTAATATTTAAAAAACAAAATCTACAGGGGCAAGTGCCCACATACCCACTGCCTGGCTCCGTGCCTGTTCATGCATGTAAGTTGTGAAATAAAACAATCTCGAGCTAGAGTTCAGATCAATCCTACCTATAATGAAAGATTTTAAGTTGCATTTGGTACTTGGATCATGGTATTGCGCAGTTTGTAAATTTTCAAAAGGTGTCGTGTCGATACTCTTTTTTTAAAACTGATATTGTTAGTGTCTGTTGGAGGGATATCGCGATTGCAACTGATGCTGTAAGTGCAAATCATGCTTGGAAGACTGATTATTCCCGGGGTTTCAATTCAAAAACTTGTTAAAAGCCTCTTTGTCTTTTTGCTTCCAAATGTATAAACACCAATTGAGCAAATGAGTGGCTGGTGGTAGAGTTGTAAGAACTAATTGAGCATCGCAGAGAGCGGCTCTCTTTTGCCTCCATTTTTACATTTGCAGAATAATAGACTTACTTTTAAATTGGTGTAGACAGGACGGAGCCAGAAATTTCTTTCATTGGCTTACAATAAATAACCTCGATCAGCAAGCACTTGTAGGTTTTGTTGAGGCAAACTTTATTCATAATGCCAATTCAACTTTGATCTATTCTGGCTTATTCTTTCAAAATTTATGTCGGTCTAAGATTGACATTCTGAATCCCTTCAAATGTGCTTCTAATACCAGTATCTCTAACTCATGTTATGACCCACTTAAGTTTCAAATTTGTGCTACTAGTTTATTCATTAACACGCACTAATATTTCTTCCCCTTCTACTTATGTACTTTCCGCCATTCTTGTGAATCTGCAGGAGGGGTTGCAGTATATAAGATTGTCAAGGAAGGTTTCTACGATCAACCTTCAGAAAATGCAGAAGGGAGTAAGAAACCAGATGTTAAAGTATCGGTGGAGGAGATGCGAGCTAAGATGGAGAAAATGGAGGTTAAGATGGACGAAATGCAGGGTGAGATGAAGGAAATGCAGAAAGACATGAACACCACAAAGCAACAGAATGATCTATCAACCCAATGCGCCGCCCAGGGATCAACACAGCCTATCCAAGAATCAGTTCCTTCAAAATCTGATGTGAAGAAGATGATTCATTGCAAGCTATGAAAGATCAATCCACCGACCCTGTATTCATAATGCTGTAAGAAATCCGCCTTATATACGTTCCGTTTTGTGGGGGAAGAAACTCGAATTTAGAGTCTGAAGATTGGTTTTGCTAATGACTCTCTGGTTTCACCAAAGGATTGTTGTATGATTGGAATATAAGGCTTAACTATATTGTGTTCAGATGGTGTGAGAATGCTCTGATAGTATGCTTGAATAGGTTTGTAGAAAACAAATACTATGATTTAATATTAATGGTTGGTTCAGTTGAAAAAGACTTGAAATTGGAATGAAATGAAAATTATTTCGAGTATTATTTATTTTTTTAAAAAAAATCAATTTTAAATCCTTTGCATAAGTTGCATATACAACTATTTTTCCGATATCTATTTTAAATTGAGAATGGAGCTGCTTTACTTTGCTAGGCTCTGTCAATACGGCGTCGTTGAGACATATATTGGAATGAAATAGAAAGGTGAGGGTATTTTCGGTTTAAACCAAATAGTAGCATTTTCCTTTGGTTTCTATATGTACACATTTCTCGTTGTGGCGCTCTGGTAGTCTCTTCCTCGTGTCTCTTCTCTCTCTGTGCCGGAAAAGCTTGGAACACAACTATGGCGGCGTGGACAGCTGTCGCTCGTCAAGCCTCGAACATCGCTCGGCTTTCCTCTCCCAAATCGGCGGCTACCACTACCAAAGCAGCCAATCTAATCCACCGGCGCGGTCTCGCCGGTGGTGGTGGTAATTTTCCCTTTATTTCTGGACTCTTTAATTAAAATCTCTATTTCCTATATATAAGTGTAGATCATATATACATATAGACCTAAGTTACACTTTCTTATTTGATTTTTATTTTTTATTTTTTTTATCAAGGATTGATATATATATAGGTTTATGTATATCCCAAGTCCCAACACGCTTATTACTTAGTGTTTGGTTCATTGCTCTTAATAGTTGATTAGGTTTTCAACATTCATTGTGCGTAGAAAATTGAAGGAGTTGATTGAAAATTGAAATCAACCCATAACTCCATAACTAAGGCCTTATTTGGTTTTTGTTTATGTTTTTTGTCGTGGAATTTAGAAAAACACAAATACTTGTGGAGTGATGGAGTCTAAAAAAGAAGTTTGGTATTGATGTTTTTGCGGTAAACATATATGTGGTGTTTTGGGGCAAAGGGAAGTGGTGGTGGTGGTGGTGGTGGTGTAAATATATACATATAAATATTGAGTGAATAGTAAAAAACAAAAATAAAAAACACCTTTTATTTTGTTTGCAAAAAAGGTTAAAAAATACAAACATTTTTTACTATTCAAAACAAAACACGAGAGCCAAACATGTTTTTGTTTGGAAAACAGCTACATACAGTAGCAAACAAAAAACATCAAACAAAAATAAAAACCAAACAGGCCTTAATAGTTCTTGAATAGGTTCATGAAATGTCATTTATAAGCTGTAGATTTCACATGCTTTGTTTTTAGTCAAGAACTGGGATTTTTATGTATTTATCTGTTATTATAAATTTTTTTTTTAGTGTACTCCGATTCTCTCGGTGTGACATCCAATGTATTAGAAATGGTTTTAAGTCTATCTAGACCACATCCTATATGCGTAATGGTTGTAAGTTGTGAGAAAGTAGTTTATGTTTTTGGACTTCTTAGTCCTGGACAATCGCAGCTCGGCACATGAACAATGGTGTGTAGAGTCGTGATTGTCGAGGACCATGAAGTCCAAGAACAAGCACAATTTCTTGCAAGTTGTAACTTGTAAGCTATTCCTACTGGAGGGAGCTCCTCAAAGTTCGTGGTTGGCATTGAACATGGAAAACTGCATTTGCCCTTTGGGTTTCATATCGAGTTAAAAATAGTCCACACAGCAGGATGCTATTATTTTAAAGAAAATCCCTTTGTGTATGCTATTACATCCTTCTGTTTCTACAAATCCTTAGCTGAGAGAACTTCCTTTCAGTAAGATTTTGAACCTGATCCTGAAATCAATGATCATGTTACTTCAACGCTTTCAAATTTGAATCATGATCGTGTTAGTAGGAGTTTTGGATTAATTTTTCTTCACAATTCGGAAGCCAGGATTCTGTGTTTCTCTGAATGATTAACATATTGAGAAGTGTGAAAATTCGTCTTGCCCATTGTGGACATTGGAAACAAGGTAGCGGCCTTGGAATGCAATAAGAAGTAGATAAGGTTGAAAAAAAGGAAAAGATCATCCTGGTAGTTAGAACTTAGAAAGCAAGCATATTAATGCTAGTCCTTTTTTTCTCTCCCTTTTCTTTTTCCCGATGTTCTCTTTTTAAAATCTTGAATTGAAGTATAATTACAATGTGTATATTGCAGATCATCATGGACCTCCTAAGGTGAATTTCTGGGAGGACCCATTGAGCCCATCTAAATGGAAAGAAGAGCACGTGAGTCTTTTTACCTTTTTTTTTTAGTTTTTGTTTTTTGAAATGCTAGAAATCCATATAGCATGATTGCTATTGCGCCTTTGGATCTCTCAATACTTTATTTGAAACTGGAGTAATGTTCTGCATGTCTTGAGCGGTTTTGGATTATGCTTCCTAATGAAGTGATAGTGATAATTTATGTACCTATCTGTATATTCACGTTCATCCTTCAGTTTGATACAGTGCATATGGAAGGTTATACCATCTTCCAGAAATGTGCTGAAGGTTCATTCACTTAATAGTACACCCTTTCATAAAATGTATTGCTAAAGATTGATGAGAGCTTCTATGCAATGTGAGCAACTCTAATACTAATATTATTAGTTTTGTTGATTCTAATATTATCAAATGGTTGCAACAAAATAGCTATCATATTCTCCAATAATATCTGGAGTTACAGTTAAAAGCTTATGGTCTTTGTTAGCAACTGGAATGTTGCATTTAGTTTCTTCATTATGGTTCCAAAATGTGCGATGTATCTCTGAAGTTGCAGTTAGTTGTAAATTAAACCAAATGTGTTTAAGTTTCTATAATTTCTGTCTCTCATTAGTGGTCTTTATGAGTTTGAATTCCATCATTAGCTACTATCTGCAATAGCCAATTTGTTTATTGTTTACGTATTGTTTCGATTCCTTATGCAAATCTCTTGTACTATATTTTTCTTATTGAGAAAGGGGGAGGAAATTCGGTGCCTCTCGACAATTTTCTCTAAGACCCTTGATCTTTTTCAGTTTGTGATCGTTTCTCTGGCTGGCTGGGGGGCTCTCTTCTATGGGGGTTACAAGTTCTTCACAAAGGGCAAGGAAGACAAGAAGGAAGAGGTATTTTTTTGTTTTTCTAAATCAGTTGTTCAATGTTTTTACGAGAATTTCTCTTTTTTACTTGCTCTGACCTAACTAAGTCTCTTTGCAGCAGAAAGTTGGAGAAGGATCCCAGTAGGTGAGGTTGTTTCTCAATACCTGGAAATGATATTTTACTCAGGGTTTCACAGGCACAGGGATTATATTCGACTTGAGAAATTCTCCAGTTTTGGTAGCTTGTGGAACTCTTGGATAGATAACTTAAATATGCTAGGAGTTTTCAGTTTCAGTTGCTTTTCCTTGTGTCACTTTGATACTCTGATGGATGTAATACACTCTCTAAATCGTTTAAGGAATAATTAATCTCTAAATCGTTTAAGGAATAATCAATCAGTGTTACCGAGACTGAAACTACTTTTCATTTTGCAAAGAAGTTGACGTATTACTGGAATTACATGTTAATTTGAGGGAGACTTCTGTGCACTAACTGATCCTGACGTGGTTTTGGGTTTTTTTTTTTTTTTGGTATATAAGTACGAGTTGTAATGTGTTACATACTAATTTTTCAGCATCGGTTTACACAAAACATACTTGTAAACTTGGCTAACAATGAAATAACCAAGTAAATTATCTCAAGCCTAGGTGAGATGGGACTGCAGCAGCAGGCAGTATCTCAATAAATAGCAAAGGTATGTGCCAGAAAGAACATTGTCGTGATCTCAAGTAAATTATCGAGATACTTGTAAACTTGGCTAACAATGAAATAACCAAGTAAATTATCTCAAGCCTAGGTGAGATGGGACTGCAGCAGCAGGCAGTATCTCAGATAAATAGCAAAGGTATGTGCCGGAAAGAACATTGTCGTGAAAATTACAAATCCAAAGCTACCATAAGATCCTGCATGTTCTTTTCGCTGTTATGAACTGGAAATCATCTTCATTCGAGTATTAAGTTTTTTCGTTTTTATGAACAGAAAATCATCTTCATTCCAGTATTGAAGGTGTTTTCCAATGTATCAAACGGACATTGAATGCACTACAATTTATCTAGAAAACAAAAAATAGAAAGATGACAGGAAAACAAACTAAAGCGAAGGCAATGGAAAACGAGCTTTAATCTAAGAATAATTATGTGAAATCTCAGGGGAGGTCAGAGTAATTTTACCCTAAGTATTATATCACCCTCAGGTTCGTTTTTTCTTTCTTTTTGTCTGAGCATGCCGGGTGGGGGGTTTGTTTGCATGAGCTACTCTGCCCAGAAATTTGATAAAACATCGACTTCCCTTCCAAAAAAAATTAGAGCGAAACATCATCCTTCTCTTTTCCCTTTCTAATGTGCATCGATGTTAATCATGTAAAAATTAGACACAGACAACTTCTCTTAATATTTTTCTTTTAAGATTGTAGTCAAACGTAGTAGCAAATGTACAAGGTAAATTAATACAGAATATATATTTACCATATTTCTTCTTTGTCTGTCCTCTTCGTCCCTATTACGAATCCATATACACCAGTGTCAATGAGGGATTTAAGGTTTCTACCATATGCATTCTTGATAAAGTCTCAGTCAACATCTTTTATTTCAGCTTCAACATCAACCACTGCTTGAGGAGAACCCTTTTCTGCACAAACATGCAGATAAATTGAGAATTTTCAAATAACTAAAACAGAATTAACAGAGCGTAGAGGTCATCTCCAAAACCGTAGAAGGATTGTGGACAACATGACTAAACAAAAAAGTATTTTACAAATCAGAAGAACAAAATAGTGAGTACCTTTCTTTGAGCAACGAGAGACTTCATGATATGCTCGTCCAAATGTCACAAATTCATTCGAGAATTTCACAGGATCCCTCACAAACTTGTTGCCCACCACTGAAATAAAAACCAGAATGCCGTACATATGAAATATTTGAACGCTAATATCTTTACTGAACTCTAATATAAAGTGATCTAAATGCAGGGGGATAGCAAGATACTAACTGAAAATTCAGCCAAAAGCTAAACAAATCCCCAATGGATTACCAGAAATTTCTTCTCAGATAATCATTCGCCTGCACAAAACCCTTCCCAAGCCAAAGAGGTTTCTTAAGAATAATAGCAGTAAACTTTGAGTAGTTTACAATTTGTATATCGAGACAGTGAGCATGACTGAGATGTGACGTTGAAATGAGTGAGTGGGAATAAAATGAATGGCTAACATTTGTCAAAAGAAGTAAGAACATACAGAACCAATCGGGAAGGAGATGTGTAGAACTTCAGTTTGGCTGAAACTAAAAGTTTTAAACATTTGTTACTTTAAATAACAGAATGATGAAGTGCTCCCATATACGCAATGTACATGGCATATCAAGTGTAGTATCCTCACTGTAATACAACAAGTATTTGAAGGGTGTAGACATCTAAAGAATTATTAGCTCAACACTTCATTATTACCTGAAAAAGGTTGACTACAAAAGGGGCACAGCTGCAAATCATCATGTACAAACGATCTGCATAAAATTACATCAGTATAGTAATTTAAAAATACAAGAACTTTATAAAGGATTCACAAAGTTTTCATTATACCATAAGGGACATAAATTGATCTTACTTGAATATCTGAAAATTATTTCCACAGTTTGGGCACTGCATAGAAAACAGAAAGTTCAGAAAACAATCAATGGATAAAGAAAGCAGATAATAGAGCATGTTTTACAAACTACTTCATGTCTAAACAGTTTCTTGTTAGCTATTAAATGAAATTAATATATATATATCTGTGTGTGTGTGTGTGTGTGAGGAACCGAACAGCACAGCATCTGAAGATATGAAAGGTTTAATAAAAAAGACAATACTCAAGTCCTGACAACATGGAAAATTATGACGAATTTTTCACTAGGGAAAGATTTGTTCAGTGCCAATCGGTCATTTGGCAGAAGAAATGACAAAGTTATACATGCTATATATATCAAAGGTAATCAAGAATCTTGTCTTCATGTTGTATCTGTCAAAATCATACATGCTTAATCAGTGGACAAAATGAATAAATTCTCAGGAGTAGATATACAAAACCAAAAGTTGAAGTAGACTCACACTGCCTCGAACTATATCTCGTCTTGCCCACCAGATGAAAGCTCCCAAACCTACAATTGGTAGAAGCACTGCAAGGAGCTAAATGCGGAAAAGGTTACACCAATCAGATTATAAATCAAAATTGGTGTCAATGCTTAACGGGTAAAATCTTCAAAAGGGCTCTCGCAAAGTAAACCTTGCTTTTAGATGTATATGTTAGACAAATCAACTAAATATAGCACAAACATCTCCTGATTATAAGCCAGGAACAATAGATGAAACAACCAAATTAGAGCCAAACAGAGTTAACAATGTGACCAACTTAAAATAGCAGGGACAGGAGACGGTGATTGATTATGATGAATAAGGTTAAATCCAATCACCAAAACCACCCGACACAGAAAATTAAATTTCTTTACAAGGATGTTACTTTGTGGATGGAGATTCAAGACTAATTGAATACAATGATGAATTTAAAAGTTAACAAAAAGTATAATCATAACAGGAAATGTTACATATCGTGCAGTATAACGTGTCAAAGCTAACATGAGCATGATACAAATGTGGACATTAACTTCGCAATTACTTAAATAATTTCACAAAGTGGAATCAGTATCCAGGATTTCTTCAGACCCCCAAAATGATTTAGTCCAAGATCAACTAAAACATTGGAGTAGAACAAATGAAAAACTATTTAAATCTAAATTAGTGCATTTAAATGTCCTATTTCATCAAGTGATCTGAGAATCTAAGAAAAAAATTCAGAAAGCTTAAACATTAAAGTTTCAATTCTCACAATGGCCAGAAAGACACATCAAGGTAAAATCATGAAACATACTATAGGCTACCTCATCCAAGCACCTCTATCTCATGTTAAGTACCTCATTACCAGTCTGTAAAATTCACATATATGAATATGATGACTTGATTACCTACATGCACATATGTATAAACACACACACCTGAAGCCTATATATATATATATATATATATAGAGAGAGAGAGAGAGAGAGAGAGAGAGAGTAATACCCAAAGAGAAACAATTGCAAATGCAACATTACCCAAAACCCTCACTGTAGTATTGTCATCTCTCCCACCACCACCACCACCACCATTGAACCCAAACCCTTGATTAAGCCTAACCAAAACTTGCCTCTTCTTCCACTTCCAGCCCTGTTCAGTCTCAAAAATGTCATCTTTACCCCTGCTCAGGCCCAAGAACGACCATCTCTCTTTATAGTCACCTGGTCTGGATTTAAGACAACGAAAAGAACTAATATTTGTTGCTGAGAGACAATAACAGCTTATGGGTTGTGATAATTTTAATCCACAACAGTTGTATTTTTTGCTTGAATCATCATGTAAGCTGTTGAGATACGAGAAATTGATTGAACTCTGTAACACTCTTGTCATCGGAAAGCTTCTAAGAAATTAGCAGAGGACAGTGGTCTTAGCTGATCTATGGAAGATTTGGGTTTTAATACGCAGATTAGTGTGTGTGTATATGAATAAAACCCACAGATTAGTGTATGTGTATATATGTGTAGTATAATTATTCTACGGGATACTATTACTAGCTCTCTGTACAGGTTTCTAGACACAAAATCTCTCTCACACATATGTCAAAGTGGGACCCAGTCTTTTTTTTCTTTTCCAACCAATTTTAATAAATTTGAGAAAATTATCTCCGAATGAACTTTGTGAATTCCAATTGTACAGACTATCAATAAAATAAATTTTATTTACACTTTGCATTAGTTCAAAAATGCTCAGGTCGCTGGCGTGTATCATTCAGTCTAAAGTAATTAAGTGTTTCATTTAAAAAGTTAAATAAGTATAATTGCTTCAGAAAAGAAGAAAGTAAATGGACCTTTTTGTCCCCAAAAGCAAGCAACAGTGATTCCAAATGCTTATCATCACACCGTAACATAGATCTTGAATATTTATACACTACACAGTTTCGGTGGTAACACAATGGCATAAACAAAAGCACCACCGCTTGGATTCAAAACTACAGAAATCAACAAAAGGCATGAGATAGAGAAGGAACCTCACAATTAATGAACACGAGAAACAAAAGACTTGTGGGATGGTATTATATTTTCATCCAGATGCAGATCCACCAACAGAACACCTCTGATTACAAATAAAACACAGACCATATCTAATTATATATGAAGCATACACTCACACCATCGCTGCTTCTGAATCGTCCGATATAGATTTGATCAAGAGGCCATGACTTCACACGCGTATATGTATATAATGACCGTAAATTGGTAATCTAGATCAAGCTGCAGCTACAAATTACTCTGTCTTCTTGTCTTTGACTGTTGTAGTAGCATCATCACGGTATGGTTGGGCGCTGTATGCATACTGCTGAAATGCAGAAAAGAAAACCATCTCCACACACACTAATGCATTTTGAAGGGCTTCCTCAATATGCTCCGCATCGAGCCAGAAATGATGAGATCGAATTATGCCCAATGCTACAAGAATATCAAGCATGATTCCCTGCAAGAAATATCAGGAACGGAAATTTAAAAATGGATACAAGTCAGACAACAGCAAGGAGCGACCATGCTTTCCACACCAATGGAGAAAAATCTCCTTTGAAGATGTAAAACCAAAATTGAAACTTAATTGTGGTGAATAAAAACATTTGAAGTTTCATTAAATAATTACTTAGAGCTACTTTGTTACCAGAACACACATCGATTTTTTCTATTGTTCTTATTTTGGGAAGTTGAAAGTGATTAATTCACTTTATCAAACTATTCATACGACACTCACTACCAGTGTCCAACACAGATATGAGGTGCCCCACACAGCTAAGGCAGTGTTTTAGTAACCTGGATGACTAAATATCCCCTCTAACCAGTAACAGCAAATAAGAATTTTTGATGGGTTAATTCCATGTGAAACACATGAGCACGGCCACAGAAGGAATAATGTAATTTGCTCCTATAAAACAAAAGATCTAGAGGAACATATGTCAATACTTTAACAACCATGTGACACGAACTCTTATAAAATATGCTTAGTACTCGTCTAGGATACACAATGTTGAGACATGGGTATGGAATAAGTATCCGACACTTTTGGATGGACGTGAACCTAAAAACATAATAATTCCTTTTTACTATATTGTTACTCCAAACAGAAAGACAAGCCTATATTGAACATCGTTACGTAAGTACATTACTCGACTCTAAAACATAAGTAAAATATACAACAATATGAATATTTTGCAGCGTCCTCTAATTTGAAAATTTAACACTTTCGACGCTTGAATGCATAATAGCCACACTTCCCGAGTCCATGCAACATAGTCAACTTTAAAGGAATGTCAGAGCATTCAGTAATTATTTGATATCTCTGTACAGAGCATCCACGGCTATTTTAGAACAATTATAATATACAAATGCTACAGTTATTCAAGAAATAAAAACAAAACACTAAGGGCCTGTTTGGTAGAGCTTTGTTTGTGTTTATGTTTGTGTTTGTGTTGAAATAAACAAAAAACATATATTTTTTTTTTGTTTATTCATCCAAAAACATAAGTATGTTTGATAGAAATGTTTTTTGGGTCGAAATTGAAAAATTAAAAATCAATAATTAATAATATAAATAATAAATAAAATATAATATAATAATAATAATAAATGAATACAATAATAATAATAAAAAATGGACTAAATAATAAATAAATAATAAATTAATAAAATAAATAATAAATTACATAAAACATATTTAAAAATATAATAAAAATAATAAATAATAAACAAAATGAAATAAATAATAATAAAAAATAATAAATAAATATAATAATAAATAATAAGTAAATATAATAACAAATAAATACTTCATAATAATAACAAAAAAAGAGTATAATAATAATAAATTAATATTAAATTAATAAAATATATTTTTAAATAATTAAAAATGAATTAAATAATGAAATAATAATAAATAAATAAATAGAATATATTTATAAATTAATAAATAATAATTGAATAATATAAATAATAAAATATATTATAAAGTGAAGAAATAATAAAGAAAGAAAAATAATAATACATAAATAAATATTATAATAAATAATAAATAAATAGTAAGACCAAATTCATGTTTAATAATTTATAATAATTATAAATTATTATAATTTTATTATAAATAATTTATAATAATTTTATTATTATTTATTTATTAAATAATAATACAAACAGACCCAATAAACATGTTTATTGGAATATGCCTAAAATTTGGGTAAGTGAGAAAGTGTTTTTTAACACACATAGCCCAAAAATACTAAACCAAACAAGTTTAAGTTTATAGACACAAAAACATAAACATATACAAAAACATGTCTACCAAACAGGCCCTAAAGAGATGGAAGACAACACAAAAATATGAAAGCATCGAATTTCGGCTGTGGTGAAGCATCTTATTTAATCAAACTTCATTTTTTTCTGCTTTTAGGGATAGGAGGTGAGAGGCCTACCTGCCAAAAGCAAAAGAAGACAATCCCTTTGATGCATAAGAACTTGGCAAGGGGTTTGTGCGGTTCCAACTCTTTAGCAAAAACATGGTAAAAAATTACGAGCGAGTACAATGCTAGTGAAACTGAGATGTTCAAAATGATGGTGAATGTCCAGCTGACCCAACTTGGATACATTCCAAGAAGTTGAAGAGATATCATCAAGATGGAGCACACAGGCCGGATCACAACGAACTGCCATGTCCAGTACTTGAGAAGCTTTAATGTATGATGGTTCAAGTGGGCAGTACGAGGCTGCAATTGATAAGAACAGTGAAATATAAACAATTATATCCTACCGGATTAAAAAGGGATCAAAATACAAACTATTTATTTTAGAATTTAAATAGATGGCTATCCAGATTGTCATGTTAGAACGTCTAACCAAGACAAGAAAAACAAAACCAGTTGGTTCATGCCCCACTAAATTTTAAGTTCTTGAATCAGACCTATCATTAACTAATTTTCTGAACATCAACACTAAATTTAATGAAGAAATAAAATAAAAATCCAAAGGCAAGTGGATAGATGAATCCTTTTAGGAAAACTATAAAGGCATCTCTTATTTTCCTTCTAATAGTTCATTTACATGTCAAAGTGAGATGCAAGGAACATATATTACCTCATGCACTTGTAAGAAACTTTAAAAAAAATAGAATAAATAAATAAGCTTGGTTATTTTACACAGGAAATAGCTGCTAGAAAGAATCTATAAAATTTTCCAGTATTCCTAATATAACACAAGCTAATACTTAAATCGATTGATAGAAGTTAAATGAGGAGGCCAATGATTGTTAGATCGACTATCGTTCCCACAAAAAGACAATGCAGCAGTTTCACAGGTAAAGTGGTCTTGCAGCAACTAGTAAGTCATTTCTGGTGTCCATTCTATAGGGATGGTCCATTATTTACAACAGAATGAACCGGAATGGGTATCTGTCTTCTTTTTCGGGGTTCCATTCAACAAATTCAGTATTATCCTTTTCAATGCATACAAAGTAGATAATATGAAAAATGTACAATCAATGACCTTACCTGGAAGAGAGTCATTGGAAACGAATGGTGAATCTTTCTCCCTTTGATTTCATCAGGCACTATGTTTTTGCTTATGGATATGTTCAAGTAAGTGTACATCAAAGCCAAGAACTTGGCCATCACCTGCATGTAACAAACCGAAAAATTCAAAATTAACAAATGAGAAGCTTGCAATATATTCTTGTCAACTATACCTAAAATTTATAGCAAGATGCGGAACATAAGACTCACCAAAGCCTCATAACATTCCTTAACAGACTCCAAGAACATAAAAGATGCTTTGCTTCCCCGAATATCTATCAAACCGACAAATGAGTCAATAGCATATAGAGGGGCCATAAGGATGATAATCAATATGGCCTTTTGCTCCTTCGGCTTCTTCCAGTGGAATAGATGTTCTGATAGAAGCTGCACAGTAAAATGCATACTGAGCATCACACAGACAGTCGATCCCATCAGAGTGATTTGTCCGCGATTCATCTTCGATATATCTCCTTCTCGCTACCTGCACGAGGGTAATAAAGCTTATTCGGAAATCGGCATTCAAAAGCTCAGTCCAGTCCAACTATATCATGAAACAAAGTGTGATGCAAAAGTGTAAGCTCTTCAAGAAGTACTCTAGTGAATGAAAATGGGGAACAAGTGAAAGTGGATGAAGATACCTAGTAGATGATCTGAAATAGTTCGTATAGCAGATCTATTCGTGAATTTTACTAATTATATACTCAATTATACTGAAGACAAAACAGTAGAGATTTAATCTTTCATGTCCCCAAAATCACAAAAGCAAAAACACAATATTAAAACAAAATAAATGTTCAAACCATTTTGTTAATCCCTCATGTCTATGAGTTATAGCTCAAAATGCACATAGTTTCAGCACCTCTACAGCAGAGGAACAAAATTGGCAGGAATTAAATCACATTTAATTACCAGAACAAATACACACACGTGAAGAATAAATCTAAGTTAAATCTGTATTACCCAGTTTAGCACTAAAAAATTAAAGGAAATTTCTTGGTCAGCAAGAACAAATGTCACATCAATCAAAATATTATCCGCTTATTTAATCAAAAATACAATCTACCCACAGCAATTCGTCAATCAGTTTAGGCGGTAATCATTGAAGTTATCACGATATCAAAACTTCATAAAAATTATATATATATATATATATACATACATATAATCTCACAGAAATAGTGAAGCAAACCTGCGAATCGGATTAGATGCCGCTACAGTAAATGGAGAGAGAAAATGGAATAGAGTGACAAAATTGTATGGTTTTGGTGGAAAGACTAGAGAGTTGACTGAATGGGAGTAAAGAAGAGATGGAAGTGTGATAAACAATGGATGGGGATGATCAATATCAATATGTGAACATTATGTGGTTCGGTACATCATCGAGAATATGAATGCGTATGGGTACGGTGGTGGGTGTCTGAAATTGAAATTAATCTCTCTCTCTCTCTCTCTCTCTCTCTCTCGTCTTCAAATAATCAATACTCATAATGGAGAAAGGGAGGAGCAGATTTACGCAGAAGCCCTTCTAATCGAATTTTGAATCTTCTTTTATCATTTGGGCCACTTTTGGGCCTTGTACTCTGAGAAAAGGCCTGAACGTCACTTTTGGAGAGTGGATGTTTTTCACGTTTTCTAATGATGTCATTCAGTAACATTGAAGTGCAGATTGCGGAATTTAAATCCTTCTTTGAAGTTTGAACTATGAATTTGGTGTTGCAGGAGCAAAAAAAATCAAAAATCAAAAATAAAGAGAAATTACTTCGAATTAAACTTTTAAGAAACCCCAAAAGACCATGGATGACTGCTGTAATCCATTAATGAAAATACTAAGGTCTTGTTTGGTAGGTGGTCTGGTCTGGTCTTGCGTTTTATGGGACCAGACCGTCTTTGGTAACATTGGTCCCAAATTTTTGGTTAGACCAAGTAAGACCAAATCAGACCAAAATCGCCTCATTTCAGACCAAAAAAAAAGGTGGTTCCTGGTGGTCCGGTCTGGTCTTATTAATAAAATATATTTATAAATAATTAAAAATTAATAAATAATAATAATAAATTAAATAAAACATATTTTAAAAATAAAATATAAATAATAAATAATAAAAAAAATGAAATAAATAATACCTAATAATAATAAATAAATTAATAAATAATAAAATATATTTATAAATAATTAAAAATGAATAATTAATAATATAAATAATAAATTAAATAAAACATAATAATAATAAAAAATGAATACAATAATAATAAATAAATATAATAATAATAATAAATGGACTAAACAATAAATAATAATAATAAATTAATAAAATAAATAATAAATTACATAAAACATATTTAAAAATAATAAATAATAAACAAAATGAAATAAATAATAATAATAAATAAATATAATAATAAATAATAAATAGATATAATAATAAATAATAAATAAATATAATAATGAATAAATACTTCATAATTATAATAATAAATTAATATTAAATTAATAAAATATATTTTTAAATAATTAAAAATAAATAAATAATTTATAAATAAAATGAATTAAATAATGAAATAATAATAGATAAATAGAATATATTTATAAATTAATATATAAATTAATAAATAATAATTTAATAATATAAATAATAAAATATATTATAAAGTGAATAAATAATAAATAAAGAAATAAATAATACATAAATAAATATTATAATAAATAATAAATAATAAATAAATAGTAAGACCAGACCGCTTACCAAACAGACTTTTCCAGATCAGATTAGACCAGACCAGACCGAACCAGACCAGACCAGACCGGAAAGACCGCCTGCCAAACATGGTCTAAGGGCCCGTTTGGTAGGCGGTCCGGTCTGGTCTTATCTGGGTGATGTTCTGAAAGTCTGTTTGGTAAAGTTGTCTGGCCTTATGGTCTTATGTTTGGAAAATAATACAAAAAATAAAAAAATAATATATAAAATTCAAAAAATATATTAAGTATGAAAAATATATAAAATTTGAAAAATATAAAAAATAATATATTTTTCAAATTTTATAAATTATTTCAAATTTTTATATTATTTTTTAAATTTTATATATTATTTTTTATTTTTTATATTATTTTCAAATTTTTTATATTTTCTCAAATATATATATATCTAATTTTGTATATTATTTTTGAATTTTATATTTTTTTCAAATTTTATACATTATTTCAAAAAATTTATATTATTTTTCAAAACTTATATATTATTTTTTAAATTATATATATATATATATATATATATATATATTTATATTAATTTTGATTTTTATATATATATTTTTTAATTTAATACATTAATTTAAAATATATATATATTATTTTCGAATTTTATACATTATTTTTTATTTTTTCTATTATTTTGGAATTTTTTTATTTTCCCAAATTTTAAATATATTTTTTGCATTTTATATATTAATTTTGAATTTTATATATATATTTCAAATTTTATACATTATTTCAAATTTTTTATATTATTTTTTTAATTTTATATATATTTTTCAAATTTTATGATCCATGTGTTAAGACAATTGTATATAAGATCACTTGAGACCATCATTTTTTGTTGTCTCAAATTATCCCTTTTGGTCCCAAATGATCCTTGTTTTTTTGAAACCGTACTGCCAAACAGTATCAGGTCCCAAAAAAACCATTATGAGACCGGATTACATGGGACCGGACCGCAAACCAAACATGGCCTAAGTACTTTAATAATTACTCAACTTCCATAGGGCAAAAGAAGCGAACTTACACACACCTTGATAATTTTATGACGTTTATTTTATCGTATTATTCGGAGGATGGTAGTGTCTTCACAGAATTTAAAAGGAGTAAAAATGAAACAATCCCAAAAAAAAGAAGAAAAAAAGTGACAAAGTAAATAACTACTTTATCATTATTCAAACCAAATTATATGAATTCCTACCCTTATAAGCAAATTATTTGCAAGCCCAACCCTTGTAAGCAAATCATTTGCAAGCCCAAGAACAAAATGTTGGGCCCATTTAGTAAAACTATTTCATTTCCCACACGCAAGAAAAACCTGTTAGCTACGCTGATTGAACCTTTAACTACTACATCATCTCATAAGATGAAACAAATGATTATAGATGACAAATTTGATAATCTGAAGGGGCAATCTCCAACCCAGGGTTTCCCTGGGCATTCCATATAGGTGAATTTGTAATGAATCACAGATCCAAAAATTGAATTAAAAAATAAATAAAAAATAAAAGTAGAACATGCAAAAATCACTTAACATAATCAGCGCGTTACTACCCTAAATTGGGTGACAAAATAATAATAATACCAAAAGTAAAGACATCTAAATTATAAGGAATCATGCTCCACCATTCTGTTCCTCCTTGCAATTTCAGATAGCAGCTCTGCTCCTACATTGTCGAGCCATAAACATAGTTTATCAACCAGCCAAACAATAAATACAAGTATATGTACATAAACATATGTATACACACACATATACGAAAAGAAAACCAGCTGAAAGTCCAGAATCCATGTTTTTTATGGCCGTTTGGCGCCATTGAACAGCATTCAGCTTCAGGTTCTAATCTTGACGATAATATAAATAATTAAATCTCAACCTTGTCAGGCAAATATTCCTAATACACAGAGTGCACTAAGATACTTTACCTTCAATTCAAGACTATGAGGAGTTCTTAAGCCATCTTCTGAACATCCATAAGCAATATTAATAGCATTCTCTTGCTCTAGCCACAACGGAATGGCTCAACTAGAAGTCAGGTGAGATGGCTAGAACTACTTCACCAGAAGACCGTGAAACACTTCGCTTCAATCCCAAAATTAGTCTCGGATCACACAGATTTTAGAACCTCTTCCAAAACTAGTCCCCACTGAGTCCAATGAGTGCCACCCTGCATCAGATATATGTGAAAACAACTACTTTATTTATTGGACCATTTCAAGTGAAATTTCCTTGATAGCTCAAGACTCCAAGATACCAAGGAGAAGGACCTCTACTTTTTTCTGGTCTAATGATAACTCAATAAACTAGCAGATCTGTAAACTATTAACCAGATGCAGAAGACAACAACATGATGCAGGTGCAGACCTGACAAAACACAGAGAAAGGCTCCCTTAATGGTCCATCACATGAGAGCTCACTTGTACTCCCGTCAATGAATGTTCCATCAGCAAAGATCACCTGAAACATGGAACAATTTTATTCATGCAGTGCTAGAATTTCAAATTTTGAAGTGCAAGTGAATAGTGTCTACTTATATAACTTCCAAACTCAGGGCAAGTTCTGAAATGAAGACGTGCCTTGTATCGGTAAGAGAGAGGGAGAGAAGCAAAAAGCCAGACAGAGAAGATCAATCAGCACATTTATTTTGACAAAAAAAAAGAAGAGAAAAATGAAATTCAAAGCTGATGAATTTACTATTTATAACATGTTGTGGCAAAATTGAACTTCTTAATAACTGAAGACTTCCAAACTACATCTTAACAAGGGCCCCCAGACCCGTCAAGAGGAGTGAACCAGAATTTTTTATTTCTTCTTTTCCCAGTAAGTATGGTGAAGCGAGAATTTGAATACCCCTTTTGTAATGGTCCCATCAGTATGATTTGCGAAGGATCAATTATTCTGCAATGGGTCAAATACGCAATCTTGTATTGGAAATGGGGAAGCGTGGGGTGGGATTAGCACAACCCCCATAATTTTTTGTAAGAGACTGTTGCTGCTTTCCTCAATAGTTCCCTTAGTGCTGAAAATGATTGAGGACAAGGATGAAGAAGATGAAAAGAGAGAAATAAATTTCTATATAATAAGGGGGCAAAGTCTTCCAAAGTAGCTGCTACAAGAATTGACTAATGCCACCATTGGCCAGGTGGTATAACTTTTTTCTCCCCGAAGGAAAGTAGAGGATTCAAACCCCATAGAGGGCACAAGTGCGGGTGTGCTTGTATTTACCTAACAAAAACACGAAACATAACATTAATGCTTGGTGAGCTGGTGGTTCATGGAGATATATTGCATTGAAATTCCCTTCATGTCAGAAAAAGAAATATTAAGGTATTGATATTGAACCTCCACCCATTCCCACTTACCATCGTTCAGCGCATGCATTCAAGATGCTACATCCATCTTTTTGTAATTTAAGTGATGTTGAAAGTTCATTGCCAAAACATTGTATAATTGAAATTTGAGACCAAAGCTAAATATGGCCAAACCTCAGATGCATAACCAGCAGTAGAACCTGCAACAGGCTTGATGAAAGAACCCACTGGGGAGCTTCTCTGCACAGCCTCACAGAAAGCAAGGAGTCGTTCACGGCTTCCAAGCTGTACTGCCTGAAAAGCAGCACAGAGCAATTGAGCTGTTGTTTCAGAGTTTTTAATTTAATAGAAAAATTCGAGGAACTGATCAGAATTGCAGGCCAGAAACATAATTGTTTCACATCTTCCGTATAAGAGTATTGTTCTGTCAATTAACTATGATCCCTGACAGGTATTAGAAAACAGAACATACGAGGAAGGGGTATAACTAAAATTAGATGGCTGGAAGTAGTTGGCTGATGTAAAATAGAAGACATATTTATCCAAGCCAGCCAGTAGGATCATCAGCAAAGTGAAAAATAAAATTTGTAATACTGGGTAACTATAGCTTCATTTTAAGATCAAACTTAATATAACAAACCTGCACTGTATCGTGACGGGGTACCCGGGGAAGTGGCTGGACCTTATACCCTTTAGTTGCCATGACTTCTGCAATCAGATAGCTTCCCTTCAAAACAGAGAATGACAAAACCATTATGCCTTGTAGAAGTAACCAAAATCACCAAAAAGCTAGAAGACTCGAGACTACACATCCACTACCTTGATTGCTTCCCCAACCATTTGAGGTGAAAGGAACAACCCCTGAAAAAATGATCGCATTATATCACCAGGGGTTGAGCCACAATCCACCCCAAGTCCTGGAGCAGAGAGACGAGCGGCTGCTGCTTTTACCCATTTTTCCCTCCCCGCAACATATCCGCCACATGGTGCGATGGTACCACCAGGATTTTTAATCAAACTGCCTGCAATTAGATCTGCACCCTGCTCACCATTAACTACACCATGTTAACCTTTTTCAGACACATGAAGCAAGAAATATGTTACTTACCACCATTGGAGGTTCAATGTTTTCGGCAAATTCACCATAGCAGTTATCCACCATGACCAAGCAGTTTGGATTCTGCATCTGTATATATACACATGGATGGATCAGGTTTCAAAACTGAAGCTTACCAAAATAGTGTCAGAAACATTCAGAGACTCCAAACTATTATGAGAAAGGTTCTCACTATGTACATTGACAGTCCTAGCATCTCAACCCAGGAAATACAATGCAAAGATGAGACAATTGCACCCACCCATCCCAGACCCTCGTGCATCTCCTTGTTGTATTGACACGAGTTGAATGCTCACCCAAGAAAAATGAGTACGGAATTTATGAACCTTAAAGCATATATTAGAAAGTATACCTTGATCATCTCGATTGCCCTCCCAATCTCATTTACACTTAAACTACGACGCCATGAATAACCACACGACCTCTGTATGAGTGCACATTTTGTTGGGGCTCTCAAAGCAACTTTAAGTGCACCCCAATCAAGCCCACCATCCTCTGCAAGCTGTAACACAGTCAACATGAGAAAAGTCTTCGAATGGAACTTGAAAAATTATAAGAATGTTGCTACTGTTAAGTAGTGTCTTACTGGAATTTCTCGGTAGTTCACTCCAAAATCTTTCAAGGAGCCCAGCCCATGAGAGTCCCTGATACCAAGGACTTCCTCTAAGGTATCATAAGGAGCACCAGCAACAGCCAAAAGCTGATGATGAAATTAGAATAAACCTATTATAAGCAGAGAGAATAATATAATTACAGATATAAATTCTGAATTCTTAAAAATCAAAATGACAGCTAACCTCATCCCCTGGCCTTAGAAAAGCAAACAAAGCACAAGTGATTGCATGAGTACCTGAGAAAAACTGACGGTGTAGGAGAAAGTGCATAAAGAAGTTTTTACATGCCCTAAATAAATACGGAGAACAGACTAACATATAGCAACCTGTGAACGGACAATTGCAGATTCAGCTCCAAAAATTTCGGCAAAAGCTTGGTCAAGGGCTTCACGCCCCCCAGCTTCTTCATGACCATAGCCCGTGCATCCACCAAAGTGCTGATGCAAAGATAATTATAACAATCAGTATCCCAAAAAATGTTCAAAATGAACTCATTGAGGGTAAAAAATGATCCAGCAACCTTCTTGATATAACACTTTCTAGTAATTGATCTATAGCAACTTGTATTTTAATCCAGATTTGAATGTATATAATGCAAGAGCAAGACACAGCATTAAGTAAATCTAATAAAATGTTCAGACATATATGCACAATCAAAGAAGCTATCGGCCTATTAAGAACAAGTCAATAATCTCAAAGAGGACACATACAAGGATTATACAATCTTAGTCCAAATATCAAAATTCCCCTTACATGGTATCCAACCCGAGCATTCTTGAAAGCTCTAAGAACACGGGAAGTGTTTCGCGCTACCAGATTATCTACCGCTCGAAACTCTGAGTACAAAGAATCTACTGCTTTTTCAACCTGCATTGCATACCCAATAAAGCAAACATTACCATACATCAAAACCATTTCACAGACAAAAAAATCAGAGAACTTCAAATTTCTGTAAATCGTTAACGTCTATGATAGCAATTCACTAAACATTCTGAGCAAAAATTAAAAAGCGTAATGCTATGTTAGGTTGCATGAAATTGGTGCACGGAATTGGAATTGGAATTGGAGAAAAATTTAATTCAGATATTCTCCAATATATTCTCCAATTCTAATTCCAATCCACCAATTCCATCGAGCATATACAAGTTTCTATATCGAAAATTTGAGATAACACTCTATTTGAGAGCTGAGAAAACCTAGGGAAACAATGGAAACTACAATAAATTCAATATTCAAAATATGGATTCTCTATGTCTGTTACGATTTCCACAGCAGCCAAACAGAGGATTAACCGGATTATAAATTTAGGGTTTCGCAAGACTAAGAGAAGTAACAGATGAAAATTAGGGTTTTAGGGTTTATCATAAGAAACAAGATATTGAATTGTATAGCATTGTACCTCAGGCACAAAGGGGCTATGAGAGTGAAGATGATTGTGAGCAACGGAGAGTCGAGAGCTAGACCTCACTGTAACAACTAGGGCTCTAGAAGTTTTGGTAGTGTGAGTAGGATAAGCAGAGGTAGCGCAGGATAAGGCCATCATCATCACACAGGAGCAGGAAGGAAGATTAAACAGAGCGTGGGATGGGTGTATCACGTCTACATATGTGTGTATAATTTTACAATTTATAAATATTTAAAAAGGTGAAATGCAGGTAACGCATAGTTGATAGGGGTGTTCAGGAACCAAATCGGAACCGGAACCGGCGGTTCGGTTCGGTTTGGTTTCATAGGGGTTCAGCTCCGGTTCCGGTTCTAAAATTTCAAGAACCGAAATTTTTTATTCGGTTCCGGTTTTCGCCCCGCGGAATCGGAACCGATTTTTTTTTTAATATATATTTTTTATTATTAATCAAAAAGACTAGCAATAAACCTCCACTAATTTCAATAACAATACAAATCCAAGTTACTTTTTTTATTTTACTAATTATATATTTGGTTTTAGGTTTGCTTTAATTCAAATACTCTAGTTTATAATTATATTATTTTATAAAATTGAGATTTTAAAAAGAAAAAAATTAAATATAGAAGGAACCGGAACCGAACCGATTTTTCGGTTCGGTTCCGGTTCCGGTTCCGGTTCCGATTTTTCAAGAACCGAAAAAATCGGTTCGGTTCCGATTCCAGACGGAACCAGAACAGGAACCGGTCCTGAACATCCCTAATAGTTGATGATTTGTATTAAATAATAAAATATAAACTTAGATAATACTTGGTAGTCAAAAATATAAATTAACTTATGTAAACTAAAATTAATAAACTAAAAGAGTATATGGGATGTAATTTTAAAATATTAGAATATATATATATATATATATAGTCATGAAAGGCATGAAAGAGAGTAAGAAACAAAATTATTATTTAATTATTGAAAAACAAATTATAAGAGTATGAGGAGTGAGAGACTCTCCGCTTTATTAAAAGTGGAGTGGAGAGTCACGTCAGTAATTTGGAGAGTGTGTGATGACGTGATTCTTCACTTTATTTGAAGAGTGTGTGTTATATGATGTGGAGTTTTTATCTTTCACTCGACTTTACTATTACTTTATTATTGAAGATAATTTAATTATTAATAAAATATTTAATATAAAAGAAATATATTAAATGTCATAAATAAAAATACATTATTAAATTTTATACAAATAAAAAAATATATATTAATAATTCTAACATACAAGAAAAATAATAAATATGTAAAAAAATACATTATATAATTTAACACACATGAAAAAAATACATTACACTTTCACACACATAAGAAAAAAATAGGGTTAATTACAACTAGATCCCCTCGAGACATGTCAAATAACAAGTAGACCCCCTATCATTTGGTAAATTGAAGTTAGACCCCCTCAAGTTTGTAAGTTGTAACAAATACCTCCTACCGGCATGATCAAATTCAGTCAATGCTGATGTCAACACTTTTTCATATGTGAAATGTCTTAAATACCCTCGAGTAGATGTAAAAGACATGTGAAAATATCAAAATACCATCATTTAAAGTTTATAATATGACCAAATTTACTTTTGTAAATAAGTAATTGACTAAATAATAATTTTTAGATTTTTAAAATGAAATATAGGCATGGGTAATGATGTAATTTCACATTATCAGTCGCCGAAAATATACGTCGATCGACTTGAGGGGGTCTAGCTATAATTTACCAAACAATAGGGGTCACTGGCGGATTCAATTCACGCCCAGTGGGCCATGGCCCCCACTGAATTTTTTTTTTTTTTTATAGTTTTTACGCAAAAATTTTAGATATCTAGTATTTAGCCCCCACTGAATTTTTTTTTTTTATCTTAAGTACCACAAAATTTAGATTTCTTTACAAATAACCCCCACTAAAAATTTGTTTTAACCCTACTGAAATAAATATATGTCATTTATACCCAAAAATCAAAAAAAAAAAAATTTAGCCCCCACTGACACTGCTCCCTAGATCCGCCCCTGACAGGGGTATACTTGTTATTTGACATATTTTGAAAGGGTCAAGCTGTAATTAACCCCAAAAAAATATTAAGTCATCATTTTAATCAATTGATTAATTGAGTATTCTAATATTAAAGTTAAAAAGTAAGAGTTTTTTTTAAAAAAATAAATTATTATCCAAAGTAAAATTTTAATTTCAAGATAATTTAAATTATAATTTTTTTTTCATTATCAACTATTAGTAGACATTATACACAAAGAAACAAGGCATTTTGGAAGGATTATAAAACTAAAAAGAGAGTAAAAAATATGGGGTTCACCAAAGAAAAACTGTGTGAGGCGCTATCTCACTCTCCAAGTGCGGAGAGCCCAGTGCAACGTTTTAACTGGTGACCACAAAGTAGCGACCAACACTCTAATTCATTGGCAAAAGGTCATGCGCTCCTAATGCTCTAAGAGGATGAAAAATGAAAAGATTGTAACAACTAAATTGATGAGTTATTATAAAATTGAGAAAAGACATGTGTATTTGAAACTTTAACATTATAACCTTTAAATAAGAAAAATTATAAATGCCCTCAGATGTTAAGGTATCAATAATTTGCATTAACTTAAATGAGAAAATTATTAATTTAGATAATAACGTTAAGAAATATGAATGATGTATAAAATGAAATACTAATTAGGAGGTCATTTAATATTTTATGATTTCAAAATATTTTAAAAAGTGTAGAAACATTAAAAAATGCTTACAATTTTATATGTAGTTAAAATATGGTACAAGGTCTTGTTTGGGTGATTTGTTTTTGTCCATCTCGAATTCATCTCTCTTCTTATCAATAATAGGGAACCACTGTTTTTTAGTAACACCAGATTTAACGACGATTTTGGATCTAAAATCACAATTAACATCTGACTTTTGGAGTATATTTTTCAGGTCATTCACAACTTGAAGCATTGAAACCTTAACGCCAGTTTGGGAGGAGGTGTTACTTTTGCGCTGTGAAAACAAATAAAGCATAAACACATGCTTTTGTTGTGGAATGCTGCAAATCTAAATTAGTAGCATGTTTGGTATCGAAAATATTTTTGTTATAAAAAAAAAAATAGAAACATACGAAACATGTGTTATTTATTATATTTTTTGATTTATTAAAATTTATTTATTATATATATTTTTTACTTTTATTTATTTATTATTATTATTATTATTATTTATTCATGTTTATAGTTATTTACTTTTTTATAATTCTTTTTATCTTTTATTTTTTTTATTCATTATATTTATTATTTAATCACTATATTTTATTTATTTATTATCTTATTTTATTTATTATTTATAATTGTTTATTTTTATTCAATTTATAAATATATTTTATTTATTTATTTATTTATTATTATTATTATTCATTATTATTTATAAATCTTATTTTTATGTTATTCATGCTTGTTTAAGTCCAAAATATTCCTCCCACTAATCTATTATTATAGTAACTTAAACAACCAAAAGTCCAAAATTTGGGAGTTTTAAAATGGGTCATTTTCAGATTTTTGCTTTGATACTTTTCAAAAGCAAAGCAAGTCCCACCAAATATACTTTACTTTAAAAATTTACTACGGTAACAAAACAAAAACAAATAAGCATATGAAAATTTCCATGCCAACAAGGGACCTAGGCCCCATTTGGGGTGAGCTTTCACTTATACTTTGTTACTGTTCATAATTTTGAGACCAAAATATATGTTTTTTTTAGGGTTAATTTCATTAAACCTCTTATACTATCCAATTTAATCAACTAACTCGTGTCCATTTTGCCCCATATACTATTCAATTTCATCAATATGCCCCATCACCTCTCAAAATGCCTAAACTACCCTCAATAGTATAAGGGGGTTTAGTGAATTATTTCGGAAAAAATAATATATACTTTTGCAAAATTAAAAAATTTGAAAAAAAAATCATATTTTGTTCCAAAATATGAATTTGTTTTTCGAAAAATATTTTTTTTTGCGAAAAAATATATTATGTTCCAAAATATGATTTTTTTTTTCAAAAAATATTTTTTTTGCGAAAAAGTATATATTATATTCCAAAATATGATTTTTTTTTTCGAAAAATATTTTTTTTGCAAAAAATCTATATTATGTTCCAAAAAGTATCTATATTTGCAAAAAAATAATTTTTCGAAAAAAAAATCATATTTTGGAACATAATAAATATTTTTTCGCAAAAAAAAAAAAATTTCAAAAAAAAATTCATATTTTGGAACATAATATATACTTTTTCGCAAAAAAAAAAATTTCGGAAAAAAATTCATATTTTGGAACATAATATATATTTTTCGCAAAAAATTATTTTTCAGAAAAAAATCATATTTTGGAACATAATATATACTTTTTCGCAAAAAAAAATATTTTTCGAAAAAAGAATTCATATTTTGGAACAAAATATGATTTTTTTTCGAATTTTTTTCTTTTCAAAAAGTATATATTATTTTTTCTGAAATAATTCACTAAACCCCCTTATACTATTAATTTCACTAAATTCCCTTATACTATTGAGGGTAGTTTAGGCATTTTGAGAGGTGAATGTGCATATTGATGAAATTAAATAGTATAGGGGGCAAAATAGACACAATAGGGGTTAGTTGATTAAATTAAATAATATAGGGAGGTTTACTGAAATTAACCCTTTTTTTTATCTAGCCAAAGCAAAGTGTGTTTGGTGACACCTGCTTTGCTCAACAGTGTCAAAACAAAATTTTCAAAATGACCAAAATTGAAAATCCCAAATTTGGGACTTTCATGTGCATTGTGACTGTAACAATGGACAATAAGTTAATGGAAGCAATATTTTGTGCTTAGAAAAGCATGAATAAATTAAAATAAAATTTTTATAAATAATAATAATAAATTAAATAGATATAAAATGAATAAATAATAAATTAAATTAAATAAATTTATAAATTAAATAAATAATAAATATATTAACACATAATAAACAACATAAATTAAATAATACGTAAGATAAAAATAAATAAACCAACAAATATAAAAAATAATGAAAAAGTAAAAATAATAAATAATAAATAAATAAAATATTACTTTTTTTTTCTTACAGTAGAAGCATGAGTACCAAACATACTTTCAGTTAAGACTCAAAACACAACAAAGGAAAAACATGTACTTCAGCTTTTATTTTTTTCACAACACGAAAGCGGCATCACCTCTAAAACAAACCCTTAGGCCCTGTTTGGTAGGTGGTCTGGTCTGGTCTTGCGTTTTATGGGACCAGACCGTGTTTGGTAGCATTGGTCCCAAATTTTTGGTTAGACCAAGTAAGACCAAATGAGACCAAAATGTCCTCATTTCAGACAAAAAAAAAAGGTGGTTCCTGGTGATCCGGTCTAGTCTTATTAATAAAATATATTCATAAATAATTAAAAATGAATAAATAATAATAAAAAATTATTATTAATAATAATAAATTAAATAAAACATTTTTTAAAAATAAAAAATAAATAATAAATAATAAGCAAAATGAAAAAAATAATACCTAATAATAATTAAAAAATGAATATAATAATAATAAATAAATGAATAAATAATAAAATATAAATAAAAAATTAAATAAAACATAATAATAATAAAAAATGAATACAATAATAATAAATAAATATAATAATAATAATAAATAGACTAAATAATAAATAAATTACATAAAACATATTTAAAAATATAATAAAAATAATTAATAATAAACAAAATGAAATAAATAATAATAATAAATAAATATAATAATAAATAATAAGTAAATATGATAATGAATAAATACTTCATAATAATAATAATAAATGAGTATAATAATAATAAATTAATATTAAATTAATAAAATATATTTTTAAATAATTAAAAAATGAATAAATAATTTATAAATAAAATGAATTAAATAATGAAATAATAATAAATAAATAGAATATATTTATAAATTAATATATAAATTAATAAATAATAATTTAATAATATATATTATAAAGTGAAGAAATAATAAATAAATAAATAAATAATACATAAATAAATATTATAATAAATAATAAATAAATAGTAAGACCAGACCGCTTACCAAACAGACTTTTTCAGATCAAATTATACCAGACCAGACCAGACCACCTGCCAAACATGGCCTTATTGTGGTGCTTTTAACGACGACTAAGAGCAGGAAGGAGGGAGAGGGGGAAGGGGAGGGCATTGTCCCTCCAAAATTTTAAAATATTATTTAAAATTTTAAATTAAATTAAATAATTATACAATTGGTTCACACTTGTTTTATTAAGATTAATTATGTGACCCTAAAACTTTCAAAACTTTGTAAATTCTATAAATTTTGTGGACCAACAACTTAGCATGAGATTGATACCATTACTACTGCCAGTGTGAACATGGGGGTTGTTGACTTTGAACACCTTTGTTGAAATATGTTTCAAAATATTTTGATATTCAATTTTTAAATAGTATATATTTACATAATCTATTTTGTAAATTATATTGATTTATTTCTCTTAACTTTTAAAATTTTAAATATAAATATTTCCGTGGATGTATTTGTGTATTTTTTTTTTATCACCAAGTTAAATGTATTCACATTTCTATCAACAAGACAAATAACTTTCTCGATAAATCTTATCAACAGATTTTTTTCTGATCTGTAAGATATGTTCTGATAAATGCGATACATGAATAAATTAATTAAATTCATCGTAATCTTCTAAATTCCTGTATTTTGTAATTTAAGAATGTTTATGAGACTAATCTTGAGAGGTCTATATAAAGGACTATGGTTCCTCATTCAAGCATTGGTAAGATGGATGAAGCAAAAAATAATGTATCCATATTATCGTTGGTTTTTCTTTGCTCATATTTTTATGAGTTACTTCTAACTATTTTATAAAAATTTCAACAGTCCGTAAGTGAAGTAGTTTTCTATAATTGCCTTCATACAAACTAAAAATTATACATAGTTAAATATAATCTTATTTTAATCGGTTCAGAGTCAGACAACCGTGTTATACTTGTTGTTGACGTATTCAACCCATATATTATAAATTGTTAATTTTAATGTTTATCTAAATTATTATATAATAGTTTAGTTTTTGTGGTAATTAGATTTAAATATATTTATATATGTATAATTTACTTTTATTGAGATAATGATTGGATCTTCGGATGAGGCCCAGATCAAACCGAAGAAAATGCATTGAGTGAGTCCTTCAAAAATCCTACACTAAGAATGGAGGAGATGGAATCAATGATTCGATCTTCGAGATAGCCATTACCAAATGTAGCAATAAACCATTTCTGACAAGCTTATTTTGCAGACCTATAAACCAGCTCTTTCCAATTAGGGTTCGATGATTTACATACAAATGGGCGAGGACAAATTGAAATCAAAGAAGAGACGCCGATGGGACTGTGGATGATCATCGCAGAAAACATTTAGATTTGCCAATCTCGTGTTTGATCAGGTATTTTTCTGAACCTATTAGCCCTAATTGTGGCATTCTTTTTTTTGTCTTGATTGAAGAATAATATGTGTGCCTATATATATATGTGTGTGTATATTTGTTTTATCACACGAAGCAGTGCACAAGATAAGGAAATGAATTGCAGTTCTTGAAGTCGAATTTCGTGGTTTTAATTCTTTGTTACATCTTACTTTCTGCTAAGGAAATATTTCAGTAATTGAATGTTTGTTCTGTGTCGCCTTTCCTTGCCTTGTGCGAGCTAATGGAATGAATTACTTTTATTTGAAATTCGGGTTTCATAACAAAAATCTTATTTAATCTAATTTTTTCATAATTAACAGAGATGAAAGTTGACCGACTCCTTCAAAATTTAAGGATAAAATTTAGATTTGGTAAATTACACAAATTACCCCTCAATTTTGACCTAATTACAGGCTCTACCCCTAACATTTTATTAATATCAGTTACCACCCTTAACTTTTGCTCCGTTGTAACATTTCCCCCCTCCGGTAGAAGTCAACGCCAAAAAATTCAAATATTGGTCAAAGTTGAATTTTTTGGAACTGAAAATCCTATTTTACCCTTACTACCCATACATTTACATTTTAACCATTACTTTTGTAATGATAATTACTAGAATACCCCTACTTAATTTGTTAATTTGATAAAACAAAAATAATGTATAAAATTATATATTTATAATTCAGAAAAAATATTTTTTATAAAAATATATAATTTCGGAAAATAATATAAAAATATAAAAGTATTTTTATATATTCGGAAAAAAATATTCGGAATTTTTCCGAATATTTTTTTTTCCGAATATATAAATTCCGGAAATTTCCGAATATTTTTCCCGAATATATAAGTATTTTTTGAATTTATATATTTTTCCGAAATTTTATATACTTTTTATAATTTTATATTTTTTTTCAAATTTATATATTTTTTCCAAAATTATATATTTTCCGAATTTTAAATACTTTTTATAATTTTATATTTTTTTTCTAAATTTATATATATTTTTATATATTCGGAAAAAAATATTCGGAAATTTCCGGAATTTATATATTTGGAAAAAAAAATATTCAGAATATTTTTTTTCGAATATATAAAAATACTTTTATATTTTTATATTTTTTTCCGAAATTATATATTTTTATAAAAAGTTTTTTTTTTTCCGAATTATAAATATATATTTTTATACATTATTTTTGTTTTATAATTTGAGGGTAATTATATAAATTCACGTGGCTCTAGAAAACTTTTGAAATATTTCCACATATATGAGGGTATATCAGTCATTTCCCTACTACTAACAACTGAATCACTGTTCCGATTCAGTTCAGGGAGGTAACTGATATTAATGAAACGTTAAGGGTAGTGTCTGTAATTAGGTCAAAGTTGAGGGGTGGTTTGTGTAATTTACCCATTTAGATTTAAAGAGCTCTCTCTCTTTGATGCTTCCCTCTTCATGATTTCAAGGTTGAAATCTTAATATCAGGCAACCATATATTAAGAGAAAAATGTACTTGATATGGTCGCTTAGATATAAGATTTCAATACCTTGCACACATGAGTATGGATTGATCAAACCAAAACTTTTTAAATTGAGTTCAAGAACTTATTCTTTCAGAGTCTTTCAATTTTCCTTCCAATTTATTAAGATAAGAGTGAATTAATTAAGATTATCATAATGAACACAAAATTACTAATTTAAAAAGGAAGCCATATCTAGAAAAATGAGAATGGTTTAAGAGAAAAATGTACCTTGAGCCATTCTCACTCTTTAGATATGGTCGTGTAGGTATTAGATTTCAAACTTTGCATACATGAGTATGGAATGATTGTACCAAGGCTTTGAAGTGTAGTTTGAAAACATCTTAAAATTATGAGCGTTTTACGATACAAAGTCAATTTTGTAAGCATGTCTAATGACCAAATGCTTCTTATCTTGCGAGTTTTCAGCTAAATAAATTTTAATTAGTTCAAATTTACGAATATAATTTATGAGTAGTTTTGGGATTGTATTGAATAGAGCTAAACCTCAAAATGACTAATTATTATTATTACAAAAGTAGTGAAATAAAAAATATTATGATTATTTTCTTACTTATGGTTTCGCATTCAAGATACAACAATTATTTTGAGGTTTCGCGATACCATAACTAAGAAAATTAGGTCTTGGCCACATATATATGAGTTGGACGTGATAGAAAACATAAATCAAAAGCATTACAAGAATTTAATAGTCTACAAAGAAAAAACACTTTGAAACCTATGCCACCATCAATTGCCTAAAACCCTAATTCAAATATTTCAAGATCTGACAATTTAAATTGGATAGATCAGATTGTAACCAAATCGTCTTAAATGTTAAATCCAAAAAAACAAAAAAAGTGAATTTTTGGACTATGAAAAGTCACGCATAACATACAATTGACCATTAGTTAAATTTACAAAGTGTAAAACCATGCATTCCTATAAAAGATCTTTAGCAGTTGTTGCATCAAAACGACAAATGATAGAATGTAAAACGATAGGTACCTTGAGTCATTCTTACTTCCTAGATATGGTCATCAACATACTAGATTTCAAGACTTTGAATGCAAGAGTGTGGAATGATTGAACCGGAGATCTTTAAATATAGTTTCAAAAATAAGTTTTTCAGAGTTGGTCAACTTTCATTTATATTATATATATCATTAATTCTGAAAATGAAAAATTAATACGATAGAAAGCCATTTATTTGTTAACACAAAAAAACAAGTATTTATTGTGGACATTAATGCCCTTACCAACTTTCACTTACTATCGAATGAAAAATTAATGTGCGAGTAAGGTTGTGACGACCATGTCGGCGGGCTTGTTCAAATTCAACCGTCTATAACATTGCAACCGGATGTTAACTTTTATAGAATGTTGTATCTTTAATGCAAAACCATCTTGGCAATTATATGTTCGTCATGTGGTGCGTCACCTTTCCTTACCTTGCAACCAAATATTTAACTTTTATTCTAAGTTGAAATTCTGGTTTCGCCATTTCATTATGAATTGAGGTTCTCATCATGAAACCAGAATTTCAAATTAAATATAAAAGGTTGTAATAGGTTGATATGATTCAAAATAAAAGGTTGTAATAGGTTTCATTACTTATTATTCCTTGTTGACTAAAAACATTTAATTCGTAAGGTTATAAGGCTTTATTATGGTTATGAATGCCCTTAACAATCATTAATTATTATTCCTTGTTGCTAAAAACATTTAATTCGTAAAGTTGTAAGGGTCATTTTAGCGGGCTTTTTCAAATTCAAAATTAGGGCTTGACCACACATTTATTAATTAGATGTGACTTGCATATAGGGAAAATATATATAATTATTATAGTGTTTATTAATGCATAATAATAATAAAATAAAGAATATTATGGTTAAACTCATATATATATTTTTCATACATTAAACTCATTTCGTAATTCTATTTATTTCATTACTGTTATGCGTTAATAAAGACTGTGATACTTAAATAAAAATTTCGGATATGTAAGTCACGTGCAACTCCTATATGTGTAGTCTGAACCTATTTTGAATTTGAACAAGCCCACCAACATGGTCCTTACAACCTTGCTCACATATTAATTTTTTATTTTATAGTAAGTGATAGTTCGTAAGGGCATTAATGGCCACAATAAAGACTAGTTTCTTTGTGTTAATAAAAAATTGGCTTCCATCGTCTTAATTTTTAATTTTCATAATCTAATTTTGAATTTGAACAAGCCCACTGACATGGTCCTCACAACCTTACTCGCACATTAATTTTTTATTTGATAGTAAGTGATAATTAGTAAGGGCATTAATGACCACAATAAATACTTTTTTTGTGTGTTAATAAAAAATTGGCTTTCTATCGTATTAATTATTCATTTTGTGACTCTAATTAGTGATATATATCTTTAATTAATATAAATGAAAGTTCACTTACTCTTAAAAAAATATTTTTGGAACTCTATTTAAAGAGCTCTAGTTCAATCATTCCATACTCTTGAATTCAAAGTTTTCAAATCTAGTACGTTGGCGATCATATCTAGGAAGTAAGAATGACTCAAGGTACATATCGTTTTACATTCTATTATTTGTTCTTTTGATGCAACAATTGCTAAAGATCTTTATAGGAAGGCATGGTTTTACACTTTGCAAGTTTAACTAATGGTCAACTGTATGTTATGCATGACTTTTCATAGTCCAAAATTTCATTTTTTTGTTTTTTTGAATTTAACATATAAGACGATTTGGGTTACAATCTGATCTATATGATATATCCAATTTAAATTGTCAGATTTTGAAATATTTGAATTCGGATTTTTGGCAATTGATGGTTACATAGATTTCGAAGTGTTTTTTATTTGGAGACAAGTATTGATTTTTCATCAATAGCGGTAATGCTTTTGGTTTCCCTTTTTCGATGAATGTTAGCAATCTTCAATGTTATCTAAGACCTTCGTTGTTAATAGAAGTGTCTTCTACTTTATTTTCAAGTTTCTTTTGCTGTCAATGGTGGTGTCTTATTTATTGTTTGTTTGAGCAAGTGACCATATTTTTTTATTTTATTGTTATAAGCAAAAAAAATTATTACCCATTCACTACTAATTTTACTCCTGCGCTCAAGTTTTTGATATCCTAATTACGGAAAGAAAGGTCTATCAGGAGACAAAGAATTGCTCAAGGTAAATCTGTATTATTTCATTAATCATCCTAATGTTCATAATAAAATGTGGCTAATGGTAAAGATTTAACAAATGTGGATGTTTTTCATTCATTTAATGACATGATTACTATATCAATTTGGTGGCTTTTCACATGAATGAATTTAAATCTGCTGAATTTAGAGTTTACTCTTACAAGGATTTAGCAAAGAAGATTTTCGTGGATTTATTTATATGGCTTATGCTCTTTAATTTTCAGATGTTGTAATCTAGCTTTGCAAAGTTTGAAACTTGCACAGAGATTTTATTATATTTGCTTATGATGAAATCAAATGAGTTTTGAATAGTTTCTGAGATGTGCTTAATTCTAGAATTCACTTTGATTTCTAGTGCTAATAATTGGATGATTAATGTATAGGATCATCCACAACCCATTTTGTTGCCAATGAATCCCCAGCAGCTGTCAAATTTATTTCAAGCTATTTTAATGAATTGCAATAAACAGAAAGAGATCATAGATATTACAAGAAAATGGCCATTTATTAATTAACTAAATACTTTTTCTTTCTTTCTTTTTTTTAGCAAGGCAAGAATTTCAGTTGATTCATCGCACAACTTCGTAATTTATTCTATATGTCATTTTTCTTGATTTCTTACAGCCAATCTGCAATAGTTGTGTTGTTAATAAATTTTTTATTCAGTAGTGGCACCGGGAGAAGTTGTTGAAGGTAAGGCTGCAATTATATTTACTGACGAAGAGTTTAAAAACATTTCTGTACTGGAGAGAGGACCAGATTATCTTGATGTTGAATGTGGATGTACCAGCCATCGATTTGGTGATACAGCTGGGAAGCTTAGGATTAATGTCAATGGCGGGCTTGAGATCTTCTGTCGGTGCAACCTTTGTGACGGGATAGGAAATTTGGGTACTAACAGTTACTTAAGTAGATTAAATTTAGTAAGAGGAAATTAATTATCACTTTCCTGTAACGAGAAAATATAATGCGTTTGAAGTTGGACCTTTATCATGATGATTAGAATCATTAGATGCGCTTATGTTTACTAGTAAGGAATGCATTATTCCATATAGTACAGGCAATATCAATTTTTATTTTTATTTGAAAGTTAAACATACTTGCACATAATGCCTCCACTTAGGCTCGAACCCTTGACCTCCCATTTGAGAGTAAGGGCAGGTACCGCTTGGTTGTTAGACCTTTGGTACAGGCAACATCATTTTGTTGTTACCAAAATTTGGTAAGTTTAAGTGATGATGATTTCACTTATTCCCCAACACAAAAGATGAAATGAAATGTCAAAAATTGCGCTTAAATTTGGACACATTCTGTTGTAGTCTCTATGCTATGGGCTGATGACTGTGATGATCAGGTAATAAAATGTCTCCTGCTGATTTTGTGAAACATGCTGGTAAAAGAATTTCCAAGAAGTGGCAAAGCCAAGTCTGGATCATTACAAATGGAGGGAAAAAGGTTCGAATCTGGAGAACTGCTTTGCTGAAACTCTACAAAGAGGAGATACCCATACCAGCAGAGGCTGAAGGGTCTGGAATACGAAGAAGCCAAATTGTTCATCGCGACGAATTTGTTCGTTGTTCTGTATGCAACAAAGAGCGTAGGTTCCGTCTCCAGACCAAAGAGAAATGTAGGATATACCATGATGCTCTGGCCAAGAAAAACTGGAGATGCTCTAAAATGCCATATGATCAGTAAGTTTAGTAGTTCTCTTCATGACTGCGTATTTGGTTCAACCAACACTTTCTTTAATTTTTCGCTTTCTCATAGGATAAATTGCAGCACTGCTGAAGAGCGGAAGAGCAGAAAAGTGTGCAGGGGTTGTCCCGTATCCCAAAAATGCGAGGGTTGTACTTCATGCATCTGCTTCGGTTGCACCATGTGCCGATTCTCGGATTGCAACTGCCGCACATGTGCTGATTTTATCCAAAGTGCAACTTCTTAGATTTACATTTATATTTAGTAAGTTGCAATATTAGCTTGGCTTAATAAAGATAATAGTTTTATGGTCTATAGCCTTTTAACTGTAAGTCTTATGTTCAGTTTTGCAAGTTTGAAAAATAAACTCATTACAGAAATGGGAATGGGTCCTCTATGGAAAACTAGTCATTTGTGACTAATTTTAGATGACAGTAAACACAGAGACTACATGCTTTGTGCTAGATACAGCAACTGATGCTTTTATTTATATACATACTTCGTCCTATATACAGAAACTGACGCATTCATTAGGGCCGTTTGGTTCGTGTTTGTGTTCTTATGATGTGAAATTTAAAAGGCTGAAGTGTATATTTGTGTTTGTGGAGTGTTGTGAGTTTAAAACAGAAGCATATTTGGTATTGATGTTTTTGCCGTAAATAAACATATATATGTGTTATTTTGGGGCAAAGGGAAGTGGTGGTGAGGTTGGCGGTGATGGTAGTGTTGGTGTTTTGGGGCTTTAGATATGTACATATATATATATATATATATATGTATATATTGAGTGAACTGTGCAAAAACACAAAAAAAAAAAAAAAAAAAAAAAAGGTAATTTTTTTTTTTGCAAAATTTGTACATTTTTTGGAAGTATTTTTTATTGTTCAAAACAAGCCAAATGTGTTTTTGCTTCGTAAAGTGCTACAGTACCAAACAAAAACGCATACCAAATAGGGCATTATATACATGCTTTGTCCTACTTCGTGTTTCTTTCCCGGGAAGAGATGAAATATCTGAATTATGGAAACTAAAGACACATGCAAGTTCTACCCGGTATGAGCAAGTAGAACACAACAAATATGTGGTTACCAAACAGATATACAAAGATAAGACCAATATGGCAATGAGTTTCATCAGCCGAAGTGATTGATGAAAGTTATGCGTTTTATTTTTTGAACGACCCTTCATATTACATTTGCAATCCATATCCATATATGGTAAACAGAAAGATAAACAAGTGGTAGCCAAAATCCATATCAACTCGAACAGAAATGAAAATACAACCTTGCGGTAATTTAAGAACAAGTATCGATGAGCTCATTAAACCCTCCAAATGAACTATAACAGATACTAAATCATATAATCGCGAAAAAAATTGAGGTAAGGAGAGGGCGAGGGGAAAGAAGAAATAATCTTCTCCTCCTCCCTCAAGGCCCACGGCAACCAAATGTTTAGCGGAGCATCTAGTGGCCAACATTGCGAAGTGGGAGTTGAATTTTCTCATCTTCCGCGAGGATTTACAAGTTGAGAGAAAACAGCACTTGTGGCAACATCTTCTACATCGTCGTCTGTGCCAGAGTTCACCCCATCGATCATACTTAAACTATTGTCGAATGGCTCAAGTGGAGTCAATGGAATGCCAGGAATGTGATTTGTGCTGTTATCTTCTGGCTCTGTGAGAGCTGATGAGGTCTCCTCGAGCTGGAGAGCGTATTCTAGATTCCACAGAACATCCCCCATCGAAGGCCTGTCAACCCCGTGCTCAGCTAAACACTTCTCTGCTGTCTCACCATACTTCTTCAGAGAAGTGGGATTCACCTTCCCTGATAGATTAGAGTCCATGATCTGATCCAACATGCCCTTTTTTTGCCAAGTCATAGCCCATTCTGCGATATTGACTTGCTCTCTAGGAAGAACAGGGTTTAGAGCCGGTCTAGTGCAGAGAACTTCCATTAAAACAACTCCAAACGAGTACACGTCTGATTTCTCCGTGAGCTGCTGCCTTCTGAAGTATTCAGGATCGAGATATCCAAAACTACCCTTGACGGCAGTACTCACATGAGTCTGGTCCAGTGCTGGACCTGCTTTAGAGAGGCCAAAATCTGCAACTTTGGCCACAAAGTTCTCGTCCAAGAGTATGTTTGTTGTCTTCACGTCTCGATGAATTATACTCTGAGCTGCTCCTGTGTGGAGATAATGTAGCCCCCTAGCAGCGCCAATGCAAATCTCAAGCCGTTGCTTCCATGAGAGAGGTGGAAGATCTGTTCCATAAAGATGGCTTCTGAGTGGTCCATTCGCCATGTATTCGTAAACCAGAATCATCTCTGACCGTTCATCACAGTAGCCAATGAGAGAGACAAGATGACGGTGGCGTAGCTTTGACAACATTTCAATCTCTGTGCGGAATTCTGCAAGACCTTGTTCAGATCTCGGGTTTCCTCTTTTAACAGCTACTTTAGTTCCATCTTCCAGTGTCCCCTTGTATACCCTACCAAAACCGCCAACCCCAAGAAGCAAGCTCTCATCGAACTTGTTGGTGGCATCCATTATTTCTTGGAACATGAATAACCGGCCAAGATTTGATGACGTTAATGAAATGCAGCTTGCTGTGCCACTCTTTTGAGAAGTAGTGGACATCTTTGTCATGGTTTGGGAGTTTCCATACAAGGGTAGGGGAAGCCAAGAATGCCCCTGGTTAGGAGTCGTCTTTGACCTGCGCGCTACCAAGAAGCAGTAGCACAAACCGATAAACAACACTGCAGCTGAAGCTCCTACAGCACAGCCAATTATGATACCCGTCTTGCTCTTTTTCGATGGCGAGACAAGGAGATTCTCTACAGACAAAATCCCATCCAAGCTTCTAGCTTCATTGCTAATCTTCATAATCTCCAGACCATTCAGAATTGCATTGATGAAGTCAGCACTTGTATCTGGACCAACACTGACGGTCAAAGTATCTGTATCAGCTGAGGAGTTGGAAACAAAGTCTTTGTAGTAAGGTACAGCCAAGTAACCAGTTAAGGTTGAGAGATCTAGGCTTCCGAAAGCAAGATCCGAATTTATGTAGAGATTGAATATGAGAGTGTTCAGAGACTTGCTCATGATATCACAGAAATGATACCGGACAAAATAAGTGAAATTTGGATCAACGTGGAAGACCCAAGTCATATTGAAGTTCAAGTTGGGTACATTGGCATTTCCCATGGTATCAGCAGTCGCGTAAACCCAATTTGGTGCTATTTCAGGTGTGACAGCAGCTCGATACTGTATAGTTGCAGGGCTAACCGAAATATTTTCAGCAGAGCTATTCACATGAAGATACTTCTCATCATTCTCCCAAGTTCTTCCAAGGGTGTCATTTTGAGCAGTGAGCAACGGACCACCAATATTTAACCGATAAACAGTTTCAAAGGCGAATTCTGAAAGGCCACTAAAAGGGCCGGGTGGGGATAAAGAAAGAGCTTGGTAAGGTATTAACTCATCGGGGACGGAGACAACTTCAATGGCGTTAATAAACGCGACTGAGTTGTTTGAAGGAATGAAGGTGACAGTCAAGCTGTCTGAAGTCACATTGATTGCATACTCCTTAAACATATAAGAACCATTGTAGTTCTTGAAAGTGAAGTTATTCAAGAGCACAAAATCTTCTGTGACAACAGTCATCGAGGCCGTTGTCAGGTTGTGGCCCGAGTCTGGAAGAGGGTAAAAATAGAGGCGGACCCAATGCCGACCTTCTTGCTCAATACTGAATTTATAAGAGGCTGTGCAATCGAAAATTCGAGCAGATTGGTACACTGCAAAAGGGGCACTAGAATTGGAGGTAGCAACAATGGAATTTCCTTGACTTTTCAAGGAGATTGAAGATTGCACTGAATCAGGGACATAAGTCTGACCTAGGAAGGTGACATTCTTAGAAGATCCACAAGCAACCAAGTATTCATCAGCAGGAGTGAATGAGGCATATGATCCATGACCCATAAACCCAAGCATAACAACAGCTAGAACTAAAGGCACCCACTTCACTATTTTCATCTTTCACCAATTCTTAGCTACCCAATTCCTCAAATACCTAGAGAACATAAACTGCCCAACAACACACTAGCTCAAATTCCAAACAAAGCACACCATAAACAATAAACTTCACTAATCAAACCCCCCAAAAGACACCTATCTAGGCCCCAATCCACCAAGATTTGCAAAACCCAAGTATGCAAATCCCCAAATTTACCCAAACAAGCCCTCAAATTATCAAATTTAAAAAAACCCAGTTCCCCAAAAACTCATATACTGAAAGCCCCCAGATCTATTTAAATCAATTTGCAACACCAATAGCTTCTATTAACACAAAAAAGAACTGAAATTTGGGAAATAACAACTGAACAAGACACTCCAATGACTTCAATTTGGAAGCATTTATGACATAAAACATAGAAAAATTGAAAGCATTTTGAGTTCTCTTACCTCACCCATTGAGTAAAACATGCCTGAGGTATGGTGGAGACTGAAAGAGAGGGAGACCCAGTGGAGATTAGATTAGAATGATGAATGCCACCATGAAATTGAAGCCATGAAGTGGAGCTTTTTAGTGCAACTCCAACAGCTCTTTCCAGGCTGTGTTGTTTAGGCTGTCAATTACAGGGAAGAAAAGGGTGGACCCACAACAAAAGACAATATGAAATCAAAGTCAGTATCTTTGTGAAGGTGCATATAATAGGAGAAGATACCATGAAGGTTCTGCAACTCACCGTGATTTATGTACACACATACATAAAATCATATATATAAAATGTGTGTGTGTATGAATGTCAAGTCAAGCTGCTTGTAAGAAATGGTAGCTTACAACTAGCTATGGGACCCGCTTTTACGCGGAAATGGGATACAGGGGATCAGAGATAATGGGTGTTAGTTGACGGAGGTTGGATGGAGCTGCCAAAGTGTGATCTGTGTGACGCCGTCAATTCCGGGCTACAATTTTACGCCCGTTACAACGTTTATGAGTGGATTGAAGGGGAAAATAGTAGGCAAGTTTGGTTTGTATTTTAATTTCTATTTAGAAAATTATAAAAAAAAAAAGTTGTCTGATTCAGTTTTTTTAAAATTCAGTTATAAAAATAATTACTTTCAGAAAATTCATTTTTATTATTCTAAAAAACCTGTTATCTTTTATCAGAATTTTCGAAAATAATTTTTAAAAATACAAATTAAGCAGATCCGTAATATTCCAAAATATGATGGCGAAAATAGCCTTTTATCTTCACCAAAATTCAACAAAATGGGGTGAAAAAAAAAATTGTCTGATTCAGTTTTTTGAAAATTCAGTTATAAAAATAATTATTTTCAAAAAATTCATTTTTATTATTCTAAAAAAACTGTTATCTTTTATTAAAATTTTTGAAAACAGTTTTTAAAAATACAAACCAAGCAGATCCGTAATATTCCAAAATATGATGATGAAAATAGCCTTTTATCTTCACCAAAATTCAGCAAAATGGGGTGAAAAAAAAATACTCACCGAAATAATTTTTCTTCCATGGTTGACTTTTTGTGTAATTCACATTCTTTTTCAAAAAAAAAAAAACTTTTCACATAATACTTTTAAACAAGAATCAAGAGCCAACTTTTTTTAAAACAAAATGTTATTCATTTTTAGATATAGAAGTGATGCTTATATTGAGACATACCAAGAAAGACATAAAAATATTACTACAACGAGTAACAAGCTAAAGTGTAAATTTAAGGCCTTAACAACTCAACGGCTACATTAACGACCGTTAACTCGTTAGTAAAACCGACGACGTTTGACGAACAGAGGGGACCTAGTAGTAGAATCATAAACAGACGACCGTTACTAGTGACGTCCATCTGTCCCTTGAAAATGTTCCTTTTTTCTAATAACCGCCGCACTTCAGCACATGGCCACCAAAACAGTCGACCCTACCTTTTTACAATATTTTCTCTATCAATCTCTCCGAATTGACTCTCTCTCTCTCTCTCTCTCTCTTTCTCTATATATATATATATATATATATTACGTATCGATATGTCCAGTATAGATATCTATATTTACTTTTTCCACTCATATTCAGAATTTCAGATTTCAGATAATAAATATATCTAACTTTATAATATTCCTTTCATCCCAATTTAAGTGTCCACATTCATTATTCAATTAATTTCAAAATAAGTAAAGCATCATCCATTTTATTTGGTCAATTTATTAATTTACCCTTCAATCATTTAAGTTATAAAATATCTAAACTACAAACATCACATCATTTGATGAGACCAAAAATAAAATTGATTTTTGATTCACTATCACACCAATAAAAATCATCATCTCAAAAAATTAGATTCCCCAAAAAGTCATCACTTCTTTTAATTACAAACTAATGTCTAATAAGCAAATTACACAAAATTTAAGTTAAACACTAAATTTTGGTTAAATAAAAAGTACATGTAAAGAAAGTAACTCTTGGTTAAATAAATTATACAATTCAATTTAATACCATATACAGTGTTCTCTTGCTATACTCACTTTTTAATAGTAGTCATTAGATCTAATTTAACTGTCACAATCCAAAATCACTAATTTTTTAAAAATATTTCAAAACCACTCTTTTTATATTTCAATTCCATATTTAGCTTTTTTAATGCCACCCATATTGATTCAAAAAAGTAATTACCTAAGCAATAATGATAACCAAATAAATACAAACATTCAGCCATATCTTTGGAAATAAAGAAATCATGGAAATACTAGAGCAGAAATTTTCATTACACAATATTTAATTTTACATATCCAATGAAGATGTATACCTTAAGACTTTAGATCAAATTGAAAATCCATTTTCCACTTGCAAACTTAAACATGATTGTGTTTTTTTAGCTCATTCTTTGTAAATGGAATTAGGGTAACAACTTAAAACAGTCTGATACTCCAAGCAATTGTAATTTGTTTTTAGTTGATTATAATAATGTAGATGTAGAAAAATGCACAATTATAATTGAGTTAAAAGTTGGATCATTTATTCAATCTTTGGTCATATATTTATATACAATTTTGATAAATGGGTTCATCTCATTTACCCAAGTTTATCAATCCCTTAAATCAGGAGATTTGATAAACTCTTTTCTTTTTTGGACTCTCTATTCCATAAGTAGGACAACTCCCTGACTTATGGATCACTCATCTTCTAGAAAATTCTATGGGTCCGTTTATTTCTTCGGCCCACCTGTCTTCGGCCCATCAGTCATTGGCCCGTCAGTCCTGTGACCCATCCAAGTTGGTCCATGTATTATTTTAACTATTACACAGGCCTTTGAGGTTATGGGCTTATGGGCTAATTCATAGCCCATGACCGAAATTAAACACCTATATATATATATATATATATATATATATATATATATATATATATTATGGGAAATAATGGGGATGAGTTGTCATGTCATCATTAGGCATTTAATGGCATTTCAAAATACAAGGTCATTACTCCCTCAATCTTCGCACCACGACGGCTCCTCGTGGGTTGTGTGACCTTCGGGTTTTGTGCAATCTTTTGGCATGATTCTTCTATAAAATCCACCTCAAGTCATTTCATTTCTTCACTCTTTTCATTCACAGCTTTTTCCTTTTTGCTCCTCTCTCCCAACTTTCGTCTCTGGAACTTATCTCTCCCTTATCCGTGCAATCATTTCTATTGGTCAGTTCAGATCTCCCAGCATAACATAAGTCTGCTTCTGCCCGAAACTTTCCCTAACTCTTCACTATCATCTGAGTAAGTCAGACGGTCATTTCCTTTTCTTTAATTTTCACCTCTGTTCCCCGTCTGTCTATTTTACCTTTCTTGGCACTATGTCTGAGAGTGACGATACCCGGTCAGTAGAAGAGGTCGTTTTGTCCTCTACTACTGGCACCGATCCTACCAGCAGTAACAGCCTTCCGTCTACCCGTCAACGAATCCTACCAGTAGTTCTGGGTTCATCAACAAATCCGGGAACACCCATTTCAAAGGGTCCCAATGAATATGTGGACCCCAAGTCTTCTGAACCATTCGTAGTGGCCCCACTTAAGAAAGTCTGTCCTGAAGTAGATGTCAAACATCTTCAGGCTGAGACCCATGTGCCTGGGGATGTCGATGTGGACCCTTACCCAAGTTACTTAGATTTTACCAAGAGTGATGGACTCCAACCCAGTAGCATTCTGTTATCGGCAGTTCACCTTAAAGTTTTAAGGTTTCCCCTTCATCCTTTTTTCCACTATGTATTCTTCATGTTAGGCTTACACCTCCTCCAACTCAACCCAAACAGCCTTAGGATTTTGTTCGTGCTCCTATTATATAATAGGGATCTGGACCTTAATCTAGGTTTAGCTGACTTACTTCTTTGTTATTTTTTTCAAAATGCCAGAGAAAGTAAGGGTAGATACAACATCTTCCCCTTCCATGGTTGGAGTATATGCTCTGGTACCGAAAAGTCTGATAAGGACTGGAAAGAGAGAATGGTAGTTGTGAGTGGTAATTGGTTTTATTCGTTTTCTCATACATTCCCTATCCCGAACACGTTCTGTGCCATTCGTTTACCCATCTATCGTCCCCTCCATAAGGCCTCTTATCTTTGTGGGTTCTGTGATCTACATCGGGGGGAGTATGTATATAGGTTTCTAGGTTATGAGGATAGAGAAATCCCTCTGTCCCTCATAAAAGGACATATAGCCATCCTGAAAACCAAGATTTGGGACAATATCCGATCCTTTACAGACCTTCTGAGTCCAGCAAACCTGGAGTCAATTTCTAACTTGGGCGCTGCTGTTGACATGATGGATTTGCCCGTCAAACCTCTTTCTGCCAGACGCCCTCAAGTTCCTGAAGGGGTCAACCTGGTTGACGTTGTGCCGCTTTCAACAGCACCCTCGGCACCTCCGGTACCTCCGCCAACACCGGTAGCTCCACCCCAACCTCCTTCTGTAAATCTCCACTCACAAGGACCCGATCTGGTACATGCGGTGGAACGGCTAATAAGAGGCCCAGGACCCAAGCTATCGATGTTTCGACAAGTGTAACTCCCTAGGCTCAGGAGGCTCCCCGCACTTCTATTCCCTAGGAGCGAAAGTTCCTTCTTCCTGATGGGACTTCGGTTTGTGCCGATCAGCTCACCATCACCCAGCCAGAAGCTCTCCGGGTTATGGAAAAAGGGATTTGGACTTCAGCCGATATGGCTGCTCAGTCAAAAATTTCCAGGACTGATCTTCTGAAGAAGACTTCCACAATGGTCATGGAGGCATAAAACTTGTTCTTTATTTTGTATCTTGGTTTATTATTATTACCACCTTATGTACTAACATGTTCTTTTTGTATAGCTTCTTTATGGGGTCCAGACCTACAATAATGTTGTGGAGTCTGATGTCAGGGAAATGGCTAATATGCAGGCCCAACTCAAGTAGAATAATGAGCATCGGGTTGCTCTGGTTAAAGAGGCAGATGGCATTCGCCAGAGCGTCTCTGAACATAAAAACCTTCTGGAGACCGGTGAGGCAGAGAAGAGAGCCTTAGCTGCTAAAAAGGAAGCTTTAGCCGCTGAGCTTGAAGAAGTGAAGGCAGCCTACCAGAAGATTGTTGCCGAAAAGGCAGAGTCAAATAACCTTCTGGCTCTTGAGTGGTCCAAGGTTGAGGTGTGCCGCTTGGGGGGTCTGGACATGCACATCCGGTACACCACTATCTGCGATATCCGATCGGTTAGAGCATAGCGAGAGAGGCACGAAATGGATCACATTCCTTTGGCAGTTCGTTAGTTCAAGACTACAAAGGAGTTTGATGCTTTTATGGGAGTGTCTCTTCCTTACAAGGACCCTCCAGCTTCTAAAAACGAGAAGTGGTTTGTTGCTATTCTGAAAGGAGAAGACTATCATCCTCCTGAGTAGAATAGGATTTTAAGTTTTTTGTACTTACCCCACTCAGAAAGGGCGTTTTTGTAGTTTCTCCTTTTTATTAATGAAAAAGAATTTTTCCCATCTCAGTGTTTATTTTGTTTTTTTTCCTATAATGTTTAGTATTCGGGCATATAGCCCCTGATACTTGCTTCTTATCCTCTGGCTAGTTCATATTATGTTTGAACTTCAGTACTTTAGGAAAATTTAAAAATGGAGCCTTCGGGCATATGGCCCCTGAGGCTTGTTTTTTGTCCTCTGGTTAGTTCAAATCAGGTTTGAACTCAACACTTAGGAATATTTTAATTTAAAAATAGAGCATTCGGGCATATGGCCCCTGAGGCTTGCTTTGCCCTCTGGTTAGTTCAAATCAGGTTTGAACTCAACACTTAGGAAAATTTTAATTTAAAAATGGAGCTTTCGGGCATATGGCCCCTGAGGCTTGCTTTTCCCTCTAGTTAGTTAAAATCATGTTTGAACTCAACATTTAGGAAATTTTTAATTTAACAATAAGGCATTTCGGGCATATGGCCCCTGAGGCTTGTTTTAGTCCCCTGGTTAGTTCAAATCATGGTTGAACTCAACACTTAGGAGAATTTTGTTTGAACATGAAGCCTTCGCACAAAATAGAATGTATTTTTATTGAAATGAACTTGAGAATCATGAAACAGAGGTGTTGAACATCGGGCACAGATGCTTTATTCTAATCAGTAAAATATGTCATACGTGAGACACAGTTTTATTACTCTTAACAAGAAAAAGAAACTACCTAAGGATAATACCTCTTCAGCCGATAGGCGTTCTGAGAGTTGGGCTCAATGCGACCTGTTTCGTTCTTCTGTACCCGATATGCTCCGCGCCCAATGACCTCAATTATGGTATAAGGTCTTTCCTATGTCTCTCGTAATTTGCCAACAATCCTAATCTTTCTTTTGAGTACCATATCGCCAACCTAGAACTCTATTCTCTTGACTTTCTAATTAAATCGTGCCCTGACTTGTTGTTGATAGACAACTAGCTTTATCCCGACAACTTCCCTTCTTTCCTCTAGTAGGTCCAAATCATGGGACAGGTGCTGATTGTTTGGAACTTCCTCCCAAGCTTGACTTCTTAAAGTAGGCACTCTCAACTCGGTCGGGATAACAACTTTGGCCCCATAAGCCATGGCGAAAGGGGTCTCTCCTATGGGTTGCCTTGGAGTAGTCCGATAGGACCATAACACTTCGAGCAATTTTTCCAACCATGCCCCTTTTCTTTTTCAAGCTTTTTCCTGAGAGTGTCAAAAATTATTTTGTTCGTTCTTTCAGCCTGCCCATTTCCTTGTGGATAGCCAACAGAAGAAATGTTCCGATTGATCTCATACTTTGCCAAGAACGTTTGAACCTTCCTGTTATCCAAATTAGTGTTATTATCCATCATTATAGCTCAGGATAGACCGAATCTACAAATGATGTGACTCCATATGAACTTTATAACATGGTTACTCTTGATGGTAGGGTATGCCTCGGCTTCTACCCATTTGGTAAAGTAATCCGTAGCCAGAAGAACATGAGTAGTAGATCGTATAGCTTGTGGGAGAGGACCTACAATATCCATACCCCATTGGGTAAATGGGTAAGGAATAATTGTTGGGTTCAGCAACTCCGGCGGTGGATGAATGGCATATCCATGAAATTGGAATTTTTTGCAATGTCGAGTGTAGACCTCAGCGTCCCTTAACAAATAGGGCCAGAAGTATCCCTGGATGAGAACTTTATGGGCTAAATACCTCCCTCCGGAATGATTGTCACATGCTCCTGCGTGAATTTTTTCCATGACCGCCGAAGCTTCAAAGGGCGTGAGACATCTCAAGTATGGCCCGGAGAAAGATTTGCGGTATAGTTGGCCGTTGTATAGAGCATATCTGGATGCCTTCATTATAATCTTCCGGGCTTCTGGATTTGATTCAGGTAATGCACCGGTCCTCAAATAATCTGCTATAGGGTCCATCCAGCTTGGCTCCCATTAAATGATCATCACGTCTTCGAGGGGCCCAAGCTTGATTGGACGACGAAGTCTATTGGTATAATTCGAGTCATACCTTCCCCTGCTGCGGAGGCCTGGTTAACCAAATGATCTGCTATGATATTATCCCCTCTTGGGATTTGCTCAAAGGTTAACTACTGGAATTCCTCGACCTCTTTTAGCACCAAATTCCTGTACGCTTCCATTTTTGGCTCTCGGGTTTCATACTCCCCATTCACCTATCGTACGACCAACTAAGAATCACTCCGTATCTCTGTTTTCCGTACTTGAAGGCTTCGGGCTAACCGAATCCCTGCAAGAAGAGCCTCATATTCGGCTTCATTGTTGGAGGTAGGAAACTCCAATCGAACAGACTGCTGAATTTTAGTGTCATCCGGTGTCACGAGCTCTACACCGATCCCTGCTCCATTGACATTTGATGATCCATCTACGAACACAACCCATAAGCCAGGCTCATTTTCTTCTAAGGAATCTGTAGTTTTTGTTTCCAACAGAAAGTCAGCTACCGCTTGTCCTTTGATGGCAATTCGGGGGACATAGGTTATGTCAAAATCCTAACTTATATTGCCCATTTGGATACTCTCCCCGATAACTCTGGTTTCGCCATTATGGATCTGATCGGGATTGCAGTTGGCACTACGATCGGATGTGCTTCAAAATAATGCCGAAGGTGTCGTTTAGCATTGATTAGTGATAGTACCAGCTTCTCCTGCTTCGAATAACGGGTTTCTGCATCAGCAAGGGCTTTGCTGGTGTAGAAGACTGGTATCTAATACCCCTTGTCCTCCTTGACCAGAGCGGCGTTGGTAGATGTCGCAGATATAGCTAGATATATGTGTAAGGACTCATTGGCTTCTGGGGTTTCCAGTATATGAGGCTTTTCCATGTAGCTTTTGAGTTTTTTTAGGGCTTCTGATTGCTCCGGCCCTCAGACTTCTACTTTTGCCACTTTATAGCTTGAAAGAACGACCTACACTGATCGGTTAAGCGAGAGATGAAATGGCTGAGGGCTACTACTCTACCAGTCAACACCTGGATCTCCTTCCGGAACTTTGGCTCTGCTGACTCCACGAGAGCTTTAACTTGTGCTGGGCTAGCTTGTATCCCCGTCCGATCAACTATGTGCCCCAAAAACTGGCCTGAGGACACTCTGAAGGAACATTTAGATGGGTTAAGCTTAAGCTTCATCTTGTACTTCCTGAGGGTGTTGAACACCTGTTGCAGGTCAACCATGTGATCACTTTTTGCCTTATTTCTCACCACCGTGTCATCAATGTAGGCTTCTATGGTAGATCCCATCATGCCCTGGAAGACTTTATTTACCAACCTCTGAAAGGTTGCACCTGTATTTTTTAGTCTGAAAGGCATAACTATTTAACAATATGTACCTGATTCAGTGATGAATGCAATTTTTTCCTCGTCATCTAGGTTCATTCGTATCTGATTGTATCCAGAGTATGCATCCAGAAAGCTTAAGCGCTCGAATCCTGCGGTGGCATCTACAATCTGATCGATTTTAGGTAAGGGGAAAATGCTCTGTTCAGGTCGATGAAGTCTACGCACACCCTTTATTTCCCATTTTTCTTTTGAACCATAACAACATTTTCCAGCCAGGAAGGATATTGTACCTCCTTAATGAATCTTGCTTGGAGAAGTCGATCAACCTCCTCAGCTATGATCTGGTTTCGGTGAGCCCTCATCCGCCTCTGTTTTTGTCTGACTGGTTTTGCGCCGGGATCCACGTTGAGAGAATGTTGGGCTATTGACGGATCGATGCCAGTCATATCCATGTGGCCCCAGGAAAATACGTCAGCATTTGATCGTAGGAGGGCCTTCATATCCTCATTTTCCTGCGCACTGAGGCCAGAACCAATATAAGTCAACCTTTTAGGGTAATGGGGGTAGATCTGAACTTCAAGCAAAGGTTTAACTACTATTGATGACCCCGCACCCTCCTCCTGTAATTGTTATTAGTCATCGGGTACCGCTTTGGATTGTGACTCTCGTTCCGGTTCAGCCCTTTTCCTCAGACCTTTCATGGTAACAACGTAACATTCATTGGCTGCTACCTGATCGCCCTTGATGTCAATTACATCAACTCCGTTCGGATCAATGCATCGCATGACTTGATGCATGATTAAAGGGACTCCGTGCATCCGATAGATCCAACCCCTTCCCATAAGGAGATTATAGGAAGGTTTGACATCTACCACTACAAAAGTTTCTCTGAGCGTGCGCCTTGCTGTTGTCACCGGTAGTTGGATCTCTCCCACTAGTTCCACTATTCTTCCATCAAATCTGGCTATCGGGCTTCTGGATGGGACTATCTCCTTAGGGTTGATCTCTAACTTTTCAAAGGCCCACTTGGTGATAATGTTGGCGCTGCTACCCGGGTCAACCATCACCCTCTTGATTAAGCAGTTCGAGACCATGAGGAAGATAACCAAGGGGTCTTCATGCGGTGTTTGAATGCTCCGCATATCTGCAGAAAAGAAAGTTATCTGGGCGTCCTCTTTCGGGCTTCGAAACTCGCTGACTTCCCCAACCCTTCGTAGTTTTTGGGCTTGACGCATCTGGGATCTCCAGGATTCTTCTACTTTTGATCAACTAGGTCATACGTGAACCATGTGAATGACTCTTACGAGTTGTCCCATTACTCCCTTGGTGGGTGTATGTGACGTTTGGTCTGATCGGGTGCCCTCCTTAGCGACGTACTCGGTCAGCTCTCCTTTCGTTATCATAGCTTCCACCTGTCTCCTAAGGCTTCTGCACTCATTGGCATGGTTCCCGTACTCGCCATGGAAGAAACAATTTCTCGACATATCCCTCTGGTCCATTGGTTGTCTGATCGGTGGAGGTGACCGGAAGATTCATTTACCTTCAATCTCCTGATACAGCTTGGCCAGGGTGACCTTATCTTTAAACCTCTGGCATTTCTCTGGGACTGGGGAGGGTACAGGAGGAGTGCTTGGTCGCTTCCGATCTGGTGCCCGATCCTTTACCCTGGAAGGTTCGGTTACCCTTGCCTCTATGCTTGCAAAGGTTGTCCTTCTTTGGCGTTTGGCCAACTCTTCTTCTATCCGGAGATGCCCTTGGGCCCTGAAATTGAGTTCTCCGATGTCTGTTGGTGGCCTTTTGACCAAAGACTGATGGAACTTGGTTTCAGGGATCAGGGTCATTCTGAAGGCCTCGACAGCCGAATGTTGGTCACAATTATCAATTGAGGACATCTCGACATTGAATCGTGAAACAAAAAATTTCAGGGATTCGCCTTTCTCTTGGATCATGGTGAATAGGTTGGAGATAGTCTTCTTTTATCTTTTATTGCTGAAGTACTGGGCAATGAATAATTCACAGAGTCTGAGCCAGCTTCCAATGGATCGGGGTGGTTGTTTTCTAAACCAGAGCAGGGATGCTTCGGTTAGGCTGGTGGGGAAGACTTTGCAGAGAAAGGCCTCGTTTTTGTTGTAGACATTCATCTTGGTATGAACGTGGTAGATGTGCTCTGTTGGATCTTTTGTGCCATCGAACAAGGTGAACTTCGGTAGTCTGAACCTTTCCGGGTAGGGCACACTGGTGATTGTCACGGTGAATGGAGTCTTCACGGCGTCGATGGACGCCTCGGAGGCCAGATCAATAGGGGTCTGCACCTTTAGATCCTTAAGCACTTCTTTTTGGAATCTGGACATGACTTCCTCTAGTTTCTTCATGATCAGAATCTCCTCGGGATTGTGCCCCCCGAGCACCCGCAGGGACGACTCCGCGTGTTCCTCCTGGTCGATGTTGGTCTTTACGTGGTGGTTGTCCCTTTCTGACTGGTGGCCTACAGACCGCCCCTGCTGGCTAGACTGCTTGTCATTTTGGACTTCTTGAGGGTTTATAAGCAGAGCCAGTTTTGCCACCAATTCAGCGTTCCGTTTCTCCAATTCGGCTGTCCTCTCCTCCAGGGCTCGCCTGATCGGATCCTCAGCTTGTTGGCCTCCGTTCGGAGATAATTCAGTTTGTTGTGAACTTGTGATCACCGTCATTGATAGTATGAATCTTAGCTTTTTGTAGATAATGAAAAGCTATTGAAAAAAAAATTTAATAATAGTGTTTCCCACAGACGTCGCCAATTGTGTAGATGTAGAAAAATATACAATTATAATTGAGTTAAAAATTGGATCCTTTATTCAATCTTTGATCATGTATTTATATACAATTCTGATAAATGGGTCAAACCCATTTACCCAAGTTTATCAATCCCTTAAATCAAGAGATTTGATAAACTCTTTTCTTTTTTGGACTCTCTATTCCATAAGTAGGACAACTTTCTGACTTATGGATCACTCATCTTCTAAAAAATTATATGGGCCCGTTTATTTCTTCGGCCCATAAGTCATTGGTCCGTCAGTCCCGTGACCCATCCAAGTTGGTCCATCTATTATTTTGACTATTACAAATAATAATAAAAAATGTGTTAGCTTTTTTAGTGTAGAGCCTTTCTATGAAACTTGTGAATTGATTAAATTTTAAATAAATCAAATATATTTTAATTTGATAAAAAAATCATATGGAATTATTTATAATACCTTTAGGTTCTTTTTTGGTAAATATAATATTTTTAGTTTGCACCCACCAATTAATAATATGTATTCAAATATTTGAATGCAATTTCATAATTTGACGATGATGAAGTCATGGAGAAGATTAGTGGTTAATCTTTGATGTAATTAAAAATTTTATTTAGGTATTTACAATATTTAGTTTTACATGGATGGTTTTGAAATATTTAAAAAGATTTTAGTAGTTTTGGATTGTGACCGTTAGATTAGATCTAATGACTATTATTAAAAGCGAGTATAGTTTATCTTGCTCACTGGGGAGTAAGAGAACACTACTGCATGTATATATATATATATATGTGTGTGTGTGTGTGTGTTTATATAATACATTGACTAATAAATATATTCTGATTTTTTTGTTTGATTTATAATGTATACACACGCATCTATTCTAAGAATTTAAATTATTAGAGAGGATGTGATTTAAAATTTAATGTCATTGAAGAGAGTTGAGGAGATTATGTTTTGCTTGGTTTTCAATTTGACATATGGTTAATATAATAATTTTGATTTAAAAGTTCAATACAAGTAATGAAATAAATGGAAGTTTGACATCATTAGATTATGATCTACTTAAATACACTACACCAATGCTGTAATTGGATGGCTCCTCAAATTAAGACCCTAACTTATCTAAGGACATAATATTCCACAACGAGTAACAACTTTGAAATTCGTTTTCATTTCAAAACCTATTGAACATAAAATAAGTGAACTTTATTTTTTCTTTTTTTCAAAAAACATAATGATCATGTTTTCTACAGTAAATAAATAGATAAATTGTAAAAGATATAAAAATTACAATCACAATCACAATCACAATCACAATCACAGTAAGATGAAGTTTAGGCTGTTGTTGACAAGACCACGTAATTTGATTATCAATACTAAACTGTTTATTTTTTTCGATAAATAATACTAAACTATTTCTACAGATTGAAAGTGCATGGTGGGGTAGTGAAATTGGTAGTGTGCCGCAACGGGAAGAAAAAGACGTGGAAAATAGATGCATGACTGTAACGCAACTTTCCACGTGGGTGACGTCAAATAATATTCCTAATTCAATGTTTGTTTGTGTTTGCGAAGCTCTCAATTTCCTCCCACTCACGCCTCCAAACATTCCGAGTTGACCTCAGTTTTTTAGTACAATTTGTGCCGGAAGTTTTACTCAATTACATCATGGTTCGCCATTGAGGTGATATCGTAACGGATTCAGAAGATAGCAGTGTTCAAAAGTAATTATCACATTAGTATTAATATTTCGTAATAGTATCAATATCTTTGAAAAATATTAGATTTTTAGTTAAAATCGAAATCATATTTAGTAATATAAATTTGAATTCGTTTTATTTTTTATCAAATTATATTTCAGTTACAGTGTTGAAGTAAAAAATAAAAAAATATTGAATTGAAATTTTTATTTATTTTTGAAATGGTTCAACTATTCACTTTACTTTGCAAAACAAAACAAACCACGCATGCTTCAGCCAAAAAAATACATTAGCGTCTAACCGGAAAAAAAAACACACACACACACAAAAAAAAAAAAAAAAAAAAAGGTTATTACCAAACAGGCTCTTAACCGAGGATCTTGCCCGTTCATATCTAGAAATGAGCCCACTGCAAGGTTAATTCAATAAAAAAGTGCGTCTCTTTGTAGCACGTAAAAACTGGGCGTTGTGGGCCCAATTTAGGCCTAAAAGGAAGAAGTTTCTTTATGGGCCTACCTTTGGATATTAATGTGAGAGATCATGTATAAGGCTATTGTTGTAGTGGCCCAACAACGGTAATATGGGTCATAAAGATCTGTAGTATTAAAATCTTCCACATTTGCGAACTCTGTAATATTATTGTAAAGAGGAAGAATGGAAGATTTTAGGATATGAAAGGATTTGTATATAAATTGATAAATGTCAGTCGGTTAAAGATAGTTTCTTTCTTTTTATGTTTGTGTGATTCCGAATGATTAATTGAAAGAAACCCATTTTCCATTTATTCATTTGCTAAATTACTAATGCTATTATTATGAGATATTCTAAAGTTATGATAAAAATGCAAATTTTAGAGAGTTATTTTCTAAAATATATGGTGTTAGTCCAATTTTTTTTATAATTTAGATTAAAATATTACTAAGAATTGAAACATAGCATATAACAGATTCTCGGACACACTTATAATTAAAACACATTGCTGTAAAAAATGATTACTGCTTTTTAACTCTTTGTTTTTACTATGATTATTTGTTTGATAGGACTGCTCTAATAAAAAGCTTTTAGTCTCATAAATAATTGAGAAAATTAGTTTTAATTATCATATTTTATTTAAGTACTAAGTTTTTTTTATTAATATATATGCATGTCTTTTCCTATGTTACCTTTAATATGATCTCTTCTTATTTTGTTCTTTGCAATTCACCAAAAATAACAGTCTAATTTTTTCATTTTGCTTAAACATTATACCATCACTAATTTTTTTACATGAGCTGACTAACTATTTTAATTCAGAATATATACAGATACACACAACGAGTTTATGATCCGTTAACATAAATTGGAATCTCTAAAGTATTGCATGACCACTTATATGTTGTTGTACCCTCAAAATAATTTGTACATGACTTTTTTTTCTTTTTTTTTCCATCAATCTCTAATTTGTGTCTTTTTAAGTCATTATGTTGCATTCTCAATTTGAATTACAGAGGATAGTTTAATGACACAAGTTCTCACATCACAATTTGGAGGTCGATAATTTAAGAGCATGTTGGATTTGTATTTCTGAAAACAGTTTTTTATTTTTCAAAACTGAAAATTAAAAAACTATACAAAAAAATTATTTGGTTGGATTTTCAATTCCTTTATATTATTCTCAAAAAATAATTTTCATTTTTTAAAATTCTCAAGAATAATTTTATGAAATACTAACCAAACAGATCCTACCTAGAAACCACGTTTTAAAAATTATTTGGGTGCGTTTGGAAAGCTTGTTTTTTGTATTTGTTTTATGTCTTCAAATATAAAAACTGTTTTTGTATTTGTCTTTGTTTTTTTCAGCGAAAAACTAAAAACAAAAAAGCGTTTGGATGAAGGTGTTTTCATCACTTTTATTTGGTGAAAGTTATATTTTATGGATTTGGTGTTTTCACTGTTTTTACCACCTAAACAGTGAAAAAACTCAAAAAACAATTAAAAGTTGTATTTGGTGTTTTTACCACTTTTACATACTATTCACAGAAAACAGTTTTCTTGGGAAAAAAAAAGTGAACAGTAAACGCGTTTGCCAAACGTGTTTTTTATTTTGAACTTAGTGAATAGTAAAAAAACAAAAACTGTTTTTCCGTATCCAAACGGGCCGTAGAGTCCTTGCAGGAAAAGAATATAAATATGAGTTGCACAAGTTCATCTGGTGTACTAATGTACTGGGCAGCAAACTAATGCTTGATTTGCATTGAGGTTTTACTACAATTAACAACTTTGTCGGCTCATCTCGTGCCAATCCCATGATTTACGGAGTCTATCAAGCACATTTTGGTAACTTAATACGTTTTAGTTACCCAAAAAACCACAAAGTTTGTTTGGTTTTTACTTTCTAAATTGAAATCTAACATAGTAGTACATGTTTGTCGGCAGAGAAGTTTTTTCCTAGTAGCATTTTTTAGTAGATTGTGTTCCAAAGTCAAAAAGTCTGCTTTGCTATTTTTTTTCAGATTAGTTTTCTATAATGGAAAATAAAAAATTTGTACAACCTGAGTATTTACTATCCTTGTAACTTTGTCAAATACAAAACATGTGAAGACACCTTATAATTTGGGACCATAAAGTATATATATATATATGTATACATATATATATTTTGTTTTTGTTTTTCTTTTGTGCAAAAACAATTTTGATCGAGAAGCAAAGTAAAAGATTCCGACTAGCCATGCTTTAACAAAATAGCAAAGTTTTCCCATCTATTGCTTCAAAATTATCAAATTTTACTCTTAGTTGAAAAGTTCTGCAAGTACAAAAAACTGTCTAAACCGACAAATCTAAATCTTAATATCCACCATAATATAAAGGGGAAACAAATGATGATTATGATTCGAAATAATTATATACAAGAGTCCATTTTTGATGGGCAGAAATTAAAATTCGATGTAATAATAACACCGGACAGAGCAATCGGTTAAGCAGCTCACCAGATAACATCGATTTTTTCCCTTCCTCCACCAATTGGTGACGCTACAAATATCAGAATCACTCCACACCAATGACTGTTCTCTCCCTGGTCCCTATATATACATAACTTCATGTATACAAGTATATATCTCGAAATTCGCCACTCTCTCTCTTACTTTCTCTGTACAACTCACTATCATATCGCATTAAACTTTAATCATTCTTGCCGGTCTCCACTGGTGGAGAGAGGGACACCCAAAAAGTTTGTTCCTTTCGAATCCAATTTCGAGATATATACTGTATACCAAAATAAAACCACACCAACTCCAACCAAACTGAAACCAAAAACCAACTCCACACCCTTTACCAAACAAGCATATAGTGTCTGAGTGCATGTATATATATATATATGTATGTATAATGTGAGAACTAGAAACCGACGAATCACAATAACAATGAGATCACCGTTGTCATCACAACCCTGCCATTTTGCAGATTTATGACATAATCTGTACTTTCTCTGTTTCAGAAAATAATTTAATTTTATATTACTCCTCCCTTCTAAAAAAAAAAAAAAATTATCAATTTTTATTTTTTTCTCCATATTAAAATAAATATTTTATTTTAAAAATTAAAATAATTTATCATATGACTTTATTAATTTACCTTTCATACATTAGAATTAGAATTATAAATTATCTACAAAATAAATATAATTATGATAAAATCAAAAATAAAGTTGATATTTTATTTATTACCCATATAACATCTTTAAAAAGTTGGATTATGTGGCATTATAAATTCATAGAGAGTATTAGCTTCGCAATCCATTCACGTTCTAGTCCTCTTTCATGATTCGAATTGTACTTTCTTCTCGGGATCGTCAATTTTTTTGAATTTCTTTTTTTAATTCTAAATCTCACTGTTGATAGTTCTTGATATTTAGTTAAAAAATTGCAGGTTTTGAGCTCAGTGATAAATCAAACGTGAGTATTCAAGCTTCAAAGACACAATTTGAAACCCTAGAATGGGGAAAACAGGGAGAGATTGGACACAGATCTATGCAATCTACGGCATGGACGATTGGCAAACCCCAATCTTCCTCCTCATCCACGCCGTCTTTTTCTCATTTCTCTCCCTACTCTTCCTCCTCTACTTCAACCCTATCTGCTCCTCCTTCGAGTCTCACTTTCCCGCCATTCCCCGCGGGGGCGCTTGCTTCGCCGCCGGATTCACCGGCTCCGTCACCGCCCTCTCCGCCGTCTGCCTCTTCTTCGCTGCAGCCAACATCTTCTACTCCGCAGTGTCGCTCCACTGGGAGATGGCGCAGCGCATGGTCGGCGCGGTCAACGACTGGTCAACGGTGAAGCACGCGCTCGACGTCGGATGCGGCCGCGGCATACTCCTCAATGCGGTCGCGATGCAGCTCAAAAAAGGCGGGATTTCGGGCCGGGTCGTGGGGATCGACCCGAAGAAGACGACGTTCTCGACTCTACGGACGGCGTTGAACGAAGGAGTGCAGGAGTACGTAACGTGCCGTGAGGGAGACGCGCGGAGGCTGCCGTTTGGGGACAAATACTTCGACGTGGTGGTTTCCGGCGTGTTCGTACACACGGTGGGGCGGGAGTTGGGGCACCGGACGGTGGCGGCGGCGGCGGAGAGGCTGAGGGTGGTGGGGGAGATGGTTAGGGTTTTGAAACCAGGTGGAGTCGGGGTGGTGTGGGACCTACTCCACGTGGCCGAGTACGTGAGGAGGTTGCATGAATTAAAGATGGAGGACATAACGGTCTCCGAGCGTGTAACGGCCTTCATGGTGAGTAGCCACATCGTATCATTCCGAAAGCCTAGTCAGCATGTAGTGGGCCCTACTGAAATAAGGCAGGACTGGAGATGCCACAGTATCTGCTGATTTCAAGAGAACATATAAAATCCCTACTGAAATAAGGCAGGACTGGAGATGCCACAATATCTGTTGATTTCATGAGAACATATATAAAAATCATGAAGTGTGTTTTTTTATTTATTTATATATATATATATATTTGTTTGTTTGTTTTGGAGATTTGGAAATCTAGGGAGACGAACCCGTCCCAGATAAGATAAAAATGAGTTTAATGTAGACATATATTTTAAAAGTTAGAAAATAAAAGTAATTATTTGTGTTGTGAAAGTTGTACAATTGTAATTGATAGGGCTGAGTTTTTTTTTTTTCTGTTGTTATCTTTCACACAAAAAAAAAATCTTGATTTTTTTTTATTTATGACAACTAAGCTGATTTAACATGACAATTGAATGTTTGGGTAAGTTGTCCTTAAAGCATTAAATCGGAGCATTGAATTTGCTATTAAGGTATGTTCATCTGCTCTGTTTAGGGATTTGGATTTGGGATTGTATTTTAATTTCAAGTATTTCATTTTTTATTTTTGTAATTTTCTAATTGCTCCAATTTGAGTACCTTTATTTCTATATTTTTAAGTCGCCTTTTTCTGAGAATGGAGAATAGGAATGAAAAAAAGAAAAAAAATAGAAAGAATTTCATTGCAATAGAAAGAAAAAATAAAAAAAATTCTTTTTTGTAGTTTGCTGAAAAATGATTTGGATTTGGAATTGCATTCCAATTTCACAATTTAATTTTCACATGAGAAGTTGTGATTTTCAATTCCAAATCTTCTCCAAATTTTCAACCTAATAAATTCTCTATATATTTACAAATACCTATTGTAAGTGTCAAATTTCACTCACATCAAAGATCCCCCTTTATTCAGGCTCAAATGGCCTTATTTATACATTTGTTTTTGTGGATCATGGCCTAAGTTCATGGGGTCATGACCCACTCTCTTAATAACTACTCACTTTCCTTGTGTAGTGGGTTGTTAGTCCCTTTTTAAGGGAGTGGCTTAATGTTGATGGTCCCACTTATATCTGGTGGGCTCAAATACATGGGTTGCTCTCTATCTACATTTTACATGAGCTCAATACACCTTGGGCCTAATAAATGGGTCTGGACCTATAATTTTCACTATTTACACTAGCCCCGTTCGGGTCTGACATACGGTTCGTGGGCCTGACCCGAATTTATTTCAATTGATTGATGACAGCCGTTTTTGATGACGTCAGCGTCATTATTGTGGAGAGACGTGTGATCTCGAATTTCATAATGGCGGCCGTCGTTTCACTGTATTCGATGCATAGGGAATCGACGCACCCCTTCAGCCTTAATGATGTCTGTTGGTATGCCGTGTGTATATAAATCCTTGGGTGGCCTCATTTTCATTCTTTATCACTTTCAAATTTTGCAAGCAATCTCCAGCAGTGTTCAAACTTTGACCGCCGACTATACTTTGGTTGCCGGAGGTTCTTCTTTCTTCTACCGGTTCTGTGTAAGTTGTCATTCTCATCATGTCTGATAGTAGTGTCACAAGGTCTACCGAGGAGATGACTCACCAAGAGTATGGTGGATCTGAGGTTCCCAGCCCCCCTTCTACAAATTCATCTTCTTCATCCTCTCCTCCTTTGTCCATACCTAGTCGTCCGGACCTATCTGGCCTGAGAACAACTATTTCGGAGATAAATAACCAGGCAGATGTTACTGATACTGTTCTGATCGGGACTTCTGTCATATCTAACCCGGTTGGGACCGATGCTCCTGGAGGCGTTCCCGTTGGATCTTCCACTGAATCAGCCCCTTTCGTGGCAGAACCACTTGAAAGTCATAAAAGAAAATCTGTAAACCTTAAAAGTCTGAGGAGGGACTGTAGGATCCCAAAAGAGGTGATCTTGACGGAGTACGACCCTTCTCTTGACTTCAGAGTGGGCGACGGAGTGGGTCCGGACGAGGTGTTATTGTCGGCCCTTCAGATAAAAATGCTTCGGTTTCCTCTTCATCCTCTGTTTCATTTTATCTTCTTCACCCTGGGAATAGCCCCTCTGCAAGTCAATCCAAACTTCTTCAGGATAATCTCCATGTTAATTTTGATTAACAGAGAGAAAAAGCTATCCTTGGGTCTGGCAGATCTTCTGCTCAGCTATAAGATTGTAGATCTGAAAGATTGTGAGGGGAGATACAACTTCTACCCATTCAAGGGTCGGGCGATCTGCCAAGGGACCGAGAAAATAGAGAAATATTGGAAGGAGAAGATGGTTTTGGTAAAGGGGGCTTGGTTCTACCCCTATTCTAGGAGATGGCCGATACCCTGTGTTTTCAAGCATCTAGCCCTTCTCCCTTTTTCATTTATCCATAAGGAATCTTGCCTCTGTTCCGGCTGTGACCAGCTCAGGGCAGATTTTGTTTATAAGTCTTTAGGTTATAAGGATACAGATATAGTGGCTCAGGATGTAGAAGCCCGTATTTCTTTATTAAAGTCCAAGGTCTGGTCGGACCGTATGTCATGTGCTGACCTGCTTACTCCTGCCAATTTGCAGGGTATATCCAGGTTAGGAGCCAAGTACAAGATTATTATGGATCCGATCAGACCAGTGCTTGAGGACGATGATGATGATGTGGAGGAACTGGCTGCACCTTCAACTGATCCAGTACACATGCCTATGGATCCTGATCCTCAGGCTGTGACCGTCGCCTTGATGGGCGATGCTTCTGGGTCTGCACTTGTGCAGGCCACTATTCCTGAGATGCTTCATCCTTCCTCTGCCCGAACCAGACCGGTGGGGGAAGAGAGACCAAGTAAGAAAAGGAAGCATAAGGGTAAGGAGAAGAGTTCTGCTTCTTCTGATCAATCCACCTCCAGCCTTACTTCTATGTCTGCCATGATAAATCGGGCGCAGGCACTCTGGACGCCGGAAGAGCTTGAGGCACAGAGGAATGCTGAGCATGCCCGCCTTGTGCGTAAAACTCCGGGGTTGTTATTGGGGGTACGTATTTGCTTGATTCCATGTTATTCCTACTTTTGTATACATTACTGACCCATTTTGCCTTGCATTTTTCTTCTTAGGCTCTCTTCAGCGTCAATGCGTTATGCCTTTCCCACGAGGAGGGTGTGAAGGAGCTTGAACGCCTGAGAGCTGACCTAGCTGAGAAGGACGATCAGGAGAAAAAACTGAATGCTCAGCTAGGAGATCTCCCATCCAGGGTTGCCCAATTGGAACAGGAACTGGCTCAAGCAAAAGAGCAAAATGCCAGGTTAACCAGTGAGAAGGAGAAGCTGGCATCTGACCATGAGGCTCTTCAACACCAATTCGGCATCTCTCAGTCAGCCCTGGAGATGTGTAAGAAAGGAGGGCTTGACATGCACCAGTACTATTCCCAGATGAACAGGATTGTAGCGGGTGAATTTTGGAGGAAGGGCTTTGTTGTTGGAGAGAAGGATCCAGCAAGGAGGAAGATCAAAGATCCTGATGCCATGGATAAGGTGTTAGGAGTGCAGAGGCCATATTCCAGCCCCGAGCCTAGTCATGCTCAGAATCTTTTCACAGAATTCCTTAAGGGATATCTCCCTGCTGACCCTCTCAACCCCTCCATAGAATTCTTCCCTCCAACCACACATGTGGATACCTTAGGAAAGGATTTTAGTGGTTCAGGCCAAGCTTAGGTCACTCCGTATTCCTTTTGTAGTGCTGTATTTTGTAACATGCCTTTCAGGCAATTTTGTAATACAAAACGGCAATTTTTTGCTTATTTAATGGAAACTGCACTTTTCTATGGTACGAGTCAGGCAATTTTTATCGTGAATCAGGCTTATGAGCCTCTGTCATCTCATTACTTGAAATTATTTTAATTTTATTCCTCCGGGAATGAGTCAGGTTTATAAGCCTCTGTCATTTCATCACTTAGGAAATTTTTTAATTTTATTCCTCTGGGAGTGAGTCAGGCTTATAAGCCTCTGTCATCTCACCACTTAGGAATTATTTTAATTTTATTCCTTTGGGAGTGAGTCAGGCTTGTAAGCCTCTATCATTTCACCACTTGGGAATTATTTTAATTTTATTCCTCTGGGAGTGAGTCAGGCTTATAAGCCTCTGTCATCTCATTACTTGGGAATTATTTTAATTTTATTCCTCTGGGAGTGAGTCAGGCTTATAAGCCTATGTCATCTCACCACTTAGGAATTATTTTAATTTTATTCCTCTGGGAGTGAGTCAGGCTTATAAGCCTCTGTCATCTCATCACTTAGGAATTATTTTAATTTTATTCCTCTGGGAGTGAGTCAGGCTTATAAGCCTCTGTCATCTCACCACTTAGGAATTATTTTAATTTTATTCCTCTGGGAGTGAGTGAGGCTTATAAGCCTCTGTCATCTCATCACTTAGGAATTATTTTAATTTTATTCCTCTGGGAGTGAGTCAGGCTTATAAGCCTCTGTCATCTCACCAATTAGGAATTATTTTAATTTTAGGCTATTTGTTTGCAAGAAGGATGACCATCTTTTATTATAACCGTGAAATTACAAAGATTAGAACATCTGACTGAATCAGGATAACAAACATGGAATTTTTAAGGCTATCTATAAAGCTAGGCTCAGACGCCTCTGTTTAATTATTCTAAAAATGAAATAAATATCAAGGATAGTACCTCTTCAGTTGTGAGGCATTCTGTGAATTGGGTACCATATTGCCGTCATTATTCATGAGGCGGTAAGCCCCACGTCCAATGACCTCTGTGACTGTGTATGGTCCTTCCCAATTTTCCCTGAGCTTTCCGATTAGCCCGATTTTCTTTCGCAATACCATATCGCCCACCTGGAATTCTCGTCTTTTGACCTTTTTGTTGAAGGTGTTCCTGACCCTCTGGTGGTAGGCTGCTAGTCTGATGGCAGCTTGTTCTCTTTTTTCTTCGAGCAGATCGAGTCCATCAACCAGCTGTTGGTCGTTCAATTCTTCCTGATACAGCTCTGTTCTGGCTGTTGGCACTATCTGCTCTGTTGGAATGACTGCTTCTGTCCCATACGCCATTGAGAATGGTGTTTCTCCTGTAGGAACTCTTGATGTTGTTCTGTAAGACCATAATACCTCTGGAAGCTTGTCTGGCCACACTCCCTTGTGCTCTTCTAGCTTTTTCTTCAGGGTATTCAGTATGGTTCTGTTGGATCTTTCAGCCTGGCCGTTTCCTTGAGGGTATGCGACCGATGAGGTTCTCAATTGGATCCCATGTTCATTACAGAATTGTCTGGTCCACTGATTATCCAGATTTAATCCATTGTCGATCACTATCACCCTCGGCACTCCGAACGTACAGATGATATTGTTCCATATGAATTTGATTACGTGCCTGTGAGTGATGGAGGAGTAAGATTCTGCCTCGACCCATTTTGTGAAATAATCAGTTGCTATCAGTGCTTGATTTACCGATCTGAGAGCCATGGGAAGTGGTCCAACTGCATCAATCCCCCATTGCGCAAATGGGTGCGGGCTGAATATGGGGTTAAGCAGTTCTGGTGGCGGATGAATGAAGTCTCCATGGAACTGACACTTTTTGCATCTTCTGACAAAGGCTTCAGTATCATGGGAAAGATACGGCCAAAAATATCCTTGGCTTAGTACCTTATGGGCCAAAGCTCGCCCCCCTGAGTGATTTCCGCATGAGCCTTCATGGATTTCCTTCATTACAGCCGATGCCTCCGAAGGTGTGAGGCATCGAAGATAGGGTCCACCAAAAGATCTTCTATATAACTGGCCATGTAGCAAGGCATATCGGGCAGACTTCATGCGAATTTTCCGAGCCTCTGCTTTGTCAGCAGGAAGTGTACCATTTTTGAGGTATTCTGCTATGGGGTCCATCCAGCTCGGCTCCCAAGGTATTGCGCACACCACATCTGCGTGATGGATGCTTGGGACATCAAGATAGTCGATCGGGGCGACTCTGGTCAGGTCCTGATTATTGACTGAAGCCATGTTGGCCAATCGATCCGCATTTTCATTTTCCTCCCTTGGGATCTGACTGAGGGAATACTGCTCCAGTCTATCTAGCTCCATCTGAGCCAACTTCTTATAGGGCTGCAGTTTTTCTCCTGCGTCGTACTCGTCTTGAACTTGTTTCACCACCAGCTGTGAGTCACTGAAAATACGGAGTCTCTTAATACAGAGGCTCTGAGCTAGTCGCAGCCCAGCTAGGAGTGCCTCGTACTCAGCTTCGTTATTGGTGGCAGGAAACTCCAGGCGCACTGATTACTGGATTCGGGTCCCATCTGGTGTTATAATTTCGAGCCCAATTCCCGATCCAGCTGAACCAACTGATCCGTCTACATAGAGCGTCCATTCGGGTTCGTCTGGATCTTGGAGGATTGATTCTGGCTCTGCTTCTAGGAGAAAATCAGTTAAGGCTTGACCTTTGATAGCTGTTCGTGGCACATACGTGATGTCAAATGTCCCAAGTTCCAACGCCCATCTGGTTATTCTTCCTGTCAGATCGGGTTTGGACATGATGGATCTCATCGGCAGGGTGGTTGGCACAACGATTGGATGAGTTTCAAAATAATGCCTCAGTCGTCTCTTTGCGTTGATTAGAGAAAGAACAGCTCGCTCCGCCATGGTGTATCTGGTTTCCGCATCAGATAGGGATTTGCTGCTGAAGAAGACTGGTTTCTGGCACTTTTTGTCATCTTTTACTAGTGCTGCGCTGGTTGAGGTTGTTGACATGGCAAGGTACAGATGCAATGGTTCTCCTAGATTTGGTGAGGCAAGGATCGGTGGACTTTGGAGATACTGCTTCAACTTCTGGAGGGCCTCTGCCTGTTCTGTCCCCCATACGCTACCTTTTCCGCCTTTAATTGCCTGGAAAAATGGTCTGCATCGGTCTGTCAGTCGGGAAACGAACCTGCTCAGTGCGGCTACCCTTCCTGTCAGAATTTGGACCTCCTTTTGTGTTTTTGGCTCTTCGCAGTTTATCAGAGTCTTGACTTGCGATGGGCTGGCTTCGATTCCTCTTCGGTTGACTATATGTCCGAGGAACTGTCCGGAGGAGACTCCGAAAGAACACTTGGCTGGATTGAGCTTCATCTTGTACCTTCGGAGTGCATCGAACACTTCTTCCAGGTGCTCGAGATGGTCGTCTTTCCTCCTGCTCTTTACCACCGTATCATCTATGTAGGCTTCAACCGTTTTGCCCATCTGACCTTTGAATATCCTCCTGACTAGTCTTTGATAGGTGGCACCTGCATTTTTAAGTCCGAAAGGCATTACTTTGTAGCAGTACGTACCTTCTTCGGTAATAAAGGCTGTTTTCTCCTCATCAGCCTGGCTCATCGGGATCTGGTTATAGCCGGAGTATGCATCAAGAAAAGAGAGTCTTTCGTATCCCCGAGGTGGCATCTACCATCTGATCAATTTTCGGCAGAGGGAAGCAATCCTTCGGGCAAGCCTTGTTTAAGTTGGTGAAGTCCACGCAGACTCTCCATTTTCCGTTCTTCTTTCTGACTACTACCACGTTTGACAACCATGATGGGTACTTAACTTCCCTTATGAATCCGGCTTCTAGCAGTTTTCCCACTTCCTCGGATATGATCTGGTTTCTTTCTACCCCGAACCTCCTCTGCTTCTGCCTTACAGGTCTGACGTTTGGATCAACATTCAGGTTATGCTGAGCGATAAAAGGATCAATGCCCGGCATGTCGAGATGAGACCAGGCGAACACGTCTGAATTTGATTGGAGGAAATGAATCAGCCTGTCCTTTTCTTCTTTCTGGAGACATGATCCGATGAACGTGACTCTGGTGCGATCCGTCTGACAAACTTTCACCTCTTCTAGGGATTCAGTTGTTGACTGAGTTTCCTGACCCTCTGAGGTAGGGTCTGACTGTAATTGCTATTTCTCGTTGTACAGGGACTTTTCTGGTGCTTCCAACACTTGTTTACTTCTCTGGTTCAAGTCCTTCATGCATACTGAGCAACATTCTTTTGCTGCTACCTGGTCTCCAGGAATATCTGTCACGTCCACTCCATTCGGGTCAAGACAACGCATGACCTGATGGAGTGTCGAAGGAACACCTTGCATCCGATGGATCCACCCGCGTCCCATCAGTAGATTGTATGATGGTTTGACGTCCACCACTACGAAAGTTTCTCTCAGGGTTCGGCGTGCTGCTGATACTGACAAATGGACTACGCCTATTGGCTCTACGCGTCGTCCGTCAAAGCCGGCCAGAGGAATCCGAGCCGGTTGAAGCTGTGATACATCAATTCCGATTTTGTCGAAGGCCTATTTTGTCATGATATTGGTGCTGCTTCCTGGGTCAATCATTACACGTTTGATCAGACAATTAGCTACCAGAAGAGTGATTACCAGAGGATCTTCATGAGGCATCTGAATATTCTGTATGTCAGCCTTTGAGAACATGATCATTGATTCTCCCTGTAGGAGGGTTGTCTGGCAGACTTCGCCGACTCGCCTGAGTTTATGTGTTTTTCTTAGCTTTGACCTTCTGCTTCCTTCGGCCTCCAACGCCTCTTCACCCCCTTGGATCATGTGGATAACCCTCACCGGTTGCCCCGATGTAGTGTTGTTCGGCTGTGTCCTGTGTGGTTTGTCTGGTCTCGGCTGATCCTTCATTACGTAATCTGCAAGCTCTCCTTTGGCGATCATTGCCTCTACCTGCCTTCGGAGATTTCTGCAGTCATTTGTATGATGACCATACTCGCTGTGAAAGGCACAGTGCTTGGTCATGTCCCTCAGCTCCATCGGTTGTCTGATCGGTGGAGGTGGTCTGAAAATCCCTTTAGTTTTGTTTTCTTGGAAGAGCTTCCCTAGGCTGGTTTTGAGTGGAGTGGATCTTTCTTCCGTCCGTTGACGCTTGTCTGAATTTCTGGATGACGAGGTTTGCCGAGATGGATCTTGTCGTTGAGGCCTCTGATCCTTCATCCTTTCTTTGGATTTTGCCTCTACCGTTACCAGAGAGGCTCTTCTGTGTCTGACTGCTTCCTCCTCTTCTATTCTGAGATACCCTTGTGCTCTGGAGTTGAGCTCACCGATGTTGATAGGGGGTCGTTTTACTAGTGAAGAGTGGAATTTTGTGCCAGGGATGACCGCCATACGGAATGCCTCTACCGCTGACAGTTGATCGCAGTCATCGATAGAAGACATTTCGACGTTGAATCTGGATAAAAAGCTCTTGAGGCTCTCCCCTTTTTCCTGGGTCATGGTGAAGAGGCTTGATATCGTCTTCCTCTGCCTCCGATTGCTGAAGTATTGACCAATAAAGCGTCTGCAGAGATCATTCCAACTGCTTATGGATCCAGGAGTCTGCTTCCTGAACCACAGAAGTGGTGCCTCCGTCAAACTGGTTGAAAAGACTTTGCACAAGAGTGCTTGGTTCCTTCCATAAACAGTCATCTTGGTCTGCACTTGGTAGATGTGATCGAGTGGATCTTTTGTACCATCATATAGTGTAAAAGTTGGCAGCACAAACTTCTTCGGGAATTCTGCTGCTTCAATTTCTTCGGTGAATGGAGACTGAGTCATATCCGTTGTCGCATGGATGGCCAGATCATCAGGGGTCTGCAATTTCAAATCTTTCATCACTTCTCTCTGGATTTTGGCAGCCATTTCGTGCAGGTCATTCTGAGTCGGGACCTGCATCCTTGGCATTCCCCCTGTTATGGGGTGAGAGGACTCTTCTTCTTCCCTCGGGATTTTATCTCCTCGGGCGGCGGATGCGTCTTGCCCGTGATGAGAGTTGAAAGGCTCTGGCTCTTCTGCGCACTCTGCTGGATTAGGACTTTGGAGAGGGAAAGGGCCCTGAGTAACTTGATGGAGCAATTCAGCATTCTGCCGCTCGAGGGCCGCATTTCTTTGCTCGACAGCCTCCAACCTCCTCATGACTTCTTCGAACCTGATCTCATTGTTTGTTGACCGTGTGGACACCATTTTAAATAAAACTTGTTGCAAGTGGAAAAAAAATTACTTTTCCCACAGACGGCGCCAAATGTAAGTGTCAAATTTCACTCACATCAAAGATCCCCCTTTATTCAGGCTCAAATGGCCTTATTTATACATTTGTTTTTGTGGATCATGGCCTAAGTTCATGGGGTCATGACCCACTCTCTTAATAACTACCCACTTTCCTTGTGTAGTGGGTTGTTACTCCCTTTTTAAGGGAGTGGCTTAATGTTGATGGTCCCACTTATATCTGGTGGGCTCAAATACATGGGCTGCTCTCTATCTACATTTTACATGGGCTCAATACACCTTGGGCCTAATAAATGGGCCTGGGCCTATAATTTTCACTATTTACACCTATATATACACACGCCTATAAATACAAACATATATATATATATATATATATATATATTTATGTACACATAAATATATATATATATATATATATAATTTTAAATACACAAACTCACACATATTCACATATAGACATACATGTATATTACATACACATACACATACACATGCATATATATATATATATTCTTCATAATTTCAACCTATATTTACATATTTAAATCTATCTATATTGTCTAATTTAATTCAAGATTTATGATATTTTACATTCGAATTGGGTTTATGATTGAAATTCACATTCAAATTGGGTTTGGGATTGAAATTCAATTATGTCTAAATTCCAAGACTTATCCGAATAATGTATTTGGAATTGCATTCGTGGAATTCTAAAACAGCGCAACTGAACGGACCCTAAGTGCCAGTTTGGCACATGAGTTTAGTACCAAAATTTTGGTTTTGGGGTGAAAATTGTAACCCAACCTATGTTTGATTGATTGGTTTTGAGTCCAAAATGTTGCTCCATGGTATACCAAATGAAGCTTTTTTCAACTCATCTCAATACATAATTTTACATGGTGTGGTTCCTATTTGCACAAAACCAAAACTATTTTGGTGTACCATTTTGAAGCCCAAACCAATCCATGGTGTACCATTTTAAAGAAACACAATTTTTTTGGAATTGGAAGTCATGTTTAAATTCGAAAAAAAAAACATAAAATTCGAAAAATATATATATAATTCGAAAATAATGTTTAAATTTTGAAAATAATATATAAAATTAGAAAATATATATATAACTTTCGAAACAAATACATAAAATTCCAAAACAATATATAAAATTAGAAAAAAAATATAAAAATAGAAAATATATATATAAATTTTGAAAAGAATATATAAAATTTGAAAACAATACATATTTTTTGAATTATATATATATATTTTAATTATATATATATTTGAAATTTATATTTTTTTTCAAATGTTATATATATTTCAAAATATATATATTTTTAAAATTTATATTTTTTTTGAATTTTATATATATTTTTGAATTATATATATATTGTCAAAATTTAATATATTGTTTTTGAATTATATATATTTGAATTTTATATATATTTTTTAATTTTATATTTATTTGAAAATATATATATTTTCGAAATCTATATTTTTTTCGAATTATATATATATTCAAATTTATATTGTTTTGAATTTCATATATATTTTAAATTTTATATATTATATTTCGAATTATATATGTTTTTTCAAATTTTAATACTATATATTTTTCGAATTCTATATATATTCAAAATTTATATATTTTTTGAATTATATATATATTTTTTGAAATATTTTAAGGGGTGTAAGTGGGATATGGGCTAATTTGAGGGGGTGTAATTGGGATTTACTATTAAAATTTAATAAAATAAGAATGTATATAAAAGTCATTTATTTATTTATTTTATTTTTTAAAATATATATATTTAAAAAATGTTATTATAAATAAATAAATTGTCAAACCATTCCAAGTTACCAAACATGGTTTGATTTCAGAATTTCAGCTCATATCAACTCTACCAAACATGATTTGGTTTTTCAGCTTTACTTTTTCTCACACCAAAATCATCTGTACCAAATATGATTTCAATTCAGAATAAAACTATATCAAACCCAACTCAACCCAAACCAAAACCAAAAATCAACACCGCACCGATTGCCAAACAGACACTAAATGTTTTCCAAATACAGCACCAGAGTTTAAAAGTTATTAAAAAAGTAAAAATTGATGGTATTTCTTTTTATGCTTACCAACTTAACATTGAAACCATTTGCATTAATTTTACCTATGCCATATTAATTTTATTTTGTTTTTTTATAATGTTTAAAATTCTATGATCGATATTTCAACACCGATAGTTGAAACATATTTTGAAAGTTGAAGTCCATGCACAGTAAATATGCAAGAAAGTATAGATACTCAACAAATTTTATTATTTAATCTCAGTTTCTCATTCTGATTAAGGAGCCTGATTTATGGTTTATTTAATCAAACATGCAAGGAAATGTTATATTATAGTATGAGCTAGGACTTCTATATTTTCCATCTTCACCCAGATAATCAATGATTTTTTATTTTTTATTGAAATCAACTAATTTCATCATATACTAAATAGATGTGTTCGTTAATAATAATGCACTTATTCTATTTGATTATAATGTAGGTTAGGCGGTGATACTATGACCCAGAAGAAAAAGAGAAGCAAAATTTGTTTTAAAACGTTCTTCCAAGGCGCAGAAGCCTTCTAAAATTTTTGTCAAATACCATTCAAAATAATTTTTTCCTAACATTTGAAAAGTCAATCCAAACATAACTTAAATAGATGTGTTCGTTAATAATAATGCACTTGTTCTATTTGATTATAATGTAGGTTAGGTGGAGATCGCTCCCCTTCATATGTTTTCATTCTAAATATTTTGAAAGCAAAACATAATTAGAACTTGGAAAAGTGAATTTCTCCCAATATCAGGACATATATGACACTGATCACACTGTAGCAATTTATTTATTTATTTATTTTTAATTTCTCCTTCCTTCTTATGAAGTTGAGAGTAAAACGTTTGCATTAAATGTCATATTCAAGACATTAAAAGATATTAAATTTATATTCCTATTGTGTAAATCGGTTTCGCTCACCCTTTTTTGAACTTTACAGTTTTTTTTTTCTTTTTATTTTATTGGGTAATTTGCAATGACATCCCCGAAGATTGGGTCAATTGCACCTAATAGTCGGTTAATACTTTTTAACAGAGACACCCCCTGAGATTTGTAAAATATTACAACGACACCCTTTAGAGGCATGAAATGACTTGGAATACCCTTGATTATATTAATTTGTAAGAAAAATATCTAAATCAACCTTAATTTACTCTTATTATTTATGTATTAATTATTTATTATTTTTTTAATCAATTTTTTTTTTATTAAATAATTATAATTATCCATTTATTTAACATTTATACTAAATGTTACACACGAAATGTATTAAATATTACTAAATTTAATTAAAATATATTTACACCCATCAATACAAAAAAAATAAAAAAAAATAACTTCCCACAAAATACACTAATTATTATTATATCTCACTAAACTAATAATACAAAAACAAAATTCAATTTCCCACAAAATACATTAATTATTACAAAATCTCACTAAACTATATGCTACTCAAATTACCAAGCCATATTTATTTTTTCTATAATTTTTTTGTTTTGTTTAATCTTGTTACTTATTTAAATAATTATACCTATTTATTTATTTTATATTTATACTTAAATGTTACAAAACTCTTTCGACATTCCCACTAAAACTAGTAGCTATTATTTATATTTTATAATAGATATAATTATATTGTGAAATTTCACTAAAATTGTTGATTAGTTATAGAATTTAAGTAAGTAACAAGATTAAACACAAAAAAAAGTATATAGAAAAAATAAATATGGCTTTAGTATTTAAAGTAGCATATAGTTTAGTGAGATTTTGTAATAATTACTGTATTTTGTGATAAATTGATTTTTTTTTTGTGGTAGTTGGTATAATTTAATTGAATTTAGTAATATTTAATAGGTTTGTCTGTAACATCTAGTGTAAATGTCAAGTAAATGAATAATTATATTTATTTAATAAATAATAATAAAAATTGTAAAAAAATTACCTAAAACATAAATAACAAGAGTAAATTAAAGTTGGTATAGTAGGTGAAGTGTAAGGTGTAAAGAATGGGGTAAGTTTGACATTTTTCATGCAAATTAATATAATCAAGGGCACTTAAGTCATTTCATGTCTCAAAAAGGTGTCATTACAACATTTTATAAACCTCAAGGGGTGTCTCTGTTAAAATTTTTTTGATCAACCACTAAGTGCAATTGATCCAAACCTCAGGGGTGTCACTGCAAATTATCCTATTTTATTTGAAGAATTCTCTCTCTGATCAAATTTTAATGACCAATTCCAAACTTGTCTGTGAAGAGAAACAACGAATATATGCGTAAAACAAGGGAAAAAAAGTCCTAGTGCTTATCCAAAGAACTATAGAAGAAGACAAAAAGTAAAGATCTTATGAACCAAGGGGTCCAGTGCTCACCCAATTATTTTGTTGGAAAAATTGAATATAGAAGAAGAGGCAAAAAGTAAACATCTTATATTGCGAATTAAAACAGGTAGTTCATAGAATTTCTGCGTGTATTAGATTCATTTTTATTATTGGTTTAGGTTCATTTTTATTATTGGTTTAGGTGTCACGTGAATTTATTTTCGAGATAGTCAATATCTTCTCGCTTTAATATAATTGTTGACACTCTAAATGAGTCAACACGTAAATTGATAAAAATTGTCCATTGGCCGAAATTTACGTAGAGTTATGATTTGTTTTAATTTTATTTTTTTAAGAAAATATATGTTATGATGGAATCCTACATTATTTAGGATACTAAATTAGGTTATAATTACTTGTGGATCAATTCAGTAATTTAGGCTATAAATAATATACACAAATCTCTATTTTAGGGATCCCCGACCAAACACAAAAATCATATTATTCAATATTTTTCTTTCTCGTTCAATTTATTTTTCCTTTGTCATCGTCCTTTCAATATATTTACTTTCCTCGTTCAATTTATTTTGCTTGCAATTCTCATTTCAATTCCTTTAAATTCCAGTCAGTTAGTGTCTGTTTGGTAGAAGAAGTTAGTGTCAAATATAAGATTTTTGGCTGAAATTCGTGGCCCAACCTATGTTTGGTAATCTTGGTGTTGGTGCAACAATGTCAAACCATTGGTACCAAATGCCCCATTTTTCACACCATCTCAATAGATAGTTTTGTATGGTTTTGTTTTGTTTTTTCACATCAAAACCATTGTTTAACCCAAACCAATTCAATTTGGTGTACCATTGTTTAACCCAAACCAATTCATTTATAATATTATATATATATATAAATTCAAAAAATAAAATATTTCAAAAAAATCAAACGAAAAAATATATTTCGTAAAAAATAAAATATTTTGGGAAAACAAATATTTCTGGAAAAAATAAAATATAATAAAAATATATTTATTATTTTTAAAAAAATATACAAATTATATGTATTTTACTGAAATCTTTTATTTTTTCAAAATATTTTATTTTTTTGAAATATCTTATATAAAATATTTTATCTATAAATATTTTGAAAAAATAAAATATTTATGAAAAATAAAATATTTTGAAAAAATTAAATATTTATATATTTTATTTTTTAAAACATATATATTTACAAAATGTTATTTTAAATAAATAAAATGTCAATCTATTCCAAGTTATCAAATATGATTGGTTGAAGAATTTCAGCTCATATAACAACTCTACCAAACATGGTTTGGTTTTTCAGCTTTACTTTTTCTCACATCAAAACCATCTGCACCAAACATGATTTCAGTTCAGAATAAAATCACACCAAACCCAACCCAAACTAAAATAAAAAACCAACACCATACCTCACCGGTTTCGAAACAGACACTTAATTTCAATTGCACAAGTTCTTTATTTTTTTGGTTACCGAAAGTCTTCTTAATTGAGGCAATCATAATCCATTCACATGAGTTGAGTTCTCTCTCGTGTAATCTCCTAACCTTTACTTTTATTCAAAAAAGACGATTATTTTGTTCTTTTTAAACCGTTTGAGCAACGTCACCTGCTCTGGCACGCTCGCAATTTACAAAAAAAAAATATTTTGGCTTAATTCTTCTGCCGATTTATTTTTGGAGCGAACAAATTTTGGCACGCCCGGTAGAACCCCACTAGGTAGCCGAAAGAATTGCGACATGCCACCATTGACCGTTTGGTTTGAATCCATGCAACAACGACTTAAGATAATGATTCAAGAACAACAAGAGTTGTAAGTTGAAATGGCTAAATTAAAGCAACGGAAGTCGACGGTCAGCTCACAAAACCACCATCATTTGAGGAAAAAATTATTGTTGTTGAAATTAAAATTTTGGCATAAACAAAGGAGGTGGCCGAAATCTCTTTGGTTGATGCCAAAACATCTGAAGCTGAAGTGGAAAAAAACAAGGCAATCGATACAAATCCAGCCAAAAAAGGATTGGCCAAAATTATGCCAATTGGTAGGGTTTCGACTAGTATAAATAATCTGGCCAGAACTGCAGTGACTAAAAATCTGGTCGAAATTGCAGTGGCAGAAACTAGTGTTGCATCGGCTGAAATTGCAGAGGTTGATATCATAAGTGCATGGGTTGATATCATATCTACAGTGACTGAAATTGGCTTTAAAATGGCCGAAACTTGAGAAAAATATGACATCAGGTGGAACTTCGTTTTTTATAATTTCAGCATATACAAATGAAATTATAAAAATATATAAATTTTTAAAAGCACTTGCTGAAAAAAATATTCATGGATATTGTGTCGTTCTTCGAATGGAACTGGCGATAAGATCGGCTAACATGACTTTGCGCAATTGTTTAGTTCCGGCCAATCGTATTTTTTTTCCCACTATAAGAGTTTAAATTTTTTAGTGTTGGAATCTTGTGTGATTTCATTGATCCACTGTTGATGAACGCTAAATAATTTTCTATTTATTTAGGATTAGGATTAGGAGAATAAAGACCACTTTATTGTTGATCCTAATTGAATAAAGCATTGGAGACAACTCATTAATTTTTTTCTTTCCAAGTGACAGACTCGGGGGGCAATGAAGGTTGAATGTGTTGGCATCATTTTGGATTAAAGAAAAATTCCAACAATCATATTTTAGAAGCAAAATGGTGTTGGAATTGGGGGGCATTATTTGCACCCTAAATGAGCCAACACATGGCAAGGGAAATATGGAAGAAAATGGCCACAAATCTGGCCCAAAACTGACCCGAAAGTGGGCCGGAATCTGGTCCAAAACCAGGTTGAAATTGAGCCAAGTTGAGCTGCGAAAATGGGTAAGATCATGAAGTAACCTTGTTTATAAATACTAGAAGATTTGTGGAGTATTGAACATTTCTAAGAAATATGAGTTGTAATTGATTAATGTTTTATTTAGATAGGTTTAAATTTATGTTGTTTTATCCTTTATTTTTAGTTATTTATCTCTAGGTTATATTTCATAAACAATTTTAGGTTATAAATAAGGTACGTAGATCTCTGTTTTAGAGGTCCTGCACCAAATACCAAAATTTATCTTTTTACTTCAATGACATCGTCTATTTTATTTCCTTGCAAAATTTAATTTTCATGCAATTTAAATTCTCGTTCTTTCAATTCCTTTTGCGATTTCTTTCGGTTACCCAAAAGTCCTCTTTGTTGAGGCAATCAGAACTCATTCGTGTGAGTTGAGTTCTCTCTCACACAAATCGCTTAATTCTATTCCATATGTTCAAAAGAGATGAAAAATCGTTCCTTTTGAACCGGTTGAACTCCATCACCGGTTCTGACACGCCCGCACCTTTCGGATACAAAGAATATTATTGGCCATACTATTCGGCCGATGATTATTTTTCTTACGAAAAAAAAGAATAATATCGGTTCTACTATTCAACCGATGATTATTTTTTGGAGCGACCCTACGGAAACGAAGATGAATATTATCGATCCTGCTATTCGGATGCAGAATATTTTTTGGAGCGAACATATTTTACTTTTTTTATTGTTTCTTTTCAATTCCACAGTCAACTTTATTTTCTTATCAGTCTTTACATTAAAGTCTCTTTCAATTCCGTGCAAAATTTACTTTTCATGCAATTTAAATTCTCGTTATTTCAATTCTTTTTGCGATTTATTTCGGTTACCCAAAACTCCTATTTGTTGATGCAATCAGAACCCATTCATGTGAGTTGAGTTATCTCTCGCAGAAATTACCTGATTCTATTTCCCATGTCAAAAGAGACGAAAAATCGTTCATTTTGAACTGGTTGAACTCCGTCACCGGTTCTGGCATTCCCGCACCTTACGGATATGAATAATATTATCGGCCTTCTATTCGGTTGATGATTATTTTTCTTACGGAGAAGAAGAATATTATCGGCCCTACTATTCGGCCGATAATTATTTTTTTGAGCGATCCTATGGAAACGAAGAAGAATATTATCGGCTCTGCTATTCGGATGACGAATATTTTTTGGAGCAAACATATTTTGGCATGCCCCGTGGGATCCCACTAGGTAGCCGAGATGATTGCCATAACACCTAGCCTACTACAGACAAGGAATGTGTTGGTAGAGCGGTGTGAGAGATACAATGCGGAATTTGATGAAAGGATGACAAAACTACCACTAGAGCAAAAAACAAAAATGGAGTTAGCCCTATCCAATGCATCTGGATACCCAATTGGAGTATTTCAACAACCGATTATCTGTCATCCAAGACACAAGGGGCAGCTGACGGCCAACTTGCACAAGCCCCCATCGGTTGAGGAAAAAGCTATTGTTACTGAAATTAAGGTTTCGGTGGAAATAAAGGAGGCTGCCGAAATAATTCTTCCACAAAGTATTGATATTTTGGCTAGTAGTGAAAAGGTTGCCGAAATTGTTCCAAAGGTGACTAAGGAAATTTCGGTCGTTTCAAGTGAAGCTACCACAACCCATCTGTCTAAACTATAGCGGTTGATGCTAGAGTTATAGAGACCAAAATTGCAGCGGCGGATACTAAATTTGAAGAGGCTGAAATTGCATGTATTGATCCCAATTTGGCCCAGGCTAAAGTGGTTGATTCCAATGTATTTTTGGCCTATAATGATGAAGCGGCTAAAACCAATTTGGCCGAGAACGAAACTTCCTATTTTATAATCTTAGCCGATACAACTGAAATTATAAAAAGGTATAAACTTTCACGAGCACTTGCCACGAAAAACCTTCATGGGTATGGTGTCATTCTTCAATTGGAACCGGCAATAAGATCGGCTAGCATGACTTTGCACAATTATTTTATTTCGGCCAATCATATTTGTTCCTCACCACATAAATTTAAAGAATCGAATGTTGAGGTTATGTATGGATTCATTAATCCATTGTCAATGAATTTCAAACAGTTTCTTGCAAGTTAGGAGTAGGATTTTGCTAAAATAAAGACCATTGTAGTGTGGTCTTTAATGAATAAAGAATAGGACATACCTCATTAGTTTTCTTTCCAAGAGATTGACTTCGGCTATTGACATCCAAATCAGACTCGGGGGGCAAGTAAGATCAGAGGATATCGACCACTTTGGAGTGGTCGAGAAATTAAATTTTTGAAGAAGAATAAGAGGTATCGGCTAAATTTCTTGAGTTCACAATTAGTGCTCAAAAAATTGGGGATAGCCATTCCACATTCTCACCAATATGGTGATGTTTGTTACCAATTTGGGAGAGTAAAAATTCGGCAAAGATTGGCCCAAAGTCGTGGACACCGTTGACGGGAGCAGAATGATTGAGATGACGCTCGATTTTTGGGTGTGTTGATGATGACGTGGTAGGCTCGGGAGTTATGGGCATGAAGTTTTCAGTACGGTTTGCATCCATGGGTGAAGATTGGAGAAAATGGGTGTTGTCTGGAGAAGACGAAGTGGAAGGTGAATGACTTGATAAATGTTAGATAATGTTTTTTGGTAGAAATAGAGACAAATATATACATATGCGTGTATATATATATATTTATATATATGTATCTACATGTGGTGTTACTCAATGGAAGCTAGAATGAAATCAATGGCTAAAGAAAGTGACGTGAGGAAAGTGGAAAGACCTTGGTTACAATTGGGTCGCTGGAAAATAACTTGATGTAAAGAGATGTGTTGGTATCATTTTGGGCATAAAGAAAATTCCAACAACCCATATTTTTGAACAAAAATGGTGTTGGAATTGGGGGACATTATTGACACCTTAAATGAGCCAACACGTAAATTGATAAAAAGATCGTCCATTGGCCGTTTGGAGTTTCAGCCCACCAAATACCCGTATAACAAATTGGAGTTTCTATTTTGGAATAAATTAATTATTTGAGTTGTAGTGATTTATCCTATTTGCTTGGATATGAAGTTTACGTAGAGTTAGGATTTGTTTTGATTTTGTTTATTTAGGAAAATATATGTTAAGATGGAATTCTACATTATTTAGGATACTGAATTAGGTTACAATTACTTGTGGATAAATTCAGTAATTTAGGTTGTAAATAATGTACGCAGATCTCTATTTTAGGGGTCCCCGACCAAACACAAAAATCGTATATTTCAATATTTATCTTTCTCGTTCAATTTATTTTTCTTTTGTCATCGTCCTTTCAATATATTTATTTTTCTCGTTCAATTTATTTTTCTTGCAATAGTCCTTTCAATTACAGTTAGTTAATTTCAATCGCACAAGTTTTTTATTTTATTGGTTACCGAAAGTTCTCTTAATTGAAACAATCGGAATCTATTCGCAAGAGTTGAGTTTTCTCTCGTATAATCTCCTGATCTTTACTTTTATTCAAAAGAGACGATTATTTCGTTCTTTTTGAACCGTTTGAGCCATGTCACCGGCTCTGGCACGCCCGCAATTTACAAAAAAATATATTTTAGCTTAATTCTTTGGCCGATTCATTTTTTGAGTGAACAACAACATTAAACTAGTGCGACTAAGTTTAGCTTACCAATGCGGTACCTGCCTTTGCTCCCAAATGGGATGTCAAGGGTTGAGCTTCAGTGGAGGTAGTGTGTGTGAGTTTTTACCTTTTGAAACATAAAAAAAAAAAGTTTAGCTTCTTTTTGATATAAACTTTTAAGATACAAAATATATAAAACAATTGTACTTTTTTTTTTACCAGCGTACCTTTGGTGTTATGGTATAACCTTACCTCCCCAATTGGGAGGTGAGGGGTTTGAGCTTCCTAGGAGGCATTGTGGGTGTGTGGTGTGTGAGTTTCTTACGATTTTAAAAAATTAAAAATTATACCTTTTTTTTATTGAGAATTTAAGGGCACGCATTTTTTTAGTGTAGTTTTTGTTATTTTCTAAAAAATAAAAATGAGAAAGTTGTACAAAATTTTTGCTTGATTGAGTTGTATAAAAATGAAAACTATTTTCTAAAAATTCAATTTTAAAAATGTCAATTTTCATAGTACTCTATTTTCTTGTTCTTAGATAACAATTTTTTATTCTTCGATTTCTCAATAATAATTTTTAGAGATGAATATCATCATACAAGCATGCCCTAAGCTTCTAGTCGTCTAATGTAAATTTCTTCTTGACTTTGTTTTTGTTTAGAAATTGATATTGGAAGAACTTTAAAACTTGTTTGGTTCATCATTTAAATAATAAATTTATTTTTAAAAAATTCAAAAAATTGAATTAATAATTCAATTTATTGAAAAATATCTTTTAAAACTTACTTATAAACAAATTATTTTTTAAAAATTGACTTTTATAATATTTCGATATCCGCTTATTCCACTTCATTTTTTTTTTCGATAATAAGATTTAAGTATAAAGCGATATAAAGTTTTAAACTAATTGGTAAAAGTAAAGAGAAAAACAACAATAAATAAATAAATAAATAAACATTGGTTTATCATACAGACATTTCACTTCTCATACCCATACAAAATCTGGCAGACAAATAACAGATAAGACTTTTAGATTAGGCGCGGCAAAGTTGTGTTTGCAACTACTACCAAACACACCTTTAATGGCGTTCCCTCTATCCTCCGCCATTTTCTCTCACAAGCTCTCTATCAATCTCTCTCACACTCCTTCTTTCTCACACCATGCTTTTCTTTCAACCCATCTGTCTCAGTTCAACCCATTGCGTAGACAAGACCACTCCATAAAATTATCTCACCGCTATCTCCGCCCTATTTGCGCCAAAACTCCTTCAACGGTTAGTTCTGTTCTACTCAAATTTCCTGATTTTTTTTATTGGGGTTTGTGGAATTAATCATTTCAACAATCTAATTTGGGGATAATTTGAATTTTTTTCTCAGTAGAACACTGTAATGAACAATGCTGTGAACTTGATTGATCAATGATATTTGTGCAAATATTTGTAATGCCTCGTCTTTGTAACTAAAATCAAAGATGTGAGATTGGGTGAGGGTTAGGGTTTGGTTACTTTGGTATCAAATGTTATGAACCTAAGCAATAAAATCTATCATAATTAATATATTATTAGTATTCACTTTGATATTGTTAGTGAATACTAAAGTTACATTTTCTGGCTAATTAATATATATATATATATATATATATATATATATATATACATATATATATGTTGAACCACAAGAAGGCCACACTTGAGGGGGCATGCTAGTGTATATAAATTTTATAGTTACACCTCTCTAACAAATTAAAGTTTTGGAGTAATGATTCTCAACATGGTATCATCTAATATAATGTATGTGCAATCTGACACGTATTTAGATAGATGATGCCATTTAATTTAGTAGACCACCTGTTCGCAGTAAGTACAAAGAGAGATACGCAAATTAATTTATCTAATCGAATTTATTCCCTGTGATAAAATGGGCTGGCAAGAGACTCCAAAAGTGTTTTTGTTCAGCATGGTGTTTGTTGTAACATGAAAAAAAAAAAATCCAGATTCCAAAACTGTAATTTAAATTCGGTTAAATGGACTTGATCATATCTGATCTAAGCTAACTTGTACCATTTCAAGCTCTAACCGTACGATTTCTGGGAAATTTTTTTATGGGTTCTGTTTTGCTATTATGAACACCAATTGTGCAAGTTACCTTTCTGGATTATAATATGACAATGGAGGTCAAGAATCAACGTGATCCAGTATTTGGTCTTTGATAAGTTTTTGCGATGCACTTATATAGAGTTAAATGCACTGCTCATTAACCACACTAAGTGACTTCTTTATCTCCTTTGTATTCTGAATCTTCTGATATATATGTGCTGACCATCTTCTGCATTCCTCTGAAGTTGATCCTGCCTCCTGTAAGACTTCAGCCATGTTATTCGCCCATGTTTACCGCTCACATAAATGTTTGAAGGGAATGGATGGAATTCCTCCCCCCTCCCCTTGATATTGACGTTCTCCCAAATCCTAAAATGGATTCTTCATCATGCAGGAATTCACAAGCCGGCATGAGGTTGTCACCACATTGATTATGTCGACATTGGAAAATGTTATGAAGAGAGTTGAGAGTGCAATTTCTGTTATTCTCATTGTTGTCCAAATAGTTTCACCATTTCCTCTTGCTGGTTGGAATTCGTGGTCTATATCCCCTGCTAAGGCAGTGCTTTATTCCCCAGACACGAAAGTTCCTAGAACAGGGGAACTAGCTTTGAGAAAGGCTATTCCAGCAAATGTAAACATGAAAACTATTCAGGTGATCTTAAACAAAGTGAATTGTGGTCCACATATCCATTGCTGAGGTAGTTAACAGTTTTAAATACTTTCTTACTTGTTATAGGAGTCTTTGGAGGACCTCTCGTACTTGCTAAGGATTCCACAGAGGAAGCCATACGGAACAATGGAGAGTAATGTGAAGAAAGCTTTAAAGGTATTCCTTATTTTCTTTGAGCTATAATTTGAAACTAAAACTGTTTCTATCCAGTTGAGCTAGAACTTTATTTGTATATCATTTGTTTCGTTGTAGCACTTAGCATTCAAGATGTCAAACAATTACAATAGGGACACCTTTTTCATAGCTAGGTAGACTCTGAAATTTCCAGTTATCTTCTAATGTTATTCCATTTTCTGTTCACCATAGTACAATCCTAACATGAAACAACCAAAACAAATATATGAGTTCTGTTATATGAACTTTTTTCCTTTCAGCTAGTTATTTAATTGCACATGATACACAACAATAAGGCTGTTATTATGCTTTAAACTTACCTTAGAAAAGAATATGTTCAAGAAGAGGGATGTTGCGAAAGTTTTGGAATGAGCTTATTCAGCCATCTTAATGTCTATAATCTCACTAATTGTGAAAATTCTGTCTATTTTTTGTGTATTTCTCCTACATTGCTTGTTGATAAAAGTATATTCAGGGTTCATGGATTGGAGATTTTGTAGAGGAGCCACATTCTTTTGAGTTTTCCTTTTTAACATTGCAGACAATTTTTATATGACCTGTATAATAGGAAGGCAACACATGCCTTATTCTTGAGCTCATTGGGTTCCTTCTATTAGCTATCAGGTTAAATAGCGATGTTTTTTTGTTTACTTATTTTGTTTCATTCTCATATTTTTCATTTTGCTTCTCTCTCCTGATTACAGATTGCAATGGATGAAAAGGAGTCCATCTTGGCTAGTCTACCAGCTGATTTGAAGGAAAAGGGTTCACTGTTATATGCATCACTTATAGATGGGAAGGTACTCTGGAGGAAAGGAATTTAGCTCCTTGGATAGAAAGGCTAGTAGCTTTAATGTCATATGCACTTTTCTTTCCATGCGTCATTAGAACTCACTTCCATATCCTGCTGGATCGGCTTCATTTTCTGTTCAGGATCAGTAGATGGCAAAAACAATATCAAACATTTTCTTGTGTTTGCTTCATAGGAATTTGAATAGTTTGTTTACAAAAATTCCAGACTCCCCTTCTTGAAATTGATCGACAAATGGATTTCTTTGTTACTATGGAAGCCACTTTCTCAGAAAGAGGAATGATGAACAAAATTGCTCTTCCATTTTCATTAAATGTCCTCAATGGTAAGGCATATGAATCTCATAATTTCAGTATATGCAGCTTCATTTGAAAGCAATGTTACATTTCCTTCAGTAGTACTGTTTCCGTTGAAAGAAATGGAATCCGAGTCTTAACAGCCTTATAATTTACCTATTTATGGGCACTAAGATGCTTTTGATATGTTTTTTTCTCTCTAAAATATGATAATGTTTTGCTGACACATATCCTAGATGGATGACAGATTTCAGTTCCACTTTTACTATCAGAATCTATGCATGAAATTTTGGTAAATAATATAGAAAGCTTATTTGGTACAAGAATAATTTGAACTTTGTTTTGGTTGGCCAGGGTGGATTGCAAACCCTTCTTGAAAATATAAAAGACAAGGATCCCGACAAAGTATCAGTAGGTCTGGCATCTACACTGGATAATGTTGCACAACTGGAGTTGTTACAGGTAGTTTTGATTCTGAATCCGCACAAATATTGTACAACTCAAAGCAGAGTGCTGTTTTTAGTATGGCTTCTCCATGTTGCGATCACTACTATGTTTTGAATTTGCCAAACTTTTCATACCAAAAGAAATACATATTTGATTTCATATGTGGTTTTTATCTTTATGAGTTGTAGATATGATCATACGAGTAAGTGAAATGTCAGTGATTTGATTTTCAACAGGCTCCCGGGTTATCATTTTTGTTGCCCCAGCAGTATTTGGAATATCCAAGGTAAGGATTTGCCACTGATTCTAATCCAACATTCTCTTCAAAACGACAATAATGGGATCATATACTTAACAGCAGAGGAACCTGTACACTGTTTGTATGCTTTTAGGCATTGAACATGTGGATTAAGAAGCATTAAACGGAGAGCTTTATCCATGTAGAGACAAAACAGCAAGATTAGGAATTAATTACTGGGAATGTCATCCCCAAATAACTGCTTTTGTGCTTGTAAAAATCACACCAACGGATCCAGTGTTTCATTCGTGTCTGATTTGCGATTGATTCAAACTTGTAAATGGGAGCAAACACAGAATCAGGGAATTCATTTATCAACACATTTTTTAGTCAAAATGTCCTTCATCAAACAGCTCCTCTCTGTAGCTTATTTAAGTGGCAACTTTTGGTAGGATTAATGTGTCAATTTGACTCAAGATTGATACGAGTAGTTGTAGACACATCATTTATCATGAATTTTTTTCATTATTTGTCTAATTTAAGTCCTTCACCAAACGGTCCTATGTATACTCTGGTTTCTTTCTTTTGTTTTCCTCTCCGAATTTTATTCTTTTTTCATCCTTTTGATTTGAGAAGTTTCTAGCTAAACTATGCCCTGCCAAGAGAAAACAAGAGGTTTATTGTGTTCTGCCTCTAATGTAAAAGTCACAAATTAACCGGTTGTGTCATCTGTCCATTGTGGAGCATCCTACAGGAAAGCCTATATTATATGGAGGAGAGAATTATTTTATCTAAAAGCTAATCTCATAGCATAAGTAATGAGTAAATTATAAAATTTGAACATCTGTGTCTATAATTGAACACTCAGCGAGGTTTTTGGATGTACCGTATAGATTGAAACAAATGATTATATGTTACAAAGGATTTGAGATGAAATATGTGTATTTTTTTCCCCTAAAGATTAATCTAATTTTTTTCAGCTGCAACTTTTACTTGATGTCATCATAGCATTTTGATATTAAGGTTTGCTTCAATATTGTTAATTAGCCAATTTTTCCGACCCAAGTTGTTTCAGATTATTCCAATGTTTGACCACCATGTATGTTTATTCAGATGCTTTATAAGCTGAAACAGACTGTTTAGATTAGCACGTGAGGTTTAAGTACTCCCTCACAGAATGTGTGAGATGAGTAGGTATGGCTGGTTACACAGTGAAGATTAACATTTTGGTATATCTTTAGGCTTACAGGGAGAGGAATTGTTGAATTTGCCATTGAGAAAGGAGATGGTTCATCATTTTTTCCGGAAGCTGGTGGTGAACCCAGAAGCACTGCCAAAATTCAGGTACTGTATCCCCTGTTTAGAATAAAGGCCTTTATGTCATATTGGCAGGACTTAGGTGATTGTGGTGGACATCTAGGAAGTTTGTCTCGCAAAGACTAAAGATCCCATTGAGCTCCGTCACTGCCTAGTTTATTTTAGGTGTATTAAATTGAAGTTGACTGTTGGCATAGTCATCATGTGGATGCATTCCCAAGAGCTGAATTTTACCTTAGCATATGTTTGCTTGTTATTAAACAAGTATGTCCTAATAATACTTGCTAGTCTTAAACACACTACACTAGATACATTATACTTCTTTGTCATACTAGTGTCTTAGGAAACCTTTCTTTCTATAGAAGTCCCTTTTATCTTAAACTGAATAAAATTTCTGGAATTTTGTTAATTATGAGCGAGAGTAGTTGATGAAATTTGAAATTGACTGGAATGGAACTAAATAAGCATTTTGGTTCCCAAATATAATGGCTTGACTGTTGAAAACTTCTTTTCTTCAAGTCATACTTTAATCTAATTGGTATTTTTGATGTTTTTTTTTTTTGGAGGTGGGGGATGGGGTGCTGTGTTTGCATGTTGCCTTCCATTTATATTCTTACAGCTTTTTTGGTCCAACTCGTGTAACAATTTTAATGTGGGTGACGCTGATGTTTGAGCACGAGACCTTTGGCTCTAATACCATGTCAAGAACCCATCTACTCTAGAAGCTTAAAGATTAGAGAGGGTGTAACTTTTATATTTAAATCCTTTAACAGCTATATTATCATCTCTTTGGTTTTGATCATGTCCCAACTGCTGGTTTAGGTCAGTCAAATGAACGCATACAGCCATGACCAATGGACCCAAATGTTCATATCATCCATTAATTCTACTTCTTATGGTTCAGCAGCTGCACAGACCACACAAGTGGTACAAATGATGTTTATTTCTGTGTCCATAACTTCTGTGTTAACTGATGATAAAAAATTTACTCAGGTTGTTTTGGATGGATATTCGGCACCGTTGACAGCAGGGAACTTTGCGAAACTGGTAAGGTAGTGAGTATTGCTTAATCCTTGCTAAATATTTGTGTAAAGTATTTGTACGAATCCACTTGATGTCAATATTCAATGCTTGATCTTGGTGTTTCAGTTTTCCTTTTGTTCTTTCTCCCTTACATGAGGTTGGGTTGCTAGTCTTAAACACACTACACTAGATACATTATACTTCTTTGTCATCCATTCTTGTAGAGACGGGTTTAAACTCTCCAGTGGACATCTCTTTTCCCAGTTAAAACTAGGATTGGATGATACCTAGTGGCATGATTTAAACTCACTGAAAATTACATAATCCTGATTTAGGTCGTTGATGGGGCATACAATGGGGTGAAGCTCAACTGCACTGACCAAGCAATTCTTTCAGACAGCGGGCTTGGGAAGAACATTGGCTATAGCGTTCCCTTGGAAATAATGCCATCTGGACAATTTGAACCATTGTATAAAACAGTTTTAAGTGTGCAGGTTTGTTCTTTTCCAATACATTCATTTTGTAGATCTTAGAATGGTTATCGGCCTCTTACTTTCTCCAGTTCCATAATTCACATTTTCCATGTGAAGGACGGGGAGCTGCCTGTGCTTCCACTGTCTGTTTATGGTGCAGTTGTTATGGCACACAGCGATGTATCTGAGGAGTATTCATCACCAAATCAGTTTTTCTTTTATCTATATGACAAGAGTTATGTAAGTAGTATCTTTGGTGCATTTTCTAATATCAATACCTTAACTGAGTTTTTAATGTCCTGTTTATTCACCAACTAAGGGAAGATTAGTCTTTGACGTTTGCTATATAAATTTGTTAATATCGATACATGATATGAATATATTCAACAGGCTGGCTTAGGAGGGTTGTCTTTTGATGAGGGTCAATTTTCAGTCTTGGGGTATGTTTATGAAACACCAGCAGTCTCCAATTTTTCTAGCTTATTTTTCAATGGCTTTACTTTTGCAAGGTTGATCATATATTCTGTTAATTTTAAATATTGCTAGATATACAACTGTTGGGAGAGAAGTTCTTCCTCAAATCAAAACCGGGGATGTTATTCGATCTGCAAAGCTAGTGGAAGGTCAAGATCGCCTCGTAGTGCCAAACGAGAACTAATCTGCTGCCCTTCCAGACCCCAATTGCCTGCTGTTTATTTGAATTTGTTCTACTTTATATTGCATTACCCTGGTTTCAGCTTCAGGTTGCTCTGCCAAGTTGGTGATTTCTTGCTTTACATCCCCAGCCAGGAAAAGATATATATATATATATATATATATATATTACTTACTGTTTTATAATAGTACATTTGTTGATTTTTGGATTCGAATTGTCTACGAAAATATGCAAATAAAATCTTTTTATTTGCCAGAAATTACTTCAAATATACCATGTAGATTTTTATTTGCCAGAAATTATTTTAAATATACCATGTTTACGCGGACTTGCGTACCCACTGATACTCAATGGGAGTTTCACCGAGTACTCGGTGACCCAAATGCGTGAATTAATTAAGGAAATACTTTATGACTCCAATTCTGATTAAGATGTGATTCCTATTGACTTGTCCATCAAGTTTACCTCTCTTATAAATATAGGGATGTGCCCTATTGTATTGTGGTGATGAAAAATTGTGTGTGTGACACAAACAGAAGATCGTGGTGTGATATAACACAAAAATTGAGTTTTGTGAGATAACAAGATAGAAAGAGAAGAAGAGATATTGTTGACACCCTAAATGAGCCAACACTGATTTTTCAGAATAATTGGCAACATTCCGATTCCAACTGAAGCAAGCCGACATGAACTGAAGTGGGCCGAGATAAAAAGTAGCGACCAAGAAAGCCGAAGTTCATTTTTGGAATATTTCTAATAGAGTTAGGATTTGTTTTATTTATTTATTATTATTTCTTTAGGAAATGATATGTTATGATGAAATCGTATATGTTTAGGATATTGATTTTGATTAGGTTTCAATTTCTTGTTGAACACTTCATTATTTTAATATAAATAAAATTGAAAACCTTTGTTTTAGAGGTCCCCGGCCATACACAAAAAAAAAAACAATGTTCTTTCATTGCGTTTAGCAATCTTTATGTTTTCTCGTTCAATTTATTTTTCCTGTCATCGTCCTTTCAATTCATTTACTTTCCCTGCAAAATTTATTTTCAATGCCCAAATTTACATTTCCAATATATTTCAATTCCCTGCAATTGCACTTTTCAATTTATTTTGCGATTTCTTTTGGTTACCCAAAAGTTCTCTTTGTTGAGGCAATCAGAACTCATTCGTGTGAGTTAAGTTCTCTCTCGCATAAATCGTCTGATTCTATTCTACATGTTTAAAAGAGACGAAGATTCGTTCCTTTTGAACCGGTTGAACTCCGTCACCGGTTTTGGCACACCCGCACCCTACGAAAACGAAGAATGTTATCGGCCCTACTATTCGGTCGATGATTATTATTTCTCGGAGCCCTACGGATACGAATAATATTATCAGCCATACCATTCGCCCGATGATTATTTTTCTTACGGAAAAGAAGAATATAATTGACTATACTATTCGGCCGGTGATGAATATTTTTCGGAGCGAACATATTTTGGCACGCCCAGTGGGATACCACTAGGTAGCCGAGAGAAGATTGCGAACTTGCTACCACAAGGTTCAAAGGCCGCGCTTGCTGGTGAAATCCTACAACAATTGAGGGTATTGATTCACAAACAACAAGAGTTACAAGTTTATTGGGTTAAAAGAAAACATGAGCTTCAAAAGCTTGAAGATAAACAACAAAAGTGGCAATTTGATTTGGCTAAAGTAAAACAGGAGTTTCAGAAGAAAATAATCTCGAATCCTCCGAGATTCCGGGGGGGGGGGCAGCTGATAGCCAAAACACCATCGGTTGAGAGTCTTGAGACATACATGAAAGTTTTGGCACGAACAAATGAGGCTGCCAAAATTACTGTAGCAGAAACCAATGTTTTAGCAGGAACAAATGAGTTTGGCAAAACCACAGTAGCCGAAATTATAACAACCTAAACTACCTTTGTTGTAGCCAAAACTACAGTGACTGATATTAAATTGGAAGAGGTCGAAACTGAAATTACCTATAGGATTTCAGCTTATAGTGATAACTTGGCCGATACCGAAACAGTTTATGTAGTTTCGGCCGATGATGATAAGAATCATCATTGGTATTGTGATTTTCTTCAAATAGAATCGGCGGCGAGAATGGTAAATATGACGTTGCACCATAACTTGATTTCGACCGATTGTGTTCACCCCCATTAGGTGAATTACAAAGCTCAATTATGAGGGGTCTATACCAGTTCATTGATTCGAACTTGGTGAAGACCATGAAAATTTTAATCATTTAGAATTAGGATTAGTTTTGCTCAATAAAGGTCATTGTGTTGTTGGTCCTCACTAAATAAATTATAGGACATACCTCTTTGTGTTTTTTTGTTTGTGAATGGTCGGGGGACCTCTGTAACAGAGATATACGTACATTATTTATAGGCTAAAATATATCATAGACAACCTAAAGATAAAATAATAAAAATAAAAGATAAATCACCTAAATTCTAAACCTATCTAAATAAAACACAACTCAATTACAATTCAAATTTTCCAAAGTGTCCAATACTCCAAAAAGTCTCTAATCTTGGTCGGCAAGAATTCAACTTCTCAAATGGTTTTACAAATTCGGCCCAGTTTATGGCCAGATTTCTGCCCTATTTTCTGTCGTACAACCATGTTCGAACATTCGCACTTTATGCACTGGTCTTCAATTGTCTTTTCCAACATGGCGAACGTTCGCAAATTGCGAACATTCACAATTTATTCACTGGGCGTTTTGTACTTCTAGCAGAGCGAATGTTCACAAAAATGCAAATGTTCGTAATTCCTTAGTGTTGGCTCATTTAGGGTGTCAACAATGCTCCCCAATTCTAACACCATTTTTGCTCAAAAATATGTTTGCTGAAATTTTCTTTGGCCTAAAATGATGCCAACAAATGCTCTTTGCATCAAGTTATTTTCCAGCAGCCCGATTGTAGCCAAGGCCTTTCCACTTTCCTCACACCACTTTCTTTAGCCACTGATTCCATTGAATAACACCACATATAGATACACATATATATATATACATGTGTGTGTATATATTTGTTTATATTTCCCCCCCAAAACATTATCTAACATTTATCAAGCCATTCACCTACCACTTCATCTTCTCCAGACAACACCCACTTCGTCCAACCTCAATCCACGACTCCAAAATTGGACGAACACCATGAAAATTTTGCGCCCATAACCCCCAAGTAAGTAATAGTGTGTATATATATATATATATATATATATATCAATATCCATATATATCAATATCCATATTCAATCAAACCAACATGACACTTTTTCCTAAACAGAGCCCTTAATTTCCTTTCTTCCTCTACCATTCTACCATGGCTCCAAAGCTTGGTCGTTTCCATGAAAAACTTGAATTGGAGCTCTATGCCCATAACTTCCGAACCTACCACGTCATCATCAACACACCCAAAAATCGAGCGTCGTCACCAGTGTTTGCGGTCTTGGGCCAATATTTGCCGAATTTTTATTCGAAATCAACAACAAACATCACTAAATTGGGGAGAATGTGTGGAATGGCAAGTGATTGACTTCGGCTCATTATTTCCAAGTGATTGACTTCGGCTTGTAACTCCAAATCAGACTCGGGGGGGCAAGGAAGATCAAAGAATATCGGCCATTTGGAATGGCCGCAAAATTAAAATTTTAAGAAGAATGGAGTTGGGGAGCCATGAATTTCTTGAATTTGCAACTGGTGCTTAAAAATTGGGGATAGCCGTTTCACCTATTCTCGCCAATCTGGTGATAGGTATTACCGATTTCAGAGAGTAAAATTGGGACGGTTCCCACCAGCGGATGCGGTGAAAAAATCTAGGTAGAAGGGTTGTTGTTCAACAATGGGATGACAGTAATCAAGAGTGACCGAAAAAGGATTCACAAATGTCGAAACCCAAATCGTAGTCACCATTAATGGGTATGAAATGATAGAGATGGGGTTGGGTTTTTTGGTGTGTAGATGATGACGAGGTAAGATTGAGTATTATAAACATGAAGCTCTGGTTCATGGGTTTCATGGAAATAATGAAGCTTTGGCGCCATGGCCGATTAGTGAGGCTAGGGCTTTGAGGATGAAGGAAATGGAAAAGAAAAAAAATTGGGATTTTGGACAGTAGAGGAAAAGTGACGACTGCTTTCTTTTTAAGAGAAAAGGTATATATATCTATATATGTCTATATTTATATGTGTATATATGTATATACTAATTATAAAAAAAAAAAGGGAAATGAGGGAAGTGGAAAGTCTTGGCAGTGATTGGTTTTAAAAATAAAAATGGTCCATGCAAATGGTGTTGGCATCATTTTGGGGCTAAAGAAAAATTCCAATAACTCATATTTTTGAGCAAAAATGGTGTTGGAATTGGGGGGCATTGTTGACACCTTAAATGAGCCAACATTGATTTTTTAGAATAATCAGCAACATTCCAATTCCAACTGAAGTAAGCCGACATGAACTGAAGTGGGCCGAGATAAAAAGTGACGACCAAGAAAGCCGAAGTTCATTTTTGGAAGATTTCTAATAGAATTAGGATTTGTGTTTTTTTATTTTATTTCTTTAGGAAATGATATGTTATGATGAAATCGTATCTGTTTAGGATACTGATTTTGATTAGGTTTCAATTTATTGTTGAGCACTTCATTATTTTAGTATAAATAAAATAGAAGACCTCTGTTTTAGAGGTCCCCGACCAAACACAAAAATAATGTTATTTCATTGCGTTTAACAATCTTTATGTCTTCTCGTTCAATTTATTTTTCCTGTCATTGTCTTTTCAATTCATTTACTTTCCCTGCAAAATTTATTTTCAATGCCCAAATTTACATTCCTAATATATTTTAATTCCCTATAATTGCACTTTTCAATTTATTTTGCGATTTCTTTTGGTTACCCAAAAGTCCTCTTTGTTGAGGCAATCAAAACTCATTCGTGTGAGTTAAGTTATCTCTCGCACAAATCGCCTGATTCTATTCATGTTCAAAAGAGACAAAGATTCATTCCTTTTGAACCGGTTGAACTCCATCACCGATTCTGGCACGCTCGCATCCTACGAAAACGAAGAATATTATCGGCCCTACTATTCGGCCGATGATTATTATTTTTCGGAGCCCAACGGATACGAAGAATATTATTGGCCATACCATTCGCCCGATGATTATTTTTTTTACGGAGAAGAAGAATATAATCGACCCTGCTATTCGGCCGGTGATGAATATTTTTCGGAGCGAACAGATACAAAGTGGTATTTCTTGGTATAAGTGAAACACTGGTGAGGGTGAGCTATACAAGCGTGAGGATATAGTGTGTGTGTGCATGTGTATGATCTGCAGATCATCCCCTTGTAATCTTCTCATTGATTATAGTGAAACGGTGCTCTCAATGGACATAGGTTCATTTTGGCCGAACCACTATATATCTTTGTGTCGTTTGTGTTTGGTGTGTATTTTGTGTGTTTTCTGATTCGCAATTGTTTGTGGCTTGGCTATTAGGGTTAGCAAACTCTAGTTTTCGTTCTTGGGCGGGGGTAAAAACCCTAACAAGTGGTATCAGAGCTTCAGGTTGAAGCAAAGAAGAAGCCCATACGTTTTGGTCTAGATTCGAAGATCAGAGTTGTTCGAAATAAAAAACCAACCATGCCGGAGCTTTGTATCGTCAAGATGAAACCAGGACTGTGAAACGCGTCACTATCGGAGGTTCCACGCGTCGTCACGCGCCGCTGCAAATGACTGCCGGTAAAACCAGTCCGTCCACGCACTCCCCAAAGAAGACGAGTGAAGTCTTCATCGAGTACTCGACGAGAGTCATACTGAGTACTCGACGAAGAACTACCGAGTACTCGACATTATGTTTATTGAGTACTCGACCACTTCAGCAGTGTCACATCATCAACAAGAGGCGTTCTGATCAGCAAGAGGCTCAGTGAGAGCTATGGCTGAAGAAAAGACAACGATGATCGAGAATTTTGATGGTGAAAACTTTGCCTATTGGAAGATGCAAATTGAGGCTGTGTTATACCAAAATAATTTGTTCTTACCATTAGAAAGGAAGAAACCAGAATCGATGAAAGAAGAGAATTGGTCAATTATATATTGAAAGGCTCTTGGTACGATCAGATTGACGTTGTCAAAGTCCATTGCCTTCAACATCAAGAGTGATAAGACAACAAAGTCTCTCATGGATGCTCTTTCGAGCATGTACGAACAACCTTCTTATGCGAATATGGTACATCTCATCACTAGATTGTCAAATGTGAAAATGTTCGAGAATGGGAAGGTTTGTGAACACCTTAGTGCCCTTAATGAAATTGTTGAGTAATTGAAATCAGCTAATATGTCAATCACTAGCAAAATGAAAATGGCTTTTCTTATAAGCCAATTATCAGAGAGTTGGAGCGCTACGAATGATGCAATCATTAACTGTTCAGGAGTGGAACCGTTATAGTATGATTCCGTAGTGAGTATGATACTCACAGAAGAGATCAGAAAACAGAGTGAGTCAGACTCTTCTAACATTGGCTTAGCATTGAATGTCGACACCAGAAGCAGAGGTTTGAACAGAATGAAGGGTAGAAGTCAGAGACGTGGTCATTCCAAAGTCAAGACAGGGGTCTTGAAATTCCATTGAGTGTTGGTATTGTGGCAAGCTTGGTTATTACAGAGACCATTGCAGATCCCCGCAGAGTGTAGCGGATGACAAAACTGAAATGAATCTTGTTTTAGAAGATGATGCGTTGATATGCTCTTTTGGAGAGCAAGATAGAGTTTTGGGTCTTGGACTCTAGAGCATCATTCCATGCCACCTCAAGTCGAGAGCTATGCATCTAGTAACCTTGGCGAGGTTCATCTAGGTGATGATAAGCCCTGCAGTGTCGTAGGTAAATATGAAGTACATATCAGACTCAGTGGATCGATATGAAAGCTAAGAAATGTGAGACACATTCCGGACTTGAGGAAGAACCTGATCTCAGTAGGCTAGTTGGTGAATGAAGGTTATGTGACCACTTTTAGTAAAGATAAGTGGAAGATTTCCAGAGGGGCTATGACTATAGCACGAGGAATGAAAGAATGTACACTCTACATAACCACCAATTTTAGCACAGTGATTGCAGTTACAAAAGGCAAAGATGATCACAACTTGTGGCACCAGAGGCCTGGTCACATGAATGAAAAGGAGCTCACAGTTATGTTCTCGAAGAGAAAATTACTAGTGAAATCGATTGACATCGACTTCTGTGAGTGTAATAAGAAGAGGGTTAGTTTCAATATCAACAATAGAAGTCTCACAGTGAGGAAGCTTGAGCTAGTTCACATGGGTATCTAGGGGCTAGCAACTGTCTCATCTCTTGGTGAAAAGTCTTACTTCGTGACTTTCATTGATGACCATTCCAAGAGGATATGGGTTTACTTCTTGAAACATAAAAGTGAAGTGTACGATATGTTCAAGAAATGGAGAGCTATGGTAAAGAATGAGACAGGGTTGAAGGTAAAGAAACTGAGATCCGACTTTGGTGTAGAAAACAAAGACTTTGAGTTCAAGATTTTTTGCTATGAGAACAATATCAGATTAGAGAAGACTGTTCCAAGTACACTACAACAGAATGACGTAGCAGAAAGTACGAATCGGAAAGTGACTGAGATAGCCAGAAGCATGCGCATTCATACATGGTTGTCAGAATAGTTCTGGGCAAAAGCAGTCAGTACATCAACATATCTTATGAATCATGGTCCATCAGTATCATTGAAGCACAAAATACCAGAAGAGGTATGGAGCGGTAAGGCACAAAGTGATCCTGTGTATGCTGAGATAGAAGATGTTTTAGACAGTGAAGAACATGTTGCAGATGGCACTACTCAATAGGGTGATACACCACAGACTCCGACTCCTAATTCTGTGTTTAGGAGGACTTCACGACAGCATGTGACGAAACGAAAATACCTGAATTGTTTGTTGTTCTCAGATGAAGATGAACCAGTATGTAATAATGAAGCATGCAGTGCAGTAGATACGAGCCAATGGGAGCTTGTGATGGAAGATGAGATGAAGTCCATCAAGACATGGAAGCTAACCGAGCTGCTAGTAAAGAAGAAAACTCTCCATTCTTCGGTTGTGAAATATAATACCATTCATTCTAGCATTGTTGAAGCAAAGGGTTTGCATCTAAAGCTGTTAGATGACAAGTCTGATTTCCTCTAAGGTGACCTAAAAGAAGAGTTTTATATGCAGCAACCGGAATGTCTCTTAGTGAAAGGGAAAAGGAAGACAAATGCGACAAAGTTTGCAAGGCAAAGTCAGACGCAACATAGATCGTAAGTTTTGTATAAGGCTAGATATTGCTCATACAGTGGAAGCTATCAGCATGGTCAAACTGACCAAAGTGATGAAAACAGAGAAACTGGAGTTGTGCGCAACTTCAGTGAGTCTTCAAGCTTGAAGACATAAATGAGAGCATCGTTAGAAGCACTGATCATTGATTGAGTTGATTGACGAATGAAAAGTCGTCAAGTGGGAGATTGTTAGTTGGTGACTCATTTCCTCGTGGATCGAGAAGAGATTTGGAGAAAAAATGGGAATTAGTGTAAAGAACCACCGAGTACTCGGTAAAATGCGAATTCTCGCACACTTGCGCAAAGTGGTGAAAATTTGGCAGAGGATTTCGCGCACTTACGTACCCACCGAGTACTCGGTGGGAGTTTCACCGAGTACTCGATGACCCAGATGCGTGAATTAATTAAAGAAATATTTTATGACTCCAATTCTGATTAAGATGTAATTCCTATTGACTTGTCCATCAAGTTTACCACTCTTATAAATATAAGGGTGTGCCCTATTGTATTGTGGTGATGAAAAATTGTGTGTGACACAAACAAAAGATCATGGTGTGATCTAGCACAAAAAGTGAGTTTTGTGATATACAAAGATAGAGAAAGAAGAAGAGATACATAGTGGTATTTCTTGGTGTGAGTAAAACACCGGTGAGGGTGAGCGATACAAGCGTGAGTATACAATGTGTGTGTGTGTGTATGATCTGCGGATCATTCTTTTGTAATTCTCTTATTGATTATAGTGAAATGGTGCTCTCAGTGGATGTAGACTCGTTTTGGCCGAATCGCTATATCTTTGTGTTATTTGTGTTTATTGTATGTTTTGTGTATTTTCTGATTCGCAATTATTTGTGATTTGATTATTAAAGTTAGTAAATTTTAATTTTTATTCTTGAACCGGTGTAAAAACCTAACACATTCAATGTTGTCAGTCGCTAATTATTTGTGTTGTCAATATAGTCCTCGGGTGATACAGGCGTATAGACTCGTGGCTTCAATATTTCATGAATTTGGATTTATACTATTTGGTCACTCAATATATGTGTCAGCAAAAATGAGATGAAGGCAAGCCTAGTCTTATCAACGCTTTAGTCAAATCCATATCTAAGGACCATAAATTCTATACCAAATTTTTTATTTTCAAATACAAAGAAAAGAAATTTTATTCTAGTCTAAAGTGTACCTTGAATATTTGAATGGTTTGTAACTGAGCCGTAACTGAGCCAATTGTTCATGCTACTATTAGCATTATTGCTGACAAGTTACAAGTTGCAAATTACAACTGGATTGGAATAACCAAGAAAAAGACAGATATTTTTGTATATGAAGTTTTCCAGCCCACAAAAATGGTACTGGGCTATTGTGTGGGCCCCTAGGCCTAAAATGTGTGGACTACCCATTACTTGGAAGAGTATATAGATCATGTTGGGACCCATATAAGTGATGCAATTGGTCTAGATGCTTCTATATTCTGCTGTTACAATCCAAGAGAGAGCTAGTGAAATGTGGGTCATCTAAAGGTTTGGCCCACCCAAACCTCAGATATTTGCCCCATATTGCCATGACCCATGGGCTTTGTGATTAGAGAACACTAGCCTTCTAAATCATCCATAATTAGATTCTTAATGAAATGGCAATTTTATTTTGCATTGAGTTAAAAATTAACTGTTAGATTCAATTTAAAAATTGAGATTAGCAAATAGGGCTATTTACCATATACATACACCTATTTATAACTGAGATTTTTGCCTCCACTAATTCAGTCAAAAATTTCAAATAATTATTTCCGTTCAATAAAATTCAAAATTGGGACCTAACACTTATGGGGTTTAACCATCTGTTCGAGTTGGTAATAAAGTTTTATTTCAAATAAGTAATGAAATTTGAAAATAAATACACATAAATTATATAATATAACTTTCACAAAAATTTGGCATGACAACCTCCACGAGAAAACACAAAATGTTGCACACCACAAGTAAAGTCGGTAAAGCCTATCCAATCTCAAACCAAAGTCAAACTTTCATTTTTCTCTAAAAAAGAAAAAAGAACGTCATCCACCAATTATCACCCACCACGTATCACTGGACCCAACGTATACAACACAATACCCTATACCGTCACACACCATATCACCAAAATCAGATACAACACCACTCTCTCATCACTGGTTTGACTTGGAGAAACCACGTCGTCGATTCATCCCAAATCACTCGCGCGCTTTCTTCCTCCCCAAATGGCTTCTGTAAACAGCATAATACCCCAAACCCTAGTCTCTCTCTCCAAACCCAAACCCTCAATTCCCGCCATAAAGGGTCTCTCCGGTTCCTACTTGCAATGCTTCCGACCGACCCAGAACCAGATTTTCTCGAGAAACAAACAGAGGACCAACTGGGTCGTGGTGGGTTCGGTGGCCAAAGAGCTGGATGTGATTCCGGTGCAGAGCCGGGACATGGCGGACCACCAGGACGGAGTGGTGAGTGGGACCGAGAGAGAGATTGAAGGCGGAGAGGTGGTGAATCAGGTGGTGGGTGGCTTCGGAAACGAAGGGAGGTTGTCGTTCGAAGGGGCTGGTGATTTTCAGGGGTTTTCGAGTGCTTCTTCGTCTTCTTCGTCTGATGGGAATGGTGAGCAGGAGGGTTTCGAGAGGTTGATTGATAGATCGATTAATGCTTCCATTGTTCTCGCTGCTGGCACTTTCGCCATCACCAAGTTGCTCACCATCGACCAGGACTACTGGCATGTAAGTCAATCAAAGTTTATATATTCATACATATAGATATATGTATATAGGTTTGTGGTATGTAATTTCATATGGGTAAGTTCATTTTGGTAAATTCGGAGTTATTTCTTATTTTGCCAATTGGGTTGCGTTTGAGGGTGTAATTTCAGTTAATTCGCTGGCTTATGTGTTTTTGTAAGTTATTAGAGCATGCTTATGATTTATATAGATCATCATTTTATTTTATGGATTTGTCTGTGTATATACATGAGCAGGACATATCGTCTGTTTTGTTACTACTCAATTCTACATACAATAGGTCTATTGGGGGCTTTTGGTCCAGGTTCAATACATAAACTGCATTTCTATTAAGTGGAGGCTGGAATTATTGACCTGTAGAATTTCATGTGGAGTTATATGATTATATCGTTATCGATGTATGCTAATCAATTGAAGCAAGAAAATTGTGATAATTAGAAGTCGAAGGAACTTGTTGGATGATTGTTTACTATGAATTCTTTGATAGGTGTTTAAAGGTTTCATGAGTGAATCTTAAGGTGAAAATGATTGTGATTAAGGTAACAGGAATAGGCGGGAAAACTTATTATTGGATGCATAGTTATTAAAGGCGCAAATTGCACTAAGGCGCTAGAGGTCCTCTAAAGCCTAGGCGAGGCGCAGGAAGTGAGGCGCACAACTGAAAATACAATAAAAAAAATAAAATTATTACTAAATTATTTATATTCTATAAAAAGGCCTAAATGTTGTCAAAGACGCTCTTGCCCAATCTTGCGCCTCAAGGAGCCTGGAGCCTAGGCGCACGCCTAGGTGTGCCTTTAACAACACTAATTGGATGAGTCAATTGCTTTATTAATTTTGATGGAGAATATAAGATTGTCCTTGAGTTCATGGTTTACTCAAATGGTTGGGATGAAATCTTGGTTTGGTTGATATTTAGGTGAGTTGAGTGACAGTTCTACTCGTGTCTTAGAGTTAAGATTCTTGTTCTAGGTGCAATTATCTTGTGATGTGTGCATGCTTCTAATTAATTCTTTTCCTGTTAAATTTCGCATGAGGATGAATACTGGGCCTTGCGGGAGTTTTGAATGATTGATCTATTGGACAATATATTGAATTAGAAAAAGATGCGGGGAAGAAGAATATCACAATGCTATTTTTTATTATGAAATACTGAAATAATTATTTTCCTCGTTGCTTTTATATTTTGTGGTGCTTTGGGGCTTACGTGCATTGTTATTTTGTATACCTTTGCTTGAACATCAAATCCAACTCGTCACAAATGGATTCACATGCAGATAAATATATCCAAAAAAGTGCAGATATATATATATATATGTATATGTATCTGTAGAGTATGCTTACAAAGAGGCACATGTATTTGTGTAATTTGTAGAATTATTTGAACGTTGCTTTCTCTAAACCTTAAACCTAATTAACATGTTAAGGCAAATTGCTAATTTATATAATCTGCTAGAACTCATTCTCTGCTTGTAATAGGGCTGGACACTTTTTGAGATTCTGAGATATGCACCACAGCACAATTGGAGCGCATATGAAGAAGCTCTTAAAACAAATCCAGTTTTAGCGAAAATGATGATCAGTGGAGTTGTTTACTCCGTAGGGGATTGGATAGCACAGGTCAGTTGGTACTTTGAGATTGTTATGATCGGTATTGCTTCTGGTTTTTTTCACAAGATTTCATTACTTCATATTATCTCTCTATGCAGTGCTACGAAGGAAAACCTCTTTTTGAGTTTGATCGTGCACGCATGTTCAGATCAGGCCTTGTTGGCTTTACCCTTCATGGATCTCTTTCTCATTATTATTACCAGTTCTGCGAGGTACTTACTGCTATGGCTGCAGATTTTTCTTGCCTAGATGGTCGTGTATTTGGATTCCTAAACCATGTTCTTTGCTTTCCAGGAACTTATTCCTTTTCAAGATTGGTGGGTGGTTCCTGCTAAAGTAGCGTTTGATCAAACTGTATGGGCAGCAGTTTGGAACAGCATTTACTATATAGTTTTAGGAATTTTGCGGTTCGAGTCGCCTGTCAGCATTTTTAGCGAATTGAAGGCAACATTCTTTCCAATGTTGACGGTAAGACTTCACCCGTTTTTGCTTTCTTTGTTTGTCTTTCTTTACTATGTAATGTCAAACTTGAAAGAGGTGGATAAATTCAAATAGATATTATTTTGGAGTCATCTTTTTAGAATTGTTTACCGATGGACAGCTATTATAAGAAGGATGAGAAAGACAACTCGTATGGTCTTGCTTTAGGAGTTTTAGTTTTTCCGTTATATGCGTATCAGGTCAAGGTTTTGAACTTGCGAACTTTGTGTGCTTTTATTTGGACATCTAATGGCGTTCTTGGTGTTGCATGTTTTGCAGGCGGGGTGGAAACTTTGGCCATTTGCGCACCTTGTTACCTATGGTTTGATCCCGGTAGAGCAAAGGCTTCTTTGGGTTGACTGTATAGAGCTTATCTGGGTGACGATACTTTCAACGTAAGTTTTGGATCTTAATGAAATGATGTGCACTAAAAACCTTAGTAAAATCACTTATTTTCAGAAAAATCACTGGTTTGTTTGAATAAATATACAAGGTTACTTTTAAAAAGTCCTCAGCTATTTATTTATGGTTCATACCGCTAAGAGACAACAGTATATACTTGTGTGAACTTTCTGGCTTATTCAAAGTACGAGTAATCTCAATTCATCTGGATAGGATACCGGGGATCAGCAGTTTTTAATGGAGTAACAAGCTGTGTAGGTTTATTGGTATATTTTGCAAACCATAAGGGTCCAGTGCAGTACGGTTTAAGTTCAATGAAGACACGGGTGTGTGTATTCTATGGGTTATATGTATATATGTATACATATATATATATATATATCCACAAAACAAACAACCATACAATATTCCTGGCTTTTGGCCTTTTGGCTTTGTGGAATTGAGTTTCCTTTCTTAAGCCTTTTGGCTTGTGTCGAAACCAATGAATTCTTAGATATGTTCGATCTTTTCAAGCACCACGCGAACCATATCCTGTTGTCACATGCGCAGCATGAGAATAGTGATTGTCTGCTCAATATTTAGTGGTCTAAAATAATTGAAGATGCTGATTTCCCACACTCTTTTGTCATAGTCGAGTCGTTTTATAGGTGGAATTTTATTCGTTATCTCTAACGTTATTTGTCATTCTTTTTGCTAGCTATTCAAATGAGAAATCGGAAGCAAGAATCTCCGAGGCACCAGCAGAAGAAATTTCCAATCCTCAACAGGTATGCCAAGTTACTGTTTAACGCGGACATGGTCTTTCTTAATAATTGCATTCTTCGATTCTGAATCTTCTTCTTTCCCTTCCTTGTTGTTGTCTATTTAGGAGTAAATTAATTGAGAACCAGAGGGAGAAATTTGCAGCATTGAAAGATGAATTACTTCTCATGATGGATCATAGCTTGAGAGAGTTTTGGCAATGATGCTGGAAAGGCTGGTTATATAGTTTTTTCTTTTTTTTTTAGCTCATCATATTCTTGATACTTGCTTGTGTATGTCATCATGTAAATTCACCTTTCATCTCTATCCTTGTGTATGCAAAATCTTCTATAGTTTATTTGTTTTTATTTTTAGTCCCACCCATAGACGAAACGTTTTGAAAAAGTACTTTGACTGAACTTACTATCACTTTTACTTTTCTATATACGCATGTATAAAACATATTGGTGATTGCAATTTAACTTAATAAAGGTTAAAATTTTCCCGCGACATATTTCACTCGCAACCACCTCTGTCACGCATTATTCCATAATATTTAGAGAATTTGATCATTTAGGTTGACACGATTAGGAATGTTGGCTAGCAAACCAGCACTAATGGAACACATTAGGGTATGACAAATTACTACTATGAGCAAACTCAAGAATTGTGAAAACAAACAAATCAATATTGTAAGAAAATGAAAAGAAACAAAGAAAATGAATTTCTCAATATTATTCATTTCATCATATGAGAAAATAAAATAAAAACTTGACCGTACCTCTCAAATAACGGATTTGGCTAATATTATACTCGAATTTTCTAAATCTAACAAGAGGAAAGACCACAAATTTTACCAAATAAGTGAAAACTCTAATGCTATGTTTGGTACGCATGAATGGAATGGAATAACCATTCAAATTATATTATTTTTTTTGTAAATATAAAACACTTTAGGAATGAAATGAACTTAAAAATTAATCCTCAAAAATACCCCTTTTTGTGACAAATATATAATTTCAATCAAATAATATTATTTCGTAATTTTTTTATAAAAAAATGGTGAAAGGTAATGGAAATAGTAGTGACAAACAATGGAGGTGGCGGTGTGGGGTGTGGGTGGAGGCGGCGGAAGGTGATGGTGGTTGTGGTGGTGGTAGAAGTTAGTGATATGATGGTGAAAGTGGTTTGTTTACTTGAAGTATGAAAGAATTATTTTATGTTTTAAAAATATTTCTTAATTAATGAAATAACCATTTCATAGGTTTATTAATAGAATGGATTTTCATTCATTGGAAATGACCATTCTCATTCAACAAAACATATCAAACAAAAACATATCAAACAAAGAAATGACTAGATTGTGTATTTCATTCCATTTCATACCTTTGTACCAAGCATGACATAAGTCTCCGACTAAATTCACACGTATTTAATTTGGAGACATGAAGAAGACAGTAGATTTAAATATCAAAAAATTGCAATGGGCCATTAAGCCCAATTCAATATGGACCTACTTATGACGCAAGACTGCAACTTTAGAACAATATGGCCCAATATATCACCAAAAGCATTTTGAGTTCTCTTTTGTCGGTAGAATAAATATCCACCGACTTAATAAAAAGAATAATATTTGGATTATGTCTGACAAGGATTAAGTTTGTCAGAATCCCGATTCGACTTAAATTTTTTTTATAATTTTACGATTTTATTATGATTCTACTACGTTTTTATAATGATTTGATGGTTTCGCCCTTCATATGAAATGCCCAAAAACTTTATGATTTAGTCCAATATCTCAATATATGACCTAAATTTATGAGAAAATATTTAAAAGGCTAATGTATTAGAAAATTTTAAAAATTCTAATATGATTTATATTTTTAAATTAAATATTTAATTATTAATATATTTTTAAAAAAAAATTAATACAAGTTGCTAGAATCTTACGATTCTACAAACCCCAAAATAATTATATCTAGAATTCCGATTCTGACAACCTTGCTCTTCACTAATTTGATGCAATATAATTTGAACATATGACTAACTTTTTTGTAAAAGAATTAACACTAATTCCTTTTTTTGAGGGATTTTTTGTTCAATCTTTCTTTTCTTGAAAAAAAAAAATTAGTCATATATTTAAATTGTATTAGACACATCAACCGAAAAGGCGAACTTCTTATATAAATATTGTGGGGCTTCTATCATTACCAAATAATGCTTCGATCACGGACATTGTTCCAACTAGAGAGGGGGGAGAGATAGAGATAGAGATAGAGGAGTCTGTGAGGTCCATCTCTCACTCTCAATATGTGATATTTATATAGTTTTCCTATGTTACCTTAGGAGGCATGAAAATTAAGTTCGTTCTATGACTTACTCTCAACACGTGGCATGCAAATTATGAAACTATATATATATACCCATCCTTGCATGCATGTGTTAAACTTATTTACAGATGGGGATGTAAACACTAATTGTAATATATACATCAGATTGATGGTGATATTGGTAGGCTTTGTAAAAGCTTCCTACTGGAAGAAAAAAAAAGAAGATTAATGGTGCATTATGGATACCAAAAATAAGCACAAATAATAAGAAATATGATAAAGTTGATTTGTACTCTTTACTAATGAAGGAATGCAATTAGAGAGATTAAAATTAAGATAATGATTCCTTTTGATGAGAGCAAGATGGTCCCATATATATATATATATATATAATTAAAGTCAGCAAAGAGAGAAAGCCGTTCGTGAGGTATTAGCATCTTGATGTCAACATACGTGACCTTTGGGTCACCGAATATACTAAACCAGGTCTCATCAAAACCATGAAAGAAAATGACACCCATAATCAAATATCTTCAACTTTTCTCTCTCTCTCTCTCTCTCTCTCTCTCTCTATATATATATATATATATATATATATATATATATCAAGCTTTGGTGTGAAGTGATAGAAATGCACCATAGAGAAACTCGATCGTGGTCAAAACATTCATAAAGTATTGTCTTGCGTATATATATATTTTAATTAGTAGATGTAAACCACCAAATCTTGCTTTTTGGCATATCTATTTTATAAAATGAGTTCTCAATTTCTAATTAAGAAGATTATGTTAGACCCTTCGCCACTTCTTTGTGCAATTCACTAATCTGCTTAAAAATGAGCGTCCAGATAAAGAAGGGTGATTAATGAATTTAATATTAAAATCCGAATAGGTTTGTGGGATGAAAGAGTTAAAAAAAAAAAAAAAAAATCTAATATTGAAATTAATCTAAGAAATATGGTTTTGGGTTGATTGTATGTAAGTATTGAACAAATGGTTCTATAAAGGTCTTTTAACCCTAGCTAGACCTCAAAGGCAAAATCTATATCCTTGTCTATCATTCATCATTCATGCCTTTTCAGCTTCAAATTTTTACCTTTACACAGTTTATATTTCATTTTAAATTTATCATTTAAATAAGACCTTATGTCTTCTTCTTTTTTAAAAGTTAATAGGACCATATGTCAATTGATCAAATGCTGCTACAAAAGGGAGAAAAACAAACAATTTGATTAACGGCCAAATTGATGAAAAAACGGCACAATTTTATTAAACCCAAACCAGTTGATTTAGTTAGCAGAGACTAGGAACTTAGTGTCTTAGAAAGTATTAGTTCTCATATTCAATTTATATTCTTTCTAAGTGCAAATAATAAGTTGGTGCGATGACCGCAGACATAGTATAAGCCTTATGATCTGTGTGGGAGATCGATTTGTATGATCACATATATTAATTAGTCGGACGAAAATATTGAACGAGATCGATTTGTATGATAACATATATTAATTAGTCGGACGAAAATATTGAACAACCCGGTTGTCAAAAAAACAAAAAGAAAAAAGAAAAGAAAGAAAGATAGAGACCTAAAATATTCATTGTCCCTGGTTCATGCATATTTACTCTTGTAGTTTCACTTATGGCTAATATGTTTTGCCTGCACCTATATAGTAGAAGAGAGATTGGTTTTGTCTTTCTTTATTACTCTAAGAAAGTGAAACGGTGATATGTATCTAGGTATAGTATAGATAAATAAGGATATATTGCAAAAAGTAATAAACAATAAAAATAGAATGTAAAAAAGATGATAGATGTAAATGTTATAATGAATATGTGCTAGAACATGAAAATGTTAGGAAAGTGTCTCAAATTTTATTATAATTAGGTTTTCTATTTAGAGTTATATTGTAAAAGTAATTTATTATTAGAGAGTTTTATTCTCCAAGAAGTTGTAATTCTTGTCCAACAAGAAATTGAGTTTTTCTTGTTCAACAAGAAAAGGGGTTTAACTCTATAAATAGGGACCTAGGGTTTGTGTTGAGACTTAGAGAAGAGATGTGAGGAAACGAGGAGAGGAAGAGGGTGTGAGAGTGATGTGTGCATGGGGTGAGAATGTTATGTTGTTCATCTATGTAATATCTTCCTAATAAATATTCCTTATCTCCGTGGACGTAGGTCAAAGTTGGGGATGAATCACGTTAAATATTGTATGTTATCTGTGTAATTTGTGTGTGTGAGTAAAAACATGTGTAGATGATTTTAGGCGTGATTAATTCCTAAGTGTGAGATGAGAATTAATTCCTAACAAGTGGTATCAGAGAATTAGAAGAAGCTGTACGTTCTTGCCTAGATTCGAAGATTAGAGTTGTTCGAAATCAGAAATCAATCATACTAGGAGTTTCTTCTTGAGGAGACGAAGCCGGAACAGTCAAGTGCGTCGACGGAAACATCTACACGCACCACCTTAAGTTCTGGCCAGATTTTTTGACTCCACGCGTAACAGTTTCGTTTCAAGCATATTTTGCGGAACATCGTTGATCTAGACAAGGTATATAATATATCAACGAAAAGATCTTTCGAAGACGAACATTTCGGTGCAAAAATGATTCCTATATGAGAAGGCATGCCCCTGCATGTGCCCCTAAAAGTTTCTGACGTCGTCAGTAATTTTTTGTCTTTTGTGCTGATTTATTTTTTGACCCGTTTGAAGTCATTTTTGACCCATTTTTTATGCAGTCAGAGGCGTTCTTAAGATTTTGGACCGCTTCGAACGCAACTGTAAGATCGGTTGTGCATGATTTGACTCTGAACACCTCGAATATGCTCAATGAGAGGTATGGGAAAAGAAAAGACAAAAAGGTCAGATGCAACAGAGCTTGGTTGTGGTTGTTTTTTATGTCAATGAGGTGGAGGTTGTGTTCCGATTGACGCATAACGGCACGGTGGAGAGCGCGTAGCAGTGGTGGCTCGCATGTGCTAACGAAATTGTTGTGTTTCAAGTTGATGATGATGCCGAGTCTTTGAGTGATTTGAGCGAGACGACGAAGAGGTAGGTGGTTGGGACGAGGTTGAAGGTGCTGGTGGGACGATATGTAAGGACAAAATTCGAGGGTGGTGGTGTTTTTCTTGGGAAAATTGTGTCATGTGATAGTGATTAGATAGTATAAAAAAAATGAGATGATGAAAATGGAGATTGCGGCTTGGTATAGAGGTGATTAAGCTTGAAGAGGATAAAGATGATGATGTAGATGAAGAAGATGAAGTGATTGTGGTTATGTAGATAGTGTTGAGATGATGTTGATGTTGAAGATGATATTGATCTTGAAGAATGTTGAAGAAACGCACATAGTCACGATGGAGGTGGAGCATGATGCGTGTAGATGAAAAAGAAAAATTTGAAGAAGAAAAGTATTGATGAAAAAGAAGAAAATAATGAGTAGAAGAGTGTTGATGCATGAAGTAAGGTGAAGCTTTGAGAAGATGATAAAATTTGAGTCAAAGTGGAGATTGTTAGGAAAGTGTCTCAAATTATATTGTAATTAAGTTTCCTATTTAGAGTTGTATTGTAAAAATAATTTATTGTTAGAGAATTTTATTCTCCAAGGAGTTGTAATCCTTGTCCAACAAAAAATTGAGTTTTTCTTGTTCAAGAAGGAAAGTGGTTTAACTCTATAAATATGGACCTAGGGTTTATGTTGAGACTTAGAGAAAAGATGTGAGGAAAAGAGGAGAGGAAGAGGGTGTGAGAGTAATGTGTGCACCGGGTGAGAGTATTATGTTGTTCACCTATGTAATATATTCCTAATAAATATTCCTTCTCTACGTGGACGTAGGTCAAAATTGGGGCTGAACTACGTTAAATATTGTATGTTATCTGTGTGTGAGTAAAAACAAGTAAAAATGATCTTGGGCGAGATTAATTCCTAACAAAAAGCATATGTTGAAAATGATTTTAGGACTGGGAAACCCCCAAATCAGTATTCTTGCAGGCAGTAAAAAAGAAGAAGGAATAAATCAGATTAATTAGAATGATAAATATAATTACACTTATTCAAAAAGAGACTTATTTAATTGAATCTCAGGGTATGCAGTTAAACAGATTTAGAAAAACCATCTCGCAATTAGTAAAATAGAAGAGGAAAACATGAAGAGGGATAGTCAATAAAAGTCTCATTATTAGAGCGAAATTTAATTCAAGTGTCCTACAGCCAGAAAATCAAACAAAAATTCACCTGAAATGTTTTTATAATCTACCATTCCTTAGAAACAAGGTTCAATTTGATGGTATCTGTAACCCATTTTTGATGTGTTATTTACAATAACATACCAAGGTCATGTTTGAATTGATTTTTCAAATGCTGTTTTTGACTTCCAGAAGGGAAAAACTGTTTTCAACGGTATTTGATAAAAATTTTAAAAGAGCTACTGAATTTTGGAAGAACGTTCAACTTCTGCTTCTCTTTTTCTTCCGCGTAAAGCTGAAAGTATAAACTATGTCAAACACGATCTAAGTATTTTTTTCATTTAATTTACCTTTTATATATAAATACATCTTCCTATTCTTTTATGACCCTATGGGAAGGCAAGACCTATAAATATTTCCTCAGAAAAATAATTTAAAATCATTAAATGATTCTTGGTAACCACTATTTAAGTGTTTGCATCATATAGTGACCAAAGGAGGAAATAAGAAAAGAGATGATAAAAAGATGTAATATGCTTACCCTGTAGAAATATTTTGAGTGACAGTGAAAGGCTACTTTTAAATGTAAAGAAGCCAAAGAACCAACCCTTTCTTTGCTCTTCCAATTTAGAAATACGATCAAATGATTTATCAGGAGATTTGGACGAGCCCATGTTTGTGATTGTGACACACCAAACAAATTATCCAACTATAAGTCATTATAATATAATTGCACATCCTATGTCAATACATATAATTATTATGTCTTTTTTATTTTATTTTTCTACATCAAGAGATCAATATCTGTCATCTTTTCCTCTCCATCTCCCTATAAAATACCCATGTAATATACTATATGAGTATATTAACATATAGAACTACAGAAATATAAAATATATATATATGTGTGTGTGTGTGGGGCGGGGGCGGGGGCGGGGGGGATGACCTAAAATTGGCAGGAACAAGTTACACATGTACTCCCAAAAACTGCAGACCATCTAACAAGCTAGTCCTTATGCAGTTCCCTACCAAACAAAATCTCCACACCCCAATCCAACAATCTACAATGAATAGACTGTATCATTCAAAGGGTGCCTATATATATATATATAACAATATATTAGTGCACTAAACTTAGGCATTAATAACCAATGTCTATATATAATTGATACCCACCTCCTAGAATTGCTTCAAGTGTACCAATTGACATCAGGGAGCTGATATGCTAAGGTGTTCTGTTGTTGATATGTTTGTTGGTGCAATGAAGGGTTTGTTGCTTGTGGAAGCTGGCCGAGCAGAGTGGCAAAAGAGCTGCTGCTTTGATCATCCGTCCTCGCCACAGTCGCGACGCTTCCATTATCGGCTGCGAAACGCTTGCCAAGCGAAGAGCCACCACCGGTACCGGCTGTGCCTTCGTCGGTCCAGTACAGAGAGGGGAGTGTCAACTTGAGTGGATAGGTGTTGTGAGTGTTTGAGGCCACGGTCACCATATTCGAAATCACTTGTGGCTGCTTTGAGTTCGACACCGTGTTGTTCATTTCGCCATTTTGGCTCAGCATTCCATCGAACAGATTAGGCTCATTTTCGAGGAGTGAACCGTAGCTTGAGCCCTTCAGTGTCTGCAGTTTGTGATTGTGTTGGTGTTGTCCACCGAGGCCTAGCGATGGTGGCACCGAAATGAGCATATCATTCATACATCCCTGATCATCTCTTTCATGATCCATCAATCGCTGCTGCGTATTGTTCTTCTTGTAAATTCGGCATAACACCCAATCATCAAGCTACAAAAGGTACAAAAGTAAAAAAAAAACGTGAACACACATATATGTATATATATAGATGAAATATATGACACGGTTTGCAATCGTGGCAACACAACACAATAATGATCTTGAAAATCAAAATATTGCACCGCGTATTAGTACTATGTAACAGTTTCGGCACTTTTCATCAGCGCGTCAAAATAGATGAAGGATTACCCTTAAGGAGGCTTTCTTGTTAGCGACGTCGAAGCAGGGAGGTTTTGTATTGACTTTGTTATCGACAAGGCGATATTCATGCATGATCCAATTGGTTTTGATCCCTTTTGGGGGCTTCCCTCCATAGAAAACAAGGGCTTTTTTCACACCTACTTTCTGTGTCCCGCCGGAGGTTAGCACCGGCTTATCGGTCCCGGTCGCCTTCCAGTAGCCGGAAGTCGCTGCCCGGTTCGGCCTCGCTCCGTTCGGATACTTCCGGTCCCGAGGACTGAAAAAGTACCACTCTTGCTCTCCGAACGTGGCCTTTGCTGAAAACCAACCAAACAATTCAATAATTATTTAAATTTATTCTCACCACTATTAATAAATCATACATATATATGTATATGCAGGTATATAAGTCGCTGATGCTGTGGCAAGCTTTTACTACTTCCTTTAAATTCAATCAATAAGGATTCATGTAATTTTGCACATATTTTCATATAGGAATAAATACATGTATATGTGTTATGTATAGATAATATAGTAGTGAATTATTGTGATACATATACCTGGTAGCTCCCATGGATCAAACTTGTAGAGATCGACTTCGGCGATGATGGCGACGGGGAGGGGAGCGGAGGCGGCTTTTTTCTTGAGGTAGTGGACCACCAGTTCTTCGTCTGTGGGGTGGAAGCGGAAGCCCGGCGGGAGCTTCGGCTGTTGTGAGCCGGTGGAGGAGTCCGTACTCTCCATCTAAAGATACACACACCTGTATCTATCTATTTCTCAAAATTTAAGGCAAGGAGTGTTTGGATTGATGCTGCAAATTGATGAGGAAGAGAGGGGAGAGAGAAATGGTGGTAAGAGGTGGGGGGGCTATGTTTTATATGGCATCTAGGTTGTGAGATTTGTGATGGGGCAGAGCGTTTGGATTGAAAGGAATGGAATGAAAAGAAAGGACAAGTTATATCTTGTTTGCTGATTTATTGATATAGAAGATATTTTAATTGGTGTTTGGTTAAGGATATGATGGATTAAATGTTATTAATTACGGTTCGTATTTATGGTTTTCTTGAAAATAATGATATTCTCTTTTTTTTTCACATAATTTTAGAAACAAATGAATTAAGGTTATAATTTTTTTTTAATCATCGGGGTTTATGGAGATTTTGCTCCGACTTATTCACGGAATTCATATAAAACGACTCTCTAGACAGAAAATATGATAAAATTAAAATTATATATGTAGCCAACACATTAAATAATTAAAATTATTTATTTATTTATAATCTAACATGTTGTGTCAACATTATTTTAACTTTAAATCAGGTTTAACATGTTGTGTCAACATTCTTTTAACTTTAAATCAGGTATGGTTGATATTATTATTTTTCTTTGGAGCCTTTAACCTTCATTTTGATATATGTGGGATAGTTTTTTATTTTATCAAATTTCAAGATTATAGCGACATCTTAATAATAAAAATTTAGACATATATATAAATAAAAAAAGAAAGACCAAAGAAAGAAAAAAGAGAACGAAAGTTAAAACTTAAAGAGTTATATCTCGCGTGCTAACATATTAAATGAAGATAATGACACATTTTAATTTCTCAAATGATATCAACTCTATATTTAATAATGTAGTTTTGCAAATTCTATACATATATTTATATATATTTTTCTTATTATATGGGGTTGAAAGGTGGGAAAAAATCCATAAGTTGGCCCATAATAACGTGTGATGGTTGGTGAATGAAAACAACGTGTATAACAAACGGAGAAAGTGGAGGGTGATTAGCAATATTGAAGCTGTCTGTTAATAACGTAACGGGAAAAATATATAACACCGTTAAGGGGTCGAAACGTGTTATTCGTAACAGCGGATAGGTCGACACGTGGCAGGGAACGTGTGGGGACCACAGAGCACAGTATCAGCACAAAGGCAACAAAAAGGAAGAGGGATTGAAGAAGCCGATGGATAAGTAGACAAGCTTTACGCTTCAGATGTCACGCCTTTGTTATGCAAATGCCTCCCACAATCACAAAGTACCACTCACTATTATTGATTGAACCTTGTTATAATCCTTCTCCACCAATAGTCTTGGACTCTCTTGGCTCACTTCAAGGCCCAATTCAACTCCCCTTTGACCATCTTATTTTAGTCAAATATTTATCGGTTAACTTTACATTTCCTCATATTTGTTTTAACTTTAATCATACCCTTTTAAGTTTGATTATTTTTAATTATACCCCCTTAAGTTTGAGATTCTCATCATTTACACTTCCTGACAATTTTTGGAACTAAAATGTCCTTACCCAAACATCCACTGTCCTTATTCCCAAACACTCACTATCCCTATTCCTAAAAAAATATATAAAATTAAAAATATATATATAATTCAAAATTAATATATAAAATTCGAAAACAATATATAAAATTCAAAAAATATATATAAAATTTTATTTTTTTGAAAATAATTTTATATATTTTTTATTTTTCCAAGCCATCATGGGGACCATGGGGAAGCACATGATGGTGCCACTTGAGAAGTTCAATCTAAATCACTTAGATTGTCAATATATCTTATGTGTTTGCTTGGTGTTGTACTGAAATAAAGATAGTTGAGGGACAACTGCATCATTTGCCTTCAAATAATCAAAGCTTCCATGGTTTATATGTGCACCTGATACCATTGGTTAAAATTAAAGTGTTGTAACCTCACATTTCCTTTCTCTATTGCGTCTTATATACCCTCACTATCTTTTTTTTCGAAAATAATTTTATATATATATTTTTCGAATTATATATATTTTTTGAATTTTATATATTATTTTTGAATTTTATATATATTTCGAATTTTATATATTATTTTCGAATTTTATATATTTTTTTCAAATTATATATATTTTGAATTTTATATATATTTTTCAAATTATATATATTTTGAATTTTATATATATATTTTTGAATTATATATATATTTCGAATTATATATATATTTTTTGAATTTTATATATTATTTTTGAATTTTATATATTTTTCGAATTTTATATATATATTTGAATTATATATATATATTTAGGAATATGGATAGTGGGTGTTTGGGAATAGGGATAATGGTTGTTTGGGTAAAGGCATTTTAGTCCCAAAAGTGATCAGGGGGTATAAATGATGAAAATCTCAAACCTGAAATGGTGTAATTAAAGATATTCAAACATGAAAAAGCCTTATTGAAGTTAAGCAAACATCAGGAATCTAAATAAAGTTAATCCATATTTATTTTACTTTTGTCAAAAAAAATTATCATATATATGAAAAGTAAAATATATATAGGTATAGGAATCATCCTCGTAGTTGGGTTATTAGTTTTTGTTTCGGATGCCGTAATAATATAATGAACTTGAATAATATTAATTTTAAAAAATATCATGTAATGGTATTTATATATACCTTACAGTGAGTTACGGACTAGACAACAAATTAGAATAGATACATACATATCCTATTCAAATGAAATAAGAATGAAGGTAGTAAAGTTTTGATATAAGCCTCACTTTCTTGTGTCTTGATTAGGGAAAATTATAAGATAAATAGAGAGTACCACAATAATATAATAATAATTATTTTTTGTCAAAATAAAAGTTTTCAAAAGAAAAAAAAAAAGAACAAAGGAAAAAGGAATGTGTCATGATTGAAATGGAGGCAACAAAGTAGTGCTGAAGTATTGGCTTTTGAGGTTAATGAAAAGTTTTAGGAATAGATTGGTTGGACAAAATTAATTATACCATAAGAGAATAAGAATCTTAAAAGATTACCTGAGGAAAATTTTGGGATAAAGAATTATGACACATGGGACATGAGGTGCTTAGGAATTCATGAAAATGGATTTGTGGAATAAAATCATGAAAAAGCTAGCTAATGGAAATTTTCATTGCAATTGCTAAACATGGACTATATAGGGATTTAGCAGAAAAAGTATTTTTTCAAAATAATGTCATGAAACTGGATAAATGCCATTTAAATTATAGTATTGGTTTTTTTTTTTTTAATGATGTTGAATAGTTTAATTAGTAAAAGCAATTAGATCACAAAATGGAGTACAAACTACAAGGATAACTTCAATGGGCTCCACTTTACATAAAGAGTACCAAACATGGGCCCCACCTAAATATAATCCTAGCGTTTAGTCTGACTTGAGAGTAGAACATTACTCAATCTTGATCTACCTACAATAATTTTTAAGATCTGAATTAGGTGTTTTAAGCTGTAAATATTTAGTACTGTGCTAATTACCGAAAAAAAATATTTAGTACTGTGCCCTAGCCTAATTTCTGAAGTAAATGAAGTGGAAGGTTCGACTCTTTATGATGTACCTACGTGGAAAATCAATAATTAATGTTCAACAATTTATTTTAATTTATCCTTCTGAGAAAGAAAATTTATTCTCAAATATTATATTTTTTCACTCAACTTTACTTCATGTGATGTTCAAGGTTTATACACAAATTTAATTAGTGAATCACTTAATTATTTTATAATGAGGAAATTTAGTGAACTATTTGGAAATGGCATATTATTCGAGTTCTTGGAGTCATGGGGATTTTATGTGGTATAGTATATTTTGATGTATTTAAAACAAAATGTAAGGCACCAATCTATGTTGTGTTCAGAGGGGCCAATGTCGCCCCCCCTGATTTTTTTTTTTATATATTATAGGCTTAATTCTTTTTGAAATTTACATAAAACTCCCACTAAAATACCCTTATGTCTCCTCTTAAATTAAAAAAAAAAAATACTCTTATGCCCCTCTAAGATTACAAAAATACTCTTACATCCCCACTCATATTATTTTTCAGGTCCGTATGAACATTAATAATAATAAAGTATCAAAATAAAAATAAAAAAGATGAAAAATACTCTTATATCCCCACTCAATAGTGTTTGTTAACGTTGCTTGTTTGAGAGAGTGAGGGTGAGGGTGAGGGTGATGGAGATATTTGATTTACTTTAATAGTGTATAATAAAGGTCCATGACCACAATGTTGATGTAGAGCTATAGGCTAATATCTTTTGGGGTATGGGGTGGGGTCAACTGTTAGTTTCATGATCGACCGGGGGTCCATTTGTTTCACTTCTTGTAGTCCATTTCTTATGACTTAGGGCACAACCCACTTATCACCCAATCACATCTCACACCTCTCTCTCTCTCACACACACAAACACACTAATATAATGTATAATATATGGCATGCTATTACTCCACCTACTCTACTATGTTTAACTTAATCTAATCACGTTAATTAATCACAACCACCTGATTAGACATTTTTTTTTCTGGAATCACTGGCCTCACTTGACCTATGGGCTACTAAAGCCTTTGAGTCACTCATGACATACACCAATTTATTTTCAAGCTTTATTTTGTTAAATTACCAGATCCCTGGAATGACAAAATATTAGCTGAATTTAACGAAGTCAATGGAGATAACATTGGTATAAGAATGACTTTCGTTAAAGAAAAACTTGCCCAATATTGCCTAGAAAAGAGAATGAGGCAACAGGTAAAAGAGAGTACACAAGCACTCTGTAGTATTTTCCAAGCTTTTTCTTTTTACTTGTTCTCTACATTCTGGGTATTAGTTATCACACATATCTCTTTTCTAAGGGTTGCTCCTATGAGGGGTCCTTTACCTCCATGAGATATGAACTTTACTTTTAAATCTTGGTAAAGGGATGTTTTCTTAAAACATTCCCAAACCTTTCTAGCTAATCCCATTAAACTATTCTCCTGATAGTTTAACTTCTGTTATACGCTCCATTCATCAAAATGAATGCCTATAGCAGTATCCATGGCTGTTTCCCAATTGGAAATTTCAGTTTCGGCAGTCCTTAGATTGTTACAATAAAGGGTTACACCTTTATCATTTATGGGATTTGTCTTAATTGGATTTTGTGTTATGTATATTGAACAACCCGAACTTAACACGATTCCTACACTTGTTGAGATTGAAGCTTTGCTCAAAGATAACTATGGTGAAAATCCTTTAGCTTTATGGAAAGATGATCACCCAAAGTGTGAAATCAAGTTATTAGATCCTCAGGATTTAAAAACAAAAGGGTTAAAAATTCTTATAAGAATCAAACCTATTTCAGCAACACCAGAAGATATTGAAGATTTTGAGCTTCATATCAAAGAATTGCTTCAGTTAGATCTCATAAGGTCTAGCGAATCCCCATGGTCATTTCCAGCTTTTATGGTCTGGAATCACTCCGAGATTAAAAGAGGAAAAGCCAGGATGGTTATTAACTATATTCAGTTAAATAACTGCATCCAAGGAAATGCATATAGAATTCCAAATAAGGATGAGTTATTTCTTAAATTAAGAAATAACAAGTAATATTCTAAGATAGATTATAAGAGTGGATTCTACCAAGTTAAGATTGAAGAATCAAGCATACCATATACAACATTCAGTAGCCCCTTAGGAAGCTATGAATGGAAGGTTATGCCAATGGGACTCAAGACAACCCCAAGTATTTTCCAAGAAAAGATGGACCTTGTCCTAGGAAAATACAACCATTTTTGTTCTGTGTATATTGATGATATTCTTATCTTTAGTAAAACACAGGATGAGCACTTAGAGCATTTAAAGCAGATTGCCCAAGAACTTAGAGATAATGGAATAATTATTTCTAAGAAGAAAGTCAAACTAAATAAAACTAGTATCGAATTTCTAGGGATAACAATTTCAGATTCTAAAATTACCCTTCAACCACATGTATTAGAGAAAATTGAACATTTTCCTAATTACATTAAAGATAAGAAGGATCTTACAAGATTCTTAGGATGTCTTTGTTATGCAACTAGTAGTTATCTTCCAAATATAGCCATTCTTAAGGAACCTTTACAGAGAAAGCTCAGGAAGAAGTACAACAAAGGTGAATGGAGTTGGACTCTAGAAGATTCTGAGACAGTTCAGAAGATAAAGGATATGTGTAAGAACATACCCAAGTTGACACTCCCAAAGAAAGGAGACAAGATGTTTGTTACTACTGATGCCAGTGACAAAGCTTGGGGAGCATCACTTCAGTTTCAATCAAGAAACAATGAAGGAAGTTACAATCATAATTTCAAGATAGCCAGGTATGCAAATGGTGTCTGGTCAGAGTTTGAATTAAAATGGTCGACTTTTGATAAAGAACTTAGAGCCATTAGAAAAAGGCTAAAGAAGTTCAAGATGTTTGTAATAATTGAACCATTCATTTTACAAACAGATAATAAAGCAGTAATTGGATTTCTTAAATCTAATACAACTTCTACTAATGACTACTATGCTAAAGTGTGCAGGGACAAGTGAAAGATTTTATCTGTAGGCACTCATATGTCCATAGAACATATAGCTGGAGCCAAGAACTTCATAGCTGATTCTCTAACAAGAAAAATGGCAAGCATAGATATAGAAAAATGCACCACTACATGACATGTGCATAAAAGATTTATAGTCCTCATCAGACAAGATTAACATAATTTTATTTCAGGAGTTATACATGGCAACTTCAAGCAAAACCAGTGCTGAACTTTCAATCCTTGAAATGAAAAGGAAATTGACTCAGTTGGAAATAGAAATAGCCCAGACTCAACTGAACCAGGAGATTGAAGCCTTAGAGGCAAAGGTATCAAGTTTTCCTCCTAACTCTTATAAAGAGGCAGTAGCCTTAAATATTAAAGAGGAGGATATGACATATTCGTCAAAAGAGGCTAATAAGCCCAAGAGTCCATATATGGATAAGAAAGGTAAAGGGTTAGTCTCATTGGGACAAAAACCCAATAACGGTCTCAAAACCGAAAAGCCTCAAGTAGGCCCAATCCTTGGTGGACCTCACGTTCACTTTACCCAAAGTCCTAAGCCCACTGCTGAAGACAATAAGCCAGAGCCAAATATAGCCAGAGAGAAGTTCAGATCCAGAATTTCTGGAAAACGCCCTTCTTTCGAAACATTGGACCAGCTATATAGTCACCAAAGAAAAGTCCAACATAATAATCCTTTAAACCTCAGGCCCCATACACTTGAGCCTAGAATTAAGGATGAACCATCATTCCAGCCCAAGCCTATAAGCTGGAAGAGAACTATTAAGTTTCCCACTACAGAGGATCAAACCCATATCCTAAGTGATTTGTTTAGTCACATCCATGCTGGTACAAAAAGTTCATTATCAGTAAGAAAGAGTTTGCTAGGTTAAACAAGCTCTCAGAGAGTTCTCTTAACCTTTTAAGGAAAGAGACAAAGGAAGACCTAAGTTTGAAACCCATTGTTCAAACCATAGAGGTCAATACCGAACATATTGATGCAGAAGAACCTTTTAAGTTTGACCTGTTTCAACATTAGTTTATCCCTACATTTTACTATTGGAAGAATGAATGGGAGAAGATGTACGATCTAGTGCAGAATGAAAAATTAATTTCTTTAGGGATAGAACCTGAAGAAGGATTAATTAGAAATAGTTTACCAGGAGGTAAACAAGTTGTAATAACTAGATCCATTGATTCAGAAAGCTTTCACAAACTTTTTAAGTTTGGTTTTATTAGAGCTTTCTTTATTAATGAAGAGACATTAAAAATGGTTTCAAAGTGTCCTGAACCAATTCAGAAGTTTATAAGTTTTCTGTACAATACAAGACATAACAGAAGCTGCTACAGCCCTAATGAGAAGTTTGGAGTTAGAATCTACTCTGCTCCACTATTGTTCGACCAGATGTATTGGAAAACACTGAACCAGTACAAGAGTCAACCTGCAGTCATATATCCAGACATTCATGTTATAGAAGAGAGACAAGATTTGTTTAAGGATGAAGAAGACACATATGTCAAGATTGATCCAAGTCCTCCTAAGCACCATGAACGCCTAGTTCGAATGGAGCATATCAGTGATAGAGTCATTGACTTCACCAGCCATTTCACGTGGGAAGATTCAGGAAGGATTGTGACACGTGCCTTGCAAGATCACAACAGAACTAGACTGGCCATAGCCTTTGAGGAGAACAACGAGATGCTTCTTCCAATGACCCATGCCATGAGGACTGAAGAGAAACCAGCTGTCAAGATTCCTGAGGAAAAGCAAAGGACCGAGACATGTCTTTCTGACGAAGCCATAATAATGAGGCTCTGTCCTGAAGATAAGGATGTGAAGATAAACTCATTCAGTGGATACAAATCAGCCTAGAAATCCACTAGCAGGATGCTTTAGCCCCACATGGGCAAATAGTTATTTGTATTTTAGTGTCGGCAGAGATAATGCCATAGTGTGTTTTATTGCTTTAAGTCAATAATTGTATAACTGGACCCTCCACTCACTACCCTTTGGAAAAAGTTGTGGTCACAGTTTGAGTCGTGTCTTGTAAAGCAAGAGATGCAGTAATAATCCTGTCGATGAGGCCCACAGAGCACTCGGGGGACAATTATTGTATTCAAATGCTAGTTGTGTAAGAGTCTATATAAGAAGGTCTGATCTTCAGAGTTAGGAGTCGAGAAAAAATTAGAAAAACTCTAAAGAAAGAAGAACCAAAGATCAAGGTATTTTTATTTTTATTATGTGTGAGTAGTTTAAAAGGGCTCCTAGAGAGCCTCAAGTCTGTTTAAATAGAATAGAGTCATGTCCATGTACTGAATAAATAAAAGGGAAATATTTTTCTGTAGTTTGTCTTTCTTATTACTTAATGTTGATATATTGATGTTTACATTATGAGTTATGAATATATTTTGTCCAGATTATTTATTTCAAAAAGATTTCTAATAGAAGATGCAAACTGATTTCTAGAGAAAATATTTAGACAAAATGCAGTCTAGGATTTCATTGCTTGTGTCATAGCCGTTTTAGCCGTTTAGCAAGTGTGCGTTTAGGCGTTTTAGGCATTTGGCTTTATGCAGATTTTATCCATGAAATAGCAGTTTCTGAATAATCTAGAAAAATTAGTTTTCAACTATTTTTATCTTCTTAAGAATAATCCCTGAAATATATCATTTGACTCTGTTTAAGGATACATACTCTATTAAGTAATTTAAAAAAACTATTTGAGAAATACATCCCTTAGTTTTATTTGTTATGGACAAGGACTAAATTCTAATTAAAACGGACAAATATCGAGATCTCATGGAAGCCCTTATCTTTAAAGATTTGCATTCACTACACATAGTTAGACTATGATAGAAGTTACAGTTAACGTCCTATCAAGGACAAATTTGTGTGGGTTGTGTGGTTGTTTTCCCTCTTTTTCAAAAAAAGAGCAAGGAGGAAATGATCCTAAATACCAACTCCAAGTTGCTATCAGAGCCAACGGACAACGAACCATTTTGGTTCAAGCAAGTAAGTACTTTTACAGTATTTATAAGAATTTAATTCAAACTAGTTTAATTACGAAAGTAGCTAAAACTATTTTGAATAAAAACCTATTAGTAATGAAGAGTGTTACGGTGCATGACAGGCCATTAAGTCTCGCTCTGCTCAGACCACTTCATGGATAATAGAGATAATATCTTTAATTTTAAATAAATTATAAAAATGTTAGAAACTGAGAAAGTAGTAATTACTTATTCTGAATCTAACATAAGAGAAGCAAAATTATTTGCTCATGATGTATGTGGTTTCAATGTTGATAGACCATCACATCTTTTCGAAACTAATGAAGCCAAGACGTTTTGGAACAAACTTGGTGTAGGATGTAGAACTAAGAATATACTTAGATTCAGACCTTATAATCATGAATTATCAATCAGCTCTCAAGCAAAGATTGATGAAGCGTTAGGATGGTTATATAACAAAGGTTATATTACCAATGGTTCAATAAGATTGAATCATATTCCTATAGAGGAAGCTTCAGGAACTGAAGTTCCAAAAGAAGCAGAGACTTCTATGAAAGAATTCAAAAATGAACTCTTTCAAGCAATAAATAAAGAGAACGATCTTAAAACGTTAAAGGCTAAATATGCTGAGTTATACTCAAATATTTATTCTTTACAAAGATCAAATTTAGATTCAGACGATGATGAAATTCATTTTTACTAAATTGAATGAATTTTGAGGAACAGAATCATCATAAGTCTTTTAAGAAAATCCTTGAGAAAATTAAGGATTTAGAAAGAAGGAAACTCGAGAATACAGAGATTCTCGAAAGTCTATCTAAATGCCTCATTAACATTTCTATTGATAAGATAGGAAAGATAATTGAGGAAACAGTCTATGATCAGAACAAAGAGATGAGTTCTGAAATTAGAAAAATATGTGGAAAAATAGAATGTTTCATTGATGATAAGAAGTATGATCCATACAAGACCAGACCGATTGAGATAAATATCGAGAAGCAGATATTACATCTTAATAATATGATAATACCCTTAGTCGAATCTAGTACCCAGTTACTAGGAAGGGTAAAAGCTATTCTTGAAGTTATCAAGAAAAGAGTTTCATAAAATGGAGAAGTTTTATGAAAGATCAATTGAGTTTAAACTTAGGGATTTTCCAGAGAAAGTATCCTTAGTTGACCCAAAACAGAACCCTGAGGAGTCATCATTAACTGAAAATTTTAGTTATCTTGACAAGATTATTAGAACAAGTCAGAGACTCTTAATTGAAATAATTATGAATCAGGAAAGTAGTCAAAAGCAGATTCAGGAATTAAGAGATGATTTCAATAATAAATCTAATAAGATGGAATATCTATTTAGTCAGATTCAAGGAATCAAGGAAGTATTTGAAAAAGACAAAGAAAATTTCCAAGAGAAAATTGAGAATCTTACTAAGAGATTAGGAGATTTAAAGATTTCAAGAAAATCAAGTAATCCAGAATTTGGAACAATTCGGAATTACAAGACAGACAAGAAATCTTGGTTATATACACCAAAATGAATCAGTGGATTGACAAGATGAAAGGTAAGATTTCTATGAAAGAAGTCAAGAAACTAGCTTATCAAATTTATGATAAGATCACAGTTTAGGAAGTAGATGATGTTAGCAATTATGCCATGCCTCACCTACCTGAAAGTATTCTTTACGAGTCCAAGAAACTCAAAGAAAAGAAGATCCTTAGATTTTATAAGACCACTAGCAGAGACTATGCAACTGATAGTGTTATTAGAATCCATGTTCTTCAGAAAGAAGATGTCACACATGAGGAATGATATTAGAACATAGCAGCCATACAGATAATGGCAAAATGGTTAGGAAACACAGGACTAGACATACCTTTTTATCTTTCAGTAAGAGATTTAAGACAACTAGATCCTAAACAACAGATCATAGGATTATGGTCAACAAATCTGTTCACAGGAAGTGTGTATACAGAGATTTTCTGTGATATTACAGCCTCAGCAACATATGAGAATCTAACAGATCTCATTGTTGTTGATGCTAAAGCAAATATCAACCAGAAAGAGTAATCTAGAGCTCTATTTATCTCCCTTAAGATGTACTATAGTTGGGTAGAAACACATTTCCCCTATAGAGCAAGAGATAGGAAGATTAATGCCAATAACAGACTTCGTGGAGAAACTGTTATTGTCAAATCAAGCCAGATTGATGGAACACTCATACCCCAACCAATTCCAGTAGAAAAGCTAAGGTATGATCTTGAGTTTAAATTTGAGAAAGATGAGTCTCAATTAGAAGTTAAGCAATTAGTAGAACCTGAGTACATACTCAAAGGTAGAAACATTGTTGCTATAAGGTTAAAAGAACCCCAGTCAAGCATCAAACCTTTAAGAGAATGGAAGAAAGTTACAGGACCATCTCAAATTAATGAAGATGATTCAGAATGAATTATAGAACATTACTTGAGAATGAGAGTCTCCCTTCTAATATCGATCTAAGACAACTTAAGTCTAGACTCGAGAAAGAATGGGATAATGCTGAAATAATTGATCAGCAGATCAAAGACAATTAAGCCTTGTGACAAATATTCTTGCATATCCTCTTCATTATCAGTATAATGTTGAGAGTATACATAATATTGAGGAAACAAATGCTACCACGATGTTTGGAAGGAATCCCCCAGGAACACGTGATACAATGCTAGAAGAGAGCTACAGTAACCCAGTGAGTATAGAAGAAGAGTTAATAGACCACAATCACAAGGGACAACTAGAAATGAGAAATTATGGAAATCTAGAATGGTAAAAAATGAAGAACCCATTTTAGGTGAAATTGATAGAGAGATCAGACAAGATCCAATTTAATATTATGACTCTAGGCATGACTAATCCATCTTTGTGAAGGAAAAGATTATGACTCTAATCATGATTATTTGATTTTTAATATATATATTCTTATTCATCATTTGGATAACACAATTGAACTCATTCATAAATTGAAATTGTTAGGGTTTCATCCGATCAAGTTTAATTGTTATTCATGACTAATGGATGAATAACTTTCTAGTTATTTCAAATGCTCGCAAATATGAAAAGAACAAATAGAAAGTAGTCATTACATATAAAATAATAGTACAAATTAGTTTTGAAGAAAATTATTTACTTGAGCTCTTCATTGTCCAAAAAGGGTTTTAGGCAACTTTTCACTCTTTTTTATTTTATTTTATCAAGTGCATGCCTAATAATTCACTCTGATTAAATACACTTTATTCACTTTATTTATTTTATATAATCTATGGAGGATTATGTATATATAGACCATATGGCAATGTGACTTATAAATTATAGTACAATTTTATTTTGTTGGTGTCATAAATCTTTTGATGGATTGTGTATAATTAGACATATGTCATACAAATTTACTTTCATGTCCTCTAGAGAGGTCGATGTAAGAGATGGAAACTTTATACGTGGGTGATTATTTGTATTACCCCCCATGTGAGTTGGTTAAGTTTAGAGTCAAAAGCTTCAACTGCAAGTTAATAACTCATGTAGGTTTGTATGGTACAAGTCAATTTCTTTTTTCTTTTTCTTTTTTCATGGTAAACCTAATTTGCCCTTAATATATTCGAGTGAGGAAGTTGTACTCTATATGCATGTGCGTATTATACTTTGCTTCATGACCTCTTAACTTTCTATACTCTACATATCAAAGTCTATTCACACACATTTAACTCACAATATTGTAAGCAACCAAACCTCAATCACCCTCTAAATAGATCATAAGCAAAATCAATATTGAGGCAATATCAAAATTATTAATCTATTGATGAATAGAGATATAGTGTTATTTAATTACACGGTATAAAATTTTGTTTCCGGGAGACTTGATACATGATAAGATAAAAAAATTTATAATCAAGCAATCTGATAGCAAATGGTTTTGCTCGTGTTTTATCCCAAAAAATCATTCGCATACCAATTATAAACATACCAATTATAAACAACACTTTACATATAAATATTAATTTCACCATCATTATATTCGCGCAATATGGGACGTCATAATGATTATAATTAGGTTTATATTTAAAACAAAATATTTTTCTTACTTTGCACCATATTGTCTTGAATAAAAGAGTGGCATCACTCACTTTTTCCTTTATTTTTTTGCTAATTAAAAAAGTTACCTTCCGAAAAATAATAAAATAAATACTAAACAAAGTTTTATGAGACAAGGCCAGGAATTACGGCATGAGAAAGGCACAGGTCCTGTTTCGTAACAGAATGAGGCAAGTCACAATTGCATGACCCTCCCTTTCACATGGTGACCTAGACCTCACTAATCCGTTGCACGTAATTATCCATATGTGAAACGTAATCATTAATTCGTTCGGTATAGGTATGCTATAACAATATTTATTGTGTAACCTAATGCATGATACAACCCTCCCATACACCACGTGCGCAATGCCCAACACTCAAACAACCTCTTTTATATATATATATATATATATATATATATATATATATATATATATATCTGTGTGTGTATGATAATAGCCTCTGTGACCATCATTGTCACTGCACGAATTGAGTTGAGGCCATTAGGGTTGCGTTTCAAAGATGACAACATCCAAAATAAAGAAAAGGGTGAAATTAAATCACTCCCATCCCAAGACTTCTTTGCATGCATTGCATTCACAATTGAACTTAATTTACTTTCTTACATGGTTTTTTGGGTGACATTTTCGAACACCATTTAAGAAAAATCTGAATATGCATGAACAATATTTTTCTCATAGGCATCAGGCATGTAGTAGACATATATATATGTATATACTTTTGTGCTAGTATATATGTGCATCGATCATGCATATCATAATCTTATGTTGTCCTTTAATTTTTTATTATTATTTTATTCCCGGATCCTTGGTTCACAGATACAATCATGAGATTGTATCTAATTGATGTATGCAGAAGCATCATCTATAAAGTGATCATGAGATTGTTGAAGAACCCTAAATCTGCAGTACTGTCTATCAAAGGTCATGGAGCTTTATATATCATCTGTGTTTCACAAGGCCAAGAAAAATCAAATCTACATCTTGTTTATCTTGGCTATTGAAAGAAATAGTACCACTTTTCGAGTTCAATAGATTCAACTAGCTACTTCAAAAGTAACCCGGGCGGGTGAGTGAGATGGAAGAATTTCTTAGTCGATCCTTTACCATGAGGTCGTAGGTTCAAATCCTTCCAATTACATTTCCGTCTGAACCATTGAAGGGAATTTGTCGAGGTGCACGTACGCTGATCCGGATTACTCTCGTTACCGAAAAAAAAAAACTAGCTACTTCAATATTGTACTAATTTTCACGCAAAACAACTTTGTCAGCCCTGGTAGTGGATTCTATTTAAAACCCTACATTTACAGATTTGATATATAACACATACATAATATTATTACACGTCCATTATATGTATACTTGATTGATATTTAAGTAGCAGAAATCAAGGAATGACATTACAATGACATGGTTTTTTTTTTTTTTGAACCAACTACAAGTTTGAGATAACAGTATTCTAACCGCAAAAGTCATAATTAAGGTTCTGTCTCTACATTTTGAGATGGTGAATTAATTGTACAATCAAATATCGAGATTGCGTGTACTTTGTTTACTTTATGTTAAAGAAGTATTATCATTGTTAATTTTACCTTGTACACAATGTGTTCTTGAATTAAATGGAGGTCATCTTCATAGGACAACGCCATGGCGTGACAGCCCACTGTCATTGTAACTGCATTAAAACAAATTATAGAAATTCATTTTCATAACAGAAATGTACACACGACCATATCATATATGATATCGTATATATATATATATATATATATGGTCATACATATATACAATGAGTATAGCTCAAAAATGCTAAGCGAGATAGTATTATTGGCCAAGTTTTGCTTTCCCTCATACAGTATAAGATAATGAGATTGTTTTCACTAAGAGCTGTTCTTAAGCTAGTTTTGGTCACACTGTTGAAGGTACTCATTGCCATTTTTGTTTATCAAGACAAAAAAGTTGGCCATTGTCTCCATCCCAAGGAGTTGTCAAGCCATTGCGTTTCGTAAAATTATTAGATGGTTTTAGGATCATTAGATCCGGATCGTTAGAATAATTGAATCCGGATCAATTTGTAGTTGACACTTTGACATACAAGTAAATATGTCATTTTTGTTAGAATATCTGTATATAGGCTCATCTAGGATAGTCCGATACAAGATTGTTCTCTACTCCAAGTAGACTTGTCCTCCACACATTCTCCTATATATATAGGTGTTAATCCTATTATACAGATTCATTCTTTTCAATATAGATATTCACTTTATCAAAGCTAACATGGTATTTGAGTCTCTTCAATTAAAACCCTAGTTTTGTCAAGCTTCATCTACTTCTTCTTCTTCTTTACAAACCCTAGTTTGTTAACCTTCTTTATCTCAAATTCTTTTACAAACCTTAACCCTCTTAGTCATACATATATATATATAGCATACCACATCATCATAACAAAGTTTCGATCCAGTTTTGAGTCAATCCAATCATCAAATCACCGAAACAAACCCACCAGTAGTCGACCCATCTCCGGACAAAGCCACGGTCGTTGAAATCAGGTACAAAAACCACCGCACGCGTGCGCACCCACGCACCTCTAGAAGGTCGGCGCGTCTGAATTTCTGGTGTCACGTACTGCATGCGTCACCAACCTCCAACGACGATTTTTTTCCGAATTTTTGATGATTTTTTGGTGATTTGGCGATTTTTTGGCGAAACGAGAAATTGGTGATTTTTTCGTGAGCCGATATATTGGGGAGATTTTAGCGATATTTTGAATAATTAGTGTTGCCACATGTCACCACCTGAAACCGCCACATCATCAGGTATTTGTAAAATTACTTTACAAGATTGCTCTCCATCACTGTTTTGATCATTCCGGGCATGTTTTAACTCTGATTTTAGCAAACGAATAGTCGATTTTAGCTAATTGGAATGCTTCGGACGCAACCGTATAGTCGGTTTTGCAAAATTTGACTTTAATCTCTTAATTATTTATCTTTTTACATTACTATGGATCGTTTGGAGGTCTCTCATCCTATTTCCACTATTTTCAATGGTCCAAACTATACTCTTTGGGCTATGACCAATTTTTTCAAAGGTCGTAAAATTTGGTGACTAATCACTGGTGATATTACCATACCATGCCGAGAGGGCACTGAAACTAATGACAAGTTTGTGGAACGCCTAGATGACTAGGATAGCAAGAATGGCCAAATGTTCACCTATTCATATAGGATCAATGTCTACATCCAATCTTTATCTTCCAGCTATTTTACATATTCCACAGGTTACTATCAATCTTATATTTGTTGGTCAATTATGTGATCTTCGTGATTATCATTGTTATTCCATTATCTTCTCTCATCATTAACCATCATCCTATAAAGAGGCAAGTTCTAATCTACATTGGCAGAAGGCTATGACTGAGGAATTGCAGGCTCTAGACAAAGCCCATACATGGGATTTAGTGAATCTTCCACCAGGGAAGACTGCAGTTGGTTGTAAATGGGTCTACAAAATTAAAACTTGATATGATGGCTCAGTAGAACGATATAAAACCAGACTTGTTGCTAAAGGTTTTATTCAAGAGTATGGGATCGATTATGAAAAGACTTTTGCTCATGTTGCTTGTCTTACATCAATGCATAGTTTAATTACTTGTTGTTTCTGCTGCTTGACGATGGGGTATATTTCAGATGGATGTCAAAAATGCATTTCTTAATGGTGATCTCACAGAAGAAGTTTATATGAAACCTCCTCCAGGCATTACTCACTCTCCATCTCAAGTTTTCAAACTTCATAAAGCTCTATATGGTCCTAAGCAAGCTCCTCGTGCATGATTTGGAAAGTTTAGCTCCACTATCAAATAATTTGGATTCACCTCTAGTGCATATGATTCAGGGCTCTTTATTCGCAAGACAGATTTTGGTCTCATATTATTACTTCTTTATGTTGATGATATGATCATTACAGGGGATGATGTCATTGGTATTTCGGATCTCAAACAATCTCTCAGTATTCATTTTGAAATGAAAGATCTTAAGCGTCTTAATTATTTCTTCGGTCTTGAAGTTCTCTCTGATTTTGGTGGTTATTATCTTTCTCAAGCAAAATATGCTTCTGATATTTTTGCTCGAGCAGGTCTCACTAACTCCAAAACAGTATCGACTCCGGTGGAAACTAATCTCAAGCTCATTACTCTTGATGGTGAAACATTTATCAATGCCACATTGTACCGACAATTGGTTGCCAGTCTTGTCTATCTCACCGTCACTCGTCCAGATATTGTTTATGCAGTTCATCTAGTCAATCAGTTCATGTATGTTCCCCGGACAACTCATTATACTGATGTTATTCGCATTCTTTGCTACGTCAAAGGCACTTTGTTTCGTGGTCTTCATTTTTCATCTACTTCGACTCTTGAGCTTCTTACATATTCTGATGCTGATTGGGCAGGAGATCCTACTGATCATCGTTCTACTACTGGTTACTATTTCTTCTTAAGAGATTCTTTCATCTCATGGTGTAGCAAGAAGCAAATTGCCACTTCTCGATCTAGTTCTGAGGCAGAATATCGTGTTCTTGCTGACACTACTCAAGAACTTCTCTGGCTTCGGTGGCTTCTACAAGACATGGGAGTTTCTCACGGATCTTCCACCACTCTTCATTGTGATAGTCACAGTGTTATTTAGATTGCTCACAATGATGCGTTCCATGAATGCACCAAACATATTGAAATTGACTGTCACTTTATTCATCAACATGTGAATAGTGGTACTGTTCGTCTTCTCCACATCTCATCCAAAGATCAAACTACATATATCTTCACAAAAGTTCATCCACCAGGAAGATTTCAAGAATTGGTTTCCAAACTCCAGTTGGTCTCACATCTCCTACCTTGAGTTTGAGGGGAGATGTTAGAATATATGTATATAGGCCCATCTAGGATAGCCCAACCCATCTTGTATAGACTTGTTCTCTACTCCAAGTAGACTTGTCATCCACATCTTCTCCTATATATATATAGGTGTTAACCCTATTGTACAGATTCATTCTTTTCAATACAAAAATTATTCACTTTATCAATGTAATTCTTTTCTTATTCACTTTATCAAAACTAACAATTTTCATTTCAGCTTTATTTAGCGTCAGTTAACTAGTAATTAATCGGACCTTGTTATAACTTCCTTAGCACTTCTCTTTGAACTTGTTTATCAAAATATATTTTGAGGTTCAAAGGAGAAGAAAAATGTTTACACAGATATACATTTTTATTCATTTTTTTTTCAGGATTAATGATATTGTATCTTCAGCTTGTATGTCCATTGTGAGAACTACCGAATTGAATGAATTCTCTTGTTGCTTATTTTTACCTAATTTTCTCATTGAGTCTAGTATTCCAAATCCATAACACTCTCATATTCTATATTCTATATATATATATATATATATATATATATTTTTTTTTTTATTTTTTATTTTTTTTTTTTTGTGGTGCATAATATAGTATACTTTACAGGATTTATATAGTTTGTTTATGAATTTTTTTGTGGTGCATAATATAGTATACTTCACAGGATATATATATATATGTTTGATGCTTTTATAGTACATATGCATATGCACAAATATGTAAATAAATGTAAACCAAAATCCTATTTCTCTGTTTTGAAAAAAGACTTAATCTCTTACGTATTCAAAATGAAATGAAAAATACATGTTACCATCCTGTAATATACAAATATATCCAATTTTAAATAATAGATAATACTCTAATAACATTGATTGGGAAAATATACATATTTTTTAGCTTTATTGCCTTAGAATTCTAAATGTAATGAGACGTATTTTATTAGCAATGTAATTATTGATAATGATATATGTACGTAATAATATATATAGGCCGTATATTAATTATAATATAGTGCTAACAAATACTATTAGAAAACAATATATATTTATTAATAATATGATAAAGGCCAAAGAGCTTTATGTTTTTAGATAGATTTGGACTTGTTTGAAACGGATTAAAGGGTCCAAATGTAAAAATATTACGTGTTCGAGGGTAGGCCCTTATAAATACTCGTAGACTACGCATTTGCCCGATTTATATATATATATATTTTGTACGAAAAAAGAGCCCTATAGCAAAGGGCTTTGAAAATAAATGGGCTTTGGGCCTCTTATTTAATTACTCACTATTGGAAATCTAAGCCGAATATCAATATCAAAAGAAGATATAAAAAAACACCTATTGAATCTTTAAATCACAATAGTGCAAAACAATTCAGTTTGGTTTTTTCAAATTCGTTTGGTCCAAATTCCAATTATATAAAGCTTTTTCGGTTGTGGTTTAAACTTTAAAGTTGTACACCAAACAGAGACGAACCAAACTGTAAGATCTATTATCAGAAAACCCTATGGTTTCAAAAAAAATTAACTAAACCCCAACCCCCCCCTTCAGAAAATCCCCTTATAATTTTAAATTCAATCAACTTGCCCCCTCATCTCCAATTTAAGACAAAAATACCCCTTAATGGTTATATTATAATTTTACATTGTTCAAATCGTCAAAATATTTTTTTATTTTGATTATGAAAAAAGTGTTACACTAATTTATTTATATTAGTAAATCCCCTTAGGGGCATTTTATTCTTAAATTGGAGGAGAGGTGGCAAGTTGATCAAATTTGAAAATACGAGGGGTTTTTTTGAACTAAAGGGGAATTACTTGATTTTTTTTTGAAACCGCAGGGGTTTTGTGATAATATCCCTTCTATTAACCACTTGACTAGAGATTTAAATTTAATAAAATATGAATATTTCTATTTATATATAATATGGAGAGACAACCAAACAATTTAATATTTTGAGTAGATCTTAAAATACCTGGGACAGAAAACTCATATTGGCGCAATAAGACTAGACCATAATGGGTTTGGGTTGTTACCGTTGTTTACAATTATACATTGGGCCAGGTCCTAAACTGATAGGGTCTGGTTACAACTATAAATTGGGCCATGTTTCTTGTGCCACCTTCATTGTCTGAGCCCACTCAAAATTGTGATTAGCCCATTGAGCCATTCTCTTATATTTTTAAAGCTTAACAATAAAATACCGAAATGCAAATAAATTTTCACGTCCAAAAACTATATATGAAACAATTCACAAGAAGATTGGAGTATGCCTATAATTTTTAGTAACTTATATATGCACTTCTTGTTGGCTCCAAAAAAATAATCCGCGGAATGAATGGTTATTCTTTTCTTTTTAATGGGTTGCGAGCGTGCCAAAATCGGTGACGGAATTGAGAAAGAACTCAACTATCGTGAAGAGTTCTGATTGCTTCAACAAAGAGAACTTTCGGTAACCGAGAAGAATAAAAGAAGAAATAGAAAAGAATTGAAAATGCGATTGCAGGGAATGAAAAATACTTGGAATTGAAATAGTGCATGGAAAATAAATTGATGAAAAATAAAGATTGCTAGAAACGTAAAGTTGGTGCAAGAAATTGAAAGGAACAATAATTTAAAAATAAGGCTACTAATGTAGCAAAAAGAATAAAATTTTGTATTTGGTCTGGGATCCCTAAAACAGATATCTACGTTTATTATTTATAATGAAAATGCCCTACAAGATAACTCTTAATAAAATAAATAATCTAATTTAATAATTATCTAAAACTAACTTAATTCCTAAGTAAACTTCATATCCAAGCAATAAATCACTACAACTCACATGGTAATATGTTCTAAGCTGATTTACACAAAGTGTTTAACCATAACCCAACTACATCTTCTCTTCCTCAACTGGGCTTCGGTCTTCTTTTACTCACTGCTCTCTCTTAGCCCAATTCAGCCTGATTCAACTTGTATCGGCCTGATTTAATTGATATTGGTCTGATTGGTCTGTATAGGCTTAATTCAGTTCGACCATGTAGTCACCAATTCTTATGTTAGTCTTTGGTTCATTTTGTATGTCAACACTTCTATAATCATCATTTTTTTTTACTTTTTTTACCGTTAAAGTGGACAAAATAGCCGTGGAAGTGAAACCAATAACCAATTTTCATTCAAAATTAATTCCCCAAACCAAGTCTTTTTGTAAGTAAGAAAATATAATTAAGTTGTAAGTCTAAATCTTATTATCCTTAATTAATTTGTCATAATCTGAACAATCAAGTCATGACTAATATAGTTGGTAAACCATGCAAGTGCGGTCAACTAAATCACAAAATGAACTTGAATGGAAGTCACGACCATTGACTTATTAGCTGATTTTACAAATATAATTTTATTAAAAAAGTAAGAATTTGTCTTGAAATAAACATAAACATCATTTTGGGATCTTTTGACTAAAAACACCATGTCTTATAAAACAATTAATATTCTATTTTTATAAAGTGAAAGCTTGAGTTCCAAATCCTCACGAAATAAGTGTGTGAATGTCTTTTCCCTTAATAGAAATTGTAGATATATATATATATATACACATATATATTCGCATATACTCTCTTTTTTAATTACGTGATGTCTAAGATATGTATAGTACATGTATCATACGAAACCATTCAATATGGAAATAGAAGAATATTCAATGAACGAAGAAAAAGTTTTTTAATTCTGAATTATTTGATTTAGCAAACATTTTGATAAGGGAGAAAAATTAATTTTATGATGCAACTATACATACAATTACAAGCGTCACCACACCAGATTTTGTGACGCAAGTGATTGCGTCTTAAAACATAAAGTGCTTGAATGAATACATTTCTTGAGAAATCACTTAATTCAAATATTGAACTCAAATTCAAAAAAGAAATTTCAAAAACATTTAAAGGCGCCGCAAAAACTAATGGAAAACGTGAAGCTTTAATTAGGTCACATGTCGAATTTATTGTTCAAACAATCGATCTAGTCAATGCATATCTTAAACTTTGTAGAAACTTCAAAATTTGGTAAAGACTAAAGTTTGATATGGACATTTAAGTATGAATCCGAAACAGTTGGATTCAATCTACAGTTCTCAATGATATTATTTGTTTATCTTTTTCCTCCATAATTTAAAGGTTAATGTCTTTGTATTAGTATACAAAAACGAATTATAAAATATCTTTCGAGGAAAATAAAACTAAACATAGGTAATAACAATAGTAAGAAAAACATCCACAACAATTATAAAAAATCTGTTGAATTTTCTTATGTATATATATATATATATGCATGTGAAGCAGGCACAGGCACACCATCTGAAAAACATGGTCGACAGAAAATGAAAAATAAATCTCAGAATGCCCATATTGTAAAGGTGAAAAAATATCTGTGGACCGACAATCTAGCACGCACTAGGAGTGTTGTTCAATGAATAAAAGCAAAGAATAAAAGCTCAAATTTAATTGATTCCATTTTGATCCTGTTCTAAGCGCAGACAATCATGGAACAATGCGGTTAACCAGATGTGTATTGTTTTATTGTTGAGAACAATAAGTATCACAACAAAAATTAAAGAAGAAAGTGAATTAATTTAACACAAATGACAAACCTTTACATTATTAAAGATTATCCTTAGAAGGGTTGTGTTTCACTCAATTAGAATTACCAATATCAATTTTAATTGAATCAATTTTCATGCCCTTACCAAGATCAGGGACCTTGATTTGTATTTATGAAAATGAGTTCTCTACAAATAAAAAAATTATAATTAATTTTTTTTTTTGAAAACTGTTCTCACATTTTAGGCCTAGATCTCTCACTTCCAATTCAATCACAACTCATTCAAATGAATAAACAAATAATATTCATACATTGCACCAAAATGTAAAAATGACTAGGGTCATTGAACAATTACGAAAAATTAAAATTGTAGTGACATTACTAGATCATTGAAAAAAACTAACTTCCAAACCGAAAATGAAATTTCATTCTAATTTACTTATTTGCACTTCATTTGTACATTCAATTTGTGCCCTAACCATAACAAAATGGCATGAACTCTTCTGGTGCCCTAAAAACACCTACACTTGAGCTCCTTTTCCCGAGTCTAAACTCCAAATGTTAGCCCCAAAAATTCATGGTATTTACACAAACGCACCAAGAATTGATTTTGCTAACACATACACCCACCCACTTTTTTGTACTCCAAAACCCAAATCCAAATCCGGATCCTCATGTCGAGTACCGGATCCCAAACGGGTCAAGCGAGTTAGCGAACCCCTGAGTGAACGCGTTCGGGTTCTGCTGAAAGTAGCCCGAGTTTCCAACTCGCTGAGTTCTGATTCCGCTCTGAACTTCTTCACCGCCGGGAACGCCAAACCTCTGATTCGCCGCCGAGTCCACGTGGTACATCGACGGTACAGACGATACATACATTCCGCTATTGCTATTCGCCGGTGCTTGAGCCAGAGTTTGACCGCCGGGAACGAGTTCCGGCAAAGAGCTGACTCCGGCCAGACTCGCCCAATCGAAATTCCCCGAAGTGAGGCTCTGAACATTGAGCTTCTTCATTGAATTTATCCTCGGCAAAGCGAACAAGCGGTCGTCGATCTCCGGCAACGACTCGAGCACGTCCTCGAATTGGGAGGAAGACGAGGACGACGAACCATGGCTCTGGCTGTTCTCAACGGTCGGAAAACTCGATAACGCCTTCTGAGCACCGGAATTTTTCTTGTAAATGCGGCACAGAACCCACTCATCCAACTGAAAAAAAAAAATCCAATTCACATATCAACACATGAGACTAAATTTGAAACCTTTGAATCAATTAAATCAATAATTAGAAATCCAACTGAAACCCAATTCACATATCACCAAAATGAGACTAAATTGAAAACTTTGAATCAAATAAATAATTTTTTTGAAATTCTTCATACCTTTGAGCTTCCAATTTTTCTTGAAGGCTCTGAGAGTCTGTACTCATGCATGATCCAATTGGTCTTGGTACCTTTTGGGGCTTTACCCACATAGAAAACCAGAGCTTTTTTGATACCCACTTTTCGTCCCTCTGTTGTAATCACCTTATCAGTCCCTGTAGCTTTCCAATACCCAGTCCCGGCTACTCTGTTGGGTCGTGACCCATTCGGGTATTTCCGATCCCTCGGACTGAAAAAGTACCATTCTTTCTCTCCAAATATAGCTTTACCTGTAAAAAAATCAACCAATTCATTAATTTCCACATCACTCACAACCAAATAAAAAGTAATAAAAACAGAGGATGAATTTTTTTTTAATTTTGGTGTTAAATTCTTACTGGGTAAGACCCATGGATCGAATTTGTACAAATCAATATCTCCGATGAGTTGCAGAGAGAACTGGTATCCGGCAACTTTCCGGCAAAGATACTGAACCAGAAGCTCCTCGTCGGTGGGGTAGAATCGGAATCCCGGCGGCAAGCTCAGCTGAGAAAGCGGGTCAGTCTCCGGCACACCCATTTGGTTCCAAATTTTCTAGAGAGAGAAAGTTTAGAGAAGGGTTTATGGAAGGCGAAGAGAGAAGTAAAATTTTCTAATTATTCTATTTTCTCTTTTTTCTCAGAGATGAATGAGTTGGCGGTTATATATATAGACAGATAAGTACGGTCGTCACTGTAGAGGTGGGACCCAGAGGAGTGATGAAGGTCGTTAAGAGGATTACACGTGTGATAGGTTCGACGTTATCGATCAAGCGGCCGACCTTATCCTGAAAACCGGGTTGGGTTGTAAAGAGTGAAGCCAAGTGCATGAACCCTCATGAAAAAGAGCAATAAAACATAGTGATTCAGCAATTTAGATGGACGCGTGCCTCCTTCCAAAGTATCTTCTAGATCATACTCAAAATTTAGAGAAATCCTCCCAAAAATAAATTTACTGGTTTCATTGCCTATAATCTTTTCAAAATAAAAATAATAATATGTACATGGTTCCCTTTTGTGATATCAAATTGATTGCAAAAATGATGTAATGAACTCATATAATTAATATTGATACTAAAACTGAATATCGGATATTGATTCTAAAAATAAATATAAAATTAGTATCTCGTTGTAAATAGTATTTATATATTTCAGAACGATATAAATTTGATGATGTGCAACGCATTAAGCAAAACCTGGACAATGATACATATATAAATATATAAAATTTCTTTCATTTATTAGCAAAAAATAAATTAACATATATTAATCGCAATGATGTTTAAATAACGTGAATCTCATTTAACAATCAATATATTTAATGTGAAAATTTATTATTTAGTAATAAATTAATAAACAAAAATTATGATTTATACATTTAAAAAAAATTAAATTATAAAAAGTTGTATTATTCATTTTTTTTTAATATATAAATGTTTTGAGCTACTATCAAGTTAGCCTTTTTTAATAAGCTTCAATACTCCCTTTTAAATTAATTTAAAAAATTTGTAATTAATGAAAAATTATATGTCAATTTACATTTTACAAAGATATTGAGTCAGTGCCATAGTAACTATTACTAAGGTACGTATTATTTTATTAAAAGGATTATCTATTACCTGTTATTTAGTAGAAAGAACCAATTCTTATTTCAGCATGATGTAGAATTTTATAACTGAAATCAAGTCTTTCTGAAGTTAAAACTACTATATTATGTGTTTGAGTATATATATTAGATGTATATATCTATTATACATATAGTGCATGCAGGCACGGAGCGTTTGAAATTTTAAATTTTTTAGTATTTTTAGTAGTAATATAAATTATCTTAAGAGATTATGACAAAAAAAATGAGATTTGAGCTCTATTAAAAAAATAATAATTTTTACTTATTGCCCTTCAATTTTAAATATGAATTAATTTTATTTACACCCCCTAAACTTTATTCAAAAGGTATTTTGACCCCAACTCTGCATAAATGCATTTAGACCCCCTAATTAGGCAAACTTTCATCAGTTTCACCCCCTGACCACTTTTGGACGTTGACTAGGTAGGAAAAGACAAATTTGCCCTCTACCAAACAACTATATTTTAAATATAAACCTATCCATTTACAGGAATAAAAATATCCTTATTCCAATTGAGGGTTAAGCTAAAACACATCCCCAAACACCCTAATACTATATGGGTTAATTTCATTTACACCCCCTGAACTTTGGTTAAAATGCATTTTGACCCTCTTAAAATATTATTTTTCGAAAATCAATTAAATTTTTCGCAAAGATTATAAATTCAAAAATATATATATATTTTTCAGAAAAAATAATATATATTTTTTGAAAAAAAGTTATTTTCGCAAAAAAATCATATTTTGGAATATAATAGTATATATTTTTCGCAAAAAAATATTTTTCGGAAAAGATCATATTTTTGAACATAATATATATTTTTTGCAAAAAAAATCATATTTTGGAACATAATATATACTTTTTCGCAAAAAAATTATTTTTCGAAAAAAAAAATCATATATTGGAACATAATATATAATTTTTGCAAAAAAATTATTTTTCAGAAAAAATTCATATTTTGGAACATAATATATACTTTTTCGCAAAAAAAAATCATATTTTGGAATATAATAGTATATATTTATGGCAAAAAATTATTTTTCTGAAAAGATCATATTTTGAAACATAATTTATATTTTTCGCAAAAAAAATCATATTTTGGAACATAATATATACTTTTTCGAAAAAAAAATCATATTTTGGAACATAATATATAATTTTTGCAAAAAAATTATTTTTCGGAAAAAATTCATATTTTGGAACATAATATATACTTTTTTGCAAAAAAACAATCATATTTTAGAATATAATAGTATATATTTTTCGCAAAAAAATTATTTTTCGAAAAAAAAAATCATATTTTGGAACATAATATATAATTTTTGCAAAAAAATTATTTTTCGGAAAAAATTCATATTTTGGAACATATTATATACTTTTTCGCAAAAAAAAATCATATTTTGAAACATAATATATATTTTTCACAAAAAACAAATTTCGTGAAAAAATCATATTAAAGTTGTCAGATTGACGCCTACAACAAGTTACATGGTGAGGGGGTGAAAATGATTTATTAAAGTTGTCATATTGGCGCCTAAAACAAGTTACGTCAAAATGATTTACTAAATTGTACAATTTGGCGTCAAACTCAACCTACTCTTGAATGAGGGGGTCAAAATGATATAAAACATTACATATATGGGGCCAAAATTGTACAGATAAGGGGGGAAGAAGTAGGGATAGGGATAAGGGCATTTTAGACATTTCACACACTGTCAACTTTGAAAATGTATTAAAAGTTCATAAGGGGGTCAAAGTGATGAAAGTTTGTCTAATTAGGGGATCTGACTGCAATTATGCAGAGTTGGGAGGATCAAAATACCTTTTGAACAAAATTCAGGGGGTGTAAATGAAGTTAACCCTTTAAATATTGGATAAAATTATTACGTTAAAAGATATCTTGAAATTATGTGTAATATATAAATTAATTTAATAAATTATTTAATGAAACCCTAATTTCCTTCTTATGGTCTATCTAACCCATAACTAAAAGTCACAATAATCTCTAATTAAATTAAAACACAACTCACAATGCCACAACCAACACCTCAAAGCTCGTTTAACTCATTCCGCAATAATTTTTAATTTAATTAAAGTACAACCCACAACCCATTGTTTAATTAAACCCTACTTTCTTTGACACAAGATGAATGTTAGATTTCTCTCTCACTGTAAGCTCTCTCGGCGATGGGGCGGAACCACTCTTTGGCTAGGGGGCCATGGCCTCTCCCCAATTTTTTTAAATTATTTTTTAGCCTAAAAAATTATATATATTATAGATATTTTTATAAAAATTGCATATGACCCCTCCAAGTTTTTTTTTAAAAAAAAATCCTTGGTAGCCTAAAAAAAATTAAATTTTACCAATAAATTTATAAAAAATTGTATTGCCACCTCCAAGTTCTTTAAAAAAATTCATTTGGAAACCGAAAAAAATATAAATTTTATTAATAAACTTAAAAAATATTATATTGACCCCTCTAGATAATTTTTCTAGCTCCGACCATGATTACTGGTGACAAATTTTTTTTTAAAGATTGATCCCAATAAAAAATATTCTGGCTCGGTCGTATATATGCACACACAAGATCCATAGAGTAGTGAAGTACAAACCAACAAATGTGTATTGTTAATTCTTGTGAGGCGGTATTTTTCACGCGTGGAGTATAACACGTCGGCAAAGGTTACGGCAGAGTAATGACACGTGCTAACACGTGTCCTGCTGGAAACAGACGCGTTTGAAGTTAGGCGGATTTTTTTTTCAAAAGATGGACTAGTGAAAATGAAATCACGAAAAAAAGTTGTGTAACGGCGTCACGATTAGATGACACGTTAGCACATTTTCCTTTTCTTTTTTTCTTTTTTGGCTTTTGATGTGGGTGTTATTTATAAATCGTTTCTTTCACTCTTCAACCTCTATGTTCTTATCTATAAAGCTTATAGCAGTTGTTGTAGTATTATAGTTTGGTCAAGTTCTGAATGGTCAATGTAGTGAAATATATACAAGTTCATTGATTGAGATTCTATAATTTGAAGCTTTGTGGACGTGGAAGCTAGCTGTGAGTTTAGAGAGAGAAAGTGATGTGGATATTGGAATCGATTGATGAGCTTGCATGTCAAAAGATCTAGCTTTGAACTGTTTGGATCGGTCCCATGGGCACGTCAAATAGCTTTTCGGGGTTTAGTTAGTGAGAGACCTGAGGACGAGGTTTTGACAAGTACTACCATACATATATATATATATATATAAGAGAGAGAGAGAGAGGAGATCTATATATACATATTTTCAGGTTAAGAGTTTGTATATGTTTGTAACAATGATATAAAAATTTAGAATCAATGTTGTAATAGTCCACTGGTAGGTGCCTAAGTTAGTTTAATTTCTGTCACGTGCAAGTGATGAATAATTGATGCTACATGAACGTCACATATATATATTACATTAAAAGCAATGTGTTCCTCATTGACGCTTGCTTACATAGTAGGCACACGCCGCATATGATTTCAATGCCCTTTTTAATATATAACCTTGATGATGATACACTTGAGATGACATAAAAGTTAAGGGCATAAATGACAATTATTCTAATTGAGCTTTTTTATTTCCCATATACTTGCATGAAAGGACACTATTCATCAATTCAAGTGGATTGAAAAAAGGAGAAACCCTTGTGGTTCCCAATGTCTATGTGTAAGTATGGTATTTAAATATAAAATTAATTTGAAAAGGGTTTCAAATATTATATTAAAGGGTTAATTTCATAAAACCTTTTATACTATTTAATTTAATTAATTAATTATTTTTGTGTTTACTTTGCCCCCTATATTATTTAATTTCATCATTATGCCCCCTCCTCCTCAAATTTAGAGTCAAAATGTCTAAACTACCCTCCTTTAATAGTATAAGAGGGTTTAGTGAAATCAACCCTTAAAAAAATTATTTTTCAAAAATAAATTATATTTTTCGTAAAAACTATAAATTTCAAAATATATATATATTTCGGAAAATATGATTTTTTACAAAAAATATTTTTTTTTGCGAAAAAATATATATTATGTTCCAAAATATGATTTTTTTACAAAAAATATTTTTTTTGTGAAAAATATATATTATGTTCCAAAATTTGATTTTTTTTCCCGAAAATAATTTTTTTCGAAAAATATATATTATGTTCCAAAATATGATTTTGTTTTAAAAAATATTTTTTTGGAAGAAAAAGTATTTATTATGTTCCAAAATATGAATTTTTTTTCGAAAAATATATACTATCATGTTCCAAAATATGATTTTTTTTCAAAAAATATATCTTATTTTTTTCCAAAATAATTCATATTTTTGAAAATAATATACTCCCTCCAAAAAATAATTTTTTTGCGAAAAATATATATATATATTTTTGAATTTATAATTTTTGCTAAAAATATAATTGATTTTCGAAAAATAATTTTTTTAAATGGTTGATTTCACTAAACCCCCTTATACTATTAAGGATAGTTTAGGCATTTTGACTCAAAATGTGAGGTGGGGGGGCATAATGATGAAATTGAATAGTATAGAGGATAAAGTGGACACAGTAGAAATTAATTGATTAAACTGAATAGTATAGGGGAATTTCTTGAAATTAACCCTATATTAAATTTAATGAGGATACTAAAACATAGATAATGGAATTCAAATAAAATTTAAGAGAAGCAAAAGTCCGAACTCATCAAGAATTTGATTGTAGATAATGTATTGTATTATGCTTTTCTTTCATCTTTCTTATTTATTAACACTTAATCAATTCTTCTGAGATTTATTTATTAATTTTAATTGATCGCACATAGAGCTTATGACTTAAGATAGATGGTTACATATGATAAGATCGATGGTTACATATGATAAGATCCATGGTTTAATTAAGGGTATATATGTTTATTAGATGGTTACATATCTATGACTTGAGGTTGTAACAAGTACTTTAACGATAAATGTATGTGTTTGATATCATTTCATTAATATTTTCTAGATTTTATAATAATTTTACCAAGCGCCATTTTGGTTCAATTCAATGCTTCGCCCTCCAATTCAATATCCATCTTAAATTCTGTTGAATTGAGGGAAATTTCCTATGCATTAATTGTCTCGTTCTCACTCTTTATATATATATATATATATATATATATATATATGTATTTACAGCAGAATGCATGCTTGAAGTCATTATTGTTATTATTGTTGTTTCTATTGAATTTATGCCTACTGATAAAAAATAAAAAATAAAGTGATACATTTTATTTTGAGCATTCTATGATACGAACGGATCTAATTTTTGTTACACGTTCCCAAGCAATTAAATGTTTAGATAATGAGACCGAACTAAAACCGTGGACTTGAGATGAACTATTTTAAATGTGAAAGAAAAATGATAATATAAGTTAATAATGATATTTGTGTCAGTTAATAATATTGAATAGAACTTACTAACAAAGTGCGATAAATCACATGATAAAATGATTAGATTTGATTAATAGTGTGAGTGAATCCGAATTTTCTGAACCACCGTTTGGGAGCATTGGAATTGAAATTGGAATTGGGGGCTCCAATTTCAAATCTTTTGTTTGGATGTAACAAAATATTTTAAAATTGAAATTGAAATATAATTTCAAAGATTCCAATTTCACAACTTGAATTCCACAAAGAGGAGTTGTGATTTTCAATTCCACATATTCTTCAAACCTTGACCTACTAAATTAATACTCTCTCTCTAAAAAAGATTTTTTCATAACCACAAACATACATATATATAAATATCTATATATATACAACCTGGACGAGTGGGATGGAAGAGTTAATAAAAATATCAATATATATACAGATGCATATATATATACACATATACATACGAATACACACACACACACACATATATATATATATATTCATAGAGGGGCATATATATACAAATATGGATACACATACACACAAGTATATGCCACACACACACAAATATATACACACATAAACACATACATCTAAACTCACATATATATACACACCCGCATACATACATGTATACACATACACATGCTTATACACACACACATATATTTTCATATCTATATTTGTATACTTATACATATTTATATTGTCTAATTTGATTTTTTAAATTATAATATTTTACATTTAAATTGAGTCTGTAATTGAAATTCAATTACACTTGAATTTCAAGACACATCCAAATAATGTATTTGGAATTGCATTTGTAGAATTGAAATATTGTGAAATTTAAATTCCAATTCAATTTCAAATTTGTGCAACCAAACGGACCTGATTGAATTTGACAAAGTATGAGAGCCAAATTAGGTCATTGTCACAATTAGGAGGACTAATAATCTTTTAAGTTAAGTTCAAGTGTTTGAAATGGAGGATTAGCTAGGGTCATGACCCCACAATTGGCATCCCTCATCCATCTTCCCTATGTAGGAATGACAATGGGGCGGGTATCATATTCTCCATTCCCGAATCCAGTTTAATTTATTCGCCCCGTTCCCGATTATTTTTTTTATTTACCACCCCGCCCCGCCCCGTGACCCGGTTATCCCTGCCCCCGCCCCGCCCCGCAACCCGGTTATATATATATTTTTTTTCCTTTTTTATATAATTTTTTTTATAAAAAATAATTTCTGAAATTCGTTCATTGCAAAAATAATAGATGAAATGTAAAAGATTAAAATCATTAACTTTGAAATGTAAAACAAATATAAAAAACAGTTTATGAACTTCATTCATAGCAAAAATAATAGATGAAATGTAAAAAAAATATAAAACATACTGGAATCCACTCTCCATTAAAAAACAATAGATGCAATTCATAGAGTAGACAATAGATGAAATTCGTCTATAGCAAAAAGAAATTAACATAACCAAACAAAAGGCCTAGTGGAATTCCAACGACATAGTAGCAACCAACATTAACAAAAAGCAACCACACTTTGCCAACCAGGACCTACTGGTTGAAGACTATTGAGCAAGACGGAGAAAGCAAGTAGAACAGAGAGGCTCGATACAGATTCTGCAACTTCTTCGTCACTTGTAAATAAGTAAGACATGCTGCGACCAAAAAATAGGCATAGAACTGCAAAGAACAACCCGACAAATAATGAAGTAACTGAGATGACTTTGACAGAAAATTTTGTTGCTTTACAATCTCCTCTTCCCAATTCATTTGCAACTCGCACACTACACATATGAAAATCTTAAAATGTGAGTTATTATTTTGCCAAATAAAACAGAAAATATATTATTAAAATATAAAAAATTGAAATCAATACCAAATTAAACTAATAAAACATGTATTATACCTCTATTCAAGAATCTCGGACATTAGAGAATTGTCATCATCACAATCACAAAATATATTATCATTTGTTGTATTCACCTGGGATGGAATTCCTATAAACCAAGACCATAATTTTTTTAAAAACAATAAATCATGGTTATAAAAAAATAAAAAATAAAAAAATGAAAAAAAAGTAAATCAACAATTACCATTTTCTTCGGCTAAAAGCCAACTTTGGAAACACATCAAAGCTTCCAACGTAGTTGGATGGAGTCTGCTACGATGTGGACTAACAACCCTACCACTAGTACTGAAAGTAGACTCTAAGGCAACGGTAGACACTGAAATCGCTAATATATCTCGGGCCATCTTTTGTAAGGTAGGATATTTCACTCTTGCAGTCTTCCACCATCCCCAAAATATCAAAATCATCTGACTGAGGCAACAATTTCTCTTCCAAGTACGAGTCAGACTCGGTCTTCTCCCCATCTTCAGGTGCATTTTGACTAAAAAATTTACCAAAATTTGACTTATACTTTAACACCTCCCCCCCCCCCCCCCCCCCCCCCCCCCCCTTAACATCACTCACACTAGTAAGATTAGAAGACGAAACACTTGCATTATTTTCACCTTTTTTGGACTTTCTTGAATACTCGGAAAACATATTAACACAACTTTCTTGCAATTTTTGAGCTTCACCTTCCATTCAGCTCCATAAATTTCAGGATAGAAGAATTCAACCAGTCGCATCTTATATTGTGGATCTAACACTACCGCCATTGTCAATGCCTCATGGCAAATATCCCAATATTTCACATATTTTGCCAACATGTTGCGTGTCATCTCATGAATTGTCAAACTTCTGTCGTCAAGCCAATTATACAATGCAACTCTAATTTCACAAATATAACCAAAAAATAAATTGGAAGTAGGATATTGTGACCAATAAAATAACTCAGTGGTAGAGTAAAACAACTCCACCTTGTCATAAATTTTTTTCCCATTTCCCAATCCTCATTGGTTGGCGATGTTTTGTAAAGTTTCTCACATTGCTTCAATCGTGGGAACACATCTTTATACTCTAAAGCAGTTACAAGCATAAGATATGTAGAGTTCCGACGAGTTTTGCAATCCATTACCAATTTTTTGGTACATGAAAGTTTCAATTGCCGAGCCGCTTCTTCAAACTTTTTAATTTTACTTGGGTTTGCAATCCAAAAATAAACACTATCCCGTATTCTTTCAATTGACTCCCATATTATTTCTAGCTCATCTTTCACAATCAAATTCAAAACATGAGCACAACATCTCATATGAACAATTCTCCCATCTAGTATAAGTGAACTTATATCAACCTTATCAATGACACAATCTACCAAGGCCTCATTGACAGAACAATTATCCAATGTAATCGTGGATAATTTTCTATCAATGTTCCAATCCAACATGGTATCAAGTAGCACATCAGTTAAAACTTCTTTATTATGTGGAACGGGAACATATGTGAACCTATAACATATTAAAAATCAATTTCAAAAACAGTTTAGTGTAATGAGTATGCTAAATAATTAGGACCAAGTTCTGGTAAATAATTTTCTGATTTCTAAAAGTAACATCAGCTCTAAAAAATATATAATAACTAGGCCAGATTTGTGAGAGACTACTAAAATTTTATTTTGCTGAATGCTTAGTTTGTGTTACAAGAAGATTTGGGAAAAGTGGTGGTACTACTCATCTAAACAAAACTGTAGTCATGTGCTGTGCAAAAGAGACCTGAAGTTATTGAATCACTAGCATGTATATTCTGCTTCCATCAATTGAGTTCAGATTGAATGTGTTGCAAGTGTAGATATGGGTTATAGACCAAAACTCCTATCAATTCGTTTCGGTCCTTGTGTGCTTATTATATATATGGGAGCACTCTCACTTGATTACGCTTGTCATGAAAAGCTCTGATATATAGTCTCTTGGATAACTTTCTAGTTGATTATTAAACTAGTACTATCAGGAATGGAAAAGGCCTTCCCAATGTCTGGAACCACTTGATAGATCATTTTATATCTTCACATAAAATTCTGATTCAAGTTATTACGGACCCAGACAACAGACCTGAACAAATTAATATGCATACCGAAACGTCTAAATTACAAACAGTCCATTAAAGAGAATTTGGTTGGAACAATTAGAAACATCTATTCCTTTATGTCTCGACAAGAAACCCCCCATATCTTCATGTAAATACTTAAGAAAATTTCATAATATGAATTCAAAATTTTTTTTAAAAGAAACTCAAAATAAAATTCCATACCTCAAAAGTCTTCTTTGCAGTTTCCACGAATCATCAATGAAGTGAGTCGTTACTACCATGAAACCCTTCCTTAAATGATTACAAGTCCACATATCCGATGTGAGAGCGACTCTGCCATTAAAATTCTCCAAAAATCTACATGTTTTAGCCTTTTCAGTCTTATAAATCTTTAAGATATCACTTTTTATTGTATTTCGAGAAACCATCTTAAACATCGGTTGAAGGCTATTCACGAATTTTCGAAAACGACAATAGTTAACCATGGAAAGTGGATACTCGTGCACTATAATCATACATGCAAGCTCATGTCTCGAGACAGTTTGATCAAACACATGATTGCGATATGAAAATTGTCCTTCACCTGTCTCATCATTTCTTTTATATGTGCTTTGTAAAACCGATTGTCTCAAACCGCTACTGTCCATTTTTAATCTTGGACACCTCTTTAGATGAACAATAAAACTATTAGTTCCATAACTACTAGGTGCTTTCAATTTCGCATTACGATGATGACACACGCCATACACCATTCCATTCTCTGTAATTTTACTAAAATCATTCCAAACCACTGATGTTAATTTTCTTTTTCTTTTTGTAACAGTTGGAACACTAATTGGCTTATCACTAGCTTTAGGAATTTCAGGGTCAGGGGATGAAGTGGGATCCTCGGAGGTGGCGGGAGAGGGATTATCATTTGTAGGCTCTATAACTACATTTGGACTATTTGATTCCTTCTCTGACATCTTTCAATTTTGTAATATCTACAACAAAATTGCAAAAAAATAAAAATTCAGAATATAAATTATAAACTTTTTCTCTTCTTTCAATGAAAAATATTAACAATTCAAATTACCAGAAGTTGTACCTCTTTCTATGATATATAAGACTATATATAACAGTAATTAGATACCATAACAAACATAAGGCAAAATGGATGAAAACAAAACTAAGAACTATACAACACAACTGAAATAAATCTGGTAATAAATACAACATAATTGAACAAAAAAATCTAATCCACTATACAACAGAGCTGAATATAAAACTCAATAAATACAACTTAAATTGGACAATAAAAAAGAAACACAATCAATAACTCGTATTGAACATGTTTTTCTATCTTGGACAAATTCAACACCAGCTGAGAACTCATTAGAGTAATAAGCTGATAACCTATTAGAGTCACCCAAATTACTTTAAATATGTAAATTCAGCAATTTAACCCAAAAAAAAAAAATTATTCATTACCATCAAACAACGCAGGGAAAAAAACCCCCAAAATAAAGAAGAAAAAAAATCAAATTTTAACATACCTAAATTACTATCATTGATTCATTACTTAGTTCCCTAAAATCCACCACACTCCATCAGGAATTTTCTTTATACCATTCCAATTATATATGTAACGCTAAATTATGCGTAAGTACATAGACCTTTAAAATCAACAAAAGCAAAAAAAAAAAAAGAGTATAAAATTAAAGCTATATACATAATCTTCAATATATATATATATATGCATATATCTATATCTATATATCTATAGAGAGAGTAGTGGACCTTCAAAATTGACGAATATTTTTCCTTCTTCTTGTTGCTCCGCCCAATTCCAAACCCTAGCCATCAAACAAAACTTGTGACCTTTGCCCAATTGAACACTGACTGAAGCTGCGTGCCGTGACATTCGCTTTTTTTACGGAGACCTTTGTTGGAGCTGTAGGCGACGTGATTGGTGGTGTGTTGAAGGTCGTGAGAGGTGAGGGTTTGGGAGTGATGAGAGGCGAGAGGAAAACGGCGTGTTGGAGTTAGAGAGAAGACTAGGGTTTAGGAGGTATGAAGATATATATATATATATATATATATATTTATGGGCTATGTTTGTAATATGTCAAATATATAAGGTTAGTTCAGTAAATAACCAATTAAACGGGCGCGGGTCCGGGGCGGGGTGGGGGTGACCCATACCCGCCCCGTTTATAATCGGGTAATTTTTTTTTGCCCCATACCGGCCCCGATTAGTTTAACGGGGCAGGGCGGATCCCCGTCGGGACGGATTTTTTTGTCATCCCTAAGTGTGGGCCTTCACTATCTTCCTTTTCATAAAACTTGTGTAATATTTCCATACAAACACATAATTTGCAATCACTAAAGTTGTAAGGTAAGGATATCTCTCGACCTATTTTTCACTAAAATTAATAAGAATTTGGGAAGTTTTAAAATTTAGAATAATTTAGGCCTGTTTGGTTTGTATTTACTATTTTATGTTTTCTGAAAAACTGAAAATCATATTGTAAAAAAATTTATTTGGTTCAGTTTTCTGAAAATTTAGTTACAAAAATGATTTTTTTCAGATAATTCATTTTTATTATTCTCATAAATTTATTTTTTGTTTTCAAATTTTTTTAAAATAATTTTTAGATATACAAATAAAACAGGTCTTGCAGTCCGGAATCCTTTGAAAACCGATTAGAATGGATCCGCTCAAATAGAATTCAATGACTTTGAGCATGACTACTACTTACAAGAATTTATTTTGGACCTACTGGAATGGATTTCAGTGGGCTTTACTTCACTAGTTAACTTTTTAACCCATGGGCCGAAAACCGATTACTCTGGTTTCGAAGAAAAGTAAATAGCAAACAATTTCAATTCACTCATTAAATAAAATATATATATCTATAATTTATCAAAAGTTACATTACTTCTTACTTATAAGAAAATACTTAACTAAATAAAAATACGGCGAAAACTGCATGGTTTAAAGTTATAAAAAAATATTATTCACTTTTTTTTATTAGATCAAAAATATTAAATCCATATTAAATTGGAAAACTAATTGTACATTTAGGTTTGGATAATTATTAATTTTCTCAATTAAAAAATATTACCACTATTAATTTAAACACCCATTCAATATTATATACAGTACTCTTTTTCTTGTCTACACTTTTAGGTCTATAATATTTATTTAAATGTAAAAATTATATAATTATAATGAAGTATAAGAAAGAATGATTTGAAAATTTGAAGAGTAGGTTCGACTTAAAAATGAGAGAAGATGGTAGTCTAATAGAATTTTTTTAAATATGTAGATAATTATGTAGAAACTTTTGGATCCTAAATCTATACCATTAAAAGTTTTGTAGACTATAAATCCATTGGAATTGGATGTCTATAAAAGTAAGAATAATACTTAGGCCTGTCTCATGAAGACCAAATTCATCCTCATTATTGGTATGGTCCATTATTGGACACATAGCCATATTTTTTTTAAATAGAATTGATTTTGATTTGTATATTTATTGATTTTATTTCAAACTTATTTTTTAAAAATATTTTAACCACATGTTCAAATTGTATTGGATCATACCAATGAGATGACGAATTGATCCTCATGAGACACGACTTAAATATTGTCTAACTAGCTATATAGGGTTACGGTTAGAAATTGAGTTTTTATTAATAAGATGATATTACTGTAGGATTTCCTATTTTACAAACTATAATAGGTGCCATGCACAAAAAAGTAATACTCCATTCGTCCTAATTTAAGTATTTATTTGGGGGATCTAATTTTTTGAGATGATGACTTTTATTGGTGTGATTAGGGCTGACAATTTCGGGTTACGGTCATGTTCGTGTCGGGTCCAAAAGACCTGGTTAATATACATATCAAATATCCTCAACCCTAACCCAACCCATGTCGTGTCCGTGTCGACCCATGTAATTCATTTAGCCTATTTATTATAATATTTTAAATTAAATTTGACATAATCCAACACGAAATAAACTATTTAACCTATTATCAACAAAATTAAATTGATTTTGACACGATCCAGTACTATTTTATTGATATATTTCAATCCATGACCAATTAGAGAAGAGAAAAATATAAAAATAAAGATAAGGGATAACTTCATTTACACCCCCTGAGGTTTGTCTTATCTTCACTTGGACTCCCTCAGGTTTGCATATCTTCATTTACACCCACTACTTTTCAATATTCTCATCACTTAGACCCCCTGAACGATGACATCAGCCTGAATTTTTTTTAAAATCCCTAAACTACCCTCAATGTCTTATCCTTATTCTGTTTGGAAACAAGGATTGTGTTTTTATCAATTAGACCCCCTCCCATCATTTAATAATTTAATTTGTATTAAAATTTCAAAATATATAATAAAATTTTAAAAATATTATAAATTCAAAAATAAATATAAAATTAAAAAATATATATAAATTTTGAAATTATTTTTTTTTCAAAAAAACATATTAAATTTCAAAAATAAATATTAAAATCACAAAAAACATAAAAAAAATTGAAACAAATATATAAAATTTTAAAAAAAACATATAAAATTCAAAAAAAATATATTAAACTTCAAAAAAAATTATAAAATCGAAAATAAATATAAAATCAAAAATATATATAAATTTTTAATTTTTTTTTAAAAACATATTAAATTCAAGACAAATATATAAAATTAAAAAAAACCATATAAAATTCTAATAATATATATTAAATTTCGAAAATAATTATAAATTTCAAAAAAAATATAAAATTTGAAAATAAATATAAAATTCAAAAAAAAAAAAAACTAAATTCGAAAATAAATATAAAATAATAAAAAAATTAATTATCTCCTCTCTCTTTCTCTCTCACACGCACACAACACACACACACACACATATATATATATATATATACACACATATATAGATAGAGATCTATCTATATATATATATATATATATATAAGTCGCCGGCCGACCCCCTCCCACCGCCGCCCCCTCCCGCCGCCCCCAATGGGTCTATATATATATATATGTATAGATCTATATATGTGTGTGTATAGATCTATATATATGTGTGTGTATATATATATATATATGTGTGTGCGTGCGTGTGTGTGTGTGTGTGTGTTGTGTCTGAGAGTTAGAGAGAGAGAGAGAGATAGAGAGGAGAGAGAGATAGAGAATAAATATTGAATAGATATTGGAGTGTTTGGTTTGAGGGTTAGATTGATTCTAAGGAGGTGTTTGGTTTAGGGTTTAAATTGATTTAGGGATTAAATTGATTTAAGGGGTGTTTGGTATAAGGGTATTTTAGACATTTCACCCCATGAGGGGGGTGTAAATGAAGATATGCAAACCTGAGGGGTCAAAATGATGATAGGACAAACCTCAGGGGGTGTAAATGAAGTTATCCCTAAAGATAAATATAAATATAATCGTATCAAACGTGTCGTCTTCGGGTTATCTGTGTTGTGTTCGGGTTGATCCTTATATTCTCGTGTTGTGTTCAAGTCGGCCCTTTTTAGGTCTTAATCCTTTTATGCTCAACCCTAACCCTTTTAAATAGCCCCGTGTTCGTGTCGTGTCCAATTTTGTCAGCCCTAGGTGTGATAATGAATGAAAAATCAATTTTATCATTGCTCCCACCAAGTGATGTGATGCTTATAGTTTAGATATTTTATAATTTGAATGATTGAATGGTAAATTGGTAAATTGACCAAATCAAATAGCATTGACTTTTCTTATTTTGGAATAGATTAAATAAGGGTTAATTTCACAAAACCCCCTATACTATCCAATTTAATCAACTAACCCCCACTGTGTTCACTTTGCACCCTATATTATTCAATTTTATCACTATGCCCCCTCCCCTCACATTTTGAGTCAAAATACCTAAACTACCCTCAATAGTATATGGGGGTTTAGTGAAATCAACCTTTAAAAAAATTTATTTTTTGAAAATCAATTATATTTTTCGTAAAACCTATAAATTTCAAAAATATATATATATTTTGGAAAAAAAATATTTTTCGAAAACAATATATATTTTGTGATATATATATATTGAAAAAGGATATATATTTTGAATATATATAATTCGTCAAAAATATATATTTTCTAAATTATTTTCAAAAAATATGAATTTTTTTCGAAAAATAATTTTTTTTGTAAAAAATATATATCATGTTCCAAAATATGAATTTTTTCTGAAAAATAAATTTTTTTGTGAAAAATATATATTATTTTCCAAAATATATATATTTTTGCTAAAAATATATATTATTTTTAAAAATATAAAAAATATATTTCGGAAAAAATATATATATTTCGGGAAATATATATATAATATATATATTGGAAAATAATATATATTTTGGAATATATATAATTAGTCAATAATATATATTTGCCTAATTGTTTTACAAAAATATGATTTTTTTTTGAAAAATAATTTTTTTGCGAAAAATATATATTATGTTCCAAAATATGAGTTTTTTCCGAAAAATAATTTTTTTTGAGAAAAATATATTTTACTTTCCAAAATATGAATTTTTTACAAAAAATATTTTTTTTTGCGAAAAATATATATTATTTTTTTCTGAAATATATATTTTTTATATTTTGGAAAATAATATATATATTTTGAAAAAACAAATTATTTTTTGGAAAAAATTCATATTTTGGAAAATAATATATATTTTTCAGAAAAAATTCATATTTTGGAAAATAATATATATTTTTCAGAAAAAAATCATATTTTGGAACATAATATTTATTTTTCGCAAAAAAATTATTTTTCGGAAAAAATTCATATTTTTGACGAGTTATATATATATTCTGAAATATATATATTTCCCAAAATATATATATTTTCTGAAATATATATATATATATATATTTTAAATTTATAGTTTTTACGAAAAATATAATTGATTTTCGAAAAATATTTTTTTAAAGGATTGATTTCACTAAATCCCCCTATACTCTTGATGGTAGTTTAGGTATTTTGACTAAAAATGTGAGGGAGACATAATGTTGAAATTGAATAGTTTATGTGGTAAAGTGGATACAGTGGGGGTTAGTTGATTAAATTGGATAATATAGGAGAGTTTTATAAAATTAACTCATTAAATAATGAATGTGAATACTTAAATTGGGACGGTGGAAGTAAATATTTTTCATTATAATAATAGAAAAACAAAAATATATAAATAAGTGTTAATTAAATATAGTAATACAGATAGTAATACTGATGTCATTGAGGAAGAGTTGACTATCATTGAGGAAGAGATCAACTCACGCATAAATTGATAAAAGCTATACGCTATCTATATATTATATGAATAACAAGTGTTCTTCTATGTATATATGGGTAGTATAACAATAGTGTCGAATAAATATCATATCTTTTGAAGGATTGAAATTATGAAAATAAAGACTCATGATATTTTGGGCGGATAATATTCATAGTGACAATTTTAACTTTAAACAATCAATAACAACAAGAAGAAGTGAATTTCTTTTTCAATTTAAATAACCGACGTAACAAACCTTTAGAATTATATAATTTGTTAAAAAGAACAAAAATAACTCGCATCAGTTTTGAAGAATTATGAAACAAGTCATATCTAGACATAAAGAAAAAATTTTGAATTAATTCCCCAAAAAAAAACAAAGCGCCAAGTGGAGGTTAAGGAAATGTGCCAAAATCTTCATTGAACTATGAGAGGAAAGGAAGTAGAAGGTTTCGGATATTGACACTGAGGGTCCGTTTGGGATCCTTTGGAATTTTGGAATTGGAATTGGTTCCAAATCTATTGTTTGAATGTAATAAAATACTTTAGAATTGGAATTGAAATATAATTCTATATACACCAATTCCACAACTTAAATTCTACAAGGAGAAGTTGTGATTTTCAATTTCACATCTTCTTCAAACCTTAACCCACTAAATACTGTCTCTCTAAGAATATTTTTTTTCACAACCACAAACATACATACATAAATACCTATATATATACACATACCTATATATATAGGAATATATATACACATATATACATACCATATGCATATATATATACTCATAAATAACATATATATATACAAATATGAATACACATACACACACATATATATATAGCCATACACATACACACACATAAATACATACATCTAAACTCACACATATATACATATCCACACACATACATACATATATGTATACACACACATACACATGCATATACACACATACATATATATTCATACTTGTATACTTATACCTATATATATATATATATCTATATTGTCTAATTTAATTTTAAAGTTATGATCTTTTTACATTCAAATTGGATTGGGTTTGAGACTCACTTCTAATTATATTTGAATTGTAAGACACATCCAAACAATGTATTTGAAATTACATTTGTGGAATTGAAATACTATAACATTCCAATTTCAATGCAATTTCAATTCAATTCCAAATCCGCGCAACCAAACGGACCTTAAGAAAAAAAAACGGGAGTTTGGTTATGTCTTTTGTGGCTGGACTAGTTGAAATTGAAAAATCAAAGAATAGTTATTGTCTACCCAATTTTGGACCTAAGAAATAAGATTTTCCATACAATATAACTGTATATACTTTATCCCATCAATGTTTCACTCTTCTCCAATAACTATTATACAAACAAGACAGAGCAGAATGTGAATACATATATATATATATATATATATGTATGACACTAGTTTTATTTAGGCCAATTAGGCCAATCACAACTAGAAAATGATGCATGCATACATATTTGGGACCAAATGTTTTTTGGTCTTCAGATATAGTAGTATGTGCTTGCCCCAGACCAGAGAAGACGCCAACCTTGTTCACTGGGAGGCTAGCAGTTGAGCGGCATGTTCTGTGTTTTCTAGTTTCCACAACCTGGGCTGATTCATAAGGGAGGGGTACCAATTCTGATACCACATTGCATACTAATTTGCAGTTCATCATCATCATACACCATGTTGTAAGATTTCATCTGGTAGGCTCTAATTTTTCAAAACTAATCCTAGAAACACCTATACGTATTCTGTGCTACTCCGACTCTTGTCACTATCAGTAATAAGAGTGTAGAAGTCCCTGATTGTCAAATCAGTCTGTATGGTAACTGATCGACAAATTTATCTTTTGAATATTACTTGACATAGTCTGAGCTTTACAAGATTCGTGTAAAAACATCCACTATAGAAAAGAAGAAAATAAATGTTACTGTAACCACAAAAAATACAATAAGAAATATCAGACAATACCAGTACGAAAAACTTTGAACCCCTTTATTTTATACAGCTCCACAGATACACCTGAAGAACTACATATAAACCTACAACTTCAGCATTATGCTACTAGTCTTGATCTAGAACCTACCTATTTGATTGTCCTACCAATCCTCATTAGGGCAATATAAGCCATGAATCTATAACCCAAAAGCATCATAGCCAAAGCCACCACAGAGAAGACCTGCCCATCAAGACCAACAAGCTTTACAGAAGGCAAGTCCCCAACCAAGCAAGTGCCACCGGTAGCGCAAGGGTACGTGTCCTTGGGCTTATACTGTGACCCCAACAAGAGCTTATACATGTATTGACTGATAGAGAGATACTTAAACCATGCTATGAAAAAAGGGAGCTTCTGAACAAAGTATCCACTGACTAGAGTGAACAAGAGCATGACCACTGTTCCCATTACAGTGGCAGATTTTTGGTCCATTATGAGAGCACCTGTGGCGAGCCCGAGGCCTTGAGAGACTAGCACAGATAGTAGGACGACAGAGAGGGTTTCCGAGAAGTTTGCAGCTGTGGATTTGAACCCTGCCATCCAATACGTTATGGTAACGAAAAGGGTGGGAAGGATGAGGCCGATCCACCGTCCTCGCCATGAAGTATGATGAGAGCCTGTACATGCCTGAAGATCTTTCCTTTTCGAGCATCATCCGTTCTTGGGGGAATGTGAAAATGGCTTCTAGCATAGGGACGAAGCCCCAAATGCTTGTGTAGAAGAAGAGAAGCCCCATCTGCATTCGTTGCAGCAGAACATGAATTCAAATTAGTTGCTAAGAATGTTAGGCTTTGTAAGATTAATTTCATTTGAAGCTGTTAAATGGATTGCAAAACGTAGCCAAAAAGGTTTAATTTCATCAACTTGTTAAAAATATATAATCGAATACACTTTCATTTCAAGCTGCTATAATGTTTGGAAAGATTCATTCCATTTCAACTTGTAAATGGAAATGACTACAACTGCAATGAAGTTTATGTTTTGCAGTAGACCATATCAGCATTTTACCATTGTCAAATATATATATATATATATATATTTTTTTTTGTTATAAACAATTCTGAATATACATTAACAACATTCTTGGAGTTTATGGAGTATTATAAATCTTCAAGATGATGACAGACTTTACTACATTAATCGGAGAAAGAGTTGTTACCTGTTCTTGTATGTGGGCGACACCGGATTGCCACCACAGGAATCCTGAAATGAAAGCCAAAACAAGGATCTGTCCAATCTTGAGGCCAGAGAAGGACTCATGCTTCCTTTCTTTAACCCCTCTTCTAAACAACACCGAAAACTGTTGCCACCATGTTGTGCTCCATTTATTGAAAGGCTTGTCATCTAAACCAACATGAACATCACTCTGAATTTCATGAAGATCTGCCTTCACTCTGTCTGCTAGACTGGTCCTAAAAGCAGATACAAGAGACTCCTTAACCACAGCTTGATCCTCCCGGGAATCATACGATAAAACGCCTACAAAATTATAATTATTTAACTTTCAAAAAGCCATGTAGTGCTCACAAAACTACTATAAAACTGAAGGAAAAGAAGTTATGCCATTGCATATTATTGTATTATATTGTATGTTCGTCTGGTTTGTAATTCTGAAAACAGTTATGTTCTCTGTTGAAAATCAGAAAATTGTTCGGTTCCAAATATTAAGCAGCATATATATTATGAACTAACATTTAATCGAAACATAGGTATAAAACAAATAGATGGTTGCTATGCACACACCATTGGAAAGATCTAACAGGAAATCAGAAGGGTTCATGGCAACCCTTGGCGCATATCCGAGATGAGCAAAGTAATCCATGACCTCTCCTACATTCCCAAAATACAAAGGATGACCATCTGATAACAGCAACACCTTATGAAACATGTAAAATATTTTACTCGAAGGCTGGTGTATCGTCATCACAACCGTCCTTCCTCCACTAGCCAGCTCCCTCAGCGTCGACACAATGCGTTGAGCAGATGTCGAGTCGAGCCCTGATGTTGGTTCATCCAGAAACAGCAGGCTAGGATTTATGAGCATCTCTTGACCTATACTCACCCTTTTTCTCTCACCCCCTGAGACCCCTCTCAGAAGTGCACTCCCCACAATGCTGTTTTTGCACCTAGTCAATCCGAGTTGAGCCATCACAGACTCGGCATGTGCGACTATTTCTGGTTTAGTGAGACTATTGGGTAATCTCAGAAGAGCAGTGAATACTAGTGTCTCGGACACGGTGAGGTGCGGATACAGGACATCGTCTTGAGTGACGAATCCGGTTTTTCGCCTCATTGGGTTGGAAAAGGGCTTGTTGTTGTAGGTGATGGTTCCGTTGATTCGGCCTCCAAGGCGGCCTCCCAGTGCTGTCAGGAGGGTGGTTTTGCCGCTGCCGGAAGGGCCTAGCATTGCCAGCATTTCGCCGGGCAGGACCATGCCTGTCACTCCCTTCAAGATTGTTTTCTCTTCAGATTTGGAGTTCCTCTTTAGGATTCCTCCTTTTTTGGTTACAATCTTGTAAACAACATCCTCAAACTGTGAATCAAGTCATTAGTCCAAAATACTGAATCAAAGATATAATTGATGATTTGATTGATACTTGTATTGCTGTAATCTAATGATGTTATTAATGTATGTAACTGATTAACTAATTGGGTGCTGATCTTTTTAGAATATATTTGATTTTCTTTTTTTCTAATCACAAAAATGAATATAATCAGAAATAAATTCGTCTAAGAGCATGGATTTCAGTCCTTGGAATTGAGATGGAATTGAAATTAGACACAAAGTAGTTCAAACTTTAAACATATATTTTTTTAAACTTCAGACTAGTTCCAAGGCAATTCACTATTTCCAAATGAAAAGTTCTGTTTCTTTTCGAGATTTTTTGTAATCTCTTCAAGAATAAATTTAAGTCTTGGGAAATATAAACGGTGAAAATACAGAAAACTTGAACCATCTAAATTTTCCAGAAATACTAAAACCCATGGACCAATGAGTCATAGTCAACTATTTTAGCAAAGCAATAACAAGCAAAACCCCTCTTCTACCTTTCAGGGAATTTTTTTTTTAAAAAAACAACTTTTTCCAAGCTTTCTTCATTTTTATTTATATTCAGCCAAAAGAAATGCATGAGACTCTTTCACTCCAAGAACAAAGAAACATGTTGAATCTTGAATGACGAAATATATATTTAGGTATATATTATAGTTTCCATATGACACACAACTGGGGAAAAAAAAAAACTATGCATAAATATAGATTCTTGGATGGGATTTTCTCTATATTCTTCATTTTCTTTATATTTGGCTAAAATATTGAGACGCTCTCACGGAGATCAAAGTAGCATGCTTGCATGTTTATTTTTTTATTTTTATATTCTACTAAAAGAACACGAGACTCTTTAAATCCGGAAACAAGAACCTTGCATGCTCAATCTTGGATGATATATATATATTTCAGGAAAGTATGACAAAAATATTAATTCATACACATTTCACAAGATTGTTAAAAGAACATGCATGCACAAAAAACAGATGATTATGAATTTCACAACCTTCAAAGTAACAGGACTATTAGCTTTCTTAAAAATGGAAGTTTGGCGGTGTTGTGTTGCCTGAGTTTGCATCTCTGTGTATGCCATTTCTTGTTCCACCGACTCCTTAATTAACTTCCTCTTACCTCAACTCTTACTATCTCACTCAACTCCTTTCTCTCTCTCTCTAAATTGCTTCGAGATATGATCAAAAGAAAATGACCTATCTTTCCCTATATATCTGTGTTTGTATATGCAGAGTCATAATTTATTAATTAATGAGACACGTAGGTACAAGTCAATATAACGTAATAAATGACACTGTACTTGATGGAGAGGATGCCTACGCATCCATTCATATATGTGTGAATATGTATATGTGTATATATATATATATATATTCCTGTAATTACGCAAAAAGAAGACCAAAGGGTACCTGGATTACAGGGGTCTGGTTAGGGTGTTGAGCCCATATTCTGTTGGGGGTGGTTCTGGTTTCATCTCTCTATAATATACCTGTTTTGATCTCTTACCTAGATTATGTTATTTCTGGGAAATGTGAGAAATCTTCCCAAAATAACCTCGTTTGGGAGTTCAGTAAGTTTGCCTAAGTGGTGTTCAAGAAAACTACCTTATGGCATGTTTGGCAACCCGGTTTTGGGCTTGGTTTTGGATTTTAAGACCAAAATCAAGTTTGGCAAGCCGGTTTTGGAGTTGGTTTTGAGCTTTTTAAAACCTGGTTTTGGCCCACCAATTTTGACTTTTTTTTTTTTTTCTATCTCTCTATATATATATATATGACCAAAAATATGAATTATTTTGATTTTTTTTTATATTTTTCGGAAAAATTATTTTCAGAATTTTTTTTTCAGAAAATATTTATTTTTTCGGGAAAAAAATAATTTTCGGAAAATAATCATATTTTCGGAAAAAAATTAATTTTCGGAAAATAATTATTTTTTTGGAAAAAAAATTAATTTTCGGAAAAAATATTTTTTGGAAAATATTTATTTTTTCCAAAAAATATTTTTTCCTTAGTGTTGCTGGTATATTGATGCTATAATATTACAAATTAATTAGACCATCACATGCAGTGACAGAAGTTGAAACTAAATGTATTTTCACTTACATTACCAGATATAATTGGTTGAAGATCGTAGTACTCTCCATGCAAAGAAAATTTTCTAGACGGATTTCGTTATCCCACACCATATGAGATGTCTTGATTGGCATAGTGTAAAGCAAAAAAAAAAAATTATACTGATCTTCGAAAATCATAATTTTGAGCGTTTTGATCAAGGGAACACAATAATGTTGTTAAGAATCCATCTCAGCCTAACATTTTTATCTGTTTTGACATATTTCGGCAAATATATAAGGCTTTTATATGTCACATACATATGCATCCATTGCTTGCCCCTCGAAATTTATAGATGAAGTAAGTAATTTCAAGCTCACAACTCACAAGATGCACATTCAAGTCTTGGGCATCTGTTTTTCTCCCACTCTGGCGTATGTGAGTTACTAATTTGATAATTAATTTGTCCTGTTTTAATTGATTCAACACTCAATAATTCAAAACCTTGATTAATTTATACAAAAAATTGAGCCTTAGTATTATGTGAGGAACTTTGAAAATGCAAAAATTTTGTTAGTATTTTGAAGTGATTAGAGCATAATAAGAAAATACTAATGGCAGGACAAAAGAAATATCACATAAAAGTAGTACTAGAAAGACTCTAAAACGCCTTTACTTCAACATAGAACTATATCTCACACACATATATACTAGCTTATGTTCTGTATCAGCACAAGATATAGTTACAGATAAACATAAAACTAGCTTCAGCATTATGCTACTAGGCTTAATTCACTGTCTCCTATTTGATTGTCCTTCCAATCCTCATTAGAGCAACATAAGCAATGAACCTGTAGCCTAAGAGCATTACACTCAAAGCAACCATTGACATGACTTGACCACCAAGACCAATAGGCTTTATAGTCGGAAAGTCCCCAATCAAACAAGTGCCATTGGTAGCGCAAGGGTAGGTGTCGTTAGGCTTATACTGCGACCCTAACAAGAGCTTATACGTGTACTGACCGACAGAGAGGTACTTAATCCAAGCTATGAAGGAAGGTACATTCTGAACCATGTATCCGCTGGCTAGCGTAAGCGAAATCATTATCACATTTCCAAGCATAATAGCAGATTTTAGGTCCACAAATAGAGCACCAATTGTGAGTCCTACGCCTTGTGAGACTAGCACACATAATAGGGTAGCAAATAGTGTTTCGATGAAATTTATAGCTGTGGGCTTGAGCCCTGCCATCCAATATGTTATGGCAACAAAAATGGCGGGAAGGGCAAGCTCCATAGGAAGGTCACTCATGGTCCTTGCCATGAAATATGATGAGTCTATACATGCCGGAAGATCTTTCCTTTTCGAGCATCATGCGTTCTAGGGGGAACCTATAAATAGCTTCCAATAGAGGTACACAGCCCCGAAATCCTGAGTAGAAGAACAGTAGAGCCATCTGCAGAAATGTGTAGCCAAATAAGTATATGATATAAGTTGCAGAGAATCTTAGGGTTGATAAGATTCCATCTGAAGTTAAATGATTGAAAAGCGTCTAAAAAATATAACTCAATTGTTACCGTAACGTTTCAACATAGGACTTCCTGTCTGATATCATCTTAAAAACCAAATACTCTAAAGGTTAGAAATGTAAGACAGAACTTAAACTTTTATATATTTCAGCATGAATATATATATATTATTACCTGTTCTTGTAAGTGAGTGATATCAGATTGCCACCATATTAATCCTGAAATGAAAGCTACAACAAGGACTTTTCCTATCTTGATGCCAGAGAAGGACTCATGCTTCCTTTCTTTTAACCCTCTTCGCAACAGCACTGAAAATTGTTGCCACCATGTTGTGCTCCACTTTGTGGACTGTTTTTCTTCTAAACCTTCATACACATCACTCTCAATTTCATGAAGCTCTGACTTCAATCTGTCAGCAAGATTAGTTTTGAAAGCCGAAACCAGCGCCTGCTTGATCAAAGCTGGATCCTCATCGGAATCATCTGATGAAACACCTGCAAAAATATTTCTTCTCTCAAAAAACAATGTACTGTTCACAAGTCTGATGAAAAAATATATATTTGACGAAACAATATTGAAGTATTTTGAATTGTCATACTATCACCAAATTTCTTGTTTTTGTTGTGTGCATATGTCAATGTGTGTGCAAGCGTATGAAGGTTACAATCATGCCAAGGAGAATGTTACAATGTAATGTGATTACTTACAGTTAGAGCCTCACATATGAATTAATTGATTTTAGTACAATTCGAACAACTTAAAAAGAAGATTGAATCTAAGAACCACTGACTCATAATTTTCATAAAGTTCCTCAAATAAAGCAACAAATTCGAAACTTAAACTCATGGGCTCACATTGTTTAACAGTGCAGTTTAATTAAGCAGCAAAATTGAACAAATATAAGTACATCTTATATAAAATGACACACTGTAGTGCACATACCATTCGCAAGATCTAACAAGAAATCGGAAGGATTCACAGGAACTGATGGGACATATCCAATACGAGCAAAGTAATCCATGGCTTCTTCCCCCTTCCCAAAATACAAAGTGTAACCATCTGACAATAGCAACACCTTGTGAAACATGTAAAACAGACTACTCGAAGGCTGGTGTATCGTCATCACAACCGTTCTTCCTCCATTCGCTAGCTCCCACAGCAACGACACAATCCGGTGAGCAGTTGTTGAGTCAAGCCCTGATGTAGGTTCATCCAGAAACAACAGACTTGGATTTATGAGCATCTCTTGGCCTACACTTACCCTTTTCCTCTCACCCCCAGAGACGCCTCTCAGAAATGCACTCCCTACAATGCTGTTCTTGCACCTAGTTAATCCAAGCTGAGTTAGCACAGACTCTGCATGAATCACCTTTTCTTCTTTTGTGAGGCTATTGGGTAATCTCAGAAGAGCAGTGAATACTAGTGTTTCAGTCACGGTGAGGTGTGGATACAGGACATCGTCTTGAGTGACGAATCCAGTGTTTCACTTCATTAGGTTCGAATAGGGCTTCCCATTGTAGGTGATGGTTCCGCTGATTTTCCCTCCAAGTCGGCCTCCCAGTGCTGTCAAGAGTGTTGTTTTGCCGCTACCGGAAGGGCCTAACATGGCCAACATTTCACCAGGCAGGACCATTCCTGTCACTCCCTTCAAGATTGCCTTCTCTTCGGCTTTGGAGTTCTTATTTAGGATTCCTCCTTTTTTGGTTTCAATCTTGTAAACAACATCCACAAACTGTGAACATGATCAAATTACTTACTGGTCCAATATACTGAATGAATCAGACAATCTAATGTTGACATTTTAAAATTGAACTTAGTGAAGCTCAATTCTATTATGGAAATAAAAAACAGTACTAAGCAAAAATTTTTATAATTTATTGCATTCTTATCTTCTTACAATCAAACTATTTTCTTACTCATAAGCATTATGTACAAAAATTAAAATAATATCCTCGAAGCTGTCTTTAGACTTGTAATTCGATTAAAATAAGAACAAATTAAGACCATGCATGTTCAAGGACGACAATATTATAATTCACATTCCTGTATACTACATAAAGGGACTGATAAAAATAAATAAAAATTGCATACATAGAAGATTGATGATCATGAACATGAATCACCTTCAAAGTAACAGAGCGATTAGCTTTCTTGAAAATGGGAGGGTACTGAGTTTGGGCTTCTACATTCACCATTTCTTGTTCCATGCTTCTTCTTCTTTTTTCCCTCCTAAGTAAAACTCTCAAGTTCTACTATTTCTTTCTTCAATGACTGAGATATGAGGTGATCATGAAAAAATTGCTTTCTCTCATTCCCGATTTTTCGGTCTTTGTATATTACATAGTCAGTTTATTAATGACAGTTGAATATAGGTCAATGCATATAATAAATGATATTGGGTTGAAGAGGAACAGGACAAATACACACACATGCATATATAAATATATGTATTACATTATATATGTTCACATTCATGTAATGCGGTGAGAAAAGGATGCTCGTAACAAGTGATGAAGTCATTCTTGACAATGTAGTGAAGACTATGTTCTCTCTCTCTATAATATGCTTATGAGAATATTATGTTTTCTTCTCTATCATGTCATAGGGTTGTCCAGATATTCAATAAAGGTCTACCTGGGATTGTTCATGTAATTAATGACATTTATAACTTACCAATCTTTATTTCCCTCTTCTTCTTTTTTCAATATTTTTGCTCGGTAATGTAAATGTATTGAGCTCCTTTTCAAACATCCAAGTCAAGATGAACAGAACAATATTTCTCCTTTGTTTCTATGAATATAGATGTTTGAGCAGAGTTTGCCAAAAACACACAGAACACCATGTTGTGGGTTTTATTTGTTCTTTGCCTTTATGTCAGAGGAAGTATTACAAATTATATTTTTCAAAAGTAGATACTAAAAGAGCCATGATGTAGTATACAAAAGAATGAAATTTTTTAATTCTTATGACCAATGTATTTATATTTTCTCACATTAAAAGAAGGATGATTCTTATAGCTTGGTTTTTATGCTCGAGTATTGTGTAAAACTGCATTAAGTTGTCAATTTCCTTATAAAATGACAGGGCAGGGTAGGCAAATATGGCACCAAAATGGCCACTTCACTTTCATGCAGGCAGAGACATATGTTGTATTGTATGTCTTTGTTTTCTATAGTAAGTGATCAGTTCACAGTTGCAGTATCATTCACGATAAAACGTTATCTGTGTAACCGACTCGGATAATATCAGTCAGAAAATGGAGTATTAGACGAATATCGGGAAAAGGGAAAAAAAAAAAGAAAAAGATAGGGAAGGCAGAATGTACTGAAACAACAACAAAAGTTACTTACTAGTTACTAGTTCTACATGAACATATATAACATCTGGGTCATCCTAACAATTTTTTCACATTGTGATGAAACCCTAACTTCATGACAAATCTACCTTTTTTGCTTGTCCTTCCCAACCTCATGAGGCCAGCATAAGCAATGAGCCTGTAACCCATAAGCATTATAGCCAAAGCCACCACTGAAATGGCTTTCCCATCAAGACCAACAAGTTTTATCGCCGGAAACTCCCCAATCAAGCAAGTGCTATTGGCGCCACAAGGGTATGTGTCGCTCGCCTTGTACTGCGACCCCAACAAGAGCTTGTATGTATACTGACTGATCGATATGTACTTAATCCATGCAATGAAGGAAGGTATACGTTGAACATAGAATCCGCTTGCTAGAGTGAACGAAAGCATGATCACTGATCCGAGTATAATGGCGGATTTTTGGTCCATTACTAGAGCACCAATAGCAAGTCCTAGGCTTTGAGACACTAACACACTGAGTAGGAGAACGAATAATGCTGTGAAGAAGTTACCAGCTGCCGGTTTGAGTCCTGCCATCCAATACGTTATGATGACGAAAATGGTGGGAAGGATGAGGCACATAGGTAAATCACCAACCGTCCTCGCCATGAAATACGATGAGAGCCTATACATGCCTGAAGCCCTTTCCTTTTCAAGCATAGTGCGTTCTTCGGGGAAAGTGAAAATGGCTTCTAACAGAGGGAAGAAGCCCCAAAATCCCGAGTAAAAGAAGGGAAGCCCCATCTGCAGAGATAGCCAAGAAGGATGTCATCAATTTCTTAAGAATGTGATAATTTACAAGCTTTTTATTTCAAGTTTTTTTTAATGTTTTACAAGGTTTAATTCCCATCTCAACTTGTAAACAACATGAATATAAGCCCCATTTGGATGTATAAGGTGAGTTGTAGTTCAAGTTGCTAAGATTATGATAAAAATTTATAAGGTTTTATTTCAAATTCTTGTAAAGTTATGCAGATTGAAAAGGCTTCATTCCCATCTCAATTCTTCTAATGCCATAAATATGCTCCACTTCCTTGTGTCCATAAACCGATTGAAATGAAGTTTATATATCATTTTAAGCACTCCAACATTGTCAACTTTAGTCCAATTATGTAATTTTTTTTCTTTTGGTTTTTGTTATTATATTTTTCTTTATGTATGGATGACACTTTCTTAAGCTAGAAATGCCAAAAAAAGATGAGCAATATATCTATAAAAAAATGTGAGAAAAAAATATTATTACATACCTGTTCTTGTAAGTGAGCAACATCAGAGTGCCACCATAGTAATCCTGAAATAAAAGCTACAACAAGCACTTGTCCAATCTTGAGGCCAGAAAAGGCCTCATGCTTCCTTTCTTTCACTCCTCTTCTAAACAAAACCGAAAACTGTTGCCACCATGTTGTGCTCCACCGTGCAAACTCCTTGTCATCTGAACCTTCACGAACATCACTGCGAATTTCGTGAAGCTCTGCCTTCACCCTCTCAGAAAGTCTGGTTTTAAAGGCTGAAACCAAAGTCTGCTTGATCGCAGCTTGATCCTCAGTTGAATCATCTGGTGGAAAACCTAAAAAAGAGAAAAAGGAAAGATAGAGAAACATGTTTCTTCAGATTACTATGTATGTCACAAGTACTTAATCATTTACTCAATTGTAAAAATAGAGGGAAAATGATGGTGTATTCATATTAAGTGATTGGAAATCTGTTGTCCTATTCTTAATTAATGTTCCTAACTTAAGCAACAAAGGCTAAACTAAAATGAACTACATGAACTCAAAAAATGATAAAACAAATATCTAACATTATATACAACTAAAATTTATATAACAACATACCATTGGCAAGATCTAACAAGAAATCAGAAGGATTCATGGCAAGTGACGGGGCATATCCGATACCAGCAAAGTAATCCATGGCCTCTGCTCCCTTCCCTATAAACAAAAGATTACCTTCCGATAACAGCAGAACCTTGTGAAACATGTAAAATAGTCTACTCGAAGGCTGGTGTATCGTCATCACAACCGTTCTTCCTCCATTTGCCAACTCCCACAACGTCGCCACAATCCTTTGAGCTGTGGTCGAGTCAAGTCCTGAGGTTGGCTCGTCCAAAAACAAAAGACTTGGATTTATTAGCATCTCTTGGCCTATACTAACCCTTTTTCGCTCGCCCCCAGAGACCCCTCTTAGAAATGGCCCTCCTATGATGCTGTTCTTGCACTTGTTCAATCCAAGTTGAGTTATAATAGACTCTGCATGTATCACCTTCTCTGCTTTTGTGAGACTATTAGGTAATCTCAGAAGAGCAGTGAACACTAATGTCTCAGTTACCGTTAGATGAGCATATAGAACATCGTCCTGAGTCACGAATCCGGTGTTGCGCTTCATTATGTTGGAAAAGGGCTTGCCATTGTAAGTGATGGTTCCGTTGATTCGACCTCCAAGTCGGCCTCCCAGTGCAGTGAGGAGAGTTGTTTTGCCGCTACCAGAAGGGCCTAGCATGGCCAGCATTTCACCAGGCTGGACCATGCCTGTCACTCCCTTCAAAATTATTTTCTCTTCAGTTTTTGTGTTCTTCTTTAGGATTTTCTTTAGGATTCCACCTTTCTTGATTTTAATTTTGTAAACAACATCCTCAAACTGCGAATTCGATCAAACTATTAGTCTAACATAGTGTGCTAATCATAAAATAATGGATACTTACATAAGATTATTTCGAATTTGTTAGTTTAATGATCACGAACAATTTATTTGAATTATGTGTTGTTTGATAAAACTGAGAAATTAACTACTGAAAATTTTAAGAAAGAACGGGATTTTAAGTACTTCAGATGTTTTAAGTAGTGCTGAATCTTTTCATATTAAAATGTTGAATGGAATTATCAAACAACACATTACTTTAACTATGTAATAAGTCAGTGATCAACTTTAAAGCAAGCAAATTAAAAATAGTGGACAAAGAATAAGCAGCAAAATATTTGGATTGTTTATCAGTAAGATATATAGCACCTAAAACACTGGGTCGTTAGCACATGGCATAACCTCTAAGGTAATGATGGTTATGCTGGAATTGTTGTGTCAAACTTTGAGTGTTTTTTTTTTTATTTTTCGAGAGTAAGTTAATAAGCAATTTGTGAAATGTTAGTGACTAGTAAGCTAACAAAGATCAGAAAAAAAAAAAAAAAAAAGAAAAGAAAAGAAAAAAAATGCTAAAATTGTTGTGTCAAACTCTGATTTAGTTTTTTCGATCTCTTTTCAGATGGTTATGTAATATCATCTGTTTAATTAAGTGATACTACTAATTTATACCATATCTATATTGATATTTACAAACAAACACATGGATAAATAACATGCATGGATAGATGTTATGAAATTACCTTCAAAGTAACCGGATTATTAGCTTTCTTGAAAATGGAGTTTTCCTGTTGTGGGGTGTGAGTTTGCATCTCTAAGTCTGTCATCTCTTGTTCCATTTCTTCTTTCTTTTCCCCTCACTCTCAAACCCTAATATAAAATTTATCCCTCACTTTCTTTTGCTTTTTTATGTGATAGATCCATCACTTTCTCTGCTCTGTTTGGTTTAATATCTCAGTGAAATATGCCTAGGTTAATGTAGGTAGATATGCATGGCATCCGAGAAGGATGAGAGTGGCACATGTACGGCTTGAGAAAGGTTTTGGTCACAAGTGTTAGCTATTTTCGCCATTTTTATTGGGATTCTTCGTTCTGCATCCCAACGTATTCATAGCTATACTTTTGGTTTTCAGTTGCATTTCGATACCTATGACTATGGTTGTGTATTGTCCTGCCAACACGTGTGATTCGATACATTCCATATATTTTACAATTTGTTATAAAAATTTCATTTTAAGCATATTAAATTTAGTGTCACTGCGTATTAAATTTATTACTACGGTCATGTGGCACAGGTTAACTGTTATGTTACTCCTTATTCTCAATGCTAATAATAATCATATTTACAGATATTTTCACTTACATAAGTTTTATTTAAAAGTCATCTTTTACTTTTTTATATGAAAATTTATTACTTCACACTAATTTAATTAACTTCTCTCATTTCTTTTAGTGTTATACACTCTCTATGATTAGTTGGAGTTAAAACATGCTCTATAGACTATATTATATATATATATATATATATATTTCCAAAATATCTTTCCATGAAAGTTCCTACCATTCTAGTTACTCATTCTTACATACTCTACAATTTACTAAAATCTCTCATCCGTTTTTTTTTTTTTTTTTTCCCCGAATGAGTATTTTATAAAAAGGAAAAGAAGAATAAAAACAAATATAGTACAGTGAGGGATGGGGGAGGATATCCCCTAATAAGCGTCCCGGAAATCATCAAGAACTAAAGACGGAACTAAGTCAAGGATGATTGCAATATTGAGGTTTCCAATCGTAATTAAATCTTTCATCCGTTACTATAATATTCCATCTTCTACACATAAATTTGGAAACTATACTATTTGAATTGGGTTATACTCACTTATTTTGAAGTGTAAAATAATTTTCTTGTAAAATCTTCTCCAACTAATTTTATTATATGAAATATTTACATAATATTTATGTTTTGATGTTTGGCAAAAGTCATTAAAGTGTTTCCCAAAACATATTATTTAAATTTAGTGCTTGACATTTAAAAACAATTTGAAGTGAAAAGATTCAAATAATTTATTCAAAATTATCAAACTTTTCTTTTACTTCTCCATTATTCTTACTATTTCAATTGATAATTATTGACAAGAAAATGAAAAAATACCGAATAAATTGAATTTAAAAATAATTTGAGAAAACAATCAGTAAAAATAATGTTTTTCAACAAATATTTTACTTGCTCTGTGTTTGTGTTTTACTGTTATGTCAGCTTCCGGTAAATGAAAATTCAAAGCAAGTTGATAGTAAGATTGAATAAAATTCATAACATATTCCATCTAATTGTATATATTCTATATTTTTTAGCTTAATTTTCAGAAAATCCACTCTTATTATCATTTGATTAAATAACCTCGGTAGTTTCATGTTGTCCCGGCACTATTGATTTCTTTCACATGTACCCTTTCCATGCGTTACAAAATTACCAGATTAGCTCTAATAAATAATTATATAAAAAAATCCAAAGCAAAAATTATCGTCAAGTGCGAATAATACCTCAATAAAACGTCGGCGTTTTGTTGCAACTTTTGTTGAATCTCGGAGCGATGTCTTCTTCATTTCTAGGGTTTCAGAAACCAAAATTGCAGAAAACAGAGGAAACCTTTGTTTCAATGGCGACTCCGAAGCATAACCAGAAGAAATCATTGCCACAAGAACAGAGCAACCGCTTCACAGTAAAATGCGAAGTCAGCAACAGCTTGAGAAGCTAAATGGTGAAACAGAGCTCATCGAAATTGCCGCCGGAAGAGGTTTTCAGGCCAGTTATCAACGGGGATTCCATTGTCTTATCCGGTGCCGGCGTGTTTGGCGCGAAATCAAGCGGAGGAGAAACGGGGAGTCGGCCGGCGGTGAGTAGGAAGGACGATTCGCTGCTGCTGCAGCATGATGGGAGTCAAAGCTCCATTCTTCATTGCAAGAGATCATTCAATTCTTGCACAGGTATTAAAAGGCCCTCCATTCTCCATTTATGCTACATTAATTAATGTTTATTTTCCCATTCAATTTGTATTAAAAAAAATAGCATAATACACCTATGCTTTTGAAAAGTTACCCCTATGCTGTTTTTAGCTCTAAATCACTTGCTCACCTTTGTAAAAGCTAGTAAATTACCCTTGATATATTTGAGTTTACTTTTTGTTGATTATTTATGCAATACGATCATTATGCCGTCTTGTTTTGTATTGGTTAATTTGTAGTATTATTTAGACTTTTTTCCTCTCTTTTTTTAAAAAATAATTAATAATTTAAGGCCCAAACATGGTATTTGAAATCTATTTAAAAAATTATTATTATTTAAAAATAAATTTTTTTGTGATAATACAATAATAACTTAATATATGATTTATAAAATTAAAACATGTCTAAAAGTTTCAAATGAAAAAATCTTAGTTTTTTTTTTATTTTTATTTTGCCTATTAGCAAAAGCAAACTTTAGACATGTTTTAATTTTATGTCATATTTTAAATTTTTATTGTAGTTATCACAAAAAAAATATTTTTAAATAATAATAATAATTTCTTAAACAGATTTAAATACCATATTTTAGGCCTGAAATAAGTATATGTTTGTGGAGTTTTGAATTATTAATTATATTTTTGAAAGAGAGAAAAACAAAAGAGCTAAAAAATACTAAAAATGAATTAATATAAGGCAATAGGGCACAATTGTCATGTTTTAAAGGATAATTTGGTTATATTGCATAAATGTCAAGAAGGAAGTAGAGTAAAAAATTCCAAATAGGGTAATTTGCTAGCTTTTACAAAGGTGGGGTGATTTGGAGCTAAAAATAACATAGGGGGTATTTTGCAACTTTTCAAAAACTGAGGGGGGCATTATGCACTTTTGCCTAAAAAATATTTCAAAATTTCAATATATTACATGTTTTTGTTTTTTTCCATTCTATTTGGTCTTAAAAAGCGAATTTTGCCCCGGTAGCGGAGATGGTTGAAGAACCTTTGGTGCCTGAACGAACCGTATCCAATGTACCGAGTATGTGTTTGAATCCCCACCCCTCCGTAAGTCTACGGCTTGATGTTACACATGTTGTGGGGTCAATCCATATAATACCCTCAAATGACAATCTCTTTGGGGTTTAGGTCCCAAGGATATCGCCCTTGGAAGTTAGACTTATTTTTTAAAGGCGAATTTTCTCACGGGAAATCAATACTTTTGGGTATGGCTTCTTTTGATCACGCTTATGCAGTTGATTCAAATTTTTTTTTTTTTTTCTTCAGTAAGGAGGTGAAGGGTAGTTTCGTCATCTAAATAGATTTTTTATTGGTCACTCGATGGGCACAGGTGTGAGGGGCATTTTTAGTTGAATAATTACATAACACTTGATGACCACGTTTCACCAATATCGATTGGTGCACTTGCGGATCTTGCAATAATGTTTTAGCGAAGTCGGATTTTATTGATCATAAAAAAGTGTGTATCGGATGAGTTTTGATGCTGCTTGGCGATATCGACACCCTCCAAAAATATTACGAATCGAGCGATATGAAACGTAAATTTAGAAAACTATTTATGGACTTGTGATGGAGACAGGAATGTGAAATAAATCAATAATGGAGGGGCCAAAATGAAACTATTAGGGGTTATTTAATCAAATATGATGTTTTATTAGGTCCCCTCCAAAAGTTGTTTTCTCCGCTTGGTCGGCTGCTTGGGGCAAGATCCTTACTTTGGACAATATGTGACATCGTAACATTGTTGTGGTTAATCGATGTTTTATGTGTAAGACTGATGCTGAGTCGGTCAATCATCTTCTCTTTCATTGTCCGGTGGCATTCGATTGTTGGTGTTTAGTGTTCAGCTTGTTTGGTGTGTTTTGGGTGATGCCGGCCTCGGTCCGAGATGTTCTTGACGGTTGGTGGGAGAGTTTTGCAGGGCTCCAAGCTAGATCTTTTTGGAGGGTTGTTCCTCTTTGCATTTGGCTCGAACGTAATAAGAGGTGTTTTGAGGGTGTTGAGATCCCGGTTGGATTCTTTTATCTTTTTGTTATTTTATTGGGTGGATGGTAGATTTTGTACATCTATAAAGAAAAATGTGGCTTTTTTGGGTATGCTTGGTTCGTAGGGAATTTCTTCTTGTACTTGGGGACGCACTTCCCTTATTGATTGCTTTTTATACTCTACTTACTTACCTGTCAAAAAAAAAAATCAAATATGATAATAGGAAGGGGTTTTGTGAAATGGACTATATAATTGAATAAATACACATGTGGACACGTGCAATATTTAAAAATCCAAAAAATGTTGTTAAAGAAGAACAGAGACAAAAACCTGCTTGAAGTAACCAGACAAGTGAATATCCACCTTTCTCCAAAAGATCTATTACAATTTGAGTGAATATGACGCTGTTACAATTTGAGTGAATATGACTGGTATGTAATAGTATAAATATAGGACACCCATATTGCCTCCCCAACGGCTACATCTGTGACTCAATTATATAGGGTCCCCCACATTGCTCACTGTAAAGTTATCCAACAGAGCCCACACCACCACCAAATGTTTATATTTCAGATTAGTCACAAAATCACAACTTGTGTCCAACAACATGAGAGTCAACAATACCCATTTCTTCTACATCTCCTTTCTCCTTTTGGTGTTTTCATCCTCTGCTCAATGTTGTAGAGAAAAACTCTCCAATTTTGAACAAGAAGACATCACAAGATCACATTTCCCTGATGGGTTTCTCTTTGGAACTGCCACTTCTTCATATCAAGTATTTCTTTTCTTTGTTCTAAATGTCTCTCTATAATTGGGTATTGTTTTGGAACTATATATTCATGTTTATATTGTAGATTGAAGGAGCGTATCTTGAAGATGGCAAGGGTCTTAGCAACTGGGATGTTTTTAATCATATCCAAGGTGAAATACAAAATCATTTCTGTTTTCATTTTTTTTTAATAAAGTAGCTAATCATAAGTTTCTTGGATTATTAATACTTGCTTGCAAATCCTACCAATCCACAGGAGACATAAAGAATGCAGAAAATGGAGATATAGCCAATGATCATTACCATCACTACTTGGTAATATTCTTACATTACTATTTTCATGAGCATTTCATTTAAGATCAATATATATGAACATTAAAGCAGATTAAATTGTTCAATCCTGTTTTGGTTTGTAGGAAGACATTGAAATGATGCATTCTCTTGGGGTAAATGCTTATAGATTTTCAATATCATGGACCAGAATTCTACCTAGTATGTTTTAATTTGATGCAAGCTTAATTATTTCGTTTAATGACTTGATTAATGATCTTCTAGCGTTGTGTTAGGAGGAATATTTGGTGAAGTTAATCCAGCTGGGGTCATGTTCTACAACAATATAATAGACAATCTCCTAATTAGAGGTAGCATTTGCTAAAATTTTCCGATATTAATCTGACTAATTATTATAAACAAAAATATATATGATATTGTAGAGATCATGTGCAGGAATTGAGCCATTCGTGACCATACACCATCATGATTACCCGCAAGAACTTGAAGACAGATATGAGGGTTGGCTTAGTCCTCTAATGCAGTATGCCTAATTTTCATTCTCTTGTGCAAGTTTAAGTACTTTGCTCTTTTGAAATTCAAAATTTGTAAATTTTTCATGAAAACAATTGGTCTTTCTGTTCAAAAGTGTCTTTACTCTGTTTGGTTGTGCGCACATTTGCTCAAACTCATATTTGTGTACCTGTAGGGAAGATTTTATTCATTTCGCTGAAACTTGTTTCGAGAGCTTTGGCGATCGAGTAAAGTATTGGGCCACAATCAATGAGCCAAACCTGTTTGCAGATATGGCTTACATGAGAGGAAAATATCCACCAGCGCATTGTTCGGCACCTTTCGGAAATTGTTCCGTTGGTAATTCAGACGTGGAGCCTCTCATTGCAATGCACAACATGTTATTGGCTCATGCCAAGACGACCAAGCTATATCGCGAGCGTTATCTGGTAATTAAATAGTTCTCAAGTTGTGAAGCATTTTGCTAATTTGTCTCGAAAGAAAAAAAAAATTATGTTTGAATTTGAAGATGATAAATTTGTTACTGATATTGCAGCAAAAACAAAGTGGAAGCATGGGAATTGTTATAAGCGCATTTATGTATGAACCACGTACAGATGATGAACATGATTGTGATGCTGCAAGTAGGGCCTTGGCTTTTAATGTGGCTTGGTAAGTGCTCACAACAGATCCAAAAAATTTCTGCATGAAACACATTGGAAAGTTTTATTGATTATTTATTTATTTTTTTAAAGTTAGTTGATTGACATATATATTTTTTGAACCACGGTAAAAAAAAACCCACACATCTTTTTGTTTCCACTTGAACTTTTGAACTTTGACTTGATAAGATGGAGAAAGATAGGACAAACTACACATATCTTGATATTTAATAAATTGTCTTGATTGATTGAGATATACACAGTATTTTCCTTGATAATATAAAGAAACAGAACAAAATAATTGAAGGGAGAAGCTTTGGGACTCGATCAAAAGATGCTTATGGAATATTTTAAAGTAACATGTGAAGCATGCATGCATGCAAATGTGGCTGTTTATTAGAAAGGTATGATTCATGTGGAATCCATCAGCGAAAAAATATAAATATATGTATACAGCGGCGGAGCCAGAAAATAGGTTCGGGAGGGGCCATATGCAATATTTTAAATATATATATATATATATATATATATATATATTAGTTGGTTCTCAAAAAAAAAAAAAAAAAAATTGGGGTCATATGACTCATATCCAATTTTTATTAAATTTATCTATATAATATATATTTTGTTGGGATGTCAAAAGAAATTTTTAAATTTTGGGAGGGGTCATATGAAATTTTTTATAAATTTATATATAAATTATATATTTTTCTAAGCTACTAAAAAAAATTATGGGAGGGGCCATGGACTGTGGCTCCGCCACTGTATGTATCACTCGTATACATTATATTAATTAAATAATATTATATATATATACACACATCTCATTAAATAATCAATAAAATAGTTTGAAGATCATCAATTATTTTCTTCAAAATAATGAGAATTTTGATTTGTTGGAGGCTAGGTTTGTCTCATGAGAACTCGGGTTTGAGTTCTAGCCATTTTTTGCAAAATATTATCAAAGACTAAAGTTAGTCTCTAGCCTTCCCTTCCCACATTGTGTATAAGCAGAATCTGTATAGAATAACTTCTTTGGTTTTGTTTGCTGAAAGCCTGGAAACAGGACAAATGTTTTCTATTTCTTTTTTTTCCATCTCTTCACATGTCAAAAGGTGTCATTATTCAAGATTCTACAACTATTTATTTTTTCGCCACCCTTAATTGAAAAATATCTTATTCAAAATGAAAAATTTGTTGCTTTTCCCTCAAATAATTTGAAATTTAGTTTCTAATTCTGCAAGTGTTTCTGTTATGAGATTGAAACTTCTATTACAATGGAATTATGTATGTGTTAACAGGGAATCAGTATAGATAACTACTACCCCTATGGTTATCATCTAGCTGATGGTATGGAACACAATGCCTGATTTTCCTAATTAAATTTATTGTCATTTATAGAATCAATGAGCTTAGGCACCTTGTGATTACACACAATTATAGTTATAACACAAGATTATGACTCATTTTCAAGTAATAAGTTTGTCTAAATCATTCACCATATATTACACATTTTGGATTGAAGATTTCTCATCCTATAAAATGCTAAAGCTGCTATGAGAATCTGACATGGTTGATCTCTTACTTTATAGGACTTTGGATCCCCTAGTATTCGGAGATTACCCTCCCGAAATGCGCCATTATCACGGAAAAGAACTACCCAGTTTCTCACCAGAGGAAGCTAAATATATCAAAGGCACTTTAGACTTCGTTGGCCTTAACCATTATTCAACCTTTTATGCCAAGGACTGCATTCATTCTAATTGCAGTCTAGGTGGAGATCGTGCAATCCGAGGCTTTGTTGAGCTTCCGGTGGAGCGCAATGGTGTGCCAATTGGACAACCGGTATGAAACTTTTGAAAGATAAACAAAGCGTTTGTATAAAATTGTCTAACAATGTTTTTTGAAAAAAATAAAATAAAAAAAATCCACTGATATATCTGGTACTTCTCTTGTTACAAATAGACAGGGATGCCCAGTTTTTTTGTTGTTCCTAGAGGCATGGAGAAGATCATTGACTATGTTAAGGAAAGATACCAAAATATGCCAATGTTTGTGGGTGAAAATGGTGAGTAAATGGCACAGTTACCTCTGTATCTTAGTGGAATATAAGGGCTGAAAAAGGGGGAAATTTTAAAATAAATAAAAGGTACATTTGAATTTTACCATAAACTATACTGAGTTGGAATTTTATCTTGAGCATGAACCAGTTTTAGCCACAACCATGTTATTTAGATTTTCTTAGGCGACCCACTAGCTGAAAATATGAGTTTTCATTATTATTTTTTCCTTTTTTCCGTAAATGAAAAGACGAACATTTAACATAGGCTCTGGTCATTCTCTTATAGATTGGCATTATCTCATCAGTTTTCAACCATTGAATGTGAAAAAATTCAGGTTGGATAGCCTTCTATGTCAATATGCAGAAAGTATAAACAAAGTGATTTTCAGAAGAGAACTGACTGGCTTTGGAAAAAGATTGTTATAAGCCTAATCACTAGAAACAATGTTCATTTGCATGTAAACCTTATGTCAATTTTTGTTGTATATTTTGAAAATCTTGTGTCGTCCGCATTCAGGGTACTGTCCACCGCAGCAACAAGATGAACAACTGAATGATCAACTGCATGATGTCAAGCGAATTGACTATCACAAAGCATACCTCGCTTCTTTGGCCACGGCAATAAGGTCAGACACCAATCCCTTGACTACCAAAAGCCTTTAGATATATGCATTCATGAATTTCATTTTTGCTTCTTACTAAGCATAGTTCATTAGTCTCTCTCTTAACCACTTCTACATTAGACTAATCGTATATATATGTGAATGGATTTTTCTGAGAAATAAATAAATAAATAAATGTTGCAATATATGTCTTTGTTTTAACAAATTCTAATTTATAGGAAGGGCGCTGATGTTCGGGGTTATTTTGCGTGGTCATTGATGGATAACTATGAGTGGGTAGGTGGTTACGGGATCAAATTTGGACTTCTCTACGTTGATCGTCAAACTCTGAAGCGTATATCAAAGCTTTCTGCTAAATGGTACAAAAAATTTCTAACAAACAGCAGCAGCAGCAGTGACCTGAGAAGCAAAAATGTGATGCCTTCTTTATTGAAAGCTAAAAGAGCAGAAATGTAAACAATAGCACAAGCTCATATGTATTCTCAGTGTCATCTTAATATATTGCTTCTTATAATTGCTAAATGGCATTTTCTTCTCATATTTCTAGACTTGTTGTGGGGGGCATTTTGGCAACTGCATATTTTTGCTTAGTTTCAATAATAATTTAGAATGACAGCTGAGTTAACCACCAACCGCCATGAGGATTTTCAATTGCTCCTAATTAAGTGATAAGCGAAATCCAAATACTGTTCTGGAGGACGTAAGTTATATTGGCCGAATTATGTATAAATCAGGTGTTTTACTGATTCTTTATTACTTATTATTTGCAATTGATCCATATTTTTCAACTGACTTTGCGTGGCATACTTTGCCACTACGGAATTAAATTTCCAAAAACTCTAATCAAACAATTTGCTTGTTTGTATATAAATAGGTATATTTACGTATATAAACACACACCAAGGACAATGACTCAGATAACCACTGACAAAGCATAAAAAATGTATAGTTTCACTGTCCTGGCTAAAAAAATTACCACGGGTCAAAATATAGAATAGTATGATTCTGCATTACTAATTATACCTAATTGGGCTTTTTAGAGACATAAAACTCATCAAAAAAATAAAATAACATATCCAATTCTATGGATTAGAATTAAATTTGTACCATTTGAATAATATATAGCAGACGACCATAAGTTGAGAATGGTAGCTGGTGGCTGCATATTCTATTTTCCTACCATTTTTGAAACAGTGTACTTAGAATGCGACACACACATGATAATGTAAATATATATACATATATGTGTGTGTATGTGTTCGTGTGTATTACAGCAGTGACTGTATAAGAAATGCAGAGAGAGAGAGAGAGCAATGAGCTTGGGTGCAGAGATAGTGGTGGCAATGGTGGGGCTATGGGGAGTTTGTTTGCGACCGTTGATGATGCGCTACGCGGGAGAGATGATGGAAGTGATGTGGTGCGCGATGCACCGGATCATCAGAGGGACTCCTAATTCTTTTGTTATCTCAACTATTTATCTTCCTTATTCAGCTTCTTTCCTTCCTGGGTTTTTCTACTGAGCAGATATTAGCTGCAGCTGTATAATATATATCAACAGTATGGTATATATGTATATGTGTATATATAGGTAAGAGTATAGATAATGTAAATTAGAAAAAGAGTAGAAGAAGCCGAAATTGAAGAAATAAAGGAAAGCCCTTGTGCCATTTCTTTATTGTGCCAAGGTTTTTAATTTATATAGATGGTTTGATTTTATTTTCCTTGATGGATTAATTAAATTTATTTATTTTTTTCTGATTTAATACCAACTCCTTTTAGGTCTCTAGCCTACTATTTTCTGAGTAAATAGTGCGTTATGTTTTGGGCTTTTCACTGTGTATTATTTTTTAGGTTTTTTTTTTTCCTTACCAGAAACAAAGAAAAAAAATTAAACAAAGGAAGAAGAAGGAAAATCCTTCTCAATAGAACTAATAAATTGATTTACTGAAAAAAATAAGAGTTGGCATAACATAGTGAAGATTACATGCTATCCCAGTTAAGTTTCGTCCTATTTATTAAATTTTAGTGTTGTTTTTGATTGATAATTAATTCAATGTGTTTTTTTTTGGAAGGATAATTAATTCAATGTTGTGGTGAATTATTTATAACATTTTTCTTCCTCTATATTTTTTTAAAATATTTTAGTGTCCTTAATTATTGTGATTTAAATGAGAAATGTCCAAATTACCTCATACTTAAATCCAACCTTTCACCCCACCAACCACCCAAAAAATCTACTACAAATAAATAAGACATATAGTATATAAAAATAATTTTTCTTTAAATACAAAATTAAAAAATATCCAAAATGATATATATAAAATTTTATATATGTTATTACATACCTAATAGGGTTAACTTCATTTATACCCCTAAGGTTTACTTTTATTTCAATCAAACTCCCTCGTGTTTGAGAATTTTCATTTACACTCCTTATTTTTTCAAACCCACATCATTTACACCCCCTAATGTCACTTAATACCTAAATTAATCTCAATGTTGAGATAAGTGGTGTTTGAAAATAAGGTTTACTATCCTCAAATTTTATTATCCAAACAAGGCATTAATTTTTAATTTTGGTATAAATCAAAAAATAAATTTGTTTATAGTAAAATATTTAAAAAATTGAAAGAAAAAAATTTCTAATTGGTAGTTCAAAATATTTTTTTTATATTTCAGTCTTAATATTTTTTATAATTTACAATAATTGATAATTCGAAAAAATATTTCGGCATTAATTAATAATACAAATAAAAAATAGTAAATCAATTTTTAACGGTGGAGAACGTAGATAGGGTTATCGCTAGGTACTAGTAGTGTACCAAAGGATAACAACTCTTTATAATATTTAATACTGTTTTAATCATAAAGACACCTTTGAAAAATTATCATCTATCTGCATTTTTATCTTTTAGTTATTTTCCTAACTCAAATTAATAGTAAACAAATTTTAGTTATTTTCCTAACTCAAACTAATAGTAAACAAAGATTTAAATTTGTTTGATATATTAAATGAAGTGTAACTAAGTTTCATTCACCCCATCAGAGTAGGAAAACTTATTGAACTACCAATGTATATAGACTTGTATATAGACTTGAGAAGTAAGTTTAAAATATAATTCTAAAATACTTCAAAAAGATTTATTTGAAGTGCTATTTCTAATTATTTATCAAAAATGTATATATCGGCATTAATTTTTTTTTATTCCAAAATAAAAAATTAATGCCGAAATATTTTTTTCCGAACTACCAATTATTGTAAAATAAAAAAAAATTAAGTCCGAAATATAAAAAAATATTTCGAACTACAAACTAGATTTTTTTTTTCATTTTTTAATATTATTTAAATATTTTACTATAAAAGAAATTGTTTTTTGATTTATGTCAAACTAAAAAATTAATGTCTTGTTTGAATAATAAAATATGAGGGTAGTATATCTTATTTCCAAATATCACCTATCTCAACAAATCTTGTTTCCAAATATCGCCTATCTTAACATTGAGGGTAGTTTCGATATAGGGGTGTAAATGATGTGGGTTTGAAAAAATAAGGGATGTATTTGAAAGTTCTCAAATCTGGGGGAGTCTGATTGAAATAAAAACAAACCTTAAAGAATGTAAATGAAGTTAACCATACCTAATAACATGTATACTATTTCTAATAAACGTATAAAAATTACTTATATTTCTCTATAAATAATATACATATATGGCAATAATTAATAATTTTAGTGAGATTTGAAAATAATATTATATTTATTATTTAATAATAATAAATCATTTTAGTGGCAATCTCAAAATAATTTTGTAACATTAAAGTATAAATAAAATAAATAAATAGATATAATTATTTAGATAAGTAACAAAAGTAAACAAAAAAATAAAAAATCTATGAAATAAATAAATATTAGTTCAATATTTTAAGTAGTATATAATTTAGTTGAATTCAGTAATTGTAAATGCCTCAAAATGCACAACACAAGAATCTCCTTTTATTCAATTTTGATTTTCCTTATATACATTTCATTTTTGGGCCTTAGGTCCATTAGGGCAATATCACTTTGATTACATCATTATGACATCATTATTTCTATTTTCAAAGAAATATAAACTAAAATGGGCTTAGTCTTTGGGCTTGCGAGGGCCTTGTTGGGCCATTGGTCTGATGGGCCCAATGCTTGATGACCTTGGGAATTTCCACACTTACACATAGGCCCTTTTCTTTGTGGTGGGCCTTCGGGCAGTCAAACCCATTACCAATAAAGTAGGGTGGAATGCAAGGTTCATTACCCATGTCGGGGTGACGTGGCAAGTGCATTTAATATGACGGCTATATCTTCATTTGACTGTTTGAGACTCATGGCTCGGGTGGCCTCGATTGGCGAGAAGGTGGCTGAAGAGGCGGTGTGATGCTTCGCTTCCCGTGCACATGCCTTTTCAAGGGCTTTGATGACCTCTATAAATACCCATTGTATTTGCCGAATACTCATTTCATTTCAAAGCCTGTAGCTCTCAGAAAACTCTCTGCAACTTGAGTTCTTTGCTTATCATTGCCAGAATCCATTCATTCTTCCAGGAAACACATCCGAAATCTCATCGAGATTCATCTTAGAGTAAGTTCTCTTCTTCCAGCTTTTCTACCTTTCTGTCAATATGTCTGATAATGACGACACCCGGTCGGGTACCGACCGTCTCCCCTCTTCTGTGGATCCCGGTGCTTCCCTTAGCTCTCCATCGGTAGAGGTGGGTAGGATGGTCGAATCCAGTCCTCCTGAGGTCACCCAAAATGTTGCAGCGGATGGGGATTCGACTGCAGGGAGAGCGGAAGATAAATTTTATGTCGCTCCCCTCTCTCCTGTTCATAGGGTAGATACGGTACTCAAAAGGCTGAGGGTTAAGTGTCGGATACCCGATGGGGTGATAATTAAGAATTACCCCAAAAAGTACGACTTCAGGAAAGGGGAGGGAGTTAAGGATCATCAGATCCTGTTGTCAGCCTTCCACCTCCAGGTATTTAGATTCCCGATCCACCCTTTCTTTCTTTACATCTTGGCTACTTTGGGTCTGGCCCCGCTTCAAGTGGGGCCTAACTTTTTCAGGATCGTGGCTATGCTCCTGATGATCAATCGGGAGTTGGGTCTTGATCTGGGTCTGGATGAACTTCTGTTATGTTACAAGATACATGATCAGAAAGACTGTAAGGGCCGGTATAATCTTTTTCCTTTAAGTGGGAAAAATTTTTGTGATGGCACCGAGAAGTCTAATAAGGGGTGGAAGGAGAGAATGATCCTGGTAAGCAGGAATTGGAGGCTTCCTGGATCATCCGGATTCAGAGTCCTCAGTGAATTTGACAAATCCTTGTTCCCTTATTTCAAACCTTACCAGAAAGGGTCCTGTTACTGCGAACAATGCGATGATAAGTTGGGTCATCATGTGCTGGAGTTTCTGGGAGCATCCGACCGGTTAAAAACTCCAAACTACATAAAGTCCCGATTTGACATCCTTAAATCTAAAATTCGGGGGTAGCCCCTGAGGATGTGTGGCGTTTACCTGGCAGGTTCTAATTTGCAGGCACTCACATTAAAAGGACAAACACAGGATGCTGAGGATCCCGCAAGCTGTGTTTAAGAAGAAGGCCAAGTGGGTGCCTGGACCTCAGACGATCCCTTCGGTACTGGAGGAGGCTCAAAGCGGTCAGGGGTCCTAAAGTACTCTTACTCTTCCATATGGAACCGCTCATCCACCACTGGTGGGAAATATTCTGGTGACTCCACCCCTTCCAATGGGAAACATTCAGGTTACTCCGCCCCCTCTTTCAGGAGCGGGTACTGCCGGAGCACCCTCTGTTCCTTCTTCGGGAGACATTCCCGTTCCTGGATCCTGGCTGATTGAGGGAGAGGCCAATATGGCGAGGACACAACATCCCCGATCTGAGGAAGTTACCCCCGATCAGTTGGTTAGGCCTCGTCTGACCACAGCGTCGTCACCAATCATAATGGAGGAGACTGGGGCTGCAACCGAAGAGGAGCGTCCCGTCCCCTAGGCACCAAAGATAACACTTCCAGGTGGTGACTTTTTGGTCAGGGGACACGAGACCATTGACAATGATGTTGCCATTTGGGCGATGGGTTCTCAGATCTGGACCCCTGCAGATCGAAATAAATTGAGATAGATCGATCGGCAGAACTAGCCTTGACTGGTCCGGAGATTGCCATGAAGGTACTTTTTCAATATACTGTTTCATCAGTCATACTTGGTATTTTTCTACTTTATTCATTGATCAGGATAACACTTGTACTCTTGGTAGATGTTTTACCTGACCCAAGCCTACAATACGAAGATGGAGGAAGACATCAAGCTGCTCCGTAAATCTAGTGAGCTTCTGAGGCTGAAGGAAGATTCCAGGAAAAAGGTTGCCACCATGCTATCGATATCCAATGATAAGCTGGAGGCCCAGACCAAGAGGGCAATCTCTGCGGAGTAACAGCTTCAGGTTGCCCAAGAGAAGATTAAGGAGATGTAGGCGGTTCGGCAGGCCCTATTCACTAAAACAGAGGCCCTGAAGACTGAGAATGAGGGCCTGAAGGCTGAAAATGAGGGCCTGAGGGCTTCTAAGGCGAAGCTTCTGGAGAAGAAAGTTGAGACCGAGAATCTCCTTGCAGTGGAGAGGTCGACGGTGGAGATGTGCCATCGGGGTGGCAATCAGATGTATAAGCGTTTCTCCGACACTGCCTAGTACCGAATCGGGTTCAGTTGGAGGTCATGCTTCAAGGACATCCAGAAACCTGTTGAGGAAAGGGAATTCGCCTCAGTGGAGGAATTGGATGAGAATTTGGGCATTGCCCCACCGTACGACGATCCGATTGAAGGTCCTGATGACATTCGCTTCTACGAATTCCTAACCAAGCCTCTTCCGGGGATGAGCCTTATGTCCGATACTAACCCTTTAGTTCCCGATGTGAGCTCCAATGTGGCGGGCACTGATGCTAGCACTTAGGATTTTTCATTTTCATTTTCATTTGTAAGCCTTGGCCATCGGGGCCCATTTTTGAATGAGAAGTCATGGTTCCTTTATAGTTGATTCTTTTCTTTTTTTTTTACTTAGATTTTATCCAAAGCGTTGTGTCTTTCGGACACTTCAGGCCATGCGATAAACAAGTCAACACTTTGTTTATTTGTGCAAATTTGTGATCTCTTTAGGATCAGTGTAATGTCTTTCGGGCACTTCAGGCCATGCGATATACAAGTCAACACTTTGTTTATTTTTGCAAATTTATGATATCTTCAGGATCAGTGTTGTGTCTTTCGGGTACTTCAGGCCATACGATAGATAAGACAACACTTTGTTTATTTTTGCAAATCTGTGATCTCTTCAGAATCAGTGTTGTGTCTTTCGGGCACTTCAGGCCATGCAATAGACAAGACAACACTTTGTTTATTTTTGTATCAGTAGATATTTATAAGCTATTTTTCCATAGAAATGTTTTTTCTTTTTTTATTGATCGGGTGCTATAGTCTTTTTTTACAAAAAGATCAAAGTAAAAGCAAAACTTGGCGTTTTACGGGTAGTACCTCTTTAGGCAAGAGGCGTTCTGGGAGTTTGGTTCCATTCCGCCATCCATATTCCTTCGGACGCGGTATGCTCCGCGCCCAATGACTTCGGTAATGGTGTACGGTCCCTCCCAAAGCTCCCTGAGCTTGCTTACGAGCCCAATTTTTCGCCTAAGGACCATGTCTCCGACCTGGAACTCTCTTCTTTTGACTTTTTGGTTAAAGTGGTTCCGAACGTGCTGTTGGTAGGCGGCCAGCCTGATCCTGGCAGCCTCCCTTCTTTCATCTAGTAGATCAAGGTCGTGAGCCAAGTGTTGGTTATTTGGTCCTTCAACCTAGGCCTGGCTCCGGAAGGTTGGAACCCTGACCTCCGTTGGGATCACAACCTCAGCGTCATATGCCATGGCAAAGGGGGTCTCCCTAGTGGGTTGTCTGGGAGTCGTTCTGTATGACCAGAGCACTTCAGGTAGTTTCTCGAGCCAGGCCCCTTTGGCTTACTCAAGCTTTTTGGCCAGGGTGTTGAATATGGTTCGATTTGTCTTTTTCGCCTGTCCGTTCCCTTGTGGGTACCCGATGGAAGACGTACTCTGGTTGATACCATGCTCGGCAAATAACGCTCTCACTTTTTTGTTATCAAGATTTGTCCCATTATCCATCATGATTGTCCTTGGTAGCCCGAATCTACATATTATATGGGTCCATATGAATTTGATGACGTGGTCACTCTTGATGGTGGGATAGGCTTCAGCCCTTACCCATTAGTGAAATAATCAGTGGCCAGAAGGACAAAGGCATTTGACCGAATTGCCTTCGGGAGAGGTCCCACGATATCCATTCCCTATCAAGAGAATGGGTGCGGTACTATAGTGGGATATACGAACTCAGGTGGCCGATGGATAGCGTCTCCGTGCATCTGGCATGACTTACACCTTCGGACGTACTCTTCGGCATCCCGCGACAGATAGGGCCAAAAATATCCTTGGGAGAGAATCTTATGGGCAAGGGATCTACCTCCGGAGTGGTTCCCCCAAGCTCCACTGTGAATCTCCTGTATCACTGCTCTTGATTCTGATGGCGTAATACATTTCAAGTAAGGACCTGAGAAGGATTTTTGATAAAGTTGCCCGTTTATAAATGAATATCGGGTTGAATTCCTCCTGATCTTGTGAGCTTCAGCTTTGTTCTCTAGGAGTGTTCCACTTCTTAGGTAATCTATAAGGGGATCCATCCAGTTGGGCTCCCACGGGATAAGCATCACTTGTTCGGGCTCTTGAATACTTGGCCTGATTATAAAATCCACCAGTGCAACCCAGTTCAGGTCCTCTCCGGTTGAGGATGCCTAGCCGGCTAGGTGGTCAGCTATAGAGTTTTCGCTCCTCGGGATTTGAGTGAAGGTTATTTTTTGAAAGCTTTTGTTTCTTTTAACACGAGTGCCCGATAAGACTCCATTTTTAGATCTTTTGTCTCGTATTCCCCTTTAATATGTTGAATGACTAGCTGAGAGTCGTTGTGCACTGCTAGGGCCTGGATCTAGAGGCTTTGGGCTAACCTCAAGCCAGATATGACTGCTTCATACTCTGCCTCATTGTTGGTGGCTGGGAACTGCAGTTGTACCGACATGTGGAGGTGCGTACCGTCGGGTGTCAAGATTTCCAAACCGATTCCTGATCCAGCGGGGCCGGCTGAGCCATCCATGAAAAGCTTTTAAGTGTCTGGCTCAGTCATTTGGTCGGGTTCTTCAGTTTCGTCTTTGAGCAGAAAATCTGCCACTGCTTGACCTTTGATGGAAACCCGAGGTATGTAAGTCAAGTCATATATGCCCAATTCAATGGCCCATTTGGAAATTCTTCCCGAAAGATCAGGTTTTGACATAATGACTCAGAGAGGCGTGGCAGTCGGGACAATGATCGGATGAACTTCGAAGTAATGCCTTAGTCGTCTTTTTACATTCACCAGTGATAGAACCAGCTTTTCTTGCATGTTGTACCGGGTTTTTGCTTTAGCCAAGGATTTGTTGGTGTAGAAGATTGGCATATGAAGGTTTTCATCCTCTCTGATGAGGGTTGCAATGGTCAACACAGAGGATACAACTAAGTACAGATGCAAGACTTCATCGGGACATGGTGTGGTTAAGATCGGGGGTATGGTCATGTACTCTTTTAACCTTGTCAGGGCTTCAGACTGCTCAAGACCCCAGACTTCCCCCATCTTTGCCTTGATTGCCTGAAAGAATGGTTTGCATCAATCAGTGAGTTGTGAAATGAACCTGCTAAGTGCCACCACTCTTCCCGTCAAGACTTGAACGTCTTTATGTGTTCGGGGCTCCCTCATCTCCATCAAGGCCTTGACTTGTATCGGGCTGGCCTGGATCCCAGTTCTGTCCACGATGTGTCCCAAGAACTATCCGGATGATACACCAAAGAAGCATTTCTCTGGGTTAAGTTTCATGCCATGCATCCTGAGGGTGTCAAACACTTGTCGCAAGTGAGTAAGATGGTATCTCTTTTTCCTGATCTTAACCACAATGTCATCAATATAAGCCTCTATTACTGTACCCATCATACCCTTAAAGATCCTATTGACCAACCTCTGGAAAGTGGCACCTGCATTTTTCAGTCTGAAGGGCATAACTTTAAAGCAATAAGTACCTGTTTCAGTAATGAATGAGGTATTTTCTTTGTCCATCGGGTTCATTTTTATCTGGTTGTATCCCGAATAAGCATCCAGAAAAGTTAGACGATCGTAGCCAGCGGTAGCGTCAACCATTTGGTCGATCTTTGGCAGTGGAAAGCTGTCCTTCGGGCATGCCCTGTTCAAGTCAGTAAAATCAACACAAACCCTCCATTTACCATTCTTCTTCTGCACGACCACTACGTTGGCAAGCCATTCGGGATACCTGACCACCCAAAAAAAACCAGCTTGGAGCAATCTGGATACCTCATCTGCTATAATTTGGTTCCGATGTGCTCCCATGCACCTCTGCTTTTGCCTGATTGATCTTACGTTCGGGTCAACGTGCAATGAATGCTGGACAATATCAGGATCGATTCCCGGCATGTTTGTATGCTCCCACGCGAAGACATCGGAGTTGTCCTGCAGTAATTGTGTTAGTTCTTTCAATTCAGGGTCGGTAAGATTTGTACCTGCAAAAGTAACTTTTTTCGGGCTATCGGGTATAACATAGACTGGTTGTAATGGTTCGACCACGATTGGGGTACCCGGATCCCCCTCCTTTAATTGTTATTTGGAGCCTGGACTCTGTTCCTTGGAGTGGGATATCATTGGGACTTTCCCCTCCCAGATCTCCTTCAGGGTGACCGCGTAGCATTCCTTGGTGGCCACCTGGTCACCCCTGATGTCAACGGTACCCATACCGTTTTTTGGGCTTATGTACCTCATGACCTGGTGAAGAGTTGAGGGCACACCCTGCATTCGATGAATCCATCCCCTTCCCATGAGCAGATTGTACGAAGGCTTGACATCCACCACAACAAATGTCTTAGTCAGGGTCCTTTGAGCAGCAGATATCTGTAACTGGACTTCCCCGATCGGCTCGATTTTCTTTCCATCGAAACCTGCAATGGGGCACCGGGATGCCATAATTTCGTTCGGGTCAATCTCAAGCTTTTCAAAAGCCCATTTGGTGATGATGTTTGCGCTGCTCCCAGGATCGATCATGAGTCTCTTCACAAGGCAGTTGGCTACCATCAGGGTCATAACCAGAGGGTCATCATGTGGGGTCTGGATGTTCCGGAGCTCTGATGCAGAGAAAATGATATGCGCTTCTCCTGCCCTGTGGTGGACCTCATTGATTTCGTTGACTCTTCTCACCTTGCGGGCTCTCCGTAGGCGGCTCCGACGGGATCCTTCCGTCTCTTTGGATGGGGGGCCTCCAAGAATTATATTAATGATCCTGACTGGCTATGCGTCTGCGGGGTTCCGAGGGGTGCTAGGGGCACGTTGATTGGCCCTCGGTCTGTCCTGTTGGATGTAATCCCGGAGCTTTCCGTGAAGTAGCAACGCCTCCACCTGTTGTCTGAGATTACGACACTCGTTTATGATGTGCCCAAAATCACCGTGGAAGGCACAGTGCTTTAACTTGTCCCTTTGGTCAAGTGGCTGTCTGATGGTTGGGGGTTGTTGGAAGATCCCCTTGGTTTTGTTTTCCTGGTAGAGTTTCGCAAGGCTGACCCTCAGGGGCGTCGTTCTCTCTTCGAATTTGGAGCGCTTGAATGGTTTCGGGGTTGATGAAGGAGTTGATGGTCCTGATGAAGTTGGACGTTTTCGATTGGTCGCCCGATCCTTTAACTGGGCTTCAATGCTGACCAAGGCCACCCTCTTCTGCCTGACGGTTTCCTATTCTTCAATCCTCAAGTACCCCTGGGCTCTGGAGTTTAACTCCACAATGCCCGATGGCGGGCGCTTCACCAGAGATTGATAGAACTTAGTCCTTGGAATAAGGGCCATCCGGAAGGCCTCAACAGCAGAGTGTTGGTCACAGTTGTTGATAGAAGAAGATTCGATGTTGAATCGGGATACAAGGCTTTTCAGTGACTCTCCTTTCTCTTGGATCATGGTGAAGAGGCAGGATATGATCTTCTTCTGTCTCTTGTTCCCATAGTATTGGGCAATGAAGAGCCTTGTCAACTGTTGCCAGCTGCCAATGGATCGGGGTGGCTGCTTCCTGAACCATAATAGAGCTGCATCAGCAAGACTTGTGGAAAACACATTGCATAGCAAGGACTCGTTCTTGGCGTACATGGTCATCTTCTGGTGGATCTGATAAATGTGTTCCTCGGGGTCCTTGGTGCCATCGTATGGGGTGAACTGAGGCATAACAAATTTCTTTGGAAAAGGTTCCTGGGTTATCTCAGGGACGAAAGGTGACTGTATCAACACGGTTGACGCTTGGATGGCCAGGTCATCTGTAGATCGGGCCCTCAAGTCCCCGAGGACTTTCCTTTGGAATTCATCCATAATTGCCTAAAGCTTTTGGGGGGTCATGGACTCGTCGGCTACGGGAGCCTTTCCTGAGTGCTGGGAAGACTTGACGTGCTCTTCCACTATGTCGTTATCTCGTTGGTTCATAGAATGGTCGAGCGCCGCTATTGGAGGGTCAGGCACTGCTACCGGAGGGGCAACTGGTGGTGGTGACAACCTTGCCATGAGCTCTGCATTCTATTTTTCCAGAGCTAGGCTGCATTCCTCAGCGGCTATCAAGCGACAACGTTTGCTTGCAAACGAGTTACCGACATATTTGCCCAAGAAGTAATGAGTGAAGGTTTTAGAAGGTGGTGAAGAATATGAGGAAGTCCTCAGATCTCTGGGTTGAACAAACAAACTTGGCTTAATGAGATGGGAAGAAGGAGGTGGTTTACAGATCCCAAAGGACGGATCTGAAAAATCAAGAACTCCTTGATATTTCCCACAGACGGCGCCAATGTGTAAATGCCTCAAAATGCACAACACAAGAATCCCCTTTTATTCAATTTTGACTTTCCTTATATACATTTCCTTTTTGGGCTTTAGGCCCATTAGGGCAATATCACTTTGATTACATCATTATGACATCATTATTTCTATTTTCAAAGAAATATAAACTGAAATGGGCTTAGTCTTTGGGCTTGCGAGGGCCTTGTTCGGCCATTGGCCTGATGGACCCAATGCTTGATGACCTTGGGAATTTCCACACTTATAGTAATATTTGATACATTTAGTGGAAAGTCCAAAAGAATGTAACACGTGGTGTAAGAATTTATTTATATAAATAATAAGAGTGAATTAAAAAATAAAATTTATATATATATAAAATAAATATTGCTTTGACTTTTATAAATAGTTTATAATTTAGTGAGATTTAGTAATGATTAATATATTTTGTGGGAAGATTAAAAGAATATTGTAACATTTGATGTAAATGTTAAATGAATGATTATAATTATTCAAATAAATAAATATTTTTAAAATGTATGAAAAAAGTTAAAATTGCTTATACTATTATAGTGTATAAATAATGAGGGTGTGATAATAAGAGTTATCGGTATAGTGAATGAGATATAAGATTTAAACGTGGGGTAACTTAAATATTTTGAATGCAAATAGAAATGATTAAGGGTATTAAAATAATTTTATACCTCTGGACACAAAATACAAATATGAGGAGGGCGTTGGAACTGCACATGTGCTACTTGAGACAGGTGGGACCTGTAATTTTATCCATGTCTCATCATAAATGAGGCATTAGTTCTAAAACTGAATTTTATACAGGGAATTTACTACGATGCAAAGTCCACTATATTTAACTTTTATGATCTATTTGATTGAGAATTAAATTACAACATCGAAATTAATTAAAAACCGCAATCAAGGCTAGAACTGGTGAAACCCTCATGGACTCTGACTTGTTCATATCAATGAGTAAGAATTGCTAAAAGGAAAAGGAGTTAAATTGGGCTTGACGTTCAAATATATATGCTATATGTATTGCCGTTTCCTTGTCTGGTCAATGAATGTGAATCCTCCTGTGAGGCACTATTTGTTTTCCTAGAAATCACCCTCCGGAAATTGAAATCAATCAGTCTTAATTCTAACTAGTCATAAATTTATTTCCTCTTAATGGACTCTTTTGAGTAATATTCGTGTCTTTACTATCTTTGTCCTTTAGTCCGTACAAAGCTTATTATTCTTCATTCCTATTGTTGATTGCACGAACGATATCCTATTCAGTCATCAATCATCTTAAACTTTCCTTGTGCCTTGAATTATTCAAACCTTTCTCTAGTAAAAATATCGTGTTTTGCACGTAATTTAAAATCTATATACAAATAAAAAAAATATATCACTAAAAAAATTAGTACAATTGCAAATCATACTACAAATAGTTAAAATATAAATATTAAATAAAATAGTACCTGAAGAATAATGATTAATAAAATTTTATTGAAATAGTCCTGTAAAAAAATTAAATAAATTCAGGCATTAAAAAATTGAAAAACAAATAAATTAAGCATAATCAAACCAAAATATCTATCAAGATATATATCGATGCTAATAAATATATATTAAATTACAATAAAAGAATAGTGAAAAGAAATACTAATCTAATTGGTATAATTGCACTGGAACAGAATCATAAATAAACAATAGAACAACATAAATACAATCAATGAACAATATAAATGCAAAAAATACAAAACAAGATAAAATTAAAATATAATAGAAGAATAACAATGGGACGAAGAGGGGGGAGGCTTGAGAATCGTATGATCTTTAAAAGAGAGAGGGTGTAAGATTATATATAAGGTTGTCGTATATTGTTATAAGACTTCTAATTAGATATTGATATAATGACTTTTAATCACCTCATCCTTTGTATCTTTAAAATTATGATTATTAATTACAATTGTAGATGAAATTCAGTATTATAGTTTATTTAGAATTAAGATTGTTAAATAGATGGGATTTAGTATTATAGTCCATTTACATTAGGATTGTTAAATACAAGTTTAGATGTGATTTATTATTATTTTTATAGAATTCACTATTATAATCCATATAGGATTAGAATTGTATTTTGGGATTCATTATTATTACTTTTTTTTATCTAGATTATGATTATTAATTATAATAAGATAATGAAATAAAATATATAAAATAATATAAAATTTTAGTATTCTATCACAATCAAATTTGTAATATATATATATATATATATATATATATAAATTCAATAGAATTTAAATACATAGTTCAAACATAAATAAGGGTTAGTGCTTCCAAATAGGATTCTACTTGAATTGAAATTATAGAATTCAATTATATATTGTAGTTATAATTGAAGTAGAATATGCATGGGAGTTATAGAATTCGATTAAATTTTGTAGTCAGAATTTAAATAAGAATTGGATTGAAAAATCACATATAAAATTTTAACTATAAATACTGTAACACCAAAACTTCTACACATAATAGTATAGATATAGATATATCTTTGTCCTTTAGTCCGTACAAGCTTATAATTCTTCATTCCTATTGTTGATTGCACTAACTATATCTTATTCAGTCATCAATCATCTTAAACTTTCCTTGTGCCTTGAATTATTCAAACCTTTCTATATATATATATATATATATTCTTGGAGTAAATTTCCTCCCAGTGACCTTGTAGGCCTGTTTGTATATAGTATAGTGTATATATATGTAGATTATCTATGTTTAACTGGAAAATAGTTTGGCCGTTTGAATCGGCTAAAGAGCAAATTAATTCATTTTTAATTTGCTTGAATTAGAACATCATCCCCTTAATTGTTTCCCATTTGATGTCGATTTAATAGTTGCATTCTTTGCTTCTGGTCATTCTTTAAATAACAGATATTTCATATTTTTGGAAACTCTACTTTCACAAAATTTTATAGCAGAAATAAATCAATTTGTCGTTGACATGATAAATTATGAAATATTACTCAGAATATATATGTATCTTAGTCATGCACTCCCAATCGATAGCGTACCACTATTGCTCTGAGAACAAAAGAATATATTAATGAACAAGTACGTATATAGGCTACATTCTTATTAATGAACCATATACATTTTGCAACATCACTCAAAGAATTGGAAAGTACTAATGAACAATATTATTACAAGGTGTTAGTGTGTGTGTGTGTGACACTTTTGTGCATTGTGCCAAAAAGATATCACAGACATACTAACTAATTTTGTGCACCAAAAGAATAACAACATAAAGGGGATTACACTTGAATTTACTAACGAATGAAATGAAATGACCTAACAAATTAGAAGGAAATAATCAGGAGTTGGCAAAGGGTATATATGCATGCATGCACAGAACTGCATATAGATACAGATATCTATTCTGTAAGATTGGGATTCAAGAATTCTTGGTACTGAAGCCGCTCTTCATCCTCGAGCTCTATCAAGCTCTCTGTCACAATATCTGCAGTATTGGTTACCACATCTGACCAGTTCCTACATAAAGAATGAAAAAAATTAAGAATAAAAGAACTATAATACCAAGGAATTAATTAACATAAACCTATATTAATATGTCTCAATAATCATACTATGCTCAATATTCTACTAATCGGTTATATGATATGAATTTCATTATTTTACTCCAATGAGGAACATCAATTAGCTGATCATGAAATTAGCTATAAACTAAGAAGCAATTGAAGTTGGCTTCCTCTTTTTGGTTTAATATATATATATTGAGTTACCCAAAAAAAAAAAAAAGTTGATTGATTTTACCCTTTAAGCGAGTCGAAGGCAAGTCCAACAGTGTACTTGGCCTCTTCAAGAGCTTTCGTGAACTTCTCGAGGTCCTTAGGTGGACAAGTTCCATCGTCCACGACACGAAGTTCAGAGGGCTTGACATCACAGAAGATAGGTATAACCTTCTTCTTAGACTCCATCATGAGCGCCAATTCATGGAGACAGAAGTATGACTCACAATAACGCGGCGAAAAGACCGCCACGCCTATTTTGCAGCCATGAATGGCATTGTCTATCTTCTCGAACAACTTGTCCCCCGGTTTCATGTTCTTGTTGTCCAAGAATGGATGAATGTTGAGTCGGACAAGGTGGTCGTAGAGCAACGAAGCCACAGTTCGCTTCGTGTCGATGCCTCTATGGTTGATGAACACATCACATGGTTTAATGATTTTTCGTTGTAGTATGTTCATGACTGCGTAACGTTGCATGGCTTTGTTTTTGTTGAAAAATGGAAACCCTAGTTCTTTTGTTTTTGAATATATGTATAGTAGCTAGGTAGTATGAACTTTGATTGATTGTAGTTATAATGATATATATATATATATATATATATATATATGGTGTTGTGTATGGGTGAGATAATTGGTTTGTGGGGGTCCTATATATATAGGAGCTAAAACTTGTTGTCACTACTTGTATTTTGATTATTAAAATTCATGTTGTGGTGTGAATCATTCACCAACTTTAACGCTGAATTTGAAAAAGAAAATAATAACGTTCTTTAAGGAAGGATTGAACTGATGACCACAACATAACAACAAAGATCTTTGACGTTTTGTCCCTTGGACTTCCCCTTGTACGTCCACCCTTCAAACACGTCCACTGAATAAAATGCATAATTGTTTCTTTGCATAATATATAGTACATGTTGGAGGGACTGAAAAATTAGTCTCTCTCTGTGATGTCATATATTTGCCCTAATTTGTGAAATCAGTATTATTATGTTAAATTTTATATATTTAGTGTTAATTTGGAGTAAATTTTTAGATGAGTGTTGGAGGGCTTGCTTGATTTGCATTTCTGAAAACAGTTTTCTGTTTTTAGAAAACTGAAAATCAGAAAATTATAAAAAAAATCTGTTTGGTTTAGTTATTTGAAAACAGTTTTCCGAAAACTCAGTTATAAAAATTGCTGTTTTCAGAGAATTCGTTTTATTATTCTCAAAAAACTGTTTTCTATTTTCAAAATTGTCGAGAATAATTTTCAGAAATACAAACCAAGTAGGCTCTAAAGTACTTTCTTGATCTTATTACTTTATCAATTTATCCTTTATACACTAAAATTATAAAAGTAACCAATTATAAATCATCACATCACCGTGAACATTACCAATAGAATAAAAAATATTAAAATATATGATTTTAAAATGTTGAATTTCCCAAAAAGGACATGTAAATTGGGATGGAGGGAATAATAAAAAAATATTTTAAATGTAATTTCATTTAAAGTCGAAAAAAAATAATTAGACATTTTAGATCTCAAACTGTTAGGTTATAATGAAACTTTGAAGGTATTATTGAAAGTCATAACTAAAGTTTGGGGCGTTATTTAAAAAAAAAAAACAATTAAAATTAGCATCTCACTGCCCTATACTTTTTAAATAATACTACTACGAGGTTTCATGTTATGACAGCGTGCATCTAAACCATATTAAAGAGGATATTTACAGGAAAAGAAAAAAAAAAACCATATTAACGAGTATGCATGGTATGAAAATTATATAGACAAATTGTAGGAATGAAAGGTTTAATCTCTATATTTGACTTTGCTAGTGGTTATTCTAATTTTTTTATCATCAATTCAAATTGTTAATTAGGGTGGGTGGGATGGAAGAATTACTGAGTCATTCATCATGAGGTCCTAGATTCAAATCCTCCCAACTACATGCGTGTAAGCTGACCAGAATCACCCCATCACAGAAAAAAAAAATTAATTGTTAATTGTACACATATTTCAATTTATTATTTTTTCTTAATGAGATCGTTTTCTTTGTTTATGATTTCATACTATCCATCCACCTTAATATTGGCAACATGATGATATATTTTGGGTATTTATTTTGCTTGGTCAAAATATATCCATTTTAGAAGAGTTCATGAGAGAGACCTCATAAAATTATTATAACATTTTTGTTATTTTAATAAGAATCATATTCATCACACACAAATTAAACTTATCAATTGTATACACAAATTAAACTTATCAATTGTATGTGAAAACTTAGGGTGGGTTTGGAAATTAGTGTTTTCGTTTTTGTTTTTTATCTTTTGAGAACAAAAAAATTTCTTGTTCTTGTCCTAAGGGTAATCCGGAAACAAAAACATGTTTGGTTGGAAATTTTGTTTAAAAAATTTTCGGGAACAAAAAAAAAAAAAAAATTTTTTTGGAGGTTAAAGATGGAGGGTTTGGAGGTTAGGGAATCTGCAACAATTAAAAAAAAAATTTGGTTGAGAACAAACAGTGCCGAAAACAAAAAAAACACCATTTTGGTGTTCTCAAATTTTGAACTAAGGGTGAGAAAACGTTCTTTTACTGTTCACGAAAACAAAAACCATCAAAGACTCCCAAACGCATTTTTGTTCCTGTGAACAGTGAAAAAAATAAAAACAAAAACGGAAACACCCCTGTCCAAACGCACCCTTAAATCCCACCCTTTCTCCTGTGTAAGTTTTCCAATACTTATGGCCCGTTTGGGAACCCTTGTTTTTGTTTTTGTTTTGAGAACCAAAAAATAAGAACAATTCTTGTTCTTGTTCTTATTTTCTCACCCAAAAGAACAAGAACAAAAAATATGTTTGGGGCCAAAAAACACATATTCTCATACAATTTTTCCTCTCTACCACAATTCCATTTTTTTGAAAAATCCCAAAAAGAACAAAAAAACAAGTTTTTGTTGTTCCCTTATTTTTTCTACTATTCACGAAAACAGTTTCCAAATTGAGAACAGAACAAACAATAAAAAGGGTTGCCAAACATGTTTTATTTTCCTGAACAGTGCCAAAAAACAAAAAACAGAACTAAAACGCAGTATCCAAACGCACCCTTAATATTAAAAGATCACTCAAAATTTCCCCCCATGAGTGTTCAGACTAAAGTTACTTTTAAACCCCAAGTCCATTATTAAATTCCTAATATCGTATTTGAGCTAGGCACATGAACATGTTTATTTACGGATTTATTTATATTTTTTTGACTTGATCAAGTATTCTAATTGAAGTAAAAATCACTCCTATGCATGTCATGTACTAAAATATTAAAAGCTAAAATTGGGAACCTAGACGATGACGCGCGGATTGATCATTAGTACATCATATAAATAAATATATATATATATATATATATATATATATAAATGTGTGGAAATTTATGACAGCATATGCCTTATATAATTTTTCCACGAAATTTGGTGTGAATTATATGGAAATAGGGCATGTGTGAACACTCCCTTAGTTTTGAAGGATTCAAATTAACCTTGATAATATCTTTCCATATTTAATGTCCATTATCAATCTGTACATCCATATCTTGTTTTGTAATTGAAAACCACTTATAAGGTCCCTGTTTTCTAGAATTGTGAAGCTCGAATTTTGATCTCTATCGGTCTCCGATGACCAGCAGATCTAGTGACTAAAGACATTAGATATAGGGGTGTATATATATATATATCTGTAAATATCAAGTTCAAACTTCAAACTTCAAACTGGAGTATTAATTGCTCATCGTATCATAAAAAATCCGAGGTCTAACCCCTTAAAGAAGCAATTAATACTAGTAAAAGATACATACTATATAAATGAATTCTCAATGGGAGACTCACATTGATCAATTGAACGGCTCAGATTTGAATGCATTCATTTTATTATTAAGCCACCGTCACCTGAGCTACTTATTTTTTAACGTTTTAGATTTACTTTTGCCAAATAACTTCACTCTGACCGTCAAAATTGAACAGTCTTGACTGAAACGCGCAATCATGAGAAGGATATTCTCCCATCTAAAGCCTTAATTAACTTCTATGTGCATTTTCAATTTATTACATCCGTTTCTAATCTATTTTTTCTATATTTAAACATACTTTCAACCCAAATCAATATTAGTAAGGTGTGTTAAAATAAACACAAAACAGATGTTGGCCGGAAGGGTTTTTTTATTACTAAAACATGAAATGGGGGGAAGAAACTGTTAAAGGAAACTATGCTATGAATAGGTTGTCAAATATTGTAAATTGATTGTAAATTGATCATTTGTTATTAGCTTCCATGTATGCAAATGATTAGGCTTGATTATAGGCAATAGAGTAGGATCTTGATGTAGTATTATTAGTATAAAGCTATAATCTTTTCTCAATGTATAATCAATCAAAAACGATTCATTCGCTTTCTGTTTCTTTTCAGAAACTGTAAATATTCAAACTACTGGGTTGGCAGACATAATTTGACAATTCATGAGGGGAGGAATCTGTAATTCACCTAATAAAAAATACGCACAAAACACACTTTGGAAAATAAATTGATAAAAGGGTTAATTTTAGTAAATCCCCCTATACTATTGATTAAATTCAACTAACATTTCCTATGTCCGGATTGTCCCCTATACTTTTCAATTTCATCACATTACCCCATCACCCTCACATCTCAGTCAAAATGGTTATGATTAATTTCATTTACACCCTCTGAAGTGTTTTATCTTCAATCAGACTCCCTCATATTTGAAAAACTTCATTCAAATCCCTTATTTTTTCTAACAAACATTATTTACACCCCCCTAATGTCACTTAATACCTAAACTATCATCAATGTTGAGATATTTGGTGTTTGGAAACAAGGACTCAATTTATTTATTATCCTCAAATTTTATTATATCTATCCAATATTTTCCCAGTTTTAACACTATTATTATGTTATATAAATAATTTATTTATTCTCAACCAATACATGAAAGTCTCAAACAGAAAACAAAGCATCCGAGGAAAAGAAAATAAAAAGTGAATTATAAACGAAAATATACATATATATATATATATATATATATTGGACATTATCCATTCATTTATTTTGCTACTTCCAAAATTATAATTTACTCTAATATATATATATATATAGTTTATAGTTCACTTTTTAAAGTTAACTACCAAATAGATTTTTTTTTTATTTGACACTTTAATGTATTGGTTGAGAAAAAATAAATTATTTATATAAATAGATAATAATGTTAAAAGTGAAAATTAAAATATTAGATAGAGATAATAAAATTTGAGGGTAGTAAAGAAATTGAGTCATTGTTTCCAAACACCGCCTATCTCAACATTAAGGGTAGTTTAGGTATTAAGTGACATTAGGGAGTGTAAATGATATGTGTCAGAAAAAATAAGGAGTTTGAATGAAGTTTTTCAAACTTGGGGAGTCTGATTGAAGATAAAGTAAACTTCAGGGAGTGTGAATGAAATTAATCCTAACAATTTTGACTAATGGTAAGGGTTAAGATGATGAAATTAGAAAGTATATGGACAATTCGGGCATAGAAGATGTTAGTTGATTGGGAATTTTCTGAAATTAACCCTGCTAAAAATAGGCCCAAAAAGGGAATGACCAAATTTAGCCCTTGGGCAACTCAGGTATTCATGAATATCTTTTGTAGCCTCTTTCTTGTGATACTACTTTAATACAAGTCAGTACTGCGGCTGAGAAATTATCTACATGCTGCACATGCGCCTAGTCCTGCATTAATTAATGTTGTTCTCACCACATACATATATATATATATACATACACATATAAACAAATGTCGTGACTGAGACTTTCCTTTTCTATTTTACATTGTTGTGTACTATATTTAGTATTTGAGTATGATCAATGAGCTTTCATAAAAGGAATATCCGTATGGTGTAAGCAAATATCAATAATATATATAGTAAACATTCAGTTAAGGTGTTACACATAACACATATTGCGATGACTACACTGCAATAAAAGATGAAACAACAAACCAACATACATGTACACACACACATATACATATACATATATATATATATATGTATATGTGTGTGTGTTTGGAGAGAGCTAGCTAGTGTAGTATTATTGATCATGGCACAGGATAAGACTTGCCATTGCACATACATTTATAGGCCACGGGACATGTCTCGGCCTCAGTAGGGCGCGGTGCACAAGCATATCTCACTATTACCAGTCGACATGGTGAGCACGATCCACAAGCGTGTGAGCAATCTGGTATTTTCGAGCCAGCAACTTTGAGTGTATCAGCTCTGCCTCTGCTGATAAGTTCTGTAAGCCTCCTCTCTCTACGCAAATCGGCTTTCATCATGTTGCCTTCCCTTGCACTAGGCCATCTATTAAGTTCATCACCAAAATCACCTTCAACTGTCAAACATATATATATATATATATATATGGTTATTAGTCTAGTATTTGTTGTAACAATAACATTAGTGAAGATTACATATGTATTAGTTAATTATATTTTTTCGTTTGGAAGTTAAATGAAATGAAGGTATATATTTTTTTCGAATTTTTTCTTTGGAAGAAATACAAATTTTCAGGGACTTGTCGCTAAAATTTTGTATTGTTCTAATATAATTATTGAGCATAAAATATAAAATTTGTGACTAGTCTCGGTAACAAATTCGTAAAAGATTGTTTTTTTCCAAAAATAATTAATAGTTTTTGTGTCAAAAGACATTTTTCATTATTAATTTTGGTAAAAAAAAAAAAAAAAAAGTTGTGACAAAATCTAATGTTTCTTGTAGTTTTTGCGGGGAAATTCCAAATTTCCTCTTGTGTTGGTCTAACTCATTAGCAAAAGTAACATTGTTGTTTGAAATATATATATATATATATATATATATTGTTGGGTTTGGAAGATGGGTAAACTTGAAGTACTAGGTAAATATATGCATAAAAAAAATAAAAAGAAAATTGTAGAAATAGCAGCACAAGAGAGGGAAATGATACATGTAGCTAACAGACTTGGATTAGGGTGGTCTGTTGTTCCCCTCGCAACGATGGAGGCCTGAACGAGCTGGAGGAAGATGTATAGCACAGCCACAGTACCGCAGGTGGAAACTTTCATGGCTTTGATTGTGTGTGTGTGAGAGAGAGAGAGGTGATGAGTAGAGTGGGAAATGGATAAAATATATATACATGGTGATGTGAAGAGAAGGTATTGAAGCGAATCACAAGTAGAAGATGCAGTGTATGAAGATCACATGAAAATGGATGAAGACTGAAGAGAGACTGCATGCTCTCACATGCTTTCATACTTTGCACTGAATTGTACACTTCAACTTAACATGAAAAATCCGAAGTGTCTATCGAATATCAAACATAAACTCATGCCATCCAAATATATGACAGGAGGATGTGCTTTAATATGATTGGCCGGAAAGTTTTTTCAATGAAAGGAAAAAAATAATAATAATAATACTTGGGTCCCTTCCGGAAAGGATGAACTAGTTTTCCTGGCCTGTTGATGTGGTTCAATAACCTTTGAACACGTGATTATAATTTATTTTTTTAATAAAATGGAGATCAATTCTTTGTTTTATGCATTTTATGTGCCGCTTCCATCTTTGAAATTTTAGAATCACGTGTTAAAATGTTATTGAACCACATCAACAGAAAGGACGCATGTATTATCAAAGAAAAAAAAATTGCTTCTCCCGCATTTGATTTAATGACTAAAAATAACATAAAAGTCAAGGTACTTATCATCATGGATTCTTGTCTTTTCTCATATTTAAAATTAAAAAAAAATAAAAACAAAAACAAAAAATAAACTCAGAACATAAAATAGTAGGTGTTATAAGCATTCATTTAATAGCGTGATATTTTTCTTTTCGAAACTATAGAAATTCACTAAAGTAAGTACTAAAATAGAAATATAAATATAAGATTCAGGACTATAATATAATACCTGAATCAACGAATACTTGCATTTCTTTTGACAGTAGAGTATTTACATTCCAAAATCTCTAATTTCTAATAAAAAGTTTTAGCCTTCCTTTTACAAAACGAACACCAAAAATGTTGAGAAAAGAAGAAGTGAGTCATTTATCACCTTTCCTATGACACAAGAAAAAAAATCTCTAATTTTAAAATAAGAGAAAGATATTTACATATTACTCCATTTCTTTAGTTTTGTCTTTGTATAGCTAGGGTGGCTCCCAACTAAATGAGAAGGCTCATATAGAGTATTTCTAAAGCAGGCCTTAAAGTTATTTGGGCTCGGGGTATTCCAATTTGTTTATGGGTTCAAGTCCTGTGAGCCTGCAGAGTTTATTAGGCTTTTGATATCCTAGTGATCATTTACGGGATCCCAGGTTCGCCGTACTGATTCATACTGTATATGCAATATACCCTATATTGCATTTCGAAAAGCTTGATTCGTAATATTTTTGAAAAATATTGGTATAGGACTAACTTTCATTAGATACTTATTTTTAAGAAACTGTGACCAAAAATATACCCGACAGGAAACCATTGCTCCAATCCAGTTATTCATTAGTTTAAATGTTAAATACGTTAGTGATGTAAACTGTATATCTTGTGTTTTTTTCTGTCATTGGATTTATGTGCCTTAAAAAAATCTATTGAACCGAATTTGTTGCTCATTTTTCAGCAAAATCATACTAAAGAATGAAAGGAAGTCAGAAAATAGAATACTTTTATTTTTTAATAAGAGCCAACCCTCCTACAGGGCCGCCCCTGGGGCAAGGCAACCGCAGGGGATTCCAAATTTTTATTTTATTTTATTTTTTGTATTTTTTTAAATATTTTTGTAAGTTATAAAAAAAATAGTAATTAGTTTCTCAGCCCATCTCAAAATAAAGACTAGTACAATTACACAATATAGGGCCTCAATTTTTAAAAAATTATTATTATTTTCCTATAGGTCCAAAAACAAATTTAATTTGTTTAACAGCTCAATTCATACTAAATACTAATTCAATTTCGCAATTTAGGACCCCAAAATTTTATATTTCACTTATTATAACCATAGACTAAAAAAAAATAATAATAATTTTCAACTCAACAAAACTATAGTCTAATTCAAATTAAACTATTATTCTGATTATGCTTACAAGATTCTTGTCGCTCTTGCACAACGTTTAGAGAATACACTTCGAGCTCTCGAGGTTGCTGCACTCGCATAATTGCAATATTTTTTCACACTACTACACTTAAGGGTCTCGTAACTGCCGCACTTACACTACAATATTTTTTCAAGACAACACCAAGATGAAAGTTGTTTTTAATTTTCTCCATATTAATATATTTAATGTATTTTTTAAATATTTGTTTTTACATTTATAATTTTTAAGCGCGAAACCTCATGTATAAGGGGCCTCACAGTGAATCTCACCCAGGACCTCTATGTATTTTCCGAATTTCTGGGTCGGCTTTGCCCTCCTATATGATGAAAATTATATATATAAAGAAAAAATATTAATATATTTGTGTTTCAAACTTGTTTGGGGTGGGAAAGATTCTCTCACAAAATTAAATTAATGTCCCAAAATTAATGCCTAATTAAAAAGATTAATTTCAGATTTCCATTAATTGATCTCCCACTTCGATTTAAACTGATTATAGTTTATGCTTCCAAATGCAAATTACAGTTGGCTTGGCAATTTTGAATGGCTTGAATGACTGAATCGTTTCATCCACAGAATTGGTGCCACTAACCATTCACCATAAGTTGACAAAAGCCACAATAAGAAGTCACCAATGACCATTGCACGTAGACATGTCAATTGATCGGATTCGGATCAGATCAGTTAAATCCAAATTCAATTTGTTAAGAAATTGGATTATCGAATTCGGATTATAATCGGGTTATCGGATTTTATTTTCAATCCATATCCGGTTAATATCGGATTCGGATTGGACTCGGATCATAATCGGATTATTGACAGGTTTATTGATAAGGATGACAAAAATTCTCGATCCGCGATCCGAATCCGATAATTCGACGAATTCTCACTTAATTAATTCATATTCGAATTTCTTCATTATAGAATATCTGATCCGAATATCTAATTAAAAAAATACGAAAGTATAAAAATCAATAAATACTAAAATACTAAAATTATTCACACTTTTAATAATTGTATTTACGATCAATCATTATTAATAAATAATAAAATAATTAACAACTAACATTTATATACATGTACAGTATTATATATATACACATAAAAATATCAAATATATATTTATATATATATAAATATATTTGATATCAGATCAGGTTATTATCGGATCGGATTGACATAAATCCAAATCCAATTTGTTAAGAAATCAGATTATCGGATTCGAATCCTAATCGGGTTATCGGATTTTATTTTCAATCCATATCCGGCTAATCGGATCGGATTTGGATCAAAATCCGATCCATTGACAGGTCTAATTGCATGGCCTATATATATATATATATATATATATGGGCAAATGGCGCTAAACACCCTTATAGTTTCAAAAGTGTGCGGAAAACCCCTCTCTAGTTGATTTTGTGCATATAACTCTTACTACTATTCCTAAAGTGTGCACTTTGACCCCTTAACACTATTCCGTTAACTTTTTTTGCCGGAATTCAGTCACGTGACTAGCGCAAAATACTCATATGATTTTAGAAATGTGCAAAAAATTCCCCTCTCAGTCACCTGGAAAGGGCTTGGAGGGGTTTATTTGTACTCTTTGCAAAGTATAGGGGTGCTTAGAAACCATGATGGGGGTTTTCCGCATATTTTTTAAATCATAAGGGTGTTTAGCGTCATTTGCCCATACTTAAGTCCTGCCTCACGAAGACCAAGTTTGTCCTCCTCGCTAATGTGGTCCAATACAAGTTGGACACGTAACCAAAATCTTTTTCAAAATGAATTGACATTAATTTATGGATTTATGGATTTTATATCCAATTTCCTTTTGAATAATATTTAAGCCACATGTCTAACTTGTTTTGGATCATATTAGCAGAAATGACGAACTTGGTCTTCATGGGACAAGACCTAAGTAATGTCCTATAAATATATAGTATTTATACAATGACGAGGTATGGATTGACTTGAGTAGGGACGGAATTGTAATATTAAAAAATTAGGAGTAGGTAAATTTAGAAAGAAAAAATTAAGTGGACATTTTAGGAATTTTTATATCCCTTCGTCCATTTTTAATTGTCCACTTTCACTACTTTACTTTTCCAAAATTACTTGTCCAGTTTCGATCCCAATATAATATTATCATATATTTTTTCAAATTATCCTCTTCATTAACTTAAAAAAATAATGTGTCTCACTAAAAACCACAACTATATTACATTATTAAGGATTCAAGGGCACGATAGAAAAAATAATAATATAAAAAAATTATTAACTTTTCAAACATGGACAACTAAAAATGGATGGAAGTAGTAAAAGTTTTAGTGTGGCAGATTCATAAATTATCCTAAATCCAGAGATGATTTAGCTAAAAAAAAATTTCACTGGGAGCCACCACCCCCACTAGCCTATATATATATATATATATATATATATATATGTATACATATGGTGACAGATTCAAAAGGGAAAGCACCCTTAAAATTAAAAGTTAATAATAAATGTTACTATAATAAAATAATAATTATAAAATTTTATTTATTTTAATTTATTTAATAAGGGTCAAAAGTTCTACCATGTATGTGTGAGGTATAGATTTTTTTATTTTTTTAGTTATGATCTTTTTAAAATTATAATGATGTGGGGGCATAAAAGAGTACATAAACAAGACAAATGATTTGTTTGAAATTCGAAAAAGAAAAAAGAGAAATTATTTATATTAGCTTTTTTATATCTAAATAATTCCTGTCCATGAAAATTATAAAACTTTTGGGTAAAAATATGAGATTAGTATAAAAGAATTGATATAAAAAAATGGGGGTATAATTTGAATTTTAGAAAATAATATGGGCAAAAATGATAGGAAAAAAAAAGAAGAGTGTAGGATATTTTTAGATTTTAATGAAAAAGATTAAAAATTAGTGGGAACATTGGACAGCAATGGGCCTATACCAGATCCTGCCCGTTTATATTTGTGTGGGTGAATATTCTAATTTTAAACCAACAAAAGAGGGCTAGGTTGGCTGTCATTTTCATTCGTCATTTCCACGCATCTCTTAACAACCTTCGTATGAGTCTTCTGATCATGACGGTTGAGAGTACATCTTCACGCAAATATTACGCCACCGACAATCATTTTATCAACACCAATACCCGCCAAGATGGTATTTCCTCCATCTCAGCATAGTTGTTCAATTTGAATTTTTTAATTTTTTATTAATTTGGGTTAACTAGTGTGTAATTTTTAATTTTGCCCTTAATCATATAATATTATGATGAGATCCGATATTTATTTAAAGTTAGTGAAAGAAGGGTAGTTGGGGAAAGTGGAAGGTTAAATTGACAAATAATTTGGACAAGTAAAGTTGTAATAGTGGACAACTAATATGAGTATTAGTTACCCTGATATTTAGGTCTATTAACATAAAACCCCTAGTAATTTTAGATTTTGATCAAATATTCTTTTGAGCTGTCCTATTACTCTCTCTTCTATAAAAATCTTTCACAAACTCTTTTTTCTAACTCCAAACGATAGCATTTTAAATATTTTGTGCCATAAACTACAGAATTTTGAGACGAAAATGGGGGTTCATGAAATATTTTCATAGTGGAGGAGGGCAGTATAACACCTTAGGAAATATTTGATAAAAAAAAATTGAAATTAGGAAGGATTTTATGTTAAAATCCCTTATGTTTACTTCTAGCTATAAGCCAATTACTTTTTAAATTTTTGTGCTATAAACTACATATTTTTGAGACGAAAATGGGGTCCGTGAAATATTTTCATAGTGGAGGAGGGCAATATGACATCTTAGGGAGTATTTGATAAAATAAAATAAAATTAGAAAGGATTTTATGTTAAAATCTCTTATATTTACTTCTAGCTATAAGCCAATTACTTTTTTTAATTTTTGTGCTATAAACTACAGAATTTTGAGACGAAAATGGAGGTCTATGAAATATTTTCATAGTGGAGGAGGACAATATGACATCTTAGGGAGTATTTGATAAAAAAAAATTTAAATTATGAAGGATTTTGTGTTAAAATTCCTTATATTTACTTATAGCTATTAGCCAATTACAATTTTTTTTAGACATTCTTAATATTAAACGCGTGTATAGACTAACATTTTTAAACATATATTTTCTATAAATTTAATATTAGATTTTTTTGTGAAATTATTTAGTTTTTAATTGTATAAATGTAAAGTTACTATTGAGTTTTCATGTTTTCCGAATAATCCTAATTTTTACATTTTCCAACTACATTTTTCTTATTAAATTTATATAAATGTTAGACCCTACTTTTTTTTTAATTATTATATTATTATTATTGCATAAATTATTTAATATCAATATTATAAAATATGCTCTCTTCAAAATTCAAGAAGATCAACGAGAACTATTATTAAAGGACAAATAGAGTAATAATAAACTAACGTTCTATTTATTCAAATATTAATAGAATTTAAATGTAATTTATTCCATATGATATGATGCATATAGACTTATTTAATAAATTATTTAACAATTTAGTAGTTATGCATTTATTTTTATTTTTCTTGTAGTTACGCTGTCACCAATGGTTAACACATATGATGCATATAGACTTATTTAATAAATTATTTAACAATTTAGTAGTTATGCATTTATTTTTATTTTTCTTGTAGTTACGCTGTCACCAATGGTTAACACATCTTAATCGTTAGTAAACTCACTCTCTCTCTCACACACACACACACACAACTTTTTCATTAAGTTCGTCCGCTTCTTCAACACTCCAGTGTTTCGGTATATGTAGAGAGAGAAAGTGAAGAGAGAATAGAGAAATACAGAGATCTAGATCTGAGTGAAGCTTCATTGCAATGTCTTCGAAACTGATGCTGATTGTCATCTTCGTCTTTGATATCATTGCTTTTGGCTTAGCTATCGCCGCCGAGCAGAGAAGAAGCACCGTGAGTTCTCTCTCTCATCCCTCGATTCCTCAATTCTTGCTTCAAACACTAATATTCATGTATCTCTATATATATATACACACACACACACACTGTATTTTTCTGATTGCTGTATATAGTATATAGGTCAATACTCGATAGTTGAATAACCTATCAATTTTAGTAAGGATTGGTCTAGTATATAGGGAATTATGGAGATCTGCGGTTTGGAATTGAAGCTTTTTTCTTACCTGAAACGTAATGCTTTGTTTGGTTCGTGAGAATCTGTAGGAAAGAAAGTGAAATCCTGAGAATTTCCAACGTTTTTACCTAATTTATAGTATCATAAGAAAGCAGAATCATCCACTGACTTGAGCTTAAACATAATTTATTGACTTGAAAATTGGTTGAGTTTAGTTATTCTGTAGTCCTCAGTAAGGTGGAACATAATGTTCAATATTTTCCTTCAGCTTTCTTTGCAACCAAACAAAGAATAAGCAATTTTTATATTTTTCCTTTCCTTTTGCTTGTTTGTAATGGAACTATTAATTAGATCGATCACTAATTCACTATACTCATTGAAGAAACTTGTTGATGGATCAGATGATCTGCTGTAATTCAAGATATACTCAGAAATTCACCTGTGATCTATATAGCCATAATGTGTGTATAATATATATGACACAATCTCACACTTGTTTAGAACTAATACTTTGATTTGGAGTTTTATTATGAGAAATTTTTATGTGGAAATTGAAAAGTGGAATAAAATGTTGGTCCCGGTCTCTTACTGTCACACAAATGAAAAAACTCCATTGTAATAGGCCAAATAGTTTGAGTAGGCGTCAGTGTGGTCTTATATGTTATACTAGTTGTGTAATATCCAAATATAATCTGTTTTCTTATCTTAAACTATTTTCAGCAACCAAACAGAGCATGAGATTAAAATTTTGTTTTTAACTGCTCAAACTGATTTGAGAGAGAGGTGGTGTTTCATACATGGAATTCGTTGTGATTTAAGATTTTTAAGTTAGTGGAGAAATATTTCACATTAGAGGTTATCCTCTGATTGGTTGGTGAGAATACTAAAAGAAATTGAAATGTTGGAGTTAGTGTATAATGTCATTCAAATTGAGGACTGTCCTTTACTAAGCCAAACTATGTTGTTGGGCATCAGTGTGTACTTATATCCTAAATGACTGATTGTTTAATATCCAAATTGTATCCCCATGATATTATCTATTTTCAGCAACCTAGCAAAGCATGATGTCTCATTGTTTTACATTATGATGTCAAATTGATAAATGTGTGAGAGAGGAGTTCTCCCAGTATAGAGGTGCTGTTTGGATGGATGGAATTGGCTTTGATTCAGAATTCCACTTGTACAATTGCAGATTTTAAACCATTTTAGAGTCCTTTGCTATGCAAAGCAACAAAATAGTTTTACTTGAACTTGCAGCACCTGCTCAAACTCTAGGGAATATGTGTCATAGATGATATATTATAATTGTGTCTTCCTTATAGTATGAACGATATCTGCATGTACAGGCCACGATTACGAATGACAGTGAAAAGGATTATAACTATTGCGTGTACGACTCAGACATTTCTACCGGCTTTGGCGTTGGTGCATTTTTCTTCCTCATGGCTAGTCAAGTCCTTATAATGGGGGCAAGTCGATGTTTCTGCTGTGGGAAAGCTTTGAGCCCTGGAGGTTCAAGGGCTTTTGCAATCCTTCTATTCATAATCTGCTGGTACATCCTCATACTCTCTGCATTCTATTATACTATTGTGGTCTCAAATAGAATTCACAAGAGCAAAAATAAAATAAAATTGAATATCACACTTCGTGATTGAAAATGCTTCTGAATTTCTACTCAAAACCCTTTTATAATAGAATGATGAGATGTTTACCCTATATTCAAATTTGCAATTATGCATTTCAGGGTGACTTTCATCATTGCTGAAGCATGCTTGCTGGCCGGTTCTGTGAGGAACGGTTACCACACCAAGTATAGGACCATTTTCGGTGAACAACCACCCTCTTGCGAGACAGTGAGAAAGGGAGTTTTTGCAGCTGGTGCAGCATTTATATTCTTCACTTGCATTGTCTCCGAGTTCTACTACATCTGCTACTCGAAGGCCAGGGGAACCTTCCAGCCATATGCCGGAGGAGAAGCTGGTGTGGGCATGGTGGGGAGCTACAAGTGAGCATACGTATATTTGGCCATGACCATCACATTGTCATATCTGTTACTGCCTGGACATTCTACATCAATTCAAATGCTTCATTGCCTGTTTGTACCAGATTTCACGTTTTAGGAGTTCACTCTAGTTTTGAGATAAACTTGTATTCTAATACGTGTCCATAGTTTTCATTTGTTCATGCTACTCTGAATTTTTCTCTTGTATGTTGTATGAAATACCAATAATTGGAGGCTCTTGTTTGTCTCTCTACAATTGTATGGAATGATAGCACTATATATAAACCAGAAGAAAGAAAAAGTAAAATTGTCGGTAGATTAAAGGTGAAATTGTAGTTAGCAAATCTAAAAGTCCACAAGCACATATTAAAACTGCAAATTTAACACTAGTACGTGTCCTTCAATTTTTGGAAATTAAAATACTATCCCTACCTACCACAGAAATGCAAATAATACTTTTCACTTACTCATAGTTGGCTTTCTACAGTTTATACTATTAACCACGAAACCCTTCAATGAAAACATTTCTTGATATCTTCAAAAAAAATATAATAATAATAATTAAAAAACAAATACTACTTCACAATATAATAAAAATTGGATTTGAAATGGGTAGGGGCCGCGCGAACGCTGGCCCCCTCTAGCACAAATTATGACGTAGGATCCGCCACATGGGCAGACCTTAAGCTATCACCCCTCCAAAGTGCAATGGAGGTTGCTAACTTAGGCCATAGGCCTTCTTGATCACCCATAGACCCCGTCCAGGTAAGTATGTCTGCCCATTGGCTTCCAATGCATTTTATAGCACTCCTCAGCTAATTCAGTTCACCTTCCTATCGATGTGGGACAAAACATTTTCACAGCCTGACCTTTTACTTCACCAAAGAGTTTTGAGGCGTTGTTCCTCTATGCACTCATGAACCAAATCAATGGAAATGAACAATTTTAAAGAGTTATTTCCTTCCTAACTAACATAAAATATTCTTCTTAATTTGTGCTTGAATGGAAAAGAAAAAGGTGAAAGTCTTACAAGTTTTCGTGCATTTGGATTTAGGTGATTTTGAAGGCCCTGAACAATTTGAGAAACAAGTCAATTTTTATTGGGATCCATGATTCTTTCTACAAACTACTATAATTTATATATGGTTATGTTATAGAATTTTTTGTATTCTGTATATTGAGATTTGCCTATGGCAGAATGGAAAGAACTCCACAAGAAATGGCAGTGAGTTAGGACATGGTTAGCCAAATCTTTAGATATGTTACTTATAATGCTTTTGAAAGGTGTTATTCTCATTATGCAATATTGATATTCATTTGAGACTCACTTTTAAGATTAATATTATTCAAGTTCGTCATACTGTTATCGACCAAAAATCGATTCTGCAAAAGCGACCCATGGTTGTGAATAGGGGTGCACACAAAACCGGAAAACCGAACCGGACCGAACTGAAACCGGCGGTTCGGTTTGGTTTTAAGATGATTGGTTCGGTTACGGTTTTCAAAATTGAAAACCCGATATTTTAGGTTCGGTTACGGTTTTAGTTGGTCAAAAACCGAAAATAACCGAACCGAACCGATTTTATATAATAATATTTCATATTATATATATATATATATATGTATTCATAGTTTCTTTTTGCTCATTTATAAAACATGTTGGTACAAAGAGAGAGTGGGTAGTTTAGTAAATTCATTAGTCAAAATCTTTAACCTAAACAATGCCACTATGCCAAAGTAGCCGCCCCACTCTCAAATTGTCTCACTTTTGTTTTTTTTTCTCTGCGGCTCTGCTTACTTCCAAGTTCAATCAGTACTCCAATTCTTTCAAAGGGGATCGACCTTGCTTAATAGATTGGTGACTTGGCTTGCTTCCCCGGTATATCTCTCTCCCTCTCTCTCTCTTTATCTCTTTCTCTCTCTCTGAACCCAACTATGGCTTCTTGGAGTTCATCATCATCATCTTCAATTAAGGTAAAAAATATGATTTTCAATTATGCTATATATGTCCATGTATATATGTATGTTTATCACGTCAGATCTGCCCGTATATATGTATGTTCATCATCATCACCTGCACACATATAACATATTTCACTAATTAATTATCTAAAATTACACTCTCACATATGAATAATATATGTAACGCTTTGCTTCATGAAACATCTAATGGAATAAATACACACACACATGTATGTATTTATATATATATATATATATATATATATATATATATTTGTGTGTATTTCTGGGTTTATATGAATATATATACATATGTAATATATACAACTCAACATATGTGTCATGGTCTTATGGAATATGGATGATGAGTTTCCTTAGCCTAGTTTCACATCACACGATTCACACCTAAAGTTCTCAAGTCCAAAAGCTAATTATGCTAGCATTTCTAATGTACCCAACACTTAGGGTCTGTTTGGTAGAGTTGTGTTTGTGTTTGTGTTTGTGTTGAAATAAACAAAAAATAGGTTTTTGGTTTTTTTGTTTATTCATCCAAAAACATAAGTATGTTTGGTAGGGATGTTTTTTGGGTTGAAATTAAAAAATTAAAAATCAATAATTAATAATATAAATAATAAATAAAATATAATATAATAATAATAATAAATGAATACAATAATAATAAATAAATATAATAATAAAAAAATGGACTAAACAATAAATAATAATAATAAATTAATAAAATAAATAATAAATTACATAAAACATATTTAAAAATATAATAAAAATAATAAATAATAAACAAAATGAAATAAATAATAATAATAAATAAATAAATACAATAATAAATATATATATATAATAATAATAAATGGACTAAAAACATAAATAATAATAATAAATTAATAAAATAAATAATAAATTACATAAAACATATTTAAAAATATAATAAAAATAATAAATAATAAACAAAATGAAATAAATAATAATAAAAAATAAATAAATACAATAATAAATATATATATATATAATAATAATAAATGGACTAAATAATAAATAATAATAACAAATTAATAAAAATAATAATAAATTACATAAAACATATTTAAAAATATAATAAAAATAATAAACAAAATGAAATAAATAATAATAATAAATAAATAAATACAATAATAAATATATATATATAATAATAATAAATGGACTAAATAATAAATAATAATAATAAATTAATAAAATAAATAATAAATTACATAAAACATATTTAAAAATATAATAAAAATAATAAATAATAAGTAAATATAATAACAAATAAATACTTCATAATAATAATAAAAAATGAGTATAATAATAATAAATTAATATTAAATTAATAAAAATATTTTTTTAAATAATTAAAAATGAATAAATAATTTATAAATAAAATGAATTAAATAATGAAATAATAATAAATAAATAAATAGAATATATTTATAAATTAATATATAAATTAATAAACAATAATATAAATAATAATTTAATAATATAAATAATAAAATAATAAAATATATTATAAAATGAAGAAATAGTAAAAAAAGAAAAATAATAATACATAAATAAATATTATAATAAATAATAAATAAATAGTAAGACCAAATTCATTTTTATAAATAGTGGAGTGAAAAAACACCAAATTTTGGTTTTTTCATTTTGTACTAAAATAGGCAAGTGTTTGTTTAATGTGGTTTGGAAACACAAACATAAAAATCCAACCAAACATGTGTTTTAAACCAAAACACACAAACAGAAACAGAAACCCTTCAACCAAACAGGCCCTTACAAGGCACTCTTTATCCACTATTTACAAGGTACTTTAATATAATTTTTTCTCTTTTCAGATGGAAAGCGAACTAAGTCGCAGAGAATATCAAAATGAGGTTTTTTCAAGTAAGTTTCCTAAAGAACCTATTGTTACTGCCATAGTTTCTGATACTGATTCTGAAGAGGACCAAAATGTAGCCACTCCTAAACAAAAGCTTCGTTCTCAAGTGTGGCAGCATTTTACTAAAATTTTTGTTGATGGGAAACCAAAAGGGGCTAAATGCAATTATTGCAAACAGTCTTATAAATACCAAAGTGTGAATGGAACTTCTGTTTTGAGAAATCATATTAAGACATGTCCAAAATGCCCACAAAATAAAGACAAGAAGCAAAAGGTTTTACTTTTTCAAACTGGGTCACATGGTGATAGTAGTAGCCTTGGTGTTTGGAGTTTTAACCAAGAACGTTGCAGAGATGCCCTTAATAGAATGATAATTGTCGATGAACAACCTTTCAAACTTGTGGAGCGTGAAGGTTTTCGCAACTTTTGTAGTGTCTTGCAGCCTAAATTTAAACTTATGTCACGCACTATAGTGACAAGAGATTGTTATGCTTTGTACCTTAGAGAGAAAAAAAGTTTGAAAATTTTGTTACTGAAACCAAAGCAAAGAATCTGCCTCACAACAGATTGTTGGACCTCATTACAAAATTTGTCTTACATGTGTCTTACTGCTCACTTTATTGATAATGATTGGAAATTACACAAAAGAATTATTAACTTTTGTATAATTACTAATCACAAAGGTGAGGCTATTGCTCGAGGTGTGGAAGATTGTTTGATTGGATGGGGTATAGAGAAACTAGGCACTCTTACCGTGGATAATGCGAGTTCTAATGATATAGCTATTGGACATTTGAAGAGAAGGCTTTTGAATAATAGTGATACTTTCATATTAGGTGGGGAGTTTTTTCATGTAAGGTGTTGTGCACATATATTGAACTTGGTTGTTCGAGATGGACTAACTGAATTAAAAAATGAGGTAATTCGAATTCGGAGGGCTGTGAAATATGTTAAGAGTTCTCCACAAAGAGAACAATCTTTTAAGCTATGTGCGGAAAAAGTAAAGATAACAAGTAAAAGTTTTCTGAGTTTAGATGTTTCAACAAGGTGGAACTCCACTTATTTAATGTTGGAAGCAGCAATAAAGTTTCAGAAAGCATTTGAGAGATTAGGAGATGATGATGATAATTTCATGTCAGAACTTTCTGATATTGAGGAAAGAGAATTCAAGGGACCTCCTACGGTTGTTGATTGGGATAATGCTCGATATTTTACTCAAATCTTGAAAAAATTCTATGATGCAACTACTCGATTGTCAGGTTCTTTGTATGTCACTTCTAATATGTTTTTTCATGAAATTTGTGGCATTCAAAGTAGCTTAATTGAATGGGCAAATAGTTTTGATCCGTGTTTATGTTCTATGGCAATAAAAATGAGAACTAAGTTTGATAAATATTGGGGAAATATTGAGAAGTTGAATATACTTGTTTATGTTACGGTTGTGTTAGATCCTCGTTGTAAAGTGAAATATGTGAAATTTTGTTTGTCCAAAATTCACAGTGTTGAGAAGGTAAACATGATCACAGAAAAGATAGTAGAGGTATTGAGACGCCTTCTTGTTGAATATGAAAGTGTTGAGTTAGTTGGCTCATCGTCAAGTCAAACTCGGATTATGGAAGTTGATGGTGAACAATTGGATAAATCTAGTGATTTTGCATCACTATTAGAGTTCGAAAGGCATATGGAACAAGAAGTAAATGGTGGAAGTAAATCGGAAGTTGATAAATATTTGGAAGAACCATGTGAGAAAAATAATCTAAAATTTGATGTTTTGAATTGGTGGAAGATAAATAGTGAGAAATATAAGGTTATTTCTCAAGTTGCAAGGGATGTGTTGGCAATTCCTGTCTCTACTGTTGCTTCTGAATCTGCTTTTAGTACGGGAGGTCGTGTTCTTGATCGATTTCGTAGCTCACTTTCTCCTAAATTTATGGAATGCTTAATTTTTGCACAAGATTGGCTACGTGATTCGACACTTCCAATTCAAGTGGAAGAGAAAATGGATGAAATTGCAGAACTTGAACCAACAACATTGGGAGAAAATATGTAAGTTTTTACAAATATACACATTGTTTTAAAAAATTCCAACACTTGATCATTATTGTATGTGACTTGTAGGGGTGCACAATACATTTTTTGCTTATATTAGATACACATTTGAAGCTCTACTATATTACTGTGAAGGAGAGCAGAGAAGGCACAATACATTTGAAGCAATATAATTCCAGCAGACATTTGTTTACCGTGCACAATACATTTTTTGCTTATATGTTGTCACTGACTTGGGCTCTTATTTATCTAATTTATTATACATTTATTTATATAACACATTATATTATATAAGATCTTAGACAATGCATTATCAATTTCATTTGATTATATGTTCACTGACTTTTGTTTTATGTGTGTAGGCTGTAGCAGACTAGCAGTGGTGGACCTCATGGTTGTCTAGGCTGTAGCAGTGGTCGCATAGTAGCATCTAAAATGGCTTTTCATTTTGAATGACATACTTTCATTCCACTAATTTTGAATTTGATTTTGTATTTGTAATAGTTGAAACATGAACTATTCTATGTAATTTAGTTTATATTTTTAGTTATATTATCTTTTGAGTTATGTCGTTAATTTTTTTTTTGAAAGACAATTATAAAAACCGAAACCGAACTAAAAAAAATGGTTTGGTTCGGTTCGATTTTTTTTACTAACGGTTAGGTTACGGTTTTCATTTTTAGAAAACCGAAAATAATGGTTCGGTTACGGTTTTGGTCAAAACCGAACCGAACCGAACCGTGTGCACCCCTAGTTGTGAATGGGTTGATGCCCATTGTGTCAAGTGACCTAATGTAGATAATATATAGAAGGAAAATGATACTTGCATCACACCGAATTGTTAGGCAGAATCTACGTGGTTATCCTATTAGAAAAAAATATATATCTCACACTTTAACTTCTAATCCTCTCTTCTAACTATTTACATTTAACAACTGATACAAGTCTACAACATTCTAAAAAATATTATTTTTTCGCTGTGGAATGATTTTTTGCAAATGAATAACACCCTATTTAATAACCAATATTGTGATTGAATTGGATAAAAATTACACAAAGTTATACCCTTTAAATAATTAGTATTCTCATTAAATAATAAACTACCATTTATCATTGGTATCTATGTAGTTTTTATTTATATTCAACATATTCAATCTCAAGATTCGATTGTTTTGATTTTGCAATGTAATAACATATTTAAACCAATAAAGAGGGGTGAATAAATTAAAAATATATTATGTGAGGAACGCCTACCACACCAAGTATAGGACCATTTTCGGTGCCACGGCCCGGACCGGGCGCGCGGCACGCATGTGATTAGTCTAAGACTAGCATGGTTCATGCATGGTCTAGTTCTCCTCCCATGCCTCTAGATATTCAAATCATTCATCCAAAACAACCATATATAAACACATTTATATTTTCAATGTGGGACAAACATTCTTACCCAAGTTTAAATGGGTCACTTTGAGATATAATTTCTCATTCAATAATTAATAGTTTTGAACATGTAATTATACCAACTCGATCTCCTCACCAAGGAGAACATATTAGTGCTTGGTCTCGATAAATTCGGAGTTCTGGTCCCATAATTATTTAAGCTTAAAATTGAATTTAATTACTGTTTTTTCTAAACTATTTCCAACAATTTTTTCTTGTATGTTGTATGAAATATCAATAATTGGAGGCTGTTGTTTGTGTTTTTCTACAATCTATGGAATGATAACACTAAAGACATCAATATACATTATCCATCAATTGTGGCAAAAACCAGAAGAAAGAAAAGGTGAAAGGTGAAATTGGAATTAGCAAATCTTATCATATTCCTCGATTCAATGTGACTATTATAACTTTGACTAACGCTCAAGATGAAACTTTCCACCGTGAAGCGCAGAACTGGAAGACCATTTCGAGATCTTCGAACATATTCCTCGATTCAATGTGACTATTATAACTTCGACTAACGCTCAAGATGAAACTTTCCACCGTAAAGCGCGGCTTTTTACAAAAAGATGAGGGAAACCTCAATAAGATATCGGAGAACCGAAATATACGAGATCACAAATGTAGATTGCTCGCAGCTAAATATGATATGAATTGAGACGAAAGCTTTATAAACTTTTGTAAAATCTTGATCTTCTTAGTGATGTGGTTGATCAAGTTGACAAGAAATAGTTTATTTGCACGAGTAAGAAACCAATGTATTTTCACGGGTCGCCCTCGTTTGTATATGAAAGAAATAGTCAAGTTGTCCAAGTTGACAAGAAATAGCTTATTTGCACGAGTAAGAAACCGATGTATTTTCACGGGCCGCCCCGTTCATATATGAGTTCTTTTTAATTTTTCATATTGGTTTTTGTGGCTTGTGAGTTCTCAAAAGCTATTCCTGATAGCGCTCTTCTAAATTCTTTATCAAATACCGTTGTAACTGAAAGCTCTTTAATTTTTTTTATCAAACACTATTGTAACCAAAAACTCTTTTAAAAATTTTATCGTTTAAACCATTCAAAACACTTGTAATCGCAACACTTGTAATCGCAAGAGCTCAACACCATTCAAAACAACTTTCCCTAAACCCCTCGCAAATGCAAAATACAAATGAAAAATACACAAATGTAAAAAAAACTCTTTTTGAGTTTTTTTGCCGAAAAAGAAAAATAACAACAATAACAATAAGTAAATATATAATCATAATTAATAAAAATAAATTTGATTATAAAATTGGTAGGGGCCGCGCGAACGCTAGCACAAATTATGACATAGGATCTGCCACATGGGCAGACCTTAAGCTAGCACCCCTCCAAATTGCAATAGAGGTTGCTAACCTAGGCCATGGGCCTTCTTGATCACCCATAGATCCCGTCCAGGTAAGTACGTTGGCCCATTGGCTTCCAATGCATCTTATAGCATACCGATGTGGGACAAAAACATTTTCACAACCTGACCTTTCACTTCACCAAAGACTTTGAGGCGTTGTTCCTCTATGCACTCATGAACCAAATCAATGGAAATAAACAATTTTAAAGAGTTGTTTCTTTCCTAACTATCATAAACTACTCTTCTTTGTGCTTGAATTGTGGACATGGTTAGCCAAATCTTTAGATATGTTACATATTAGTCCGTTCATAATATTTTTTTAAAGGTGTTGATGTTATTACTCGATATCAATATTCATTCGATACTCGTTTTTAAGACTAATATTATTCAAATTTATTATACCGTTATCGCGACCGCAACCGTTCATAATATTTTTTTAAAGGTGTTGATGTTATTACTCGATATCAATATTCATTCGATACTCGCTTTTAAGACTAATATTATTCAAATTTATTATACCGTTATTGCGACCGCAACCAAAAACCGATTCCGCAAAGGCAAACCATGGTTCTGAATGTGTTGATGTCCATTTGTGTCAAGTGACCTAGTATATATAATATATAGAATGCTCTTTGATCATTTGACAATGCTACTACTAGGATGCATTACAATGTCCATTCAAGTAACCTTAGTATATATATACGACTAATATCTTAAATTTGATAGCAGGAGTTATCACTCTAGTATTCGGTACTTTCACATTTGTGAGAGAATGGTGAAGGAAAAGAAACTAATGGCATTGAGAGTTCACTATCAGTATAACTGCCTTTGGCTGCTAGGCAGACTAATTCTAACCCGTAAGGAGAATTACACAGAAGTCTTACTATCTATTTTGTAGAACAATTAAGTCCTAACAATAAACAAACTTATCATATATTTATTCATTATGAGATTTTAATTGTCTTACAAAATATAACTTATATGTATTTTAAAAAGTATAGAGCTACAAAGCAGAGTGGATTGGCTTGTGTCATTGAGAGGAATGAATACTACTAGTTAATTTTGGAAAAGAAAATGCATATGAAATAAAATTTGCAATACCCAAGTAAATATCAAAAACAAAAAACAAAAAAAAAAAGGAGAATGCTATGAGATAATTCTGGCTAGAGGCCTACAATGTGGGGCCAGTCGAGTTTATCTTTGAGTTTCAAGAACAATCTCCAAGCCAGTGTCTTCTTCAATAAGACAGGCCTTCTGATCATTCTAAAATTTTCCATGCCCAGGCCCATAACTATTGGGGGGTGAGCCTGGAGGCCCATGCCAAAATTTAAACACAAAAAATAAATTCAAAAATATCAAATCGAAATCCAAACTCAGAGCCTGATTGGTTGCATGGGATGACGTGGCACACGCCCACTTATCCACTCTGCATTTCATATCCATATGGCACCACCTCACTTTTGTCCAAAACTGACACCACCCACACTATATATATATACAGACATACATTTTCAAATTTAGCAAAAAATATCCAATCTTTGCAGTACACAAAATTCAGATACATTACCATTATAAGAGGAGATAGTAGGAACCAAACCCTAATTATTACACTGTCAGGATTGGAAGGTTCTCACTCATGGCTCTCCAAGCTACCTCTCTGCTTCCCTCTGCTTTCTCCATCTCCAAAGAGGTTTGTTGCCCTTCAATTCTTCTGTTTAGGTCTCTGGGTAATTTGCATGGTTTTTATCTAATTTTATGGTTGAAATTTGAACTATGAAGTGCAAATTTTTGCTCCGTATTTTATATTAATCACAGTTTGACAGTTTGTATATCCCACGCAGCAGCTCTCTCTCTCTCTGTAGAGGTGGCAACCTCAATGCTCAAGATAGCCCTATTTTTTTGAAAAATTGCAAAAGACTCCTGCCTTGTCAAATTTTTTGTAATTATGCCACTTTAGGTCAAACAAATTTGGGGTTTAGTTTATAGTGTTGTCTGCAAATAATAATAATTACGGGGGTCAAAATTTGAGATTTCCATGTTTGCAGGGCAAGACCAGTGCAACTCTGAAGGACTCTAGTCTATGTGGACTTTCATTCTCAGATCATCTAAAAGCAGACTTCAGATCCTCTGCTTTAAGGTGCAAGGTACTAACCACATGAATTTCTCTCTCTTCCTCCTCTTTTTGTATTTTTGATGAATAATTTAAGCAGTTCAAGATTCTGGATACGGAGATAGATATCTCAAAATGCAACTATATATTTAGAGGATGTAAAGTGTAACTTACCTACAACTATAAAGGGATATATAATGTATCACATATGTATAATTGATTACAGAGGGAATATGAGCAGAGAAAGGTACCCATTGGTGGCATAAGAGCCCAAGTGATGGCTACAACACCAGCCCTCGACAGGGCTGCACCAGAAGGAAAGAAGACCTTAAGAAAGGGCAGTGTTGTGGTAACTGGATCATCCTCTGGACTAGGTCTGGCCACAGCTAAGGCTCTGGCTGAAACCGGCAAATGGCATGTAATTATGGCCTGCAGGGACTTCCTAAAGGCTGAAAGAGCAGCAAAGTCCGCCGGCATTGCCAAGGAAAACTACACCATTATGCATCTGGACCTTGCTTCGCTCGACAGCGTCCGACAGTTTGTCGATAACTTCAAACGATCCGGCCGACCCCTTGACGTGCTGGTTTGCAATGCAGCCGTCTACCAACCAACTGCGAAGGAGGCTTCGTTTACTGCTGAAGGGTTTGAACTCAGCGTTGGGACGAACCATCTTGGGCATTTCCTGCTTTCGCGGTTGATGCTTGATGACTTGAAGCAATCTGATTACCCATCAAAGCGACTCATCATTGTTGGTTCAATCACAGGTATCAGGACTCCAGTATAATACATTCACTGGCAAAGAAATTTTACTAAGCAATTACAATTATTGACCTACAATGCGGCATTATTTGAATCCATTTCTAAAATGTGAATATTTAATAAAATATTCATATCATTGAGGTTTCCTAAAATGGTTATGATTTCTGTAACAAATATTAGGTAACACAAATACCTTGGCTGGGAATGTGCCTCCGAAGGCCAACCTTGGGGACTTGAGGGGACTTGCTGGAGGATTGAATGGTCTAAACTCCTCATCCATGATCGATGGTGGAGATTTTGATGGCGCCAAGGCATACAAGGACAGCAAGGTCTGCAACATGCTCACCATGCAAGAGTTCCACCGTCGTTACCATGAGGATACTGGGATCACATTTGCTTCCCTCTACCCCGGTTGCATTGCCACAACAGGCCTGTTCAGGGAGCACATCCCCTTGTTCAGACTTCTCTTCCCTCCGTTCCAGAAGTACATCACCAAAGGCTATGTCTCTGAGGAAGAAGCTGGGAAGAGACTTGCACAGGTAAATATCAGCACGTACAATAACACAGTGCACTAATAGATAAATGTAGAGTGTTCTTGTATCGGAATGTATGTTGTCCCTAAACTAAGTTAGCTTGGTTCTTTTTAAAGGTTGTGAGCGATCCAAGCCTGACAAAGTCGGGCGTCTACTGGAGCTGGAACAAGGACAAAGCTTCATTCGAGAACCAATTGTCCCAAGAAGCTAGTGATACAGAGAAAGCTCGCAAGGTTTGGGAACTTAGTGAGAAACTAGTTGGTTTGGCGTAGATGAGACTAACTACCATTGAGCAAGCAGAGGACATTGCTGGAGAGATGGTTTGGATTTTGGATATGGAAGCTGTGGTTTTCTAAGCATTTTTATCTTCTAAATGTTGTCTATAGTTAGTTGCAGTTGACAATAAAATGCTCCCCCTGTTTCAATGGCAGTAATTATCATGTCAGTCTCAGCATATACAAAAATGAAAGATCATGTTATTAGCCAGACTAATTAAGCGGGAAAAAAAAGGAGGAGAAATTAAGCTTTGAGAAATGAGAATCGCATGTAAATGATAATATCCACTTATTTCACTTCAAAATGGAAAGAGTGTACTGAAACATAACAATGGTAGTAATCTCACTAGTGCTTCAAATAAAAACGGTTGAACAATATATGCTTACCACCTTAGGAATGCTATAATAAAAAAGTTGATGGTTCCACCCAATTGTAATTGTTGGAAAGCTCTCCAAAATGGACCTGGCACTAATATCAGTGGACTGCTACCAACCATGGCATCTCATGGCAAATGCTCAAAATTGTGAAGATGGAGGACACATGCTTAATAACCACAACATAATATGTAGATGCTCGACTCCAGAAGTTTGCTTGCATTTAGACTCATGCATCAATCACAAAACTAAAAAGAAAATAAAAACTGAGCAGTCAAATGCAAAATTTTCAAGACCAGCCTCCAATATATACTAAAGTTGAAGCTCGCACACAAGGTGACGACGTATTTTTAGTTTATATTACAACAGATATTTAAAGTTCATAAGCAGGGAACCTAGCCTTGGAAGGTTCACTCATGTCCATAAAGAGATAAGTCATTCCTCCAATGCCTTCAAACAGTGAATATGGACGGTCACCTCCATGCATAAGCCCTTCTGATATAAGCTTTTGAGCATTCTCAAGCAGAAACCCAGCAAATGCTTTTGCCCTGTATAAGTACTCCAAATTACCTGTCAAACGGTACAGCGAAAGAAACGCATAGGTGTTCCCGCTAATGCCATGACAAATCCCAACTCGTTTAAGCAGACCCCGATTCCATACAACTTCCCCTGCATCAACAGCCGCTTGCAGAAACTCCTCATCTCCAAATACCTGACAATATTTTACTAGTGTGAGCATGACAATCAGGATACTATGAGACCTCCTGGTCTCTCAATTAAAAAGAAGAAGACTAATGCATATGATGGTGTTATTAAGGAATTACATCCAGAAAATGGCTTCCGTAAAATTCACTGTTCCATATTTGGACTTTCTGAACACGATAAGACATACTTTCTAGTAGAAATTTATTTTCTTCTCATGATAGAATAAAAAACTGCAAGAAATCACCGACTCTCTTGGAATCCAATTAAGATTTGCATTAGTATTCTGGAATCAATTTCCTTGGTAGAATGCAAACGCATTAAGCTTCTCCCAAGATAATACATATTCACACATTCCTTGTGTATAATTTTTACCTTAGTAAGCTATTGCAAGTTACAGTGACGCATTCCTAGAAGACTTACCTCAGCTGCTTTGGCAAGTGTAAGAGCAACCCCAGTAGCCCCATGGCACCAATGAACAAGACGGTCTGATTCATTTCCTTCACCTGAAGGATAATTACCACTGGGGAAACGATTCCTGATCATGTAACGTAGTGTACCCTTGACATCCTCCAGCTCATCTGGCTCCAGCTCAAAGTCCATCAAAACATGCATAATCCCGGTCAGTCCATGGGCAGCTCCCCAGTACTTCTTCCCATGCCATTCATACATCAATGGGCATCTTCCCTTGTTTGCCAAATGTCTACCATTCTTGATCGTTTCCTCCACGACAGCTCTCTACACAAATTTCGGACAATAGCCAAAATAATGATTTCACTGTCCTATTGTGTAATGATGCTAAACTGAGATATATACATGTAGATATATGTAAAGAGTTTAAAGGATCGTACGATTCGCATAGAAGATACTGTGTTTTCACCAATATTCTTGTTCAAAAACGAACATGCCCATAAGAACCCAGCTCTACCATACAACAACTCATCTGGGAGATCTTTAGGAAGTTTAATCTGCACCTCAAAGAAGCAAACACCTTCAATCTATGAATAGCTGCAAGCACATATATGCCAAAAAGCTACCATTTTTATATATGCACATCAAGTACCCTCTTAAATTGGGTCAGGTAGTGGTGACACAGCCCTTCATCACCACTGTGCTTTGCCACGACAGCACCCAGAGCATATACACCAGCCTGTCCGCATATAAATGTCACGGGCCTGTGATTCCACAGATTTCAAAGACAAACAGACAAACCTTGTCATAATAGATCGCTTTTTATTCCTGGGGTAGACACACCAGAATCAAAGTAGCCATTGGTTTGAAAACAAAAGAAAAAAAAAACACTTTAAAATATACATTACCACCCTGTTGAGCTAAATGGCCCGTCACAAATGGCAATAAAACTTGGGAGTAACCCCGCAAAGGAGTGCATAACCCCAAACAAGCAATCCAAACACAAGACAGCCAACAAGGTTGAGCTATAATATTCACTTTCAGTGGTTGGTTAATTCACATCAAACCATGAGCAGAATTATGGTTTTAACCAGTGTAAGCATTCCCACATACTAAAGACCTCCCAGTTGAGCAAACTCTGTTAACTTCATGGTAGCTAGGAGTACGCTCAATACTGGGTGCATAATTCTAACCAAATGAGCAAACTAGGTTACTTAACAAGTGAGGTAATATAGTCCCCTGTAACAATGGCAAACGGAAATTAAGCACCCAAGTAATTACACTCCTATAACTATTATATGACATTTCCATAATCATAAAAAGGAGTAATTTGATTCAAACGGCCCATTCCCAATGAAATAAACTCACACCCCTATGAAGCCGTGAATCTTCCCATCTGCGTGTAAGATAGAGGAGATACCATTGGAGTCCTATTTTACAGAGACGTATCGGGTACGGTATATGTATAGGCGTTAGACGTATCAAATTCCAAGAAAATGAATATGTTGACACGGTTAAATATTAAGTTTATTCAATTTCATATTTTTATGTGTCAAAAATATACTTTTTTTATAACCATGATATCCGAGTCAGTTTACGCGCATCTCGACTAATTCACGGGACACATCTCGACTAATTCATGAGACTCATGTAAGGCGACTCCACACGAATCGAGTAAGGCTCGGACTTTGTCCGCAGTCGTGACCCTAACGAATTGTTTGCACCTAGTAGGAATGGAACATGAGACGTCAATTCTTTTCCAAATCTCAAGTCTTTTCCAACTAGACCAACCTACTCAGGTTCGTCCAAAATAGACTTTTCAAAGTAATAATATAAAATACTAATAAAATCATTACATTTGTATATGCACCGGTAGTACACAACTTTTCAAAAGAAATACTAATAAAATCATTACATTGTATATGCACCGGTACTACACAACTTTTCAAAAGTTAATGCAACACTGGACTGCAACGCTCTTGGTATCAAACTCACAATTAGGTGCATAATTCCAAACAATTTGAGCTAATTCGAGCTACCACCTTTGGTCAAGAAACAATTTACACAAACAAGCCGAGATAGTTTTTCGAAGATAGAGATCGAAATAGAGTATATACCCAGAGCCGCGATAGGAAGAGTCACAAGCTTTAACAATCTCAGAACACAGATTAAGATCATCCTTGCTATTGGTAACTTGGTAAGCTTTGAAGAGCAAGAAAGCAGTCCCAAGAGCCCCAGTGTAGAGAGAGTCCTGTACGCGATTGCCACCGAGTCCCCATGTCTTCCTCACCACCTGAAACAAATTAAGAAGAAACCCACAAAAACACAAACAGTTGGTGGGCATTCTGCGTGTCAGCAAGTACCATATGGCAAACCCATAACACAAATCGATGAATTTACAACTGAAGGAACCAAAAATATGGGTTTATTAATTACCGTTTGCTTGAGGTCCAAAGCTTGTTGTTTGAGTCTCTCAGCGACTGTGTTGTAGGGAAGAGAGAGAAGCCTTGCGAGTGGATCAGTTGCTGCTTGGAGTGTCACTGCTTCTGGTTCCAAATCAGGCATTTCGTTGGGGAAGAAACGGTCCGCCATATCTATCTGTGTCCAAATATCTGTCCCTATATATGTATATACGTATATATTATGTATTGATTAGGTTGCTGGTAAGGGCCGAGGATGGCGGTGACACAGATGGAGTTTTCTCGATGAAGCTTTTCCAACTGCCTTAGGCCGTTTGGTAGGCTGTCGGTCTGGTCTTATTTGGTTCGGTACGATCTAGTCTTATCTGGGTGGTGTTATGAAAGTCTGTTTGATAAAAATGTCTGATTTTATGATCTTATTCAAGCTGTTTGCTCTTATGTTTGAAAAATAATACAAAAAATAAAAAAATAATATATAAAATTTAAAAAATATATTAAGTATGAAAAATATAAAAAAATTAAAAATATATAAAAAAAATTGAAAATAATATAAGAAATTAAAAAACAATATATTTTTCAAATTTTATAAATTATTTGGAATTTTTAAATTATTTTTTGAATTTTATATATTATTTTTTATTTTTTATATTATTTTCAAATTTTTTATATTTTCTCAAATATATATATATCTAATTTTGTATATTATTTTTGAATTTTATATTTTTTTCAAATTTTATACATTATTTCAAAAAAAAATTCAAAACTTATATATTATTTTTTAAATTATATATATATATATTTAAAATTTTATATATTAATTTTGATTTTTATATATATTTTTCGAATTTAATACATTATTTTAAAAAAATTATATTATTTTATATATTATTTTTCGAATTTTATACATTATTTTTTATTTTTTCTATTATTTTGGAATTTTTTTATTTTCCCAAATTTTAAATATATTTTTTGCATTTTTATATATTAATTTTGAATTTTATATATATATTTCAATTTTTATACATTATTTCAAAAAATTTATATTATTTTTTTAATTTTATATATCATTTTCAAATTATATATATTTTTTAATTTTATATATATATTTCACTAGACTATATGTTAAGACAATTATATATAAGATCACTTGAGACCATCATTTTTTGTTGTCTCAAATTACCCATTTTGGTCTCAAGTGATCCTTGTTTTTTTGGAATTATGTTGTCAAATAATGTCCGGTCCCAAAAAATTATTATGAGACCGGACCACATGAAACCGGACCGCGAACCAAACAGAGCCTTAATGATTTATGAGAAAGTATTATGATTTTTAGAATATGTTATTTTTTTTTATTTTTTTAAAAAGAAATTTTAGAATATGTTTGTATTGTGTAACATGTGGCCCTTTTATGGAGAATTACTATTAATCGTTCAGATATTGATGTGTTTTACATATAATAATATTTTATGACTCAAAAATTTTCATTTATAAAAATGCATTGTCATCATTCTTTTCTCTTTATTATTTCCTTTATGCTTTTATCACTTATTTATTTTCCCTTAATAATAAGTTAAAAAAATATACCCATATGTTTCACCTTTTTCCATAGGGTCCGTTTGGATACCATGTTTTTTTTTTTTTTTTTTTTTTTTTTTTACTGTTCACCTATTTAAAAAATAAAAACAATTTTTGGCAAACGCGTTTACTATACATTTTTTTTTGCCCAAAAAACTGTGTTTATGTGAATAGTGGATAAAAGTGGTGAAAACACCAAATACAACTTTTAGTTGTTTTTTGAGTTTTTTTACTGTTTAGGGTACCACCTCTGCCACCGCCACCAACCACCACCACCCCCTGCCACTGGTCGCCGCCGGCCGCCACCGCCCCTCGCCGCTGCCGGTCACCGCCGGCCACCACCGCCACCCACCAATACCATTTTATTTTTCAATACAAATTTTGATCAAAACGTTTTTTTGTTTTTAGTTTTTTGCTGAAAAAAACAAAGACAAATACAAAAACAATTTTTGTATTTGAAGACAGAAAACAAATACAAAAAACAAGCTTTCCAAACGCACCATAGAATTATGTTGTGTTAAACAACCCAACCATCCTTATAAATTATGAGAATAAGGATGGGTTGAGTTGTTATTGAAAAATAACGAATTATTAGTTTTTTCTTATAATTCTATGGGTTCGTTTGGATACGAGAAAATAATTTTTGTTTTTTTATTGTTCACCCAATTAAAAAAAAAACACGTTTGACAAACGCATTTAGTGTTCACTTTTTTTTTTTTCCAAGAAAACTGTTTTCTGTAAATAGTGTGTAAAAGTGGTGAAAACACCAAATACAATTTTTAGTTGTTTTTTGAGTTTTTTTACTGTTTAGGGTACCACCTCCACCACTATCCCCACCGCCACCAACCACCACCACCTCGCCACCAGTCGCCGCCGTCGCCTCCGCCAGTCACTCACCACCACCGCCGGCCACCAATACCATTTTATTTTTCAATACAAATTTTCATCCAAACGCTTTTTTATTTTTAGTTTTTTGCTGAAAAAGCAAAGACAAATACAAAAACAGTTTTTATATTTGAAGACAGAAAACAAATACAAAAAACAGGCTTTCCAAACGCACCCTATGGAAAATAAGGGAAAACCAATAAATATTCCTTATTTATTGGTTTATATATATATATATATATATGAAAAGGGAAAAGGACAAAAAAAAATTAAAAACAAAAAAGAAAAGAAAATAGTTATGGACTCATTTACAACGAACAGACCAGTGTTCCATGAAATAAAAAGCCCATACTAGAATGGGCTTTAGACCTTTGGGCCATTATACACAGGTTTAAGGGAAAAAACCCAATTCGAAACAAAACATAGCACCTTTCAGGGTTTAGGGTTTTGTAATCTCTGCAACCCCGTTGTCTCTCTCTCGCGCTCGAAGATTCGACGATGACCGTTCTTGCGATTGCAACCTAGTGCTAGATACAGAACTTCCGTCGAGCTCCAGCAAACCTCCGGAGACCTCCACATTCACTCCGGCAACACCTCTCTCTCAAGTTCCGCTTAACCCTAAGGTCTGTTTCAAAGCATCAAAAACAATTATGTTTATATATATGTTTGGGTGTATATTGCTTATTGGGTGCATATTTTAGGGTTTATTTGTAGTTGAGGTTTAATTTATGTTCTTGTAATTTATAATCATTATTACCATTATTTTCTTATTGTAATTTTGTATCTTAGATTTGTATAGACGATGGGGAAGAAGAGGAAACACAGTGAAAGTGAGGTTGCGACCCTTGTGAAGAAGGACGAAGGTGCTCCGGAGAGACCTAAACGGACACTCATGGGTTGGAAAGATAAAGATAAGATCGACGAGAAAGAAATTGGTTCTTCAGTTTTTAGAAATAAGGAAAAGGTTTTGGTTACTTGTTCTCGCCGCATCAATTACAGGTAAAATTTGGTTTTTTTTTAATATATACATATATATATATATATATACATATTTGTCACTTCTTGGATGTTCAATTGATGGGTAAATTGGAGTGGCATTTATCAATTTCTTGATTTATAGGTATCGGCATTTGATGTTGAACGTTGTATCGATTTTGCCTCATTGTAAGAAGGACAACAAAGTTGAATCAAAAGAAAGTAAAGGTGCCACCTTGAATGAGTTGGTTGAACTAAAAGGCTGTTCATCTTGCCTCTTTTTCGAGGTAAATGATTTCATTTTTTTGTTTATTAGTTGTGCTATTTTATTTGTCACCTGTTTCTAGTTGTGTCATGGAGGAGTCACCACATGAATTAGATACATGTGCGATGACATTAATAATCTTGGTATTGGGTTTTGGTTTTCATCAATATATACTCACTTAGAGTTGGTTTGTGATAGTATAGTAATTACATGATTTTTGGGTCCATGGGTTGTGATTAAGAGAAATTGTAGTGCTGTAGGTTTCATGGGATTGATACACTTTTTCCTGTCTCATTTTTCAGTGCAGAAAACAAAAGGACCTTTATTTATGGATGGCCAGGTGCCCAAATGGTCCATCGGTGAAGTTTCTGGTTAATGCCGGTAATTTTATTTTGTTTGAAAACATTGTAGAGATATGAGACTTAAGTTGCCTTGGACATATTGTTCTTGTATTTCTGAAGCAGCTTTTGTATCCCTTTAAATTGGTTTTTCTGACAAACAAATAGATGTTAACCATATATGTCCTTAGAACTCTGAAAGATATGGCCTAATTATTAGAAACTATGTATTTAGTGCATACGATGGAAGAATTGAAGCTTACTGGCAATCATCTGAAAGGTTCACGCCCTCTTTTGACTTTCTCAAGCAATTTTGATAAGGATCCCCACTGGAAACTCGTGAAAGAGATGATCATGCAGGTAAGGTTGCTCTGGCTTTCTTTTTTTTTGGAAAAAAATGTGGATTAGTTTTGCAGTCCTATACTCTCCACATCGGTAGCAACCCGTTCGTTTGCTAGTGAAAAAAACTTTCTTTTTTTTCTGGGTTCTCATTGTATAATAGTGGAGCAAATTTGGACTATAGAAGAGAAGGGAAATTTAAATCCTAATGATTGAGACTTCAGTGACATAATCTTTTTTCACGTTGAAGCCATGTTATTGTTATTTGTCATGTATTAAGGAGTTTGAATTCTCATGAGGAATGTCACTGGATTTACTTGTGAAGGGAAAAGCTAAGATGTAACCTCTATCCGGTTGTCTAATTTTGCCTGCAAAACTTATAATAATTTTTTAAGTTCAATGTCATCGATAGGGGGTGCAGGGTACATGTTGCAGTGTTGGGGTAACTTAAATCAGTAAATCCTATTGATTCGAAGATTGGGTGTGGCTACGTGGACACACACCCGTACACGTCACATGTTATTTATGTATTGGGGGTTAGTTTTCAATTGAAAAAAGAAGAAAGAAGTTGGGGAGAGAAATAGAAATTTATCATGTCTCTAAGAATGAATATAGAAGTGCAAAATGAGTTGGGAAGGAATGTCAGATTTGATCTGTCAGAAGCTGAAAACATATGTACAAAATCTCTTGAAGAGCTGTTTAATCATTTTAATCTTCTTGATTCTGTATAATTTTCGTTCTGATTTTGGTGATCGTGGGTCTACAACAGCCCAGTATACTTCATCAACTGAAAATTCTAGTTGTGAAGAGATAAAATACATGTGATATTTATGCAATTTTTCCTTCCTCTGTACATTTGGTTAGTGAGTCAAAAGTCCAAAACATAGGAATTATCTCAGACTAAGGTAGTAGAATATTGAGTTGAAACCACTTGGTACATTCGACGATGGTGTCAAACTTATGACTTCTCCAACTAAGTACAATTATAGTTCAGCTAGTGGGATACCTAGTTGCCCTCTTCTTGATTGTATGTGCTTCAAAATTTCTTACGTCTATACTATAAGCTGACAAAATTTTCCATTGTCTTAGGTATTACTAGCTTGAAAATGAAATTTGATTTTATTTGATTGTGTCCGTGTCATCATTCTGCTAACCAGTGTTTCTATGGTACTTATGTCAAGTGTATTTGCTTCATATCCTGATAGTCGTCGTATTTTTGCTTCAAAATTTATCTTTCTCTGTCAGATATTTGGGACACCAAAGGATCACAGGAAATCTAAACCTTATCATGACCATGTATTTGTATTCTCGATCGTTGATGATCACATTTGGTTCCGGAATTACCAGGTGAGGAATAATACGCATGACATCTAAAATTTTTGTTAGTATATATTATAAAATTTGAAGCCATTGAACCCACAATATGTAATGCTTGTTGCCAACATCCCCTGAATATATTGGGATTGTGCATATTCAAGTGTTTGCACTGCATTACATGGGTAAAAGTATCACTTATTCATGTATAATTGTCAATAAAATGTCACCTATTGAAATAAATGTGAAATATATGAGTTCAAAATGCAAAAAACTTTTTTGCTTTTCCAGTTCTTTGTGAGAACTCATTCCTATATCAAGCTTGGACAGTTGTCGAAAGGAGTCTTTAGATGGACACCGAGTACAGTTATAGTTTGTTGGCTTATAATGTTAGTGTAATGTTCTTGTCCACAAAATATTACCTATTGACCTATTGATGTGAACTTTTTGCTCCAAAATGCAAGTGATTTGTTTGCTTTTAGCACTTGTTTGAATGAATTCATTCGCATAATTCTCTAGAACAGCTTTTAGTGAGTAGTGTTTAATTCGACACTGACTACTAGCACAAAGTTATGGTTGATGAACTGTATTGTTTAGTCTTGGAATTCAGAATCATTAATCCCTTTTTGGCATGAAGTACTTTGAATATTGGTTATTACGATTGCATTTGTTTGGGGTGATTATTCCCTGGATCAACCATCTTTACCCAGTATTAGGTTATTTTGATAGCGTCAGTCATGGTCTAAATCCCTAACCACCAGCAACCATATGGGTTGTTATTGGACTCATGCATATGGTAGATATTTGTGAATTTTGGTCACTTAGTAGCAGACCAGTGCTATTTTAGTTGTGTATTGCCCAACGCCCTATGTGAGGGTGATTTCTAACTGATGATTCATGTAGATTCGATTGGTTTAGATAGTTCAAATTTTACCTTGTTATAAAAAATCAAAAAAAGAATCTTGTTCAGGTTAGGACTAATGTTTTAAGGAAGAGGAATGTAATTAGCATTATCGTCAGTTCATTTGGCTTTCAGTTTGGTGACATGTTTTTAACTTTCTTACACTGTCTTATCTTCCTCAACCTTAGAAAACTGGGATTACAGTTCAAATTCCTTCATTTCAAATGGTTAGATATGATGTAATTTTGAAGTATTCTGTATTACTATTTACTAAGCTGGAAAGCTGTCTTAGAGTGGAAGCAAGTTCTGGGTTCTTTATTGTTCTATAACATACCATGTTATCTTGCACAAAAACACAATTCATGACAGTAAATTTTTTTATTTTTGCTTTCCAAACAGATATCTGTTCCTCATACCGAAGCTGATAAAATGGACAGAGGCGCACTGGATAAATTGACTCTTGTTGAGGTTTCCATTGGTTCCCCTTAAATTCGCATGTCTTTTCAGTTAGTTGTAAGATACTGCAAACTAATTTCATCTTTGTTTGTGGTATAGGTTGGTCCAAGATTCTGTTTGAATCCTATCAAGATATTTGCTGGGAGCTTTGGAGGCCCAACTTTATTCGAGAATCCATTTTACGTATCGCCAAATCAGGTTAGGATATTTTTATTCATCTACATTGGCCTACAAGGCCAAGTTTATTATTAAATGGTTGTTTTGCCTCTCATATTGTGTCTGGACCGGTAGTGATCTTTAGCCATTTATGGGTTCTGGCTGGTGTCACAACTTCTTTTCCTTGATATCTTTTTCCATAGAAATTCTTAAGACTGTTTCTTTCATGATGTTTGTTTTGTTGAACATACCAAGCTGAAATATAGACAGATCAACATAATTTTACAACCAAATTTGAATATTTTAAGATTCAGACAGGTGATCAGAAAATCTGGATTTTCTATATTAAGTAGCTTGGGGGTTAAGAGTGCCCTCTTTGAAGGGAGATCATCAGAACTGTTCTACTCTTGAGGTCCTTGGCAACCCACCTTGATGTTTATGGAACAATGCACATTCATCAGATATGACTTGATTAACATGCGTATAGACAATGTTGCACCCTCTGTAACAGCTTAAGCTTTAAAGTAGATGGGTGGTTAAAATTTTATTTATCCGATGTTATGATTTAATCTGTGACTCTTCACCATATGGTTTCAGATTCGCGCATTGGAGAAAAGAAAGAAGGCTGGGAAGTATGCTAAGAAAATCAAAGCCAAGACCAGGAGGAAGCAGCATGAGCTAACAAATCAATTGGAGCCTGATGAGTTTGCAGGCATGTGGAAGGAATGAGAACCAAGCAGGACCAAGTAAGAGCGTCTCTTTTTTCAATCAACCTTCCCTTTTCTGGCAATAGGGAAGTTCATTTTGCTTGATGGTAATGAACACAGTTAAAAGGTTGTTTCAAGCTAAAACCATATTATCATTTCTGTATTAACCATTTCATACTAGTTATATTTGGGTGTACTGAATACACTATATTCTATTTGTCTTTCTTTCTTTGGACTTTTCAATGCAATTTTAAACTCAAGTAAAAGTCATTTTTATTTATGTATGATTCTCACGAAACCCAGTATTAGTAACTGGGAAATTGACACCAACCTGGAAAAAAAAAAAAAAAAAACATGGCAGGGGAAAATACTACAAGAAAAGAAACAAGCATCAATGTTGGTGGTGTGTGAGCTAACATTAGTTCCAATCAGTCCAATTGGCTTCACTCCCCACACGTGGAATGCTGTTAACCCTTGAGTACTTATCAACCTTGAAGTTGGCCCCACACATCACCCCTTCACTGTCAATCCTTGGCATTGCTTTCATCTTGTTCATTGGATGCTCAAAGCTCATCAATCCTCTTTCACTGTGAAACATACAACCTGTACATTCACACATCACCATGCACATCAGTTCTACCATATACACCCTCTTTTATACTTGAAAATCTTAGATTGACTAAAATACCCTTCTCATACCTGCTGGAAAGGGTGCAAATGATTTAGCACAGCCCGCTTTTATGACCTCCAGATCGTCACAAATTACTACAGAGCCATCAGCTGCAATTCCCCAGAACAGCTTCACTCCACCATCAGAACCCTGTATCAATGTCCAAAACAACAGTATTAGCTATGTCAATATCCTTACATATTGCCAATATATATATGAACATATATATATATATATATATAATAAAATATTTTATATTTTTAAATGAAAATTTTTGTTATGATTGGGGGCCTCATCTTTCCTCTCTCCCTAGCCTCAATATCTTTTAGCAATCTAAGGGCCGGCAGCCGGCCCTGTATAAACATATTCTGAAAGTATGAAAGAAGTGTTACATACCAGGGCAGCAAAAACAGAGCCAGCCTTGCTATCATAGACAACAAAGGCAAAGCTTCCTTCAAAGTCCTTGACGACCTGATCGGCCGGGTAAGGTCCCCGGTCACGTAGAGTCCTGTAGGCTTCGATCACCAGCATAGCTTCATTTGTGTTCTTTGTCATCCCATATTGCTTATTCAGAACACACAGATTGTTCAAGCTCCCAAAGAAGAGACAATATATCTCATCACACCCACAAAATAACCTGCAGCAACAAACCCATAACACAAACTATGCTATTAATCCCTATATGATAAATTAGATGAAATTGTAAATATATAGGTATAGATCTATATATATATATATATACCTCTGGTGGAGGGAGAAAGTCTGGGGTTGTAGGACGTAGGCGAGGACGGCGGCATGTCCGAAGCTCATAGAGAAAGCATTAGTGGGATGAGCAGAGAGGAACTCATTGAGGGTCTCCTCTGGAAGCTTTGGCTTCTTGGAGCCTTTGTGAGAGGCAGGGCTGTTGAGCTCTTCTGGTGGATTAGCAAACGCCTTGTGAAATATAGCCAACATTTTTCTCTCTCTATATATGTATATAAAACAGAATAAAATCACAACACAATGAGATCTTGATAGCTTTGTTGAATGAGAAGTGGAGATGTTGATGAAGGGTATGTTTAGAATTTTATAAGAGAACAATAGTCTTACTCAGAAATGTCGAGAAGAAAAGTAAATGGTGAGGTGGTGAGGTGGTGGTGGCCGAGTTTGTCTTTATCCTGAAATTGGATTGATGATGGGCTCTGACCATGGATAAGGATTCTCGTATTCCGATATTATATTTTTGGATAATTTGTAGTGAGACCCCTGAATTTTAGGTCAATTGCATCTAAAAATTGGTCAACCTAATTTCGGGTCCAACAACCCTATGAACTTTCAATTTTCTTGCAGTGACACTCCCCGGGAGCAGTGAAAAGTACAAAAAACTCTTGACTTATCTCACTTATTACATGAAAAACATATATAAAATTTGAAAAGAAAAATATAAATTTTGAAAAATTATATAAATTTCGGAAAAATATATATATATAAATTTTGAAAAAAAAATATAAATTTCAAAAAAAAAAATATATAATTCGAAAACATATATAAATTTCTGAAAAAAATTATAAAATTCGGGGGAAAATATATAAAATTCAGAAAAATATATATAAAGTACGAAAAAAATATAAAAATCGAAAAGAAAAATATAAAATTTGAAAAATTATATAAAATTCAGAAAAACATATATATATATATATATTTATTTATTTGAAAACATATATAAATTTGGAAAACAAAATATAAAATTCGGGAAAATATATATATTAAATTTCGGGAAAAAAATATAAAATTTGAAAACATATATAAATTTATGAAAAAATATATAAAATTTGGTGAAAAATATAAAATTTGAAAATATATATTAAAATTTGAAAAACATATATAAATTTTGAAAAAATATATAAAATTCATAAAATATATATATATTCGAAAGCAAACTTGTATTTTGGCTATTTGAAGTTTTAATTAATGTATACTTGTATAGTTGTCTAGCTTATGTTCATGTTCGAATTTATTTTTTTTCTTGAATTTTATATGTTTTTTTCAAAATTTATATATGTTTTAAAATTTTATATTTTTTTCCGAAATTTAATATATATTTTTTTGAATTTTATATTTTTTTCCCGAATTTTATATATTTTTTCTAAAATTTATATATGTTTTTCCGAATTTTATATTTTTCTTTTCGATTTTTATACTTTTATATTTTTTTCAAATTTGAATATATATTTTTTGAATTTTATATTTTTTTCGAATTTTATATATATATTTTTGAATTTTATATATTTTTTCAAACTTTATATATATATTTTCTAATTTTAAATTTTTATATTAAAGCAAGTGTACAAGAGTAATTTTAAGTCCCGAAAATTCTTGAGGGGGTGTCACTGCAAAAAAAATTACAAAATTGGATTGACTAATTTCAAGATGCAATAAACCTAAAGTTCAGGAAGTCTCAATGCAAATTACCCTAATTCTTTTGTATACTTTTCTAAAAATTGTTATCTCCACCCTAGCCATTTATTTTTATTTTGTTTGGAAAAGACCACCCAAGTTATGAAGTTTGCACTTTTTATACTTTTGGGTCCTCTTAATTTACTTTTTTCTTTCTTCTTTTCCGGTGGGTGTGTTGTGTTGTCTCATGGGTTGATGAAAGTATTTTATGATTCGAAAGAATATTTATTTTATTTCTTTTCAAGGAAAAAGTGTATTATTGAATGAGAAAGAGTTAGGGTGGGTTTGGAAATTAGTGTTTTCGTTTTTTATCTCTTGAGAATAAAAATTTTCTTGTTCTTGTCCTAAGGGTAATCTGGAAACAAAAACACGTTTGATTGAAAATTTTGTCTAAAAAATTTTTGGGAACAAAAAAAAATAAAATTTTGGAGGTTAGAGTTTGGAGGTTGAAGATGAAGATTAGGGAATCTGCAACAATTAATTTTTTTTTTGCTGAGAACAAACAGTGCCGAAAAAAAAACACCATTTTGGTATTCTCAAATTTTGAACTAAGGGTAAGAAAACACTTTTTTTACTGTTCACGAAAACAAAAACCATCAAAGACTACCAAACGCGTTTTATGTTCCCGTGAACGATGGAAAAAACAAGAACAAAAACGGAAACACCCCTATCCAAACGCAACCTTAGTATCTTAAAATTAATGGCATTATTTATTCTTCGTTCATTCAAATTGTAACTTTTATGTTGACTTCATTTCATTCTTCGTTCATGTCTACAAAGTAATAAATTTTCACTGGATAAGAAACTTCCCAAAAATGAAAAAATGAAATGGTGTGGTTTTGGTTTTGGTTTGGTTTGGATTTGGTGTGGTTTGGTTTGGTTTTATTATGAACTGAAATCATGTTTGGTGCTAATAATTTTGGCCTGAAAAAAACATGTTTGTTTGGTAACCAAAAAAATTAGGAATTAATAAATTATGAATTATTTACTAATAAAAATAAAATGCACTAATTTAAATATTTATTTATTTTTTGTACAAATTTTATTTATTATTAATTATTAATTATTTATTCATTTTATTTTTGTTTATTATATATTTAATTTTACTTTATTTATTATTTTTAAATATTTATTACTCAATATTTATTTATTATTAATTATATTTTATTTATCATTTTTATTGTTTATTATATTTATATATTTATTACTCAATATTTATTTATTTATATATTATTTATTTAATATTTTACTCAATTTTTATTTTTTTATTTATTTTTATTTTTTATTTTTTATTTATTTGATTTTACTTAATTCTATTTTTTTATTTAATAAAATGATAAAGTTGATTTTTGTTGAGAATGGAATGGTACACCAATGATGAATTTTGGATTGTGGATTGGTTTTAATTTGATGGTTATGGATTATGAACAGTGACCAAACCATACCAGAACCACTTCTTGAGATGATTTCTAAAATAACCCAAAAGTCCATCAAACATGGTTTGATTTACAATTCACAATCAAAAATCACTTTTTTCAGCCCAAACAGGCACGTAGAGTGGCATAAGTGAAAACCGGAGGGGTAGTAGCAATAGAATACATACCTTTCTCCGTTGGGTTTGGACCGTTTGGCATTAGTGTTTATCCAAAAGGGTTAATTACAACTACACCCCCTTGATATATGTCAAATGATAAGTAGATCCTATGTTGTTTGGTAAATTATAATTAAATTCTCTCAAATCGATCGGTGTATATTTTTTATGACTGGTAATGTGAAATTATCTTTACTCATGCCTGTATTTTATTTAAAAGATTTAAAAATTATTATTTTGTCAATTATTTATTTACAAAGATAATTTTGATCTTATTATAAACTTTAAATGAGGGTATTGTGGTATTTTTACATATCCGTTGCATCTATTTGATGGTATTTAAGACATTTCATATATGAAAAAGTGATGACATCAGTATTAACCGAGTTTGACCACGCCCATAAGGAGTATCTATTATAACTTACAAACTTGAGGGGGTCTAACTATAATTTATCAACGATAAGATCTATCTGTAATTAACACCTATCCAAACAAAACTGGTGACAAAGAGCCACGTGAGCTCTGGAGATCCAATGGGATTTTCAACATACTGTGGGTGGTTGCCACGTCAGGGTGGGGACAAGACTCTTATGTCAAACATGATGGCTTTTCTTATTAAGGTTAGTGTAACTGTGTCAATCACGCTCTAATTGATAGAATTGAAAATAATCATCAAACTTCTAAGATGCCATCTTCTCCTCCGGTTTTATGCTCACACCGCTGAAATTTCACTCTTTTTTTTTGTTCTTTTGTTTATAAAGATATTAATTATATTATTTCAGATTTCAAATTTTCAAAAAAATTAAATAACCTGTCTTTAAACTCATAAAAACAAAAGAAATTTTAGTCTAAAAATTTTGCAGTTCAAATTTTTTTAATGTAGCAAACAGGTATTCATAGGTGTAGCTTTCAAACATATCTATGACTCTATGGGGAAATTGATCAAACGCTTTGAGGCCATTAAGAGGAATTTTTTTTGGGTACAAATACAAGCTTTTCAATAGTGTGAGTTGTATAGGAAAAAAAGTGAGAGTTGTACAATCACATTGGTTTCTTTAATTGAATGAAAGAATAAATATTTTTATTCCTATTGTATATAGTTTATAATTTTACATATAGGTTACCATGAAGGAAAAAGAATTAGCAACAAACTGTGTAGAGTAACGAAATAGATTTAGAATAAAATACTGTTTAGTATAATATACTGTTAGCTTGTTTCACTGAAGAAAATTGGTTACCAAATATGAAACTGTAACTTCCAACTTCTTGTTTTAAGAAAAATTTACCTCAGTAATGTATTAAATAAATAATGTACACAAATAAATTATATTATAGATCAAATAATTATAAATTCTATAATATAATTCAATAACGCTTACATATCTATAAGCGACCCTGTGAAAATACCATAAACCCCTCATACACAGTTTCTATTTGCATGTCACTGTTACGGAATCAAATTATATATGATGATGACTTTTAAAGAGTAAAGTATCACATTACCATAGTGAATTTATTGTAATGTATAACAGTTAAATTGATAATATTGCAATATAAAAGTACAAGTACAATTCCTTATCATCCAAGTAATCAATGGTTAAATTTATTTACCCAAAAAAATCACTGAATTGATCAAAACAAAATTAAAAAAAAAATCTCTCCCGGTGACCAAGATCCCAAAGAGTCTAATACAAGAAACAGAATAATCTCCAGAAGTGAGTGACTTTATTGATTCAAATAAAAATAGGATTACGACAAATGGGACACGTATAATCACTCTTTGGAAGCCATTGACAAATACGAGAAAAATGAAATGCATGGTTGCATGAAAGAAGTTGGCATGTATCGCCATCTTCAAAGTCCTTCAAACAAATCATACACTCCCTATTAAAATTCCAAGTTTCTGAATAAACGATCTCGTTATCAAGAACTCTCTTGGCACGGCCACCATGGTCGTCTTGTACAGCTTCTCCTTGGAATGAATCTTCAGAGGCTGCTTTGAAAATTATATGAACAAATCTCTCCAAAATCTGTAGCAGACATCGCTATTTATAGACAAAAGCCGAGGAAAACCCTAAGGTTGCCCTTTTTCGTCATTCCATGCCAAACAAAACAAAACCCTTAAGTCTGATGTATATTATGTGTATATCACGTATTTAGAGGTGTAGAAGTCGCAGCCGCCACAAAAGAACACAAGTCGGGGTCAAAATTAGATTTCACAGCTCCAATACGCAAGTTAACTACGCGTGATGCGTAGAGGCCCTACGCGCAGCGCATACATAGGGGGTACCCGCTGCGCATAGGCCTACCTACGCGTGGCGCGTAGACCTAAATTCATCGGGCGTAGGTTGAGCATAGAAATAGCATTTTCTAGTCACTTTTAGCCACTGGGCGCGTAGGCTAGGTGTAACATTTTTCATGAAAACCACTTTTTTGGGAATAGGGTCGTTTGAATCCCCTTGACTCCATTAAAATGATTCTTGAAGTTACGGCTCTAAAAAATGACGTTTCTGCCCTCCAAGAGCCATTTTTCTCTTTAAAACACCTCTTAACTCTCATCTTGAATAGAAATGAGTACTTTTCTAGTTAATTCACCAAAGTTAGCTCTTTTTCTTTACTAAGCTCCTGAAATACACGTAAACACATAAATGACATAAAAATACCAAATAATGGAATGGAAGGACATAACATTAGCAAGATAGGGGCCTAAAACGGACAATATTTGACACTTATCAGAAGGGATAACAACAGACTTCCACTGTTGGTTCTTTTATGTGCCTCAATGAAGAGGACTTTAAACGGTCGGGAAAGTAATCAAAGAGCATGCATTAGAATCAAACGAAGTTTGATTTGGAATGAACTTCGAGCTCAATTAAAGAAATGATCGACTGAGTATGGGGTGAGAAAAGAAAGAAAAATATATAGAGTGAAGTTTGGGATGAGTGAAATAGACTGGATATGGGATGAGGAAACATGAAATGAATAGATTCAGATTGAATGTTAGACAGAGGAAAGTGATAAAAAAGATTTGCACTATGAGAATAATGATTGTTTGATTGGTTATGGACCTTCTGCAATGTTGCATAAAAGTCATTATTTATAAGATGTTGCAATAACCACTTTCCTAAAAAAGTGTAAAGACAACTACCCTATATAAATTTGAATTAAAGATAAACAATATTGAATTTGAACTACATTCCTCTCCCATTTTGAATTCAAACAACAACTTTTCTCTTTGCATCAGCAGGTTGATGTGAAACTCCATCCCTTTTAGGACTCTTCTATTATCAATCCTTGAGACACATTAAGCATGTGGACTCTTCCATGTTAATCCTTGAAAAACACCACCTCTGTAGAATCATTATCTATGATAAATCTTGGCCACGTGAGTCTTCAAGCTGCTAGTGACTTATTCCATGCAATACTTCTTTATATTAGCAAATATAAAGTCCTTAAACTTGTGGACTCCTATCCTTTCAATCAAAAGAATATTTTGAATACATGGACGACTCATTGGGTTGTTATTTAACCCTTACAATAAGCTTCACCTTTACTTGGACTCTCCTTATGATTATCCATTAAACTACTTTAGTTAAATGGATTTTGTTATCAATTCAAAGAGTCCTTGTGCTAGTTGTAATTCTTATCAAATATTATCCGGTCAAATACTTGACCAAAGCCTTGACACATCACCAAAATACTCCACATAAACTTAGATTTGCTCTTGGGACCCATTGCTACATAGGTGTCAAAATGGGGTGTCAACAATCCCCCCCAATTTTAAATATTTTATCGGCGGTTGGCCGCCCAAGTCGATAAGATATTTGAAATTTAGAGAATTAGATAAACCATCCCCGCCATGCTTGAAACCAATCACGTGCAATAAAATGGAGAGTCGACGAGCTTCAACACTTTATTTATTCATTTATCAATATAAATTTGATCTTTATTCTAATCAACAACATTTTGTTGATCACAATTCTAGCTAACAAGAAACACTGGTTGATCAACCAATGGATCAATGAACCCATGCAATATCCTACTACTTGAGCTTTTGTAATCCTTTCAATAGTGGGTAAGCACGATCGACTGGAATGAAGGTATTATGCAACGTCATGTTGGTTGATCTCCCTACCGATTCTATCAGGAAAACGACATAGTAACCATGAAAACTTTTGTCAACCAACCTTCTTAAAAAATTGTATTTCTTAGTAATTTCAGCTTTATCGACTAAAATTATAAAGAATGAAGTTTCAATATCGGCTGATGCACCCCTACTTGTCGATCCATTATCAGTCATTTCACTCTTGACAACTTCACTTTCTGCCAATTTGCTCTCAGCCAAATCACTCTCAAAGGCTAAGTTATCATCGGTCGATTCATTATCAGTTGATTCACTATCAGCCAATTTATCGCTAACTGATTCATTACCAGCTGATTCATTATCAATCAATTATTTATCAACCGATAGATTATCAACAGATTCATTTTTAAAAAAATTATTATCGGCCGGTTCGTTAGCCGATTCAGTCTCACTTGATTCTTCATCAGACGATTCAATATCATCTGATTTATTGTCAGCTACTACACTATCCAACCAATTTGTAATTGATTGATGCGTACACCTATTTATCGGCCTAATATGTTATGTTTCTGCTTGGCAGAAATGGGTATGGAATTGTTTTTCCATCTCACGCCAAGTAAGAATTTTATTGGTAGACAGACGAAAGTACTATGAGAATGTTGATCCCATCAATGAGTTGTGAAAGAGCCTCAACTTCTTAAACTGGTAGGCACTGACTTCACCACATTGCATTATGAAACAGTTGATGTGCTCCACTATTGATTATTCCCCTTCTCCACTGAAAATGGTAAAGTCCGGCACTTTATATCTTCTTGGGAACTCAACCAGATCATCCAGTTCCGAATAAGGCTTCTGGTGCATCGGCCGACCAGTCCATTTTAAGCCTTGGTCGGGTTCCTGATACTGCCTGTTTAGATTATGTTTTAACCAATCCCCTGGAGGAGTTGCTGTTTGTTCCCCCCAAGATGAGGGATAAGGCATATTATGCTGATTATTCCTCAATTGGTGTTGATTTCCACTTTTGTTCACAGGCTCTTGAGTCAAAACTACTGGCATTGGAAGCCGTTGCTAATTCTGCCTCAACATTGGTGGCTGATTTATCTTTGTCATTGGCCAATCATACTATTGATCGGCTATCCTATGCCCTCCATGTATTGAAGGTTGATGTTGATATTTTGACCAACCTTGTTGTTGCTGATTCCTCATCATCGGCGGATATTTTGCAGTCGATTGATAATAGTCGGGCCAACCTTGTAGATAATTACCTACATCTTGCCCCCTGAGTCCAAAAGATGGCTGAGGAGTGACATGTTGATTATACACCCACAAATTTCGATTATCCGCTTCATTTTCAGGCTTATGATATGGAACGGTTGGCGACTAAGGTCGTTGCTGATATCGAGTTGGTGGTTGATAAGCCAACCGAACTTGTTGCTGGCTTAGGTGTCCTGCCGATAAAATCGGCTGGGCGGCTGGATATGTAATCGGCATACCTGCTAATTCTCGTGCATTTAACCTTTTTAAGTTAGTCGGCATTTGCCAAACCAATGTTTCTGCTAGCACCTGGTCCCTTTTCACCGATCCACTGGCCATCTGCTGTTGATCTATCAAGTTTTGTAGGCTATAACTTTCCACAACATCCATTTGCCTTCCGATGGATGCCATCACGTATTCGGTAGCATTTAATCGTTGAAAGATATCTCTCACGGTCTGAGACAATGGTTCCAGTTCATTCCTCAATGACACTTCTGTCAAACCCACGTTGCTTGACATATTTTGACTAGAACCCTACGTGAATTGCTCATGTTGGGATTTGTCTTGCTGGAATTGAGGATTTTCCTCTTCTTCCTCACCATCAGCCATGATGGTAAGCCTCAGACTCCTTTGAGGTGGCATGCATCTGATTTCACTTCCAACCGATGGTCCAGCCGGGCGTGCCAAAATGTTTCCTTCTGAATCAACTAGGTTAGCCGATTATTGTGATTTGTGTAGGCGTGTTAGGAATCTTGACCTAGATTCCAAAGGGTAACGAAAATCAATGAAAGTCTCCTTTCGGCTTTGACTTCTCAAGTGATTACGTGGAAGGAAGAATAACAAACTTCCACTGTAGGTTATTTTATGTTCCTCAATGAAGAGGACTTTAAATGGTCGGGAAAAAAATCAAAGAGCATGCATTAGAATCAAACGGAGTTTGATTTGGAATGAACTTCAAGCTCAATTAGAGAAATGATCGACTGAGTATGGGGTGAGAAAAGAAAGAAAGAAAAAGATATAGAGTGAAGTTTGGGATGAGTGAAAGAGACTGGATATGGGATGAGGAAACAAGAAATGAATAGATTCAGATTGAATGTTAGACAGAGGAAAATGATAAAGAAAATTTGTATTATGAGAATAATGATTGTTTGATTGGTCGTGAACCTTTTGCAATGTTGCATAAAGGTCATTATTTATAAGATATTACAATAACCACTTTCCTAAAAAAGTGTAAAGACAACTATCCTATATAAATTTGAATTAAAGATAAATAATATTGAATTTGAACTACATTCCTCTCCCGTTTTGAATTCAAACAACAACTTTTCTCTTTGGATCAGCAGGTTGATGTGAAACTCCATCCCTTTTAGGACTCTTCTATTATTAATCCTTGAGACACATTATGCATGTGAACTCTTCCATGTTAATCCTTGAAAAACACCACCTCTATAGAATCATTATCTATGAGAAAGCTTGGTCACATGAGTCTTCAAGCTAGTGACTTATTCCATGCAATACTTCTTTATATTAAAAAATATAAAGTCCTTAAACTTGTGACTCCTATCCTTTCAATCCAAAGAATATTTTGAATACATGAATGGCTCATTGGATTGTTATTTAACTCTTACAATAAGTTTCACCTATACTTGGACTCTCCTTATGATTATCCATTAAATTACTTTAGTTAAATGAATTTTGTTATCAATTCAAAGAGTCCTTGTGCTAGTTGTAATTCTTATTAAATATTATCCGGTCAAATACTTGACCAAAATGGGATGTCAACAGTTATATATCATACTTCAACATTTGTGTTTCACAAAATTGATCCTCTTATATCTTAACCCAAATTCAATTCCTCATATGGATATGTATATATATATATAAAGAGTTTTTAGTTATATACAATACTACAACATTAGTGATTCAAAAATTAATATACATGTTTTATTTTATTATAATTATATTCTTTAATTGCTTTGTGTAGGATTCACTCTCTCAATATAAAAGGATGAAAATATCGCATAAAAGGATGAAAGGCAGCTACCACAAATGCGAAGCTAAAAATGTGGTATCAACTCTCTTCTTTGAGAGATACATAAACTTGGTGTTCTTTGGAGTGTTTTTTGGACAAGTTCTTTGAAGTGGGTTTATATATATGTGTGTATATATTCCTGTATTGTTTTGATCACAAAATTTATTGAATGGATCAAAACAAAATGCAATTACAAAAAAAATAAAAAAATCCTGTGACCTGTCCCAAGGAGTCTAATACAAGAAACACAATAAAAAATCTACCAAAGTGTACGTGACTTTATTGATTCAAATAGAAATATGGTTACGACAGATGGGACACGTATGACCACTCTTTATAAGCCATTGACAAATACAAGAAGAATGAAATACATGGTTGCATGGAAGAATTTGGCATGTATCGTCATCTTCAACTACTCCAAATTATTGTTGAATAAACGATCTCTTTATCAACAAATCGCTTGATCTCTTCGATAGCAACAACTCGCTCGCTCGCTTCGAGTTCTACGAGTGACCGGCTTGTCCATTCTCGGACTCGACCTTCTTCCATATCAACAACTACTCGTTCGATCGTTTCGAGTTCTACGAGTGATGGGCTTGTCCATTGTCGGACTCCACCTTCTTCCATATCTCTGTGAGTAGCTCGATCTCTGCTTCGAGAAGCTGCTTCTACACAAGCGAGGACCATTAAAAGAAATGCCAAGCTGATAATACCAACTGTAAGGGTTTTTACCCCATCTTCCATATCACTATGCTTTATATCTATATCTATATATATGTATATATATGGGTTCTGTAATTCTATGAAACTAATTGTAATGTATGGACTGTTCTAACTAGTTTATATAATTTAGAAAGACAAAATTTTATATATGCTCTTGTAATGGTCAAAATAATTCATGGCCCAACCGGGATGGGCCACAGGACTGATGTGCCGTTGATAGATGGGCTGAAGACTGATGGGCCGAAGACGGATGGACCGTACAATTTATTAGTCAATGGAATTTTCTAGGAGTTGAGTGATCCATAAGTCAGGGAGTTGTTCTGCTTATGGAATAAAGAGTCCAAAAAAGGGTTGTGTTTATCAAATCCCCTGATTTAAGGGATTGATAAACTTGGGTAAATGAGCCTGACCCATTTACCAAAATTGTGTATAAATACAAGGCCAAAGATTGAATGAGGGGATCCAATTTTTTACCCCGATTACTATTGTGTATTTTTCTGCATCTACACAATTGGCGCCATTTGTGGGAAACTCCATTATTGAAATATTTTTCTTTTAATAAAGCTTCCCATTCTCTACAAAAAAGCTGAGATTCATACCATCTATGGCGGTAATCACCCGTTTGCATCAAACTGACTTACCTCCGAACGGAGGCCAACAAGCTGAGGATCCGATCAGGCGAGCCCTGGAGGAGAGGACCACCGAATTAAAGAGGTAAAACGCTAAGCTAGTTGCAAAACTGGCTCAACTTCAGAACCCGCAAGAGGTCCAAAACGATGAACAGTCCAGTCAGAATGATCGATCTGTAGGCCACCAGTCGGAAAGGAACAACCACCAAGTAAATTCCAACAACGATCGGGAGGAGCACGCGGAATCATCCCTACAGGTGCTTGGTGGGCGCAATCCCGAAGAGATTCTGACCATGAGAAAGATGGAGGAAATTATGACCAGATTTCAAAGGGAGGGGCTAAAGGATCTAAAGGTGCAGATCCCTATCGATCTGGCCTCTGAAGCATCCATCGACGCCGTACAAACTCCATTTACCGTGACGATCACCAGTGTGCCCTACCCGAAGAGGTTCCGACTACCGAAGTTCACCCTGTTCGATGGCACGAAAGATCCAATGGAGAACATCTATCACGTGCATACCAAGATGAATGTCTACAACGAAAATGAAGCCTTACTATGAAAAGTCTTCCCAACCAGCCTAACCGAAGCGGCTCTGCTATGGTTCAGAAAGCAACCACTCCGATCCATTGGAAGCTGGCTTAGGCTCTGCGAATTATTCATCGCCCAGTATTTCAGCAATAAGAGACAAAATAAGATCATCTCAAGCCTATTCACCATGATCCAGGAGAAGGGCGAGTCCTTCAAAAGTTTTGTCTAGAGATTCAATGTCGAGATGTCCTCAATTGACAATTGTGACCAGCATTCGGCTGTCGAGGCCTTTAGAATGGCCCTGATCCCTGGAACCAAGTTCCATCAGTCCTTGGTCAAAAGGCCACCAACAGATATCAGGGAGCTCAATTGCAGGGCACAAGGGCATCTTCGAATAGAGGAGGAGTTGGCCATTTTCCAGAGAAGGACAGTCTTTGCAAGCGTAGAGGCAAGGACAACAGAGCCTTCCAAGATTAAGGATCGGGCGCCAGACCGGAAGCGACTAAGCGCTCCTCCTGCACCCTCACCAGTCCCAAAGAAACGCCAGAGGTTCGAGGACAAAGTCAATCCCTTGAAGGTTACCCTGGCTAAACTGTACCAGGAGACTAAGGGTAAAGGAATCTATCGGTCACCACCACCCATCAGACAACCGATGAACCAGAGAGATATGTCGAGGCATTGCGCCTTCCATGGCGAGTACGGGCACCACGCCAACGAGTGCAGAAGCCTCAGGAGACAAGTGGAAGCCATGATAGCAAAAGGAGAGCTGACCGAGTATGTTGCCAAGGAAGGAACCCGATCAGATCAACCATCTCATACACCCGCCAAGGGGGCAATGGGACAGCCCGTAAAAGTCATTCACATGCTTCACGGGGGGCCAAGTCGATCAGAAGTATAGGAAGCCCGTAGATCTCAGATGCGTCAAGCCTATAAGCTGCAAAGGGTTTGGGAAGTCAGCGAGTTTCGAAGCTCGAAAGAGGATGCCCGTATAACTTTCTCCTCTGCAGATATGCGGGGCATTCAATCTCCACATGACTATCCCTTGGTTATCTCTCTCATGGTCTCAAACTGCTTAATCAAGAGGGTGATGGTCGACCCAGGAAGCAGCGCCAACATTATCACCAAGTGGGCCTTTGAGAAGTTAGAGATCAACCCCCAAGAGATAGTCCTGTCAAGGAGCCCGATAGCTGGATTTAATGGCAAAAGAGTGGAACCGGTGGGAGAAATTCAACTGCCAGTAACAGCAACAAGGCGCACGCTTAGAGAAACCTTCGTGGTGGTGGATGTCAAACCCTCCTTATGGGGAGAGGCTGGATTTATCGGATGCACGGAGTTCCGTCCACAATGCATCAAGTCATGCGATGCCTCGATCCGAACGGAATTGATGTGATTGACATCAAGGTGATCAAGTCGCAGCCAATGAGTGTTATGTTGTTACCATGAAAAGTCTAAAGAAAAGGATTGAACCGGAACGAGGGTCAGGATCCAAGGCGGTACCCGATGACTAATAGCAATTACAGGAAGAGAGTGCGGGGTCGTCAATAGCAGCTGAACCTCTGCTTGAAGTACAGATCTACCCTGATCACTCCGAAATGGTGACTTATATCGGTTTTGGCTTTAGTGCTCAAGAAAAAAAAGAAATGGAGGCCCTACTGCTCTCTAACGCTGATATATTTGCCTGGGGACATATGGATATGACTGGCATTGATCTGTCAGTAGCCCAGCATTCCCTCAACGTGGATCCCAACGCAAAACCTGTGAGACAGAAGCAAAGGCGGATGGGGGCACAACGGAACCAAATCATAGTTGAAGAGGTCGATCGACTTCTCCAAGCAGGATTCATAAAGGAGGTACAATATCCCATCCTGGATGGCAAACATTGTGGTGGTTCAGAAAAAGAATGGGAAATGGAGGGTGTGCGTGGACTTCACCGATCTGAACAGAGCATGCCCGAAAAACTGTTTCCCCTTACCGAAGATCGATCAGATGGTAGATGCCACTGCAGGGTTCGACCACTTGAGTTTTCTGGATGCGTATTCTGGATATAACCAGATACGAATGAACCCCGATTACGAGGAAAAAATAGCATTCATCACCGAATCAGGTACATATTGTTACACAGTTATGTCTTTCGGACTAAAAAATGCAGGTGCAACTTTTCAGAGGTTGGTGAACAAATTTTTCCAGGGCATGATAGAATCCACCATAGAAGCTTATATTGATGACACGGTGGTTAAAAGCAAAACAAAAGGCGATCACTAGACCGATCTGCAGCAGGTGTTCGATACCCTCAGAAAATACAAGATGAAGCTCAACCCATCTAAATGTTCCTTCGGAGTGGCTTCAAGCCAGTTCTTAGGGCACATAGTCGATCGGACGGGAATACAAGCTAGTCCATCACAAGTCAAAGCCATCGTAGAGTCAACAGAACCAAGGTCCCGGAAGGAGATCCAGGTGTTAACAGGAAAAGTAGCGGCCCTCAACCGTTTCATTTCTCGATTAACCGATCGGTGCAGGCCGTTCTTTCAAGCTATAAAGACGGAAAAATGAGAGGTCTAGGGACCGGAGCAATCATAGGCTCTGAAAAAAAGAGCTATATGGCAAAGCCTCTTATACTGGCAACCCTAGAAGCAGATGGGCCTCTACACCTGTATCTAGCTATATCGTCAACGTCTACCAGCGCCGCTCTGGTCAAGGAGGGCAAGGGGTACCAGACACCAGTCTTCTACACCTGAAAAGCCCTTGATGATGCAGAAACTCATTATACGAAGCAGGAGAAACTGGTACTATCACTGGTCAATGCAAAGTGACGTCTTCGGCATTATTTTGAAGCACACCCGATCATAGTGTCGACTGCAACCCCGATGGCGAAACTTGAGTTATCGGGGAGGGTATCCAAATGGGCAGTTGAACTCGGGATTTTTGACATAACCTATGTCCCCCAAACTGCAATCAAAGGCCAAACAGTAGCTGATTTTTTGTTAGAAACAAAAACTACAGACTCTTTGGAAGAAAATGAACCTGGTTTGTGGGTTGTGTTCGTGGACGGATCCTCAAATGTCAACGGAGCATGGATCGGTGTGGAGCTCGTGACACCAGATGGCACAAAAATCCAGCAATCCATTCGACTGGAGTTTCCTGCCTCCAACAACGAAGCCAAATTCAGGAATTCGGTTGGCCCGAAGCCTTCAAGTACAGAAAGTAGAGATTCGAAGTGACTCTCAGTTGGTTGTGCGGCAGTTAAACGGGGAGTATGAAACCCGAGAGCCGAAAATGGAAGCGTACAGGAATTTGGTTCTAAAGGAGGCCGAAGGGTTCAAGCATTTAACCTTTGAATAGATTCCCAGATGGGATAATTTTATAACTGATCGTCTAGCTAACCAGGCCTCCGCAGTAGAGGAAGGTATGACTCGCACGGTACCTATAGACTTCATCGTCCGATCAAGCTTGGAACCCCCCGAAGAGGTGATGGTCATTCCGTGGGAGCCAAGTTGGATGGACCCTATAGAAGATTACTTGAGGACTGACGCATTACTTGAGTCAAAATTAGAAGCCCGGAAGATAAGAATGAAGGCAGCCAGATATGCTATATATGATGGCCAACTGTACCAGAAGTCATTTTCCGGACCATACCTGAGATGTCTCACGTCTTCCAAAGCTTTGTCAGTCATGGAAGAGATTCATGCAGGAGCCTGTGGCAATCATTCTGGCGGGAGATCTTTAGCACATAAAGTTCTCACCCAGGGATATTTCTGGCCCTATCTGTCAAGAGACGCTGAGGTTTATACCTGTCACTGTAAGAAGTGTCAATTCCATGGGGATGCCATTTATCCACCCCCGGAGTTACTGAACCCAACAATCATCCCTCACCCCTTTGCCCGATGGGGGATGGATATTGTGGGTCCTCTCCCGCAGGCTATACGATCAACCACTCATGTTCTTCTGGCTACAGACTACTTTACCAAATGGGTGGAAGCAGAGCATACCCCACCATCACAGGTAGCCATGTTATAAAATTCATATGGAGCCACATCATTTGTAAATTCGGTCTACCCCGGACTATAATGATGGATAATGGCACCAATCTTGATAATAGTAGGGTTCAAGCATTCCTGGCAAAGCATGGGATCAATCAGAACACTTCTTCCGTCGGCTATCCACAGGGAAATGGGCAGGCTGAAAGGACGAACAAAACCATTTTTTATACACTGAGGAAAAATCTTGAAGACGCAAAAGGGGCATGGTTGGAGAAATTGCCCAAGGTGATGTGGTCCTATCGGACTACTCCAAGGCAACCAATGGGAGAGACCCCTTTCGCCATGGATTATGGGGCCGAAGCAGTTATCCCGACCGAGTTAAGAGTACCTACTTTAATAAGCCAAGCCTGAGAAGAAGGCCCGAACAATCAGCACCTAACACATGATCTGGACCTCTTAGAAGAAGGGAGGGAGGTTGCCGGGATAAGGCTGGCTGCCTATAACAGCGAATCAGGGCATGTTTCAATCAGAAAGTCAAAAGAATAGAATTTCAGGTAGGTGACATGGTACTAAGAAGAAAGATTGGGATTATAGGCAAGCTGCGAGAGACGTATGAAGGACCTTACACAATTATTGAGGTCATCGAGCGCGGAGCTTATCGGGTGCGGAAAAATGAGACAGACCGCATCGAGTGCAATTCCCAAAATGCCTATCAGCTGAAGAGGTATTATCCATAGGTGTTTCCTTTTTCTTGATAAAACAATAAAGTTGTGTCTTATATATGACACCTTCTAACTGGTTATAATAAAGCATATGTGCCCGATGTTCGGCACCTCTGTTTCACGATTCTCAAGTTCATTTCAATAAAGATACGTTCTATTTTTTGTGAATGTTCCATGTTTAAATTAAAATTTTCCTAAGTGTTGAGTTCAAACCTGATTTGAACTAACTAGAGGACAAATACAAGCCTCAGGGGCCATATGCCCGAAGGCTCAATTTTAAATTAAAATTTTCCTAAGTGTTGAGTTCAAACCTGATTTGAACTAACCAGAGGACAAATACAAGCCTCAGGGGCCATATGCCCGAAGGTTCAGTTTTAAATTAAAATTTTCCTAGGTGTTGAGTTCAAACTTGATTTGAACTAACCAGAGGACAAATACAAGCCTCAGGGGCCATATGCCCGAAGGTTCAGTTTTAAATTAAAATTTTCCTAAGTGTCGAGTTCAAACCTGATTTGAACTAACTAGAGGACAAATACAAACCTCAGGGGCCATATGCCCGAAGGCTCAATGTTAAATTAAAATTTTCCTAAGTGTTGAGTTCAAACCTGATTTGAACTAACTAGAGGACAAAGACAAGCCGAAGGGGCCGCATGCCCGAAAGCTCAATTATTTTCATAAATACTGGAGTTCAAACATAAAATATGAACAAGCCAGATGACAAGAAACAAGTATCAGGGGTCGTATGCCCAAAAGCTAAAATATTGCAGGAAAGCAAGAACAAATCAAACACTGAGATAGGAAAATACTTTTTCATTGAATAAAAAGAAGAAAATTACAAAAATACCTTTTCGGGTAAGTACATATAAACTTTAAAGACCTATTCTACTGATCGGGGGGATGATATTCTTCTCCCTTCAAAATAACGGCGAACCGCTTTTCGTTTTCAGAGGCGGGAGGGTTTTTGTAAGGAACATGCACTCCCATGTGGGCGTCAAATTCCTCAGCGGTCTTGAACTCCCGAGCTTCAAGAGTAATATGCTCAATTTCGTGCCTCTGTCGCCAAGCTCTAGCCGATCGGAGATCACAGATAGTGCAATATCGGTGGTACATGTCCAGACCACCTAGGTGGCACACTTCCACTTTATCCCGCTCAAGGCCAAAAGGTTATCTAACTCTGCTTTTTCAGCTGCCATCTTCTGATTAGTTGTTTTCACTTCTTCAAGCTCGGCAAGTAAAACTAGTTTTTCAACGGTCAGAGCCCGCTTCTCTGCCTCACCGGTCTCCAGAAGGTTTTTCTGCTCTAAAATGGTCTGATGGAGGCCATCTGCCTCTTTGACTAGAGCGACCCGATATGCATCATTCTGCTTGATCTGATTATTCATGTTGGCCATTTCTTTAACGTCAGACTCCACAATGTTATTGTAGTCCTGAACCCCATAGAGAAGCTGCACAAAAAGACGTATTAGTGCATCATGTAGCAATAGGTAATAAACCAAGTTACAAAACAAAGAGCGAGTATATACCTCCATGACCATTATGGAAGTCTTCTTTGCTAGATCAGTCCTAGAGATTTTAGACTGAACGACCCTATCAGCCGGAGTCCATATCCCCTTTGCCATAACCCGAAGAGCTTCTGGCTGAGTGAGGGTGATGTGATCAGCGCAGACCGGAGTCCCATATGGCAGAAGGAATTTCGATTCCCAGGGTACGAGATGCCTCCGGAGCTCGGGGGGTTTCACTTGTAGAAGCATTTTCAGTTTGAGTTCTGGCCCTCTTATTGGCCACTCCACCGCCTGTACTGGATCAGGTTCTTGTAACTGGTGGAGGCTGGGTTGGAGCTACCAGATTCTGTGCCGGCAGGGCAACCAGGCTCTGTGATGGCGGAGGTACTGGAGGTGTCGGAGGTGCTATTGAGAGCGGTACAATGTCTACTAAGGTGACCCATTCGGGAACTTGAGGGTATCTGGCGGAGAGAGGTTTGTCGGGCAAGTCCATCCTGTCAACAGCAGCGCCCAAGTTAGAAATTGACTCCAGGTTTTCCGAAGTCAGCAGGTCAGTAACAAATCGGGCTTTGCCCCAAACATTGGTTTTTAGGAGGCCTATACGTTGTTTTATGAAAGTAAGGGGAATGTCCCTATCCTCATAACCCAGAAATTTAAAGGCGTAATCCCTCCGATGAAGATCACAGTGTTCGCAAAGGCAAGAGACTTTATGAAGGGGACGGAAGATGGGTAGACGGATAACACCGAACGTACTTGGGATCGGGAATATACGAGAAAATGGGTAAGACCAGTTACCACTCACAACCACCATTTTCTCTTTCAATCCCTTGTCAGATTTTTCGGTATCCGTGCATATGCTCCGACCATGAAAAGGAAAGAGATTATATCTACCCTTACTCGCTCTGGCATTTTGGAAAAAGTAGCAGAGGAACAGGTCGGCTAGACCTAGGTTAAGGTCCAGATCCCTATTGTACAACAGGAGCATGGACATAATTCTAAGACTGTTCGGGTTTAGTTGAAGGGGATGTAAGCCTAGCATAAAGAACGCATAGTGAAAGAAAGGGTGAAGGGGAAACCTCAAAACCCTAAGGTGAGATGCCGATAACAGAATGTTACCGAGTGCTAGTCCCTAACTTCTGGTGAAATCAAAATAACCGGGGTAAGGGTCTACATCAACATCCCCGGGTACTTGGGTTTAATCCCGAAGATGTTTGACATCTACTTCGGGATGGGTTCTCTTAAGAGGGGCCACTACAAACGATTCGGAGGACTTAGGGTATACGGATTCAGTGGGACCCCGTGAAGAGAGTATTTCCGGATTCGTTGACAAACCCGGAGGATCAGTGTTTTGGAGAGATGTCTGTGGAGCTCCTTGGCGAGTAGATTGGGGGTTGTCACTACTAGTGGGATCGGTACCAGTAGTAGAAGACAGAACGACCTCTTCTACCGACTGGATGTCATCGCTATTAGAGATGGTGCTAAGAAAGGTAGAAGAGACATAAGGGATGCAGAGGTGAAAGTAAAGAAAAATGAAGAGACCGTCTGACTTACTCAGATAATAGTGATGCGTCAGGGAAGGCTTCGGGCGGAAGCAGAATACCGTGCTACCGGAGGGTCTAAAACTGACCAAACGAAGAAGATTTCAGGGAGTGGAGAGGAACGTGCTTCAGAGATGGAAGTTGAGAGCAAAAAGTGTAGTTGTAAAATGAGGAATGAGGAAATGAAGTAGCTTTAGGGGGGGTTTTATAGGAGAAGAGAAGGAGGCCAAAGGACTGCACGAAGCCTGAAGGTCGCGCAGCCCATGATGAGCCGTCATGGTGCTGAGATTGAGGAAGTAATTGCCATTCATTTCAAATGTCAATAAATACTTAGTAATAATTGACAGCCCACTAACCATCATTTCCCATAAAATGCATATATGTATATATATGTGTATATTACCTCAAATTTCAGTCATGGGCTTTTAAAATGAGAATCACAAAGCCCATAACCTCAGGGGCTTGTGTAATGGTCAAAATAATTCATGGCCCAACCAGGATGGGCCACATGACTGATGGGCCGTTGATAGATGGGCTGAAGACTGATGGGCCGAAGACGGATGGGCCGTACAATTTATTAGCCCATGGAATTTTCTAGAAGTTGAGTGATCCATAAGTCAGGGAGTTGTCCTGCTTATGGAATAAAAAGTCCAAAAAATGGTTGTGTTTATCAAATCCCCTGATTTAAGGGATTGATAAACTTTGGTAAATGAGTATGTCCCATTTACCAAAATTGTGTATAAATACAATGCCAAGGATTGAATGAGGGGATCCAATTTTTTACCCCAATTATTATTGTGTATTTTTCTGCATCTACAACTTTGCTTGCTAGGTGGGTTTTGTATATATATATATAGAAAGAGAGGTTGAATCTAATTAGGAGTTATATATTAATTGTTAGTGAACTAAATTTCGTTTTCTTTTTTCCTTTTACATTGTTCTGAGACTTTGAGCATAACACATCCATAAGTAAATCCGGACGGGTGAGTGGGATGGAAGAGTTCCTGAATCCTTCACCATGAGATCCTAAGTTCAAAATTTTCCAACTATATTTTCGTTTGGGTCACTGGAGGTTTACCCGGTCGTTAACTTCAGGGCCTCAAAAATTAGTCGAGGTTTGCGTAAACTGACCCGAATCACCCAATTACCGAAGAGAAAAAAAAAAAACCACATCCATAAATCGTATGGTATTTGGACATTTAAATAAATAAAAAATCAATAATATATAGATGGACGTGTGGGCCCAAAACGACTATCTTGTGTTAAGCTATTGGGCTTTGAATCGAATATCAAGGTCTATTTAAATTTTAAACTACTGATTTTTATTTATATCTAAGCGTCATAGTTATCCCTTTGATTAGATAACCAATAATTTTTCCAAAAGGGGATCTCGTGAGGACTCAATAGCAAAAGGATTGAGTATTTGATCAATAACACACCATTTAACCAATTTTATTTCTTTTATCATGGTTTGCAGTTGCAGTTGGTATTTGATCTCCATCACGGCAATAATATTACATACGAAATTCAAGTATTTGTGTTACATAATGAAATCTACATCTTTCGAAAATGGTATAAATAGTGCATATGATATATATATATATATGCAAAAACATTAAGAATCCAAAATAATTTTGGTGAACCGAGAAAGTGAATTAACAAGCCCAAATCATTTTGAAGGAAAGAAGTTCATTTATCTCTATCTTGTGAAGAAGTTAGCTATGTCACTCATTGATCTCGATTTGACGGTTCAATTTATGGTTCATGAGGTTGATAAGATCCTTCCATTTTCTGGTGTCATGGTATTGTCTTTTATTTCATTTGTTTCTTATTTGCCTCTTATTAGCATCTACTCCCTTCATTCTAAATTAAGTGTACATTTTTCTTATTTTAGTCGTCTCAAAATAAGTGTTAATTTTAAAAAGTCAATTTACTAATTTAATTTTTAAGTATTAAAGTTATAACATATATACATGCACTATCAATCATCACATCACTATAGTGGGACCATGGGTATAAGTTAGATTCCCCAAAAGGGACTTATAATTTAGGACGGAGGAAGGATTTGTTAATGGTTTCTCACATTTGCACTTTTATTGATGAAGATAGAAAATTTTGACATATAGTCAAGAAACTAAGGTCATATTTGGTACGCAGTCTTATTTAGTCTAGTCTGGTCTGGTTTGACTTGTTTAAATCCTGAACTTAAAAGTCTGTTTGGTAAGTGGTCTGGTTTTACTATTTATTTATTATTTATTATAATATTTATTTATATATTATTTATTATTTCTTCACTTTATAATATATTTTATTAAATTATTATTTACATTATTAAATTATTATTTATTCATTTATATATTAATTTCAAAATATATTCTATTTATTTATTATTATTTTATTATTTAATTCATTTTATTTATAAATTATTTATTCATTTTTAATTATTTAAATATATATTTTATTAATTTAATATTTATTATTATTATGAAGTATTTATTTATTCATTTATTATTATTTATTTCTTTTTTTTATTATTATTTTTATTATATTTTTAAATATGTTTTATGCAATTTATTATTTATTTTATTAATTTATTATTATTATTTATGATTATATTTTATTAATTTATTATTTAGTCCATTTTTTATTATTAAATTTATTTATTATTATTGTATTCATTTATTATTATTATGTATTATTTAATTCTATTTGTTTATTATTTATTATTTATTTTTAAATATGTTTTATTTAATTTATCATTTAATTTATTATTTATTATTTATTCATTTTTAATTATTTATTCATTTATTTATTATTATATTCATTTTGTTTATTATTGATTAATTATATTTTATTTTTAAAATATGTTTTATTTAATTTATTATTATTATTTATTCATTTTTAATTATTTATAAATATATTTTATTAATAAGACCAGACCGGACCAGGTTAAACCATAAAAAAATATTGTTCCAAAAACACCCCCTTTGGTTCATTTTGGTCTGGTTCCAAATTTTGAGACCAAGTCCAAACAAACATGATCTGGTCACTGAAAATAAATATCAGCGCAAGAGCAAGTAAGGTACCAAATTAATTATAGTCAGATAATAGTAATGTAAGGATTTATATTTAGTTACTTTTATAAATTCAATACATACAAGTTAAATTAATAATATTGTAACATAAAAGTATGACACACTGAAATCGAATAGGACCTTCAAGAAAATAAAAGATGAACACTTAGGCCATGTTTGGTAGGCGGTCTTTCTGGTCTGGTCTGGTCTGGTCCGGTCCGGTCTGATCTAATCTAATTTGAAAAAGTCTGTTTGGTAAGCGGTTTGGTCTTACTATTTATTTATTATTTATTATAATATTTATTTATGTATTATTTATTTCTTTATTTATTATTTCTTCACTTTATAAATTATTTTATTATTTATATTATTAAATTATTATTTATTAATTTATATATTAATTTATAAATATATTTTATTTATTTATTATTATTTCATTATTTAATTCATTTTATTTATAAATTATTTATTCATTTTTTAATTATTTAAAAATATATTTTATTAATTTAATATTATTATACTCATTTTTTATTATTATTATGATGTATTTATTAATTATTATATTTACATATTATTTATTATTATATCTATTTATTATTTTTTATTATTATTATTTATTTCATTTTGTTTATTATTTATTATTTTTATTATATTTTTAAATATGTTTTATGTAATTTATTATTTATTTTATTACTTTATTATTATTATTTATTATTATTATATTTATTTATTATTATTGTATTCATTTATTATTATTATTATTATGTTTTATTTAATTTATTATTATTATTATTATGTTTTATTTAATTTATTATTTATATTATTAATTATTCATTTTTAATTATTTATAAATATATTTTATTATTTATTCATTTATTTATTATTATTATATTCATTTTGTTTATTATTTATTATTTATTTTTAAAATATTTTTTATTTAATCTATTATTATTATTAATTTATTATTATTATTTATTAATTTTTAATTATTTATAAATATATTTTATTAATAAGACCAGACCGGACTACCAGGAACCACCTTTTTTTTTTGTCTGAAATGAGGCCATTATGGTCTGATTTGGTCTTACTCGGTCTAACCAAAAATTTGGGACTAATGCTACCAAACATGGTCTGGTCCCATAAAACGCAAGACCAATCCAAATCACCTACCAAACAGGACATAAATTGAAAGGGAAATAGAGTACACTTACTTATCATCCAAGTAATCATTCGCTAAATTTATTTACCCCAAAAAAAGTAAATAAATTGATTAAAACAATATCCAATACAAGAAGCACCCCTCAAGACTCTACAAAAAAAGTGAGTGACTGTTGATTCAAACAATAATGGGATTACCACAAATAGGACACGTATGATCACCCTCTAGAAACCATTGCCAAACACAAAAAGAATGATATGCATGGTTGCATGGAAAACGTTGGCATGTATCACCATCTTTCAAGCAGATCGATAAAGAGATCGTTTATTCAACAACTTTATCAAGAACTTGCTTGATCTCTTCGACCTTCTTCCATGTCTCTGAGATCATTGGGAGTCTCTAGCTGCTTCAAAACAACCGAAGGCGTATATACAATTAAGAAGCAGATAACAAAAGCTATATAAGTACCACATCAGCGTGTGTGGGTTCTGTAATTCCATGACAGTAGGTGTAATGTACATACTATTCTCGGTGGTTTTGTATATATATAGAGAGATGGAGTTGAATCTAATTAGGAGTTCTTAGTGAACTAAAATTCCTTTTTTATTTTTTTTTATTTTAAAAAATAATCTAAGTACAACACAAGATACTAAGGTCAAGAAAATAAAAGATCGATGTACAAATTAAATTGAAACCGAGATATATAGACCCAAGCAATCATTTGCTAAATTTATTTACCCAAAAAATATACATAAATTGATTAAAACAAAATCTAATACAAGAAAACACTCCGAATTAAAATTCAAAGTGGTTGAATAAACCATCTCTTTATCAAGAACTCGCTTGATCTCTGCAATTCGATCCCATGCTTTTTTGATTTGTGAGTTCGATTATTTGGGATCGACCTTCTTCCATAGCTCTGAGATCACTGGGAGAGCACAATTATCATAAAAGCTATTAGTAGGCTAGTAGCACATCAGCCAAATCCATATGCTGGTTTATTTATATATATATATATATATATGTGTGTGTGTGTGTGTATGGACTGCTTAACTTGTTTATAGAATTTAGAAAGCAAAATTATATAAATGCTATATGCTCGGTGGCTTTTGTATATAGAGAGATAGATAGAGGTTGAATCTAATTAATGTTGTGCGGATAACCAATTCTACACACAAATATACACACACATGACACAAGATATTATAGTGGTTCCCCAAAAACGGGTACGTCCACTTTGAGAGTCGTTTCAATAATTTTGGTTGAAAACAAATGGTGTTCGGGAGGAGGATACGAAACTAATATCGACTCGACTCAACCGTACATACACTCTCACTCACACAGAAACTCACAAGGTTTCTATACTTTCAAACTCTCGTGTATCACTCACATATATCTCACAGTGTATATTTTCTCTGTTTTACTACCACTCTATATCTCACATACAGAAGCTCATATATATAGAGAGAGCTGTGAGAGAGAACAAACTCAAATTGACAACCTCTATGAGTGATGGCAGTTGCGTGAACAATTTGTTCATGTAGTAAGAGTTGGCTAGATAGAGAGAGGTTGAGTGATGCATGTACATACGTATGGAAAAACTGTCAATTCTCCCCTTTCCATACAAATCGGAGGAGAACGTTTCCTGCTGCGCTTCAGTTGATGTCCATCCGAGCTATGTCTCTGCATAACTCCAGCTTATCTCGAGTAACAACTTTAGTCAACATATCCGCAGGGTTCTTGTCTGTATGGATCTTAACAATCTTCAGTAATTGTTGTTCCATCACTTCACGTATCCAGTGATAGCGAATGTCAATATGCTTCATACGGGAATGGTACATTGCATTCTTGCTCAAGTCTAGAGCACTCTGACTGTCACAATGTACTCTGTATTCTTTCTGAATAATACCCAGTTCTTGGAGAAACCGCTTCACCCACAACATTTCCTTTCCAGCTTTCGCTCCAGCAATGTATTCTACTTCTGTTGCAGATAAGGCAACACACTTCTGCAATTTGGATTGCCATGACACGGCTCCCCCTGCAAAATTAAAGAGAAATCCCGATGTAGATTTCCTGCTGTCAATGTCGCCGGCCATATCTGAATCTGTATAGCCTTCCAAGATTGGTTCTGCTCCCCCATAGCACAAGCATAGTTTCGAAGTACTCTTCAGGTATCTCAGAATCCACTTGACTGCTTCCCAATGGTCTTTGCCTGGATTTGAGAGAAATCTGCTCACAACGCCTACAGCGTGAGCTATATCTGGTCTGGTGCAGACCATTGCATACATCAAACTTCCAACCACTGAAGAGTAAGGAATTGATTCCATCTCTTCCTTTTCTTTCGTAGAAGAGGGACACGATCTCTTGCTTAGGTTGAAGTGATTAACCAGCGGAGTACTGACTGGCTTGGCATTTCCCATGTTGAACTTTGCAATCACCTGTTCAACATACTTCTCTTGTGACAACCACAGTTTCTTGGTTTTCCTGTCACGAACAATCTTCATGCCCAATATCTGTTGAGATGGGCCTAGGTCCTTCATATCAAAGGACTTGGACAGATCTTGCTTCAGCTTGCTAATCATATTAGCATCCTGTCCAACTATCAACATGTCGTCAACATACAACAATAGAATAACGAAATTACCATCCGGGAATTTCTGAATGTAGACGCATTGATCTGCAGAAGTTCTCTTGTACCCATGACCCACCATGAATGAGTCGAACTCGATGTACCATTGCCTCGGAGCTTGCTTGAGGCCGTAGAGACTCTTCTTCAGTTTGCAGACCATATGTTCTTTGCCTGTAACATGAAAACCTTCTGCCTGGTCCATGTAAATTTACTCCTGTAGATCTCCATGGAGGAAAGCTGTCTTGACGTCCATCTGTTCAAGCTCAAGATTTAGACTAGTTGTCAATCCGAGTATCACTCGAATTGAGGTCATTTTCACAACGGGTGAAAATATCTCGTCAAAGTCAATGCCTTTCTTCTGTTGGAATCCTTTGACGACCAATCGGGCTTTGTGCTTTATCGTTTTTCCGTTGGAGTCTTTCGTTAGCTTGAACACCCATCTATTCTTCAATGTTTTCTTGCCTTTCGGAAGTCTCACCAAATCATACGTTTGGTTCTTTTGCAAGGAACTCATCTCTTCTTGCATAGCTTCTACCCATTTACCTTTGTCTGTATGGGTAGTTACTTCCTGAAAGCATTCTGGCTCTCCTTCATCAGTAAGCAAAATGTAGTCTAACTCCGGATATCTCGTCGACGGAATCAGAGGTCGGCCTCTTTCAGATCTTCTTGTTTGAGGCTCTGGAGGAGCTACTTCTGGTTCTGTAGCTTCTGGTGGAGGGGTTAGTGGCTCCCCCTGCTCAACACCTTCAGGTTCCTCCTCTGCTTCTGGAATGTCATCCTGCAGTTCTTCATTTTCGGGGATGAACTGTACTGGTGCAGGATCTGGGATGATATTTGTAACACTGGAACTCGCACCACTGGACTCTGTGGTTTCTTCAGTGTCTTCGTATGTCTTGTTCTCTTGGAACACAACATCCCTGTTTCTGATGACTTTCTTCGCTTCTGGATCCCATAGTCTGTATCCGAATTCTTCGTCTCCATATCCGATGAAGATGCATGGAGTTGATTTCAGATCGAGCTTTTGTCTTTGCTCCTTGGATACATGTGCAAATGCTTTGCACCCAAATACTCTCAGGTGAGAATATGAGGGATCTCTTCCAGTCCATACCTTTTCCGGTACTTCGAACTGGAGCGGTACAGATGGTGATCTGTTGATCAGGTAAACGGTGGCTCTAACGGTTTCACCCCAGAATGGCTTTGATAATTTAGCCATACTGATCATGCTTCTGGCTCTGTCCATAATGGTCCGATTCATTCTTTCGGCTACACCATTATGTTGCGGGGTACGTGGGACCGTCTTCTCATGTAGGATACCGCGTTCAACGCAGTATGCTCGGAACTCATTGGAAGTGTACTCGCCTCCATTGTCTGATCGAAGGCACTTCAGCTTCTTTCCAGTTCCCCGCTCAACCATGGCGTGGAATGCTTTGAAGTAATCGAGTACTTGGTCCTTTCTTTTCAGAAAATATACCCACACCTTTCGTGAAGCATCATCAATGAAGGTGAGAAAATATTTGCTACCGCCTAAAGAATCAACTTCTAAAGGACCACACACATTAGTGTGAATCAAACTCAACAACTCTGATCTTCTGTTGGCAGTTGAGTTGAAAGAGACTCTATGTTGCTTTCCAAAAAAATAGTGATCACAAGGGTTTAATTGAATACCTTTTGATACTGTGATTAGCTTCTTCCGAGCTAATGTAAGCAATCCTTTCTCTACCATGTGACCGAGTCTTTTGTGCCACAAATTTGGTGAAGTTGCATCTTCAACTGCATTGAGACTGTCTGAAATCACCTTCACATGGGTAGTGTATAAAGTACCGTGTATCTTTCCTCGGGCAACAATCATGACTCCTTTTGTCAGCTTCCAGATGCCATTGCTGAAGTAGTTGCCGTATCCTTCCCGGTCTAAAGTTGTACCTGAAATAAGATTGAGACGTAGATCTGGCACATGTCTCACATCTTTTAAGACCATACTGCAGCCAATACAGGTCATGATCTGGATATCGCCGATACCCACGATCTGCGAGAAACTTGTATTTCCCATTCGCACTATACCAAAGTCTCTTGTTTTGTACGTGGTGAAGAAATCACTGTGGGGAGTGGCGTGATAAGATGTTGTTGTGTCAATCACCCACTCGGCTTCATTGCTTCCAGCGTGAAGGCATACCTCTTCATCGACTGAGCATATAGTGATATCTCCTGCAACAGTGACCAGTGTGTTGCCATTTTCATTCTGTGGCTGATGGCTGCTTTGACCTTGCTCCCTTTGGATTTTGCGGCAATTCTTTTTCAAATGTCCCGCAATACCACAATGATAACAAACATAGTTATTCTTTTGTAGATTTTTGTCGTTGCTGGGTCGGCCGTGGTTTTGGGACCTTCCTCTACTTCTGCCTCTGCTTTTGCCTCTACCATTTCCGTAAGATCGTCTGTGACCTTCGGTGACAAACGCATGTGTTTGATTCATGCCGGTTTCCTTTCTTCGGGCTTCTTCACTGAATATGGCATCCTTGACTATCGCCATAGAGAGTTTGGGGGCTGAGTTACCGAGGGAAACCACCAGTATCTCCCAATTGGGAGGTAAGGAACTAAGCAAAAGTAGTGCCTGAGTTTCATCGCCAATATTTAACTCTACAGATGCAAACTGGTTCACCAGGCTCTGAAACTCACTGGTGTGTTCGGCTGCAGAAGCTCCGTTCTTCAGCTTCAAATTGACTAGACGCATCATAAGAAGCGCTTTGTTTCGGGTTGTCTTGGCCTGATACATATCCTCGAGCTTCTTCCAGAGCTCGTAGGCGTTGGTCTCTTGAGCAACATGGTGAAAGACACTGTGGTCAATCCACTGTCTGATTTGGCCAATCGTCTTTCTGTGCATCTTGGTCCAATTTATCTCTGCAATTAACGTAGGCCTTTCCCCTTCGTTTTCCAACGGGTCTGCCAAATCCTTGCAATTTAGCAGATCCTCCATACAGGGTTTCCATATGGAGTAGTTCGACGCCGATAATTTAATCATGGCAACGGATCCTGAATCTTCCATAGAACCAAGTCAAATTTAAGCTCTCCTTGGCTTGTTTGATATGTTCGGAGTAGAATCACACAAAACGGAGTGTACCGTTGGGTCCGGAACGGTCGAAAACCTTAAGATCGCCTCTGACTGCGCTCAAATCCGAGTTCGGATGAGTCCGGAACAGTCGAAACACTGGAGAGGGGCAAAACTGTAATTTTGCAAAGCTACGGGGCAAAACTGTAATTTTGAAAATCTATGGGGCAAAAATATAATTTGACAAAGCTGAGGGGTCAAATTATAATTTTTGCAAACTTTCGCGCGTGAAAGCGCGTGCTGCGCGTGGGGTTCACGCAAGTTGCAGAGTGGCGGCGCGTGAAGCGCGTGGTGCGCGTGGTCCTCACGCGCTCTGGAGGTTGAAGGCGCGTGGGGCGCGTGACACTGAGGACTGTGACGCGCGGACCTTCAAGCGACGCGTGGAGGCGCATCCAGCGGTGTTTCGGGCTGTTCTCGACGGGGATGTGATCCTCCGGAGATGGGTCGGCCAAATATGTGGGTGGTGTGATGAGTTGCGTGGAATTGTGGTTCGAAATAGAGGATGAAGAATCGACTCTGTTTTTCGAAGAACGGCTCTGATACCACTTTTGTTGTGCGGATAACTAATTCTACACACAAATATACACACACATGACACAAGATATTATAGTGGTTCCCCAAAAACGGGTACGTCCACTTTGAGAGTCGTTTCAATAATTTTAGTTGAAAACAAATGGTGTTCGGGAGGAGGATACGAAACCAGTATCGACTCGACTCAACCGTACACACACTCTTACTCACACAGAAACTCACAAGGTTTCTATACTTTCAAACCCTCGTGTATCACTCACATATATCTCACAGTGTATATTTTCTCTGTTTTACTACCACTCCATATCTCACATACAGAAGCTCATATATATAGAGAGAGCTGTGAGAGAGAACAAACTCAAATTGACAACCTCTATGAGTGATGGCAGTTGCGTGAACAATTTGTTCATGTAGTATGAGTTGGCTAGATAGAGAGAGGTTGAGTGATGCATGTACATACGTATGGAAAAACTGTCAATTAAGAGGTGTTAGTGAACTATAATTCCTTTTTTACAACTTCTATAAACATGTCCCATCGTGACTTGGATTTCCTTCAGGATGTCCAAAGGCACCCTTAAATCGGGTATCCTAAAAGGTTCGGAAAATAAATTTGTTACTAATTTTGGTTTGAACGAGGATTCCTAAATCGTATGATATTTGAAGCAAGATTATTAAATCAATAAATTAATTTACGTTATTTTGCTTATCTATTTAAGCTATTATAGTTATTCAGTAATTTGTATTACAAGAATTAAAATTACTATAGATATTGTATATAGGTTATAATTTAACATATAGTTCATAATTAAGGAAAAAGAATTAGAAACAAATTGCGTAGAGTAAGGCCATCGATTTACAATAAAATGCATGTAATAATTTGTTTTTAGCTAGCTTTTGGTTATCAAAGTTATTCAATACCGAAAAACTATAAAATTCTTAGCCAATAATATAAGAGAAAATTGTGCCACACAAACTCATTGATTTCAACTTAATCGGATAATTAATTATTAGACCTCACAGCAATTATCCTTAATAATGGATATAATTTTCCATATTTATCGGATGTCTAACTACACGAGTTTTCAGACAAAATCTGTGTAAGATATCAAAATTTGTAATGCAACACTGCGCGTTTCTAACTACTTGCTGCACAAGCATAATATATATATATTATAATTTGGAATTATAATTTAAGTAGGAATTGAATTAAAAAATTATATATAAAATTTTCACCATAAATACTAAAACACCAAAACTTCTTTACACCACAAGTTTCCTTCACAAGTACTATTTGAAAATTATGGTGCTATGCTCTCTCTTCATTCCCTCAACTACCCATCACGTCCATGGATGCCCTTTCGATTCCATATATAGCTTTGGGGATGGAGATTCTTCTACTTCTGATGGTTTACTCATGGTTGATCAACTTGGTATATACTAATTAACCCTTCTTTTCATTATTATTGATCTTTTTCAAAAATTTCTTATACATATAGTACAACTTGTGATTATATTTAATTGGCGTATATAGTACCTACATGTCACATATGTATGTATATATACATTTTTAAGTAGTAAGACTAGTTCGATTGATCAAGAAATAGATTCTTTCTCGGCTAAGAACACTGTTTTTTATTAAAATAATAACTAAAAAAAATTCGAATTTTGACTTCATGTTGTAGGGGTTTTAAATGGTTATTTATAAACTTTTAAAAGACACCGACTTTTAGTTATTTTTTTTAATTTTAAAGTCTGTACTGGTTTTATATGCATGTTTTTTTTATAATCCTTCAAAACACACCTATTTTTTTCTTCCAAATTATTTAGTTAATTTGTAGAGCTTGTGAGGGTTTTCCATTATAAAACTTTAAAGATCACATAGGTTATTTATATTTTGAGTGTTAGCTAGGTATTAAAGAATTAGAAGGGTTTTGTACGTATATGATTCTTTATGAACCTTCTCTAAACAAAAGTACCCTTATACATTTTTTTATGTTTTGCTTTTTAGCTTTATGTTGTATGGATTTTTATATGGTTCTTGATATATATATAAACCTTCATATACTCATACTTTTTTAAAATAAGAGAATGTAGTAGGTTTTCTATATGTACGTTAATACAGCTTTAAATATGTAAGTTTCCATACCCACATGTGCATGCAAAGTCTGCCGTATGCAAACAACCTCCACAGCCGCCTCAGACAAACCAACAACCACAGCCGTATCAAACAAACCACATGTGAAGCTCAAGTCAAGAAAGACTGCTAAGTGTGAAGTGGTTTTGGCTTGATTCTATGCTCTGCTATATATATATATAGCCAGTATATTGTTTGTATGAAGGAAACAAGAAAAGAGAGGCAGAGTGAGTGAAACACAGAGAGTGATACACTTGAGAGAAAATCACAGAGAGTTACTCTGTGATGTTGTAAGAGAGAGAGTTGTGAGGTTGAGAGAAACAACTGTATACTCCCTTATTCTCGGTTTCGTTTCGAACCGAAGATAGTGAAACCTCTCTCAAAATGGACGTACCCATATTTTTGGGGAACCACTATATATTTGGTGTCAATTGTGTGTGTGTGTTTGAGTTTGAGCTTGTTTTCGACCCAACAAAGTGGTATCAGAGCCTACCGGCAAAAACACAGTCGAAACTTCAAGGTCTATTTCGAACCATACCAGTGATCAAATCACCACACCACCCCTGTTTTCGGATGACCCATCAACCAAGAAATAATTTCCTGTTGAAAACATTCGCAAAAACCTCATCACACGCCTCCACGCGTCACCCAAGCGTCAGAAGCAACGGTCTCACGCGCTCCACGCGTCTTCTTCCTCCAGCGCGCGTGAGGACCACACGCAGCACGCGCCCCATGCGCCTCCAAGCTCAGCCGCGCGTGAAAACCACGCCCAGCCGCGCGCCACGTCACTGCTGACGTCACCCCTTGCCACGTGTCATTCCATGTCACTGCCACGTGTCATTCCATGTCACTGCCACGTGTCCTGCCACGTGTCAGCCAACCATTCAGCCACGTCACCTTGCCATGTGTCACCACTGACACCTTGCCCCGTGTCACCCTCTGCTGCTGCCACGTCATCACCAACTTTGCAAAATTACAGTTTTGCCCCTCGCCATTGTTTTGACCATTCCAGACTCATCCGAAGTCGGAATTAAGCTCAGTCAGAGGCGATCTTAAGGTTTTTGACCATCCCAGACGCAACGGTATACTCCATTTCGCGTGATTCCACTCCAAATATATCAAACAAGCCAGGAGGGCTTAAAAATTCCGTTTCAATGGAAGATTCAGGATCCGGAACGATGATCAGATTGACCGCAACCAACTATTCATTATGGAAGTCAAAGATGGAGGATCTTTTGTATATTAAAGATCCGTGGAAGCCGATCAAAAGGACCAACGATGCACCTGATGGCAAACCGAAGGACATGACCGACGTAGACTGGACGGTACTCAACCGAAAATGTGCCGCCCAAATCAAACAATGGATCGACAAAAGCATTTACCAAAATTTTGCCAACGACAATGATGCTTATGCTCTTTGGCAAAAATTGGAGAAGATGTACGCACGGAAGACATCTCAAAACAAGGTAAATCTTTTGAGCCGTATGGTGAATCTTAAATACAAAGACGACAAAAGTGTGTCAGAACACATGAGCGAATTCCAGGGGTTGTTGGATCAATTCAACTCGATGAAAATGACTATAGAAGATGAGATGCAAGTAGTATTTCTATTACACTCCCTTCCGAAAAGTTGGGATACGCTAGTTGTCTCTGTAAGCAACTCAGCTCCAGACGGAATAATTAACATGGAAATGGCGAAAGACAGAATGCTGAACGAGGAAGCAAGAAGAAAGGAAGAAGGATATCATCCGGAGTCAGAAGCTCTTGTCACTGAAAGACGAGAAAAAAAAGAATGGCGCGGTAGAAGCAAAAGTAGAAACCATCGCAATCAGACACAGAATCGTGGGCGATCAAAGTCTACTTTCAGAAGAGACAAAACCTGTCATCACTGCGGGAAGCCAGGCCATTTTATCAGAGAATGCAGGAAGCTAAAAGCCGAACAGTCTGGACAACATACCAGAAATAGAGGTGAAGAAAGTACCTCAGAAGCAGCAGCAACAACCGGAGAAGGGCTCGTCATCGTTCAAGATAATGAGTGTGTCAACTTCACATCCGAAGATTCTACCTGGGTTATTGACTCAGGTGCTTCCTGTCACATCACTTTGAGAAAGGATATGTTCACATCTTACACCAGTGGTGACTTCAGACTTATGAAGATGGGAAACCAAGGAGCATCCAAAATTACCGGCAGAGGTGATATTCTTTTGGAAAGCAGCAATGGATGCAAACTACTCCTCAAAGATGTGAGACATGTTCCAGATATTCGTCTCAACATGATCTCCACCGGCAAGCTCGATGATGAAGGCTACAACAGTCATTTTGGTGATGGCAAGTGGAAGCTCACCAAATGCAATCTTGTGGTGGCCAGAGGAAAGAAGACCAGCTCGCTCTACACAACTCAAGCAAAACTGTGCAGAGTTGAGGTGAATACAATGGAGAAAGAAATCCCCACCGAGTTATGGCACAAAAGACTCAGTCATATGAGTGAGAAAGGACTCAAGATCCTTGCCAGAAAAAAAATCTTACCTGGAATGAAAGGTACTCCATTACACACCTGTGTCGACTGCATTATGGGGAAACAACACAGAGTTGCATTCCGTAATTCCCCTCCATCTAGAAGACCAAACATTCTAGATCTCGTACACACGGATGTTTGCACCATGCAAACCAGAACTCATGGAGGTGCCCTCTATTTTGTCACATTCATTGATGATCATTCCAGGAAATTATGGACCTTTTCCTTGAAAACTAAAGACCAGGTGCTGGAAGTGTTCAAGGAGTTTCATGTAAAGGTTGAAAGAGAAACTGGAAAAAGGTTGAAGTGCGTACGTGCAGACAATGGTGGCGAGTACAGAGGACCATTCGAGGAGTATTACAGACGCTTTGGCATCAGACTTGAAAAATCAGTGCCAAAAACTCCTCAACATAATGGCCTTGCAGAAAGAATGAACAGAACCATCTGCGAAAGGATCCGGTGCATGTTATCTAATGCCAAGTTGTCAACTCCGTTCTGGGGTGAAGCAATGAGAACAGCGGTTGACTTAATCAACCTATCTCCCTCAGTTCCATTAAATTGTGATGTTCCAGAGAAAGTATGGAGAGGGAAAGATGTTTCCTACAAACACTTGAAGGTGTTTGGCTGCAGAGCATTTGTCCACATCCCCAGAGATGAAAGATCCATGCTTGACGGAAAGGCCAAACAATGCATCTTCCTAGGATATGCCCATGAAGAGTTTGGTTACAGACTCTGGGATCCTATCAACAAGAAGGTCATCAGAAGCAGAGATGTGGTATTTTTCGAAGATCAGACCATTGAAGATCTTGAAAAACAGAAGAAATCAGATCCACCTGAATAGTTACCAGCTAATCTTGACCCAGTTCCCTCACAGAGAGAACAAAATGATGGGAGAGGTATTCAAGGAGATCCAGCTGATGACGGTGCAGAACCAGAACCAGTTGCAGAACAAAATCCGGTTGATCCTCAAACAAGGAGATCTTCCAGAGAGCGACAACCGAATCGCAAATATTCCTCCGCAGAGTACGTGATGCTTAGTGATGGGGGAGAACCAGAGAGCTATCAGGAAGCTGTTGAAGACAGTAAAAATGCGGAGTGGATGAAAGCCATGCAAGAATAGATGAAATCATTGCATGAGAACCACACATATGACTTGGTCAAGTTACCGCAGGGAAGGAAAGCTCTCAAAAACAAATGGGTATTCAAACTGAAGTCTGAAGAAAATAATCCACAACCAAGGTACAAGGCAAGACTGGTTGTGAAGGGATTCGGTCAGAAGAAGGGCATTGATTTTGAAGAAATATTTTCACCTGTAGTGAAAATGTCCTCTATCCGAGTTGTTCTTGGCTTGGCAGCCAGCTTAAACCTGAAGATCGAACAACTGGATGTAAAGACCGCATTTTTACATGGTGATCTGGATGAAGAAATCTACATGGAGCAACCTGAAGGATTCAGAACCGGAGGAAAAGAAAATCTTGTGTGCAGATTGAGGAAGAGTCTCTATGGGCTCAAACAAGCACCAAGACAATGGTACAAAAAGTTCGATTCATTCATGGACCAGAATAGGTACAACAGAACCACTGCAGATCACTGTGTATTTGTCAAGAAATTTCCTGACGGAGATTTTATCATCCTCTTGCTATATGTTGATGATATGTTGATCGTTGGCCACGACAGCAGTAAGATCAACAAGTTGAAGAAGGAATTGAGCAAGTCATTTGCTATGAAGGAATTGGGACCGGCAAAATAAATCTTGGGAATGCAGATCTCTCGAGACAGACTGAAACACAAGCTCTGGTTATTTCAAGAAAGGTATATCGGCAAAGTTCTTGAAAGGTTCAACATGAGCAAAGCAAAACCAGTCAGTGCTCCACTTGCAAGCCACTTCAAGTTGAATATGAAGCAGTGTCCTTCAAGTGAGACAGAAAAAGCAGAAATGAAGAAAGTGCCTTATGTTTCAGCGGTTGGCAGCTTAATGTACGTTATGGTATGCACGAGGCCTGATATTGCTCATACAGTTGGAGTTGTCAGTCGGTATCTGTCAAATCCTGGAAAGGACCATTAGGCAGCAGTAAAATGGATTTTCAGGTATCTTAGAGGAACTACCAATATTTGTTTATGCTTTGGTAGTGGTAAACCTTTATTGGAAGGTTGCACAGACGCAGACATGGCCGGAGACAGTGACTCCAGAAAATCCACATCAGGATACCTAATCACTTTTGCAGGGGAGCAGTTTCATGGCAATCCCGATTACAAAAGTGTGTTGCCTTATCCACCACAGAAGCTGAATACATTGCAGTAACAGAAGGATGCAAAGAGCTCTTGTGGATGAAGAAGTTTCTTCAAGAATTGGGACAAGAGCAGGAAAAGTATGTCATATACTGTGACAGTCAGAGTGCTATTCATCTTAGCAAAAATTCAACCTTCCACTCAAGGTCCGAGCACATCGACGTCAGGTATCATTGGATCCGTGACGTGCTCGAAGATAAACTTCTACAGCTAGAGAAGATTCACACATATGATAATGGATCAGATATGATGACCAAGAGCCTATCCAGAGAAAAGCTAGAAGTTTGCAAAGAAGAAGCTGGTTTAACACCAGCCCCAAATTGGCAGTGAGGGGGAGATCAGGTGAAGACGTTCTCCTCTGATTGGTATGGAAGGGGGAGAATTGTAAGTTTCCATACCCACATGTGCATGCAAAGTCTGCCGTATGCAAACAACCTCCACAGCCGCCTCAGACAAACCAACAACCACAGCTGTATCAAACAAACCACATGTGAAGCTCAAATTAAGAAAGGCTGCTAAGCGTGAAGTGGTTTTGGCAAGTAGTGTTTTGGCTTGATTCTATGCTCTGCTATATATATATATAGCCAGTATATTGTTTGTATGAAGGAAACAAGAAAAGAGAGGCAGAATGAGTGAAACACAAAGAGTGATACACTTGAGAGAAAACCACAGAGAGTTACTCTGTGATGTTGTAAGAGAAAGAGTTGTGAGGTTGAGAGAAACAACTGTATACTCCCTTATTCTCGGTTTCGTTTTGAGCTGAAGATAGTGAAACCTCTCTCAAAGTGGACGTACCCATATTTTTGGGGAACCACTATATATTTGGTGTCAATTGTGTGTGTGTGTTTGAGCTTGAGCTTGCTTTCGACCCAACAAAATAACACATACTTTTTCTTTTTAGTACATATGTATGCAGATTTAATATGTTGAACATTTTTTTTTCTATGTACATATATATTTTTTTCACATGGTTATCGGAAAAAATCTCTATATTTTCACCACCTAAAGACATGTATTGAATCCAAATTTCGCATGCTATATATATGCTTCTAAATTAAAACACACATATGCAATATGCTTTTACAAATGATGTTTTATTAATGATCGATCTCTACACTACATATATATATATATATATATATATATATATACATACCTTGCAGCTTCCTCTTTTCATCTACCTTCTCCTATTAATCCATACAAGAAGGATCATTCCAATTTCAACTATGGTTCAAGTTTTGAAGTTGCTGGAGCTACTGCTATGGCTGTCTCTTTCTTGACTAAAGGAGCCAATTCTAGCCATTCCTTCGATGCTCAGTTTGAATCCTTCACCAAGCTTCTTGACTCCAAGATCTGCTCAAGTACTCATGACCATCAAAGTAAGTGTGTGTACGTGTATATATATATATATGTTAATTTATGAAATTATTGTTGATAAAAATATCTCAAACAATATTATTGAAGGTTTAAACTTAATTTTTTTTTACTGGTATTAATTCCAGAGTGCGCGGAGAAGCTTGAAAGGGCTCTTTTCTTTGTGGACCGCATTGGAATGAATGACTACAAATATGCTTTCTTGAATGGCAAATCCATTGAGGAGGTTTCCAGATATGCACCTTTGGTTGTTTATATTATGAAGAACACCTTAGAGGTTAGTATTGCTTTGGACTTGCATTGCATACCCTTAATTTCTAACATCAATTTTGTTCTATATATATAACAAAACATACCAAATATATATAAAGATTTAGTTATTTTTTCCAAATATCTCCTAATTAACCTCTATTCCTATCATTTGTTTGCCTACATGAAAGTATGATCATGCCATTAAACCTTAAACAGCCCTAGATTATAAACTTCATTATTTTTCACTATATGCCTATGCATATAAACTTCATTATTTTTCACTATATGTATTAGCTACTTGATTACTTATCCTGCTTGTGAGTATATAACATTTACTAACCAACAATTTTTTTTTTTGATTAATTGTTTCAGAAGCTTATCAAAGCAGGTGCAAAAAATCTGTTAGTCACTGGAAGTCTACCAATGGGATGTCTCCCTGGCTATCTGACACTGTTTCAAAGCGACGACGCGATTCAATACGACACATTCAAGTGCCATGTAGGACTCAACCTCTTCACAAGGCTTCACAATGACCATCTTCAAGAGGCACTTATGGAGCTAAGGAAGGAACACCCCGAGATTCGCATTATATATGCAGACTACTACGACGCCTTTATGAACATTCTTCGCAGTCACTCTCTCTTGGGATTCGGAACTCAGTCCTTGATGAAGGCCTGCTGCGGAATCGGGGGTCCCTACAATTTTAGTCCTACGAAAATGTGTGGCAATGAAGGCGTTCCGGTTTGCTCTGATCCTGCAAGTTATATTCATTGGGATGGACTACATTTGACACAGGAGGGGCAAAGGAATGTACTCGATGCACTCATTAGTAGGAGGGGTTTTGTGTATCCGGAATTTAAGTACCAAGAGGTCAAGAATTGTATTATGTAGAACAAGAGGTTTCATAAATAGGATTAATTGGACATCTAAATATTATTGCTTTTTTTTTTTAATTCATGATATGTGATGAATAGTGATGTATAAGCTCAACTCTCTGTATTAATTTATTGATAATTGGTTGCTTTATTGTGATTGAATGTTATGCATTCTAGTTGCTTCTTATTTGTATTCTATATTTCTAGTTGCAGCTAGCAATGTCTGCTTCAATTAAAATAGAAGAACAATATATATACATCAATGATAGATAATAAATATTCTGATTATCAGTAATTAATTTCTTTCTATAATTTATTTGTTATGAAATATGAACCAAAACATGTACCAACAAGGAAGGAAGAATTGTTAATGTTTTCATTTTATTGACTTACCGGGGGGAAAAAAAAAACAAGGAAGGAAGAATATCAGGCAAGGAGCCCTAGAAAGTAGTAAATTGTTATGTAAAAGTAGGCATGTTAGGACGGTAGCGTGGGAGTGAAGTGACAAATTTGAAAGGCTCTCTATTGTTTGGAGAGATTTTTCAAATTCTGTTTTTTGCTTTTTTTGAGTGAAAAATTATTTGGCAAAACTTTTAGAATAAATTATGAATCTTATAAGAATGTTTTGAAGAAGTCAGTGCTACCACATTTTATATATCAAATAAATTATGTATTGAAATAAATGATGTACTAAAATAAATTCTATTATATTTCAAATAAATTATATAATTAATTCAATAGGTACAAATCAACAAGCGACCCTGAGAGCGACAGTTACATAGTTATGTTTCAATGAGCCACTTGGTTATACGCATTACCTTCCTAACTTGATACTTCCTCCATGCATTTTAGTATGTTACTAAATCAAATTCTACGAATAAAGTATCACATTATCCATAGTGAATTTATTGTAATGTATATCAGTTAAATTGATAATATTGTAACATAAAAGTAGGATACTTAAATTGAAAGAGAGAGTAACATTCCTTGTCGCCCAAGTAATCATTCACTAATTTTATTTACCCAAAAAAAATTTACATGAAGAAGCTGCTTTTAACTTTTTAAAGAAAAAAATTATTTTGAACGGTATTTGATAAAAAAATTAGAAGAGTTTTTGGGCCTTAAAGATTTTTTAAAAGAAGTTAAGAGATATCAGTTTCTCAAAACGGTTCATGCTTATCTTTTTCTTCCGTGAAAGCAAGAAACAAAAGTTATGTCAAACAGAACCATAGATTTACAAAGAGAAGCATTACTAATTTATTGAAATAAATATTGTACTAAAATAAATTCTATAATCTAATTCAATAACATACTGAAATTCTTTGAAATTTAGTAGTGTACTTATAGGCGATGCTGTGAAAATGCATTAAACCCGTCATACAATTCTAATAAATTATACTAGAAAACTCTGAAAGTGTGACTAAAAAGCAAATAGTTGCATAGTTATGTTCAACTCAATCCCCACTTCACTTGATTAAACACGCATTTATTTTCTTGAATATTATATTTTTAAGTTGATACTTCATTGAGAGTAATTTATATATTCGGATTATAATGATGTGGTGATTTATAATTAACTAGTAATTTATAAATTTAATGACGTACATAGAAGTGAAATTAATAATATTCCAACGTAAAAGTATATTGACTCACGAGATTGGATACTTATTTCGGAAGGTAAAAAAACAAAAGATGAGCACTTACATATAGCTAGGGCACAATTACTTATCACCCAAACAATCATCTCTTAAATTTGTTTACCCAAAAAGAAAATACTTGAATTGATTAAACAAAATCTAATACAAGAAACACAATAATTTAAAAAAGTGAGTGACTTTATTGATTCAAATAAAAATGGGGTTACGACAAATGGGACAAGTATGAGCACTCTTTAGAATCCATTGACAAATACAAGAAGGATGAAATGCATGGTTGCATGGAAGAAGTTGGCATGTATCACCATCTTTATAGTCCTCCAAACATATCACACACTCCATATTAAAATTACAAGTTGTTGAATAAATGATCTCTCTATTTAGTAGTTCTTGCTCGATCTCTTCAATTACTTCGGTTTTTTGGTCCGTGGGTTCTATTATTCGGATTCGACCTTCTTCCAAATCTTCGGGGGTACCGGAAGAGTCTCTTCTTTCAGGATATGCAACACAACACCAGGCCAAAAGTATTAAAATTGACCATCCGGCCATGAAAAGGAGAAGTACCAAATTCAGATTAGTATGCTTTATATAGAAATATAATATATATATATATATATATATATATGTGGGTCTGTAATTCTATTTTTTGATTGAGGAAAGAGGGAGGCCGGGGAAAGACTGCGAATATGACACTAATTGTAAAATATGGATTGCTTAACTATCTTAGAGAATTATGAAAGACAAGTACATCCTCTCTGCTCATTGCGTTTATTATTTATACTCCGTTAAAAGTGTCAAGAATTTTTGGTGTTTTAACATTTATAATCAAAATTTTATATCTGATTTTTCAATCTAATCCCTACATAAATTATTATTACAAAATTTAATTGAATTCTATAACTATAATCCAAATTTTACTTCAATTATAATTATAATATTTAATTGAATTCTGTAACTTTAATTCAAGTAAAATCCTATTCGGAAGCACCAACACTTATTTATGTATTTAAATTATATTAAATATATATATATAGATACATTACAAATCTTATTGTAATAGAATACTAAAATTTTAAATTATACTTTATATTTAATTTCATTCTCTTGCTATAAGTTAATTATAATTAATAATCATAATTCTAATTGGACAAAAAATAATAATAATGAATCCCAAAATACAATTCTAATCCACTAAATCACATTTATAATTGTATTGAACAATGCTAATGTAAATGGACTATATAATAGTGAATCTCATCTATTTAACAAGCGTAATCCTAAATAAATTATAATATTGTTTTTTATCTACAATTATAATTAATAATCCTAATTCTAATGGTATAAGGGATAATTTTGAACATGTAAACCTAATTATGATGTTATTAAAAATCATTACATTAATATATAATTAAAAGACTTATAACAATATACTGCAACCCTATTTATAATCCTACACCCCTATCTCTTTTTAAGACATCAAGCCTCCCCCTCTTTCCGCGCCCATTGTTATTCTTCATTATACTTTAATTTAATTTTACCTATATTGTATTGATTGTATTTATGTTATTCCTTGATTGTATTTATGTTATTTCATTATTTTTTGTGAGTTTTTTCCAGGGCAATTATACCAGATAGGTTAGTAATTTTTTCACTATTTTTTTTTTGTAATTTAATAGTATTTCTTTTTCACTATTATATTATTGTAATTTAATATTTATTTATTAACTTCGATATATATCTTAATAGGTATTGTAGTTTGATTAGACTTAATTTATTTGTTTTTTTATTTTTAATGCCTGAATTTATTTTAATTTCCTTACAGTGCTATTTCACTAAAAATTTATTAACCATTATTCTTCAGGTACTATTTTTTATTTAATATTTATAGTTTGAATATTTGTTGTATGATTTGCAATTGTACTAATGAGAGAGAGAGAGTGTAATGACCGGATTTATTTAAATAATTTCTTTTTCTTCGGTTAATAATATATTTTTTCTTGTGCATTACGTGGCATTGCATGTGTTTTCGTCCATTAAGGATTGCATGATTTGAATTTTTTGGTTCATTCCTATGTTTTGTAAAATTTTCATTTTTGTCGTTGACCGGGTAGTTTCGACATTTTAATTAAATATGGGGTTACTTTTGAGTTTGATAAAGATGAGGGTAACTTTTGCAATATATTCATTATGTGTTAATGAGTGACCGAATTCCACATTTTTATTTTTATTTTTATCTTCAACTTTCCAAAAGCATATTCCTCCATCATTTAAAGGTGCAATATACATCTATTATATTGACACCACTTTGTGACATTATTGATGAAAGTTTTCAACTATTATATTGAAGTGTTGAGTTTGGCTTTTGCAAAGAAAATTTTCAGCCAAGAACTATATTTTTTTTTTCTTTCTCCTCCATTGTTCATATCTTCTTCTCTCTACATATTGGGCATCTTAGAATGGGGATTCAATTTTGTGTTCAACTAGGAAGTTGTTCTCCGTGTTCCAATCTTCGGTTTAATACCAATTACGGTATGTGATCTATATTATTTAATTTGATTTGATTTTTCAAAAATTTCAGATTATTGTTCTCATTGTTCTAGCAAATCAAAGCCTTCGATCTATGATTTTTTTAAATATTTAAGGATTCGTTTTATTTTCTGAAACTTTTACAGCATATGTATATGTATGAGATTATATGTTCCTGAAAATTTCAGAAATTATAGATCAATATAGATTTAATTAAAAATCTGGAATTTCATGATTTTCGGATATAGTTCCTGTTGCAGAATTGTTTTCTTGCCCTAGTTTGATCAATTTATAGACCATGTTAATTTATTTCTAAATTTTTGTAACTTTTACAGTATGATTTTGGATATGTCTAGTTTCATCTATAAAAATATCAAATCATCTAGATAAATAATTAAATTTCTAAAAATCACGGAAGTAGGTTGTCCAGTGATATTTTACTGCTTGCTGATCCGATTTCGGTTTCGGTTTAGCTAATGGTTTCATATGGTTTAGTATCCTTATAAATCTTGAAACTTTTATTATATCATTTTGTATATGTCTAGGACATATGTAATGAATATCAAGAATTTTAAGTTAATTTATACCGGTAAAAACAATTGTTGAGTAGTAACTGTTCAGTTTCAATCGTATTTCAAAACCGGAACTTGTGTTACCGATTTGAGCTATCTATAATTCTAATTTTGTACTTATAATTTTATCACCTAATCTTGAGTATATAATATGTAAATCTGGATATTTTGGTAGTCATATAATTCATGGATAGTTTTGTAAAAATCTTGGAGTAAAGGGTGTTCAGTTTTCGGAACTGTTAGGAAAGCTGTATTTTATAATTATTTTGGACCACTGTCCTTTGATTAAAGCTTATGAAAATTTTACATTAGACCTACGTAGAGGTTTGGAGTGTATCCTGTAAATTTCATATTTTTATCAAACCTGTAGATTTTTATAAAAATCATAGATTACCTGCTGTCTGTTTTACGGTAGTATTCGAAACCGAACTTTTTCGATTCTTAATTAAGTAGCTAAATTTTGTCTATTAATTCCGAATATTTTTTAGTAGATATTTATATATATCAGAATGTTTATTGGAAAATCTTATTATAAAAATAAATATGGTTATGTATATAAAAATTATTCAATATGTGTTAATTGGTTTCGGGCATATCAGGGTACAAATAAAGGCGTGAAGGGAGAACCGTTCGTTTCTTCATTCTCTACACAACCATATTGTTTTTATTGTTGGTATTTTACTGGATATTTTATCAAGTTTGAGGTAGGGATTTATTGGGGTATCGTGTGAGTTTAAGAATCTTCATTTATGCATTTTAATGTTTATATATAGATTCATCATCAAATTGTGTTATTTTTTATATGAGTTGTGAAATTACATTAATGTGTTTAAATGCAATGATTCATGACACGATAGAATTTTTATTAGGTGGATCATAGAGTGCGGATATATTTATTACTTATGTGCGCATGTGAATGACATTTATGAATTGTGAATTGTGAATGGTGGATTGGTTGTTGATTTTGGGAAATGGTCGTGTGGTGTGAGCAATGGGGGGGTGAAGGAGCTCCCGGGGTGCAAGTCCTCAAATTATCACGCGATTGGTTGATGTTGTTAAGGTTCGCACACCCTATGTACGAAGCCGTGCACACCTGCAAATCAGAAACGCACACAAACACACCAAACAATCGACACAAGAATATATACGTGGTTCAGCCAAATAAGCCTACGTCCATGGAGAGCACCGTTTCACTAAAAATTCACTGAGAGGATTACAAGGGGGTGATTTGCATATCACACACGCACACACACTGTGTATACTCACGCCTGTATCACCGGAATAATATAAACGTATATTATTCCTAACTCTCTCTCTCTATTTCTGTGTACACAATTCAATTTGAGAAGCCCTATATTTATAGGTGAGGATATAGAGGTGGGTTTCCCAATCTTCCGATGTGGGACAAGTTAGTATAACAAAGTAGTCATATTATATATATATGCCAATATATAACAATCTCCCACTTGACGACTTTGCCTTCATCAATCAACTCCATCAATGATCAGTGCTCGGTGCCCTCATTTCTGTTTTCAAGCTTGAAGACCAACTGAAGTTGCGCACAACTTCAGTTTCTCTGTTGTCGCCACTTTGGTCAACATGTCGGCCGGATTCTCGCTTCCTTGAATCTTCTTAAGTGTTAATACTTCATCCTCTAATAGAGATCTGATAAAGTGATAACGAAGATCTATATGCTTGGTTCTCGAATGAAATGCTGAATTTTTCGCCAGATATATAGCACTTTGACTATCACTATGCAAAACACTCTTTCCTTGCTCGAATCCCAACTCTGCCAACAAACCCTGTAACCAAATCATCTCTTTGCTAGCCTCTGTCACGGCTACATACTCAGCCTCTGTAGTAGATAACGCTACAATCCTCTGTATCTGCGAAATCCAACTGACTGTTGTAGTACCTACTGTAAAGACATAACCAGTAGTGCTTCTTCTGTGATCTATCTCACCAGCAAAATCTGAATCTACATAGCCATGTAAATTCACTTCACCCTTTCCAAAATAAAGGCATCTGTTTGTGGTACCTCGTAGATATCGCAATATCCACTTCACTGTTTCCCAGAGAAGCTTTCCTGGATTGGACATGAACTTGTTGACTGTTCCCACTGCATATGCAATATTTGGTCTTGTACAAACCATTGCATACATCAAGCTACCAATAGCTGAAGCGTATGGAATACTGGCCATGTTGTTCCTCTCTGCTTCTGACTTGGGAGACTGCTTTTTTTATAATCGAAAATGACTAGCCAAAGGTGTGCTAACTGACTTAGCATCACTCATGTTGAACCGCTTCAAAACCCGTTCAACGTAGTCAGCCTGAGACAACTGCAAGATTCCCTTATGCTTGTCTCTGATGATTCTCATACCAAGAATCTACTTCGTTGTGCCTAAGTCCTTCATCTCGAACTATTTTGCCAACTGCTTCTTTAACTTACTGATTTCCGCAAAATCAGATCCAGCTACTAACATGTCATCAACATAAAGTATGAGGATAATGTAACTCGTGTCAAACCTCTTGAAGTAGCAACAATGGTCAGTGTTGCACTTGATATAACCATGTATCTACATAAATCCATCGAATTTCTTGTACCACTGTCTTGGAGCTTGTTTCAAACCATACAAGCTCTTACACACAAGTTTCTCTTTCCCTTTCTCTAAGAAACCTTCCGATTGCTGCATATAAATCTCCTCCATTAGGTCACCATGGAGGAAAGCAGTTTTGACATCTAACTGCTCTAGGTGCAAACCCTCTGATGCAACAATGCTAAGAACTGAACGAATGGTAGTCAGTTTCACAACCGAAGAAAATACGTCGGTGTAGTCGATTCCTGCTTTCTGCTGAAAGCCTTTTACTACAAGTCTCGCATTGTACCTCTTAGAACCATCATGTTCTTCTTTGACTCTGTAGACCCATTTATTATGGAGAGCTTTCTTTCCTACCGGCAGCTCGGTTAGCTTCCATGTCTTGTTGGAAATAAGGGACTTCATCTCATCTTCCATTGCAAGCTCCCACTGGCTCGCATCTGTTGCACTGCATGCTTCATCAAAATACTCTGGTTCACCTCCATCTGTGAGCAACAAATAATTCATGTATCTCCGATTCGGCACATGCTGCAATGAAGACCTCCTAGGTACAGGAATAGGAGTCGGAGACTGCGGTTTATCAACATGTTGAGTATTTCCATCTGCAATATGTTCGTCTGACTGAGTACTATCACTGTCTTGAACATCATCTAACTCAACACACACAGGATCACTCTGTGTTGTAGGCTCTGAGGTTGTTGTGTATCTGTCCTTGTACATAACCTTTTCATTGAACACTATATCTCTACTTCAGATCAGTTTTCGGTTCTGATCATCCCACATGCGGTAACCATACTCGTCACCGCCATAGCCAATGAAAATACACTTTTGTGACTTGGGATCAAGCTTACCCCTCATAGTGTCACTAACATGTACATATGCAACACAACCAAAAACTTTTAAATGTAAAAGTGTTACCTCTCTACCGCTCCAGACCTCTTCTGGTATTCTGTGCTCCAATGGTACGGATGGACCACGATTTATTAAGTACGCTGTTGTACTGACTGCTTCTGCTCATAACTGTTTCGGCAACCCTGCCTGAATGTGCATGCTTCTGGCTCTTTCAGTCAATGTCCGGTTCATCCGTTCTGCTATGCCATTCTGTTGTGGTGTACGTGGAACAGTTCTCTCTAATCTGATACCGTTCTCATAGCAAAATCTCTTAAACTCGGTGTCCTGATACTCTCCACCATTATCGGACCGTAATCTCTTGATCTTCAAACCCGTCTCATTCTCTATCATAGCCTTCCAACTCTTGAACACACCGTACACTTCAGATTTATGTTTCAAGAAATAAACCCATACCTTTCTGGAATGGTCATCGATGAAGGTGACGAAATAGGACTTTTCGCCAATAGATGAGACATTTGCTGGCCCCCAGACATCAGTGTGAACTAGCTCAAGTTTCTCCTTTCTGAGTTCTCTGCCATTTTTCTGAAAACTAACCCTCTTCTGTTTACCGAATACGCAATCCTCACAGAAGTCGATATCAATCGAATTTAAACCTGGTAGCTTTCCCTTTGCGAGCATAACCTTGAGTCCCTTTTCACTCATGTGACCTAGCCTCTGGTGCCACAAATTATGATCCTCCTTGTTTTCTGCAATTGCTATAAATGTGCTAGCCTTGGTGGTAGTGTACAGCGTACATGTTTTCTTTCCTCGTGTTATAGTCATAGCTCCCTTGGAAACTTTCCACTTATCTTCACTAAAAGTGATCACATAACCTTCACTCACCAACTGGCCTACTGAGATCAGGTTCTTCCTCAAGTCTGGGATGTGTCTGACATCCCTCAGCTTCCATATCGATCCGTTGAGTCTGATAAATACTTCACTCTTGCCAACAACACTGCAGGGTTGATCGTCACCTAGATAAACCTTGTCGAGGTTTCCAGGTGCATAGCTCTCAAAGAGCTCTCGACTTGAGGTGGCATGGAATGATGCTCCAGAGTCCAAAACCCAAGACTCTGATTTGCTCTCCAAAGAGCATATCAGTGCATCATCTGCTTCTTCTAAGACAATATTTGCCTCTGTCTTGTCATCCGCTACCTTCTGCGGGGATCTACACTGGTTCCTTAAATGACCAGTCTTGCCGCAATTCCAACATTCGATTGCTTTGGAATTTCTGGGACCTCGAGACTGAGATCTTCCCCGTCTCGACTTGGAACGGCCACGCCTTAGGTTTCCGCCTTTTTGTCTGTTCGAACCTCTGTCTCTAGTGTCGACATTCAATGTTGTGTCACTGCTTGAAGAGTCTGACGACTGTCTTCTGATCTCTTCTATGAGTACCATACTCACAACGGTATCATACTTCAGCGGGTCTATCCCTGAAGAATTACTGATTACAGCCATTGTGGCGTTCCAGCTCTCTGGCAATTGATTAAGGAGAAAAACTGATTTCACCTTGTCTTGAAACACTACTTCAATTGATTCCAACTGCCCATAAATGTCATTAAGCTTACTGAGATGTTCACTAACATTCCCATTCTCGGACATCTTCAGATTCGTCAATCTGTTGCTAAGATGTAATGTATTTGCTCCAGTTGGTTGTTCGTACATCTTCAAAAGAGCTTCCATGAGAGACTTTGCAGTCTTCTCTTTCCTGATATTGAAGGCAATAGATTTTTCCAACATCAATCTGATCGTGCCAAGAGCCTTTCGATCTAGGATATTCCACTCCTCTTCTTTCATCGAATCTGGCTTCGTCTTTTCTAGCGGTTGATACAAATTTTTTTGGAATAACACATCCTCAATTTGCATCTTTCAATAGGTAAAGTTTGTACCATCAAACTTGTCGATCATTACTGTCTTTTCTTCTCCCATAGCTCCCACTGAGCCTATTAGAGATATTCGTAGTGTAAAGCCGAGTATACGGTTGCGTCGGGGGCGGTTCAAAACCTTAAGAACGCCTCTGACTGCGTCCAAAAAGGGTCAAAAATGACTCCAAACGGGCCAAAACAAATTCGTACAAAAGACAGAAATTTAATCACGAAGTCAGTACCTTCTCGTGGTGCGTGCAGGTGCATGTCTGCTCTGATTGGGCTGATTCTTGCGCCAAACCGTCAGGCTTCGAATTCTCTTTCCGTAGATATATTATAAGTCTCGTTCCGATAAACGATGCTCTGGAAAAACACGCTGAACCGAAACTGCTGCTCGACGGAGTCAAAAAACTGGCCGGAACTTCAGGCGGCGCGTGGGGGCGCTTGAGGAACGTTCCGGTGACGTGCTTGACACTGCTGGATTCGTCTCATCGAGCCAAAGCTCCTGGTGTGGTCGGTTTCTAATTTAGGGCCCTCGAAAAAATCAGATCTGGACCAGATCGTCGGGCTTCGTGATTTGCTCCAACCTGGGGCTCTGATACCACTTGTTAGGGTTCGCACACCTTATGTACTAAGTCGTGCACACCTGCAAATCTGAAAATGCATACAAACACACCAAACAATTGACACAAGAATATATACGTGGTTCAGCCACATAAGCTTACGTCCACGGAGAACACCGTTTCACTATAAAATCACTGAGAGGATTACAAGGGGGTGATTTGCAGATCAAACACGCACACACACTGTGTATACTCACGCTTGTATCATCGAAATAATATAAACGTATATTATTCATAACTCTCTCTCTCTATTTATGTGTACACAATTCAATAGGAGAAGCCCTATATTTATAGGTGAGGATATAGAGCTGGGTTTCTCAATCTTCCGATGTGGGACAAGTTAATATAACAAAGTAGTCATATTATATATATATGCCAATATATAACAGACGTCGCCGTAGGGTTAGTAGCCCCAAGACAGCTAGGCAGATGAACAAGTAGTTCATGTCCTAGGGTTTGTTTCACGACATAATTTTCCCATTTGATGATTTTGAATTTGATGCTATATCGGTTGTGATAGTTGGATTTGAGTTCGTATTGAGAGTATTGGTTTTAATTTCGTGATTATAAAACTTTTAAATTATCTTGATGGTATTATTTAAATTGTTCTACATGAGTTTATATTGTGATTTCTTATACATTTATATCATGACATTGGACTAGGGTAGAGACTTGACCCTATACGTATTCATTAATTTACATACTTGCGGAATCTTACGCTTCATGATTTTTCTCTACTGGGTCGTTTGTGCTTACCCTTTAACATTTTTCAGGAAAAGAACCGTTGGTGGATGAGGCGTGAGCTATTGGAAATTGTGGAATTTGAACCTATAATAATTACATATTTATGTAATAATGGGATTGCGTGCTTATTATGATTTGTACTTCTTTGATTTTGGACTAGTGTGTTCGTGTTGTAATTTGATTTGATTTCGGGAATTGATGTGTGATTTTATTATTTCTATTTTGTTTCCGCTCTAGTGAATTGTATAATTTAAACAGTGTCGGTTGACCAATTTGGCCATTTGATATTTTATAAATTTTAATTAAATTTAAGTCATTATCCGAATTTTCGAATTCGGGACGTGAGAGAGAGAGAGATTGAATCTAATTTTTTCCCTTTTTTTTCCAACTTATCCAAGTACAACACAAGACAAGCGTGTCCAAATCAAATCATGAGTTTTATGGTTTGAGCAAGATTATTATTATTATTACTTCAATTTTATTTTTAATATTTTTGTGAAAATTTTAAGTTTATAAAGGTAAAGCTAATTAATCATTGTCAATTTTTTCGCATGGCTTTTGCATGAAAAACTGATTTCGAAGGCATGACGGTAGACAACAAGAAATTTGGTTTTCACGAGTAAAATATTTTAGATAAAAGGTTTACTTTTTGTGGTTAATAATTATTTTACACGAAATATAAAAAAATTCGCGGACACGAGGCTATAACTACATGTTTGTGCACAATTATATTCCTACATATACAAAAAGAAATGAGTTTTTGGTAATCATTCATTTTAACAAAAACTTCACTTCTATGATTAAAAAAAAGGGATAAGTACACAAATCTCCCTTGAACAAAGGTATAATTGCATGTGATTTCCCTAATATTTCAATAATATCATAAACCTCCCTTAGTATCATCTAAAATATTGGTCTGATAGAAATAACAGTGGAATAACGTATCTATCCTCCTATCTTTAGAGATATTTAGAGAATTTTTTAGAGAATGTTGAATTTACTACTTTACCCTCAAACATATTAATGGAAATTATGCGTACCAGCAACTGTAATTTCATATACGCCCTGATAGAAGACTAGTAGAGACAGAATGAGTGATTTTTAGAGAAAGAGTAGGTATAAGCAACAACTCAAATGAGTTTATATAAAATACATATGAGGACAATTTGGTAAAAAAAGTAGGGGTATTCTAGTAATTTTGAATGCAAAAATAAGGGTTCAAATGTAATTGCAATGATATCAAGGATAAAATAGGGAGTTTGTTCCATATTATATTTTTATTGACTAATAAAGTAAATTTTCATCGTTGACTTTGAACAAAATGAGTTAAATGTTATAACGAATGTGCAATTAAGAAGGTTTTTAATATTATTGAAATATTAGAAAAACTGCGTGCAATTATGCCACAGTTTGGGGGATGATGCTTGTGTAATTATCCCTCAAAAAAAATTGTGACCAATTCTATATTTATTGTAATGTGGGTTAACCATTTTGAGCCAGAAAGAAAGAAAATTTCAAAGGTGTAACAACATTTTAGAATTCTAATAGCCTAATGGTTGAGACTTGAGTGTTCACTTCGCTGTAGGAACAGAATGTCTCCCTCCACTAAACTTGCGGGGAAAAAAATATACACAAAAAAAAAAAACACACAGTGTGCGTTTGGATAAGTAATTTTTGCTCATATTTTTGTTTTTTGTTTTCCAACTGAGAATAAAAACGTGTTTGGTAAGTGAAAACTCCAATTTTATTTTCATGTACAGTAAAAAAATATCACCCTCATTTGACTCAAAAATGAGAACATCAAAATTATGTTATTTGTGTTTTTGGCACTGTAGATAGCATTTAATTGAAGACGTGTTCTTGAACATATTTCTGGGAAAAGAAAAAAAATTCCCAAAACTCACTCAAGAACACTCCTCTATCTCTTCTCTGCCGACGACCTTCACAGAATCACTCTCAGAAATGGCAGGGGAGTCCTCAAACAACGGGGAGCCAAACCCTACTCCGTCGACACCCGATTCCCCCACCTCCGTCGGTTTCAACACCGATCAGCTTCCCTTCAACACTAGCCGCACCTCCGACAACTACACCGACGACAATGTTGACGATGACGAGGCCGCCGTCGATCCCCACGTCATCGTTGACGAACCCGAAGACATTCCGGTCGAGGAGGAAGAAGAGGGCAAAGATCTCTTCAACGACAATTACATGGAGTAATCTCTCTCCCAATCTATTACTTATACCAGTTTGTGTGCATATCTATATATATAGATATAAAATATGATTTCTTTGATGGGTTTGTGCAATTGATTGTACTCATTGGGGTTTAGGGTTTTGGTTGTTACTGGGAAATTCCCATTTTATATAAGTATTTGGGAAATTGTTTGTGCGGATTGATGTTTTGGTTGTTAGTGGGAATGTCCAGTATATGAATTTATATTTGTGTATATATAATGTGATGTCTTCTATGTATTTGTGAAATTGTTTGTGCAGATTGGGGTTTTGGGTTTTGGTTGTTCCTGGGAAATTCAATATTTGAATTTATATGTGTGTATATTGTATGATCTATTTATGTATGTGCTGATTGATTTTTGGCTTTTGCTTGTTATTGGGAAATGCAATTTCTGAATTTATGTGTGTATCTATAATATGTTTTGTTTTATGTATTTGTGAGAATGTTTGGGTTAATTGGGATTTTAGGTTTTGGTTTTTATTGGGAAATGTCAATCTATGAATCAATATGTGTATATATTATATAATCTCCTTGTGAAATTTGTTTGTCTTGGGATTTTTGGGTGTTGGTTGTGATTGGGAAATTGCAGGGATTATCGGCGGATGGGAGAGCATGATCAATATGAGTCGTTGGGGCTAGATGAGAGAAAAAAGATGATTGTCGATTCAGATGGTTTATACACATGTAAAAACGACCTTTTTCAAGTCGGCTCGTTTAGAAAAAGTGACAGTAATTCTAAGAGAAGAGGAAGGCTGAAGTTAACGAGAGTAGAGTTCGTAATGAGCATCATGTAGATTAAAGTGTTCCTGGGTTAAGGCAATTTAGAAGTGTGTAAAGGGTATCTTTTTTAAGTGTGTTCCTTAAAATAAGTGACAGAAGTTCTAAGGAAAAGAGGACAACTGAAGTTAATTAGAGTTTGCAACGATAGATATGACATCATTAGACTGACCTGACTATAGTCTTAAATACAACGGAATTGGAACTAATATCATACACCAAATATTTTTTATGCCACATTTTCAGAGCTGAATCGTAGAATCGGGATTATACAAAATTTTAGATTAAATACGTTTATTTGTAGTGAGTAAAACTTCATACTAGATTGCATAGTGCAATGCTCTTCTTTCTCTAACCACCGATGTTGTGGACATGGTTATAAGTGTCACTCCTACTTACTGTAGTGATGAGCCTGGTAGAACTTGAAGTTATTTATATTATTCACTCGTAGTTGAGCAACAGAGATGCAGAGCAACAATTAATTCAGATTTGATTTGAAAAATAAACAAAAGATCAGAAAAAAAGAGGACAGTTGTACAGGATAATGGTTATCTCGTATAGTTTTGCTATATGATCAGAAGTCCATTGCACGAGCTCTTGAATCTGCTGAGGCAAGCAATGTATATGTTCTTGATTGATATGTGTAAGGATGACCCAAAAAGAAAGAGAGAGATATTTGAATTTGACCCACATATGTTATTTCTAATTTTGATCCTTCCTTTTAGAACACCGAGGTATCTCTGCAAAATAGCTTGATTTCCTTGAATAAGGTAAGGGAAACAGTACTAAAACAATTGAGAGTAACTTGTGTTTTAGACTTGAACTTGTAATATCAGGTCAATCTCAGATGAAGAAACTACATTTAGTGCCCTCTGCCACTGTCTTCTTGCCGCAATCCTGGAAACTTCGATGTTTTTCCTTTGAACAACAAACCTCAGTGATCTAGAATAAGGAGATTATATTGGGCTGGTTTTTATTTTCTTTTTTACGTGAGGTTGGTTCATTGAATCTTAAATTGTTCTCTTAGACTGGATGAGGACTCCCATCTGGGATCATTACAGCAACCTCTGTAACTGGTTCGTACTAATACTTGATATAAGCAACTTGTCATCTCATCATGTATTGTTCTTTCGAATTCGGTTACAGTATGTATCAATTATGATTTTATCAATAAGCGTCAATACTTGCCTAATTAGTACCATTGTTGGTGATGCTTAAGTTTAATACTTCAGAGTTCAGATTGGTTTAACGAAAAAAAATGCAGTTATAAACATGATAGAACATATGGGATGCATCCTGGAGATATAGTAATGTGTGGCTGATTTTGTTAGTTCTCATCAGTAGAACTCATACAGTGTTCAGTAGTGCTTGCATTCCGTGTCATTGTTACTTTAAAAAACTTGCTGAAATTGCTGAAAGATTTTCTAACTAGTTTCTCAATTTCCACTAGGATGATCGCCCTAGAACTCGGAAAGATAAAGAGGAATTAGACCGTGCAATCGCACTTTCTTTGGCTGAAGATTTGAAGAGACCAAGCGGTAAGTTTTTATTTTGCAAAGATATAGAAGTAGCACACAATCACAGTCATTGGCCCACCTTCTTATTCATAATGACAAGATCTTTCTATTTTAACCATAAATTTCACAAAGTTCCAATTGAGATTTTGGATTCCTTAGGATACAGATGCCCAACAAATAATGATGAAGATCTTGCAAGGGCAGTGCAGGATAGCCTTAATTCATCTTCATATCCTCCTTATGCTCCTACATCACAATATCCCAAAGGTTATATGGGATCTATTCATCTTCAACTTAATGTTGTTAATTTTCATTTGGCGTCTGAAATCTTTTCTTATATGGGATCTATTCAGCCACATGTGTAAATAATTTCTGTTTGCAATTGATGTCTTTGATAAGAAACTTTTACTATTTGTTTTCCTTGACCAACATCATCTCATTGATACTCATCTTGTTGTCATTGAGCATGATGTTTGGCAAGGAACTCAACTTCTGGGCATTGATGTTGCTGCATCTATGGGGTTGCTTAGAAGAACTCAACTTCATATTTTGACGGACACAGATAAGTATCAAATTTCTCTTCAGTTATAAATTGGTTCGGAGTTGAGGTTGACAAGCATTTTTTTTATTTATCTATTCTATTATTTATCTATTTATTTAATTATTCCTAAGGCTGTGAGTGTTATAGAACTAAGGTTGGGCTGTCTTTGAAGTACGTTCTCATAAAATTCTCAGTAGTCTACAAAATTCTTATTGTTTGCAGCAGTTAATCAAATATATGATATCCACTTATCTGCGAATATTGAACATTATAGACAATAATATTTATTGGATAGGCTGACATTTGTGATCATGTGAATAGCTATGCTGAGTTTATCTTTTAGTCCCACTTATTCAACTAGTTCAATACACATACTGTACATACTCATCTCTTGGTTCATATGTAGACAGTATGCAATTTATATATATATATATATATAGTCATATGTATATACAAACATATGTAGAAACAAGTTTCATAATGTGATCTTTGTTCTAAATAATTTTTGTCTCTTTAACATGTAATTGATTTGCTATTTTTTCTTAAAATGCTTTTTCTTTCTTGATTCTGTATTAGGTAATGGTTTCATATTACTTATTAGCCTCTCCTTCTACTCTAATAACACATTTTATTTATTAATGTGTATAAATAATATCTCACTTGTTTTAATATTTTTTTATTTTATGTAATTGACAGATTGTGATTGAAGGATGGATTTTCCGACAAGACTTTGTATGTACGAGTGGAGACTAATTCATGTTCAAGAGTAATGGTTATTTTGTTAAAAATTGTAGTTTTTATCTTTTGTACATTTTATAGTTAGGTGTTTTTTTATGTATTTCGGAAACATGATATTTTGATTTAATAAAAAGATTATATTTGATTATTCTCCTTCATAAATATTCATATATGATGTCATATTCGGTTCTTTGATATGATGCAGATTCTTTTATCAGATTAAGGACAATCATATTTGTAATATTGAAATAAGTGCCCAATCGAAATTGTTGTTCTATTATATAAATTTTTTTTAAAAAAATGAGTTTTAACGACACACAATGTATATTGTAAAAAATAATGTTATTCAGAACGTGCAATGCATGTCGTTACTACATACTATTCACGATATACAATCCATGTCGTCAATTGTAATTGTGATGATTCGCGTTGTTAAAAACTTTATTTCTTGTAGTGTGTCTACATATAAACTGAATGGAATTGTGATGATTAAACATTACACTTTTATATCTTTGCATAAATCAAGCTACCAAATTACTCCATCCATCAAAAAACAATGTCCGTGTGTTTTAAATGATAATTAAATCCTTAGTAGTGATATGTTCTCTTTCAATGATTCTGATTCAGTTGAATGTAGGAAGAAAGTTGGCAAAAAATTCAGAAAATGACATGTAAACGAAATAGAGACATAAATTCTTGTTTAAACTACATATAAGTGATCAACTTTGATTGTATCTTTAATTCTTAATAGTTGATCAACTTGCACATTCATTCATTCATAAGTATGACATGATGTTGTAAAATATTGTACTGAAATGAAGAGATCCTAGTCACTCAAAGTATGAAATGATGTTGTAAAATATTGTTTACATTTATGGAGTAGTATATATGTAGAATATGGTGGGTATGAAAATAATCATGTCATTGTTTTTCTCTTTCATATATTTATTGCTACTTAATTTTATAAGAAATAAAAAATTACTATTAGTCATTTTTAGGGGAAGTTGTTGTATGAATTTTCTCAATTCCAACACTTAAGGCAAAATTTCAATAAAATATTTTAAAAAACAATTCAACTCACCAAACATGTTTTTGTGTTTCTGTTCTCAAAAATCCAGGGAACACAGATGCTGCCAAACATGTTTTTATGTTTCTGTTCTCAGAAATCCATGTCTGCCAAACATGTTTTTCTGTTTCTGTTATCAAAATTTCTGAAAAAACAAGGTTTGCCAAACGTTTTTTTATGTTTTTTGTTCTTGAAATTTTTTTAAACAAAATTCCCAACCAAACATGTTTTTGTTTCCGGATTACCTTTAGGACAAGAACAAAAAAAAATTTTGTTCTCAAGAGAAAAAAAAAACAAAAACGAAAACACTTTTTCAAACGGACCCACAGAAAAAGAAAATTTGGATGGAACACTTTATGGACCAAACTTTAAAGAGCCCATTTTAGAAGCCCAAGCAACTTAAACACAAAATAACATCTTGTACAAAATAAATGAAATATTATTGTTTCGTTTGTACTCTGATGCAGGAGGATCAGCGCAAGGATGACAGGAAATCGTGATCTAGCCTAATTGGGGCGGTTTCCTTTTCAAATCTTTATTTTTAGTTAATTTTTATTTATGGTAATCTTTAATTTGTCAATTAGGAATTGATTCTAAACCCGATTTGGGCCAGATTTTTGGCAATCTTTTTATTTTTTTCCATATTTTGTTTTGGTAGGACTTTTAGGGTTTTGCTATTTTTGGCAAAAATCCCATTAGGGGTCGATTTTCAGCTATTTAAACCCGGCTTGTGGGTTGTTTTTTATCAGTTTTGAATATTAAGAATTTTATTAAATTTCAGAGTGTTCTCTGAATTTTTGGGTCGAATAATTTCTCCCTTTTCTTTCTTGCAAATTACCCGTTGCGCTAGCCTGCAGAATAATCTCTATTCTGTCCGGCGTCAATTGGTATCAGAGCTCAGCATCTTCCTGAGGCGGTATTTTCATCAGTTTTTTATGGCTGGTGGTCGTGATCGTGGTGGTCGTCGTGGGCAGGTTCCGATCGAGGAAGTCCCGCACCGTGATCGTAACGTTCAGGATGTTATGATTGAGGATTTGCAGAGGCAAGTGGCAGAGTTAACCCAGCGCCTGGCGGCGCAAGAAATCGGTAATCATGATGTGGAAGATTCTGATACCGACAATTCCACCTTCGAAAATCCGTATCCACCGTTATGGACAATATTTTCGGAAGATTCTGATTCCGAAGATGATTGGTTGAAAACCGATACTTTCGTTGGAGAGCCAGTGTATGACACAGAAGGAGATGATGATGTGTTGTATGGGGACGACCATGAAACTCTGGTCATTCCTAAGAGCCTCCTGACTCCCAGAAGCGATTCCAAAGATGATTGGTTGAGAACCAATGTTTTCCATACAACCTGCACCATGGCCGACAAAGTCTGCAAGATGATTATTGACAGTGGCAGTTGCGAGAACGTAGTCTCTGAAGACGTTGTCCGAAAGAAGGGTTCTCCGTCGTCAGTCTCTATGATGTCTCCTTCTGCATTTAATCAGCCGATGTCTCCGTCGTCTAATGGCCAACATCTTCGAGGCATCCATGAGCAAGTGAAACTGGCCATTCACGAGAGCAATGCCAAGTACAAAACTCGAGCGGACAGTCATCATCGTCAGGTACTTTTTGATGTTGGTGATTTTGTTTGGGTTGTATTAACTCGTGATCGTTTCCCTGTTGGCGAGTATAATAAGCTTAAGGAGCAGAATATTGGACCTTGTGAGATATTGCAGAAGATTAATGACAACGCATACAGGTTGCGTCTCCTTAGTCACTTGAAGACATCTGATGTCTTTAATGTGAAACACCTGAGTCCTTGTTTTGAGGATTCTGCTGATGCTGCTGTGAACTCGAGGACGAGTTCTTTCCAACCCGGGGTGACTGATGCAGGAGGATCAGCGCAAGGATGACAAGAAATCGTGATTTAGCCTAATTGGGGCGGTTTCCTTTTCAAATCTTTATTTTTAGTTAATTTTTATTTATGGTAATCTTTAATTTGTCAATTAGGAATTGATTCTAAACTCGATTTGGGTCAGATTTTTGGCAATCTTTTTATTTTTTTTCATATTTTGTTTTGGTAGGACTTTTAGGATTTTGCTATTTTTGGCAAAAATCCCATTAGGGGTCGATTTTCAGCTATTTAAACCCGGCTTGTGGGTTGTTTTTTATCACTTTTGAATATTAAGAATTTTATTAAATTTCAGAGTGTTCTCTGAATTTTTGGGTCGAATAATTTCTCCCTTTTCTTTCTTGCAAATTACCCATTACGTTAGCCTGCAGAATAATCTCTATTATGTCCGGCGTCATACTCTTATAAATTGAAATATTAAGTCGGTCTTCTAATTATCTGCAGCTTTATTTAGCTTCCTGTGATGAATAATAGTGGTGGTTAATGTATGTTAGGAAGTACCATGTGCACTCATTTAATGCTCTTGGACCCTCCCAAGACCTGCTATACAATGAATGAATAGTTGTTACGGCTGGCCATTTGCTGGTGAAGTGACGTCATCGCCTATGATAGATAGGCATGTTTATGGATTGAATTTTGATCCGAATCGATTCGATTAATCGGATATGAATTGAAAATAAAATTCGATAATTTAATTAAATTTTAAATTTGATAATTGGATTTGAATTTAACTGATCCGATCCGAATATAATTCATTGACAGGTCTAATGATATATATATATATATATATAATACACATTAATTATATGGTCAGGCTGAGAAAAAGTCCAGAAAAAATGTAATTAATTATGTAACAATGGATACTCTTTTTTTAAATATATATATATATATATATATATATATATATATATATATATATTTTCCAGTGACGACCATTACTTCAGGGTTATGGGTCGCGAGCCTTTAACACCCCTATAGTATAAATATAGTGCGTATAACCCCCTATAATTCGAATTGACCCCAAACCTTTCAAATATGTGCGAATTGACCTCATTTCGTGTAAAATGAAATATATATGCCCTTAGTATATATAAATTTCAAAAAAATGGAAAATATATATATTTTTTGAAATATATATAAATTTCTAAAAATATATATAAATTCGAAAAAAATATATAAAATTCAAAAACAATATAAATTATAAAAATATATATATAAAATACGAAAAAATATAAAATTTGAAACAATATATATATAATTCAAAAATCTAAATTTTGTAAAGAAAAATATAAGATTCAAAAAATTATATAAAATTGGAAAAAAACATATACAAATTCAAAAAATAATTATAAATTTCGAAAACATATATAAAATTTGAAAAAATATATATAAAATTCGGGAAAAATATTAAATTCGAAAAAAATATATAAAATTTAGAAAATAAAATATAGAATTCGAAAACATATATAAATTTCGGAAAAAATATATAAAATTCGGGAAAAATATTAAATTCGAAAAAAATTTATTAAATTTCGAAAATAAAATATAGAATTCGAAAACATATATAAATTTCGGAAAAAAAATATATAAAATTCGGGGAAAATATTAAATTCAAAAACAAATATATTAAATTTCGAAAATAAAATATAGAATTCGAAAACATATATAAATTTCGGGAAAAAATATATCAAATTCGGGAAAAATATTAAATTCGAAAAAAAATATTAAATTTCGAAAATAAAATATAGAATTCGAAAACATATCTAAATTTCTGAAAACAATATATAAAATTCGGAGAAAATATACTTCTATTTTCTACTTTCTTTGACTTTAAAATTTGTTTTAGTGTATTGTACTTTGGTCACTTGTGCTTTTTTTACTTCTATTTGCACGACTATTTGAATTTTATATTTTTTTTTGAATTTTATATATTTGTTTCAAATTATATATATATATTTTCGAAATTTAATATTTATTTTTCAATATTTATATATATTTTTTGAAATTTAATTATTTTTTTACAAATTATATAAAGTTTTCAAATTTTATATATATAGAAAATAGAAAATAGAAGTATATTTTCCCCAAATTTTATATTTTTTTCCCGAAATTTATATATTTTTTCGAATTCTATATTTTATTTTCGAAATTTAATTTATTTTTTTCGAATTTAATATTTTCCATGAATTTAATTTTTTTTTCCGAAATTTATATATGTTTTCGAATTCTATATTTTATTTTCGAAATTTAATATATTTTTTTCGAATTTATTATTTCCCCAAATTTTATATATTGTTTCCGAAATTTATATATGTTTTCGAATTCTATATTTTATTTTCGAAATTTGATATATATTTTTTGTAATTTAATATTTTTCCCGAATTTTAGATATTTTTTAAAAATTTATATATGTTTTCGAAATTTATATATATAAATTTTGAATTTGAATTTTAAGAGAAAGGGTAAAATGGGTATTTAATAAAGTATAAAAGTCAAAGAAGGGGGTATTCGCACGTTTTCAAAACTTGCAGGGAGATATTCGCACGTTGCAGGGGGATATTTGTATGTTTTCAAAACTTGCAGGGAGTGTTTACACGTTTTCCAAAAATATTAGTGTCAATACACACATTTTTAAAATATAGGGTGCTATTCGCACCGTACTTATACTAGGGGTGTTTTCTGTACTTAGCCCTATGGGTTATAGTTATGTCAGAAAGTATATATATGCCTTAATCTACCTGTATATATATATATATAGGGTAAATAGCATTAAATCCCCCTCAACTATATTCTCTCTCCCAACTAACCCCCTTCAACTAAGTGATGGTCCCTCAAATTATGAAATTGTGACAATTCAGTCCCTCCCGTTATAACGCCGTTAGTTAAATTTAGAATAATTTGCACTCAGATTCCCTAAAGTTTTGATTAATTGCACTCATCCCATGAGATTTCATTTTCCTTGCAATAACACCCCCTAAAGGGGTTAAGACCCCATGAAATGACTCTTGTGCCCTTGCTTTAGTGTAAAAGGCATGTTGGCTAAATTAATTGACCAAACAACCCTTGTATATTAAGCTCAATTTGGAAAAAAATTCAATTACTTTTGATACAAGGATTTTTGAAATAGAGATATCTACATATAGGTAAACATAAGGATCACTAATTACAAATAGGTAAACTTTTACATTTTAATTACTAATACATCAACTTAACTAAACTAATTACAAATATGTCAACTTTTTTGTTTAAAGACTCAAATACCCCAAAAAAACTTCAATCTTCTTTTTCTTCTTCTTTTCGACTCCAAAATCTCAAACACTCAAAAATAAAAATAAAATATTTTAGAAAAAATTAAAATATTTCTGGAAAAATAAAATATTTCGAAAACAAAATGAGGAAAAAAATATTTTGGAAAAATAAAATATTTCAAAAAAATGAGGGAAAAAAATATTTCGAAAATATAAAATATTTCGTGAAAAATAAATATTTTGAAATATTTTTGTTTATTTCTTTTTCACTTTTTTTCTTATTCTTTTCAACGAAATGTATTCAAGCCTTAGACCTCTTGGTGATTACAATGTAATATTTTGGAGTGTCAAGAAGTATTAAGAACAAGTTGATTGAGTTGAATTTGTTTTGAAATTTGGTGTCTTAAGAAGTAATAAATCTTAGGTGAGTTATATTTAGATAATTTATTTCAATATGACAGTGGACATAATCTGAATCTTACTTGTTTAGTATGAATTGCTTTGAATGCATGTCATAAATATTTCAGAAAAAATAAAATATTTTTCCCGAAATATTTTATTTCCTAAAATATTTTATATTTTCCAATTTTTTTATTTTCCTGAAATATTTTATTTCCTATTTTTTTAAAAATATTTTATTTTACCCAAAATATTTTTTTTCCTCATTTTGTTTTCGAAATATTTTATTTTTTCATAAATATTTATAATTTTTTCAATATATTTATAATTTTTTCGAAATATTTTATTTTTATTTTTGAGTGTTTGGGAATTTTGGAATGGGAGAGAATAATAAAAAGAAGATTGGAATTTTTTTGGGGGTATTTGAGTCTTTAAACAAAAAAGTTGACCCATTTGTAATTAGTTTAGTTAAGTTGATGTATTAGTAATTGAAAGGTAAAAGTTTACCTATTTGTAATTAGTGTTCCTTATGTCTACCTATATGTAGATATCCCTATTTTAAAAATCTTTGTATCCAAAGTACTAAAGTTTTTCAAATTGAGCTTAATATACAAGGGTTGTTTGGTCCATTAATTTAGCCAACATGCCTTTTACACTAAAGCAAGGGCACAAGAGTCATTTCATAGTATCTTAACCCCTTCAGGGGTGTCATTACAAAGAAAATGAAATTTCAGGAGGTGAGTGCAATTGATCAAAACTTTAGGGATCTGAGTGCAAATTATCCTAAATTTAACTAACGGCATTATGACGGGAGGGACTGAATTGTAACAATTATGATAGTTTGGAGGATTTACACTCAAAAATATAGTTGATGGAGTTAGTTGGGAGAGAGAGTATAGTTGAGGGGGGTTTAATGCTATTTACCCATATATATATATATATTATGGTGTGACTCAAATTAACAATTCTTACTAGGCATTTCGCAGACATGTCACTGTTTTCATTTTTCTTTTTCTTTTTGAGAAGCAGACATGTCACTGTTATTGGCCAAATCAAGCTGTACAAAAAGGTAGATCAAAATAAATTCTAATGTCTGCGTGTCACAAGAATCTTTTCAAAATATTTAGGTGCGTTTCGATAACGATAAGGTGTTTCCGTTTTTGTTGTTTTTTTTTATTGTTCACGAGAAAAAAAAATATGGTTGAGAGTTTTTGATAATTTTTTTTTCGTGAACAGTAAAAAAAGTGTTTTTTCACCCTTAGTTCAAAATTTGAGAACACTAAAATGATGTTTTTTTTGTTTTCGGCACTGTTTGTTCTCAGCAAAAAAAAAATTAATTATTGCAGATTCCCTAACCTTCATCTTCAACCTCCAAACCCTAACTTCCATATTTAACTTCCAAACCCTAACCTCTAAAAAAATTTTTTTTTTTTTGTTCCCAAAAATTTTTTAGACAAAATTTCCAACCAAACATGTTTTTGTTTCCGGATTACCCTTAGGACAAGAACAATAAATTTTTTTGTTCTCAAGACATAAAAAACGAAAACGAAAATACTAGTTTCCAAACGCACCCTTAATGATAGAAATTTGCTTTTATTTCAATAAGATCTTTTTAGATTAGAATCTTCATTTACATTTTCGGACAGTTTTTGATGATCAATTTTAATGTGAAATGTCTAAATTATTCATAAATCAAACACTACTTAAATTGATTAAATTATAAGAAAGTCTAACTCTATATCCAAAACACTCCTAACCCTATACCCAACTCCACTACTACTTAAACAAAACACAAACATATACCTAAGTAAGTTTAATTTTACCCTTCCCCCACTTAACTAAACTTCTTAAAAAAAAATAAAATAATAAAACCAAAAGTCACTTTGAATTATGTTATCAAAAAGATTTTTAGGCATGTACAGAGTTGAAAGATTTCATAATCGCGATTGCAGATTCTGTTGGATTAAATCAATTAAAACCAGTCAGTTAATTCGCATATATTGTATGGACTAGACAGTCTAGACCTCGTGGTTTTTCCTCTTGCAATTTCTATGTAAAAGTCTACAGTGTCCACTGCTTTACTTTTTATAGGTTTTTATTGCTGTTGATTAATGAAATTTTATATATCCTATGAATTGTATTTGAATTTTTGTAATTACGTTGCAATTTAAAAATTATAATTTTGTTGATCAGTAAATCATCACCCCTTTACCCTCTGGGTGTAGATCAGCTCACTACACAACTCTTCAAACCCTTCAACTCCTCCGTGAGCGCGTCAATCGCAGTCCATTTTCGGCTGGAGAGCTCCTTGGACTGGAGGTCCTCGAAGGGGACGTCGCCGTAGTTGGCGACGAGAGGGTCGAGCGCATCCAAGGAGACGCTGGCCACGACGGAGGAGGCGGCGGCGCTGCTTCTCAAGCTGTCGCTTCTTTCTTGGCTATTTTTTTTGCTTCGAAAGCCTTTTTGGCCATGGTTAGGGAGCTTAGAATTTCAATATCTATATATATGTATACACACAGAGAGAGAAGTTTCTACTTCTTTCTAGAATATAGGGGGGTTGGATACATGGTTGAGTCACTGAGTTGACTAGGTAGGTGACCGAGTCCCAGTACTGAGTTAACCAGGTGAACACTGAGTTAATTCCTTCTTCTTGCTTTTCTGTGTCAGATTTGATAGGCTTTGTGTTATTATCTGTATCTGTGCTATTCATTATGTGTTTCCTTCATTGACCATGAGTTAGAGTAAGGGAGGAGGAGGTATTGCAAGTAGACCTGTCAATGTATTGGATTTTGATCCGAATCCGATCCGATTAGTCGGATTTGGATTGCAAAAAAAATTCGATAATCCGGATATGATCCGAATCCGATAATCCGATTCCTTAACAAATTGGATTTGGATTAGCCTAATCCGATCCGATAAAATATACATATATATATTTATATATATGTGTATATATTTAATACTGTACATGTATATAAATGTTAGTTATTAATTATTTTATTATTTATTAATAATGATTGATCATAAATACAATTATTAAAAGTGTGAATAATTTTAGTGTTTCAGTATTTATTGATTTTTGTATTTTTTTAATTAGATATTCGGATCAGATATTCTATAATGAAGAAACTCGAATATGAATTAATTAAGTGAAAATCTGTCGAATTATCGGATTCGGATCACAGATCGGGAGTTTTTGTTATCCTTATCAATAGACTTATCAATAATCCGATTATGATCCGAATCCGATATTAACTGGATATGGATTGAAAATAAAATCCGATAACCCGATTAGGATCTGAATCCGATAATCCGATTTCTTAACAAATTGGATTTGGATTTAACTGATCCGATCCGAATCCGATCCATTGACAGGTCTAATTGCAAGGCCTGTGGTCGGATGAGAGGAACTGATCTGAAGGAAAATGGGTCTGAAAAGATTAATTCTGAAATTCAAATGTTGAAGAAACAGGTTGAAGAAATGCAAGCTGCGCTAGAAGCTAGACTTGAAATCAATAGGAAATACAAATTATAAAAAAAATTACTTAAACTACAATACCCCAAATTAATGCCCTAATTTTATACTTACAATAAAATCCACAAATTAAAATGCAAAACTCTCAAATTAATACCTTAATTGTGTAATTATTCTTAAACTTTAAAGTGACATTAAGGGGATGACACTGTTGCAAATGGTAAATGAGGAGAGAGGGTCAAATTTATAAATTATCTATCCTTGTTTACAAACAGATTATGATGTCATAAAAAAAAGATGCCAATAGTGTAAATGAAGATCCTATACATGAGGGGCTGATTAAAATAAAAGCAAACATAATAAAGTGTACCTAAAAGTTATGGGTCCTAGAATGTCTGTTACTAAGCTTATAAATATATTCGTCTGGCCCTATCAGTAATAAATACTATTAGATTTGCATGGGACACTTGCTTGCATATAATAATAATAAAAAAAATGACAGCCATTTCTTTTCTTTTGGGGACGCAATGTGATATCCATCTTTCTTGCGCATGGACATGAAATTGAACATCCATGAATGTTTTGAGGATAAGATCCATAATTTTCATAATATGATGATTTGTGCATGCACCTCTGGAATTATTGTGATGGTCATCTAAAAAGCAACTTATAGCGAACCCGATCGATATATATATCTGTAACACATTTAAAAATATCTTTGTTAAAAATAAATATTAAATGAGCGACAATGTTATATAATAATATTAATATTTTAAAAAAATATTACGAACCGAACAATACATAATTTATTATTGAACAATACTACAAACCATGGTTATAGCTCATTATCCAATATATACACCCATATATATACTCAATTTTACATAAAAAAAAATATATTATATGTTTTTAAGTTATATTTTTAAAATAGTGGATTTGTGTTAGACAATACACATAAAAATTTCAATGTAAAATTCAAGTCAATTCGAGTGAAATTTACTTTTTCTTAAAATTAGGGATTTAGGGTCGAAAGATGAAAGAGTTCTGGATTCTTGTAGATAGATTTCAAAAAATGTAACAAAAATAATTGAGAATTAGAGAAATATCTGTTTGATTTCGGATGGAGATGGAGCAAGCTTGGGTTGGTTCATTCGACATCATCATCTGTCACACTCACTTTGATTTCGTCCAACGCGGTTTCCCAATCTAGATTCTAGACCCCATTCATTCAAATAAATTAGGGTTAATTGCATTAATCCCCTTTGCTTTTTTCTCTCTCTCAACTAAACACCTAAATTATATTTTTTACGGTAAACCCCTCAAACTATTATAATTTTTATAATTCACTCCCTCCCGTCATAATACCGTTAGTTACAATTAGGGTAATTTGCACTCAGATCCTCTAAAATTTTATTTTTCTTGCAATGACACCCCCTGAAGGGGAGAAATGATCGGAATGGCCTTATGTTGTCTCCCTTATTTCATGAGACAAATATCTAGGTGGTGAAATTACCTCTATGCCCCAAGAAGAAAACCCTATAATTTATATATATATATCTATAACAACTATTCTAAAATGTGAGAGGTTGTGAATATTTCAAAATATTTTCTTCAAAATAAAAATTAATGAATTAATATGTATTAGTTAAAGTGAAACTCTATGGAATATATCAAAACGATATATAGTAAAAGAAAAAAGGTTGAAAATATTTCAATACTTTTATAAAAAAATAATTAATTAATATGCATTACTTAAAGTGTAATTCTAATGAATATTGCAAAAGATATAAGATAAGGGGTTATAAATATATTTATATTTTTAAAAAAATATTAATTAATTAATATACATTAATTGAAATGAAACTCTAATGGATATTTCATAAGATATAGAGTAAAGATATAAGACAAATATATTTCGGCAATGAAAAATAATATAACTTAAAATACAAAAAATTGTATGTATTTATCTATATATCTATATATTACTAATAAAAACACAAGGACTGTCTAATATTTCGATTCATTATCACATTTTACAATATAAAAAATTATAATAAGTAAATTTTGTCATTATTTAAAGTGCAAAGGCTTAAATTAACTTTACAAAAAAAATTAATAAATAATAAACCATTTGTCATGTTTTTATAAAAATATAAAAAAATACAATAAGTAAAATTTGTTATTATTTTACAGTGTAAGTGCTTAAATTAATTTTATACAAAGAATAATAAATTATAAACCATTTGTAATATTTTTATACATTTATCACCTCTTACAATACAACAAAAACTATAATTAAAATGTATTACTACTTGTTTAAATTGTAGGAGTTGTATATTATTTATTTACAAAATCAATTAAATTATATGAGGTCTCAAATATTTTATACATGTATCACCTTCTAAAATAAAAAATATATATATAATCATAAATAAATTGTATCATTATTATTTTATGTAAAATGTCACATTATTAGTTTTAGGGAAAAATTAAAAAACGATAATTTTTGGAGCCTATATTACAAAAATGATAATTTTTAAAAAAATGTAATAATATTTCAAAAATCATTGTATTCAAAGTACTTGAAAAGTTTTTAAATTGAGCTTAAAACACAAGGGTTGTTTGGTCCATTAATTTAGTCAATATGTCTTTTACACTAAAGCAAGAGAACAAGAGTCATTTCATGGGTCTTCACTCCTTTATGGGTGTCATTGCAAGGAAAATAAAATTTTAGGGGCGAGTGCAATTGACCGAAATTTCAGGAGATTTGAGTACAAATTATCAAAATTTTAACTATTTGGTTCGGATAAAATGGAGTTAAATGCAACGCTTAAATAGTTTATGGGGTAATATTTAGTTGAGAGAGAAGAAAGAAGAGTGACGTTTAATAAGTTAACCCAATAAATTATGTCATCACCGGCCCACTCCAGTGAAAAGCTATTTTCCTTCCCTTTCCCACAGTTTTTTTTTCACTGGTTATGATTGATATTTAATTAGCTTTCCACAGTCTCGCTACATATACATATATATGTTTAGATATTGATGTTTACATGTCAATTGTGAAGCCTTTCACTTAAGTCAATTCTGCACCCAATCAAAGGAAATAAGAAAGGTTGAAAAAGAAAAAAGAAACCATGATATAAAGGAGTGAATGACGGAGTATTAACTTCTCCTTGTGTTTTATCATATATGGGAGTTATATATATATATATATATATATATATATATTTACATGTCAATTGTGAAGCCTTCACTTAAGTCAATTCTGCACCCAATCAAAGGAAATAAGAAAGGTTGAAAAAGAAAAAAGAAACCATGATATAAAGGAGTGAATGACGGAGTATTAACTTCTCCTTGTGTTTTATCATATATGGGAGTTACATATATATATGTATCAATTATATATATATATATATATATATATATATATATATATATATATATGTATCAATCATGGTTCGCGGTAAGAAACCATAATATAAGGGAGTGAATGACGGAGTATTACTTGTTCTTATGAGTGGGTTTGGAAAATATGTTTTTTGTATTTATTTTATATTTTTAAATATAAAAATTATTTTTGTATTTGTTTTTATTTTTTTCAGCAAAAATTTAAAAGTAAAAAAACGTTTGGATGCAAATTTGTATTGAAAAATAAAATTGTATTGGTGGGCGGCGGTGGTGGTCAGCGACGGCGATCGGTGGCGGGGGGTGGTGGATGGTGGCGGCGGCGGTGGCGGAGGTGGTACCCTAAATAGTGAAAAAACTCAAAAAACAACTAAAAATTGTATTTGGTATTTTCACTACTTTTACACACTATTCACAGAAAACAGTTTTCTTGAAAAAAAAAAAATTAAACAGTAAACATGTTTGTCAAACGTATTTTTTTTTAATTGGATAAATAGTAAAAAAACAAAAATTGTTTTCTCCTATCCAAACGAACTCATTTTATCGTATATGGGAGTTATATATATTTATGTATCAAACTATCAATTAGTGTTAATATAAAATTGAGCCACTTTGTCAACTGGGTTTTCCGGACTTTATCATATCTCTAGCCATGTGTCAGATTTACATGGCAAATGAATTTCAGATCTGTTTGATGCATGTCATTTTCTGTATGCTATATTCACAAATTTATGTCTCATTCTCAATAAATGGCCTCTAGCGTTAACGTTAATTTGAGTATTTACAGTCAATAAGTTGGCCTCGTTATCATTTATGTTCCTCTGTTTCTTCCTATGTATAAAATAAAGCTGTATTTTTCTTTTTAAAATTTTCGATGAATACCAGACACAAAGGACATTTTCTAATTTCAATATTAGGCAAAAAGGGATTAGGAGATGAGAAATGGCTGCAATTGAACCTTATTCTAACTAAATACATGATACAATGTTACATCCATAGTTTACCATCACAATATTGATTTCGGTATGAGTGGTGGTAACAGTGTACATGACTCAAACCATATCAATGTTAAAAAAGCTTTAGTATATCCACACTTTTCAAAAAATTTATGAACTGAAATATATATAACATATATGAACTAAACGATAAATTATAATTATAGGGTTAATTTCAATAAATTCCCCTATACTATTCAGTTTAATCAATTAATTTTTATTGTGTTCACTTTGCCCCATATACTATTTAATTTCATCAATATGCCCCATCACCTCACATTTTGAGTCAAAATGCCTAAACTACCCTCAATAGTATAAGGGAGTTTAGTGAAATCAACCATTTAAAAAAATTATTTTTCAAAAATCAATAATATTTTTCGCAAAAATTATAAATTCAGAACTATATATATATATTTTTCGCAAAAAAAATATTTTTCTGAGGGAGCATATTATTTTCCAAAATATGAATTATTTCGGAAAAAATAATATATACTTTTTTCAAAAAAATTAATTTTCGGAAAAAAATCATATTTTGGAACATAATAGTATATATTTTTCGCAAAAAAAATACTTTTAGGAAAAAATCATATTTTGGAACATAATAGTGTATATGTTTCGCAAAAAAATTATTTTTCGAAAAAGATCATATTTTGGAACATAATATATATTTTTTGGAAAAAAAATCATATTTTGGAACATAATAAATACTTTTTCGCAAAAAAAAAAAAATCGTAAAAAAATCATATTTTGGAACATAATATATACTTTTTCGCAAAAAAAATATTTTGTGTAATATATAATTTTTTTGGCAAAAATTATATATTATGTTCCAAAATATGAAATTTTTCCGAAAAATATATATTATGTTTCAAAATATAAATTTTTTTCTGAAAAATATTTTTTTTACGAAAAAGTATATATTATGTTCAAAAATATGAATTTTTTTCCGAAAAATAATTTTTTTGCAAATAATATATATTATGTTCCAAAATATGATTTTTTTTGCAAAAAAATATTTATTATGTTCCAAAATATGAATATTTTTTTTGAAAAATAATTTTTTTGCAAAAAATATATACTATTATGTTTCAAAATATGATATTTTCCGAAAAATATTTTTTTTGCAAAAAATATATACTATTATGTTCCAAAATATGATTTTTTTCCGAAAAATAATTTTTTTGCAAAAAATATATATTATATTTTTGGAAATAATTCATATTTTGGAAAATAATATACTCCCTCCAAAAAATATTTTTTTTGTGAAATATATATATATATATATAATAATAATTTTAATTTATAATTTTTGCAAAAAAACATAATTGATTTTTGAAAAATAATTTTTTAAATTATTGATTTCACTAAACCCCCTTATACTATTGAGGGTAGTTTAGGAATTTTGACTCAAAATGTGAGGTAAGGGGGCATAATGATGAAATTGAATATTATAAGGGGCAAAGTGGACACAGTGGAGATTAGTTGATTAAACTGGATAGTATATGAGGATTTATTGAAATTAACCCATAATTATATTATATAGTAAGTATAAATTGGAAACAAAAGTAAAATCCAAGCAATTTCATAATTTCATGTAAAGAATGTTTTGTCCAAGTTTCTGAACATAATCTAGGGTAATTTACACAAATTTTTCTGAGGTTTTAGGATTTAATCATCAAATTTTTTCTCGTTCGTCAAATTCCCTGACATTTCAGATTTTAATCAAATACCCACCTCAAGCCAATTTTATGTCAAAATGACTTAAATGCCCCTCACATAAATTATAGTTTCACCCCTCTTTTTTAGATATATTACACTTTCCCCCCCTCTTGTTTGGATAATTACACTTTCCCCCTTCTATAAAAAAAGATATATAAAAATTTGAACAAATATATAAAAATTGAAAAAAATATATATATAATTCGAAACAAATATATAAAATTTGAAATATATATATAATTCGTAAACTATATATTAAATTTCAAAAAAATATATAAAATTCAAAAAAATATATATAAATTTTGAAATATATATATAATTCAAAACAAGTATATAAAATTATAATATATATATAATTCAAAACAAGTATATAAAATTATAATATATATATATAATTTGGAATATATATATAAATTAAAAATATATATATAATTCGAAACAAATATATAAAATTCAAAAAATATATATAAAATAAATAAATAATATATTAAATCTCGAAAAAATATATAAAATTCAAAAAATATATATATTAAATTTTGAAAAAATATATAAATTTTGAAATATATATAAAATTCTAAAAATATATAAAATTCAAAATATATATATAAATTTCGAAAAACATATATAAATTTACCCCTATAAAAAATAGAAAGAAAAGAAAAAGAAAATGATGATGCTAGTATCCAAGAAGAGACAAACAATCAACTCACTATCTTACCCTATCCCACTTATTCTTGTCCAACATTCGCACATTTACCTCTTTTTTCTTTAATTTTTTATCCATTTAAAACAATATAATAAAAAATAAAGATTTAAGTACACAACATGACATGGGTCCCCATTCAACCTTACGTGTCTGGTCCAAACCATACACCCTGTCACGTGCCACTCACGTGGTGACATAAAAAAATAAAATTCATTTTTTGAAATATTGTTTTTTTCAAATTTTATATATTTGTTTTGAATTATATATATTTTTAAAATTTTATATATATATTCGAAATTTAATATATTATTTATGAATTTTATATATATTTTTAGAATTATATATATATATATTTTAGAATTTATATATTTTATCCGAATTTTATATAGTTTTTATAATTTTATATATATATTTTTCAAATTTTATATATTTGTTTTGAATCTTATATATACATGTCAAAATTTATAAAAAAAAAGTTTCAAATTTTAATATATTGTTTATGAATTATATATATATTTCAAAATTTATATATTTGTTTCGAATTATATATATATATATATATATTTGAATTTAAATATATATATTTCGAATTATATATATATATATATATATATATATATATATTTTATAGATGGGGGAAAGTTTAATATGTCCAAACAAGAGGGGTGAAACTGTAATTTATGTGAGGCGCATTTAAGTTATTTTGACATAAAAATTGGCTGAAGGGGATATTTGATTAAAATTTAAAATGTCAAGGAGTTTGGTGATTAAATCCTGAAATCACATTAAATTTTGTGTAAATTACCTAATAATCTATATGGGGAAAATAATAATAATAATATAATCTATAGACGTCTATATTCCGAACACTTGGTCTAAAAAAAGAACATTCACAAGTCCACTGAAGAAAGTCCCATTATTTGTATTTAAAGCAATTTATTTTCTCATAATTTGAGAACAAAATCCGTGTGAAAAGTTAAAACTATTAATAAAAAACAGAAGCAAGTTATAACTTAACGTGGAAGTATTAACCAAGTTGAAAAGTATTCAGAATTTTTCACTTCACTACAGAATTAATGAGATTTAGCTTAATTTGCTGGTCAAATTGACGTCAACCGTTTGAATTGATGAGGTTTAATTTTGATTGTTTGTTGACTTTAAGTGAGCTGTCCTTCTTATGACGTCAACCGTTTGAATTGATGAGGTTTAATTTTTCACATACTCGCTTTCTCATATACACTATATTAACGTGTATAATTAATAATAGGGAAAATTACACAAACTACCTCTGAACTATGACATAATTGCATGCGATATTTTTTATGTTTCAATAATATTATAAACTACTCTTAAAATCACCTCCGTTATAACACTTAGCCCCTTCCGTTAAAAGTCAACGACGAAAAATTTTCTTTTTGGTCAATAAAGCTTATTTTTGGAGTGAACTTTCAATTTTGCCCTTATATATGCATGTTCCAATTTAACCCTAACTTTTTTTACCAAATTGCCCTCACAATTTCATTTAAAAAAATATAAAAATATTTTTTTTTGTGAAAAATACATATTATGTTCCAAACAAAATATGATTTTTTTTTGCGAAAAAGTATATATTATGTTCCAAAATATGAATTTTTCGGAATTTTTTTTTATATTTTGGAACATAATAAATATTTTTTTGCAAAAAACTATTTTTTAGAAAAAAAATTCAAATTTTGGAACATAATATATAATTTTTGCAAAAAAATATTTTTCGGAAAAAAATCATATTTTGGAACATAATATATACTTTTTTGCAAAAAAATTTCATATTTTGGAACATAATATATATTTTTCACAAAAAAAATATTTTTCGTAAGAAAATCATATTTTGGAACATAATATATATTTTTCACAAAAAAATTACTTTTCGGAAAAAATCATATTTTCCGAAATATATATATATTTTGAAATTTATACTTTTTACGAAAAATATAATTTATAGAATCTTTTTATTTAAGTTTCTGGGGCTTAAACTAATATTGATGTTAATAGAATTTGCTAAAACATTGATGTTTGTGTTTTTTGGAACAAGTAATTTCAATTTTTATATTTTTTTAAATGAAATTGTGAGGGCAATTTGGTAAAAAAAGTTAGGGTATTTAAGTAATTTTGTATGTAAAAGTAAGGGTTAAATTGGAACATGCATATATAAGGCCAAAATTGAAAGTTCACTCCAAAAATAGACTTTATTGACCAAAAGAAAATTTTCCGTCATTGACTTTTAACGGAAGGGGCTAAGTGTTACAACAGAGGTGGTTTTAAAAATAGTTTATGATATTATTGAAACGTAAGGAATACCGCGTGCAATTATATCATAATTTAGGAATAGTTTATGTAATTTTTCCTTAATAATAATATTTGTATAAGCGTACACACCAAGGAAGAAACTGGTATGATTTTAATTTGGGAGGTACTCGTTAGTCGTTACTGGTCACCCACCAAAAGGAAACACAACGCTGTCGTTTTCAAGATTTGAGTAAATGAAAACCATGAGCACTTTATTTCAATGCCACCCTCATTATATTAAATTGTCTCCAGTCTGGCAATCTCGGTGAAAATACTGTAACACATGTATATATATACATATGTATAATTGATGTTTGAAAGATCTCTCCTGGTGTAGGGTTTATTGTGCGCTCTATCACGAATACCGAGCAAGCGAACCCACCAATGATGTAGAGAGAGAGACACACACAGAGCTTTTACTCGGAATAATTAAATAAAGCTCCTCCAAGGAATTTGCATGTGAAACCTCTTGCTATTCACACACAGTCACACATATATGTATGTATTTTTATATATATCACTCCGCTTTCTTAAGTAGTACTAGACTCAGATAGAGAAATAGAGAAGGAAAAGTATATATTTATATAAAGGTGAAACAGAGGAATCAGAGTGAAGTGCTCAGATTTCAGAGGAAGAAGAAACACACAGTCACACACATATGCATACATATATATATATATATATATATATATATATCCAGAGAGAGAAGTCGCTATTTAGGGGCTGAGATTTAGTTTTTTTTAGCTATTTTTGGGAACACATCTTGTTCCCTAAGGTCTTCCCAGTAAATTTAGGGTAGGGTTTGAAAGGTATTAGAAGAAGCAGAGTAGTGGCATTGTGTAGAGACTGCTAGCAAAGCCAAGCTCAGATCGAGTTCTTGGAACTCCAATCCTTACAAGTTAAGCTTTTTTACACTCTCCAATGTCTGAATGTGGAACAGAGTTCATCTTGGATTGAATTAGGGTTTTAAATTTGACGATTTTGGGTGGGAAAACAGTACAAGATAGCAGAAATTTGCTGATTTAGCCCCAATTGGTGAGAGAAATTTCAAGCAAGGACTGAAAGCAAAAACCAGGGGATATTAGGGCTTGTTCTCATATCCATGGAGGTTTTGGGTGAAGTTAGAAAAATTGATTGAATTAGAGGTTTGTGGTGGTTTGAGTGCAAAATTGTTTGGAAAGGCGGAAAATTCGAATGCAATGGCAGATAATTCGCAAGAAATGAGGTCTTTGGCCTTAACACCTACATGGTCTGTTGCTACTGTGTTGACCATCTTTGTGGCTGTTTCGTTGCTTGTGGAGCGATCGATTCACCGTTTGAGCAATGTAAGTGAAAATGGAATGTGTCATTTCTGTTAAATATAATTTTCTGTTTGTGATGCTTTTTAAAAAAAATAAAAATAAAATTATTGTGATGCTTTTTTGGCATTGACTATTGCTTAGTTAGAGGCTTTCTCAGATTGTTCTCTTTATCACTAAATATAAATATTGCGTTCGCATGTACTGTTTATGCTTTTGTATTGTGGTTCTGATTTACGATTTATTCTGCTATTCGTATAGTTGTTTGTATCGGTCAGTCTCAGTGTCTTGGCTGCTGAGTCATAAAAAAATTGGCGGGTCTAGTGGTGTGCAAGTTTAGTGAAAAATACCATTCGTGATAATTGATCCCTTATGTCCAATAACACATCCTCACGTCCATTACACCACGTTGGAGGCTGCTCATCAAACCATCCTTACTATTCTACACTTTTCAATATAACCAATTTAATGAATTTAAGCCAATGCAATCGGTAATTTCTCCTTTTTTAACAAAGTTGTTTTTTGCCTTTTTATACACCACGAAGGTAGTTCAGCAACTGCATTGCCACCAAGGACACTAAATTGATTTGGAACTTTGCTTTTCTGAACTTATTTCACTTGTATTGTTTCAGTGGCTGCGGAAAACTAAACGGAAACCTTTGCTTGAAGCTGTGGAGAAAATGAAAGAAGGTATTTGGCGTGATTTCTATATGAAACAACTATTTATTGTGCATTTTTTTTTTCTCTAATTCTCGCGAATCTCATATTGTACTTTCACTTTATTTGATTTCTGTGTCCAGAATTGATGCTGCTTGGATTCATCTCCCTCCTACTTACAGCTACCTCAAGCATCATATCCAATATATGTATCCCTTCAAAGTTCTATAGTAGTGCATTTGCTCCGTGCACAAGGGCTGAGATTGATGAGGAGAAGGAAAATAAGGCTTTGCAGGAACGTAAACTTTTGACGGCTTTTGCTGTTCCACACTCATTTAGGAGAGTGTTGAACACCTTAAATCAAAATACCTGCAAAGAGGCATGTCACTTGATCCATGTCAAATGATTAGTTATTTGATTCCCATCTGATACAAAAATGATAAGTTAGCATCCGGAAGCCTGGTTTAATTTCGTCGAGAAAAATTCAAAAACCGTCATGTTTTTTCTATCAATAGTATTTTGTTTACCATCTTATGTGGTATCTTATTCCCCTTCTTGTTCTTTTGTATTTAAATAGTTCTTTTTATATGAATTGTTTCTTCATGCATATGGATTTATTTGGGGTGTCTCAATTTCTTTTTGTTCTATAGGGTTATGAACCATTTGTTTCATATGAAGGCCTTGAGCAGTTACACCGATTCATCTTTGTGATGGCAATTACACATGTATCCTACAGCTGCTTAACAATGCTGCTGGCAATTGTAAAGGTAAGGTTCTTTATTATAGCTACAGTAGCCCAAGAGAGACGTTTGGATGTATTATTCTTTAGCTTTACAGAACATTTTGCTGAAAATCTCCAAACTCTTACTAAAAGATCTTAGCCTTCTTTTCCTGTGATTTCCATGCTGCCAGTCAACAATGTCAAATCTTGCTGCTGATTGCTCTCGATCAGTTATATGAATGAATTTTTAGAGTTTTGACTTCTGAAATAAGTTCCAATCTGTTGATTGGAAATATGTGATGTGTTATTCTAAGTAAATTGCTCCCTGCCTGTAAACAGAATGATTGAAGTTGAAGTTTTTGTCCCCTTCTGTAGCTAATTAATGATAGCAAGTGAAAACTGAATCTTATAGCTAAACATCTATCATTACCAGAACATGCTAATACAGTTATCAGATAAAATAATAATCAATAAATGAAAAAAGAAGAAAGACAAAGGCACTACCTATTATGCAATAGAGTCCATTTAAGGAGTGTTGTGTAGGTTTTCACCAAGAAAGTTAATTTTTGCTTTTCCTTCGTTGATATCAATAAGTTATTGAATATGTTACGGAAATATGTTATTGTCTATGGTTAAAGGGGTCATTACCTAGTCTAGTCCTGTCAATCAGGAATGCCGGGAGTGATAGCCTGGATACATGCCTAACCTCTCTCAGGATTTGAACCCCCATTCTCATGCTTGAGAACCCCGAGGTTTTACCACTGCACCAGACAATGATCCCTATATAGGTCTTGTGACAAAATGAACAAGGAGTACTAACCATTACGCAATAGAGACCAGGTAAGGGGTGGTAACTGGTCCTCGTGCAGTTAATAAAGGTTCAGCGGCTGTCAAAGATTGTGAATATTTACGTCCAATAATATTTCCTTGATGCTCTGGTTTGAGGGTTGAGGTACTTCACTTTCTGATACTACCCGACAGTAAAGCCCATGCTATATTGAATTTCGCAAGTTTGTATTTTTGTGCAATGATCAACATGCAACATGGATTATTTTTTGCATTTTACGTTGGATCTTGTGCATGAATAACCGAATTACTCTATGCGCTGCATTTTTTTTCTAATCAATCAAGTGTGCCTCATATTATGTTGCCTTCTACAGAGGATTTTTTGGTTTCGTTATTTGTGCATTGCTTCCAGTGTTTTCACCAACCTTACTGAGACAACTTCAACAGTTGTAGTTTATTTTAAAGAATAAAATTCAAATTCTTCCTTTTTCCCCTTAGTTTTAACATTGTAATGATATGGCCAGATTCACAGTTGGAGGGCATGGGAGGATGAGGCTCATTGGGACAGGCATAATTCACTAACGGGTAAGCTCCCTACACCTGTGTTTGATAAAATTGAAAAATGGTCAACTTTTCAATTTAATAGTTGTTTTTACTCTTATTTATTTAGTGATGGTTGTGACACATTATTTATGTTTGTTTTTGGTAAGAAATGAATTTTGTTGTGTTAAGAAAAGAAAACTGTGAAGGATAAACAATATATCTTCTTGAAAAGAAAAGAGAAACGCCTAACGTTCCCATATGGATGGGGCAAATTCCTGAAACAATATTTTTTAAAGTCGAATGATGATGTTTTTGTAAGTTTGAAAATTATTAATCCTTTGTTGCCTTGAAATATGTTTAGTGTTCTCATCATTTTCTGTTTTTAGGCAGCAATTTGTATGATTAACAATAAACTTATGTAACAGAAATCACAAGAGAGATGACAATGCGAAGGCAATCAACCTTTGTCAAATTTCATACATCAAACCCTTTGGTCAGGAACAGTCTTCTTATTTGGGTGGTAGGTAAACTGTACACGATTCTCTAATTCTGCTGGTTTTGCATTGCCAATTAACTTGTTCTTCTTCTATTATGATTTTCTTTTTTATCTATTGATTCTGTTAGTTGTTCCTAAATATAAACTTTAGCAATCTACTGTATTATTTATTATTTTTTTGAGAAATGCAGAAGTTGCACAATTGTCTGGGGTTAGATTCAATTAGATTTATTTTGGAATTCATAGTTATTCATATTTGCTTCATTTTTCTCAATATGTGCTTTTTAATTTGAAATTTCTTTTGCATATTTTTGTTCTTTTATTTTCATTATTCTTCTGGCCAGTATATTGCTGCAAGTTCAGGGACCGTTTAGCTAAACGGTTTATTACTCAGCGTCAACCAAGAAAAGTAGATAAACAAATGTTGTACAGCTCCAACAAACTGATAAACAGTTTTTGTGCATAGGTTTTATTTTGTTATTTTCTTTTTTCAGAACTAACTGTAGGTTATAGAAAACTGAAGTTCTTCTTTGTTATCATATTCGCAACATTGGATGACTATTAGTGACAGTTATTTGATTAAATTGGTAACTAATTCATGCAACCTTGTTGTTCAAGCTTCTCATGATGGTAAATCCGAAGATGCAAATGTATGAGAAAGTAAATCATTTTGAAGTATTGTTTTAGTTTTATTTTGGTAGCGTTGTATTGCTGGATTCTAGGGGCAGTCTGTTCATTCAGTTCTGGTGGGCATATGCACATGAAAACTTTCTCTAGTTATTGGTCATTCTTCTCACAGTTACAGAAGTATTATGGATGCTATTTTCATTAACAATTCTCACAAGGCTGTTCACTCAATATTCTTGAATGTACATAACAGCGATACTAGCTCTGCGCCAAGATCATTTATACATTTCCAATATCCTATATTTCATGGTTGAAAAGCTTGTCCTGGGGAAATCAATTTTCCTTGCCAAAATAGTGATGGAAATGTCAGCTCCATGCTGATGTTTCATTTGCTGTTGTCTGAGAAACATATGTAGGGTTTATATTCAATGTTTTACGTCTACCTCCATAAGTTGGAGATAAAATCCCTTAAATCTTCAAAGATGGGAACTGGAATTTCAAAAACATGTATATAGGGGACTGAGGGGAGGGGGATTGGCAAGTTTGAAGAACTAATGGTGGACGTGGAAGAAAAAAGAAACGTAACAGTTGGTAAAGGATGAGAATGTTTGGCTATGGGGTCTTTGTCTAATGATTTACAGTAACTCAAGCACAATTTTAGGTGGCTGTAGGGAGTTTATAATACTCTTTCCTGTTTTGATATTTTTTCATTTGTTAATTGTCTTAATGCCCCCAAAGTTTCATTCTCTCCTTCTCAACCTTCACTGCTATATCCATATGGTCACAAGTTGCTTTTCTGATACAATTCTTAGAATGCATTTTGTTGCTACATATTTCCATCAAACCTGCTCTTGCCTCTAGATTAATTATTTTATTTTGCAGACCTGTTTCTTCCGGCAATTTGGGCGTTCAGTGGTTCGTGCTGACTACCTTACACTTCGCAAAGGCTTCATCATGGTAGCAATGTCAGACTTATCTAGGAATTTGTCCATTTTTATATTTATCATGGAAGTACATCACGTTTAAATTTAAAGAAATGGTTTTTCAAAGCTGCAATCAAGTTTTCATTTGTCAGTAAAATCTTTCATATTAAAAAAGTCCTTGTGTCCGACTGTCCATTGCAGTTGGATTTACGGTGGTGTAATATTTGGGTTTCCTATTCCTCCACTTCCAGTCTTTGTTATTTAGACATTTCCGGTCAGCAAACTTGTTTATATTGGTGGTCTAGTACAATATTGCTAGTACTAATTTACTATTTACAATTTTCTGTTTTCTTATTCTTGGCAGAACCACAACCTTACATCAAAATATGATTTTCACAGCTATATGATTCGATCTATGGAAGAAGAATTCCAAAGGATAGTTGGTGTGAGGTAATTAATGAACTTATCCGAAGTTGCTGATGGTTTCTAGAACTAAAGTGTTGCCTCATTTGGATATTATGTATTTGTTGCCATGTGTTCACCATCAACCGCTAGTCTTGCCGATCCATTGTTTACTGGAAAGCATTTTTAATTCCTTGTTAATGGATACCAAAAACATAAAATAAGTTACTCAAAAGCCAAAAGTTGTTCCTATCTTTGTTTAATGGATACCAAAAACATAAAACAAGTGTACTTCTTTCATTAATAATATAACTGGGTTGTAACGTGTCTTTAAAGCCTAAATTGAGTCTGGACACAAATTCCTTAGTTCTTTTTTTGTTCATTTCTACACCTGTTTTGAGGAATGAAGAGTTGTGATGGTATTATCCTTATTATATAGGTGCCCATGAAGATCTTGTCCAGTGAGATTCTGAATGGATATTTCAAAAGCTGATTTGATATTGCATCCTTTTAAAAGTTAAAATGCACTCAATTAGTAGTTCAGTACCTGTATGAATTAACTAAGATGTCTTTCCCTCTCACTTTCTCTATTAATTTCAGTGTTCAAACTGGCTACTAAAGGTGCCGATATCAACAAATGAAAATTAAATTGAAGAGTTGAAGCTGACACTAGCTGAATGTATTAAACCTGGCTTTGAGTTAATGAGTTCCAATTCTTCCTAATCCCAAAATTACATATTTTTGTATAACTAAATTGCATTTAACTGTATAAGTAAGTAAATAATATGATATAACTGCATATGTTCCATCCCCACCTCCTCCAAGCAGGCTTGATTTACTGACTACAGTATGATTGTCTTTTGTCTAAATCTAATTTAAATTGTGTTGAAATCACCAATAGCTTTACTTGAGTGTCAATTTTGTTCAAATATTTGGAGTTTGTATTGAAGTTAGCAGCTGAAAGGCCAGTTTGTTCAATCTCTTGCAGTGGCCCTCTATGGGGATTTGTCGTCGCTTTTATGCTGTTTAATGTAAAAGGTAAGGCATGTTTTTGCACCCCAACTCCTCCCCTTTTGGTTGGAACTTCAGCTGATCGCTTTAAACCAGTAATGTTTCACTGTTGATACAGCTTTAAAATTGCAAAATTCAGTCCACTAATTGGCTTTTGCGTAATGAATTGTACTTCGTATTTGCATGGATTATACATGTTTTTGTGAAGACCTAATGATTTACTAGGTTTTGTACCATAATTTGCAGGGTCTAATCTCTATTTCTGGATAGCCATCATTCCCGTCACTGTAAGTTTTTAATCCGATTCATTTTAACAGTTACCTTTATGATGGAGAGTGTGTTCCTGATTTTGCCTCCTTTTTTTGTGTGTATTTTATAAATAGTAAAGGAGGGAACTATTCAGATGTGGACTTTGAGTTTCTTTGTCATCCTTGCTGTTTAGTTCAATAGGTTTAGATCAGAGACCTTGCACAACTCTACATCAGAGCCTAGGGTTCTGGTTCTTGCAACCATTTCTCCTGATTTTCGTATATTTCTTTAGGCCTGAGTGAGGGACAAAGGTGATAAAGAACTCCGCATATTCCTTCACTTCACAATCTGAATTCCTTCTTCCACTGATGCTGCCACCTGAACCATACAGGGTAAATGGAAGGTTCATTTCCCCCATATTTGGCTACTTCCCAAACAGAGAATAGGGGAAAAAATCTTCATTCAACTCCAGTTCTGTTAAATTAAAACACATTTCTCTTGTATTCTTGTGTTCTTATGCAGGTGTTTTTTGTTTTTGTTTTTGTTTTTATTATTATTGTTTTTATAATTTTTATTTTTTGTATGCAGCTTGTTCTACTGGTGGGCGCAAAGCTGCAACATATTATTGCAACCTTGGCATTGGAGAGTGCTGGAATAAATGGATTTTTTACTGGAACAAAGTTAAAGCCTCGAGATGATCTTTTCTGGTTTAAGAAGCCTGAATTATTGCTATCGTTGATCCATTTCGTTCTTTTTCAGGTTGGCTAGTCTATCATGAATCCATGATGCAGTTGCTGAAATTTAATTTGTGTTTGTTATCTTTATTAAAAATTTATGTTTTTTAGTTTTTGTAGTGATGTATAATCTAGTATCTAAACTAATATGCATCTTTGTTTCCATGTTTAACTTTTGTCGCAGAATGCATTTGAACTGGCATCCTTTTTCTGGTTCTGGGTACTTCTTCTTCCATTATTATATTGGTTATACCACTGGAATGCCAGACTTGGAATTTTCTTATATACTTGATCCTGACCAGACAAAAAGTGAATTTTAAACTGCATTCCCCGTTTGAGTGCTTTCTATACATTTACTTACTTACCAAAAAAAAAATGGACAAAAATATGAATCTGACTAGCCTGATGAAATATCAAGTCTTTGCACTGTAAATGAAATTAGATAATGAAGCATGTTTTCATTTTCAAAAGAACTATTTTGTTTTCCTTGTATGCTAGAACTTAGGATCTGTGATGTACTGATACCATGTTGATTTAATTTCAGTGGCAGTTTGGGTATGATTCTTGCTTTATCAGGAACCATTTGCTGGTGTATATACGGCTGATTTTGGGGTACAAATTGTTTTGAACTGTATATTTATATCTGGAAAAGATTAATAACCATTTGCCTCTGATAAGTCATCTACTTTTATTATTGGTTGTCTCCAGGTTTGCTGGGCAGTTCTTATGTAGCTACAGCACCTTGCCCCTATATGCGTTGGTTACTCAGGTACATTTTCTAAATGCTTTAGGTTTTCCTGGAAGAGTTGAAATCCAACGTGGTCATGAAACTACAAAGACATCTAGGAGACTGCCTCTTGCACTTGTGTCCACGAGATATTTTTAGCTCATATCTTGATATTTTTAGCTCGTACTTTGGTATTTTTAGGTCGTATTTGTTTCTTTCACTAAATATGCCAACAATGTGGGATGTGAAGTTTTCTGACGGAGATTTCAGATGTTTGTGTTTGCTCATCTCTATTTGCTACGGCCAAACAGCCTTTGAACCACTTGTTTGCTGCTAGTTGATTAACCAGTTATGTTTGGACTCCAATGCTAGACATTAATCTACCTATGTTGTCTCCTATCCTAAAAGCATGAAATTATTTTATTGATGAAAACCTTAATAAAAGGTTGTTTGCAGCCTTTGTCATGTACGAATATTGTTGCATCGATATGTAATTTGATTTTCAATTTCAGATGGGAACAAACTACAAGGCAGCCTTAATACCTCAGAGAATAAGAGAAACAATCCATGGGTGGGGCAAAGCGGCTAGGAGGAAGAGAAGGCATGGCATGTTCACTGACGATTCAACTGTGCACACGGACGCGAGCACAGTAGTGTCAGTCGAAGGATACGAGCACCAATTGCTCGATAGTCCTCGAGGCATCCCTGGTGCAGAGACAGAGATTGAGCTACAACCACCCATTATTGTTGCAACTAGTCCTCCCACGTTTGCTAACGAGACTTCAAGTAGGGTTGGCACACCTCTGCTTCGACCCTGTGCTTCTGTTTCATCCAGTGCCACGCCAAGTTTTGATCCAGAAGGCATCACAAGATCCTTTTCGATGCCTGCTAGACGATAATCAAGAAAAGAAAGAGAGGTAAAGATGACCACAAAGAATGAGAGTAGAGAATGATATACAAGTTTTCTGTTAATATTCTTTCAGGTCGTTAGTTGTAACATATTTTATGTAAGAACAAAGAACTAGGTATATTTGCTATTTATATAGCAGCAACTGTAATGGTGTAATGAGATAATGACGGCTATACAGAAGTGTGTTTATGAAGGATCTATCAGATGATCCATAGTGTGATGCACAAAATGTCCCATTATCATCAAGTGCAAAAATAGTTGCATTATAGGGAATTAACTTCTTCTCTTTATCTTGAAGGGGGAAAATACACTTTCCCAAAGAAAACGATAATTTTTCTTACCAGGGTAAAAAAAGTGTTTTTTCTTTATTTTCTTTTTTTTGGGTGAAACTAAAATTCGAATCACATCCATCAAAAAAATCAGATGCTCTTACAGATCTCCCACGTCACACTGTTCGTGCCTGTCTCAAGGTTAGTATGGAGAATTTTAGTATAATACTATGTATTGTTTTTAGGGTAAATTACACTTTCATCCCCTCTTGTTTGAACATATTCCATGTTCCTCCCTCTTGTTTGGATAATTACATTTTGACCCCCTCTAAATCATTTCCGGTGACCGGTAATTACAAATTACTTAAATGCCCATCATAATATATTATAATTTTATTCAAAAATAACTTAAATGTGCATTTACCTATTTGACCTCCTTTCATTTTCCCTTTACAAAACAATTCTAGAGAGAGAAACTAAAACCAACCATGGTTTTAGAGAGAGAAAGTAAAGGATGAGGATAGAAAAGGAACCCAAACAATTTTTGAAACAATTTTCTCTTCATCTCACTCAATCCCTTATCTATATATATACAGATGTATACATCTTTCATATATAAGTATATATCTATTACATATATATATGCGTGTGTGTGTACAACATATATATACATACGCCTACAATTCAGGATCCAACAACATAGACCCAATTCATCTTCTTTGGCTAAGATTATTTTTATCACTGGAGTCGGCGGCGAGGGGGGTTGAAAACTAGTGATGGTGGTGGTGGCGTTTTTTCATAGTATTGTGGTGGTGAGAGGCCATGGTCCATTGTAATGGTGGTGACTACATTAATGCAATATTTTAGGAAATTTTGAATTACCAAAATCACATCTGCAAATAATTATGTATATGTATATATATGTAAATTTTTGGGGGATTTAGAATGGTTATGTTCAAAATTGGGAAAAAAGGTGAATACATTAGTGAAGCATGTTAGCAAGATTTGGAAATCATCAAAAAAATACATATATCAATATGTATTCATATATATGGCTATGTAAGTATGTATGTATGATATATTTTTGCAATATATGGGTAGGTGAAGCTGCTGTGTGTGGATGAATAGAGAGGGAAGAGGTGGGTATATACAAGGGGTTTTTTGGTCCATGGGAAAACAGTAAAGTGAGGGGAAAGTGTAACCCACAAACTAAGGGGTAGATTAGTCATTTCCCTTCCAAAAATGTGTTTGACCGGCGTTGACTACGCTGGAAGTCCGACGGAGGGGGGAAAGTGAGACCAAAAATAAAATTAGAGGGGGTCAAAGTGTAATTATCCAAATAAGAGGGAGAAACATGAAATATGTCCAAACAAGAGGGGGTGAAAGTGTAATTTACCCTTGTTTTTATATAGCTGAGGACCCAGATCGTTTCACTCAAAATTTATTCAGATTTTGTGCTAGCGAATGAGAGTGCGTCTAAGAGAGAGATATATGTGAATATCAAATTCATTAAATATATTCATTAAGGAAGGAGCTTATTTTTCACATAATTTGTAGTTTTATTAGAAGCTTTTGAATGCTCATGGAGTACAATAACTAGTTATGAAGCTCAATTTCATTTGTTGACATGTCCCTACTGTCCTGGTGGCAAGTCCATACTATTCTAGTGGTGAGTCCATACTGTCTTGATGGTTGTGGTCTGCCGGTGAGTCTATAATGTCCTAGTGCTTGTGGTCTGGTAGTGAGTTCATACTGTCCTGGTGCTCGTGGTGGTTTGGTGGTGAGGTCGTATTGTCGTGGTGCTCATCGTCTGGTCGTGAGTCTGTATTGTCCTGGTGCTTGTGGTCTGGTGGTGAGTTCGTATTGTCATTGTCATCGCAGTTTGGTTGTTCCAGACTATCCTGATGCTCATTGTCTGGTGGTGAGTTCATACTGTTCTTGTCATCGTAGTTTGGTGGTGAGTCTGTAAAGTCCTGCTGCTCGTGGTATGATGGGGATTCGATATTGTCCTGGTGCTCTTTGCCCGGTGGTGTGTTTAGCTCGTGGTTTGATGGTGAGTCGATATTGTCTTGGTGCTCTTTGCCCGGTGTTGTGTCCAGCTCGTGGTCTGATGGTGAGTCGATATTGTCCTGGTGCTCTTTGTCCGGTGGTGTGTCCAACTCATGGTCTGATGGTGAGTCGATATTGTCCTGGTGCTCTTTCCCTGGTGGTGTGTCCAGCTCGTGGTCTGATGGTGAATCGATATTGTCCTGGTGCTCTTTCCCTGGTGGCGTGTCCAGCTCGTGGTTTGATGGTGAGTCGATATTGTCCTGGTGCTCTTTGCCTGGTGGCGTGTCCAGCTCGTGGTCTGATGGTGAGTCGATATTGTCCTGGTGCTCTTTCCTTGGTGGTGTGTTCAACTCGTGGTCTAATGGTGAGTCCATATTGTCCTGGTGCTCTTTCCCTGGTGGTGTGTCCAACTCGTGGTCTGATGGTGAGTCAATATTGTCCTGGTGTTCTTTGCCTGGTGGCGTGTCCAGTTCTATCTCAACTTTCATATGTCGGTGCCACGATGGTGGTGGTGTGGTGCGTGGACAAGATCCACACCCATCATCATCAGGTGGCCCACCACCGCCACTACCGTAACCCCAGCCGCGACCACTACCGTAGCCACCGCCGCCGCCGCTGCCACCATTGCCGGAGCCCCAACCACGGCCACTGCCATAGCCCCCATCACCGCCTCCACCACCACCTCCTCCGCCGCCACTACCCCCACCATTGTCACCACCACTCCCATAGCCCCTTCCGCTTCCGTAGCCATTGCCACCACCGCCATTTCCACCACCACAGCCCCCACCCCCACTTCCATAACCATAACCACTGCCGTCACCGGAACCATAGCCACCTCCACCACCTCCGGCCATTGTTGATACAAGCCCATTGTGGTCTTTCTCTTCCACTTCCTCTAAGAGAACCCTACCAGCAGAGCAAAGATTTAAACATACCAAAACCAATAACCCAATTGATATACATTTTGGTGAAGCCATTGTAACTAATGGGTTTCAATTGTTTGAAGTACCATTTACTCCCAAGGCCATTCTATTTATAGTGCGTACTGCCAGGCTTTACAGAGTGTAGTAAAAGAAGATAGAATCACGTAATTATCTATTATCTATATATGTATATATATGTATGGTTAATTGTGGCGTGCAAAGAACAAAAATGATCGTGATCAGTTCTGTTATCTCGGAATCATGAACCTTGCATGTCTGGGTAGACTAAGAATCTACAACTCTCTTTCTCTCATATATATTAGATTTGTAGACTAAGAATGGACAGCTCTTTTTCTCTCATATATATATATATATTAGATTTGTCTTTCATGGTAAATACATCTTGGGTTTTAGCTCCAGTTGTGTGTTTTGTGTGTGTGTGTATATATATATATATAACAATTTGAATGTGTAATAACTATAATTCAAATGTCTATCCATAAAATGATCAAGCTATTGATGAGAAAAATTAATCATGATTTGTTACGTAAGTAAATGTATATATATCTTTTTATGATAATTTATATATTACACCTGCTGTTATTAGCTAGATGTTACACGTAGAAGTATATTTTAAATCGCAATATATATATATGTTTTTTTTATATGTAAAAATGGAAGAATGTAGAGTTGATGGAGCTTGTACTCCACCAATGTGTGTTTTGTGCATCGTCTCAACCAAAGCTTACATGTCGTTTATTGTCTCTATTTAATAGTAATTTTATCCTACTACCATTTCATTTGGCATTTCCCACACTCTTCCATTTCACAAGTCCTGTAAATATATATAGAATTCTAACAACTTCTCTGTCATACTATACTTGTTGGAGGAGAGAGAGAGAGAGAGAGAGTCCTATTGCTCTTTCCTTCTCCAAAGTAAGAGAACCTATCACCCATCTTTTTTCACTTTCATAACTTAATTGTTCGATTTTATTATTTTTTTACGAAAACAGAAATCGATTCATTTCTGTTGTAAAATACGACACCTGTGAAAATTTGACTTTTGATCACTTGTTCGATCTCATTTCAATATTAGGGATCTTAATTTGCACGTATTGTCTCTCTTTTTTATTTTATTTATGCTCATTGTAATTATGACTCTCTCCTAGATATAAGCATATTATTCAAAAGAAGTTACATACATAGAAGGTAAATAAATACCCAAACTCAACTCCCCATAAAATCACCAGGGAAAATTTGATTTAAGAGACCAAAATAATTCAAAAGGCAATACAGAGACCAATCTTAAAACTTAATTGCTCTTTAGAAACCAAAGTTACAAAACTATCATTTTTATAACTCTCTCTCTCTCAAAGCCCTCCTCCTTCATCCCCTTCACAAAACCGTAACCCTATTTTTTTCATCTATGCATAAATTCACACAAATACATACACTAATATATATATATATATATATATATGTATAATTTTAATTTCTAAAATGTCTTTGAGAAGCAAATTAATTACAAATATTTTTGTGAATTATCCGTTTCAATTAATTCCTTCAATAAATTGTAGCTCCGGTCGCACACGACTCAATTGTGAATTGTGAATTGTGAATGTATCTATCATTGTATATATACATATATATATATATGTATATATACATAAAAAAACATAATTGAATTATTAAGGTTGCGTTCACTAACGGAAACGTTTCTTGTTTTTTTGTTCCCATCTACCAAAAAGCAGAAATAGAAACAATAATAATGTTTAATAAATTATTTATGTTTCAAAGTAATGAGAAATGTTTCACATAAAATTGAGAAACATAAAAAAATTGTTTCACTTGTTTCTCTATGTAGCAAAAGAAACGTTTTTGCCAACTATTGTCTTTATTGTTTTTACTATTTTCATTTATTTCATCTCAACAACTTTAGTCAAATTTCTTCTCACTTTTAATGCTCAAAATTTCTGACTTTTTAAAGGATTATATATCTATATCTTAAATTGTTATTGTACCACATTAAAACACCATATAATATATATAACTATATAACTTCAATTGGTAGAATATAACATGGATCTGCGTAAATTGCGCCATTTATTTAAGTAAATAAAGGGGTCTCTCTTGTATAATTTGTATTTGGTCATTGTTGTTGTTATGAAACTTTTAATTGTTTCAAGATTTAGTCCATGTATATTGCAAATATACAGAGAAGGTTGATATGCTTTTAATTGCAAATTACGTCATTGATATGCTTTTAATTTCAAATTACGCCATGGAGCTTTTAATTGTTTCAAGATTTAGAAAATTCTATGAAAATTGTTTCAGGCAACACCACCTTTATTAATTCTGCCATACTTGGAAAGTAATTCCAAAATATCTAGATCATCCTGTATACTGAAAATGTTAAAGTTGTTATATCTTCCTTGTTTGTTTAGTTTAATTAAATTATTAAATTATTTTAATAAATTGAGAGATAAACACAAGTGCTTCAAAAAATTATAAGAGAAACAAAAATTATAAAAAAAAATTACAAAAAAAAAAATGAGAAACAAATGTGTTACTAAACATTATTATTTGTTTTTGTTTCAACAATTGTGAGAACAATTGGAATTAATAAATGACATTTCTATTTTTTTATTTCTCGCAAGTAGAACGATTTTTTGTTTCTATTCCTTAAAAAAAATAGAAACGAAAAACATAAACGTTAATGAATACAACCTAAGCAACCTAGAGGACTATTCTTGATGGACCACTGCACAAGTCATGACTGGTGATGAAACAATCTATTGTTATCAGAAGAGGATAGACTTGAATCAAATGGTGTAATACGAGTGTGAACCATCATGGTTAGAGCCGATGCGATGCATTACCGTTAGGGTTTTGTGAAGATGATGAAGAAGGAGGAGGGCTTTGTGAGGAGAGTTACAAAAAGGATAATTTTGTAATTTTACCTTCAATGGTCCCTAAAGAGAAATTAAGTTTTAGGATTGTTTTTTAAAAAAAATTGGTCCATTTTAAGTTACTTCCTTCGTCCCAAAATAAGTGTCCATTTTTGAAAAGTCAAAGCACTTTATTTGGTCAATTTACCAATTTAACCTTCAAGCATTAAAATTACAAGACATATACACTATAAACAATCACATCACTATGGTGTGATCATGGGTAAAGTTGGTATTTTATTCACTAATACTACAATAAAAATCCAAAATGAACTTATAATTTGGGACTAGGAAATCTTAAGTTTGATTTTGAACCCTAAATATAATTTCCCCAAATCATTATTATGACTTGAACCCTTTGAGCTAGTACAGCACCCAAATAAGATGCAGGATATCAAAGTCAACTAACTATACAATTAACCAAAACTATATACTGATATACATATTATATATATATAGATATATATATACCTATATCTATACACACACAAACATATCATCTGATAGATAAGAACCTGTAAAGCATTGACGAAGCACTTGCTTGGCTCCATGGACACCTATTCAAAGACCATAGCCGGATTGTCCCGCAGTGATTGCTCCAATTCCATCCCTGACTTTCTGATGACAATTCCAAAGAATTTAATTACTTAGATTCATACAAACCCGATCCAAGAAGATGGTAATCAGAGCTACACTAATAATAATTTGCAATGGTGATTATGTAATATATGTGTGTGTATATATACATAAATTATCTTAGTGGTGGGAGAGCTACACTAACCAAGAGCTTAACATATAATTGAACCAAAAAACCAACAAAATCACAACAATTTTGGTAATTTCTTGAATCACTCGTGGATTAAAAAATATCGATGGAGGGGCTCATATTAATCAATTAAACCAATAAGATCACATCGATTCAAATCAATTAATTAAACAAAAAAATATTTCACTCTTTTTTGAAATTAATTATCGACTCAAACATACTGCTGAATGAACTCTAATCAGTAAAGATTACATAAATTCATTCAATTGTGGATGGAAAATTACTGATGAATGGAATGATGAAGGCCCGTATCGGAGAGCCAATCCTTCAGGTTTGGAGATATTCAACCCGATAATATAAATGTTTAAGAAATTTTGATTATTTATGTACATTTATCACGATTTTAAATAATACAACAATACAACATGCATTAGAAGTGTATGATAAGTAATTTTAAAACTTAAATATCTATATATCACAATTTCTATAACAATATATCTTTATATATATGTAGTTTTTCCCCTTTAATTTGTAGTTTTTTTAAAAAAAATAAAAATAAAATTATATAAGCCTTTTAAAGGTTTTGAGTTTCCTTCTTATTATTTAATCCGTTAAACATATTGACTCGTCATATTTCTCTTTTAAATTCAATTCATTTAAAAGTAAGGCCGTTCAATTCATCTTAGAACAATAAAAGCTGAAACAAACAAAACATGTTTGGTAAAATAATTGATTCCATAAAATTTAAAAATAAAACATGTTTGGTGACTTCAGATGATTTGAGATTTTATTTTTTTCGTTAATATATTGAATAGAAGAAATTAATAAGTATCAGCACACATTTAGTGCAATAGGGAGGTGAGGGGTTTGAGTCTCTTAGCAGACATTGTGTGTTGTGTGAATTTCTTACAATTCAAAAAAAATAAAAATAAAAAAATTAATAAGTTCTACAAATTAAAAAAAATGAATATTGTAAATAAATCAATATTTTATTTCTAGACCATAATATTGGATAAATTTTTTTTTCTAAACTATAATATTGGATAAATATATAAATTTGTATTGCATAAGGCATCTCAATTGGTTCTCATATTCCATTTTAAGATGTAATGTCTTATTCCATTTAAAATTGCAATGTTTTAATCACATTTTAAAAAAAAAAAATTGACAGCACCTCCCCATAAACTGTTCTATAATTGGTTTTATACTTGCCACAATTGATAAAACAAAAAAATATTGCACGATAATAATATTATAATTTCAGTTTCAAATCATATACAATAATTGAGACAACCCAAAACAACTATAATAAATACAAGGGTTAATTTCAAGAAACCCCATATACTATCCAGTTTAATCAACTAATTTCTACTATGTCCACTTTGCCCCTTATACTATTCAATTTCATCATTATGCCCCATCACCTCACATTTTGAGTCAAAATGCCTAAATTACCCTCAATAGTATAATGGAGTTTAGTGAAATCAACAATTTAAAAAAATTATTTTTTGAAAATCAATTATATTTTGTCCAAAAATTATAAATTCAAAAAACATTATATATATTTTTCGCAAAGAAATTATTTTTTCGGAGGGAGTATATTATTTTCCAAAGGGTAAATAGCTTAAACCCCCCCTCAATTTTACTCTTTTTTCCTACTATACCCCCTCAACTATGAAATGAGCTTAAAACCCCCTAAAGTTTCATAAAATGTTGCACAATGGGCTTGCCTTCAATTTGTTTTACCCTTTTACCCTCCAAACATTTTGTATTTCCATCTTACCTTTAATTATATCCTTACTATTATATTTCTTAATTCTTTATATTACAAAAATATTATTTCTTTAAGTTAGAATATTAATTATGTCAATTACCTTTAATGTATTAGACTAAATATACTCTCAAATGTTAATTTTTGTTTTGTAAGTTTTAATTATTTTAGTTTGATTTAAATAATAAAACTCAATCCTAATTAATATATTCATAAATAAATAACAATTTATGAATATATTTTTATGAAAAGAAAGTTTCATTTGGGCAAAAAAAATTTTTAATTAGGATAATGAGTTTTATGATTTAAATGAAATTAATTTTTATTGGAAAATTATATATATTTTGGAATATATATATATATATAATTCGTCAAAAATATATATTTTTCGAATTGTTTTAAAAAATTATGAATTTTTTCCAAAAAATAAAATTTTTGAGAAAAATATATATTATGTTCCAAAATATGATTTTTTCCGAAAAATAATTTTTTTGAGAAAAATATATATTATTTTCCAAAATATGATTTTTTTCAGAAATATATATTTTTTATATTTTAGAAAATAATGTATATTTTTCATAAAAAATCATATTTTTTAAAACAATTCGAAAAATATATATACTTTTGACGAATCATATATATATATATATATATATATTCCGAAACATATATCATTTTCCAATATATATATTCCAAAATATACATATTTTTTTGAAGGTTTGATTTCACTAAACCCTCTTATACTATTGATGGTAGTTTAGGTATTATGACTCAAAATCATATTTTGGAACATAATATATATTTTTCTCAAAAAATTATTTTTCGGAAAAAATTCATATTTTTGAAAATAATTTATATTTTTCTCAATAAAAATTATTTTTCAGAAAAAATCATATTTTGGAACATAATATATATTTTTCCCAAAAAAATTATTTTTCGGAAAAAATTCATATTTTTTAAAAGAATTCGGAAAAGATATATTTTTTAACGAATTATATATATATTCCGAAATATATATCATTTTCTAATATATATATATATATATATATATATTCCAAAATATATATATTTTGTTCAAAATATATATATATTTTTCATAAATTGGATTTATTTATGAATATATTGATTAGGATTGAGTTTTATGATTTAAATCAAACTAAAATTTAATACCAAGTTAATTGATTTACAAATAAAATAATTAGAACTTTTTTTAAAAAAAATTTACATTTGTAAATGGCATAATTAATATTGTAACTAAAAGAAATAATATTTTTGTAATTTAAAGAATTAATAAATATAATAGTAAGGATAAGATTAAAGGTAAGGTGGAAATACAAAAAATTTGGAGGGTAAAAGGGTAAAAAAAATTGAGGGCAAACCCATGGTGCAAGAAAATGAAAGTTGAGGGGGGTATAATTAATTGAGGGGGTATAGTAGAGAAAGAGAAGAAAATTGAAGGGTATTTTTAGCTATTTACCCTTTTCCAAAATATGAATTATTTTGTAAAAAATAATATATATTTTTTGCAAAAAAATTATTTTTCAGAAAAAAAAATCATATTTTGGAACATAATAGTATATATTTTTCGGAAAATATCCTATTTTGGAACATAATAGTATATATTTTTCGCAAAAAATTATTTTTCGAAAAAGATCATATTTTGGAACGTAATATATATTTTTCACAAAAAAAGTATTTTTCGGAAAAAAATTCATATTTTGGAACATAATAAATACTTTTTCGCAAAAAAAAATAGGGATAACTTCATTTACACCCCCTGAGGTTTGTCTTATCTTCACTTGGATCCCCTCAGGTCTGTATATCTTCATTTACACCCCCTACTTTTCAATATTCTCATAACTTAGACCTCCTGAACGATGACATCAACCTGATTTTTTTTTTAAATTCCTAAACTACCCTCAATGTCTTATCCTTATTCTGTTTGGAAACAAGGATAGTGTTTTTATCAATTAGACCCCCTCTCATCATTTAATACTTTAATTTGTATTAAAATATCAAAATATATATAAAATTTGAAAAAATATATATTAAAATTTTAAAAATATTATAAATTCGAAAATAAATATAAAAATAAAATATATATATATAAATTTTGAAATTATTTTTTTTCAAAAAAACATATTAAATTTCGAAAATAAATATAAAAATTACAAAAAACATAAAAAAATTGAAAAAATATATATAAAATTTAAAAAAAAAACATATAAAATTCAAAAATATATATTAAATTTCAAAAAAAATTATTAAATCGAAAATAAATATAAAATATAAAATATATATATTTTTTGATTTTTTTAAAAAAACTTATTAAATTCAAGACAAATATATAAAATTAAAAAAAACTATATAAAATTCTAATAATATATATAAAATTTCGAAAATAATTATAAAATTCAAAAAAAAATAAAAAATTATATTAAATTATCTCTCTCTCTCTCACAGACGCACACACCACACACACATACACACACGCACGCACACACATAAATATAGATCTATACATATATATACACACACATATATATATAGAAGTCGTCGGCGCCGCCCCCTCCCACCACCACCTCCCCCCTCCCCCTATTTTCGACCGATGGGTCTATATATATATATATATGTATAGATCTATATATATGTGTATAGATCTATATATATATGTGTGTGTGTGTGTGTCTGAGAGAGAAAGAGAGATGGAGAGGAGAGAGAGAGAATAAATATTGAATAAATGTTGGAGTGTTTGGTTTGAGGTTAGATTGATTCAAGGGGTGTTTGGTATAAGGGTATTTTAGACATTCAACACCATGAGGGGGTGTAAATGAAGATATGCAAACCTCGGGGGGTCAAAATGATGATAGGACAAACCTCAGGGGGTGTAAATGAAGTTATCCCAAAAAAATATTTTTCAGAAAAAAATCATATTTTGGAACATAATATATACTTTTTCGCAAAAAAAATTACTTTTCGGAAAAAAAATCATATTTTGGAACATAATATATATTTTTCGTAAAAATATTATTTTGGAACATAATATATACTTTTTCACAAAAAAATTATTTTTCGGAAAAAAAATAATATTTTGGAACATAATATATATTTTTCGGAAAAAATTCATATTTTGGAACATAATATATACTTTTTCGCAAAAAAATATTTTTCGGAAAAAAAAATCATATTTTGAAACATAATATATATTTTTTGCAAAAAAAATATTTTTCGAAAAAAAATCATATTTTGGAACATGATATATATTTTTTGCAAAAAAAAATCATATTTTGGAACATAATATATATACTTTTTAGCAAAAAAAATATTTTTCGGAAAAAAAATCATATTTTGAAACATAATGGGTTCGTTTGGCTTACTTGTTTTCTGTTTTCTTTTTTTACTATTCACCTATTTCAAAAATAAAAACACGTTTGGCAAACGCGTTTACTGTTCACTTCTTTTTTTCCAAGAAAACTGTTTTCTGTGAATAGTGGATAAAAGTGGTGAAAACACCAAATACAACTTTTAGTTATTTTTTGAGTTTTTTCACTGTTTAAGGTACCACCTTCGATCGCCGCAGGCACCGTCCGCCGCCAATAACCCACCACCACCGCCCCCCGTCGCCGCCGTCCACCAATACCATTTTATTTTTCAATACAAATTTTGATCCAAACGCTTTTTTTTTTTTAGTTTTTTGCTGAAAAAAACAAAAACAAATACAAATACAGTTTTTATATTTAAAGACATAAAACAAATACAAAAAATAGGTTTTCCAAACGCACCTAATATATATTTTTTGCAAAAAAAAAAATTTTTGGAAAAAATCATATTTTCCAAAATATATATATTTTTTGAAATTTATAGTTTTGACAAAAAATATAATTTATTTTCGAAAAATAAATTTTTTAAGAGTTGATTTCACTAAACCCCCTTATATTATTAAAAGAGAGTGGTTTAAATATTTTGACTCAAAATGTGAGGAGGAGTTGACATAATGATGAATTGGATAGTATATGAGGCAAAGTGGACATAATATGAATTAGTTGATTAAATTGAATATTATAGGAGGGTTTCTTGAAGTAAACTCTAAATACAATAAGCAATAATAGAAGCCTCATAATAATAAATAAACATCCAAGGCAATATTTTGCACTTTTGCCGATTTATAACGATAAATCTTTGAAATTTTTTTTCTAAAAATGAGAATTTTTCTAGCCTTTATTACAAAGTTGTTCATTAAAATTTTGTTTTTATTAATTAATTTTTTCCTTAAAATACTTTTTAAAAGTTTATTTTTTGTAGTACCGGTTCCAAAATATTATTATATTTTTTCCCTATAAATCAGGTGAAGTAGTTATAATTTTAAGTTATTTTTCCTAAATCTTAAAGTGGATATAATTTGAAGTTTCCAAACATGGCAGCAAGCTGCTCTCAAAATCATTAGAGCAATTCTGAAATTATGAATCAAATTTCTTGGTTGGCCTACACAAACAGTAACCCGAACAACAGAAAGCAACTTTAGGCCTACTTCCAAATTCGCGCTTTTCCTTTGGTCTGTTCCCATATTTTGAAATTAAAAGCATTCAACCAAGCAAGCCCACTTGCTTGGGCCTGTGAACAGTAATATAAATGGGAGCAAAAGCAGGCCTCGAAAGCATTCCCAATAAGAATTATATATATATCTTCTATACTGTTTAAGTTGCTCAAAATTAATCACTTCAACCTTTACAATTCTTGAAAGGCAATCCTTAGATATATGAGCTATTGTCAGGAATCCCACGGGTTTTCAAAAAATATCAATTTGCCCCTTCTTATATTAAAAATTCTCTCGACGTTAATAAATTTAATTAATTTATTCTTTTTTTTATAATTTTGGACAAAACTACCCCTGAAACTAGAGGGGGATTTACTGATAAATGATTTATTTTTTTGATTTATGCCCAAAAAAAACATTAATGCCAAAATATATATTTTTTGAACTATCAATTAGTGTAAAATATAAAAACATTAAGTCCAAAATATAAAAAATATTTCGAACTTCAAATAATTTTTTTTTCATTTTTAACTTTGTTTTTATATTTGACTATAAACGAAAAAAAATTGATTTATGCAAAAAAAAAAAACATTAATGCCAAAATAAAATTTTTTTTTGAGAACTACCAATTAGGGTAAAATATAAAACAAATTAAGTCTGGAAAATAAAAAATATTCTGAACTACAAGAAAGATTTTTTTTCGTTTTTAACTTTGTTTTTTATATTTTACTATAAAAGATTTTTTTTTTAATTTATGTTGAAATAGAAAATTAATGCATCAATATTTTTAACTTTCCAATTAGATATTTTTTTGGCATAAGTCATTTTTTTCGTTTATTGTAAAATATTTATATAAAAAATTAAAAATGAAAAAAAAAATTCTCATTTGTAGTTCAAAATATTTTTTCTATTTTAGACCTAATTTTTTATATATTTTACCCTAATTGGTAGTTCAGTTAAAAATATTGATAATTAATTTTTTATTTGGCATAAATCAATTTTTTTTCGTTTATAGTAAAATATAAAAAACAAAGTTAAAAAAGAAAAAAAAATCTTATTTGTAGTTTGAAATATTTTTTATGTTTCGGACTTAATTTGTTTTATATTTTACCCTAATTGGTAGTTCCAAATTTTTTTACTTTTGCATTAAAGTTTTTTTTGGCAGAAATAAAAAAAATATTGTTTATAGTAAAAAATAAAAAACATAGTTAAAAACGAAAAAAAAAAATTATTTGTAATTCAAAATATTTTTTATATTTTCCCCTAATTGGTAGTTGCAAAAAAAATTATTTTGGTATTAATGTTTTTTTGTGGCATAAACAAAAAACAAAATTGTTTATCAGTAGAAACCCCTCTAGTTTTAGGGATATTTTTGTCCAAAATTATAAGAAGGGGGTAAGTTTATCAAATTTATTAACGTTGGGGAATTTTTTTGTATAGTAAGAGACAAGTTGATATTTTTTGAAATCATTGGGGTTCCTCATAATAGTCCTATATATATGGAGAGAGATATGTATAGCTCTTTCTCAGTATTGCCTGTAGATATAGAGAGATATGTATACACATATAGAGAAAGAGATGAGTAAAGGAGAATTAGGGTTCGAGTGCCGCTGTCCACCTCCTCGTCGGCGCCGCCCTTTGCTTCCGCACCGGCTCCGCCCTCTGCTTCTTAATCGGCGGCCCCCTTCTCAGGCGACGACTGTAGATATATAGATGTATATATAGATATATATCTATATATATAAACAAATATATTATTTAGTTTAAATTAAAAATTAAATAAAAAATAAAAATTTCTATAATTTTAAAAAATTAATTCAAGGATATATATAGATATATTATTAATTCAAAATAAAAATTAAAGAAAATTCTGTAATTTTAAAATTAAGTTAGGATATATTTAAATATATTATTTAGTTCAAAAAATTATAAAGTTCTCTAATTTTAAAATGTCAATGAGATATATATATATATATATATATATATATATATATGATTTAGTTCAAATTAAAAGTTAAAAAAATAAAAATAAAAAATTCTTTAATTTTAAAATTAAGTTAAGGGTTTATATAGATATATTATTTAGTTCATATTAAAAATTAAAAAAAGATTATAAAGTTTTTTAATTTTAAAATGTCAAAGATATATAAATTTATTATTTAATTTAAATTAAATTAAAAAAATAAAAGTTTTTTTAATTTTAAAATCATGTCAAGAGTAGGTTGAAAATTTCAAGAAAGACAATAAGGGTTAAAGAAGTTATTTCACGGTTATCAAGGGCAAAATGAATAATTCAACACATTTTTTTTTATGACATTATCACACAACTGCTGATGGCCGACTAACGGAAGGGTGTTCGATACACATAACCAAATATGAGGGAGTATGATTGAAATATTTTATAGTAGAGGGGGTATAATTAGATGCAGGTTGAATTTTCTATTAAAAGTTTTGGACTTTTTAGCCTTTTATAGCTTTAGGACACTTTTTGGATCACATGAATAGAAAGAAGATAGAGAAGGTTACCTGGCATAGAAAGTGAGAGTATGATAATGGAGTGTCGGTATAAAAAACAGGTCTAAACCATGTGCGGAATCGTGTCACCCATTTTATTTTGATTTTGCTTATATATAATTTCAGTACTGTAAATCATTCGCAATTGCCAAACAAATTTTGACTTTTAGAATTTAAATAGAAGCAAAGAAATAGATAAATGACAAGATAACAATGAAGATTTCAAGAATCAGTAAGAATGAGAGAAATTTTAGATCCTTTTCATTTTCTTTTTTCATTTCTTTTATACATGAATTTAGTCATACTCTCATAAATGGGTTTTAAGCCATACTAAAGACAATATATCTACATTAAATATAAGTTTAATGTTTTGTAAAACTGTCATAATAAAGCCTATATCAGTTTTGATTGTGCATATTGAAACGGTCATCTTTTAATAGCTTTTATCCTGAAATGGACTTTATATTTTTGGGCCTTGTTTTCTATTTAGGCTTATTAATGTATGTTGATCCAGTGTTGATTTTGTATGGTGGGCCTGATGTAGAAAATGGGCCTACCCTTTGCCCCCAATTCCCAAGCCTATTTCACATTTTTTAAATAGGGTGGGAATTCGAAGAGCCATGTGTAACCGTCTATTTCCTCACTTCATTCGCCTTCTTCAATATTTCTTCTCCATTTACAAAAGCAGCCTCTTACTCTTTGAAGACGATTTCCAGCAAGAAACTCTTGAGGTTAGTCTTACTTTTCTTTTTCGTCTTTGATCTTTCTTTCTTAAATCAAAATATCATGAATAGTGACAGTAGCCGAACACCTTATCTGGAGGTGGTTGTTGATGACGCCCATGTTGTTTCTTCTTCTGTGTTTGCCCCCAATCTGATTGAATCGAAACCCCAAAAGCTTTCCCGAAAACAATTACGTAAACTGTCATTAGCTGATAGATGTCGAATAGAGTTTGATATTCCCAAAGATGTTTCGATTTCTGAGTATTCTTCTGATTTAGACTTCAAATTGTATGAAGAAGTTGAACCGGGTGAAGCCTTGTTCTCCGCACACCACTTGGTTGTACTTAGATTTCCCCTACATCCCTTCTATCACTACATTCTTTTTTCCTTAGGGCTTACACCTTTGCAAGTAAACCCTAATTTCTTCAGGGTTTTGTCTGTAATGCTCCTTCTGAATCACGAACGAGGTTTGAACTTAGGTTTGGGTGATTTTCTACTCTATTACAAAGTCGATTAGATAAGAAAAAACCCTGGTCAGTACCATCTGCACCCCCATTCAACCTTGAAACTTTGTGATGGGAATCCTTCTTCTGAGAAGGAATTGAAAGATAAGATGGTAAAAATTGGGGGAAATTGGAGGGTGGATGCGTCCGGCCCGTATCCCTGCCAAGGACCTTCGGTATTTGTAAGAAATTGAAGCGTGGATTCAAAAATCATGGCAAGTGTATTTTTTTTACTTTATAAATTTCGCCTGTTTTACTTGAACTGTGTATTTGTTTGTTTTTTGATCGTATGCCTGTGTTTTGTATACAACCGAATGTCTTGAATACCTGAACGAGAAAGTCTTTGCAACTCTTCCGTCCAGTAAATCACTTTTGACTTCTCAAAATTTGAATTTAATTGCTGCTAGTGCTCCAGAAACTACTATAATGGAGATTCCGGTAACAGCCTCCAAGCGTGTTGCAGCAAAAAAATCTACTCCCCCTGTCAGCTCGTCTTCTGATAAAGGAAAGAATAAAATGATTGATCTGACCAAAGATCCGAAGAAGACGAAAGGGCTTCTGAAGAGGACGAACATCAATGATAGCAGTAACGTTCAGAAAAAGTTGCAGCTGGGCCCTCCTTCAGAGCATACAAAAAGAAATGATGCTAAGAAGCATGAGAAACTGGTGAAGAAGGCCAAATCTGTGATCGACTACACTATTCCAGATTGCTGCTTCCCTACATCATTTGATCCTGAAGGTGATTGGATCCCCAAATTCGAAAAAAGTGATGGAAGTACTTTGAATCGTTGTTCGCTGGCCATATCCGGCCCTGATTCCCCGATGGCTCTTGCTCGTGGAATGTGGCCACCCAAAGATGAACTCTTTCAGCAGCATGTTGATCAGAATGAGCTTCTGGCTAGGGCTCCTGTTTCTATTTTGGAGGTACCAAAGTTTTTTTTTTTTACTAACGTTTCTTCTCTTTTCAGTCTGTGTTTAATGTCTTAGCTCTCTGTAAAGCTGTTGAGATAGGAGAGTATAAGAGAAAAAACATTGATGTTGCATACCTGCGAGCTGATAAATGCGCCATGTTGGCTAAGAAACAGAGGAAGGTCTTGGAGCTTGAGGTGGAAAGCTTAAAGAAACTCCATCAGAAAAAATATGATCGGAATGCTGAACTGAAGAAGCAGGTCCACAACCTTGAGACTTCCAATGTTGTTCTGAAAACCGGTTTAGAAGTTTGCTGAAAGGGAGGTATGGAAATGCACCGGAGATATGTGAGCATTTTCGACATAAAATTCTGTGATGGGTTCAGATTTTGTCATGATTAAATGTCATTGGACCCATCTGCTTGTACATATGATAATCCGGCCGCTCATGATGCTGCTTGCGGTGTCATTTTGATGCTTCCATGATGAGCATTTTTGAAATGGCACTGTTGTGCTTAATATTTTTTGAACAGGATGATACTGTGGTGCATAAGTATTTTCCGAACAGATGGCACTGTTGTGTTTAATATTTTTTGAACAGGATGATGTGTTCATTTGAACATAACCCTTTTGATGCGCATCTTTATACGTCTTTGTGAAAGTAGGAACTTGGTGTCATATTTTATGATGGTCTTTTATATCTTGGCCAAGTTATTTTACTTGGGCTTTTTATGTGTGTTTTTTTTTGTTATAGTTTAAACAAATTTATGGGAAGATATGAATAATATCTTTATTGATTTCGTACAGATTTTTTCATACAAATTTTGAACGTAATTTAAGAAATTTTTTTTTATTGAAAATACCTTTTCAGGTGTATTGTATTCCAAGCTCGTTCGATCTGTTTTCCATCTTGATTGGCCAATCTGTAAGCTCCCTTGCCGATCACATCTGTAATTGTGTACGGCCCATCCCATGTAGGGTTTAGCTTGTTTGATCTGCTGGCCAACACTCTTAGCACTCGATCGCCCACTTGAAATGATCTTGGTTTCACTTTTTTGTTGTAACTCCTCATCAACCTTTGTTGATACTCTGCCAGCCTTATTGAGGTCATTTCCCTTTTTTCATCTATGAAATTACCTTTTATTTTTAGAATTTCTTCGTTCTGTTCAGGATCGAAGAGATGAGTTCTTATTGTGGGGACTTCCAATTCAATTGGGATTACTGCCTCGACTCCATACGCCATAGCGAATGGAGTCAGTCCAGTCGGCTTGCGAGGTGTTGTTCGGTAGCTCCAGAGGACCCTTGGCAATTCGTCTAACCATCGTCTTTTTCCTTCGACCCCCTCTAATTTTCTTTTTATTCCAGCAAAAATTGTCCTGTTCTTTATCTCGGTTTGTCCATTTGCTTGCAGATAGCTGACATATGACAATTTTTGATTGATGCCGTATTCGTTCAGTAATGCCCGAACGTACTGATTATCTAGATTTTTTCCGTTGTCCATCATTATGTACTTTGGTACTCCGAACCTGTATATTATATGATTCAAGATAAAATTAATTACTTGAGTGTGTGTGATTCTTACATAAGCTTTGGCCTCGACCCATTTAGTGAAGTAATCTGTAGCCAGAAGCACATGCTTTTGATTTGATGATGCCCTTATTAATGGTCCGACCACATCCATTCCCCATCGTGCGAATGGAACAGGGGAAGCCATTGTTGTGAGTAGTTCTGCTGGCTGATGGATTATATGCGAATGCCTCTGACATTTATCGCATCTTCTCGCGTATTCTTCCGCATCTCGGATCATGTACGGCCAAAAATAGCCTTGTGTTACTGCTCTGTGAGATAACGATCTACCCCCAATGTGGCCTCCACATATTCCATCGTGCAACTGCTTGAGTAGCTCTTGTGCTTCAGATGGGGTCAAGCAGCGTAGATAAGGCCCACTCATTGATCGACGATATAAAAAGCCATCAATTACTAAATACTTGCTAGCAACTGCTCGTACTTTCCTTGCTTCCCGTCAATCCTCAGGTAAAACACCGATCATTAAATATTGAAGGATTGGGTCGATCCAACTTGGCTCGTATGGAATTATACAAACCTCCTTCATTTTACCGATCGATGGAGTAAGTAATTCATCCACGGGAATTATTCTGATCATATCGTCTCCAGCCGAAGATGCTTGATTTGCTACATGATCAGCCACATGATTTTTCGCCCTTGGAATTTGTTTGAAAGCAATTACCTGAAAGTTTTGAGCTTCTTCCTAAACGACATTTTTATACTCCATCATCCTTCCCTCATTTGCATTGTAACTCCCAGCGATCTGATTTACGACTAATTGTGAGTCGCTGAACATGGTCAATTCCTTGATCTGGAGCTCCTTTTCCAACCTTAAACCTGCCAGAACGGCTTCATACTCAGCTTCATTATTTGTACTTTCAAAACACAATTTTATTGATTGCTGCAACTTGGTGCCTTCCGGGGATAGTAGCTCGATCCCAACACCTGCCCCCAAGCTATTTACTGATCCATCCACATACAACTCCCACATTAGGTTTTCACTGTAGATCTCATCTTCGGTTGCTTCAAATTCAAGGAGGAAATATGCCACCACTTGACCTTTTATGGATGTTCGCGGTTCATAGGAAATGTCGAACATGCTCAATTCTATTGACCACTTTGTCATTCGCCCCGAAAAGTTAGGTTTGGATAAAATCATTTTGATCGGAAATGTTGTTGGAATTATGATCGGATGGGATTCAAAATAATGTCTTAGCTTTCGTTTGGCTTGAACCAACGCTAAGATTATCTTCTCTGTATTTGAGTACCTTTTCTCGGCATCAAGCAATGTTTTGCTTGCATAATAAATTGGGTATTGCTTGCTCCCATCATCTCGCACTAACGCTGAACTGACAGCGTTCAACGGAACTGCTAGATAGAGAAATAAGGTTTCATGATCTTTGGGTGCCATCGGGATTAGTAGTTTCGCCATATAGTGCTTCAATTGATCGAACGCCTTTTGTTGTTTCTCTCCTCAAGCTATCGTCTTCTTAGACTTCAGCACATCGAAGAACGGTTTGCACCTATCTGATAATTTGGAGATGAATCGGCTTAGAGCTGCTAATCTCCCTGTAAGCACCTGGATTTCTTTTGGGGACTGAGGTGGCTTCATCTCGAGCAATGCTTGAACTTGTGCGGGACTTGCTTTGATTCCATCTTTGTTAACTACGTGTCCCAAGAATTGTCCGGAAGATATACCAAAAGTGCATTTCTCCGGATTCAGCTTCATTTTATGTGATCGCAGGGATATGAACACATCCTCCAAATGCTTCAGGTGATCATCCTTACGTTGGCTTTTAACAACCATGTCATCAATGTAAGCCTCCACTCTGTCGCCAATCTGGGTCTTAAAAATCTTGTCGATCAGTCGTTGGTAAGTTGCACCTGCATTTTTTAGACCGAACGACATAACCTTGTAACAATAGGTCCCTCGTTCGGTGATGAATGTCGTTTTATCCTCATATTATGGGTTCATTGGGATTTGATTGTACCCTGAATAAGCATCAAGGAAGGTGAGACGTTCGAACCCGGTAGTTGCGTCAATCATACGATCAATCTTTGGTAAAGGGAAACTGTCCTTCGGGCAAGCTTTATTTAGATTGGTGAAGTCCACACACATTCGGAACTTCCCATTCTTCTTTTGTACGATGACAACGTTTGACAGCCAATCGGGATAATGAACTTATCTGATAAAATCGGCTTCTAGCAGTCGACTAACCTCTTCAGCTACAAACTTTCCTCGTTAGGTTCCGATCCTTCTGGGTCATTGCCGTACGGGTTGAGCGTCGGAGTAAACATTTAAAGTAGGCATCATGGTTCCTGGGTTAACCCCAGGCATGTCGCTATGCTCCCAAGCGAAAACATCAATATTTAATCTCAGCATAGAAATTAAGTTGCTCCTTTCATCAGAATTCAGTCCTCTTCCAATTTGGGTGGTCCTTCTTTTGCTCCCGATGATCAGATCTACTGTGATGGTGTCTTCTTCGGTCTGCTCATCATCATTAGTCTGATCACAGAGGCTCGGTAATTGCTATAAGTTCCGTTCGGAGCTTTCGCCCTTCAAACCTTTGGTGACAATGGCATAACACTCTTTCGCCACCACTTGATCTCCTTGAATGTCAACAAATCCTTTCCCTAAAGGATCAACACACCGCATCACCTGATACAGAGTAGAAGGAAATCCTTGCATTCGATGAATCCAACCTCTTCCCATGATCAGATTGTAGGAAGGTTGTACGTCCACCAGCATGAAATTTTCTGTCAAGGTTCGCTTTGCGGCTGTCACAGGTAAATTCAGGATCCTGATCGGGCAAATCCTCTTTCCATCAAAGCCTGCCAGCGGACTGGTAGTCGGTTTGATCAACTCCGTGCTGATGTCGATCTTCTCAAAAGCTGATTTGGTCAAGATGTTCGTGCTGCTACCTGGATCAACTAACACCCTTTTAACTAAACAATTTGAAACTATGATCGAAATTACCAGTGGATCTTCATGTGGTAGTTGTACACGTCTTAAGTCCTCCTGGGTAAATGATATTGTAGGCATTGGGTAGTTCCGAATTACATTTACCTCCCCAACCCTTCGAATCTTGTTGGCATTGTGCATTCGTGAACGTTGAACCGAACGGCTTTCCTCATCCTCCTCTGGTTTCCCATGGACTGTGTTAATGATTTTGACCGGCTGTCTGCCCACAATTTTATTGGGTTTCGGTAGATTTGGCAATTTCTGACACGAATTGAGCCGTTTGACACGATTATATTTATTGTTATATTTATTTGCTGATTTTTTCTATTCTCTAATTGGTCATGGATTGAAATACATTAATAAACTATTACTGAATCGTGTCAAATTCAATTTCAATTTCATTTTTATTTTTTATTTTTTATTTTTCATTTTTCGTGTTGGATTGTATCATATTTAAAATGTTTGATTTTCGTGTCAACTAGTATCAGATTGCCCTGTTGACCCGTGGGTCGACCTGTTGACACGAATTGCCAGTCCTAGGTTTCAGGCGATCAAAATTTTTCATTCCATTGTCGACGTATTCCTTCAAATCTCCTTTGGCTATCAAGGTCTCAACATGCCTCCTCAAGTGTCTGCACTCATTGGTTAAATGGCCGAAATCATCATGGAACGCACAGTGCCTCGAACGGTCCTGCTGCTCTAGTGGCGTTCTCATCGGAAATGGTGGGCGAAACATACATTTTGCCTTATTCTCATTGTACAACTTTGCTAAGGTTGTTCGAAGTGGAGTTTCAGGTATGTCATACCTTGGCCTCCTCTCCTGTTGCCTGTAAGGAGCTGATCGTTGGCTGCTCGTACTATCTGCCTTCTTGATTATCCTTTCCTTTGATTTGCTTTCCACACTGACTAATGTCGAACGATGACCTCTTTCTTGTTCATCTTCTTCCAATCTCAGATATCCTTGTGCCTGTGAATTCAACTGACCCATGTTGAGGGGTGTTGACTTCACCAAAGATCTATGAAAGCTGGTCCCTTGTTCGATAGCCACCCTGAAAGCTTCCACTGCTGCTGGTTGATCACAACTGGGTATCATTCCCATTTCCAAATTGAATCTGGATAGGAAATCCTTCAATGTTTTGCCTTTCGCTTGCCTCATCGTGAATAGGTTGGAAATGGTCTTCTTTTACTTCCGATTACCAAAATACTGGGCTAGAAATTTTTCCATCAGAGTTTGGAAAGAATCGATCGAACCACCGGGCAGTTGCTTAAACCATAACAGGGCTGGGCTCGTTAAGCTTGTAAAAAAAGCTTTGCACATTAGTGCATCATCAGCCATATCAAGAGTCATCATTTGTTCCACATGAAACAGGTGCTCAATTGGGTCCTGTGTCCCATCAAACATAATGAACTTTGACATTCTTAACTTGTCTGGCCTTCTTGCTTGTTGTATTTCGGTGCTGAACGGAGACTTAATCATTTTTGTCGTCATCTCTATGGCTAGATTAGCAGGTGATTGTGTTATGAGATCTTTTACTTGTTCATCTACAATTTTCTGAAGTCTGGTCACCATATCGAGCGGAACTGCCCGATTATTGACATTTGCCTCATCTGCGATTGGCTGGGTACGAGTAAGATCTGCTATATGATCTGCTGAACTTGCCTCATGATGATTGTCCTCCTCTTCAACACCGGGGCCATTACGGCGTCCTGCTATAGCCAATTCTGGATGTTCGGATTGATCTAACCTTTGCCTTAGTTCTTGATTTTCTTTTTCAAGGGCCTCCAGACGTTGAAGGATAACAGCTGTATCCCCTAGCTGTGTGGTAGTTTCTCCCGCCATTTGTCTAATAGCTTCTGACTAGAAATCGAAGTTCCCACAGACGGCGCCAAAAAGTGTAAACCCGTTCGCAATTGCCGAACGAATTTCGACTTTTATAATTTAAACAGAAGCAAATAAATAGATAAATAACAAGATAACAATGAAGATTTTAAGAATCAGTAAGAATGAGAGAAATTTCGGATCCTTTTCATTTTCTTTTTTCACTTCTTTTATACATGAACTTAGTCCTACCCTCATAAATGGGGTTTAAGACATACTAAAGACAATATATCTACATTAAATACAAGTTTAATGTTTTGTAAAACTGCCATAATAAAGCCTATATCAGTTTTGATTGTGCATATTGAAACGGTCATCTTTTAATAGCTTTTATCCTGAAATGAGCTTTATATTTTTGGGCCTTGTTTTCTATTTAGGCTTATTAATGTATGCTGATCCAGTGTTGATTTTGTATGGTGGACCTGATATAGAAAATGGGTCTACAAGTACGATTTAAATTGTTTTGCAATCCTAGAATTATAGAATTGTTTTGATCTAGAATCGCAATTTTTGACAATTATACTTTCAAGACTGCTTAAAAGTTGGGTGACAGAATTTTTTTCATATTATTTAATTTTTAATTTGAAATTTATTTTAAAATAAAAATATATATTTCATATATTTAAAAAACAAAAGTAGTAATTTAATACCTGTTTAGCTAGCTCATGATGCTTATCATGAAGTTTTTATGTGATTTTTTAAATTTAATTGAAAAAGTAAAAAAATGAATTTTATAGTCTGGCTAATTATTATTTGGTAAGTAAATGACATTTTGATAATAATTATACAATATTCCAACCCATATTTGTTAGATGTAATACGAAAATTATATTTTTCCCTGTTAAAATCATGTACTCTTTCCGTCCCGTATTGATAGTATAGTTTCTCAAATTATTCCACAGCATTTGTTCAATTTCAAATTCCAATAAAATATAAATTTTCAGTTTTTCCGATTACAATTTTTCTACTAACTCTGTAGTTCACTAATATATATTTTTCTTCATTTTACAAAGGTAAAAATAAAAAATTACTTAATTTCAATACAATAGAATATGCTTTTTAAAAAGTAAAAAATTATCACTATGACTATTATCTTAAGATAGAGAAAGTTATAATTTTAAAAGATATTTTATTTTATTTTAAAAATACCGAAGCGATAAAGTGTGTTATGTTACACAGGATTGAGTGTTCGTGATCCGATAACTCAAAAACATTCATCCGGTTAGAGCATTTTGTGAGCACTTGCCTTACACCAAATAAAAAATTATTGTACACTTGTTGATGATACTTGTCAGGAAAAAAATATTTTACTATCAAATTCAAAAATTTAAAACGTTAAATGGCACTAATATTCAATATATTCATAAATAAGATGTTTCTTATATTATTTATATTTCGATGGTCAATATCAACTATGATAAGTTCACAAAATCACTATTTTAAATGTCAAAAATGAATCTTTAATTCACCATTTTATTGCATAAATGTTCTTATATATATCTTTTTATTTCTTATAGGTTTGAATTGGAAAAGATGAAGAAAATATATTAAAGTGAAGAAAAAAATGCACATGGATGGAAGAAAGAATATAATGCACATGGATGGAAGATGAAGAATATAATGCACATGAAGAAAGAAGAAAATGACTTGGAAAACATCAATATTCAAAGAAAAAGAAAAGAAAAGTAGATCTAACTTCACTTTACAAGATGTCATTATATTCCAATTTTCTCTATAAATAGGAGAGTAATTGGAAATTGTATGGAATTAGATGGTAAATAGTGAGAAATTGTAGAGAGAATTTAGTCTTGTATCAAGTTTTTATTTTGTTGTAATATTTTTCTTAGTTAATGAAAAATTCTTCTATCATCATGTTTTATTTCTCTATCATTATGCTAGCTTAAACATCTTCTCAAGGGAGTGATGAAGCCACCTTGGGTAATATATAAATAATTTTATTTTATTTCTTATTGTTTAATTCTCTTCCCGAAATAATTATTTCAAGTGACAAAACCTACAATAGAGGTTGAAAATAGAGGAAGGATTCTCCGTGATTACCAATCAATGGAAATACGGGGAATGCCTACCACTATTTATATTTATTTATTTTTAAACCAAAACATTAGAGGGAGGATTTTCCGTGATTACCAATTAATGAAAATACGGGGAATGCCTACCAATATCTATGTTTATGTTTAATAGGTTGGAGGAGAATTTGCAATAGAAATATATAATATTATTTATATAGACCCGGGTGGTGGATTCTCTTCCCTTGAGATTTCTTCCATCATTTAATAATTATTTAGTTATTTTAGTTTATTATTCAAAAATTCAAGAATTGTTTTAAGTAATTTCTTTTTATCTCGAAAATTATAGTTTTGGATCCTAGTCTCAACCCGATTTCTAAGTTGAGAGTGGTTCGACACTACTTATTGTTATACTATTTTAAGTAAAGTATTTGTAGGTATTATAAATTTTATTGACCGAAATTTGATGAAACAACGACAAATATTATCAAATCATCAATCGTGAAACTATCCTCTACATCTTCTCAACAAAACTCTCTTTGATATCACTTGTCACAAATAAGATATTTTACTATCAAACTGAACTGAAATTTAAACGGTTAAATGGGACTAATATCAATCTATTCATAAACAAAACATCTTATATATGATTTATATCAATTTATTCATAAAGAAAATATTTTATATATGATTTATACTAGTGATTTCTATTCAGTGTCTTTCGTATCGTCTCAACAAAACCCTCATACCACTTGTCACAAAAGTAAAAATAAAATTGCTTTACTAACGAATTAAAGACAGCCAATAGTGTCTTTCCATAGTGTCAACAAAATCAAAAGAGCGCCAAATATTTTTTGCTCACCTCCACAAAAGCAAGAAGCGCGTGTCGTTTTGTCTGTATGTACTATCGACCAGTAATTAATTTTATTTGTTACGCTTTGATTCCGCCTTTCACACTATTCCACTGCACAACTCCTATAAATACACATTTCCAACTTTTCAGTCACACAATACGAGTTGGAGGAGAGAGAGGGCTCAGTAGTCCTATTGCTTTCTTCTCTAATGTAAGAGAAGCTATCATCTATCTTTTTTCACTCGCATAAATTAATTATTCGATATTTTTTTTTTTTTTTGGTTTACCAAACACAAATCGCTTTATCTGTGTTGTAAAAATCAATTTATTTGTATAATCGCCTGATTTTTTTTGATCGCTTGTTTGATCTCATTTCAATCTGAGGTATATTTGTATTGATTTTCTCTCTGTGTGATTTTATTTAAGCTCATTGTAACGATGAATCTCTCTTAGGTATATACATATACGTGTGTATATATATGTGTGTGTGTTTATATAGAGAGACGAGTTCAATCGCCATTTCTTTCTCGGAAATAGCTCTCGGTCTTGAACTTCAGTGAATTTCATCGATTCTATGTATGTGTTTATCTATATATATATATGTATATACACGCATTTTTCCCCCAAATGTGTGTACCCGTGTCTTGAGAGAAACGTGTTCAGACGCATTTCTCTCTCAGAAATAGCTCTATCTCTCAGATTTCAGTAATTTCATGACTGCTTTGATCATTTGATTTGTTCTGTGTATGTGTGGGTCTGTATATACATAGACGAGTTCACACGCAAGTTTTCTCGGAAATGTCTGTGTGTGTATATATATATAGATGTGTGTGTATTTATACATAGAGAGAAACGAGTTCACACGCATTTCTTTCTCAGAAATAGCTGTGCCCAAAATTTCAGTGAATTTCATCGCTACTTTTATCATTTCGAATTTAGGTCCGTGTTTGTAATTTTTATGGAAAGCATGTGTATCGTTACAAGTAGTAGTCAGTGTGATTATTTCTGGTAAATATGTGGGTAATATTGAATAAGGCGCTTGAAATTTTCTTCTCATATACATTTTCCTTTTTGGTTTCCAGTTTAATGATCAAAGTGGTTATTATCACATAGTAATAAGAGTGGATAGATATTAATTACTTGATTTCATTTTAGGTACCTATAAGATTTGATTATGCACTCTCATTGTTTGTGATTTTAACTCAGTGGTAATAGAATGGTTTGATACTCAAAACTTTTATATTGTGTGATGTTTAATGTTAATGTGAAGATGTGGCCAGGTTCCTTATGGTTTTGATGAAAATTAACAGAAAGGTATTTGAAAATTAATTGTTTGTCGTACAAAATAATATAATAGTTAATATCTTCTTGTCTTTGATTTCTTGTGTACAAGGAATTAGCCAAACCATGGAAGAATTTTTTCTATTGATGTGGGAATAGTCCTATGTCTTAGAAAGTTGTATTTTGGTATTTGTTCTGCTTGACAGATTTTTTTTCCTTGTTAAATTAACCAATGTATTTACACTTACATGCAATAAACCAGGGGGCTGACTACCTTCGTTGTATCTGGAATATTAAAATTTAAGAACCATGTATCAGTGCTGTATGCATCTTTTCCTTTTTCTAACACCATTTTCAGATGCGAGAAAGTGTGTAGTTGGGGTGTTAAATTTGTTTAGTCGACCTTTTGTTTCTTGGTGTAATTTAGGATGTTGTCTCCTGAATTAGTGTCTTCTTTCAGTAGAAATAGCTACATTTTGCCCTTTCTCGAGTATGTATCAGATTTTGTGCAATTTTTTTACTTTAGGGAGTATGCTCGACAAAATTACTTGAATTCTCTTTATGACCATAGTGATGTGCCTCCAGCATTGTGAGCTGTTCTTTTAGTGCTGTCCTGTGACTACTTGTTAGGAATTCTGGAAACAAGAGGAACAAGCGGATCTAAGATAACGATCCAATGTGACAGGCTTTTTAAATGTATCGAATAGGTAATTATATACCCTCTAGATCAGCCAAACATTCAATCATTGGAGTTGAATAAGTATTTCAGCTGTCTAGCTAAAGTGTGTGGATGGTACTGTATACTGGGGTGTTTTAGTTCCATTTTTGGTTGCATGATACTAGAGGTGCCTCCAAATGAATTTGACAGAGCCATGTGTCAGTTGTTTGGAATTGGCTGCATTATGTTTTTTGCATAACATAATATTCATGGTTCGTAATATATTAATACTGTCATGTCTCCTTCCAATTCTACCACTCTTTTCTTTTACTTTTTCATTTTTTTTGAGTTTTGAGTGTGTATGTGCCACTTGTCTCACAAAATCACTAAAGGTGTTTCTCTTTCTTATGCTGTGAAGGATGAAAAAGGAAGCACTTTCCTTAAGCCCTTCATATTATGATGATGAGGATAGGGATTTGAAGCATTTGCTTGAAGCCTTTGGCTCAATGGTTTCTCTGGACAACATTGCCTCCGCTTATTGTCAAGCAGGGCGCAATGTGTACACAGCTAGTGAAATACTTTGCAATATGCAGGAAAGCAATTCTACTTTTCCATCCAAGAATGAGTTGGTGGGTTTAAGTGCATCTTCGGAAGAGTCCTCTGACACTGTACCAGACAAGCCAAATTGTGCAGAAAGAAGTTTTATGGAATCAAAGCCGAAAAAATCATCAGTATCAATGGGTACTGTTGCAGCTGTGATCGGAAAGGAGTATGCTATGCCAAAGCGAATAACAAATGAATCGTATAAAGTGAACAAACCTTTGAAGTTAAATTCAGAAAATTTCCCGATCTCTGAGATTTGGGAGGAAAAAATCCCACCATCTATTGCAGCAAGGGATGAAACTATGCACAAGGATGTTGAAAATTTTCTGTTTACAATGCTTGGAGATGGTTTTCAACTGGGCATGGACGTAATTCGAGAAGTCCTTGGTAAACAATCTTAACTTGGATGTCATCTAAACTTACTAGTGCTGCCAGCCTTACAATTTAGTTTCAGCATCTCTATGGTTGTGCACATGACTGATTTATGACTCATCAGAAATGTCTTTTGATGGAAGTTAATGCATAACATCTATTGCCAAATTTTCACTTCATATATGCCTTCAAATTAAGAATGCCCAGAATTTGATTCTCCATGGAATCGAGTTCATATGTTCTGTAATTTTTTGTTTTTTGTTTTTATTTTTATTTTTGTGTCTATGTGTGAGAAAGCGAAGGCATCATAATTGGGTTCATTTTACAAGAGCACAATTTTTATTCAAGCAGCGTTAGCATGTTTATTAGTCTTACATTATGATGCAATATCATTAAGAATTTGCAGTGCATTGACCAATAGCTCCTTTAATTTTCTCTTTGGATTTCATGCTATTAATTGGATTTTATCGCCTGTATTCTTGTTAGCCCTGGGTGTTAGTTGCTCAATTGTCTACTTTGGTTATTGAAGCAAATTATTGACATCACATCCTAAGTACGTGAATATAACAATTCTAAGATCATACTTGCGTCTTCCTCGTATTCTTCAGATTATGACTGCAATATTCCCGTTTCTCATATTAAGTTCACTTGATGATATCGATATTATGTGTAATCAGGAAATGTCTTGATTTTTTTCAGGGGTTTGTGGGTATGATATCAAAAAGGTAAGTGCGCATTACTGTTAAGGTTTCAGGTACTTAATTTTGCGCTCAACCTAATAATCATCTTTCTTTGGTTTTATGGCACTTACATTGTTTGGGCTTTGATAAGTAAAAGTACCTCACGAGTAATTGGATTTTTAATTCAACTTTTAGTGTATGATATTTCTAGGCTAAGCCTCTAAGGTGACTTTTTTTCAGGTTGTTATGTTGATTTCTTCATTTTTTTTAATATATTTTTTTGTTGGCATACAACGTTTCCTATGTCATCTGTTTTTCAGATGTTTTTAATTTGGTTTGAATTTATCTGCTGTTAATTGCCAAAATGAGTGTCATGCACAAGCATGCAAAAGTGTGTGCACTCTATCGGAGTATCTTATTTTTCATTGCAGAGATTGTTATAAATGGTCCCCCAGGAAGATTATTGCTAAGGGATTGAGTTGTCTTCCATAGGGAGTGGTTTTTTTTTTTTTTCAAGTCTCATACAAATGATATAGCTCTAACAGGACTACTCTAAGTGCTTCTGGAAACAGGTGCAAGCTTTAATATAACATAAATTACAAAATGAACATTTATAGGAAAACGAGAATTGATGTTTGTACTACTAGAAACGAATAATTGGTTGATTTTGTCATCAGATATTTTGTTTAGCTTTAACTGTTCATCTTTGTATTTTGGTGTTCATCAGAGCATGGAGAAACTTCTCGATCTAACAGTATCCCCTTTGGAGGATAGCGAAGATGCACTAAGCATAGCTGCTGAAAAAGTAAGAGTTTTCTTCTTTTTAGGTTTAGAGAAATCTGAATGTAATTTTAGTCCTTGCTAGTTGCTTCTGTGTGGGTCTAGTGATTAGCTCTTCTGTTATGCATATGCAATGAAACTTGATGTTGAAGACTGATGCCAAAACTATAAAAATTGAGCCGAACTGAATTATTTATGAGTTGGTTATATGATTATTTGTACCTTATGGATAAGTCAGAGTCACGCATCCACTTTGGCTGAATTAGGTTCCCAACGTTCCACCTTCCCTTTGGCAGGTGGAGGAGATATGATTTAAATTGATGCTTGATGAATATGAATTTTCTATCAAAAAGTGAAAAAGAGGAAATTTCTGGATCGAGTTATATCTATATCTGCTATATTTTATGGTGTCAGCAACAATTGGATTGTAACATATGCATGCTGCACTGCAGTTGCTGATGTGTATGCAAACAAGTGAAAAAAGAAAAGTTCTTTTAGCTCATATATTGCACTGACTGACTTTAAGCTAAAATTTTATGGTACTGACCGATTTTAAGCTTGGCCACCGATACTAAAAGCTAGAAACATGAGCCAGCATTCACTCGATTTCTTGAACAAATACTGTTTTGGTAGTTTGAATGTACAACCATACTGGTGCGCAGAAGTTGTATCGATTTGTGTTCTTAGAAGTGTCCAGCTATACAGTCAACTTAATGATGTGAAAATGGAAGTTTCTATTATTTTAATTTATTTTTTACGTATTTGTATTTGATTTTGAAAAGAAGATGTTGATATGGATGGCTGAAAATTTTAAAACAAAGGAAATGAATGCATCTTGAGAAGTTACTGAGCCACCATTATAGAAAGATGGAGTAGTAAATCAGCTCTGATGGGAAGATATGTGCAACAACAATGAGTCACAGTTGAGTGTGTTACAAGGAACAGGAGAAAGGCAGTGAAAAATAAGTAAGATGGCTTATGATGTATCAAAATTTGAGACCCTAGAGAGTGAAAGGATCTGTGTAGCTTGTTTTGAAATATTTATAATACGCTACGGAGATTTGTCAAATTTGATAGTATTAAGAATAAATGCATTGACTACTGTGTGTAGAATATATGCATTGTCTTCTATGTTGATCTTTAGACTTGCTTTTTGCATCTGATCTGAACTCTCTAAACAGCCTATGGAGAAATGTTCAGATCTGGAATCTCCTTTATCTATAGGAACTTTGGAGCACAAAAATTCTGATAAAAGGTATGCGATTCATTTCTTGTGTACTACTAGCTCATTCTGGGATCTCCCTATTGCCAAGGAAGAAAGGGCTCTTGTAAAATAACTGCCTTGAATTCCAGAAATCTTTAAATGCTTGTAAAACGTTGCATTGGTTATTGTTATTGCAGGGGTAAATCTAGAAATCAATTTGAATCACTCGAGAAGGAAATATTAGAAGCATTATTTACTGTTCCTGAAAGAGTTGAAAAACCAACAAGGTTAACTCGCCAAGTAAAAGGAGTAAGGAGATCAGGAGCATTCGGTACAGTTGTAGCTGAACCTTTTAAAGACACTACTACAGAGCGTATAACTGCCAATCCAGAACCTCAAATTCTTGAAGATGGTAAGCATTTGATGTTTGTGTTAAGAACCATGAGAAAATTTAATACTCAATTGTAGATGTGTAGAGGTTGTATAGTGTTGAAGGATATAATATTTGAATTACACCCTCTCTAATAGCTTAAGCTTTTATAGTAGATGGTTGTTAACATATAGATATTGAGAATATGCTTATAAGGTTCTTGTTCTTTGACTTTTCTGCATATCTTGGATTTTTAACACCGTCTAGGGATTCTCTCTCTCTCTCTCTGCACAAATAGGATTAAAGTGATAGAAACTTCTCCATAGTCGCTTGATGCAATTGGTACATAGGCACTTCATGTATCCATACGTTGAAATCAGTAAACTAGCGCCATATAACGAGTGCCGGAAGCCTGTGATGTTTTTGTTCTCTACCCCTTCCTTCTACCAAATTGGAGTTATTCTAATGGTAGCATACAACAATAATAAATTCTTACTCATAAAGTTATGGTAGTACCACATACTAATTTTCTGTGTGAATATCATCGGAGTAGAAAATCTTCTTCTATACGCTAAGAAGCACGGATGCTCCTACAAAGGAGTTGTTCACTGCTGAAAACATGTTTACCATTGACATGTCTCAAACATTCCTGAGGACATATCTGGCTCATATTTTACTCTTCTGATTCTTGCTCAAGCTGGATGATGAAAAACTAGATTTGATTTTTTAATATCTAATGTCGGACACATGGACATCATGTCTTTTGTCACTTCTGTAAAATAAATGCATCTCACACGTTTGATATGACAAAGAGAGTATAGGAGTAAGAGAGGAGTCATCATGATCATGTAGGTAAATATACAAATCCCATACGCACACATCTACATACATGATATTCCTTGGTCCTTTCTATCTCTTAGTTGTCATTTATAATTACAATCCACAACTTACGAATGAATTGGGAACTCAATTATGTCCGTATGCTGAAAAGGAATTCGATTAGAGGTAATTGAATGATGAAGCCCATGTATGTATTATAGATTTTAATCTACTGATAAAGGAGTTTAATGAAAGGGTACTCATTGATGTTCATATGCGGAAAAGTCCTCTGGTAAGTATTCAAGAGCTTTTAGACTTGGTTATACTCAGTCCCCTTCATAGAAACGAAGTTTGGTGGATATGCACTAGTGTGTCTGTTCAAGCTCAAAAGAAAAGTTCCTCTTTCCAGAAGAGTCTTTGTGGCTGGGGCTTCAACTGGAGCACAGCTATATTTTTATTGCTTTCACTAGAACCAGAGTCATGGGCCGGGAATCTTCTCACTGATGTTTGTAATATAACATCTGGAAGATGAAAACTATTCACTGTGCACCATTCTGTCGTGTCTTATTCCCAGAAGAGGATCAAATGTTTAAATCACTTCTGAATAAAACTTTTGAGGATCAACAGCAGTCATCTCTGGGGTTTTCTATGAGCCTTTTGACTTGACTAGATATTCCAAGTGTGGGGCTTATGGCTTGGTTTATTATGGTGCTTGAGTAACAAAATACTTGAACAAGTCCTGATGAACTCCAAAAAGCTGATGAATCCCAGTGACAGCTTATTCACATGATTATTGTAGGTCCCATTTGGTTTATGGCTTAATTTTGCATGACCAAGTGTAATGGTATGTACTTCCCTGTTTATATACTTTTTCCTGCTAATGTGAATGTTTTCTGTACACATGTATGTATCCCTTAATATAAAACAAAGATGAAGAGGATAGTTATCAGGTGCTACGCAAAACCGCCAGGGGGTATTGGGTTACAATGAAAGCATACTATAAAGCTGTAAGTCCTTGCAGAATCTTTTGGGCATCATCATTTATATTCAGATTCAAACTTTTTACTCCTACTATTGAACATTTGTATCTTCCTACTAAAGCATGATCAGAATTTGATAGTTTCAGCTGTTTTGCAGGCTGTTGATGCATTTGCTGAAGGAGATCATGCGCGAGCATACAAACTTCAAGAAGAGGTATCGTTTCTATGTTTCTTCTGTAGTGATAATAAGGCTTAGATTTGAAGTGGCGATATATCCTCTGTTTTCTCCTTGCCTTTTTAATCATTTGGAGTGGCGATATATCTCCTGAATTGGTGAGGTCTAGATATCCTATTAACCATGTTAATGGGGTTTAATAGACAGTTTGTAATCAACTACTTAGTTTTGGCAAAGTTCATAAGCACATTTTTGAACAATATTATGTTATGCAAACTTCCATGGAGTACCTGAGTTTGCACAAGGTCTCTGAGCATGACCAAAGGTCTTAAGTTTAATCTAGGGGGTGTACTGAAGGAATTTGTTGCACCTTCCGAAGGGAGTGAGGACGCCCTCATCCTGATCATCCTAGCGTTATCCCATATGAATGGTGTCAGCACAAGAATTCTGTCTTCCTTGCACAAATTTAAAATTTGTTGTTCTCCGATTTATCATCTCGGCTGCCCTTTCAACACTTTTGGTGCATCCTTGTTGGGGCTTTGGAACAATATCTCATCTTATATCCGATTTGCCTTGAAAATTTCTAATAAGTATTCATTCTTTGAGTAAACAAGAATGGCATGTATCAAATATCAATTAATAATAGAATATTCAAAGTGGTTATCTCTGACATACTTCTTTGTACCCTTTATAAATATAATGTGGTGGGGCTTTCAGTAATGCCCAGCTGGCAACTTTAAAGAGATTGAGTTGCCCTTGATTGAATTTAATTTTGTTATTGATTTTCGTCTCTCTCTTTTTTATTTAATTAATATGGTATTTGTTTTTGGGTGGGGATGTTGGTGTGTTGGGGGTGATTGTGTAGGGAAATTTTTTTAAGGAGAAGTCTCGAGAAGCAAATGAAAAATCTTCCCAAAAACTTCTGGAGACCAGGTGAGTGAATTCCTTTTTTGTCCAAGTCATGTCTTCCATGTATCAACTGATATGTTGATGTATTAAATTTGTATGTGATCACAGAGATGATGTTGAGGAGGTACCTCTTGATCTGCATGACCATGAGCCAAAGGATGCAATCCGCCTTTTGAGGGTTCATCTGACCTCACTTTGCGGTATCCCATGTAGGCAATCATTTCCTTGTATACATACTTATTCCTCAATCAAGTTCAACAAAATGACATGGATCTTCTTTTCTCCAGCAATTCAGTATCTTAAAGTCATAGTGGGGACCAATACTGAAGATGCCAAAAGACAGGCTCGGAAACGACTGGTATGAATGTTTTAAACTGAAACTTTCTCTGCATGTTAATCACTATTTTCAGCTACGTGGAGGCTATAATTTGCTTTTCATATGAACTGAAAATTGTTAATTGCTGTGCTGAATGGACTCAAGAAGAAATATCCAAGTATTAGATTTATCAAATTCCCACATCCATGGACATGGGACCACCGATTGTGACCAACTACTTAGAAAAATATAATACTTTACTTTTTAAAATGAAGGTAAATATTTATTTATTTTTTAACATAGAAAATTGCTCCCTCTCACAAGCTGGGTTGTTGATGTGAGCACTTTATTCACTTGACTCATTATGAGGCAATCTATTAAGTTGTAAACACAAAATAAGAGAGTTTTTGCCCAATTACTTAATAATTTGAATTATGGAGTATGCTTGCCATTGCCCAACTAGGTACGCATCCAAACTTGTGCACATGTATCATTTGTCCAATACGAAGAATTTAAGTTAGAATCTATGTAGTGTATACTACTGTCAGCAAGTTTGCTGTTTTTTGATAGAATAGAGAAGATGAAAAGCTACCTCTTTGAACTGCACAAGGATTACAGTCTTACTTTAGCCTATTCTACAAACATGAGACCGTCTTGAAGATTAAGGCTTGTGCCTGAACTTCATTTTTTCTTTATCTGGTTATATCATTTCTTTTTATTGGGGAGTGGGGGGAGTTTTAAATTTTCAGAATGGAAGTGTTCAAGGAACACGAAGACGATAATAGAACAAACTTTAGAAAAGTTCTGTACTTATGGTATCTTAGTTAAGATCATAGTCTCAGTCAAACATGTTACCATATTATTCTTACCAACTCTACTCAGGTTGATCATATTTAGAAGAATGAAGGAATTAACTTCTTACCAAAAAGAAAAAAACAGAAAAAAGTTTTAAGGAACTGAGCGGATTTGTTGTGCGAAGTCTTTGTATTTGCCCTATAAATATCGACTACTTGAGGTCAGCTATATGAATTATGTTTCTTCTATTCTGCAATCTAAGGTTGTAATCTTAGTCACATCACATATTTTAGATCATCTCCAATGTTATTTGGTGTAACCACATATTATTATACTTTTGCAACATTTCTTGAATTCTCTGGAACCAGTAGTGGGTGCTGGTGTTTGTCTGGGTTCTTGCTCCTCATATACATTACACATAAATAGATTGAATGACATCACACTGAAGAATTGGATGAAGCAATTTTCTCTATTCTGTAACATAGTGGAATTATGTAGCATGTTCATTATGGGTTTTACACAACCTAACTATTAATATAGCAAAGTTGCATATTCATAGTTTCTGGGAGGAACCTAAGGTGAACAGGAGACATGTTTGTCTTCCCATTGGACCCACTATGTGGTATATGTCTAGAAATTGGTCTCTTGGAACATGGTATACTTATGCATTTGTATGGAATTTACATTCTCATTTTTTTTTTCCGATGAAGATTGATCTTACATGTTTGCATCATCCTCACTCGTTCAGCTGAATACTTGAAAGGGAACATATAAGATAATTCTGGAATTCTTTTGCAGGTTATGAAGCTTCTGGAGAAAGAATCGATTAAGTGGACCGAGGAAGAGGGTAGTTGGATACTTGTGATCCGTACAGATGAAATCAACCCAAAGCGTTTAAGTTTTGCTAAAAAGGAGTAAAGGATAATCTGGGATGAGGTTATTAGAACTAAATTCAAAAGCTGAATATATTAGACAAAACGGCATGTAAATAAAAAACTTGGAGAGAATTCTTGCGGTCGAGTTCTTCACAACTTGGTTTTCAATACTTTTGTGCTGTATTGATTCAAAACGCTATGCCAGCACGAGACTGCAGTTTTTGCTAGGCACTTGGGAGCTCACCTTTTTAACACTAAAAGGTGCAAAATGCTATTACTCTGTCAATTGCGTTTACTCATATTGACAAACATATATAGTGACAAAATCTACAGGGCTGTTTTCAGTGATTGAATTTTCCATTAGCAATTGTTTTTGTTCATTGTAATTGGTGACATGTCACCAGTGTATTTGCGATTGCTGTTGGCCCTTTTACTTGGTGTTGGATGAGCTAGTAATTGCTCATTTGCCTTGGCGATTAGAGAATGGAGATGATTTTTGCTGTAATTGCTGTTGATCTCTCAACTTTAGATGTGGATATACAAATCAAATGCAGAAATCAATAGCAGTGCAGGAATGAAAAATGGCTAAACTTGACCAAATTTCTTATCTTGTAATATGCCTTGATTAATTTGGGATCAAATTTCGATACAGTTGCCTAATATTGCCTTTTCTTTTTCCTTTTTGGGTGGGGAAGTAGTTGCTAATCATTGTTCTCAGCAGATGTCACTATATTCTAAACTTGGCTTAGGGAGTATGAGAATTTCCTCCTTTTTTCTTATGTCTCCGTTCGTCCTAGTGAATCATGGTTTCCCAAGCATTAGGTCAAAGTTTAGAGACCGGTAGAGAGAAGAAATGGAATATATATCAATATATATATTCATATTTTTATATACAGATATATTGAATAGATTTTTGCTTCTGGTACGTGGTTTGCCTTTCGTTTTGAAATATTCCACTGGTGAAACCATACGAGATAACCTCCACCACGATAAGGTTCTAATATGTAATTTGGCTTCATAACTCTATTTATGTTTTTCACATATTCGAATGTAGCAACATTGCATTTCAGGAAATGGGAGTGAATAGCTACAGGGATGACGTAGAATTCATTATGATAATCCACACTCACCATATTTAAATTCCTACCTGCTCAACCTAAAGAACAAAGTTGCTTCTACTCGTTCTGTCTCCTTCCAAATGATATATATATACATTGGGGGAGTATAGAATAGTTCAGGAAAGGGCGAACAGATTAGTAAAAATTTGGGTAATTTGCATTGACACCCCCTGAGGTTAGGGTCAATAGCACTCAGATTACGGTCAACCTTTTTTTGGCACTCACACCCCCTGAGGTTCCTCCTTCGTTGCAATGACACCCCCTGGGCGGGTGAAATGACTATAATGCCCCTTTAATTATTTCACTTATTACATTAGGGTAATATATAAAGTATGAAATTACTCATATGCCCAAACACTTCACCCCTCTAAATTTACTAATTACACTTCCACCCCTTATTACAAAATATATATTACGAAAATTACAATTTAATTTTTTTTCTTTATAATATAATTTGTATATATAATTACGAAAATTAAAATTACGAAAATATATATATAATTTGTAAAAAATATATAAAATTTGAAAAAACATATAAAATTCGAAAAAATATATAAAATTTGAAACAATATATAAAATTAAAAAATATATATATCAAATTCGAAACAAATATATAAAATTCGTAAACAATATATAAAATGCTAAAAACATATAAAATTTGAAACAAATATATAAAATTCGAAAACAATATATAAAATTCTAAAAACATATAAAATTCTAAAATATATATAAAATTCAAATATATATATATATATATATATAAAGTGTGACTGAAGTTTAAGTGGACAAGTCTCAGAATCATTAGCCAAGGTAACGGATCATCTCCAACTCTCTGCAGAGCTATTTTAATGGCCACGATGACGGCACATGTCCCACGATGGTGACCGAAATCGGAATCGAACCGATACTTTATTAAAATATTTTAATCAAAATTAAATATATTAATATTTGGATCAAAATTAACGGTTCGGTTCCGGTTCTCATTTTTAAAGAACCGAAAGTAAATTTTTATTTGGATCAAAATTAACGGTTCAGTTCCGATACTTTTGGTTCTTTAAAAATGAGAACCGGAAACGAACCGTTAATTTTAATCCAAATATTAATATATTTAATTTTGATTAAAATATTTTAATAAAGTATCGGTTCGATTCCGATTTCGGTCACCATAGTAGGGTATGTGTTGCCATCGTGGCCATTGAAATAGCTTTGCAGAGAGTTGGAGAGGATCCGTTACCTTGACTAATGACTTTGAGGCTTGTCCACTTAAAATTCAGTCACACTTTATATATATATATAAATTTTATATATTTTTTAGAATTTTATATATTTTTCGAATTTTATATATTGTTTACGAATTTTATATATTTGTTTCAAATTTTATATATATATTTTAATTTTATATATTGTTTCAAATTTTATATATTTTTTCGAATTTTATATGTTTTTTCAAATTTTATATATATTTTTAAAAATTATATATATATATTCGTAATTTTAATTTTTGTAATTATATATACAAATTATATTATAAAGAAAAAAAATTAAATTGTAATTTTCGTAATATATATATTTTGTAATAAGGGGTGAAAGTGTAATTAGTAATTTTAGAGGGATGAAGTGTTTGGGCATATGAGTAATTTCATACTTTATATATTACCCTAATGTAATAAGTGAAATAATTAAAGGGGCATTATAGTCATTTCACCCGTCCAGGGGGTGTCATTGCAATGAAGGAGGAACCTCAGGGGGTGTGAGTGCCAAAAAAAGATTGACCAAAATCTGATTGCTATTGACCCTAACCTCAGGGGGTGTCAATGCAAATTACCCTAAAAATTAAGTTGCTAAAAGGGAAATGAAGATGAGAAAGGAATGAGAAACTACATATCATATTACAACATCTGAATTTCCATTAAGCAAAATGTGAAAGGACAGAGGCATTAAGGTCTTTCAAAGGTTCACTGAGTGAGTCTTTGCATCTCATTTTGGTCATTGAGTGTCTTAATGAGAAGGGGAGGTGCGTATTGCGCTGTCCCTTGGTGCTCTTCAGAATCCTGGCAAAACGAAAGTATGATCGTGTCGATTGACATCTCCACAACCGCAAAGAGCAGAGTAGCAACAACCTAGAGCCCAGCACACCTGCAATCCGTTTTATTACCAATGTGAGCATTCCGAAGCATCTGTGACTTGCTTTCTACTGTCTTTTTCTTGATAGTTTGTACCCTGTTTTATTACCCTTGTTCGGGGTGGGAAAGTGTATGACAACCTACTTGGATGCTTTGTTGATGAAAGAAAAAACAACAAAATCATCTCACTGGTATACTTTGATGGGAAGGAAAGAAAAAAATCACAATGAGAAGAAATGACTAATTCGAACTTCCAGGATACTATCGTTAACTTATTTTCCTTTGCAGATTCTAATTATTTCATTGGCAGGTAAAGAGAGCTACAAAACATACCCTAAAAAATCAATGTCTTTATTTGAGAATGATTTTCATAAAATTGAACCAAGCATATGACATGCCAATTTTTTATTTTTCAGTTTTTAAAAAATTATTTTAAGAGTTTAAAACCAAACAGACTCTTAACATATGAGGTAATAGAAATGTAAAAAGAAAGAAAAAAAAATGAAAATATCCACATGCACACGTGGCAAAGCATGAGAGCAAAAGTGGTCTGAGGGCAAAGCATGATTCATGTTTAATTGGAGTTGTTCTTAAATTATCCAAGCAAAAAATGGTGGGCCTACTTCAACAATGGCCGAAGCAACACAAAGCAACTGTAGGCCTGATTCCAAATTCTCGCTTTTGCTCTGGCCTGCTCCTACATTTTGGAAGCAAAAATATTTAACCAAACACGCCCATTTTACTTGGACCTATGAATAGTGATGAAAATGGGAGTCCTAAACAGACCCTAACAAATTTGCATATAGGCATTATCTTCCAAGAGCAGTGTAGGGATTTATTTTTTTATTTAGTAATACCCTTTGTTTATTCCTTTTTACCAAAAAAATAAATAAATGAAACCTTTACAAATGTGAACTCCCTTTGTGCATATAGAACCACTTTCCCTATTCGAAGTCGCGGTCTCAGAAGCTCTAGTTCAGTCGCGCCTTTGCATACCTTGGTCGCGACTACCCCCCTTGCATTTGCCCCCCTTTTTCAAGACATTTAACCCCTTTTTTTTTTCACTTAACTTTTTATCCCTTTCTCCTCATTTGCCCTAACCATGCCTAAACATTTGGGAACTTCCACAACTGGTGCTATCCCTTTGGTCCCCCCTTCCCCTGAATGGCGCAGAGCTCCCTTCTTCCATAGAGAGGATGACCTATTTTGGCATTCTGCTGAGGACTTCAACATTAAGGGCACCATTTCTACTGAACCGGTAGTCATTGATCCGGAGGGTGACCCTCTTTTCACCTCCATTCCTCCCGAGTCCATTTCGCGCTTTCTGGTCGAGAGAGGTAATGTTCCTTTCTCATTTCTTGATTTTGAGTCCCATGTTTCCCCAACCAGCGAATGGAAACGTTGGTCCAACCACATACTGGGACAGGAGCGCCATTCTGAGATTCTTCGCAAAGCTGGTGTTTTCGAATCAGTTAAGCTCTTTACTTCGCTCTCTCTCCGGCGAGATTCCGTGTCGCTGACTGTTTTGACATCACGTTGGAGCTCTTTTTCTCATACCTTCATTGCCGCCTGGGGCGAGTTTGCACCGACCCTCGAGGACGTGTTGGTGTTGTTTCATTTGCCCCTTTTTGACTCTCGCGAACCTGGGGCTTCTGGTTTCGCATCTGAGGATGACCATATCTTCGAATATTTGGAATCTTGTGCCGACTTTGCTGCTCGTAGGGGTAGTTGGTTCAAAAATGGGGTAAAGCTTGCTGAGCAGCCCATACTGAGGCATCAAAAGCTCGCGTACAGTTCATGGCGCCATCACTTTTTCATGGAGCGAGAACCTATAGATGATGATATTCGCTCAGGTTCTCGTCCCCGTGAGTGTGTCCATGGTCCCGAGTTCAACGGTGAATATGAGTTAGCTGGTTTCTTGGTTTATTGGTTGGATCGCTACATTTTCCAGGGACGCCCGGAAGACGGGCCTAGCAAAGGCCCCCAGTCCTCTTGAGTTTGATCCAGACAATCCGGCTCTTTTAAAATCGCGCGCGTTGCGTTGGAGTGGGCTTTGCTCAGAAAACATTTTTAACGACTTCATTGATGTCAGCTCAGAATTCGTTTGGAGACCTTACACCAATCCTTTGAACGGCATTCAGTTGCCTCCTTTTTACCCTCCCGAAGAGATTATGCACTCTAATTCTCCTTCAGAATCAGAATTGATGTTTGCAGCTATCACCTGCTGTTGCTACCTCCCAGTTTCAGATGAAGTTTCCACAAGGGTCACTCCATACAATCCTTCGCGAGTAGCTCGTCAACTGGGTTTTGACCAAGCGGTCCCTTCTTTCCTTGGGGAAACTGCTTTGACCTTTGATAAGGCGTTGAAGCGTTATCGGATACATCGCGGGTTAAAGGTTCGGGATTTTCCTTCTCGTATTCATATCCCTGCAGCTCACAGACAAGGGGAATGTACTCAGCTTTATTATAAATTCTGGATGGATAATCTCTCATCTTTTCAAGATTTTGTTAAGCAACCTGCCATCATTCCGGACTATGACAACATTTACGTTGGTGATTTCACTTTGAAAGCCCCAAAGTCGCTAGGGAGCAGAGGTGTTAGGTGTAGTTTTGCACCGGACTCCATAGAACACCGCAAATATGATCGCCTTAAGCGTGCACAGGCACAGGCATTGCAAGATAAGAAACAGAAAGTACAGAGAAAGAAGGCTTCGCGAGCATCCAAGCCCCCACCATTGGTTCCTCGCGACTGTCCCAAGAAAGGAAGCGCAGTCGTTGTGTTGAGGTTCCCTGGAGCGTGACTGGCCGTCCTAATGAGGATCCCATTGCTAAGCGTCTTGTAAGTATGCGCTCCTTTTTTCCAATTTCACTCTAATTTTCCTGTCCCCCTTTTCATCTGAAAGCTAACTTTTTTCTTTCTCTTTTTTTTTTTTAGCGTAGCCGAAGGCCTTCCAGTCACACTAAAAATTCTCCCAATGCCCACACTGTTTATGACTTGGACCACCCACCGGATGAGCCTCCTGTAATGCATACGAATGAAAGTTCAGATTTAAATGACAATATTCGTTCTGTTTCAAATGTTGGAAATACCAATAATTTTGGATCAGCTTCTGCTTCTGATGGTACGGGTGAAATGCCTAACACACAAGGATCTCCTGTTGCGAGCAAAACACCCATAGATCACCCAGGTTGCCACTTTTATTTCTTAATTCAGTTTGTTGTTTCCTTTTTTTTTTCTTTGACTAAACCACCCCCCCCCCCCCCCCCCCCCCCCCCTTTTTTTCTTCTTCTTTTATGGCATTAGCATGCCTCCTTTTTGTTGCGAGAATACTATCATCCTTACAGTGTTCTTTATGGTCTTCTGGTACCAATCTTTCCGCTAATGATCCCCCAACTGCAAATACTCCGGGCGATCAACCAGGTAAGACCCAACATTGCCTTGGCATATTTCATTTCATTATGTACTTATTACTATTATATATTTTTAAAAAAATTTAACAATGAACCAGGTATGATTTCCGCAGCAAAAATACTTTCCTCCATGCAGTCTGACATGTCTATCGTTGTTCATGCAGCTACTGTTTGGGACGTTTCACCGTCATCTAAAGGGAATTTTGAAGGACCTATTCTTCATACAGAGACTCATGATGAGAATGACCCTCCTACTGAAACACAAACCACTAGCAATGTTATCAGTACTAACACTGATGCAGTACTTATCCCTCGTGAAGACAACTGTGTTGCTCCGACTTCCAAAAATCAGCCTACTTGTGAGGATGCCCCTGTTCATGCTAACACTCCTGATACAGAACAATCTACTCGCGAGACTGCCCATGCTAACATTTCCGTTGAGGCTGCGAACGATGTTGCCCACACAACTGGCCCAACAGCTCAAAACATTATCCCTCCTTCAAGCTCTCCCACCCCCAAAAGACCTGCTCCTACTGATGGGACAAATCCTGACTCTACTTTTGTGAATATCTCACTGCCTGAGGACAATGAAGGAAGAGAAGATGCCCTTGGCAGCCAAGGATCAGACACCCGCCATATGCGTGAGTTGGGAGGGGACGTAGTGACAGAATACGAGGCACCTTTAAATGATTATCCCTGTAGTGAACAAGATTTCTTTGGTGGTCCCGTCCATGGACTAGACGCTGTCTATGAGAATCACACTACCCAAACTTCCCAAGGCTCTGTCCCTTCTACTGATTTTAGGCATTCATCACCAGTTCCCACTACTCAGCATGCAAGTGCTACTGACCCCCTTTCTCCCATTCCCGATTCAGGAAATGTGGACGATTTCAGTAGTCAAGATGATATCGCCAGATGTCGGAACTCACCTGTATCGGCCCCACGAGTTTCCCAAGACTCCATTCCTAATGCCAGCAATCAGTCAGCTTCTGTTCCCTTGTTCCAACTAGCTTTTCAGACTGCCTTCCCCATTGAAGCTCATGTGACCTTTGCCACTGCCGAAATTGTTAAATGGCAATCTTTCCAATGTAGCCTCCGCAGCGTACCTATCCTGAATCGGGTGGCTGACATTCATCCGGAAACCTTTTCTCAATTTCTTACTCTAGAGCCCATCTTTCAACAAGTTCTTTTAGATACGTTGGCAGACCTATTCCTTTTTTTGGATGGGAAACTTATCAAAGATTTAGATGTCGAAACCATTCAGCGTTACCTTGCTAGCATCGTGGACTGGCATAGGAATGGTTTAGATTTGTCTTGGTTAGAGCGTCGCCTCATTGCTTCTCTTCATATCCGTGACCTCCATTTGACTCAATCAGCAGCCTTTTCTTCCTTTGAGGCGAATGACTTGGAGGTCGCGAGAGTTTGTGCTCATCTCACTCTTTTGGAGCAAAAGAATAAAGAGTTGAAAGAAGGTTGGGATCATGCTTCTCGTAACTTTCAGAGCGCAAAAATGGCCGAAGGTCTTGATGTTGATGATATGGTTTTTAAAAGTCCTTTGTAAACGGGTTAAGATTCTGTACTGATCTATTTCAACAGTGCACCCATTTTCTTTTTCTCTTGCCTTCTCATATTAATTTCCTATCAAAAAGTGAAAAAGAGGAAATATCTGGATGGGGTTATACACACAACTGTTTTGGTTGCACTGGATTTGTCGAATTTCTAGATCTCCATTTCATTTAATATTTGTTTCTGGGGTATTTCATATTCACACCTTAAGGCTTGGTTTATTATGGTGCTTGAGTAACAAAATACTTGAAAAAGTCCTGTCAGATGATCTCCAAAAAGCTGGATGAATCCCAGTGACAGCTTTATTCCCGTAACACATGATTATTGTAGGTGCCATTTGCTTGGAATTGGCTGCATTATGTTTTTTGCATAACACAATATTCATGGTTCATAATATATTAATACTGTCATGTCTCCTTCCAAATCTACCTCTCTTTTCTTTTACTTCTTTTTTTTTTTTTTTTTTTTTTTTTTTTTGAGTTTTGAGTGTGTATGTGTTTGTTGTTTTGATTTTGTTATTCATACTATTGGCTTCTTGTATAAGTAGCTTCTGGTTTTCAATATTTACTTACAAAGTGCAATTCCTTTTCTCTATCCACATTACTTCATTATCATGATTTATCATTTTGTTTGTTTAATAGTAATTAAAAAAAAGAGAGACAATTATTGGGGTGGTGAGCCTTTTGTGCCACTTGACTCACAAAATTACTAAAGATGTTTCTCTTTCTTATGCTGTGAAGGATGAAAAAGGAAGCACTTTCCTCAAGCCCTTAATATTTTGATGATGAGGATAGTTTATTTGAAGCATTTGCTTGAAGCCTTTGGCTCAATGGTTTCTCTGGACAACATTGCCTCCGCTTATTGTCAAGCAGGGCGCAATGTGTACACAGCTACTGTTATACTTTGAAACATGCAGGAAAGCAATTCTACTATTCCATCCAAGAATGGGTTGGAGGGTTTAAGTGCATCTTCGGAAGAGTCCTCTGACACTGTACCAGACGAGCCAAATTGTGCAGAAAGAAGTTATATGGAATCAAAGCCGAAAAAATCATCAGTATCAATGGGTACTGTTGCAGCTGTGATTGGAAAGGAGTATGCTATGCCAAAGCGAATAACAAATGAATCGTATAAAGTGAACAAACCTTTGAACTTAAATTCAGAAAATTTCCCGATTTCTGAGATTTGGGATGAAAAAAATTCCACCATCTATTGCAGCAAGGGATGAAATATACACAAGGATGTTGAGAATTTTCTGTTTACAATGATTGGAGATGGTTTTCAACTGGGCATCGACATAATTCGAGAAGTCCTTAGCAAACAATCTCAACTTGGATGTCATCTAAACTTACTAGTGCTGCCAGCCTTACAATTTAGTTTCAGCATCTCTATGGTTGTGCATGTGACTGATATTTATGAAATAAATGTGATCTATGACTCATCAGAAGTGTCTTTTGATCATAGTTAATGCATAACATCTATTGCCAATTTTTCACTTCATATATGCCTAGAAATTAAGAATGCCCCAGAATTCCATTCTCTATGAAATTGTGTTCACATGCTCTGTATATTTTTATTTTTTGTCTACGGGTGAGAAAGTGAAGGTGTCATAATTGGGTTCATTTTACAAGAGTACAATTTTGATTCAAGCAGTGTTAACATTCTTGTTAGCCCTGGGTGTTAGTTGCTCAATTGTCTGCTTTGGTTATTGTAGCAAAACATTGACATCACATCCTAAGTACGTGAACATAACAATTCTACGATCATATTTGCCTCTTCCGTGTATTCTGCAGATTATGTCTGCAATATTCCTGTTTTCATATTAAGTTCACTTGATGATATCGATATTATGTGTAATCAGGAAATATCTTGTTTTTTTTCAGGGGTTTGTGGGTATGATATCAAAAAGGTAAGTGAGCATTACTGTTAAGGTTTCAGGTACTTATTTTTGCACTCAACTTAATAATAATCTTTCTTTGGTTTTATGGCACTTATATTGTTTGGGCTTTGATAAGTTAAAGTACTTTCACGAGTAATTGGATTTTTAATTCAACTGTTAGCGTATGATATTTCTAGGCCAAGGTTTCTTTTTTCCAGGGTGTTATGTTGATTTCTTCATTTTTTTAAAAAAAATAAAATTGGTTGGCATACAACGTTTCCTGTGTCAACTGTTTTTCAGATGTTTTTAATTTGGTTTGAACTCATCTGCTGTTAATTGCCAAAATGAGTGCCATGCACAAGCATGCAAAAGTGTGTGCACTCTATAGGAGTATCTTATTTTTCATTGCAGAGATTGTTACAAAAGGTCCCCCAGGAAGATTATTGCTAAGGGATCAAGTTGTCTCCATTGGGAGTGGTTTTTATTTTTTGCAAGTCTCATACAAATGATGTAGCCGTAACAGGGCTACTCTAGGTGCTTCTGGAAACAGGTGCAAGCTTTAATATAACATAATCTACATAATAAACTTCTATAGGAAAACGAGGATTGATGTCTTCTTTTTTTTTTTTTTTTTTGAATGTTAAGGAACTCACACCCCCCCACATGAGCCCTATAAGGCTCGAGCCCCAGACCTCTCCCAATTTGGGGAGGAATGGAAATACCATCAGACCACAAGGCCATTGGTTACGAGGATTGATGTTTGTATTGCTAGAAATGAATAATTGGTAGATTTGGTAATCAAATATTTTGTTTAGCTTGAACTGTTTATCTTTGTATTTTGGTGTTCATCAGAGCATGAAGAAACTTCTCGATCTAACAGTATCCCTTTGGAGGATAGTGAAGATGTACTAAGCATAGCTGCTGAAAAAGTAAGAGTGTTCTTCTTTTTTGGTTTAGAAAAATCTGAATGTAATAGTAGTCCTTGCTTCTGTGTTGGTCCAGTGACTAGGTATTCTGTTATGCATATGCAATGAAACTTTGATGTTCAAGACTGATGCCAAAACTATAAAAAATGAGTCGAACTGAATTATTTATGAGTTGGTTATATGATTATTTGTACTTTATGGATAAGTCAGAGTCACACATCCACTTTGGCTGAATGAGGTTCTCAACGTTCCACCTTCTCTTTGGCAGGTGGAGGAGATGTGATTTAAATTGATGCTTGATGAATATGAATTTTCTATCAAAAAGTGAAAAAGAGGAAATTTCTGGATCGAGTTATACACACAATTGTTTATTGGTTGCATTGGATTTGTTGAATTTCTAGATCTCCATTTCATTTTATATTAGTTGCTGGAGTATTTCATAGTTTTCAACGGTCAAAATTAATTTAAAGCTGGAAGTTCAATGTGTATTATGTATATATATATATAGAGAGAGAGAGAGAGGCCATCGTCGTTCTCCTTCTGGGTGCCTGGTCTTTCTATTTTTTTTTTTTCCTTCTATTTTTTTTGAAAGTTAAGCATTTACTCACACACACAGCCTCCACTGAGGCTTGAACTCCAATCCCCCATTTGGGAGTAAGGGGCGGGTACCTCTCGACCATTAGACCTTTGGTTTTCCATTTCCTTTTTATTCTTCTGGTGCTCACTTTTCTATCATTTGGATTGTTTTGGATGGTTTTTGAGACAATAGTTGCTATGTATCTGTAGCTTGAGAGAATCCAATGCAATGTAACGTTAAACTAGCTTAATACTTCAAAGGGGTAGTAAGGTCCTCTTTACAACATTATGTTTCTGCATCCATCTCTCCTCCCAATCCCTTACCACGCCACCCCACCCCTCTTCTTGTTTTCTTTTCCTTGGAAGGTCTTTAAGTTTAGACATGCAGTGGGATCACAGTATTAGGTAGATTTTCTTCATTGGATCGGTGTTTTCCATAATAAATTGTAGGGTTTTGGTTGCAGTATCTATATCTGCTATATTTTATGGTGTCTGTAACAGTTGGATGGTAACATATGCATTCTACAGTTGCTGATGTGTATGCAAACAAGTGAAAAAAGAAAAGTTCTTTTAGCTCATATATAGCACTGACTGACTTTAAGCTAAAATTTTATGGTACTGACCAATTTTAAGCTTGGCCACCGATGCTAAAAGCAAGAAACATGAACCGCCATTTACTCGATTTCTTGAACAAATACTGTTTTGGTAGTTTGAATGTACAACCATACTGGTGTGCAGAAGTTGTATTGATTTTCGTTCTTAGAAGGTTCCAACTAACAGTCAACTTAACGATGTGAAAATGGAATTTGCTATTTTTAATTTTTTTTTTTTTTTTAATGTATTTGTGGTTGATTTTGAGAAGAAAATGTTGATATGGATGGCTGAAAATTTTAAAAGAAAAGGAAATGAATGCATCTTGAGAAGTTACTGAGTCACCATTATAGAAAGATGGATTAGTAAATCAGCTCTGATGTGAAGATATGTGCAACAACATTGAGACACAATTGAGTAAGTCACGAGGAACAGGCGAAAGGCAGTGAAAAATAAGTAAGATGGCTTACGATGTATCCAAATTTGTGACCCTAGAGAGTGAAAGGATCTGTGTAGCTTGTTTTGAAATATTTATAATACGCTATGTCTTAGATAGTATTCAAAACAAATGCATTGACTACCATGTGTAGAATATATGCATTGCCTTCTATGTTGGTCTTTAGACTTGCTTTTTACATCTGATCTGAACTCTCTGAACAGCCTATGGAGAAATGTTCAGATCTGGAATCTCCTTTATCTATAGAAACTTTGGAGCACAAAAATTCTGCTCAAAGGCATGCGACTCATTTCTTGTGTACTACTAGCTCATTTCTGGGATCTCCCTATTGCCAAGGAATAAAGGGCTCTTGTAAATTACCTGCCTTGAATTCCAGACATCTTTTTGTGCTTGTAAAACGTCGCATTTGTTATTGTTTTTGCAGAGTTAAATCTAGATTTACCACTAGAAATCAATTTGATTCACTCGAGAGGGAAATGTTAGAATTGTTGATTACTGTTCCTGAAAGAGTTGAAAAACCAACAAGGTTAACTTGCCAAGTAAAAGGAGTGAGGAGATCAGGAGCATTCAGTCCAGTTGTAGCTGAACCTTTTAAAGACACTACTACAGAGCGTATAACTGCCAATGCAGAACCTCAAATTCGTGAAGATGGTAAGCATTTTGATGTTTGTGTTAAGAACCATGAGAAAATTTATTACTCAATTGTAGATGTGTAGAGGTTGTGTAGATATTGAGAATATGCTCATAAGGGTTTTTTTTGTTTTTGTTTTGAGAAGTATGATATAAAAAAACACTCAAAAGGGGAATGCATCCCTAATTACAAGAAAGGGGGCCCAAGGGACCAAAAGAAACGAAAAAGACAGCCTTTTCATAGATTTACAAAATCTACCCTCCACCCAATGAAAGAGAGCAGAAACAAAAGAATCTTTGATGGAACCAACGGGGGACTCGATACCCTCAAAGCAATGCTTATTGCGCTCAAGCTAGATAGTTCACCAAAGACAAAAGGGAGCAGCCCTCCAAAAAGTCCGGGCATGAGACCCCACAACATACCCACGCCAAACATCAAGAACGCCACGAACCGAGACCAGCATAGCCCACTGAATACCAAACAAGCCAAAAAGAAGACCCCAACAGTCATAAGCAACCAAACTGTGCAACATGAGGTAATCAGTAAACTCGCCATCACTTTTGCACATGAAACACTAGTTAACAACAACGAAATTTCGCTGTCAAAGATTGTCCACAGTCAGGATCCTACCCCACGCCGCCATCTAAACAAAAAAAGCCGCCTTGGGAGGAGCCTTAGAGCACCAAACCTCCTTCCAAGGAAAAACCTGACAATCTTGACTTGAAAGACACTTAAAAAAAGATGAAACAGTAAACCTCCTATGAGGCAACGGGGCCCATAATAGCAAATCTGCTCCAGAACCAGAAAGAGTAAGACTGTAAAGAAGCTCCAACAATCCGGAAACCTCCTCAATCTCCCAATCCTGAAACTATCTCACAAACTAAACATCCCAAACAAGCCTACCAGTATCAAGCTGATAACAGTCGGCTACGAAGGCATGACGATCACGAGCAATACAAAAAAGCTGAGGGAAAGAGGAAGCTAGAGAGACCTCTCCTCCCCAAAGATCGGACCAGAAGCTGACGGAATGCCCGCCCCGACACCGAAACGGACATGAGGAGCAAAGGAGTCCTAACCATTCCTGATATCCTTCCAAACCCCCAAACCCCTCTGAATCCTCACTAACAGGAACGCCAACCACCCATATCCTCACGATACTGACAAGAGACCACCCTCCTCCACAAACGATTCCTCTCAATACCGAACCGCCACAGCCACTTGCCTAAGAGGGCTTTGTTAAAAGGCCCCAACCCCTCGGTGAGGGCGAAAAACCATCTCCCATCTGACAAGGTTCTTTGACTTTTTTGCAAATCTTGGATTTTTAACACCATCTAGGCCCCCCCCCCCCAGATAGGATTAAAGTGATAGTAACTTCTCCATAGTCACTTGATGCAAGAGGTGCATAGGCACTTCATGTATCCATACGTTGAATCGGTAAACTACGCGCCATATAATGAGTGCCGGAGGCCTGTGATGTTTCTGTTCTCTACCCCTTCCGTCTACCAAATTGGAGTTATTCTAATGGTAGCATACAACAATAATAAAAGTTAGGGTAGTACCACATGCTAATTTCCTGTGTGAATGCCATCGGAGTAAAAACTCTTCTACTATATGCTAAGAAGCACGGATGCTCCTGCAAAGGAGTTGTGTCAGTGCTGAAAACATGTTTGCCATTGACATGTCTCAAACATTCCCGAGGACATATCTGGCTCATATTTTACTTGTCAAATTTTGATTTTTTAATATCTAATGTCGGACACATGGACATCATGTCTTTTGTCACTTCTGTAAAATAAATGCATCTCACACGTTTGATATGACAAAGAGAGTATAGGAGTAAGAGATGAGTCATCATGATCATGTCGGTAAATATGCAAATCCCATACGCACACATCTACATACATGATGTTCCTTGGTCATTTCTATCTCTTAGTTGTCATTTATAATTACAATCCATAACTTACGAATTTATTGGGAACTCAATTATGTCCGTATGCTGAAAAGGAATTCGATTAAAGGTAACTGAAGGATGAAGCCCATGTATGTATTATAGATTTTGATCTACTGATAAAGGAGTTCAATGAAAAGGGTACTCATTGATGTTCATATGCGGAAAAGTCCTCTGGTAAGTATTCAAGAGCTTTTAGACTTGGTTATACTCAGTCCACTTCATAGAAACGAAGTTTGGTGGATATGCACTAGTGCGTCTGTTCAAGCTCAAAAGAAAAGTTCCTCTTTCCAGAAGAGTCTTTGTGGCTGGGGCTTCAACTGGAGCACAGCTATATTTTTATTGCTTTCACTAGAACCAGAGTCATGGGGCGGGAATCTTCTCACTGATGTTTGTAATTTAACATCAGGAAGATAAAATCTATTCACTGTGCACCACTCCGTCGCGTATTATTCCCAGAAGAGGACCAACAGTTTAAGTCACTTCTGAATAATTTTTTTGATAAGAATATTAGAACAGCAGTCATTTCTGGGGTTTTCTGTGAGCCTTTTGCCTTGACTACATATTCCAAGTGTGGGGCTTAAGGCTTGGTTTATAATGGTGCTTGAGTAAGAAAACACTTGAATAAGTCCTGTCAGATGAACTCCAAAAAGCTGATGAATCCCTGTGACAGCTTATTCCCATAACACATGATTATTGTAGGTGCCATTTGGTTTATGGCTTAATTTTGCATGACTAAGTGTAATGGTATGTACTTCCCTGTTTGTGTACGTTTTCCTGCTAATGTGAATGTTTTCTGTACACATGTATGTATCTCTTAATATAAAACAAAGATGAAGAGGATAGTTATCACGTGCTATGCAAAACCGCCAGGGGGGTATTTGGTTTACAATGAAATAATACTATAAAGCTGTAAGTCCTTTCAGAAACTTTTTGGCATCCTCATTTATATTCAGATTCAAACTTTTTACTCCTACTATTCAACATTTCTATCCCCCTACTATAACATGATCAGAATTTGATAGTTTCAGCTGCTTTGCAGCCTGTTAATACATTTGCTGAAGAAGATCATGCGCGAGCATACAAACTTCTAGAAGAGGTATGGTTTCTATGTTTCTTCTGTAGTGATAATAATGCTTAGATTTGAAAAAAAAAAAAGATCATAGTGATTGTTATATAAATATATCGCACATAAATAGATAGAATGACATCACACTGACGCATTGGATTAAGCAAACTTCTCTATTCTGTAATATAGTGGAATTATATTGCATGTTCGTTATGGGTTTTACACAACCTAACTATTAATATAGCGAAGTTGCATATTCATAGTTTCTGGGAGGAACCTAAGGTGAAAAAGAGACATGTTTGTCTTCCCGTTGGACCCACTAATATGGTATATGTCAAGAAATTGGTCTTTTGGAACATGGTAGACTTATGAGAGATGCATTTTCATGAAGTTTACATTCTTGTTTTTTTTAACAGTTTATTGGCTGTGATGGTGAGAGTTAATGATATTTTATTAGGAGGGACATTGCGCAAGTATCTGGGCAGGCCATGGGAGACATTTAAGGTGGTGTTGTATGAGCTTTTGTATAGTTTATGAATGCTTGACATATATAGGGTTTGCAAGTTTGTAATCTTATTGAGTTACTAAGATAAGCCAACATTTGGCAAGGTTTGTGGATATGCTAATCTGGAAACTAAGTTGTTCCTTGGGTGATCATTGTTTCATAAGTAATTATTATTTTTGTTTTAATATGAACTTTGTTGGGTATGCATGTTGATTACAATGTATACATTTATGTATAATCTTTTAATAGTATCCTCGTCACCCGAAAACAGGCAGCATAGAAAATGGACCACAAATAGTAAACAATGAGAATGTGTTTGCTATATGGAGCTATGGTGTGAAAATGGTGTATGAGAACATCATTGAAGCGACAGAGGACTTCAGCTCTAATCATTCCATTGGGGTAGGAGGATCAACAAGTGTTTATAAAGTTCAGTTGTCGAGTGGTCAAGTTGTTGTTGTGAAGAAACTTCATGCCCGGGAAGATGATCAAAATGCTTTTACAACTGAAATCCAAACATTAACAGAGTTGTGCCATCAAAATATTGTGAAGCTTTATGGATTTTGTTCCTTAACTTACTTACTGAAATCCAAACTTTATGCCCAGGAAGATGATCAAAATACAGAGGTTTTGTTCCTTAACTTACTGCTTCTATACTATTTTAGAGTAAATAGACCAGTGAAACTGTCTCTACCAACTCTGTCACAGCAACTGTGACAGAGTCTTAACAGCCAGGTACAAGGATATCAACTATGTCACGGCAGTTAAATAATGAATTTTTGCCAATGTGACACATTAAAACTAAGGACGTTGATCTGACACATCCTTAAGGAGCGGCGATGATGAGAATAGAGAGGAGATGAGCTCGCCTGAATGCTTTCCCATAATTACTTCCAGTGTCAGCACTCTAAAGCTATAAACGTCACATTTCTTGTTCACTTCCATTGTGTAAGCAAGCTCTGCAAAGCAATAAAAATCGATAACAAAAGTAAAGAGAAATCTGTCAATGTTTTGCAATTAAAATTAATTGCAAAACAATTAATGAGGACCACATCTAGTATATTACGTGAACTGCGTATCCTATTGAGAATGAATGGGAGTGTTACAGAGAACCTATTAGACCAGTGATTCATTGAATTAGCTATAGGAAATGATAATACCTGGAGCAGCATACCCAAAGTTCCCTGCAAATGAAGTCCAATTTGAAGAGTCCGTATTTAGAAGTCTAGCGGTGCCAAAGTCAGAGATGTGAGCCACATTTTCCGAGTCTAACAAAACATTCGTGCTTGATATATATGTCACGATGAACCATAGGAGGTGAAATACCATGATGCATATAACACAAAACATCCGCAACATCTTTAACCAAATTTACTCTCTTAATCCATCCAAAGTCCGAGGCTTGGTGGTCATTGCTCAAGATCTTCTGCAAACTTCCCCCTTCCAAGAACTCATAAACCAAAAATGAGTGGCGTGGGCGGGAACAAAATCCATAAAGCTTCACAATATTTTGATGGCACAACTCTGTTAATGTTTGGATTTCAGTTGTAAAAGCATTTTGATCATCTTTCCGGGCATGAAGTTTCTTCACAGCAACAACTTGACCACTCGACAACTGAACTTTATAAACACTTGTTGATCCTCCTACCCCAATGGAATGATTAGGGCTGAAGTCCTCTGTCGCTTCAATGATGTTCTCATACACCATTTTCACATCATAGCTCCATATAGCAAACACATTCTCATTGTATACTATTTGTGGTCCATTTTCTATGCTGCCTGTTTTCGGGTGACGAGGATACTATTAAAAGATTATACATAAATGTATACATTGCAATCAACAAGCATACCCAACAAAGTTCATATTAAAACAAAAACAACAATTACTTATGAAACAATGATCACCTAAGGAACAACTTAGTTTCCAGATTAGCATATCCACAAACCTTGCCAAATGTTGGCTTATCTTGGTAACTCAATAAGATAACAAACTTGCAAACCCTATATATGTCAAGCATTCATAAACTATACAAAAGCTCATACAACACCACCTTAAATGTACACCGATCCACTGCACTCCCATGGCCTGCCCAGATACTTGCGCAATGTCCCTCCTAATAAAATATCATTAACTCTCACCATCACAGCCAATAAACTGTTGATACTTGGGAGTTCACCTTTTTAACACTTAAAGGTGCAAAATGTTAGTACTCTGTCAATTGCGTTTACTCATATTGACAAACATTCATTGTGACAAAACCTATAGTTCTGTTTTCGGTGATTGAGTTTTCGCATTAGCAATTGTTTTCACAATCTGCAATATGTTGGAATTGAATAGACTGATAATTCATTCTGATAATCCACACTCACCATGTTTAAATTCCTACCTGCTTCAACCTAAATAACAAAGTTGCTTCTACTCATTTTGTTTCCTTCCAAATGATATATATATACAGTGGGGGAGTATAGAACAGTTCAGGAACAGATTAGTAAAAATTAAGTTGCTAAAAGGGAAATGAAGATGAGAAAGGAATGAGAAACTACATATCATATTACAACATCTGAATTTCCATTAAGCAAAATGTGAAAGGACATAGGCATTAAGGTCTTTCAAAGGTTCACTGAGTGAGTCTTTGCATCTCATTTTGGTCATTGAGGGTCTCAATGAGAAGGGGAGGTGCGTATTGCGCTGTCCCTTGGTGCTCTTCAGAATCCTGGCAAAACGAAAGTATGATCGTGTCGATTGACATCTCCACAACCGCAAAGAACAGAGTAGCAACAACATAACCTAGAGCCCAGCACACCTGCAATGAGAAAATGAGGATTAATGAGTATTAATATCAATCCAATGTGAGCATTCCGAAGCGTCTGTGACTTGCTTTCTACTGTCCTTTTCTTGATAGTTTGTAATCCGTTTTATTACTCTTGTTCGGGGAGGGACAGTGTATGGCAACTTACTTGGATTCTTTCTTGATGACATAAAAAACAAGAAAATCATCAAATTTGTATACTTTGATGGGAAGGAAAGAAAAAAAATCACAATGAGAAGAAATGACTAATTCGAACTTTCAGGATAATATCTTTTAACTTATTTTCCTGTGCACATTCTAATTATTTCACTGGCCGGAAAAGAGAGCTACAAAAGTAAGAAAAACTAACAAATTTGATCAACTCAAAATTTGCATATAGACAGCGGTGTAAGGATTGCTTTTTCAGTTTACTGAAAGCCTTTGTTTCTTCCTTTTTACCGAAAATAAATAAATAAATGAAACTTTTACACTTGGGAACTCCTTATGCAGCTATATAGAACTAGATTATTTTCCCCCCTCACCTTAGGAGATAGTGATTTATATATAGAGTACAAATTTAAAGGACCATTCAAAATGCAAGAGTAGATCACGAGAACCATACCAAGACAGGAAACAGCGGGGAGGATATCTTGTTATGGGCAGATTTGTATTTGTGAGTATCCAGCATGAGGAAGGCGAAAACTGCACATGAAAGGCTGACACATAACTTCCCAAGAAAGAGAATAACATCTCCAATCACATTAACCTTCCCTATTCGAAGGATGTTACTGATGATTAGTTCAGTCGCGATCTCAGAAGCTCTAAAGAAGCCTTTGCCTGTTATTGCAATCTGCAAGAGTCAGAAGCACAAATTTGAGAAACAGAGCGACCTAATCATTAAGACCTCAAAGTATCCTAGTTCCAAGATACGCATTGCATTATATGCATACGGTATGCATATAATGGGTTTTAAACAGAGAAAATTACAGAGCAAGAGCTAACAAATATATAAAGTTGCAGAAAGCAAACGTTCAATTCCCTTTGACTCAGCGAAACAGATATTACGTGCCAAGTTTCGCAAGTATCATGGTTTAACCTGTCTCTACTGTACCAGTGACCTTTTTTCAGAAATATAAGAACAGCGACATTTGCAATCCAATGGTAGCATGCTTTACATAATGCGAATGCCTTGCCACACGGAAGATAGTGCAGTAAAATGCATGCTCCCCACTTTTTATGCCAGGCCACCATATTCCGCTTTGTGAAAGAACAATTATTACCTAGAATACGAACCTAAGCATTGTGCAAGCACCACAATAACATGTCCGCATACACTTTACTTAATATATACCAAAATTTTTAAGTAATTACCATAATGTAGGCATTGCGGTTCACAGATTTGATGGTCCACTCAATACACTTTCGGCAACATCGAGAAGAATAAAATGCTACCCTTCCAACCTTGCTGTCAGGGATGGTATGTGCAACTTTCAGTTTGCGACGAATTGCCTCCAGTATAAATCGGATGGATTCAACAAATGTTACAACTAGAGAGCCAATGGCTACAGACCCTAGGCTGTAACGCGTAAGCCGCCTCATTGAAGAGAAAACTGGAAGAAATGGAATCTCAGGCTGCATGTACAAAAATTATACACATTTAGTCGGAGGAAAAAGATGCACAAGGACTCAAAATCAAAATCATTCAAAACAATATTATCTCGAGTCCTTAATTTGCTTAGTATAGATGTTAAATCACATATACTATCCAGAAAATCTGAAGAACCTTTTATTACTGTATGGAATATAAATGCATGTACAAACCTTTCAGCAACAATGTACTTAAACCCAAGAAAGATTAATGATGACATTGATACATATAAATGACTTTATTAGTTGGAGTATTAGGTTTTCTTGACAACAATACTGTCGATGAACACAGCTCATGCAGATTATTTTTTATTTAAAGCAAGGGAACTCTGGTGAAGAATATGGCACAGTGACTATATGGAGGGAAATGACAGATTCTTAACTGTCCCAAATAAAACGTAAAGGTTACTTAAACTTGAAATTTGAGCAAATAAAATTCACAAGGTCCAAAATTAGCGGGCTTGCAATTAGTATTAGATGTTCAGCCAGGTGAAATGAACAAATATCTAATTCAAAGCATCATAAATTTAGAGTGTTAAGTTGATGAAGTTTAGCATTTCAGTCTTGTGGATGAGTTTGACCATGTCCACAATATTGCCAGGTGAAATGAACATGAATCTAAAGTTTATATATAATATGATGTGTTCACAATTTAGATCTTTATGCATATGGATTCATAGATTACCGATGTTTCACCACGAGCCCAGTAGTAGGATGCAACAGACCCTGCAATCACAGTTGAAGAGCATGCTATGAAAAATTGTGTAGCCCAATAACACCCGAACAAGTGGAAGAGAATTGCAGCTGCAATGTGAGAAGTGTAGTGGATTTTATAACCGCAGCAACTATCACATCTCATCCGCCTTGACCCAAGATCATAAGCACAGCAGTTGGACTTGCAGTCATTCTGAACGACCTGACCAGAGCTAAAAAGATGTAGAGCAGCTGAGATCCAGAGCATATAAAAAACTGCAAGGATAGTGTATGGTATGACTGGAAAAATTATAAGTGCCTGAACTTCTCCAATGACCTTTGCAGCAACCTGCATGCAGATATTCAAGTAACAAACCATTATAAAGGAAAAGTAATCTACTTAAATATATAAATGTATAATTATATATAATCTATGAACTGAGGTCACCGCAATCGAATCCAACAGGAAATGGGTCTCCAAAGCCAGAATGCCCAATGATTTACAAATGGTATGTACCAAGGCATGTGGAGTAGATGTTGGAAAAATAAGGCTAGTTTGATAACATCCTCCTTTTCATGGTATTTTGAGAGGAAAAGATCCTCGAGCAGATCTAGACACAAACTAAATGTAAGCCCTAAATGAGGATATGAGATCTCGAAGGAGAAAATTACACCCCCCAGACGCATTTGCATGTATCAGTGCCCTACATATATCTGAACTTCAGTAAACTTCATAGCTGCATATAAAATAGTTAACTTGCATCTTTGACAAGGCTTTATGCAACATCAATATTCAAGGCCACTTACAAGTTGAACTGATATGTTTTTGTCAGTTTTCAGCTCCAAATGTTTTCGGAATTTAACTTGAAATTGAAGTCCAAACCTTGTCAACTTAATCCACTAAAGGACTTATAATCGGATTTCTTGAGAAACTTGAACAGAATTTATATATCACTATTGTTTGTAAAGCCACCATACTTGCCTTCAGGACAGAGGTTGCCATGAGGATTCGTCGAATAATGGCGATAGATGAGAGGATAGCAACAACCATTACAGCAGTCATGAGAACAGCTACAGCACGTAGATGGTGAAGCTCCTAAAAGATGCAAACTCAAATTAATATATAACAGAATCATATAATAACTTCCGTAAATAAGATTATGGTCAGTTTTGGAAACCCACCCTTGCAGATGTGCGATAATATGGATCATGCTCGCCAATGATGGGTGAGATAACGTCGTTTCCAATCCAACCAGCTACAAGAAAAAAAAAATTAAAACAACTCCAGTTATTGTTCATCTATTGCTATCCAAACATATAATCATAAAGCCACTAACAGGAGATTGAATTACGTTCACAGAACTGATTTTAGCTAACATAGACATCGTGGTCATATGGACATACAATACTAATATAATGTATATTATATATTCAAATAACTGATTCTAGCTAAGTGTGTCACATTACATGAATATAGTCTGTGACTTGTAAGTTAGCTTCTCATTGTATTTGGATTAACTCTTTATAGAATGAGCATTTGTCTTCTATTGTACAAGGAATATCCTGACCTTTTAAGTAGTAAAACATTGTGACTGTTATGATGAGAACGTTGAAGAGGATGACTGTTATCCATGGCATTCCAGCAACAAAATGCCGAATCATCAAAAGCCACACCACTGACAGAAACAGTGGCAGAAGTCCTCCACAAACAATCAATACTGGCCAAGCCTTCCCGATATCACCCACATATCTCTGCAAATAACAAGCAAATTAATTATTTTTCAACTCTAGGGCACACACTCTGCATTTAACATATCAATGGAAAGTCTTAAGCAATAAGTTCCACAGGGAGTCAGATATATCTATAAGGTGTGTCAGTGTGCATTTATATAACTTGTTATAGCCAATGGAACAGGCATTTCAGCATTATTAGCAAAGAACTTCATCTGCAGACCTCTGGTCAAGAACCTATAACTGATTAGCACCTCAATGTTTGTGAAAATAGGCAAGGGACACAACTATAGAGGAGTCATAGATAAATAATTACTCCAACCTTTAAGACAGCTGACCGAGAATTGATGGACCTGTGAATGGATTTATCTATTAGAATGTCCTGGACGACGTTGACTCCACCCATCTGCTGCCAATGCCGTAAAGACGCATTTGATGCACGGGCAATAAATTGGCAGCTCCAATAAACTGAAACAGGACAAAAAAGGAGTCAGAAGAAATAAGTTACAGGAACTGAGGATTCATAATTATTCAAATAAGAGTGTTAACTCATAAACAGGAAAAAATAAAAAGAAAAAAAAAGGCAAAGAAGCCCACTCTTAGATATCTTGATGTGCAACATCTCTAATTAACTTACTGTTAACACTGGGGAAGATTACAGGGTAACAAGGACCTTGAAGTTGAAGAGAGGTGTTCCTGAGTTCTGGAGTAAGGTCAGAAAAATAATCATAATTCCTATCAATCCAATCATCGATAGAGAGACGAACTTCTCCCTCTGGATAATCACAAACCCAAAGTAGCGCATCCTCCGAAGGTATAGGGCATTCCATCAAGCAGATACTGCGTGCATTAGCAAGCTTAAAATCGGTGTTCTTTAAACCACTTTGATAAACCTGGTTAGGATTTAACCAGTAGGTGAGTTCCAGTTCACGAAGATCAGGTTTCCCATGTCTATCGCCGCACACATTTCCTCTATAGTCCAGTCCATAGTTTAGCCTGGCAATTCCAAACACGCCTTGTCATAACAAAGGATGAAAAGAAACCACAAGACATATAATGGTCATGCATCGTCTACTTACTATTCTAACCACCAGAATCCTATGAGGCAGGTTAATTAGACAATTTTAAGATGAGAACTCAAGTAGCGAGGCATTGTATCACCACTTAGAAACCATTACCCATAAGAAGATTAAAACATTTAGCTAGTGTTTCTTATGCTTTTTCAAGAACATAAGACCATTTATTCATATAATAGAACTATAGGATATTCTGTTACAAATCAATGGAAAACCAGAGAATTTGTTGTTAGCCTTCTTCATGATTTGGCTTAATCTCTTTGGCAGTGTTGTATGAAGGTTTTAAGTTTATTCGGACAAGTCAATCTTCCCATCTTACTTACTTATTTGAGGAGATTGAAACGGGCAACATATTAGTTAGTGAAAGAACAGAGGCAATGAGATGCTGCTTAATGAAAGAGTATTTATCCAGTCAATCAAGGAGCAACATAAAGTTTATATATCAGGTCACTAAAGCATATATCGACCAAAATGCCTAAAACTTGAGTAAATAATTGATGAGTTTGAGATCCTCCAAGATGGAGTACTGTTTAAGCAAAGAATTAAACACTACGAGTCGGACACCAAAAACATCTAGCAACTTCTTTAATCTTTAAATGGCAGAGAACTCAGACACAACTAGCCATATTGCAGAAACACCAAAGAACCAAAGTTTATATCAAATTTAGACACAGCTATTAGCTCAATGTTAGGTTACCAAGTCCTGGTCATTGCTTCCGGAACCAAGAAACAGCAACCATACAACATCACGCAATGTCACTAACTTAATGTAGCATCTACATCAATATATACAGAAACCAACCAAATCAGGAGGTGGAAGAAAAAACCCAACATCAAAATTATGGTCTCCAAGCACACGACTTCAAAGATGCAATCAACTGCAAGCTAAAATACTCCCAAACAAACAAAAATGGGGAATCCCAAGTTGCTAACTAAACCACCTGCTTGTCTTAAGCACACATTTAGACATACACATGGCCTAAAAGCTTGGAGGGTACCCTTGATGAACACCATCTTACACTACCAAAAGGGGCCTCACTTCAACAAAATCACCTAAAATACATAAAATCACCTGAAATTTTTAACTAAAAAAGTAGATTATTCTAAATAAAGCAAAAAGAACCCAATTGAAAAACAGCAAAATCTATCTTTATTTAATATGAGACTTAACACTTAAAAACAAAAAGGGCATCAAAGAGATAAGCTGATTTGAGTCTAGTTTTTGTGGGTTTTACTTTTACCTCAATGGGTTTCCTTGGTTGAATCCAAAGCTCGAGTTGACAATCATGGCGACCCAGAAGGCAATGAAGAAGACAAGAAAGACCACATCTCTGCATTTTCTGTTGTGCCTTATGATTCCACCACCACCCCCCATTTGAGCACTTCCGTCGCTTGAAGGGTACCTCCCTATCACTGCCCCCAAAGGACCCCTCATTTTTCTCCCCTGTTCCTACCTCCCGCAGCAATCGTGAACTGTGTGTGTATGTGTGTGTGACTGTGTGTTTTTAGAGAGAGAAGGAGAGAGTAAAGCAAGTTTGAGTGAGTGTGTGTGTGTGTGTGAACGGAGGAATGGGGTTTAGGGAATATTTCTGTAACTTTATTAATATTTTGTTAATTCCATTTTTTATTTCCTAATTTAAATTTTGTATTTAAGACAAAGATACAGTTGGATGTCATTATTAGGTTAGATTCTGAAGTCTACATCGCATACCTTATTATGTTTCAGATTTTGACTCTCCTTTGTAGCCGTCAAGCACTATAGCAACAACAAAAGTTAATTAATAAAACAAACACCATATAAATAAGTAAAAGTAGAAATTCCTAAATAATACTTTTTCACTAGGATAATTATAGACATTTAATTACTTACCAATGTGTCGTCAAAAATCATTTCTTATTTACCGATAGTAAAATAACTTATACACATTTATCACATTGATATGTGGATGTGATTGTTAAATTTTTTTAAATTATTATTTTATTTACTTTAATCACATCTAATGAGGTGTGTAGAAATTTTTTGCTCTCCCATAAATAAGAGATAATTATACGATTTGTTATTAATTAAAGCAGACACTTTAAGTAGAGTCATTCAATTACTGTGCTATTCTTCTATGCATGCATAAGTTTTTGTAATTTTTTAGTCTCGTAAAAAATCACTAATCAATTACATGATTTATTTGCAATGAAGAGTAGTGAATAAGGCCCCCATTGATATTTGCTTTCAATTGTAGGGTGTAGATAGGATTTAAACATTAAAGACCTCTGGGTGTAATCTCTCCCAATTCAATGCCCAACTATAAATAGAAGGGCATCTTCTGAAAATCATTTTAAATATTTAGGAGAGAACAAAGATTATCTTAATCTTAATAGAAGGGCATCTTCTGAAAATCATTTTAAATATTTAGGAGAGAACAAAGATTATCTTACCAAATGTCATGTGCAAGCACACGTGATATTCTATTTTAATAAATTAATCATACGATAAATATCTGATACTCTATTTTAATAAATTATTCATACGGTAAATATCTCTTTATTTTTTGTTATTCTAATGATTAAAGTTATCCAAAATATAATAAAATTTGTTTCAAGAGTCATATTGTATTTTAGACATTTATTTTTCACTTCACGCTTCACATCTTTTGTTCTTCTCTAATGATTTCGATCTCTATTATGATTTTTTTTGAAAAATACAACTGAATTTAAATTTATTTCATTGAGTGAGGTTTGTTTAACTTAACTTTAATAATAATAATAAATAATATTATAATAATTTTTAAAATATGGTACGACAGAATCAATATTACTTTGTGAATGTTACTATTATAGAAATGGAAGTATATAACTTTTTTGATGTACACATATTTCAGAAAAATTGAAGACCAAAACATAAGGGAAAAAAAAACTGAAACAGTGAAAACAAATCGGACCGATCTAATTTATTACCGTTGGGTTTGGTCCAAAATCCAAATAAACTTGCATAAACGATTTGAATTAATTTAATTTTTTTTAAATAGTTCCAAAATATACTCATTAGGTCCAATCCGAACCGTCCCTTGCGCATATGAGGGTTGACACCTCAGCCTTGTTGGAAAAGCCAAACTAGTGGGCCCCAGTGTGCAGGCCCAAAAGCAGCACCCAATGCGTTGGTGGCAAGTGCAAGTCACGTGATCTCCTCATTCCGTCCCACTCTCTTCTTCACCATTCCCTCTTCAACTAAAAGACCAAACAAACTTCATCCACCAGGACCACCACCCACACGGCCACACACCTCTCTCTCACATCATATATATATACATATATATATATATATCTGTTATATCTGTAAAGTTCAAACCTCTTCAGATCTCTCACACACACTCTCTCTATAGCTCAGTGACTACTTCAATGGCTGGTGTACTCGAAACCGTCATGATTCCACGTACCTCCGTTACTTCGTCGGCTACTTTGGCTCCGGTTGCCAATTCTACTGTTTCTGCACTTTCTGGTGGCCGGAAATAGATCAACCTGCCGGAATTTAGAGGCATGAAGATCCAGTCGACATCTTCAAGTCGCTTTGTGGCATCGCCGCGAGGCTCAAGAGACGGCAGCTGAAGGTTAGTGTCTCTCGGTTTAATCTATGGTTTTCCTTCATACACACACTTACTGTGTGTATTTTCTATTGTTGATGCAAAATTTTATATAAACATGACAGTTTGTGAGTGTTTCTGAACTCACATTTGATTGAGGAGAGAGATTCTTTCATTTAGGGTTTACTGTTGGTTTCTTTATGTACATTTTGAGCAAATACAAATACACATACCTATCTATATATATATGTGTGTGTACATTTTGTAAGTTCAGGTTTAAATTTAGTGGAAATTAACTTACCTTCACACACAGAAGAATAAATATGTAAAAGAAACTAAGTACTTTAATATGGAAAATCGTAGTAGTAATGGAAGAAAGGGCTAAGGAAAGATTTGATGCTCTGTGAATATCGTTACAATTCTATATACTTGAGAAATTATGAGGTTTAGCTAGTTGTTCTACTCGTTATAGGAATTGAAATTTATAAGCTAGTGTGCTTGCTAGATTGTTGAATCAAGTATAAGAATTCGGAAGCGAAAATGGAATTGTCGTTGGCAATACTGTTTTAGTTAGCAAAATAGGAAAGAGAGAGACAGGATATCAACACAGTCATAGAAACAACGAATTAACTTGAAATGATGATATGAGCAGTCTTATAGCAAGGAACAACCAACTGCATACGTGAAGAGTCGAGACAAAATCCGAGCGGGTTGGTCTAGTTGAAAAAGACTTGGGACTTGGTACCTCAAGAAGTATGAGGTTTCATGTTCGATTCCTACTATGTGCAAATAATTCGTTAGGGCTACGATCGCGGTCATAGTCCGAGCCTTATCCGATTCATGTGGGGGTCGCCTTGCATGAGTCCCGTGAATTAGTCGAGGTGCGCGTAAGCTGACCCGTTATAAAAAAAAAATGTGTGAGACAAGCACTTACAAACTCATTAAAGTGTTTGGATATGGTGACCACTACTTGATAATGTTTAATTTTCTATCAAATAACTGCAGTGCTTTCTGTTACGGATGCAACTTGGCAATCACTTGTCGTCGAGTCTGAATCCCCTGTTCTAGTTGAATTTTGGGCTCCTTGGTGTGGGCCTTGCCGCATGATCCAAGCTTAAATGCTACAAGGTGAACACTGATGAGAGCCCCTCGGTTGCGACCCGATATGGGATTCGAAGCATCCCAACTGTCCTAATCTTCAAGAGTGGGGAGAAAAAAGATGCAGTTATTGGTGCAGTTCCTAAATCAACACTAACCACCAGCATAGAGAAATTCGTGTAGATGTGGTAAGTATATGAATCGCTTGATGAATTGGCGAAGCAATATGTTGGGAAGCTTAAATGCTACAAGGTGAACACTGATGAGAGCCCCTCGATTGCGACCCGATATGGGATTCGAAGCATCCCAACTGTCATAATCTTCAAGAGTGGGGAGGAAAAAGATGCAGTTATTGGTGCAGTTCCTAAATCAACACTAACCACCAGCATAGAGAAATTTGTGTAGATGTGGTAAGTATATGAATCGCTTGAGGAATTAGGCTTCTCTTATATTTTCTTTTTCTCTCTTTAGCTTATGACGTTACAAAGTCCTGTTACCATGCTGCCTCAATAAACTCAATATGCTCCTGTATAGTTACTGAATATACTGTATTTCCTGATGGTAGTTGCCTGGACCTTTCTTAGATTTCTTGACGTGTCGTTTTGATTTCTTATGGATATGGATGAATTGCACTGGCCCCTGATTCTGTGTGTGTGTTATTGAAGCTATTAGATGATTAGAAGATGTATTGAGTTTGCTAGATTGAGTGTTGTCTTATTTGTAGATGTTAGTTCCATAGTATCAATTTGGGGGAGGGAGAGGAAATATAGAGGAGGGATGGAGAAGCCTATGTAATTTGGTAGGGAGAGAGAGTGGAGAGGGAAGAATGGATGCAGGAGGCATCCCTCTGAAATTGGACAGATGGAGAGGAGGGAGAGAAAGAGAAGTTATTTTAATTGTGTAAAGTGAGAGTTTTACCCTTCATCAACTTATGTAATAGGATTGTGATGGTAAAAAATATAGGAAGTCTCTCGTTTCCTTCTGTCTTACCAAACAATGGAATGTGTCACCTTAATCCACTCATCCAAAGAAAAAGGGGGAAGAATGCTATCCTTTTTGTATGGGTGCTTCACTTTTTAATATTTCTTACCAAACAAAACATTAGACTTTCCCTAGATATCAAGGTTCAACTCCTCTCAATAGGATCATCCTTGTGTCGTCACCATCATCAAAAAATTTATTACATAAAAGTTATGTTATTAGGTTACTGAATGACTGATTGGTAGAGATGGAAACTGATGCACGACTGACTAAAAATTTAACATAACGGAAGTACCCCAAAGTTATGGATTATGAAACTATATGATGCCCTTCGGGCTGAAGAATGCAGGTTCAACTTATCAAAGGGCCATGACTACCCTCTTCCATGACATGATGCATCAAGAAATAGAAGTCTACGTAGACGATATGGTTGCATTATACAACCATAAATATATTTATTCAGGTACACATAGTAAAGTCAATACTTATCAGATGGATATGTTGAATGGGAAAGAGGGAGATGGATTTCTGGTACTTAAAACTTGGGATTTATTTTTAACTCTTCTGTTTTGTTATTTATTTATTTATATGAGAAAAGTGAGGGTGGGGTATATGGGAGCAGGAGAGCAGATGGTGGAAGATGTTAATTCAGATTTCTTACCCAATGCTCGGAGATTTCTTTTTGTTGTTCTCAAATGGGTGCGAAAATTTTGGACTTTTCCAGGTGGTTGTTTGCTGAGAATATTACTGCTATTGGAAGTCAACGACTCTTTCCCTTTCCAGGACTGAGTTTCCCAAATAAAAGGATTAAGATGTTCTAACAATTTCCAATAAGATAACTGTGTCCTACTTGTTGATAGATGTTTCCACATTAGTTTTAAATCTCATTAATTTCTAGTGTTTTCTGTTTGTAATGTGTGATTATAATTTACTTAAATTCTTTTCAGTTGATTAGTAGTTTATGTTTAAAAAGAAAACTTTTTGTTTCTGTATTCTTTTAGCTTTCAATGAATCAATGTATATTATGTTGTAACTCTCAATATTAAACTAGTTTAATTTTATTTCTTATTTTCTAAGGGTGCAAGTGAAGATCAAGAAATCTAGAACTGATGTGGAAAAAATGTTTCAAAAACAGGACTTGGTAGTCTTATTTTTCCTCAAATGGGAGCAAATTCTTGGTATAGGTCCCCTTAAATGGTTTTCTGATTCATGGTGCACATAAATGTTTCGCGGAGTGGTATTTGTGAATTGAGAATTGCTGTTTCTAGAATAGTTAAAATGAGTCATTGCCAGGAAAAGGCCTTGTTTCTGACTATCTGCAATCGATTACAACCTATCTATAAGGGGGTTTTCATGGGAATGCATCCACATTCGCAAATTCATTAAAAAACCCATCTATCAATCTTTGCAATAGACAATGGCTTTGGTACTGCCATTTCATAATTTTTAGTCAATCTGTTAATCAACTGTGTATCTCATTCGTCTCCGATTAGACTCGTAAAACCTTAGTCTACAGCTCCCCTTATCAATGTGCCTTATTAATGGAAGCTATTAGGAATAGAGGAGGGGCTGATTAGCTGCTGGCTTGATTCATGACCTTGTTTGCACAAAGTGATGCTCCTTGGTCTTCAACGCATGTTTTCATGACTGGCAGTCTGTGTCGTTACCTTACATTAAGCAATGACCTGTACAATATATCTGGATCTGTCTTATTTATGTTTTCAGTCCGTCGAACAAACGTTGTCTATATACTTTATTACCACTGAACCTTTGGTAGTAGGAGAGATTTGGAGGGATGTTTTATTTAGTACTGAACCATTGTCTCTATACTTCCTTTCCAAATCTTCTCATTTTTGAGACGAGGGATTAGAAGGGATAAACTATCCCTCCAAATATTTTCTCCATTCCTCATAAACAAACTAAACATGAGAATCACTACCCCTCTCATTCTTTCCCCTCAATCTAAATGAAGCCTTATGCTAGAGGTTTGGTCAAACCACTATCAAGGCACCAACCTCATGCTTTGTTTCAGGGTGGGTCCACCCTTCCTCCTGCTAATCCGGCCATTTCCGAACCCGTCTTTCCCACCCCATTCAATTCAATGGAGGACTTCTCAATTCTTGCGATTCCCAGCCCCTAGATCATATAATAATCTGTCTTCTACGCCCCCTTACCTTATTTTTATTTATTATAAGGGGAAAGGTCCCGTTATGAAAGAGCTCGCTTTTAAGAGGTTTCAAGCCTTGAGAACAAATGATTTAAGTTTGAGGAGGTACGGTAATGCTTATTAATGGTCACCATTTTCTCTCCACTATCTGGGTACTTGAACCACCTTCTGTGTTACTGCCCCTTCGATTTAAATGAAAAAATTTCCTGCTAAGAGAGAGAGAGAAAAAAAGGAAACATTTTTTTACTGAAATCTATTTTTTGTGGATATGTACAACTTGCGCTTTGAGAACATTTTGTTAAGGGCAGATTACTTTCACTGCTTGTTTTTTGGGTTGTGAGGGGTGAATTGAAGAAAATATGTGGGAGCAAAGGTAAAGAGAACCCAGATGTTGGAACATCGATCGGTTCATTAGCCATATCATTGCGTAAGTGATTCCTGGTATCTCTTTGTTTCGATGTTTCTTGCTGTGTTTTCGATTAATCAGGTACTAGTCTATTTTTAGTTTTATTTTTATTTTTGAACTACTACTTTACAATGATGGCTTGTCATGTGTTTTCAATCGGTTTCACAGTTTTGTCCTGTTGTTATCTGCTTACACAGGGCGCTTGAAGTGAAACACCAAAACATAATTGAACTGAGTCACATATGGACCAATGAACCACAAAATAAGAAATATGGTGATTTCATTTTCCGTTCTCTAACTATGCTTTTTCCAGTAGTTGAATTCTAGAGGGGCTTTGTTGGTGCCCTTGTGAACATAATGTAGAATGTTGGGCTTGGTTTGTATTTCTGAGAACAGTTTTCTAAAAATTGAAAATTGTAAAAAAGTTTGTTTGGTTCAGTTTTCTGAAAATTCAATTATAAAAATGGTTGTTTTTAGATAACTCATTTTTATTGTTCTCGGAAAACTGTTTTTTGTTATCAGAATTCTCGAAAATGGTTTTCAGAGATACAAACCAAGCAGGCCTTAGATATCTATGTCATCTACTATTTCCCGATGCGTTTGATTAACTAATTATCAAAGGATGTTTAGTATTATCTTCCGTTTTGGCTTAGCAGGGTCCATCACAACATGAACCAAGAAGGTAAGAGCAATTATTGTGAAGTAACACTTGCTGTCACTAGATGAACAAAGTTAAAAGTGTTCTTCCATGAAAAGAAATTATATAAGAAACCTGATCATATCAATTGTTCTTCCCTACCTTATAGACAGGTTTCACATCATCTGTAATTTGAATTGGTTACATGTTGAAATTACTTGCATTATTTATTGAATTTCATCATGTTCCCTTGAAAGTTTGAATTGCTGTTTTGTTGGTAACTTTATATAATGACAAACTGTATTTTTAAAATGTAGTCTTTTGAGAGAGAATATTTTGACTCTGATAAGATAATCCTTCCTACGTAAAGCTGTGAAGCCGAAATTAAGATTTGTCAAGAATTTGTTTTTGTTGGCGATCTTAGTCAAGTGAAGAAGATTGGGCTTTGGTTGAACAAAAACATTGACCAAAAATATCCCAAAATACATGTAAATGTAACTTTTGAATTTGCTGAAATTCAGAGTCTTTATCTTTTCTTTTTCCCTTGCTGTATCCATCTTTCACACATATGACCCGTTTAAGATGAGTAACTTTGCTACCCCCTAATCCGCCTCCAACCAGATTGTTAAACGAAATGAGGCAGGGTGGGACGGACGACCCCTCTCCATACCCGTCAAATCTTCGTAACTGTCCTCATTGACTTAATTAATTCCCCAAATTCATCTAAAAATAAGACAAGACGGGACAGTTTCTCGTTTCCCTAACAAGAAGCTTTAGAGTTATGTATGACAATAACTACGGAATATAAATGGATTCTTCGAAGATTGGGGGATCTACATGTCAAACAAAATAAATTTATAAATTGACATAAAAAGATTAAAAAATAAAATAATATAAAAAGGGTTCAAATATAAAAATGATTGGTTGCATACAATGCGGTTACCCCCAAATGCTCATATTACATGGACTTAATGGTTATTTTTCACATGTTAATGAGAAAGTCTAGATTATTTTAGGGTAAATTGCACTGACACTCCCTGAGATTTTAGTTAATATCACTTACTGGATGGTCAACGCGATTGTCTTCCCATCACCTCTTGAGTTTTGGATTTTGTTGCAATGACACCCACTGCAGGGGGTGAGATCCTATGAAATGACTATATTACCCTATCTTTATTCAGAAAGTGATATTTACATATGTAGAGGACCAAAATACCCCTGCGAAATTATATTTATTATTTTCAAGTTTCAAATAGATTATCCACATTAATTGTTCTATAAAAAAAATCTAGTGGATCCATATCTAAATTATCTATTTGTTTCAATAGGATATCCAAATTAAATATACAGTCAACTTATCTATCAAATTAGATTTTTTGTCGACCTTAAAATTAACTCAATATTCAATTTGCCACCTAAGATATGTCATTCAATGTACTAGTCATTTATTAAAAACTCAATAAGGGATTACATTTATGGTTTAATTTAATGGTTAAATATTACACACATGCATCTGTTTTATTAATATTTTTAAATAAAATTTATTGCATCCTATTTAAATTCATTTTCCTTTAATAAGTAAGTATTTAATCATTCATGATATTTATGTCAATCATATTTTCACAATCTCCATCTCCCTTAATAATAAACCCACCTGATAAACTATTATTTGAACGCTTGACGCTTCAAATTTATGGAGAAATCACATTGATCTCTTTTAATGTATGGATAAAATTAACTACGAATAATTATTAAATCTTTTTATTTTTTCTGAATTTAACACATTATTAATTACACCAGTAGATTTTTTATTACTTATTTATTCATATAGATTTATGGGTCGCGAGCTTTTATCCCCCTATATCATGGGTTAAAAGCTCGAACCATTTTTGGAGCAATTCACGCATTTATTTTTCATTTTAGAAAAAACTAACTGATTTGAGAAACTATGCGGGTTTATTTACGAAAAATAAAAATAGGTTTGTTTAATTAGTACCAAAATAATTGTTCACAATTTATTTTTGATTTTTTAATGTGGAAATTCAAGGATTGCTCCTTATAAAATCATATGAATACAAAAAATAGATAATTAATTTTAATTTAGAAACTCATGAAACTAAAAAAAAAAAATTATACAATTTGAGTGATTTATAATAACTTAGGTGTCAATACACACAATTTTATTTACTAGTAAAGTGTACATGTGTTGCACGTTATAAAAATTTAAAATATAAGCTTTATTAAAATTCTTAAATAAATTAATTTTATATAATTTACAAAGATTGTAAAATTATAGTGGTGACGTGTAGGGTTTTAAGTTGGGGATAACAAAGACTTTTTACAGTTCAAATATTTTTGTATTGAAATAAGTTAAACAATTCAAGGGCAGCTTCGTCATTTCATCGCTCAGGGGGTGTCAATGTCCAAAAATGCATTGACCAACCAATGAGTGACATTGACTCAAACCTCAAGAGTGTTTGTGCAATTTACCCATTATTTTAAGTTGAAATTCAACTTCAGTGATTACCATCTCACCAGTAAGCATGTAACGGGTGTTGGGATCTGATAGGTGAGATTCAATCTTAATCAAATTAAATTTGATCTGTCTAATTTTTTTATTTTTTTATTTTTGAGTCGAATTGAACTTGACACGCAAGCCATGTGCCGAACAATTTTGGATAGGGCTAAATATGAGGCATATATGCTATGTCAGAGTTGATGTGACCAGCCACATGCGATCCCGAAACAAACGTGGCTACCTTATCCTTAGGTAGTTTTATCGGCTGACATACAATTGGATCTCATCAACTTTTCTTAAATTTTTTATGAGCATGTCTTCTTTTCAATACTAATGTACTACTACTCTGTGAGTGTTCTCACTACTAAGGTTTCACCTTATGTCATGTTGCACCAGAGGACTCATTGACAACTATACTACATGTTTAAGATAAGAACAACTTTATCAGGGATGGGCTCATGATATCCTTAATACTTATCCATCAACAAAATTGAGATCTTACATTTTAATTTTCTGTCAATTTGAATTATACTTTGCAGTCATATCGATCCCGATAGCTGTAACAGTCTTAACGGGTTCTAACGATATTACCAAAATATCAATGTGAGAATACATTGCATATTAGCTGATATAAAAAATCTCGCTCTAGATGCCCAAATTCTTAACGGATTCTAACGGTAATATGATTTGGGTTATATCGATTACGGTAGATGTAATGATCTAATGGTCAAACAAATGAGATAATACGTCGCATATTAACTGATATAAAAATCTTGCTCTAGACGTCGAAATTATTAACAGATTGTAACAGTAATACAACTTTAATAATTCGTTGCATATTAACTGATACAAAAAACCTCTCTCTCGATGCCCAAATTATTAAAAGAATGTAGATCAAAAGCTCACATGAACAATGGATATATATTCTTTTCACATAAATTATTCTCTTAAATATTTTTCTTCACTGAAATCCTCTATTAGGATGGTAAGGAGTGGGAAACCATATAATGGTTTAAACTTCGATGGCCAAAATTTCTTAGCTGAACCTTTGGAGTGATGCGGAATCCTCGTGCTCTTTATCCACTGCAATTCTAATTTTGGGTATAATCACGGGTTTCCTGATATATATATATATATATATATATATATATATATGGAACTATCATAATTTATACATGAGCAATTTACTGGTTGCAAAGCAAGACAATGGTAGATAAACATGCAGTCGCATTCTTCTGGATGGTCAATTCCTGGTTCTTATATTTTTTATCCTTCCTCCCCACGTCACAACTATCTGTAGAACTTTTGCAATGAAATTCAAATAAAAATATATTACCAACATCAATTTGTCAGGTGTACAGAAAATTGTCCTAGAGGTCATACTTATTGTATTAATGACAAGTATTTGCTTCACACTATTTGTAAAAGATTTTATCATAATATTATTATATCTTTCATGAAATTATTCTCAGTAATACCTATTTTATTAATGACATATATTTTTTTACTATTTATAATAGATTTTATCACAATATTCATTATAACTTCCATGAAATTATATTTAGAGAGATGTTATTTACCAACACATGGGTCACTCTAATATTTCAACAGATAAAATCGCAAAGATGCTTCTAAGGATTGTATTATCCAATCTTAGACCAATTCTTATAATCTTGTAAATAGTTATTTTCTCTCGCATCATGCCAATTAAGAATGGAGTATCCACTAGTAATATTTTATTTTTTTCCGACAATAAGAGTGATCGAAACTTATTAACACTTGCATAATGTTTCCTCATACATCAAATTCCTAAAAAATTTCAATTGAACTAATCCGTTCGGATTAATCTCTTTGATAATTTATATTGTTTTTTCAATTTTTTCCTCATTTTTGGTTTGTTTGAAAAATAAATTATAAAAATTTGAGAATATGTTCCATAAATATTAATCACTATCTATAAAAGTATTTTATTTTTGGAAGAAGATGTCCTTTTATGAACGTATTTCAATGAGAGTCATAAATACCCAAAAAAGTTAGGCCATGTTTGGTAGGCGGTCTAGTGTGGTCTAATCTGGTTTTGTCTAGATCCTGAACTTAAAAATTTATTTGGTAATTGGTCTCACAAACATTGAACCAGACCATATTTAGTAAAACGATCTGGTCTGATCTTTTCACTTTAAAAAATAAAATTATTTATTATTTATTATAATAATCATTTATTATTTTTATGTATTATTTATTTTATTTTATTTTATATTTTATTTTATTTTATTTTTTCATTTATAAATATATTTTATTAATTTATTATTTATATTATTATTTATTCATTTATATATTAATTTATAAATATATTCTATTCATTTATTATTTAATTCATTTAATTTATTATTTATTTATATTATTAATTTATTATTATTATTTATTCATTTTTAATTATTTATAAATATATTTTATTAATTTATTATTTATTCATTTTTATTATTATTATGTATTATTTAATTCATTTTGTTATTATTCATTATTTTTATTTTATTTTTAAATATATTTTATTAATTTATTATTTATTCATTTATTTATTATTATTATTATGTATTATTTAATTCATTATTTTTATTTTATTTTTAAATATATTTTATTAATTTATTATTTATTCATTTATTAATTATTATTATTATGTATTATTTAATTCATTATTTTTATTTAATTTATTATTATATATTATTTAATTCATTTATTATTATTATTTTTATGTATTATTTAATTTATTTTGTATATTATTATTATTTTTATTCAATTTTGGTTTTTGGTGGTCTTACTAGTTGGTCTCAAAAATATGATTTTGGTTACTAAGACCAAATCAGACCATGTGGAACTATAAAAGAAACTAGTTCCAAAAACACCACATTTAGTTCAATTTGGTCTGATTCTAAATATTGAGACCAATCCAAATAAACGTAGTCTTGTCCCTGAAAATCAAGACCAGACTAGACCAGGTGGAACCATAACCACCTACCAAACAGGGCCTTAGGTTATTGTTTGGGAAAATGTTAAATCCAGATCTATATTAGTATACTATTTTCGGAAGAATATGTCCTTGTATGTACGTATTTCAATGAGAGTCATAAATACCCAAAACAGAAGTTAGGTTATAAAATTCTATAAATTGATTATAAAAATTTATGAAATGCGAAGTCCTAACTGTAAAGTCTTTATCATTTATGTGGCAGTAGGAGTCCACGTGTCAGTTGATGAAAGGATAATGGTTACAGTGGCACACATAATCACATCTCTCTCGTGTCAACCTCCTTGGCGCACCGTAGACGTTTTAAGTTCTTGTATCTGTGTGTGTGTGTATATATATATATATATGAATACACGTATATACGCGGCCGTTAGCCTCTTTTGTTATATATACACAAACACAACGCCCAAAAGCAGAACCAAAACCAAAACCAGAACCAGATCCGATTCTCATCTTCTCCGCTTTTTGCTCTAGGCCATTCCCCTCTTTCTCTCTCTCTCTCTCTCTCTCTAAAACTCTTTCTCTCTCTAAAATCTCAGCTCTATATCTGTTTCCGTAGCGATTTGTTTGTCGATATATATCAGATCTTTGTTCATATTTTTCTCAGCCCACAATTATAATGTACTTTCTTCATTCTCTCTCTTGTGCTTTACTCTTTTTTTATTAAGTTAATGTACGAAAAATTGTTGCTTCATTTGTCATTCAGAGAAGAATTGTGTGTTAAATTTGTTTTTTAATTTTGTTCTTAGATCTCTATTAATGCATGTTCCTGATAGATATTGCGATTTTCTTTTTCTGTATTTCAATTTTCTCAAATTCGTTCTATTCTGTTTGGCTTCTCGGAAAATATGTCGGTAGAATAAGGAAATGTCTACATTTGTCTTTGAAAATTTTGACGAATTGTTAGCTTTTTCTTGAGAATTCTTCGTCTATCTGAGAGCTGCTTAATTTTAAGAAACCCTTGCTCTGAAATTTTTTCTAGCATGAAAATAGAGAAGAAAAAGGAAGGAATAGGAAAACAAAGCCATAAATCAGAGGAATATGGAATATATAGTTGCACTGGATAATGGTGAACATAATTGAACCAATGCTATGCTATTTAAACCCCTTGTACCCCCTCTTTCTAGGAACATTTGCTATAGAAAATTCTGGCTCAATAAATAATTCTGAAAATATATACATATATATATATATATATATATATATATATTTGAAATATGGGGCTCGGGATGACTTAAAACCTTTAGGTACATAGTTCCTTGATCTTGTTTGAGGTTCTGCTAGATAATTCTTTGGTTATTTACTTGCATTGTCTACAATTTTGGGAGCAGAGCGCCGTTAAGGGTATGGAAAATTTGACTCTAGACCGTATAGAAGCATTCAAAAGAGTGCCAATTTACTTTTGTTTCCCAGATTTCATCTCAGTGATTTTTTTTACCAGCACAAGTTAGGGAAATTGTTTCCAAGGCAGTAAATACTGTATATTAGTGTTCATAGTTTTTAGAAAGGCCCTATGGATGCTGGTAGGAAGTATTTTAATCATCTCGAGTAGTTGATTGGGTATAGGTTGCAAGTAGAAATTTTTTATATGTAAATTAATTAACTGTAGGAATATTTTGAATCTGAAATACTCTGTTCCAAAACAAAAAATTTACGAAGTACATGCTATAATCTTGTATAGTTCCCTCCCGTGGCTTTGTGAAATTTTACCTGCAATTTTCTGGGTCTCATACTGGATGTGTTATTGGGACTGGTCAACAGGTGTTTATCTTTTTCTAGGGCCGTGTTGGAATAGTCACCTCCTAATATTCGTCAGACTTTTTATTTGCGTGACCAACATTTGTTACTTGACTATGTAACAGAAAGCGGCAAGTTTATTTCACGTCACTAGAAAAAATAAGAACATTTCAAACTTTTGATAGTTAATTAGTGTTGTAGCAACATAGGAATGCATTTCTAGAAGGTCAAATTACTATTATTAAGCCTTGAATATTATTTATTTCTTATAAAAAAGAAGCAACCTCCATTATTTCTTATGTTTGTGTAGATTTATTTGCCCGAGTAGGAGGGTGCTACTGCTCTATGGCATCACTTAACTAAATGTATGGATACTTCCATCACCTCATACGTGTAACATTAGTTCTCCTGCTTTGTGGCATCATAGAATGACCTATTTCCTTTGTATGGGTTCAGTTCACTTGTCTCCGGATTTAGATCTGTATTCTAACAAGTCTCTATTCTTGAAGCAGAGCTCATGGCACTTGAACAGAACTTCCAAGAGCCTACACCGCATCTTGAATCTGACGGAGACGTTTTGCTCAAGCAGAAATGGAAGGCAATTTCAGCTCCAACAACGGCTTCTGAAAATGTGAATGGTTGCTTTGAGTGCAATATTTGCTTAGATTCTGCACATGACCCTGTGGTCACCCTGTGCGGTCATCTTTACTGCTGGCCTTGCATTTACAAGTGGATCAACGTCCAAAGCAGTTCCCGAGAGTCTGATGAGCAGCCCAAGTGCCCTGTCTGCAAAACCAACATCTCCGATTCTTCCCTAGTGCCACTATATGGCCGTGGCACATCCCCATCCGAAACTGACGCCAAGAAGCCCCAATTGGATCTGGTGATACCCCGCAGGCCAACTGCTCTCGGGGTGCACACCCTGGTAACCTCCATGACTTCCCATCCAAATCAGCATCTGCCTTATAATCCTTTCCAGTCACAGCCTCAGCCTCAGCCTCAGCCGCCTTTTCATCACCAACAATACTTCCCTCGCCCTTACGAGAATTATTCTTCCATGGCATCATCTAACTTTGGAGGCGCTGCGATGACCAGAGTTTTCAGTCCAACGGTTGGAATGTTCGGAGATATGGTCTTTGCTAGGATGTTTGGGAGCCCGGACACAAGTTTATTCACATATCCTTATCAGAATTCTTACCCTATTGCAGGAAGTGGCAGCCCTAGGATGAGAAGGCAGGAAATGCAGGTTGACAAGTCCCTCAACAGAGTGTCCATCTTTCTCTTTTGTTGCTTCATTTTGTGCCTTCTCTTGTTCTGAGTGTCTTTTCCTTCACACTGTATAGTTGTAAAAGTTGGGATTAAACTCCCATAAAGTCGGAATAGAGCAGATATAGAGTATTATGAAATCTTGAGAAAGGCATCTTATCAAATGATGTTTTTTACCCTGTAAATGAGAATTTTCCAGTAAATATTTGATTCTAACACCAGTGGATATTCATTTTATTCAACCCCTTCATCTCTCTAGGCACTTTTTGTTGAACAAAGAAGGGTCAATTTAGGGTTCCTTTGGGCTGCACCTTCATCACTCTGTAGGAATGATTATACAGATTGTGCTGTCCTCCTCTTCGATCTACCCTCGACTAGAACACTGTAACATAAATAATTCTGTGTCCATTTGTATGGTTTTCAATTTGATTTTGCATATACTTTACTAGCATTTGAATGATTTTTAATTGTAACATATACTCTTCCCCTATTCTTCATCGTAAACTTGGGCAACAAATATATCTATTTAACTAAAGATTGTTATATTTGGTGATTCATTTCTTAAGGGGAAATATAATTTAGCCATCAAGCAATTCTTAATTAGGTAGGAGATCAATTCCTAATTGGATTGATTGACTTTTCCTCCACTCCAGCCTCTCTCCTATATAAATATAGGTGTAGCCTATTGTATTTTGTGTACCAGAATGAGAGCCAGAATAGGCCGGTACCCGTGTGAGTGAAACACCGGTGATGGTGAGGGTGAGCGATACACAGGTGCTCTCCGTTGTAGGTTGATTTGGCCAAATCACGTCGATTGTTTGATGTGTGTTTGTGTGCAATTTCTGATTTGCAGGTACACACAACTTCGAACAGAGGGTGTGGAAACCCTATCAAGTGGTATCAGAACCCCAGGTTGGAGCAATTCCTGAAGCCGTACGTTCTGGTCCAGATTCAAATGTTCAACTTGCACGAAATCAGAATCCAATTGAGGGACATATGCAATTTTTATATCAATATATTATGTCTTCTTATCATATATAAAGGAAGAACATTTGAATTTCCACCCAAAATTTTCCTAATGGGTCCAACTCTAAGATTACGAGAAGGGAGTTCGTTGAGATCACGTGTCAAATAGTTAATAAATAGTATGGTTGTCTTGAGTAATTGAACCAAGTCTTAAAGAAAATTAATGTATTTTACCCAATACTTTCACTTAAAACAACTACAGTTTTTAGATTGCAACGGCATGGTTGCTAACAAAAAGAAAGTGTAGTGTAACAAACAAACAGAAATCTAGCATTGCGCAGGACATTGAAGAAGAAAAAAAGACCAAAACAAAAAATACAAACAACAACATAACCTTATATAAAAAATATGTTTTAATCGGGGGGAAAAGATTTGTTTATAAATTTTTGAGGACATATGCAATTTTTATAAATTTATTTATAAAATATATAGTATTTTGAGGTAATAAAGGGATTTTTTTAAGCATTTGGCAGGGGCCATATATAATTTTTATAAACTTATTCATAAAATATATAATTTTTGGGATAGTAAAAATAATTTAAAAGAAAATTGGGTGGAGTCATGGCCCCCTTTGGCTCCGCCCTATGTATTGTATATTTTTTAAAACTTTCTTTTAATATTTTTTTTAATGTATAATAGCTTAAAAAAGCCCCCCTCAAATTTCTCCATCCTAAAACTAAAATATCTCCTTATTTGGTTATTTTCTCTTTAGTTTATTTTACTTCCAAAATTTACGCATTCTTAAATTTACCTCCTAAAAATCTTTTATTCTTAGTTTATTTTTTAAATTAATTTTATTTTATTCTATTTTTTTTCCATATTTGCCACCATAGCTTAAAAAAGCCCCCCTCAAATTTCTCCATCCTAAAACTAAAATATCTCCTTATTTGGTTATTTTCTCTTTAGTTTATTTTATTTCCAAAATTTACGCATTCTTAAATTTACCTCCTAAAAATCTTTTATTCTTAGTTTATTTAATTTTCTTTTATTCTAATTTTTTTCCATATTCGTCACCTTAGTTAAATTCTTGACTCCTCCCCCTGATTATAAGAAAATATAATTTTTATTTTTGAACTATCAATCTACCATACTAATTAATTGCATCTTTCGGCCATAGGTGGAGCATCTCCGTTCAAGTATTGTTCTATCAAACAATTATTGTTCTGTATTAATTCCACCTTTTAAGTAACAAATTGAGTTCACGCCTTGCTCCATATTTTCGCCTACACAAAAAAGGGTGTATCATCATTCAGAAAATATAATATTTTTATCTAGTATTTTGAAAGGGATTTTGTTCTGGACAATAGAAAATAATTACATCTTAGCAATTTGTATCGTCAACCGTTTTGACAAAATTCTATGTGTCATGGGTCTGTTGCTTCACAATAAGACTCAAAAACTTAAGCTATTAAGTGTAACTCACACCCCGTCTATTGTACCCTGTAAAGGTTCGAATGTTAATATGATAAGAAATAATTTCTACACTCACTGATCTGAGTACAAAAATGATAACTTTATTGCTGTGATGATAATGATTATAAAACTGTGAGAAGAGAGGAAACAACAGTCTAGAAAAGCCTAGGGAACACACTATCTCTCTCTAAGCTCCGAAGTCACCCAAAATGTGCTATTGGCCTAGTTTTTATAGATCTCAGGATAGGCATGAACGATATGCCACGTCAGCACCAAGTAGCGACCCTAGCCAGGGTCTCTCGACCCTCCCTTGGTTACCTCGCGACAGCCATCGCGAGGCCTCCCCTCGCGGTTCCATCTTCAAGGTACTCCCCTAGCTCGTTTCACAACCTTTTGCATAGCATCCCTTGAGTCATGAACCTTTTGCATGCATTCCATTTTTCATGACTTTGAATGTGAGATGTCTCTTTAAGGTACTTTACTCTTAGATGATGATAAGCGAGGTCGCAATCCTCTCCCTGTCCCTCTAAGGTGTTCCCCTAAATTACCACCCAACACTCTCTAAGCGAGTGGCACTTAGGACAAAGGGTTTTAACCTTAGCTATGCCTTTTGAAAAAAATCCTAGTCATTGATGTTGTTAAATCCTCTATACACCCCCACCTAACCAGACAACGATAGTTAGACGGCTTTAACTACATCATTGAATGGTTAAGGGCGAAACAGGTAAATTTATAAAAAACAAAATGAATTATTGTTGGACCTAAGGCCTCAACGGCGTTTGTCTTGCTGGACCTGAGCCCTTAGAATTGATATTGGATATTTTTTGGGCCTTGCCTAATATTGTAACTTTCCAATACAAAAATCTCACTTATGTAAGAATATTAGGGTGTGTTTGGAAACTGGTGTTTTCGTTTTTGTTCTTGTTTTTTCCACTGTTCACGGGAACAAAAATGCGTTTGAGAGCCTTTGATGGTTTTTGTTTTCGTGAACAGTGAAAAAATGTTTTCTCACCCTTAGTTCAAAATTTGAGAACACCAAAATGGTGTTTTTTTGTTTTCGGCACTATTTGTTCTCAGCCAAAAAAAAATTAATTGTTGCAGATTCCCTAACCGCCATCTTCAACCTCCAAACCCTAACCTCCATCTTCAACCTCCAAGCCCTAACCCCCACCACCACCACCAATCGCCATCCCACCACCACCACCACTGCAAATCGACACCACTACCAACACAAACCCTTACCTCTGCAACTTGACACCTCCAATCGAATTGGGGTGATGTGGTCTTTATACATGCTACTACTTATATATATATATTCTTGTATGCTAATCTTTTGAACAACAGTAGAGTGGTCATGTTCATTGTTGTATAGAAGACTTGAAAGTGTACATTGTAGCTGATTTGTACAAGGGATGACAATCAAGTCAAACTTAATCTTACCCTTTGACAATTTGTTTTCTACTTTTTATTCCAAATAAATCTCAAAAACGTATTTTTTTTTGTTTCTGAAAATTTTTTAGACAAAATTTCCAACCAAACATGTTTTTGTTTCCGGATTACCCTTAGGACAAGAAAAAGAATTTTTTTTGTTCTCAAGTGATAAAAAACGAAAACGAAAACACTAGTTTCCAAACGCACCCTTAAAGTTTGATTTTGCAAAACTTAATTAAAAGAGGATTATAATAATAATAAAATCAGTGTCTTAAAAGACCATTAAAAACAATTTTGTATATTTTGTAGTTAGTGTAAATTGTTTGACAAATCAAAGACCATTCATTTTAAAAATTTGGGTTTGCTTGATTCGCAACTATGTACAAAAGAATATATTTGGTTCAATATTCTCAAAATTACCTTTAAATTATTCAGTTATATAAATGTACGTTTTTAGATAATTATATTATATTATTCTCTTAAAATAGTTTTTAATTTCAAAAAATTTTGGGAACAATTTTCAGAGAATTAAAGTTTTATTTTTATATATTATTTAATTCATTTTGTTTATTATTTATTACTATTTATTCATTTATTTTTATTTATCTCTACAATTATTTTTATTAATTTATTATTTACATTATTATTTATTATTATATTTATTTATTTATTAATATTTTTGTGTATTATTTAATTCATTTTATTTAATTCATTTTGTTCATTATTTAATTCATTTAATTTATTAATTATTATTATGTATTATTTATTTCATTTTGTTTATTATTCATTTTTTTATAAATATAATTTATTTAATTCATTATTTATATTATTATTTATTCATTTATTTCAATTAATTTATAAATATATTTTATTAATTTATTAATTTTATTATTTATTTATTTTTATTATTATATTTAATCATTTTTATTATTATTTTTGAATTATTTAATTCATTTTTCTTATTATTTATTTATGTATTATTTAATTCATTTTGTTTATTATTAATTATTTTTATTTTATTTATAAATATGCTTTATTTAATTTATTATTTATATTATTAATTTATCATTTATTATTATTTATTTATTCGTCTAATTAATTTAGAAATATATTTAATTAATTTATTATTTATATTATTATTTATTATTATATATATTTATTATAAATATATTTTATTATTTATTATTTATTATTTTTTGTTCATTTATTTATATTAATTTTTAAGTATGTTTTATTTAATTTATCATTTATATTATTACTTTATTCATAAATATATTTTATTTATTCATTTTGTTTTATTATTTTATTATCTATATTATTATTTTATTCATAAATATATTTTATTTTTATTTATTCATTTATTTTTATTAATTTATTAATATATTTAATTAATTTATTATTTATTCATTAATTTATTTATATATTTATTAATTTATTTTTATTTTTATGTATTATTTAATTCATTTTATTTATTATTCATTATTTTATTTTTGTGTTTTGGTTATATATTGGTTAGATGTGGTTCAATTATTAGAGGACATTTTGGATAGATTTTGTAACCAGACCAAATAGAACCACCAAAAATTGTGGTCCTAAAAAAGGTCATTTTGGTTTAATTTGGTTCAACTTGGTGTGGTTATATTTTTTAAGATCAATGCAAAACAAATATGGTCTGATCTCAAAAAACCATGACCAGACCAAAAAAATGAAACCATAACCAATAAACAAAGAGGGCCTTAGAATTGATATTGGATATTTTTTGGGCCTTGCCTAGTCTTGTAACTTTCCAATACAAAAATCTCACTTCTGTAAGAATATTAAAGTTTGATTTTGCAAAACTTAATTAAAAGAGGATTATAATAATAATAAAATCAGTGTCTTAAAGGACCATTAAAAACAATTTTGTATATTTTGTAGTTAGTGTAAATTGTTTGACAAATCAAAGACCATTCATTTTAAAAATTTGGGTTTGCTTGATTTGCAACTATGTACAAAAGAATATATTTGGTTCAATATTCTCAGAACTACCTTTAAATTATTCAGTTATATAAATGTACGTTATCAGATAATTATATTATATTATTTTCTTAAAATAGTTTTTAATTTCAAAAAAATTTAGGAACAATTTTTAGAGAATTAAACCAAATAAACCTGCTTTAATAATTTTATGAAAATATATATTTTTCCAAATTATTGAAAATTAATCTTTTCCATTTCTACCAAACTGAAACACTCACAAGGAGAAAAGACAATCTCATTAGAAGGTTTTATAAATCCATATTTTCTTTCTCATTGCATTTATTTTGACAAATTTATTTTTCCTCTTTTCGAATGGTAAATATTTCTCCTCCAATAACATAAAGAAAGAAAAGATTATCGGATAATGGATGAGTGTTAGTAGAACTTAATAATTAAGCTTTTGGTTGGACGACAAAGCATCAAATTTTTCCATTCGATATCAGAGTAAGACCCGATTCTCAATTCAGCATCACATAAAAGCACCGAACCTGGATTCTCCCATTTTTGGAGGTGATCAGATTTACGTCCATTATGTTGTTTTTCCTATGTATTTGGTTTTTTTATTCTACAAAGATTAGTGATGATGGTCGGCTATAATGAACGCTGATAGTTTGAATAAAAAAATTATTTTTGGGAAGTTAAATAATCAATTATGGTACCATCAATAAATTTAATTTTGTAGATCAAACATGAAGAACTCTTTTGTTTTATTTTCAAATATAGTTTCATAACCCCGTATTTCTATATTTGTTCCAATTACATAGATCAACTCGGGTACAAGAAAATCAATTTCAAGTCCGAACCAAATAATCTAAACCGCCAAACATGAATGGAAATTGATTTGGATTCGACCCGTTTGCAGCTAAAAACCACCCGTTAACACCTAAAGGAAGCTTCAAAACCCTTTCATATTTACTCGCTCGTTCAAACACTCTCTCTATTATGCCTTCGCTACTACTACGATTGTAATCGATCGCTCTCAGGTACTTCTTCTCTTTTCATATCTCATACTTTTCTTATATATACACACACACACGACAATCCCATCATCAAAAGCATATAAATACTGAGACAAAAACCATAGAAACACACGTTTTATTCCGAACAATGGAATGGAACACTGAAACCCTTCAATTTCTCTCTCAATGTTTCCTCCACACTCTCTCTCCTAACCCCGAACCTCGCCGCCGACCGCCCCAACTACGGCCTCGCCGTCCTCCGCCTGGTCGCCGAGCCCGCCGTCGACGAGGCTTCCCGCCAAGCCGCCGCCGTCAACTTCAAGAACCACCTCAAAGCCCGGTGGGTTCCGACTCCCCCCACCGAACCTAATTTGCCAACCCTAGCCCCGATTACCGATGCCGAAAAGGACCAAATCAAAGCCCTAATCGTCCCTCTCATGCTTTCGTGCTCACCGCGAATCCAATCCCAGCTCAGTGAAGCCCTAACCGTGATCAGCAAGCACGATTTCCCGAAATCGTGGCCCCAATTGCTTCCCGAGCTTGTTTCGAGTCTGGGTAGAGCGAAAGAGACCTCTGATTATGCTTCGATTAATGGAATACTTGGCACTGCCAATTCGATATTTAAGAAATTCAGATATCAGTATAAAACCAATGACTTGCTTATTGATTTGAAGTACTGCCTCGATAACTTCCCGGACCCGTTACTGACAATGTTTAAGCATACTGCGGCGTTAATTGATTCTGTTGCGAGTTCGGGTGGTCCAGTTGCGACCCTTGGGTCCCTTGTCGAGTCGCAGAGGTTATTCGCCGAGTTTTTTGAGGATAGTATGAGAGAATGGATGACGGAGTTTCAGAAGTACCTCATTTCTCGATACCCTCCTCCTCTTGAAGAGAGCGGGGGAGATGATCTCCGAGCTGCGGTTTGTGAGAACCTAAGCCTTTACATGGAGAAATTTGAGGAGTTGTTTCAGGCGTACTTGAATGGGTTTGTGGAAGCTGTGTGGAATCTTCTTGTTGCAGCATCGGCCTCTTCTAGCCGTGATCGGCTAACCGTGACTGCAATTAAGTTCTTAACGACGGTCACCACGAGTATTAACCACGCTTTGTTTGCTAGAGATGACATTTTACAGCAGATTTGTCAGAGCATTGTTATCCCAAATGTTATGCTAAGGGATGAGGATGAGGAGTTGTTTGAGATGAATTATGTTGAGTTCATAAGGAGGGACATGGAAGGGAGTGATCTTGATACCAGGAGGAGGATTGCTTGCCAACTCTTGAAGGGAATCGCTACAAATTACAAAGAAAAGGTCACCGAAAATGTTTCCGCTCAGATACAGACTAGTTTAGCAGTGTTTGCTGAAAATCCACCAGCAAATTGGAAACACAAGGATTGTGCCATTTATTTGGTTGTTTCCCTGGTGACGAAGAAGAAGGCAGCGGTTTCCACTGATCTTGTAGATGTTGAGACCTTTTTCAGATCGGTTATTGTGCCGGAGTTACAAAATCAGGATGTAAATGGATTTCCGATGCTCAAGGCTGGTGCACTTAAGTTTTTCACTATGTTTAGGAATCAGATTCCGAAACCTGTTGCAATGGCTTTGGTTCCTGATGTTGTTAGGTTCCTTTGTTCGGAGTCGAATGTGGTTCATTCTTATGCCGCAGGCTGCATTGAAAAACTCTTGCTGGTCAAGGATGAAGGGGGAAGAAGAGCAAGGTATGTATCAGTAGATATCAGTCCATTTCTGGTGGTGTTGATGACCAACCTTTTTAATGCTTTGGGGAAGCCAGAATCTGAGGAGAATCCATACGTAATGAAGTGTATCATGCGGGTTCTTGGAGTTGCAGACATCTCTCGGGAGGTTGCTTCACCTTGCATTAATCGGCTGACTTGTGTTCTCAACAGAGTCTGTGAGAACCCCAAAAATCCTATTTTTAATCACTATCTCTGAGGCAGTTGCAAATTTTTGTCGGGCGGGCTTGTGAGAGGGACCCTAGTCTTATAACGGAGTTTGAAGCGAGCCTTCTTATAAGTCTCCAAAACATCTTGGCAAAAGATGTAACCGAGTTCTTCCCATATGCTTTCCAGCTACTGGCACATCTTGTCGAGTTGAATAGGCCTCCTGTCCCTCGGAACTACATGCAGATTTTTGAGATTCTCCTGTTGCCTGATTCATGGAGAAGAGCAGCTAACGTCCCAGCCCTTGTGCGTTTGCTTCAGGCCTTCCTTCAAAAGTCACCTCACGAGCTTAACCTTAACCGAGAGGAGAGGTTGACCCGGGTGCTTGATATTTTTAGGAGGCTTGTTTCATCTCCTAGCACAGAAGAACAAGGATTTTATGTGCTCAATACGGCTATCGAGAACCTTGGATACGATGTTATTGCACCCTACGTGGTTCACATCTTGGCTTTCCTATTTACCAGGCTCCAAAATAGAAAAACAGTGAAATTCGCCAAGTCTCTTCTGATATCTATGTCTCTCTTTCTGGTCAAACATGGTTCCCAGAACCTTGTGGATTCTATAAATGCTGTGATTCCCGATGGATTTGTTTCAATGTTGGAGCCGTTTTGGATGCCTAATCTCAAGCTGATCACGGGATTTACTGAGCTTAAGTTAACTTGTGTTGCTTCAACTAGGCTTATCTGTGAATCTGCAGTCCTTTTGCATCCTGCAGCTGGTGATCTACGGGGGAAGATGCTGGACAGCATCATTACCCTTCTCTCACGACCAGAGCAGGATAGAGTTGAGGAGGAAGAACAAGATGTTACCGATTTTGGAGATAATGTTGGTTATGGCGCTACTTTTGTCCATCTGCACAATGCTGGGAAGAAAGCGGAGGATCCTCTCAAGGATGTTAGGGATCCAAAGCAATTTTTGGCAGCCTCGTTGGCAAAGCTTTCCGCTGTTTCCCCTGCCTCAAATTATCAATGAGAATGTTGATCAATCAAATAAGACATCATTGCTTCAGCTATGCAGTTCCTATAAGGCTCCTCTCAAGGTCGCTTTTTTCACGTGGGCGGCGACGTTGAAGAAAATCAGACATACTACTGTGTTCATGCGGAATAGTGAACATGAATTTTGCAGTTCACGATTTGATTTAAGGGTTGCTTCCAATTATAAGTGATCACGGGAGTATGCAAAATGGAGTTTGTTAAGTTGTAGGCAGCCATTTAAAGCACATACAAGCTGCTTTTACTTCATTAAATAGGTTCCATTCAGGGTTTCTTTTTGTTACTGGACAGTGTGGACTTATGTAGGTGTTTCCATCATTTTCTTCTTGGACTTGGACCTCCCCCACAGATAGTCTGACTTGGACCTCAACCAATTTTCTCAGAGACTCGTGCCCGTCTTCACCCACACTCACATCCTTCACCTCAAAAGAAGCAATGCTTACACCTCCCTAAAATGCATCCCTGTGGAAACTTGATGAACCTTTTTGTTATTTCGTATAGATATTCAAATCTAGTAAAAGAAAGTGTCAATTATTATTGTAATTGTTTTTCTTGGGTGGTAATTGCTATTGTAATTCTTGCTGCAGCATATTAATATACTCTTCATACACAACACACTGCTAATCTATTATAAATTCAAGAGAGAAGAAAAAGGATGCTCGACACTTAAAAAATTGCATTTAATGAAAATTTGCTACAACTGTTTTATTTTCTGTTTGGTTCCTCACTCCGCCTGCTCAATTAATGTCCATAGTTCCTATTATTCTATAGCCATGGTCGAACATATATGACTGTCGCTTATTACTCTCCCTTTCTCTATCCCGAAGCAGTTGATGATTTTGTCAAAAAGGATTTGATAATTTAAAATTGCAATCGCAACTATAGTGTTTGTTAAAGGTTGGTGCGCCTAGGCTACGGGCTCCTTGAGGCCCAAGTCTTGCGCCTCAAGTGTGGGCAATAGCGCATTTGACAATATTTGCACCTTTATTACGGAGTATGAACGCTTTAGATAAAAAAAAAATACATTGTATTTTCCATTATATGCCTCACTTCAATTAGGCTCCAGAGGACTTCTAGCACCTTAGTGTGCCTTGAGCCTTTAATAACTATGTGTATATATGGTCGTCACGTGGTATGTGCACGTGCTGGAAAGCTGTGGCTACTTGTTTAACTAAAGAAACATAAGATCTCAGTCTGAAGCTTCAACCCCAGTGTTGTTAAAGGCGCGCCTAGGCTCCAGGCTTCGCGCAAAAATTGCGCCTCAAGTGTGGGCAAGAGTGCATTTGACGAAGTTTGCGCTTTTATTACGGAGTATGAATGCTTTAGTAATAATTTTATTCTTTCATTGTATTTTCCGTTATGTGCCTCACTTCCCTCAGCCACGTGCCTCACCTAGCGCCTCGCGCCTAGGCTCCAGAGGAGCTCTCGCGCCTTAGTGCGCCTTGAGCCTTTAAGAACCATGTTCAACCCGAACATCTGCAAATGAGAAAGGTTAATGTGCTGTACATTATTGGGAAGACCTGTTCACCTGCTTTGTGAGAATTGGCACAATCCCATTCAGTTGATACGTTCAGAGGCTTTACTATCTCTTTCTACTGCTTTCAGGATCTTATGCGCCATTCCATGCTCATGTTTATGCAATTGGATGGCAGTTCATGATTCGGTCTAGATATAATCGTTTTGGGGTCCGTAGAATCGGAATTGTAGAATCGTAAGATTCTAGCAACTCTTATTTTTTTTAAAAAAATAATATTAATAATTAAATATTTAATTTAAAAGTTTAAATCATATTAGAATTTTTAAAATTTTCTATTACATTATCCCTTTAAATGTTTTCTCATAAATTTATGTCATATATTGGGATATTAGACTAAATCATAATTTTTTTGGACATTTCATATAAAGGACGAAACAGTCAAATCATTATAAAAACGTAGTAAAATCATACAGAATCGTAGCAGAGTCGTAGAATCGTAAGATTTTATTAGTTAGAATCAGAATTCTGACAACTATGGATTCGGTACATTGTTTTGGGTCAGAGTTCTGAAGAAAAGTTTCTACTGCGTGTTGTAGCTCAGACATCCCCTTTGTTGTTCCTTCTATTTTTCTGTGTCCTTCCAAATGTTATTTAGCTATCGAGAGAGAGAAAAATTACTACAATTTTTTAGAGAATTAACTTTGTTCTACAATGTTGGTTTCTATGAGTATTGTATGTTTTGGAGTATGTATCTTGTATTTCGTGGAATGAAATCTCAAATTATCCTGTCCTATTTAAAGAACTGAGTTTTTGTTTTAATTAAAAGATAAGTGCTTGTTTTGGTTAAAAAGAAAGTGTTTTTTCGTTTTATATTTTTTATGAGATGGTATATCTCCAATTAGTATTTTTTCGTTTTAATTAAAAGATAACAAGTGTGATTAATGCATGCTATCTACTTTACTATAATCTACTCCTACAATACGAAATTAAATTAAAGCAAAGCATGTCTATAACACCTCGCCAAGGCATGACTTGTGTAAATGTGTAAATCTAGGGTTTCGGGTACTACAAGAAAACTTGGTTTTTGAGACACTACGAAAACTGTTACTAAAAGTCAAAATTTACGAAAACTGTTACTAAAAGTCAAAATGGACCGTGCCTAAAAAAAGCGTCTTAAATAGTTTTTTGTCACGGTAAAGTTGGAGCGTCGCTAATGATGACTTTTTAGTGACGGTATGGAGCGTCGCTATTACTTTGACTATTAGTGACGCTTTATACCGTCACTAATGATTGTATTAGCGACGGTCAATAACCGTCCCTAATAAGACACTTTTTGGGACGGTTTGTAGTGTCACTATTAGTTATATCATTAGTGACGGTCCAATCCGTCACAAATGTTTATTTGCCACAGTTCTAGACTGTCTCAAATAATTTTGTTAACTATATTTTTTTTACTAAATAATTAATTTTTTCCTTGGCTACCGAATGTCCAATATGAATAATGAAATTAAGAATACAAGATCTGTAAATTAAATAACAAATGTAAATTTCAAATTAACAACAACAAAAAACTACCATATATAAATCCATTTAGATGTTTACATTAGAGCATCATCTATAAAGTACTAACATGTCCAAAAGAAATAAGGAACCTTCATCCAACACTTACAAAAGAGCAAAATATACAAAAGGAACTTAAGAACTACCCTAATGGCTTCCCACCACTAAAGCATTAAGAGAGTTTCATTACCAAAAAATGGAAGAAAAATATTCTAGAAATTACTTAAAACTTCCAACAAAAGTGATCACTCCCTCTCTAATCATTTGGCCATCAGGTTGTGGTAGTGGTGGTGGTGGTGGTGTCCGTGGTGACTGCTGCTGCTGGTGGTGGTGTTGTCGGTGGCGGCTGGTGGTGGTGAGAGAGTATTGAAACCATGGTGGGGCTAAAGATTGTTGATATTACCACGGTGGTGGCTGCTGATAGTTGTTGAACCATGATGGTGGCTGCTGGTTTTGTGCAACCAACATCTCTAACACTTTGTTAGATTTTTCCAATTGCTGCCAAATATTTGCTACTTCCTCCTCCAAATTCTCATTTCTTTCCTCCGCTCTCTCTGCCCTTTTCCAAGACGCCTCATCGTAAGATGATGATGCATGTTTTCAATTAGGAACAATGTAACCATATCCAAGCTCTCGGGGATAACCTTTCCTAACTCCCATGTGTTCAAGCATTATCTCCACACCATCTGTGCTTTGAATTGGTACCATCAGAATTGTTTGAAACTTGGACAACTTTCTCCTTCATTTCATCCTACAATAAAATATACTATCTGTATTTGATAAACATAATTACTGCAGAATACACATACTCTAATTAAAAGTACAAAACTGAAATGTATATAGCACATCAGTGAAGGTTTCATTGAAGACTGTCATAAGTCATCACACCACAACTATTTTAAGGTAGCTGAACATCTTTCCCATTCAAAGAAAAATCATTGCATTCAAAGCATTGGAACTAAGAACACAATTTCTTATCATAATGTATATGCGAAAATGCGTTGGCTATAGACAGTCTGTATATAGTATATTAGATTATTAGATAATCTGAAACATGTAATAGACAACAATATCAGAATGTATAATTTTCCTCCTTTGTGCAGTCTTTTGTTATTTCTTATGTATGAGTCTATGACATGCAGGACCTTGTGATGTACACAAGTAGAAAATGTTAATAACTATCACATTCAGGGAATTAATTGCCCCTCCCTGATGAATTAAACTTGTACGTACTGTGAAAAATGATACCTGGGAAAAAACCTCAAAATCCAGTCTTTTGGGCAAATTAAGTAGAGGATAACATAAAAACAACTCTATATTATAGGGTGTACAACGACATAATTGTTATGTTCTTGGTGCTTCTTATTACTACATACTGATACTATAACACTACTAAATACATTGCTTCAGTACCTTCAACGTCCTACTTAACTAAAGAACCTCTTCCGATTACTGATCATAAATTCCAACACCAAAACCAGAAAAATAAAACTTAAGATCAGTTCACTTCACGCAAAGCCTGAAATTAGAAGGAAATAAACAATGGGTTGATATACAACAACATAGAACTCCTCAACATAAAAAAACATATCACATAATAACCATATTTCTAAAATGAAACATTTATAAAGAGAAGGGATTTCATGGTAACCTAGTTTGAGATCGTGCAAAAAAGAAGAAAATCGATATCTATGCAATGTGTCTTTCTAATCGCCACTGTAATATAGTAGAGCAGATTTCAGCCATGTCTAAAGTCATGAAAAAAATAGCCAGCACTGTAATTTTTTGAACAAATGAAAGCCAAACAAATCAAGAATTGCAAAATAGAAAAATAAACTTACATAGGTTCGCTTAGCTTTCTCATTTACCCATCCAGAATCTTTTCTATAATGTGTGCCCTTGTACATATTAATTGCAGGACTATCCTCATCAACCTCAACCCCCTCATCTTCTTGACTTTACCTTTTGTTGCGCTGCAATACAATATGAAAGGGAAGTCTTGGACATGATTTAGATAAATAATAATATTAAAGTTTGATACTTATTGTTTCATACTTTACGTACATATATAGACAATCGTTGGGCGTAGGACATGGAGCTAGAAATCTGCGGAACATTATTCTTTGAACAATTTAATTTATTATGTTCGCTTAGATCCTGTGTGGTGTTGGAAAAATAATAAGAAATCAAATTTAAACATCCAATGGCTACTCAGAAAAGAAATAATACAAATCATAAGTTTGCACATGAACCTGGAACTTATTTGTGCTCCACTTATCACATAAAACTTGCCAAACATGAAGTGGTATATCAACAAAAGGATGGCGGCGTGCATTCTCAACCGGAAGATGCTCATCAAAATATTTTTTCAATTTACATCTATATTTCCTCAAAGATTCGGATAGTCCCCTATTCACCCGCTTAAAGTCCTTTTCATTGGCATATGCGTTAACTCCGAAGGTTCCCTTAATAATGAATAATTAATATATGTTAACACAAGCATAGAATTTTTTAAAAATAAATTACATACTATTTTGTTATGAAAATTTGTCAGAACTCCAATTTTTTATCAAGCTTTTCTACTGTAAGATAATAAATTTAACAAGAAATAAAGTACATGGAAGATCTAACTAATGATTTTAATAAGATATTGATGTATTCTCAAACTATCCAAACGGGACAATTCAAGTATCGTTGTTTCGACATGCTCTTCACATTGCAAATTTGGACAATGAATCAACAGCGTTATTTGAACCATTTAAGGCAACCAACTACCGATGCTAATAAGCATTTCATCCAATATATGCAGTGAGTTACACATCACAAACAACAATCCTCAAACGGGTCTAAAGGTTAGATGCATGCTTCAATGTGAAAACAAGTGAGGTTAAATAACTATAAAAAAAAAAAAAAAATCATGCTACGAAAATAACATATTTATACATATTTGTATATATAAATTATATCTAGTAAAATATTTAAATAACTATATAATCAAGTACATATAGTTATAAAGAAACACATTAGTGCATTAATCACTTTAAGAAGAGGTAAACAAAATTAGCCGTAAGTAGTTCTATAACCATTGTGGAAGTCATAAATGAGTGATAGGAACCCTTGGGAAGCTGCTTAGCATTGAAATAAATAAATAGTAGAAAGAAAAGAAGAATACATTGTGTGAGGGTGAAACAAATGTAAATCTCTGTTTGTTTATGGCAGTGGTTGAAAATGAAGGTATTTTTATATATATTGAGAATAGAGTAAATTGAACCAAGCAGAGTTTGAATGGGCACACTTGACATCTCCTAGAAAACTGCCTCAGATCCATCCCAAAAGTAATTGGACCATTTTACTATTAGTATTTACTGAAAATGGGCACACTTGACATCTCCTTGAATGGGTACACTTGACATCTCCTAGAACACATCATTTAGGTTGCGTTTGGTAACGGTTTGGTGCAGTGTTAGTTTTTGGTTTTGATTTGGGTTGGGTTGAATTTGGTTTGGTGTGGTTTTATTTTGATTCCAAACCATGTTTGGTGCAGATGGTTTTGGTGTGAGAAAAAGTGATGCAGAAAAACCAAATCATGTTTGGTAGAGTTGGTATGAGTTAAAATATATTAATATTAATATTAAAATAAAAATATATTAATATTAAAATTTATAATAATATTATTTTAATATTAATATTAATATAAATTTTAATATTAATATATATATATTAATATTAAAATTTATAATATTAAAATATAAATATTATATTCGGTGCTACAGTTATTCGGATTGCTACAGTGGTTTGCTACAGTACCCGTACCATCCAAAACCATCAAAAAGATGGTTCCAAAATCCTTCACAAATTTGGCACTATGGTTTGCTACAGTAACGGTACCATTTTTTGGCATCATTTTACCAAACATGGTTTAGTACCATTTTTTGGCACCAAAACCATATTTTTGGCACCAAACCTGTTTATAAAACAGGCCCTAAGATATGTCTCAAACATGCACTTGAGTATTCTAGAAAGCTAATAATGTCTTGGGTAATTTTAATTTCATCCATATGAATAAAAGGCATCTCACATACTTTGCAGCTCCATAAGAACACAACTTAATATCAGTATTGTATGTTTTTTCTTTTGCATGTTTATTAGTCAATAAAACAATTCAACGAAGGTCACAACTTGATTGTTAAGACACTTATTTATGCCTTAAAATTCACTACGTAAAAAGATAGCTACGGTGACAACATTGTAGTGGTGGTTTAAAAATATCCGCAATCTAAACCCAACATTTTTATTTTTAGTTCAAAATTTATTTTTTAATATTCATTTATCTATGGTGATAAAATTATAGTTATGGTCTAAAACGATCCGCCACCTAAACCCAACACTTTTTAATATTGTTTTTTATATTCATTTCTCTCTTTTTTTTTTGTTATTTCTTTTATATAGTATTCGTTTTGACCTAGATACCCAAGCAGGTAGAGAGGGAAAAAAATCAGCCCTAAGTGGTTCTATAAACTAATCTCACATTCTAGAGACTTGGACAATGTGATGTTAATTTCTAGTTGGCAAGACTTCAACTATTGAAGCTATATGATAAATTCCATATTATCGAGGAAATACCTTTTAGCACCCTTCATAATTAGAATTAAACATGAAACAAGACATGAATATATCAATTAATCAATAATCAACCTCTTTGTCACCATTTAATTCATGTTATTTAACCATCGCATCAACTTAAGGTAACTAACTTCTGGAAATCCGAGGATCTGTTCCAAGGTCCCTGTAATTTTTTAGTTAGTCTCTCCTACATAGTTAAATCCTTGTTAATTGGAAGTTTCTTCAATTTTGTGAACCAAGTACTGCTTGTTAATTTCTCCAACTAGAAATTAAATCCAAACATAAAAAATTAAATTAATTGTTCAAGAGTTCGAATTAAACAATATGGATGGAGAAAATTAAAAAGGAAAGAAAAAATTACAATGAAGAGAATTTAGGGGTAAAAACCTAGGGTCCACAATCTCGCAACTTTTTTTCCAACGAAGATCAAGCGTTTCTCTTTTAAAACTATAGGAAAACACTAGATCGTTCACATTATACAGAGAAAAAAAAGGAAAGAAAAATTAACATTGAAGAAAATTTAGGAAAAACCTTGGCAACAATCTCGAAACTCCTTTCCAGCGAAGATCAAACGTTTCTCTCTAGCAACTACTGGAAAGAAGCATATGATCAATCGGATTATATATAATTGATATACGCGTGTATATACATATATATATGTATATATGTATATATATATGCGTGTGTGATGAAAAATATACTTACAGTTGGCAAATAGAAGATCTGAAACCCTATATAGGAAAAACTAAGAAAGAGAATCAGGCGATTGGATCGATCCACCTTGTTCTGGAGTGTCTCCATGGGGGTGGTTTGTGGGTGTCTCTCAAAGGTGAGAACGAAATGATAAGAAACCTAAGGCCATGTTTGGTAGGCGGTCTTTTTGGTCTGGTCTGGTTTAATCTGATCTGGAAAAGTCTGTTTGGTAAGCGATCTCGTCTTACTATTTATTTATTATTTATTATAATATTTATTTATGTATTATTTCTTTCTTTCTTTATTATTTCTTCACTTTATAATATATTTTATTATTTATATTATTAAATTATTATTTATATTATTATTTATTAATTTATAAATATATTCTATTTGTTTATTATTATTTCATTATTTAATTCATTTTATTTATAAATTATTTATTCATTTTTAATTATTTAAAAATATTTTTTATTAATTTAATATTAATTTATTATTATACTCATTTTTTATTATTATTATGAAGTATTTATTCATTATTATACTTACTTATTATTATTTATTTCATTTTGTTTATTATTTATCTTTTTATTATATTTTTAAATATGTTTTATGTAATTTATTATTTATTTTATTAATTTATTATTATTATTTATTATTTAGTCCATTTCTTATTATTATATTTATTTATTATTATTATTATGCTTTATTTAATTTATTATTTATATTATTAATTATTCATTTTTAATTATTTATAAATATTTTTTATTATTTATTCATTTTTTTATTATTAGGTATTATTTGTTATTTATATTTTATTTTTAAAATATGTTTTTTTTAATTTATTATTATTAATAATTTATTATTATTATTTATTCATTTTTAATTATTTATAAATATATTTTATTAATAAGACCAGACCGGACCACCAGGAACCACCTTTTTTTTGTCTGAAATGAGACTATTTTTGTCTGATTTGGTCTTACTTGGTCTAACCAAAATTTTGGGACCAATGCTACCAAACATGGTCTGGTCCCATAAAACACAAGACCAGACCATATCACCTGGGACCAGACCACCTACCAAACAGGGCCTAAGTGTAAGACGTTCAATTCTAGATGCATCTATACACTTTAGTTTTGGTAGTTTAATTATATTAACAATTATTAAAATATTTATCTAAAATATCTTCTCTTCTTGCCCGCAAACCCAAAAGTAATGGCTCTATATTTGGCGTCGTCCCCAATTTTTTTTTCGTGCCCACAAATTTGCGTGTTTAGCACAGTACGTCGTGACTGTGCCTAAAAAGTAATGATTTTAGGGACGATCGTAATTAGTGACAGATTTTGGACCGTCTTTAATGGACCGTGACTAGAAGGCCAATTTCTTGTAGTACATTAAGCGTCATTATGTAGAAAATCATGATATACTAGAAAACATCAGAGAAACATGGTTGATTGAGATAATGCATTCATTCAATCTAAGATAAAGAATAGAATAAATAAAACTCCTTATATTAAATAACTATTGTTTCTGATCTGCACAATCATTATGAGTGTGGTCTTCAGTTTCCCTTCATTACAATTGAAACAAATATATAAACTACATTACTAGAAAACCCTATATACCGGTTTAGCTGCTCATGATGGTGGGAGATTGCATCGTTGATGTAGAAACGCCCTCTATGATCGTATGCTTCGGATCTCTAGGTTTTGAATGACTCCCTTCTTCAAAAGATGTAAATCTCCAGAGATAGTGCTCTGAAAATTATGTATTTAGAAGATCCTTAGGTCTGTCCAGATCTTGGTATTTATAAAAGAAGTTGAAAAGGGTCCTGCTTGTATTAGACTTGTCCCACTAAGAATAGGATTTCTCTTTAATGTGTTTCTCCTGAGCCAAAACTCTTTAATCTGACGTAAATACACCTTATTCACGCTTGGAAGTGTTGGAGTTGCATACAAAGTCAATCAATTCGGGTCAAACTAGAATTTTTGGCCGAATCTGCAATTTTTAGTTTTTTCTTGCAGACACATCTTACTCTTTTTATCATAACTCGAGTTACAAAACTCGACCCTGCTAAAAACTACAACAAATACAAATAACAAAAAAAAATGTTGAAAGTAATAACTTAGGGAGATTGACATGTATACATTCATACAAAAGGTGAGTCCATATTAGCTACGTACATTCCAGTCATATAATGGATAAAACTTAGGACAAAACTTATACTTCCAATGGTTTGAACTAATCCTAACATTTAGATAAACAAACTCGATCATACCATATCTGTTTCTCTGGAATATTGTAATCCTACTTGCTCACATAATTAAATAAATCTCAATAAATATTCCCAGAAGTAAACTTTTTATTTCCATTTTTGCACATGCATTGATGGATAGAACTAATTGAAAACTGAATTATACCTTTAAATTGAGATCTAGAACTGCATTACTAACTTAATACAATTAATTTTGAATCAAATCATTCTTCTTTATTTTTATCTTTCATTTTTTTATTTTTGTTTCCAGAAAATCACCGACAGGTGCTTCATATGTATATATAGAGCACTATCAATCACATGCTCATGTTCTCTCATTGTCTCAAAACAAAAGTACCGTACTATTCCGTACCTTAAGGGACGTGAAAAAACGCGCTTTAAAAATTCTGATGAACCACTTAATTATTGTCAATTATATTATATTATATATATATATATATAAGCACCGTCAACCGCGTATAAACAGTCTATATAATGGAGGCATTTCTTCGGAGATTTTGAGTAACTCACACGTTTGTTTAACTAGTGATCAGAGCTAGCTATAATTGATAATGGAGACTATATTTGTTATATCTATTTTTTTGTTTATGAGTGTGCTTTTCGAGGGGATTAACGGTCAAGTTAGCATTTGGTTCAATGGCCATGCAACTTTCTATGGAACCAACCAGAGCCCAGCAACCCTTGGTACGTAATTAAGGTTTAATATATATATATATAATTTACTTTTGAAATCATAAATAATTTCCCACTTTATAAATTGAAAACAAAAGGTTATACAAAAAATTTGTTTTGAAATTTTTTTAAAACGATCAGTTTTCAGAAAAAAAATGTCTTTTATTGTTCTATGCACACGATTTATATTTAATTTTCAGAATATTTCAGAACTATTTTAAGAGAATTAAACCAAACAAACCATTACTTTCTCATGTCAAAATTTTAGTTTATATAAGAGAAATTTTAGTACTATATCTTAATTCTAAATTAAAATCTAACATTTTTTCTTCTTATTTATTTGTCCAAAAGTACCTTGATTGATATAGAAATTATTAATCTTACTTAGTTTGCTTTCTTTCAGTGATATATAGATAGTCAATTACTTAACGATGTCATTTAGATTTGATATGATATTATATTGTATGATATAAAATTTATGATCCTATATATAACATATAGGAGGAGCTTGTGGTTATGATAACACCTTCCATGCTGGATTTGGAACAAATACGGCAGCGGTGAGTGGTGTACTGTTCAGAGGTGGGGAGGCTTGTGGTGCTTGCTACCAAGTGAGGTGCGACTACAGGCTCGACCCTAAGTGGTGTCTCCGGCGTGGTGTTGTCACCATCACCGCCACTAATTTCTGCCCGCCAAACAACAATGGAGGGTGGTGCGACGCCCCCAGACAGCACTTTGACATGTCCATGCCTGCATTCCTTCGCATTGCGCGACAGGGCAATGAAGGCATAATCCCCGTACTCTTCAGAAGGTAATTATTTCAAATAACATGTGTATATATATAGCATGCACTATGATTGAAGCAGTTAGACACCTTGCACTACTATAAATGTTGGATTTGGTGACAAATATTTTCATGATGGAAGTAAATTTGTGTTTTAAAAATGACTCTTTGGCAGACAACATTTTCAATGACTTTTGATCACGACTCGGCACACCTTTTAAATTTCGGGTGAAATAATCATTAAGCACAAAATTAGAGTCGAAAAAGGGGGGGGAAAAAGTCGCAATCAATCGGTTGTAAGACTATCTTCTGTATATTTTGAATGATATTTGATTAAGCTAAATCTAACTTGGATGGGTGAGATGGAAGAATTTTTGGATCTTTCACCATGAGGTCCTAAGTTCAAATCCTCTCAATTACGTTTTTAAAATCTACGAAGTGTATAGTACTGATTATCTAATATATATATATATATATATATATGTTGTGAAATATTGAAGGGTTTCATGTAGAAGGAGAGGTGGAGTTCGTTTCACTTTGAAGGGGCAATCAAATTTCAATATGGTGATGATATCTAATGTTGGTGGTAGCGGGGACGTGAAAGCTGCATGGATTAGGGGCTCGAAAACACGAACATGGGTTCCCATGCACCGAAACTGGGGCGCGAATTGGCAAAGCAGCATCGATCTTCGAAGTCAGAACCTCTCCTTCAAAATCACTCTGGTTGATGGAAGAACCCTAGAATTTTACAATGTGGTTCCTTCATCATGGAAATTTGGACAGACTTTTGCTTCACAAAACCAGTTCTCTTAGTCTTGGCGCCATTATAGAGATGCCATATAACATGTCCAAGAACATGCGATTTTTGTACAGTATATATGTATCATCTAAGTTTACTTATTCTTTATTTATGTAATTGGGTTAATAATGTTGTTTATCGGTGTTATTGTAACTTTGCTAAATAATTGTTGTTGTTTAACCATATACATTCTGAGATTATTCATATATGCTTAAGACTCTTGGATTATTCCTAATTTGGATTAAGTCCGGAGAGCGAGAAGTCAACATTATCAATATTTATTGAGTTTTAATTAAGACAGTACCTTTTCTATTATTTCGATGTTAATCGTGCATTTCTCGTAAAACTCTTCTGATAACATCGACGTGAAATATCGCTATAGTTTCATCCCCTTCTTTTGAGAAAATTAAAATTTATTGATTGTGAATTAAAAAAACAGAGTGATTATTGTCTTGGACCTATTCATAAATTCAACACTTACAAATATACCTAGTATGTTTTTCTTTGAAGAGTTTTGAAAAATAGATGAAGTTTAAAGAAAAAAAAAACATAATTCTAATTTAAATAAGTAAGTGCAAAAATTTCAAAAACTTGTTCAAATTGTATTGAACTCCATCAACAAAATTCTAAAAAGCATCCAAGTACTATCCATTTTTAATTGGTAGAGCACAGGTTGAAGAGGATAAAAGATATTCTGAGATAGAAAAAGAAAAGTGAGAATTAATTTAAGGAATTAAGATGCCAATTTTATCATCCAAAAAAATATTTTTAAAATTTAAATAAATGTTTAAGTGTTTAATCAAAATATTAGCAATTTAATATTAAAATTAGGGATTATTCGTCTTTTATTGAATTTTAGATCAACAAATTTATTTTTTCAAAATTCGGTATCTTTTGTAGGGCTGCACATAAAACCGAAAAATCGGCGATTTGGTTCGGTTTCGGTTCTCAAAATTAAAGAACCGATTTTTTAGATTCAGTTCCGATTCTTAACCACCTAGAACCGGACCAGAACTGAACCGGTTATATATATATATTTAAAAATTATAATTAGATAAGTAATGTATAATTTAAAAATTTATAAGTGATATGTATAAAGACTCTTTTGGGCCTAGCAGCGGCCCATTTTTGTTTATAATGACTTATATTAGAGTAGGACATTCATTGTTCATTGAGCAGTTTTAAGGATTATTGGATTAGGAGCCATTTATGGTATTGCATTATGTCAATTTTTTATTATGTTCTATTATGCTCATTGAGTTTATAATTATATTATGTTTTGAAGTTTTTTATATTTTTAAAAAGTAATATCAGGAATCGGAATCGAATTTAAAAAAATAATTTTGTTTAGTTCGGTTCCTTATATTAACGGTTCGGTTCTTATTCTTAGTTTTAAAAAAATTAAAAATAATGATTCGATTTCGATGACCAGAACGGAACCGAATTGGAGTGTGTGCAAACCTAAGCCATGTTTGGTAGGTGGTCTTTCTGGTCTGGTCTGGTTTGGTGTGGTTCGGTCCGGTCTAATCTGATCTCGAAAAGTCTGTTTGGTAAGCGGTCTGGTCTTACTATTTATTTATTATAATATTTATTTATGTATTATTTATTATTTATTCACTTTATAATATATTTTATTATTTATATTATTTATTAATTTATATATTAATTTATAAATATATTCTATTTATTTATTATTATTTCATTATTTAATTCATTTTATTTATAAATTATATATTCATTTTTAATTATTTAAAAATATATTTTATTAATTTATTATTATTATACTCATTTTTTATTATTATTATGAAGAATTTATTCATTATTATATTTACTTATTACTTATTATTATATTTATTTATTATTATATCTATTTATTATTTTTTATTATATTTATTTATTATTATTATTATTTATTTCATTTTGTTTATTATTTATTATTTTTATTATATTTTTAAATATGTTTTATGTAATTTATTATTATTATTTATTATTTAGTCCATTTTTTATTATTATTATATTTATTTATTATTATTGTATTCATTTTTTTATTATTATTATGTTTTATTTAATTAATTATTTATATTATTAATTATTCATTTTTAATTATTTATAAATATATTTTATTATTTATTTATTATTATTATATTCATTTTTTATTATTATTAGGTATTATTTATTTCATTTTGTTTATTATTTATTATTTATATTTTATTTTTAAAATATGTTTTATTTAATTTATTATTATTATTAATTTTTTATTATTATTTATTCATTTTTAATAATTTATAAATATATTTTATTAATAAGACCAGACTGGACCACCAGGAATCACCTTCTTTTTTTTGTGTGAAATCAGACCATTTTGATCTGATTTGGTCTAACCAAAAATTTGAGACCAATACTACCAAACACGGTCTGATCCCATAAAACGCAAAACCAGACCAGACCACCTGGGACCAGACCTACCAAACAGGGCCCTACTCTTTTGCCCAAAAAAACAAACTAAAACAGAAGGAAAATCCCAACTTGACAATTTAATCCGATATAGCAACCTTATCGCATGCTAATCTAAATTTTTCTTATTTAATCGGAAAATCCTCTCCACCGAATTTTCCCGAGAACCAAACACACTAGCATTAGCATAACTGAGCCCTTCCCAACAGTCCCCATCTCATTTCCTCTCATCCCCTTCTCTCTCTCTCTCTTCACCTTCACTGATCTTCCAAGACCTCCAAAAATGGCAAAACACCGAAACAGAACTCCAGAAGACGAAAGCAAAGCCGAAAACGGACATTCGTCTAAGGGCAAAAGAAAAATAGAAGATGAAGATGCCTCCGAATCGGAGTCCGAACCCAAACACGGCTCCAAAGACGAATCCGAACGCAGTCGAAGCTCCAAGAAGCGAAGTCGAAGCTCCAAGAGAAGTTCGCGAAGCAAACACATCGACGACGACGACAGCGATTCGTATTCGTCTTCCTCTGCCGACGATTATTCGGATTCAGAGAGTTCCAATTCTGAGTCGGAGAGCGAGGAGGAGAGGCGGCGGAGGAAGAGGAGGGAGAGGCGGCGAAGGGAGGAGAGAGAGTGGGAGAGGCGGCGAAAGCGGAAGAGAGAGAAAGAGAAGAAGAAGAAGAGGAAGGATGGAGGAGAAGAGAAAAAGAAGAAGAAGAAGAGAGATAAAGATAAGGGGAAAAAAGGCGCGGTCACTGATTCCTGGGGAAAGTACGGGATCATCAGAGAGACTGATATGTGGTAAGGGCTTTTATTTATTTATTTATTGAAATTAGGGTTTCTGTTTGGTTGCTGAGAAAATTGATTAGAATTAAAAAAATGTCCCCTTAACTTAGCTGACCACAATTTTGTGTGTGTTTTGAGACATTAATTATTCTTTACTCCTTCATGATTTATACACGTTGGGTTAGTTTTGGTGGGGTTTAGGAATTATATTAAGGTTCCCTTTGTTTGCCTGTTTATGTTTATATCCTTCTGATGAATTAATATATTGTTATTGTGTAAAAGTTGTATTTCAGATGGCGGTTCTCATGTTGAATTGAAAGTTTAAGTGGTGATTACTGTCTTAATTTTGTCGGTTGTGGATCGAGTATGAATGTGAACGGACAATAGAATTTGGCTATATGAAGTTTTAGGGAAAGTAAGAATTGAACTTAAAGTTCCCTTGTAAGTGGTCTTTGAATTGGTCTGTCGAGACACAGATATTTCTTAGCTGAATGGGGCGGTGTTATGCCCTAGTCACTTCATGTAAGCTTGTATGTATCTCAATACACCATTGGGCTGGTGATAGTTATGAGCGAAAAGGTGATATTGTCGGTGTCAAGTAAATATTGAACTAATAGTTTTGATGGGGATTCAACCTTTAGAAGAAACATTTAAACAATGTTACCATCCTATCTTGAAACAATCGTTTTGTTTAAACATTTGGATAATGGTGATAATATGTTTTTTTTTTCTTTTGTAGTGTTGAGTTTATCAAAAGAGAAGCAATTGCCTTAAATTTGTTGTTTATTTTGTTTGTGTGGTTCCGCGTATACATTATTTTAATTCGCTTATATGATGATATTTTATTTATTTATATATCTTTTGTAGGAACAAACGACCAGAGTTCACTGCATGGCTCGCAGAAGTGAAACAGGTGTGGCATTTTGCTATATTTGTTCCTGTGGCATTTAACATATCTTGTGTCGATCAGAGAAAACATGGATGTTTGTACTGAGTATCTGTTTCTGTTTCATATGCGGACCTTTTTTTCTGTTCCATTCTATAGTTTGGAAGTTTTTTTGTGTTGAATTAGACATCAAAAAGTCAGTTTTCAAATTGCAGCAATCTAGATTCACCACATATTCTGTTCATCAGTATATAGTTCAAGTCAAATCAGCTCTGTCAATCAATTTTACTGGTATTCTAATGATTTCAAGACTGTTACTTAGTCAATCTGTTTTTTATTATTTTTCTATAGGTGAACCTGGAAAGTTTACCGAACTGGGAAGAGAAGCAGATGTTCAAACAGTAATGTGTAAACTTTTTTGTTGTTTTTAGTTACCGTGCACAAAGGCCATTCATGATTATAACTATAATATGCCTGTAGACTGGGAATTCTTTTTGTTTTCTCTTCTCATCCAATAGGGTTAAGACTATCAATGCAATTTGATTCTCTAATACTCATATCCTTTACAGATTTATGGAGGACCATAACACTGGTACATTTCCTTCTAAAAAGTAAGATTCCAAACTGTTTTATCATATTTCTTTAGTTATTCATTATGTGTGCATGCATAGTCTTCATTCTTGCCTCTGAAAGAATGTCTTTTGTTGCTCTCATTATCTACTTGTGTAGGTAAATTAGTAGGACCCAGCAATAACTCGCCTCTTGTTTTAAGATTTTTGTCGTGTCACTGAAATTGAGATCGTTCAGATGATATTAGGGGTCATATGCTGATTTGGTAGCTTTAACTGATGCAATGTTACATGTGACAGAAGTTTCTTTGTTGCTCATGATTTCAGATATTATGACCTGGATGCTTATCATAGACGTAAAATAGAAAAGGAGATAAAAAAAGGTTTCAAAAAGGTCCAGGAGAAGGAACGTACTGTATTTAATGATGAAGAACAGCGCAGGTACGTCTTAATTTGTGTTGCACTGCTTTGATTATCATGAAGTTCAAATAAGTTGGCATCCTCATTTTTCTCAGTTTTTATTACTATCATATCCTCATTTGATTACGAATTGAGGAATTAATCATAAGAATCCATCATATCCCCCCTACTATCATATCCTCAGTTTTAACTTGTAAACTTAGCATCATATATGATATGGCCTTTTGCATAAATGAGTAACCTTCCAAAGACTCTGTATTTTAGTGATTCTATAAGAACTGGACGACCCCTAACCCCGAAGAGTAAAGCCTGAATGGAATCTCAAAATCAAAGAGGAAGGGACTCGACCAATAGGAGAGGTTGAGGGTGATTTCAAACAAACAAATCACGCTTTTTAGACCGGCAAGTAATATCTTTACCCTTTTCCGTACAGCGAACAATAAACAAAAACACAAAGAAATAACACTCTAAGACATCTTAGATTGTTTTAACTTGTAAACTTAGCATCATATATGATATGTCCTTTTGCATAAATGAGTAAGCTTCCAAAGACTCTGTATTTTAATGATTCTATAAGAACTGGATGAACCCTAACCCCGAAGAGTAAAGCCTGAATGGAATCTCAAAATCAAAGAGAAGGGACTCGACCAATAGGAGAGGTTGAGGGTGATTGCAAACAAACAAATCACACTTTTTAGACCGGCAAGTAATATCTTTACCCTTTTCCGAACAGCGAACAATAAACAAAAAACACAAAGAAATAACACTTTCCTAACTGCATATTACGTTACGGTCAAATCTTTGGCATTACAATTATAATAGTAAGGAATTATCTGTCCCCTTATGAAGTCACAACGTTTCCTTTTTAGGAAAATTGGAGAACAAGAACTTACAGTGTATCCGTGTTTAGACTTAACTTAGTTTAAAATATTGAAAAGAAAAAAAAAACTCTTGCGCATTTTGAAGAAATTTAAGGAATCCATTGCATCCAAATTACTTAATTATCGTGCATTCTGTCAGTGAAATGCCTTGGCCATTTTGGTGGTTGGGTTTATTAATTCCTATCACTGAGGAATCTTCATGGGGTAGTAATAAGCTTTAGAGGATTTTCCAGAATCTGAGGCAACTTCACTCTTTACAGCGAGTTCAGTAACCTGCTGGTAGAATTTTGCTTTAAGGTGGCATATCTGCTGACTTGGTTAATTTCAAAAAAATTCTGATAGGGAAATATGATTGTGGTATGGTTTAAAGATTAAAAAGGAAAGTTGGGCTACAGGAGTTAGGGGAATGTCCACTGGGCATTGGGTTTTGGAGCTCCTAATTTACTCTTGCTTTCACAGTGCCCTTAGGGTTCTGAAGGAGGGGCAGAGGTATTGTGTAGTGGCTTTCCTGGTCATTTGGGATTCTGAGTTGGAAGGAGAAACAATTTATGGTCAATGGGTTACCTCTTCAAATATGGTTATATGGTCGGTTTGAGAAACTGATGGAAGTATGGGCTACAGTAAGGTCCCACTATGTTTCCATACCTTCACGAGTTGCGTGAATTATTTGGATTACTTGGGCAATCCCAAATTGCAATATCCTCTTTCGGATAATATTATTTATTCTCCCAAAATTAAAATAAGTAAGCATTACAAAAAAAGTGTAAAAGTATATAATTGCATTTAGTTGCATGAAATAATATTTACGCTTATGATTTGGTGAAAATCAATCAAACTATGTATAATAAGATCTTATGGCTATCATTATAACTTGTAATAAAAGATATATCAATCATTCAATTTTCCATAACCGGTAACATATCCTCCATATGCCAAGGTATTTTTTTCCCGTTGGAAATAGCGTGTTGAATTGCGGTGAATGCCTTACCAAAGATAATTAAATGTTTAGATCTTGTACTTTTCATCTTTATTATACCTACAGAATGTATGTGTAATACAAATAATATTTACTTTTCATGCTTTTTTGGGTTCTTCTAGTTGCTCAGGTTAGTAAAATCTTGGCCAGAATCCAGCCTAAAATAAATAGGGGTTCTGAATTTTAAATCCAAAGCCAATCCCGTAGTCCCTCTGCCCAGTTCCATAAAATTCTCTGACAAACATTGGGTTGTCGGGTTAGTCCCACCCTAAAAGAAACAATCCAATGAAACATTCAGATGGAATATCATTATATTCTGGGTTCATGGGCTAAGGATAGTATTGAACATAGTCTCGGCTCATGGAGGGGAAATAGTTTGCCTCCACCGTGAAACTTTTAGAAACGATTGTGTACATGTCAAATCAACAAAGCTCCTCATTTAGCAAATGTAGACAATAGTTATATAGTTTATAGCATCTAAAGGCTTTATAAACAAGGGCAATATTTGCCTTAGGCCTTTTCAGGAGGAGCTCCTACTTAGAACTCAATGGAAAACTGACACCTATTTATGAAAAATAAAATAAAATTATAATAGAAAAAATTTCCTATCCCTCTCACGCGCCCCTATCTCTCTCTGTCTCCATCACCATTCACCACCATCCATAACATCTCCGGCAGTGCCTCCTCTTCCCAGCTACTCCTCAACAACCAGAAACACCACAGGCGAATAGCACCACCTCTGCTACCACCGCCATGCGCCGCCACCACCATGCCATAAACCCAAACACACACACACCACCATTAACAAATCTAACACAGTTAACTCCATATAATCTCAAACATAAACTACACCACATTGTGTGTGCGATAGAGAGAGACCCAAAATGTGCCATCATAACTTTGAGCATTTCATCAAAAACACCATAAACATTGTTCAATTTCCTCTCATCCAAACACAAATTAAACAACTAAATCAGGGAAAATAAAAAATAAAAATAAAAAAAACCCTTGTCCTTATCGGCGGCGGCGCGGCCCTTGGCGAGGCGGAGCTTGGTGATGACCACCTTGGAAGGGCTGTTTCCGACGTTGACTGTGGAGCCGTTGACCTTATTGCGGGTGATTTGCTCAACGTGTATGACCCACTTCCGGCGGTAGACCTGGACCACTGGAGGTCTGACGACAGCGGCGAGCTCATCAGAATGAGGCGGAAGCTCGACGGCGCCGTGAAGTGCGCCTTCTGGCTCTTGCGGCGGGAGCTCGAAACCTTGATGGTGGTGAATGGTGATGGAGAGCGATAGGGGCGCGTGAGAGAGAGGAAATTTTTTCTAATATAATTTTATTTTATTTTTCATAAATAGGTGTCAGTTTTCTATTGGGTTGTAAGTAGGAGTTCCTCCTGAAGAGGCCTAAGGCAAATATTGCCCTATAAACAATTAAATTTCTTCCTTTGTATTCATCGATTGAAAGAACTTGGTAGGTTATCTGCTTCAACTCAAAGAGCATCAATTCTAATAATTTTTTTGTTCTATCCAGGCAAGAACTGCTGCTAGTACGTGAAAAGCACAAGGAAGAACAGGTGGAAGCATTAAAGCGGTCTATGCAGAGTGGAATGGTAATAGTGTTTGCTTGATCAATCTCTACTATACCTTTCATATTTCCGAGCCATACCGCATAGCTAACTGTGTGTCTAAAATCTGCCATCTCATTCGAATTTTTAGGCTCAAGCAATGAAAGAGCAAGCTCTGCTCAAGGAAGAGATGGCTTTACAATACAAGCTTGGCAACTTTGAGGTGAGGATGATGACATTCATCTGTGCCACCCATGATAGTCCAGTAATTTTCTGTCAAACTATTAATGCATCTTTCTTTTGTCGATAGGCTGCTGCTGCTATTCAAAGAAGATTGGATCCAGATGTTGCCATGTGAATAGGATTCACTGGTTTTGGGGATCGAAACTGCTTAATCTTGATGTATTATTGCTTGTGGGGCAGATAAGGTGCATGCGGATCTCAATGCGCTCAAACTCTTCCGGAGTACCTTGTTTTATTATTTTGGAAGAATGATTTGGGACATTCTCCTTATGCGAGTTTGACTTTATGAGATTCATGCTCATGCTCAGTTTTGTAGATTTTATAAAAGTTCATATGCTGTACTTGCTTCTGCATTCATGATGGTGTTTGAGCTTTATTATACGAGAAACCAAAGGCTATTGTTTATCTATCATTATTGGGTGTTTGAGCTATCCTCATTATTGTCGGATGAGTATTTTCAAAACAAATTTGGGGTCATTGTCCTGAAGGTTAAATTTGTGAACAGTCGGTTTCTGATTTCAGGCATACCCTACCCAAAGTGAAAACCCTTTCAAATTTTGTAAAATGCGACATATTTTTCAAATTCTACCCTTATTTGGTTTCCGAAACTTTCTTTTACCAAAACCAAAGGCAATGCTAAGAGCTGCACAAGTAGGATCGAAGTCAAGACTAATGATATTTCTAAGCAATTATTCAAATATATGTCGCATTTTACAAATCAAACAATGTGTATCTAACTACTGGGCTTCTGGATGCGGGGTTTAAAAGAGAGACCCCGAATGTTCTTACAAGCAAAAAGAGAGAGCCAAGGGAAAACGGGCATTAAGACCCGATATCAATAACCAAAAAGTATAATATAAAATTGTCAGTTTTGCAACACCCAATGCATCGCCTCCTCCACATTGAAGCGAAAGCAAGAAAATGGTCCCGACTGTTACTTCAAACAAACCTACTACTGTTACAATTCAAACTCGAGCCTGAACTAGCAGTCAGGTCAGTGCGACATTGCATTGGTACACTGAGCCTAAGTTTTTTGAGAACTATCCTGAGCCTCTATAAAATTATCTTTCCAATGACCACTGCAAACTCTGGCTAATTAGCAATAACATTATACAATATAGAAGTACAAAGTGTGTTGCCAATTATTTTGGCCCAAATGATAAGATGGGACCAGTAATTCAATTAGTACAAAACTAGATTGGCAGCCCCATCCTCATATCATGTTGCTGGCCTAATAAATAATCAACTACTCATTTGCAACGACCAAAATTGATAATTATACCCTAACTAAACCCGTACCAGATGCTTGGGCCGGGCTGGCTGGCATTGTAGCAACTCCACCACCATAGGGAAGAACTTGAATGAATATTTAACAGGTGCGTGGTGATGATGAATGACTGAAACCATTGCTGGGACCTCCATCTTGATAGCGTCTCCAACGTTGTCTCTTTGGCATTCGTTTCTTTTTATTTGATTTACTTTCTTCATTCCTTCCCTCACCTACCTCTCCATTTTCTTGCACCTTAGGAAGATGCTTATCCAGGCGCGCTTTCCTCTTCTTTTTGGACGACTGTTTATTACTATCGTCAGTAATCCCATTTCCTCGGGGCAGCAATTCTTCTTCATCATCTAATTGCCAATTACAATAAATATCCTGCTGATCATCGTATGGTTGCTGCAAGGGCTCTCCTGCTCCAGGGAGCAAGTTAGTAAAGGTCATCTCCCCATTAGACCCTCCTTTTCGTCCCAATAGTACTGGATCTGGTCTTATTATGGTACCCAGAATGCTCCTGTTGGGGCCTAGGCCCAAGATGGTCTTTGCATTTGTTAGTGTCGAGAGCGCCATTGCAAAAGCAGATTTCACCTGCAGGGGAACAACACTCGTCAATGTTTCCACAACCCAAAATAAGAATTGAGCAGTTGACAACAAAAGCTGATTAACATAGGGCCATAAGATGCAGTGTCACCAAAGAGAGGAATTACTATATTCAAATCTGTCACCAAACAGAGGAATTACTATATTCAAATTAATAATAGACAGGTCAAACCTACAAGACATTGTACAACACTAAGAAGTCAACAACAACTCGCAATAATCAAATTAAAAAGGATAAGAGCCATAACAATCAACAGCTAGCAAATGACACTATACGAGCTGTTTCAACATGAAGTGATGATCCCCTCTTTAGAGGATGCCAAGGTGCCACAAAACATGGTGTATAATTCGGGCTTTAGGCTAACAAGAATTCTCTAATGGCTTGTAAAACTCCTGTGTCTTGAATTTTCCCTAATTATAAACATACTACCAAAGGAGTCACATGTTCTCGAGCAAAAACAAAGGAAAAAAAGAAAGAAAAGAGAAAAGAGCAAGTGGGTGGAGAGGAACAAACTCCGGTTCTAATCGTTATACTTCCTGTGGCACTTGTTGCTCACAAATAAGAAGCTATACTCACCAATTTTGTGATATTTATGGCCCGAATTTGGATGACCTGAAAATTGAGCTTTGTGTGGGCCTCCATTTTATTCTTATGGGTCGTGGGCATGTTTAGTCTCTTTTGTAGCCCGTTATAAATATAAGGGCAATTAGGATTTGGGGTTGTGAGAAAAAAAAGAACCCTAATTCGCAGAGAGAGAAAGCTAGGGTTTGAGGGTTTGTACTTGTAATCTCCTGTTTCTTGCATAGTGAAAACTTCCGCCGGATCTCCCAAGGACGTAGGCACGACTTGTGTTGAAACTTGTAAATCTCTGTGTTCTTTGTGTGGCGTGTTTATTTTCTGTCTTGATTTCGTATTGGTTTGGTGCGTTATTTTCAACAAATTTGCAATTCAGTTGTAGAAGTTGATAGATAGACACTTCATAAAAACTAGCTTCTTTTGCAATCATTTTTCTTAGTTTATTTTTTCCCTTTATTATCATTGCTCAATTAGTCGATCCTCAATCAATGTATACCAAAAAATTGATGTAGGGTCAATCACCGTTTGCCAACCAAAAATTGACGTGCAATTCAATAAGCAAGTTTTGTGTGAGAGGCAGCACCAGATGTTGCTCGAGGAGAACTGGCAGGATGGTATCTACAATATTATCAGATCCATCATGTAGAAATTAAAAAATGCTTCTTAAATGACCTCTTTTCTAATTTATTATATTGGTAAATTCCCAGGATCTAGATCATAAACTTAAATATAGAAGAATGCAAAAGAGCATAAACTGTAAAGGCATTCATAACCCTTATGAACTAGCATAAATTATCAAGCAGATAAGTAAGAAAACAATAGATAGTAGAACATCAAATACTGGAAAACAAACCTGCAAATAATTGAAGGAGCTCTTCCCTATGTCGTTCTCTGGTGCCTATTACCACAAGAAATACCCAGTCAATGAGCTAAACAGGATTATATTAAAATTTTCTAGGAGGCGAGAGTCATTTGGTCATCCAATTCCTCAATTCACATTTTATTCCATACTGTAAACAGATCCCCATTTTCCAGTACATTACGTGCTAACCGTACTGTGCTGCCACAAGGTGCAGAATACGAGCCCTCCATTTAAAGAAAAGATATCGCGCTATTTAAAGGAACTAAAGGAATAGTAAAAGTGGGGCATGGATGACCTCAACCCTTTGGAGCCTGCTTGGGTTTCCAGACAAGCTTCAGGGCATAGCCAGCCAATCACTTCAAACCAGCTCACAACACAGGATTCTGTCCAGAGCCACATCTGATGGATGTGTATGAAGATCTCCCAAAAAGATGCTATACAAAAATTACAAATAATGCAACCATAAAAAAGCTAACCTGTGGGTCCTCGATGGAGATGAGAATTTGCCGTCCTTTAGTTAAGAACCTAAGAGTAGGAAAACAAAGGAAAATTTATCAAAGTTGGAAGTATGTTTATTAAAACTGATCTACCTCAAAATGAGAAGGTAAAACAGGATATAAGAAAGGATATTTACCCTCTGCTACTTTTTAAGAAGAAGGTGCCAGATCCTTTGCAAGACACACCAACATTGACTGTGTTCAATTTGCGTCCATACATATCAAAAAAGTTAACCTAACATAAAAAAGCGAATCACCTTCCAGAAAGTAAAAGATTATAGCAATATGAAATTGATATGTAATAATCATGATAAAACAAAATGCCTGCCAACCGAAAGTCAAATAGAGTGTAATTTTCATATTCGGATCAATGGGGAATGAATTGGATCCTCTGCGGAAGTCCAATTTCTATACCAATATGAAATTACTTTACAAAAATTTGAAAGTATAACCCAAAATCTATGAGCAGATAAAACATAATAAGATTGTTAACTACCCATCTACTCTAAAAGCTTAAGATGTTTGATAGGTTGTAACTTAAGTATCTATGTACTTCAAGAAACCCCTCACGTGTGGCCTACTTTTTGGTCCAACATGTGAAACAATATTTTTAATTGGGTGACGATGAGATTCAAACACATGACTTCATGCCCTGATACCATGGTTAACTGCCTAACTACTCTAAAAGCTTAAACTGTTAGAGAGGGTGTAACTTACATATTTATATCCTTCAACAAAGATGATTACTATAAAGGAAAAAGTACCCAAATGAGGACCAAATAGTATTTTTTTTTCCTACCTAATTTGCAGTTCATGGGATAATCCTATGAATTTTATATGACTCCTCTCTCTCTTTCTCTCTCTCTCGCAGTTACGCATAAAAAATAATGGTGAATTACATTGGTATCCCCTCTGGTTTGGGTTAAGTTCATCCTGTGTTTAGTTCGAGCTTTTCGATGAAAATTGTTGTCAAAATTAGCATTTTCGTACTAAAATGGAGGGAAGTGAAATGGAGTTTAGAAGGTTAAAATTTTAATTTCACTATTGAAATGGGTCAACTTGGATGTCAAAGGGCACTATAAACATTTTATATCATTTATGGATGCGTTTGTACACTTTCCAAACCTAAGGGGGTGTCATTTTAAAAAATCAATAGTCTCTTGACCGTTGTCACAACCGTCTCCCTGCCAGTGCTCCAAACAATTCTCCATCTCTCTAATCCCCCTTCCTCCTATTCTTCCTCAATCCATATCAACTCTAGCACCGACAAGTAAAATAATGAGGAGAGATAATTGTACAGCTAATAAGACAAGGAGAGAGTTAAGAAATAGTAATAATAATCAGATGGCCCTTCTGAAACAAGATTCAATAGCTTCTCCTTCTGTTGACTTCACTCCCTTGTGTGTCATGGGTCTGATTCGTTCCTAATGTGTTATATATGGATTTATGAGTTAATGATTTAGAAAGAATAACACCAATAATAGGAAGTATTCCCTATGATTCAATTAATTTTATAAATTCTAATACAAATATTATTTAATTAAAGGTAATATGCACGTTTCATGTGAATAATTTAAAGATATATAGAATACACAAGCCATATATCAGTCATCATGAAGCGTTGTCACCAATTCCAGTGCAGCATAGCTTTCAACTTGGAGAGGACTCTCAACTAATAACAGGCTCATATAACAGTGTAAAATCACTTCAAATAAATAACTGGCCAGGAAATGTGAAAGCATAAACAATGTAATTGCCAAAAAAACGTACCAAAAGAACTCCCAAATTCTGTTCTGGAGAAGCTTGGCAGTCATTTAGATTCTGTATAATCGAAAGCATCATATCACACGAGCAGCAAGTCGTGGAAAAGGAAAAAGGAGAGTAAAGAAAGAAAGACGGTTAATGTCGAGCTTAATTTTAGGTATTAGATTTAATTATCCTTGCAGCAGTGAAAAAATAATTCTCAAGAGGTTGACACTTCCAAGGCATTTTCTAATATACTTCTGAAGTTTGGCATAAGGCCTCTTGAAGGACGAAATGATTCTAGAGAATAAATGTAGTTAGCTTCCATTCAAATCAGTAAAGTTAATCCATTGTAGATAGCTTCCTACAGCTATGTCCAAAAGCAGTGAACTTTTACCATAATCCAGAGTCTACAGCTCAATTCATCCATTTTACTATTCAAATGTGTTCTTATGAGGCCTATATTCATCAACTTCTCTATGTTCTGTATATGACTCCAAAAGCTGATGCAAGTTTATTTAAAGCTCAGATTGTATTTAACATTCTAAAACAGTATTTCATCCCAGTACCCTCATCATTGCCATGAGCATTGCAAGGAGCGCAAAGGAACCAATTCCACCTGAATAGACCTACATAATTTAAAGGACCACTGAGTAAGGCTGAATGGAAGAGCAAGTTCTCAAGAAAATCAATCACAGCAAAGTGTGTATAATCCACCTCATTCAATTCCCTTTGTTGTAGAAAAACCTTTAAGATCAAACACAGCGGACGTAACGAGGGCCACTTACATATTGCATCCTGAAAACAAAAGCATGAATATCCATAAATTAATAAACCCACATGGAAAGAACTAATATATATCGAACATGACAGTAACTAGAAGATCATAGTACCAGCTAGCAAGGATATCAAAACAAACCTTTATAAACTCAGCAGCTTTTGGTCCATTTTCCACATCAAAACTGTGACCAAAGATATTACATGTCAAACAAAAAGCAATTTGAACTTTAGAACAAACATTAACACCACAGATGAGTAGATATTTCCTTTCATGCATGTAATCATGGGAAGAGTTGTTGGAAAGAAAGTCGGGCCAGATGCCTATAACGACCTCGCAGGTCGTCTGGGCAGAAGGCCCTTAGGCAGCTACCTGAACTAGATATCAAGCAAGATATCACATGGACAGCATTTGTAGCAATACAAAAACTGAACCTATAAACATTAACGTGTCTCAAAGAAATTTTCGGACATATACAGACCGCAATTTCTTATACAAAATAAAAATTAAAAAGAAAGTAAAAAACTCAAACTAGAGACAGCTTGTGACCTCAGTATAATCATCTCAAATTTATATTACTAAGTCAATGACAGCATATTTTCCACACAATCTGTTTTGTTAACCGAACATGACAACTTTGCTTTCTGATTGTGTCAGAACTTTATATAATATATTAAAAAGATACATGAGGAAGAAGAAAAATACCAAAATAGAAAGTGAAAGGTCATACAACAAGGGAAAAACGAGAAGATATTAAAAAAAAACCCTAGAATTTGCATACCAAGCCTCTAGTTCAAGCGGTATCGCCTCCTCCTTCCAAATGGAAGGCTGCAGAGTTTAAATTCCGGAAGGAATAATAATAGGGGGTGTACGTTACTAACCTACCAGAAAAAAGTAGAAATAAAAACACAACCAAGAAGTAGCATTTATTTTTTCTCATCAAGAAATAAGCTTTTTTTTTCTTTATAAATAAATAAAAAGAGAGAAAGAACAAAAAGCATAGCCAACTAGGAATAATTAAATTTTACAAAAATTAATCGCCATACCTTATATCAAATGCAATACCACTTCTCTTCTCTACAAATTTTATGATCGGTACACGTGCCTTGGCAATCACCTAAAAATGAACAAAAAAATAGATAAATAATGTTCACGATAACAATATCCTATAGGTCAAGTGAGAGCACCTGTATCTTCTTTGCAATGCCTCTTTGCGATAGAGCCCTAGAAAGGGCTTGTAGGCCCATTTGGGGAGTTCTGATATCTGAACCCAGAATCACAACCTACAATTCATCATTTGGCCAATTAGTAAGGTTTAGTGACAGGTCACAAACTTCTTTATCTAAAATCATTTCATACCACCATATGCTATAATTGACCAAAGGCGTAATCATCCATGAAAAAGGAGGAAAATCTTGTTTTTATTAAATCCCATCCGAAGGAAAATTCATGTGTACAGGAAATTCCAAAATTCATGCTCTGAACTAATTCATTGTTCACAACCACAATTATCAATAAAAAGGCTTATTTTTGTTGTCATTGCATAAGGTGAGGCTGTAGAACAAAACTGAATAAAGCCTTTCCCCAAAATATTTAACATCAGCTACATGATTTTGTTTAGCAATTCCTCTTTAAAAGCCACAGCCACAATCAGCTGACAAGTTGCTGTGCTATCTTTCTAATTATCCAGACCAAGTTCGTACACGCTCAACTTATAAATCTATACGATGTTTAACCATAAAACCAACAGCCGCAAGGTCATTTATTTATTCAGAAAAATAAGAAACAAGAAGAAGCTCCACTGCCAGAAAATAAAATATTATTTTCCTCTTCTTATCTTGCTGAATGACAGATGGATTCAAGGACAAAACCCAAGACGATGGATTGCATATTGATAGAATGGTTAAAACTGGGAGGAGTTGTCAGTTGTACGGTTGGGTGATTGTGGATCAGCTTCAAAGGGAATGCAGCTTGGTAATTTAACAGAGTCATCTCTGTTCCTCAAAGGTGTGATTTAAAAATTCTTTTCATTAAATCCAAGCAATAATTATCCACAATGGTATAGAATGTACAATTCCATTACAAAAATCTTGATTAACATATCAGTCTGCTGCAAGATAATTGAGAACTTCAGATCGAGGGGCCAGAGGTGTTGGCTCAGATCCAGGTCACTGTACAAAAACCAGAGGCATCACTTCCAAGGTCCACCCTACTACCATATGGGTAAAAACTCCAACCCTAATGTAGGAGTTTCCCATCATGGGGCTTCCTATCTATAGATTAATTACCAGGGAGCTAATTCGTTCAAAATAGAGTAAATTCTTCCAGGTCATACTCCTCACAACAGAAACAAATAAGGGCAGAGCTTCCCCCAAGTGAGTTCTGTTTATCCTACTAGCTCCTAGTTTCACAAAATATACAAGATTCAACACTCAACAGATATTTGACAACAAGGGTGAAATGTCTGCATTGAGTAAAGATCAGTAAAGAGTTGAGACAAGTTCATGTGAGCAGGTTACTGAGCAATTGCCCAATTCAACTCCAGACGCATATCTCAGTTTCACGTTATAATAAAACTTGGCAATATCCAAAAAAATATGAACACTTGAGAGCAATATGTGGTGTTCCCGGTGATGCAATGAACCTTTTTCATTGAACATCAATTTGAAAGAGGAAAATTATATCACAAAATTTCTGTAAAATATTTACAAGTTAAAATTGCAAAGTTTAAATCTTGTTTCATATAACAAAGCAACAGTATCGGGAAAAAAAAAAGGAGAGAGAGAGAAAGAGATGGTTTAAGTGACTGGTATATGATCAATCATGGTGTTAAATTCTGGCAGAGGCATAACTTCATAATCCTCAGAGTAACTACCAGGAAGAGATAACTTACATCAATATCACTAGTTGGAAGATAAAGCCCTGTCCTGAACGACCCAAAAACCTCTACCTACAAGCAAATGTACTAATATAAGCTTTCCACATTTCCATCCTATGAAATATCCATTTGATGTATACTCAAAATTTGTGTAGATATACATACATAGAAGAATATATATATATATATAGAGAGAGAGAGAGAGAGAGAGCATACCTTGCAGTTTGGCCATATATATTTGATGACATCGAAGACAGATTCTACTGCTTGATTGCGCGATGCTTGCTCTTCCGGAGTTGGTGAAAGGAAATTGCAAAAGTCCAATATCTCTGTAATGCTCACCATCGACCAACAAAGTAAACAACTTCAGTGAAGTCAATCAAAAGGGGAAAACAACACAAAAAGAGCCTCAGATAGATCTAGTATCTCCACTACAAGTCTACACCCACAATCAACAAGCACAGAAAACAGTTCAGGAGTTCTGCAGTGAATTTCTCCTATTTTTAACAGGTTGGTACCTTTCAGGTTCACTAAGTTGCTTAAAAATCACACAGAAGTCATCATACATATATGTATATACACCCATATATATAATAACTTCACTCATCAAACCTATCTAAAATCCAAATCAATGAAAAAATTAAAAGACATTGCCCATTTAGGTTTAAACACCAATAAACAAAACACACAAAAACAATTAAACAAGTAATGTATATGGAATAAACAAAACTACTGCTCAGTTTGAATCAAACCAGCTAACAAAGAAACAAAATCGATACCTTTATGGAGCTGAAGCATAGGGCTCTTGAACCGACAATTGGCGCGAAACCAACCGCTTTCAAGCTTGGGCTCGAGCTCTGGAGTCGGTGCCGGACTTGCTGGTGGTAACGGAGTCAAAAGCAAAGCCTCTTCCTCCGATTCCTCGCGATCAGCGCCAACGTCCAGAGAGAAGAAGTCCGGCGCGGCGGTTTCCGGCGATGGGGGTTGGTTCGCGGGGAGAGAAATCTGGTGGCGGAATACGACATAGGGTTCGGAGTCGCCGGAGGGTGGTGGCGGAGGGTGGTTGGCGGAGGCGGAGAGAGGGCTTAGGGTTTCGTAGACGAAGCCGTCGATAATCTCCATGCTCACAAAATAAGGTACTGTACGGTGAATATTGCAAATTTTAGTGAGTGTGAGATTGAAATTTAATAGAGATTAATATATAAAATTATATACTTTTACATAGACCGGTTCAATTACAATAAGAGCTCCGGTTCACGTCTATTTTGGTAAAAAATAAAAATGAAACAAAATTAAAAAATAGTGTTGCACATTACATTTGACCTCACATTATAAATATTCTGTTTCACATACTATAAATAATTCAATGAATGGAACTGAACCATGTGAAAATTTATATAGATGGGAATTTGACTGATTAGTTCTCTAATCAAGGAGTATTATATATTCAAAATATTAATTCGGCATCCAAAATTTATATTAAGAGAATTAATTTTAAAATTTAGATAAGTTGCCTTATCAATTTTGAAAGAACTGGTACTGAATTCTTTTGTGCAAACCCTAAATAAACAAGAGAATTAAGTGTAATGTGAATAATTAGGATTAATTATGGTTAGTCATATATACTCTATTAGAGGAGCAAATATATATATACACACACACTGTATTAGGAGGGGATTAATTATGTTGTTTCCATGAATGTAAAAAATCAAAAGAGGTAAGATATATATATACATATTTGGTAATGGTTATTTCTATTTTTAAATCATAGAAACATGTTTCTCAAAAATATATGTGTATATATATATATACATATATACCAGATTTTGACTTGTATTTTCATTGAGAACATTGATAAACATGAGTTCTTGTCAATGTAACAAGGTCTTCTCATTCTCATGCACCATCCCCAGCAACAACTACCAAGTTTGGTTTCTCCCCCTCTTCTAATTGATGCTTGTCTGTGAATTCTCTTTATAGTTTTCTATCACTTCTTTGTTTGATTCTCTCTTTATCATTGTGATTGAAATATTTAAATTTTGGACTAACAAAAGCCCTAAAGAAAACTACTTACTTCATCATATATATAGGTAACAATAATTGATATTCTAAAGTAAACTTGTCCAAAAAAAACATAAGATTCTTCATTTTCTTGTCATAGTAATAATTTGCGTACCTTCAAAAAAAAAATCCCGAGGACTGTTCACGACTAATCCACAAGATTCATATAAATCAACTCCTTTAATTCTTCATTCATATATAGTCTCTACACATGCATACAAGGAATTTGAGGTAATGAAACAACGAATATGCATGTGTAGAAATTGGATCGATATCTCTTTTTTTTTCATGGATGAGTAACAGTATTTTCTTCTCTAGAGATGATAATAAAATAAATTGGAACTAATTATGTTTGGAAACCAGTTAAACATGCAATTCAAACAAATTATATATGTTATTATTTTTTAAAAACTCGTTAAGAGTCGCAATAAATAAACATGATCGTTCTTTCTCTCCCTTTGTTATATGTATGTACTAATTTAGTGCATTTGTGCAAATATATAAAGCATAATATGGAGTACAAAGTACTCGGAGAAGCATTAACAATGTTTGTTATCGCGGTGATAGTAGTGTTCGCCATTAGTGTTATCTTGCTGATTATGTGCAAAATTACGAGGCTATTAGGTGAGGACAATAGGGTCCACAATGATGATCCTGAAGCATATGGAAAATTTGATTATTTACTCAAGGAAGGTGAGACTAAATACAGAAGTTCAAGAAGGAACTATAATAGTGAGTGTACCATTTGCTTGGAGAGTTTTGAAGATGGTCAACCATGTCAAGTTCTTCCTCTTTGCAAACATGCATTCCATACACCTTGCTTTGCTAAATGGGCTCACAAATTCCTCTCATGTCCCAAAGTCCTAACATGTCCCATTTGTCCAATTAAGGTTCATTGTTGATTAAATTCATATGTATGAGTTTAATTTAAAGATCAAATTATTGGGTTTTTTTTTTTTTTTTTGTCGTGGTTATAATAATTATGTGGTGTTAGCTAGATGGTGAGAAGGTTTTACTTTTGTAGTCGAATTAAGTTATATGGTCCTTAACTTGTTGCAGTAAATCTCTTCTTTTTTTTGGGTAAATCTTTTTTTAAGTTGTTATTTTCAATTTTTACTATAAATGATTCCTAAACGAGTTGGGTTCTTCATCAAGAAAAATTAGGATTTAGCACTTCAATAAGGACTCCTTATTAGACTAAGCTCAACCTATATATATATATATACTAGTAAAAAGTAGATGCACGCGAGGAACAACTACAATATAAATTATAATATTACTAATTTATACATTCAATTTAAAACACTCATCCAAATACTTTATTACCTACTTTAGTATCAGTACATGCGGTTTTATCCCTTTATACTTTAATAGATAAATTACTTTGTCAATTAAAAAATTACTTAAAAATAAATTTAGAAAATATTAATGACACAAAATATGCACATGAAAAATTATTACTACAAAATAACATGTCCATACCATTTAGGGAAAAAAACATATACATACCAAATACCAAAATCAATACTTACCTAACTTATTGAAATGTCAAAACACATCCATAGAAAAAAGTGAGTATTAAGGCCCCGTTTGGTAATCGGTTTGGTCCGGTTACCTCTGGTTTGATCCGGTCTGGGTGATGTTCTGAAATTCTATTTGATAAGCAGTTTGGTCTGAGAAAACTGGAATTAGACCATGTTTGACAAACTATCTGGTCTTAAATTTCTTGTAAACTGTAAAAAATATTAAATATACTTTATATGATGTAATAACCTTAAAACCCACATATTTAATTTGTAAACATTTGTTAAAGTCTTTTTAATTGATTTTTATTATATATTTCTTACATAATAATGTTATATTGGTTTTGTAAAAATTTCTTAATATGATTATTGCACTTCAATTATCAAATATAACAACAAATATGTTTTGTACAAGCCACATTTTTTATTATACAAAAATTACGATCACAAAAATTTCACAAGTCACACACTAATATTACATAACAATTTCAACTATCGATAACATGCAAATAATACACTCTGATATTTTGGCTTTCAAAAAAATTTATTATTTATTATTATTTATCATTTACTATTTACTATTTATTTATTATTTATTATTTATTATAATATATATATATATTTATTATTATTTTTATATATTATTTAATGCATTTTGTTTATTATTTATTCATTTATTTTTATTTTTTTATAAATATATTTTATTAATTTATTATTTATTATTGTATTTATTTATTTATTATTATTATTATGTATTATTTAATTCATTTTATTTCATTTACTTTGTTTATTATTTAATTACTTTAATTAATTAATTATTATTATTTATTATTTAATAGAATTTATTTAATTTATTAATTATTATTATGTATTATTCAATTCATTTTGTTTATTATTCATTTTTTTATAAATATAATTCATTTAATTTATTATTTATATTATTATTTATTCATTTATTTTAATTAATTTATAAATATATTTTATTCATTTATTATTTATATTATTATTTATTCATTTATTTATTATTTATTATTATATGTATTCATTTATTCATTTATTATTATATTTATGTATTATTTAATTCATTTTTCTTATTATTTATTTATGTATTCTTATTTTTATATATTATTTAATTCATTTTTTTATTATTTATTACTATTTATTCATTTATTTTTATTTGTCTCTAAATATATTTTATTCATTTATTATTTATATTATTATTTATTACTAATTTTATGTATTATTTAATTCATTTTATTTCATTTATTTGTTTATTATTCTTTTTTTTTATAAATATAATTCATTTAATTTACTATTTATATTATCATTTATTCATTATTTTATAAATATATTTTCTTCATTTATTATTTTTATTATTATATTTATTCATTTATTATTATTTTTTTGTATTATTTATTTATTTATTATTTTTTTATGTATTATTTAATTCATTTTGTTTATTATTCATTATTCATTATTCTTATTTTATTTATAAATATACTTTATTTAATTTTTTATTTATATTATTAACTTATCATTTATTATTATTTATTTATTTGTTTAATTAATTTATAAATTTATTTTATTATTTTATTATTTATTATTATATATATTTATTATAAATATATTTTATTATTCATTTATTTATATTAATTTTTAAATATATTGTATTTAATTTATCATTTATATTATTATTTTATTCATAAATATATTTTATTTTATTTTTACTTTTATTTATTCATTTATTTTTATTAATTTTTAAATATTTTTTATTAATTTATTATTTATATTATTATTTTATTCATAAATATATTTTATTTTATTTTTATTTTTATTTATTCATTTATTTTTATTCATTTATTATTTATATTATTATTTATTCATTTATATATTATTATTTTTATGTATTATTTAATTCATTTTATTTATTATTCATTTTTTTATTTTTTTATTTTTGTGTTTTGGTTTATATATTGGTTAGATGTGGTTCAATTATTGGAGGACATTTTGGTTAAATTTTGAATAGATTTTGTAATCAGACCAAATAGAACCACCAAAAATTATGGTCATAAAAAAGGTCATTTTGGTTTAATTTGGTCTAACTTGATCTGGTTATATTTTTTGAGACCAATGCAAAACAAACATGGTCAGGTCTAAAAAAACTATGACCATACCAGAAAAATGGGACCATAACCAGTAAACAAACAGGGCCTAAGTATTAGGGCCCGTTTGGGAACCCTTGTTTTTGTTTTTGTTTTGGGAACCAAAAAACAAGAACAATTCTTGTTCTTGTTCTTAATTTCTCACCCAAAAGAGAATTTTTCTTGTTCTTATTTTCTCAACCAAAAAAATAAAAACAAAAAACATGTTTGGGGCCAAAAAATATATTGGTTCAATTTGGGGCCAAAAGACTTCTAGAGAGAGAAACCTATTATTTTCTAGAGAGAGAAGTTTTCTATATTTATTTTGTCGCCCATTCTCTACCCATTTCGTCCCTATTTATCATAAGAGGTCGTAAATATTTTCACTTTTTTTTTTCAAAAAATATATGGTGGTGGTTGAGGGTGGAGGTGAAGGGGTCGTAAATATTTTCACTTTTTTTTTAGAGAGAACAAAAAAACAGGTTTTTGTTGTTTCCTTATTTTTTCTACTATTCACGAAAACATTTTCCAAATTGAGAACATAACAAACAGTAAAAATACTTGCCAAACATGTTCTGTTCTCCTGAACAGTGCCAAAAAACAAAAACAAGGTTTTCAAACAGGGCCTTAACCATAAACAAAAGAGTAATGAATTTGTGTTTTTTTATATTAAGAGTCCAAATTAAGTTGAAAATTGTATTATTTTATCTAACATCAACTTCAATTGTGTTCTTTTTATCTTTGAGAGAGTTTGTGTTTTCTCAACTATTATTCTCAAATACGTCTTGGTGGTGAATATATTTAATTCAATTATTAATTTTACCCATTATTCCTTTCTATATTTGTGTAGGGTCCTCTTTGATAATTCTGCTTGTCAATGAATCACATAAAGTTTGGCTAAATTGTTATACAAATAGTGAAGTAAAAACATTAAAAATGTTAAATAAAAATAAAATAAAATTACTTTTTCAAATGTGTTATAGGACTCTAGTAGCTAGTTAGTGATGAAATTTACAATATTAAACAAAAATATATATTCATAAAGTACTAAAAAATTATTTACTTCTTTTTGAAAATGCTAAATTACAATATTTATAAGAACATAAAAATAATAAAATAAATGAACGAACATTTAAGAACACTAATGGTATAGGACTCTAATATTTAGAGATAAATGAAACTTACAATATAAAAAATAATAAATTAATATAGATAACCAAATTAATTGTGAGTCAAAAAAGTATACGATTATAGATTTTATGAAATAAAATCAATAAAAAGTTACATAGATACAACTATAGATATAGAATATAGGATATATAACAATATCAATATAGTTAAATTCAATCTATCAAACTTAGACTATTATCAAATTATTAAAACAACAATAAATAAGCTCATACTAATATATCCAAAAGGCATAAATAATAAAAATAAAAACTCATCAAACTCAAACTAATATATAGTTAGAAAAGTGACAAAACAATTAAAAGAAACTCAATGAAATATATCAAAAACCAAATCAAAAATAAAAAAGATAATCAAATAGGTCAAAAGAATATAAATTATATTGTAAATTTATTCCCAAAACATAAGTGAATACATAAATAAGTAAAATCCAGTAGTAAAAAAAGAACTACATAGTACAATATAAACTATAGTAGAAAAATGGAAATTAGGAACAAAAGCCAGACTAATACATTAAAAATTAACATGAATAAATAAATAATTTTTCAAACTCAACCCCAAATTAATGTATAGTTACTTAAATATAGTGTTTACTTCCAAGTATACTTAATTAGAGTACAAGAAAAAGAAAAGTTAAAAAAAGTTCCACCTCTTTTCTTTTCTTTTTTCAAAAAAAAATCCCACCTTACTATCCTTGCAAGCCCATGTCTTCTTATCGCACCAAACTAATGAAAAAGGCTGCAAAACAATGTAGGCCGACTAATACATGTATGTCTTAATTAGTTATAACTTATATATAGAAAAAAAAAAGCATCAATTTTAAAAGAAATAATCCTTTAACATCCCAATTATACGTAGAAGAAATTGACTTCTAAAGAACATAATTAATATAGTTTAACTATCATTAGATTTCCATCTCTTGGTACTTATAATAAAGTAAATTATAAAATAAAATAATTAAAACAAAACAGATAATACTAATATTATAAAGATAGTGTTTAAGTATAACTACATTTGAAATTAAAATATAATTTAAAATTAAAAAGATAGAGGTTGAAATAGTTTAACTACAATTAGATTTTCATCTGTTTTTAATAGTAAAAAGAGTGATTTATAGAATAAACTAATTAAAACAAAACCGATAATACTAATATAGAGAGAGAATTTTATAGTCATAACTCAAGTTGAAATTGGATTATGTTTTTAATTAAAATTCTATCTTCTGAAATTATAGAATTTAATTAACTTTTGTAATTATAAATCAAGTCGAAATTGGATTGAAAAATCACATAGAAGTCTTTTATTACAATTAGGATCTTATTAGGGATTACTAGTCTTTTATTATAATTAGGATTTCAATTTTTGTAGTTAAAAATAAGGTTGGAAACTCTATGAACTTTTAATAGTAGTATAGTATAAGTATAGGTCTAGATATATATATATATATATATATATAAATCAATAAACCATACTCTACTTTCATAAACTAATTAAGCAATAGTAGTCGGTCTCAAAAAACACATACAAGCAATAGCCTCTCCATTATTTGTTCATACAACGACTACATATATATCTATATATATATACAAAGATCTAGTATTAATTAGTACATAATTAATCCGAGAGCTATCAAGCAATATAAAATGGTGACACAAAACGAACAGATCGCATTAATGGTAGCTTTGATAGTATCATTGTTTTTTGTGTTGATACTTATGGCTATCTTGTGTATGAGGTGGCCAAACGAAAACGACGTGGTTCCCGATCCCGAAGCTCCACGACCCCTCCACCAAGCGAATGGAAGAAAAGATGATTATTATTCGAGGCAGTTTTTGAAGGAAGCTTTGCCGGAGATTATTTACAAAAGTTCAAGTACGTGGAAATACACCAAAGAGTGTGTGATTTGCTTGGAAGATTTTAGAGATGGCAAGGCATATAAAGGGCTTCCTTTGTGCAACCATGTATACCATTCTCATTGCATTATTGCATGGCTTCTAAAGTCCCAAAAGGGTTCACAAACCCTAACTTGTCCCATTTGTCGTAAGCCCGTGTTTGGTTGAACCAATATTTTTATTAAATTTTTTTTTTTTTAATTTTTTTTAATTTGTATATGTTTTTGTTGTTTGGTATGAATTGTATAAAGATGAGAGTTGTTTTTTTTTCCTGGATTCTTCTCGGATTTTTGGTGTTGTGAATTAATTATTAAATGGTATTTTGATTTTGCACAAGTGGGTATTTGGTATTTTTTCTTCTTTATTTATTTTTATATATGTATGATTTTTGTTTGGTATAAATTATATAAAGATAGTTTTTTTTTTTTTTTGGATTCTCTTCCAATTTTTGGTGTTGTGAGTATTTTAATATAGTACAAGGGGATATTTGTTATATACATTGGTGAAATTCAATATCTATACTACTATTAAAAGTGTGAAGGGTTTCAGTATTTCAGTATTTATTTTAAATTTTAATTAAAGTTCTCATTTTTCTATATCTCATCACTTTAATTCTACTTTATTTTAATTATCAGATTAAAAAAATAAGACTCCTAAACTTGTAAGTATTCTCTCTAATTTTATTTTTTTATGTAACTTAAAACAATAAGACTCCTAAACTTTTAAGTATTCTCTCAAACATATTTTAAATTTTTTATTCTCTCTAATATATTTTAAATTTTTTTTATTTTTTATTAACGTATCTCTTATCAGAACCTACATAGTTACAATGACCAAATAATGTTGTTGGATATCTTTCTTTCTCTGAAATAAGTGCCTTCAGCCCAAAAAATGCTATCTAATTTTGTGGGTTATTAGTACTTTTATTTTTACATAATATGAGGCAATAAATCACTATCACCGATTTACAAATTATTAAATCCTTCCCTTCCATTAAGAGATATGTGCAGAATTCCTTGGAAGTTTTATGCTAACAAAAACAAATTCGCAATTTACAAAGGTATTGTCACAGCTTTGAAAAGGTATATCTTTGTTCCTTCTTTCCTTTTCCTTTTTCTCTCTCATTTATAAAAATGAAAATGGCATACTAAAATATTTATATGGTTGGTCTTATCATTTATGTCACAACATAAATACACACAAATATATTCATGTTTGATATAAAATTTGGTGATTTCTCATTAATAATTTTTTGAAGGAGTAAATATATATTTTTAGTGTTATATATTGATCCTCCATTGTACCTTAATTTATACTCAAATCATCTACGTACATTCCTTCAATTCTATTCATACGCAAGTCCTTTTTTTTATTGCTTTATTTTCAGTCACACAACATTGGTTTTGTTTTACTCTTATAAAGTCTTTCTTTTTTATGGATTTGTGTACAATCATAATGCTATTCATTCTTTAGTTTTTACCTTTTTTAAAAGGTTGGTGTGATTTATTTATTCATTTTTGTTTTGTTTTTTTAATTTTACAGTTTGATGGTTGGTTTGAAGTATTCCTTTCTCTTTTTAATTTTTTATTACTTTTATAATAATTTATGAAGTTTTTATTATCTTTAAAATCATTTATGAAGTTTATATTGTGGAGAGTTGTATTTTTATTTTTTATTTTTTTGTATGTTTTACCCTTTTAAAGTGTTCTAATGATATTTATGATTGTGAGATCTTATAGACATCATTTGTTCAATTTTTTTTTATCATAGTAATTTTTTTTAGTAGAATAAACTTATAAGATGCCAATAGAAATGAGTTCTTAAGAATTTTTTCTTTAATCCATTAGCGATGTTTTATTGTTATATAAATACATTGAATAAACTGTGTTATAGTGTTCTTTAGGATTTATTTTAGAAGGCATGAATGAACTTAATACTTTTAAATTTTGGTTATTCCTCATCTTGATATAAAATATAACTTCTTGATGTATTTTCTTTGAATTCTTTTTTTATTGTTATTTTCTTTGATGACAAAAATAAGTTCATATTATTTTAACCTCTTCATTTAACATTAAAAAATATATATATTTAAAAATACTAATAAAAGTTATATATTGAGTTTTTATCACGTGCATTGCACATGCACTTTGCTAGTATATATATATATAGTAGGTTTATGGTGGTGATGGAAGAGAACGGTACGTATCTAAAACTATTGGTTGGTGAAGTCCCTTTGAGAGGCAATTTGTAACTTGATAATGAGTATGGTTAGGTATCCCTTTTATATATGATTGTAGAAAAGGACTGATAATTACCTGTTCGAAGAGAGTGTTTTAAGTATGTATATATGTATGTATGTGGTGGTATACAATGCCGATATGACAAGTATCCAAGTCAAGAATGAGAACCAGGGGCAAAAAAAAATGTAAGCAAAAAAGTCGGTACTAATTCTGGAATCTGCTGATGCTTGTGGCTTATCAAAAGTTGTTTTTTGCTTTGTGGAACGAAAAACTATTTTGAATGGTATTTTGACAAAAAATTTAGAATAGCCTCTGTTACTTGGAAGAAGTGAAGAGGTACTAGCTTGAAAACAATCTTGAATAAACTTCCATGTCAATTCTGGCAATAAGGGCTTCCGAATCGGTTGGTGATAAAATTGACATGAGTCTATAGTGCTTGAACCCTAGACCTCTTCCAATTTAGGAAGGAATAAAAATACCATCAGATCACAAGGTCATTGGTACCCCAACGGATTTTACTTAAATAATACAAGAGATATCAGCTATATGAATTACCCATCACTTATTTTTTTAAAAAATATATTTTTTATTATAGTATTGCTCAAAATTTTGTTAACCCAAAAAAGAAAAAATAAATAAACATTACTTCTCTGAGACCAACATTAGTTTCTTCCTTTGTGGCACTTGCCAAGCCAAAGCTCGTCAATTAATCTATGGTGTGGCAATTCAGATTTAAGTCAGATCACACCGACTTCCAAGTTCCAAACACAAGTCATGTCCCATTCTAACTTTGTTTCAACTAGTAACCAAAACCTAACACAATAACTAATATCCATTTTGCTTAGACTAAAACCTACTAATTAACCAACCATGCACAATATATATATTCAACAACTTGTCTCACAATTCTTCTAAACGTCGCTCTCACGCTCCATAAGCGATTCTACTTTTACTCTCACTCTATGTCATGACATAAAAGACGTTTGTTTTCATGCTCTCGTTCTGTGTAACTTAACATACGGTTCCTTACTATGGCGCCCATGTTGCTATAGTTTTTCCTTCTTCTTTTGCACAGAAGAAAAACGAGTGTAGAAGTCTTTCATGGAAGCCCTTCAAAACGCTCTTTTAAGGCCCAAAAAATATTGTAAAAATTTGTCAAACACCATTCAAAAATAACTTTTCACTCGAGAAAAGTCAATCCAAACAGGACCTAAGCCTTTCGAATCTGTCATTGCTCTTCCACGCTACAGTACTAACATGCCTACTTTTACTATAACAATTCACTACATTTTAGGGCTCTTAGTTCTAATAGCCATTTGCCTTGTATGCTTCCTTCCTTGTTGGTGCATGTTTTGGTTCACATCTCAAAGGCGCAACCATGACATTGAAGAAGGTCACCAAGGCCAAGTTGGACAAATCCAAACCAGTACACAGCCTAATAACGTTTGTGAAATTCAAAGGCAAAGGCTACATGCAATGAAGAAACTCCCAAAATCTATATATAGCACTAGCCGTAACGAAAGAACATCATCACCGGCATGTTGTTGTAGTGAGTGTACCATTTGCTTGGAAGATTTTTTGGATGGAGAGATTTGCCTTGTTCTTCCCAAGTGCAACCACACATTTCATCGCGCTTGTATTGAGAAGTGGTTGATTAACAACTTTTTATGTCCACTTTGTCGTAATTCTCTTCAAATTGGATGAAGAAACCATTATCGATCGTTGTGGACGTTGAATTTGACAGAAAGCAGAGGGTTTTTTATACCAATAACAAGGTTTTGGCACACCTACAGGATTTTTAAGTCTCATCGATCGGATGATCAGAAGAGCAGGAGAAGAATGCATGGTTAAAGAATCAAATTTTTGCCATGCAAGGACTAAATATTTAGTAAATTGCGGTTTCATACACATTTTACAATTTGTTTTTTTTTTTTGTTTTTCAAGGATGAAAAGCAAAGCAGAATTTATATTTCTGATATATATATAGCATTTTATTGTGCATTCACGATTTCATATATGATATAATCATAAAAGGAAAAAAAAACTACTTATCTGATTATTAGAAATATAAAGTATTCTTCAATTTCCGAGGAAGGAAATTTAATTAGGTACTTTCTTCTCCTTTTTAATTCAATAAATTAAGCAGACATTGCAGCAAATTAAATAACAAAATTAATTACAGAAAGAAATGAAAAAAGAGAGGGGTAATATATATAGTTGCTGAATCAAAAGCTACGTACTAATAATCAGAATATATATTTATTATCTAGCATTGATATTGTTCTTCTATTTTAATTGAAGCAGACAATTCTAGCTGAAACTAGAAATATATGTAGAATACAAATAAGAAGCAACTAGAATGCATAACATTCAATCAAAATAAAGCAACCAATTATCAATAAATTAATACAGAGAATACATAGAGTTGAGCTTATACATCACTATTCATCACATATCATGAATTAAAAAAAAAAAAAAGCAATAATATTTAGATGTCCAATTAATCCTATTTATGAAACCTCTTGTTCTACATTACATGATGCAATTCTTGACCTCTTGGTACTTAAATTCCGGATACACAAAACCCCTCCTACTAATGAGTGCATCAAGTACATTCCTTTGGGCCTCCTGTGTCAAATGTAGTCCATCCCAATGAATATAACGTGCAGGATCAGAGCAAACCGGAACGCCTTCATTGCCACACATTTTCGTAGGACTAAAATTGTAGGGACCCCCGATTCCGCAGCAGGCCTTCATCAGGGACTGAGTTCTGAATCCCAAGAGAGAGTGATTGCGAAGAATGTTCATAAAGGCGTCGTAGTAGTCTGCATATATAATGCGAATCTCGGGGTGTTCCTTCCTTAGCTCCATAAGTGCCTCTTGAAGATGGTCATTGTGAAGCCTTGTGAAGAGGTTGAGTCCTACATGGCACTTGAATGTGTCGTATTGAATCGCGTCGTGGCTTTGAAACAATGTCAGATAGCCAGGGAGACATCCCATTGGTAGACTTCCTGTGACTAACAGATTTTTTGCACCTGCTTTGATAAGCTTCTGAAACAATTAATCAAAAAAAAAAAAAAAAATGTTGGTTAGTGAAAAATAATGAAGTTTATAATCTAGGGCTGTTTAAGGTTTAATGGCATGATCATACTTTCATGTAGGCAAACAAATGATAGGAATAGAGGTTAATTAGGAGATATTTGGAAAAAATAACTAAATCTTAATATATATATATTTGGTATGTTTTGTTATATATATAGAACAAAATTGATGTTAGAAATTAAGGGTATGCCATGCAAGTTCAAAGCAATACTAACCTCTAAGGTGTTCTTCATAATATAAACAACCAAAGGTGCATATCTGGATACCTCCTCAATGGATTTGCCGTTCAAGAAAGCATATTTGTAGTCATTCATTCCAATGCGGTCCACAAAGAAAAGAGCCCTTTCAAGCTTCTCCACGCACTCTGGAATTAATACCAGTAAAAAAAAAAAAGTTTAAACCTTCAATAATATTGTTGAGATACTTTTATCAACAATAATTTCATAAATTAACATATATATATACACACACTTACTTTGATGGTCATGAGTACTTGAGCAGATCTTGGAGTCAAGAAGCTTGGTGAAGGATTCAAACTGAGCATCAAAGGAATGGCTAGAATTGGCTCCTTTAGTCAAAAAAGAGACAGCCATAGCAGTAGCTCCAGCAGCTTCAAAACTTGAACCATAGTTGAAATTGGAATGATCCTTCTTGTATGGATTAATAGGAGAAGGTAGATGAAAAGAAGAAGCTGCAAGGTATGTATATATATATATATATATATATATATATATATGTAGTATAGAATCGATCATTAATAAAACATCATTTGTAAAAGCATATAGCATATGTGTGTTTTAATTTAGAAGCATATATATAGCATGCGAAATTTGGATTCAATACTTGTCTTTAAGTGGTGAATATATAGAGATTTTTTCAGATAACCATGTGAAAAAAAAATATATGTACATAGAAAAAAAAATGTTCAACATATTAAATCTGCATACATATGTACTAAAAAGAAAAAGTATGTGTTATTTAAAGCTGTATTAACGTACATATAGAAAACCTACTACATTTCTCTTATTTAAAAAAAGTATGAGTATATGAAGGTTTATATATATATCAAGAACCATATAAAAATCCATACAACATAAAGCTAAAAAGCAAAACATAAAAAAATGTATAAGGGTACTTTTGTTTAGAGAAGGTTCATAAAGAATCATATACGTACAAAACCCTTCTAATTCTTTAATACCTAGCTAACACTCAAAATATAAATAACCTATGTGATCTTTTAAAGTTTTATAATGGAAAACCCTCACAAGCTCTACAAATTAACTAAATAATTTGGAAAAAAAAAATAGGTGTGTTTTGAAGGATTATAAAGAAACATGCATACAAAAACAGTACAAACTTTAAAATTAAAAAAAATAACTAAAAGTCGGTGTCTTTTAAAAGTTTATAAATAACCATTTAAAAACCCTACAACATGAAGTCAAAATTCGAAATTTTTTTAGTTATTATATTAATAAAAAAACAGTGTTAACTCAGCCGAGAGAATCTTTCTCTTGATCAATCGAACTAGACTTACTACTTAAAAATATATATATACATACATATGTGACATGTAGGTACTATATACGCCAATTATATATAATCACAAGTTGTACTATATGTATAAGAATTTTTTTAAAAAGATTAATAATAATGAAAAGAAGGGTTAATTAGTATATACCAAGTTGATCAACCATGAGTAAACCATCTGAAGTAGAAGAATCTCCATCCCCAAAGCTATATATGGAATCGAAAGGGCATCCATGGACGTGATGGGTAGTTGATGAGGGAATGAAGAGAGAGCATAGCACCATAGTTATCAAATAGTACTTGTGAAGGAAACCTGTGCCGTTCATGGTGATCAAAGCCATTGATTAATCGTGTGTGTGTGTGTATATATATATATACTATATAGTAGTACTATTAAAAGTGTGAAGAAGTTTTGGTGTTTGAGTATTTATAGTCAAAATTTAATAGTATGTGATTTTTCAATCTAATTTCTACTTGAATTATAACTACAAAATTTAATTAATTTCTATAACTCTAATCCAATTTCTACTTGAAATATAACTATAATATGTAATTGAATCCTATAACTCCAATTCCATCATAATCCTATTTGTAATTATAATTCCAAATTAATATATATATATATACACACACATATTGCATTACAAATTTTGATATCTTACACAGATTTTGTATGAACACATCCGATAAATATGGAAAATTAAATCCATTAATAGTTAATTATCTGATTAAGTTGAAATCAATGAGTTTATGTGCCCCAATTTTCTCTTATATTATTGACTAAGAATTTTATAGTTTTTGGGTATTGAATAACTTCGATAACCAAGAAACAAGCTAGCTAAAAATAAATTATTAGAAGTATCTTATTGTAAATCTATGGCCTTTACTCTACGCAATTTGTTTCTAATTATTTTTCCTTAATTATAAACTATATACCTTAATATATATCTATAGTAATTTTCTTGTAATACAAATTACTGAATAACTATAATAACTTCAATAGATAATTAAGAATAATAATTTAAATAAAATTATTGATTTAATAATCTTGCAGATGTCCAAATATCATACGATTTAATGAATCCTCATTCAAACCAAAATTAGTAAGAAATTTGTTTTCCCTATCTTTTAGGATACCAGATTTAAGGGTGCATTTGGACATCCGGAAGGAAATCCAAGTCATGATGGGACATGTTTATAAAACTTGTGTTGTACTCAGCTAATTTGTTAAAATAAACAAAATAAAAAAGGAATTCTAGTTCACTAACAACTCCTAATTAGATTCAACCTCTCTATCTCTCTATATATATACAAAAGCCACCGAGCATAAACCCCCGAAAAAAAAAAAAAGCCACCGAGCATAGCATTCATTAAATCGTAAGAGATCGAGTTCTTGATAAAGAGATGTTATATTCAACACATGGTGATACATGCCAACTTCTTCCATGCAACCATGCATTTCACATGTCCCATTTGTCGTTATCCCATTATTGTTTGAATCAATAAGTCAATCACTTAATTTAGATTCTGTTTTAATCAATTTATGTACTTTTTTTGGTTTCTTGTAGTATTAAATTATGTTTTAATCAATTTATGTACTTTTTCTGGGGTACATAAATTGATCAGAAATGATTGTGTCATACATTTGTGTTACAATAAAAATAAAATCAATTTAACTTGTATGTATTGAATTTATAAAAGTAACTAAATTATAAGCCCTTACATTACTTTGATCTTATTATAATTAATTTGCACCTTACTGTATCAACCTAGAGATATATCACCTCCTTAGTTTCTTGACTGAATGTTGTTGGACCTATATGTCAAAATTTTCCCTCTTCCTGCAAATCTAAGAGACCAGTTACAAAATCATCGCTAATAAACAAATAAAAAAGCACCGTAAAATATAATACCATAACACTAGAACCACACGAGCAACTAAGAAAGCCGTAAATTATTATCAAAGTCAACCAAATTTTATTAAAGAACAATTAATATAATGAATAAACCAAAATTCATGAAAAGAGTAGATTTGAGGCATCATCTACCAAAATCAATCACCGATGTAACCCGAAGTAAATTCTGCGGCCAACAGACCTTCAAAAAAAACCCCTATCAGGACTGATTTCCACTATTTTAAATGAGATGTACAACTTGAGAAAAATTAAACAAATCGGAATACCATACTGGCTCCGATTCTGCAACCATCGTACACCCAATGCAGTATGCTATGAACGGAAATTTCTAGTGGCTATACATAGATTGGCACTAGCTGCTTATCCACCCCGAAGGATATAACAGGTACCAAGCTGCCTGCCCAATCTATATACCTTACCCGTACATAACAGAGTAAATTCCCTTCCATCATACCAACAATAACTTATAAAATTAGATGTAGTCCGTAATCCACCATTTGTATCTACACCTATATACATTACCCAAATCCATTAAACCATCCAAAGTTTACCTAAGAGAAAAATTAAGTCCAAATTATTATGTAAAAAAGAAAAACATAAACCTACGTTGCATGCCTGTCTTGCATGTAGATTGTGAAGTCAATTCTCAAAATTGCATACTCCTCAAGAAAAATAAAATGGAGGAGCTTTAATTGCAGGAGCCACTGGCCTGTTGATCTTTCTTGCAGGAGCCGCTAGATGGTTGACCTTTGCTGCAGGAATTTGAAATTTCTCACAGTCCTTTACTCCAAGTTGTGTAAATGCTTGCACGAGTGTCTTAATATACCCGGACAAACTTTGCTTAAAATGCTTTGAGCAGCTCTTATCACCAGCATCAACATCTTGAACTCCCCCATTGGTAAGACACCCTACTTGAGCACCGTCCATGTATGCTTTACAAGCGACCAGAATACCATGAGCGCGACTGAAAAAATGCCCCACAACGAAGTCCTCAAAATGCTGCAGCCAAAATAATTACAGAGGATTAGAGACCAAATCGCCAGTGTAAAAAATTGAAAAAGAGACTTGGCCTTTTCCAAGCTAGGGCACTTAAACAACCCTAACACAGATGCAAACACACAACACCTCTAACCATAGTGTAAAAGGCTCAAGGCAACATATCTAAAGCCTAAGCACAAGGCACAGTATAAGACTCGATCTTAAGCGAAATAAAGTGTGCGTGAATAAAATGCATACTTGACCACATGTAATTATATGGGTAAATTACTCTGACCTCCCCTGAGGTTTACCCTTATTATTGTCAGATGAAAGTTTTGTAAAAGTCACCCTCACAAATCATCCACCACGGAACAAATTCAGCCACACCACTCCAATCTCTCTCTCCTCTCAACAGCCATGACTACCACTTCCAACCCCCCGCCAACCACCTACACCTTTTTCTCTTCTTTCATGTGTGTGTGGGGTGTTTATGTGTATGTATATGTACATGTGTAGTTTTATATATATATATATATTACTATATAAAGGAGAATTGAGCTTTGACCAAAAATTCGATTTGAGAAACATGAGATCGGGATTGGGGAAGGATTTGATAACAGAGGAGAGAGAGATAAGAGAGACCAGAAAAATATTGCACACATATGAATAAAAGACAGAACATACAAGACAACTTTTTTGAGCCTGGAGCCTACTAAGAAAGTAAACCTGATTGAAAGGGATCTGGCCTCTAGTAGGTTGAAGCCTCTGAACCTGAGCCTTAATAAGGCTGAGGCATTTTTTGGAGCCTAGGCGTGATTTTGACAACTATGGGCTTGAGATTAACTCCAGGACCAACACACTTGCACCACCTTGCTTCAAGCCGTTTTGAACTACCCTCAAGGTGGATGACTTTTAATGTGACTACAATAAGACTTTCTGCAACAATAACTAAACCATTACAGCACGCAATATACGAATACTCATTTCCAAGACAAACTAACTTGATGTGGCACGCAACATTACACATAATAAATGGGCCCAATCAGAAAATTATACATTTATACAAGACAAATACAAGTCACATAAATCGATTTCAAGTACAAAGACTGACAGCAGAGAAAACCACAAGAAGAGAAAGAGAGGGGGGGGGGTGAGGGAGAGAGATGGTATTTTCCAAATACCAATTAAGACAATAAGAGAATCTGATTAATTCTCCAGAAACAAAAATAAAAAATCTCCCATTACATAGAGACCTGGTATAGGCAAATGAATCATAGGTACACGAACGTTACGAACCAAAGATAATTACTAAATAAGACCCAAAAAAATGCCAAAAATAGAAAAACAATTTATATTTATATATTTACCAAATAGTATTAGTCCTTGTCATATCTTTTTTTTTTTTTTTTTTTTTTTTTGACAAGTAAGAAATGAATTAAAAAGCACTCAACCGGGGAGCGCATCCCAATTACAAGAAGCCACTAAGGGCCAAGAGAAGCCAAAAAGTCTGCTTTCTCAACACTAGACATACAAGAACGACCCTCAACCCAACAAAACAGAGAAGAAATGATGCGATCCTTGATAGCCTCGATAGTAGATTCATTTCCTTCAAAGCAACGGCATAAATCTGCTTTACTTGTCATATCTTAAAAGTAAAGAAACCATAATATATTTCTACCAGAAATCTGCTTCGTTTGCAACTCTGGAAACAATTCTCAAGGACTCAAAAAACCAGAAAACTATTTTCATAGAACAATAAAAGACAATTTCTCTGAAAACAGGCCTTTCTATAACTGAATTTACTGAACACAGTTTTCAGAAAATTGGAACCAAGCAGACTCTTTGTACTGTTTTCTAGTTTTCAGCTTCAAAAAACAGAAAACTGTTTTCAGAGTACAACCCAAGCAGGTCTTGGAATATTTTGATTCTCCCTCTAAGTCATACGACTCATACACCTATTATAACAGAGAATCACAAATCCGTGCTTATAAAAACCAAGAATAATTGTCACAGTAACCACTCTGAAGAAAGGAGAATATAATTACAACATGCGGGCTCATGTATATATCGTGATGCACGACTACATTTTGAGTATCTCAGAAAACACTTGAAAAAGAGGATGGAACTTGGCTAAAAGCAAAAGGGAATGATTAGGCATGAAAATTAAGAACAAAGGGAAAATGGAGATGATACTGAGATTGTCTTTCACATTCAACCATCATATTTCTTCATCGATTCACTATTTCCCCAAAACATGGGATTGCTTCGTTACAATAACAAAAAACTAGAGCGAGGCAAACATTTTACAGCAATTATTATGGATTTTATCACATAATAACTTATGTTATTATTGAACATTACTGATGTTAATGAAGAACTTTTAGGGTTGTAAAGCATATCTGGAGGTCTTGCCAAATGTACAAAAAAAATTGCTAAGGAACAAAAATCATCAATGTTAAGCAGACCACAGCCAAAATCAGTTTAATCATCTCAACTCAAACAGAGAAGAATAAAATATATTTAATATCGTTCTCATAGAAATTCAAAATGAGGAATATATACTAAATTTTATGCCTCAAATTAGAACAGCGAATGGAACTCGAGAGAACTTTGACTTCCAGTCACTAAATATCTACTATTATCTTCAAAATAAACAAGTACATGTTTGAGCATCATTACCAACTCCGGCTACCATATAGCAACTGAGGACAATAAAATGTAACATGTGCTTGACCTTCAAACACTATGGATTTTCTCCCTAAAAAATGATGCAAAACTGTGCTAGGACCATTGAAAAGGTTATCACCAAAACAACTGCCCATCATTTACAAAAATGGCGGAGGGGTGGCAAATTAAAAAAATGTGCCATCCTAGTCAACCAGTGAAAATTGAACCAAAGACAACCCAACATATCAGCTGAAGCAAAATTATGGCTGAGACATGCGTAGATGGCAGTAATTTGCGCCTAAGTTTAAAATTCCCAATTCACTTTCCATATGAATTTGTGGCAATTAATATAGCACAAAGAACAAATTAGTGGAGTTATAATTGCTGCCAGAACTCCTGAAATTTAACTCAGAGATCATTACCCAAGAATCGTTTTTGAATGATCCATAATATTTATTAAAAACAATTGAAAGCACAGTTTTAATAAGTAGTGTTATTAAAGGCGGTAGGCGCACCGAGGTGCTAAAGGTCCTTTGGAGCCTAGGCGCAAGGCACACGCCTGAGTGAAGCGAGGCACACAATTAAAAATTTACTAAAATGTATCACATTCATATAAATATACAACTTCTAATAAAAATATGATATAAAAGACATTTAAACTAATAAAAAAAGATGCAAAACCATACCTAAGCATATAATCATATTTGGTGTCTTCGAAAAAAAACATAATAGAAAAGAGAGAGAGAGAGAGAGAGAGAGAAGAATAGAAAAATAAAATAAAAAACAATAAAGAACAAAGAATACTCTACAGTTTTCATTCACATAAAAGAATATCCTACTATTCTTATGGGGAAAAAAAAACAGAGAGAGATAAGAATAGAAAAAGAAAGAAAAAAACACAGAATAAAATAAAAAAATAGATTAAATGGGAAAAAAAGAAAAAAGAACAAGAATACGTTGCTGTTTATATTGGGGGGGGGGGGGGGGGGGGGGGGTGGGGGGGATGAAACCCAACTGTTTTTACGGAAAAAAGCATAAAAGAAAGAAAAGAGCGAGAGAAAGAAGAATAGAGAAAGGAGAAAGAAGGAAAACAAAAATCAAAGAAAAGATAGAAGGATGGAAAAGATAAAGAAAAAAAACATATAATACATATTATATTACAGTCAATATAATACAATGTTAGAATATCTTTATTACATATTGTATTTAATAAATTATAGATAGAGTAGAATCTTTTTTGGCCCACTAACTAATATATACAAGTTAAGCTTTGTTATACAGCTATAGATTTTTTAATGGGCCCCACAAATTAAATCCTATTCTTTTAAAAGTCAACATAGGGTATAGCCGTAAAGCTGCACAAAGACCACAAATTGCGACAATTGTTGCGCCTGGGGAGAAGCGAGGCGCTATTTTCGCGTCTCACGCCTAGGCTAGGTGGGCTTTTGATAACACTGACAAAGACCACAAATTGCGACAACTGTTGCGCTTGGGGAGAAGCGAGGCGCTATTTTCGCACCTCTACGCGCCTCACTGACAAATACCACAAATTGCAACAATTGTTGCACCTGGGGAGAAGCGAGGCGCTATTTTCGCGCCTCTATGCGCTATTTTCGCGCCTCGGCACGCTTTTGATAACTACTTGAGGTAGCCACATTATCCTATTTTTTATTCCACGCTATCCAAGGTCATTAATCCACATAAGTTTAACTCAAGAAAGCCTTTTTCCAACTACTTGGAGTAGCCACGTTATCCTATTGTTCGATCAACACAATCTAAGGTCATTAATCCACACGAAGTATTTTATTCTCAACTCAACTCAACAAAGCCTTCTTCCAGCTAGTTGGGGTCGGCCACATGATCCTACTTTTTCAATCCCATCCATAGTTGTTAAAGTTGTTAAAGGCTCAAGGCGCACAAAGGTGCCAAGGCCACTTAGAGCCTGTGGCGCAAGGCGCAAGGTGAGGCGTACGCCCGAGTGAAGAGAGGCGCAACATAATATTAAGGGCAATAAAATATGCAATAGTAAATATGCAAAAATTGGGTCAATCGAATACTCCAGTTCAATATTCCTACTAACAAAATGAGGTAAAAACTAACTAAACTAAATAGTTAGTTGATACTGTGTCGTCTTTGGTCTTTTCCTTGTCTCTTCTCTTTCTTTTTTTCTTTTATTTTAATATGATTCAGCACATGTGATGTACAAATATATTTGATTCAAGATGTGATTTATGGAGTTGTGGGTAGACCCACTTAATAATAAGTCACATGACCGATTAAAGAGAGAGACCATATAAAGGAAAAGTCAACAAACAATAAAACTTTCCGAACCTGTAAGTTGTCCATCACATCACATTGATATACACACATATGTGATATAGGTTGTGGCTTGTGAATGGGCTTCTCACGTGTCCACTTTATAACAAAGTCACATGACCCATAAAAGAGAAACCATATGAAGGAAAAGTCAGCAAACAAAAGAACTTTTCAAAGTAGTTACAAGGAACTTTTATCAGGCGCGCCTGATCTTTTTAGAGGCGCACCCTTAAGCCGCCTGGAGCCTGAGGCGCGCGCCCGGGTGGCTTTTGACAACTATGATCCCATCGAAGGTCAGAATCTCATTTGAACAACAATTTCATATTTGTCCTAAATAATTTCACCAATGTTAATTTTTTTCCTTCCCCATATATCCGTTAGGATTACCCTCAATTCCATCATGTTATCATATTTTCCTTTGCACATGTCCTAGTAATAATTTCGAAAAAGTTTACTCATGTGAAGAAATATTACTGTGATTGCTGATAGCCTTGCAATACCCAATTATTACTTTTGCAGCCACAACTTAAAACCTTGGTGTAGCACATGTTGGATGGTCAATAATTGTCTATATCCCATAAACGCATACCATCACAGAAATATGCCATAAATGCTTCCACAATACTCTCATGGGCATTATTATCTACTTCGCACCTATTAAAATCGCCTACTTATTGAGAGCATTGTCTACTTCACACATAGGAAAATCACGTACGTACTGATTCAAGAACGACTCCTAAAATTATCATCTCCTTGACAACATAAGTTACATAAATTATTCAACCAGAATAAAGTTTTGTACAACTATTTACAATAAATTGTAGTGAAAATGGTTGTAATCTTACCTTTGGTGGCCTCCTCATGCTGTATACCATTGTTTTCAACGATAGGATATATGTATTCTCATTGTACTGTCCAGAACTCTTTTCTCCACTTTCAGAGCCACTCATTCTTGCATATCCAGGTTCGTTAAAATAGGGCTTGGCATTCAAAATCAGCCCTTGTATAGACACCAAAACTTGTAGCATAGTTGATACCCCAGGTCTCCACTTTTCATTTCCGCTGCCGCTCCAAGTGTTAAGTAAGCTCAGGCATACTTTTCCACAATTGTACAGATTTGGATTAATCCGAAGGCCACCAGAATGGTAGTGCACATGCTGTTACAAATAGGTATCATTGATTCAGGCCTCAAAACACGTATGAAATTATAACCAGATGCACATACCAAAAGCTTAGACACATACCGGGGGGACTTGGGGGTAGTTGCATGGGAAAAAAATGTCAAAAAAGAAGAGACCATCGTGATAGGGAGTGCCATCTGCTCCAACAATTACAGCCCGCAATAGGTCCATCCTTGATTCATAAACTCTAACAAATATGGTATCTGTTGACATGATAACAAGAGAAATAAAATAAGAGAGACCAGTTTGAAAACATAGATCTCCACTGAAAGGTTTAAATGTGGTTAATTACAGGAAACGGCAGGGGTTGGACGAGAATGGGAAGAAGGGGGGAGGTCAAGCAGTCCAACTAGTAATAGATCCCCAGCTATTATTCCACGAATTGGCATCTTAAATCGATCTCTACACTTTTCTACCAAACCAACTTACTAACCAGGGACAAGGACTCCACAAATGACACCAAAAAAGAGTTCTGACATTTGGTGAAGAACATAATTAATACGCCCATTCTTGAAAAAAGCAACCTACCGGGCAAATCCTTCTCTAGAATCTTCCACTCATCCTGTATTTTCTTTGCCCAAGCCTTTGTTGGCTGTCAAAAGACAACATCAATATTCATATAATATCCAAAATAAAGTACATGCCAAGCATATTAAAAACTTCAGTTACCTGCTTTGTTGAAGAACCACTGCGAGAATAATGGTGATCTGAATAGTCTTCAACTGTATCAAATTGTTTGAAAAGTTGGAATTTCCTCAGAATGTCACTTTCATTCCCGGATGTTACCCTGATAGTGATTGATTCAGATGGAACTGTTTCACTGCCTCCAGCAGCATCAATCATTTGACTCGGATCATGGACCCAAGGAATGTATGACTCTCCCTCAGGAAAGGTATGTACAGCATCTGCAAAAAAACTTTGATACCCAGGAACTAAGGGAGAATTATGCCATATGTTTTTGGCTGCGTCTACCCCAGGAGGAAGATTCATGGTGTCCAAAAACTGAAAACCTGAATGAGTTAAACCAAGACTATCATTGCCGACTTGCTTCTTGAGGCTGTTGGAGGAAACATGCCCCCCAGAAGATGGCTCAAACCTAGGGTTAAACTTCATTTTGCCAACTTGTTTATGTGAACTGTTAGGATCTGTACTGAAAGAACCATGGAGCTTCTTTCTACTGCGGGATGATCCTGGAACGAACCAATGCTTATGTGGGGGTTCTAACCCTGGAGGAACATTCAAAGCATCGCTTTGGGCTTGCAAACTCATACTAGATGAAGCAGACACCTTTTTACTTGGAAACTGTTCTCGAAATGACCAAGGCGGTGATAGATCTACCCCATGGGAGCAACTCGAAGTGCCCAATTTGGTTTGCAACCTCGAACTTCTCACTGGAGGTGGTGTTAGGGTAGGGTCTGACACCCACCAGGATGGGGCTGGATCTGTTCCAGCAGGAGCACCCACAGGACCTGGTTGCAAATTTGAATGGGATAAATTACTTGCAGTAGCTGGCAACTTCTTATTTTGGTCAGTATCAGACAACCAAGGAATGGGAGCCTCAACTCCAGGAGGAATATCTATATTATCAAAATGGGCTTGCAGATTTGTGTAGTCATCGTCAAACATTAAATCATCATAATATTTTTCCAAATACTCGTCATCAGCATAGGACAAATCGGAACTTTCTAGATTATTGGAAATATGCGGTCCTAAGTCTGAACTTTTCTTAGACGACTGAACTCCTTCCACGGATATAGGGTTTGCTGCGCCACCATGACCATTTGAAAAATTGGCCAAGGGTTCCTAAAAGAAAAGGAAATAGAAGTTATTTGTCATGTTTAATGTAAGGGTGCAAAACCAGTAGGGAGTAGGAACAACAGGTGATAACAAATGGGACATTTAATCTCAAGCAAATTACTTAACTTGATCACTAAAGTAGCTACCAGACATGTTTTATTACCTTCCCTTTTTTATTTTTATCAACTTTCTCATCAAAGATCACAACATCAACAGAATCTTCATCCATGTCAATGTCAATTATTTCACACTGCAAGACCTAAAAGAAATTGGTTACTTCAACAATTCCAATATTTAAAAACATAAGAGAAAAAATTTAACATGCAAAAACATTAATCCAGTACTGAAAAGAAACAATAACAAAAATCAGGTGGAAAGCATGGAATCGCGAATAAACAGAGACAATTACAAGAGATTAACATGTGTTTGAGAGAGAATCAGAAATTCTAATACCGAGAGAATACAACCATACTTTATCGAAAGTCAAGTTTCTTGTCTCTTACCTCATTTGTGTTTATGCCTCTAAAGTCCCAACTTTTAGGGTCCTTTTGGTAACCATCTATGTTTATCATTAATAATTTATGAAAACAGAATTAGAGAAAAAAAAGGTTTGTTACTTACCTTTTGTTTTGTTTGCAAACAGTCTACACACTTTAAAAATGACGATGTCATTAAGGCATGATTTTATGAAGGCCAAAATGATGTATATCATAATCTATTTATGTTTACGAAATGCTGTAGCTTTCTTTTCAACTAACCACAATCGTCCACCGCAGCCGCCTGCAACTGCCAACCACCTCCACAACCAGCAACTGCCAACTACAGCCACTGGCCTTTGCTTCCAACAGCCACGACCTCCATCGCTCATAGCTAACGGCCACCGCTTCAACCGCCAACCACCAACTCCCACCACCGCCAACCACCAACAACCGCCTTCAACGTCCAAAACCTCCAACCCGCCATTTCCTCCACCGGCCACAGCCCCACTGCCCACCACCACTGGCCATTTGTTCCATCACCAACAGCCATCGCCTCCACAACCAACCGCTTCTGCCATCTCCTTCACCAGCCACCACCGCCAATATAAACAAAAAGATTTACCAAACATGATTTTCTCTTTATTATTTATAAAACATCAAACATCCAAATGCTTATCAAACGATATATGTATTTATCCATAAACAGAAACAACATATAAACACTAATTATAATTTTCATGAACAATAAATGACAAACTTAAATGGTTACCAAACGGGCCATCAATCTCTCATTTTTCTAGTATCTATACTACTAAAATGCAATACCTCTCTCTCATCTATATTATCTCAAGGTAGTCAATGACAGTGATGAGTAACAAAAGATCTATACCTTCACCCTTTAGCATCTGCTGCAGACAGCTAATTACAAAACCTAACGGAAAAAAGTGCCAACTCTTTAAGATAAACTCATAAGTCATATTTAAAAAGCCAGATTATTTTTCACTGATCTCCTTTCAGATCTGAAAGCTCAGAGGACAATAATCTGTTATTCTCAATCAGCTGTTGACATTAATCTATATTTATATATCTACATGCATGAATCCAATTATATGAACGTGTTTTCATATGTTAAAAAGTGTGTTTATTCATATGAATTTGCATGTCATCCAAAACTGAATTTTGTCAATGATTTTTATTGGTAAATAATAGTTTTCTAGTAAAAACATGATAATGATATAAACCCGACCCAAGGTTAGTTAACATTCCCCAGCTTGCCAGGTCACCATGTCCAAAAACTACCCGATCCCAAGTGGTCCTTTGCGAGCCAAACCTAAACAATCCAAAGCTCCACTCGCCTTTCTTCACTTATAGACCTAGATGTTGTAAATTGGACAGAGGATGCTATAATATGTCAGAGGGGATTCAAGGCACTACAAGGGATTGAGAACTTAAGAATTCCTTGAACTGTGGTGCTTCACATGAAGCCCACCCTAAAGTTTCATTATTTGGTTGGACGACAATTCTAAAGAAAACTTTAACATTAGTAGCTTTTAGAAGATGAAACAGCTCAGAGCGAGTTGATTTTTTGTGGAACGGGGATGAAGAATAACTTTTCACTTGTTGCATATCGTCCGGGCCCTTTTGTTAGTTTTGCTGCCTTCATTTGGTGATGCCAAAACCTGCTTGAGCTGTGCTCCCTAGTCCAATGGGTTGTGAAGTGGTGAGTAGAGTGAAAGTAGTATGGAAGATACTCCGATTGGGAATTTGGTCAAGCATTTGTAGGATCAAGGGAGAAGAATCAGAAATCCTATAAGAACTCTCTCTCAGAAGTAATATAAGGGTTCTTCTTACTTGAAAATCAAATAATCACTTATTCTCTATCTCTCTATCTGTCTCTTCTTTGAAAGGTCATTAAAGGGATATTCTTACTTGAAAAATCTAATAATCAGTTATTCTCAATTCCTTGCATATACCTTCCTCTAATAGGTATCCAACTAAGTAGCATATCATATTGTTATCAGACCACACCAGCAGGCCGCGTAGACAATATATATAGGGTAACTGCAAAATTAATCAGGTTGAACCATAATTTGGAAAAATAAATAAATAAAAATAAAAAATAAAAAGAAGATTACTCTTTCTATTCCTCTTGACTTGAGGTTGAGGCAACATGGTAAACCCGTGTGTGAAGGCAAAACCCTTCTCTTCAAAACTCATATGAAGTATTTGGCTCATTGTGTAGTTTCGTTCAATGTTATGTAACTTGTAAAATCCTTCCTAATTATATAATTCTATAACCAGTTGAAATCAGGGAACATAATCCCCCTAGTGCTTTACATAATAAAGTGACTCAATGACAGCATTTCCTAAAATTATCAATAACAAAAACAAAAACGGTATCCAAAAACTCCTAGTCCTGGTTGATATATATCGAAGGGGGCAAAAATTAGCTACCTAGCACTCATCATACATCATACAGTCTTCAAAACCCAAAACCCACCCCATCTAAACCCCCAAGGAACTTTAGCAAATACAGTATAAGATAATGAACCAATCTGAGTGCATTACTAAAACAATTCTAAGTTCCTTAACCTTCAGTGGGGTAAAACAACCATTTTTTAATCAAATAACACAACTCAAAAAAATGTTGTACAAAACCCAACTGAATGCAACTCCAGTTAAGCATCGATCATAGGGTTATTCTAAGCGAATGAAAAACATATCATAGGTTTATTCCAAGTAAAATAAAATTTTTGAAGTATCGATTATACCTGTTTTTGTTTAGCCGACTTCGATTTGGAACTCCGAGTAACCGGCGGAGAGATTTCGACTACCTCTGGGTCCATACACGGCGAACTACTGCCAGGGAACACTCGTTTCCTGTTCCGATCAACAATTAAAACCATAAGCATATACACAAATTTATATATGTATATACATATACATATACATATATCTAGGTTTATATATATACAGAAACAAAAAGAGACTTACTTGGATCTGTGAGGGTTATATCTGGCGACTTGTGGAGATTCCATCGACCAATTCTTGAGAGAGAATTGAAAAGGGACACTAGGGCTCGTCGACGATCGGTTTCATCGACGGCTCAATTAGGTTATTTCTTTCTTCACGTCTCCATCGTAAAAATTCGATATAGAATGAGTGAGAGTTACCAATATGAGATAATGTATAGCTCTATGACTCTATATAAATATATATATATATATATACCTATATCTATCTACATATATATAGATCGATATATGCAGAATTTTCCCCCTTTGTCACTTCGCGCCTTGCTAAGTACAGGTCGTCGAGGAGGAGTGTACTCAATACCCCTGCTTTTTCTATTTAATTACGGTTATAGCACTATAGCGTGTTAATTTATAGTATAGTATTGTTTCTCAGCCGTTGGATGATTTTTGCGACGTGTGAAGAAACATAGACGGTGAGGATGAGGTGTGAAGAATCTGAAGATGGTATGTGTGGGGCATAGGTTCTAGATTTCATGAATCGTGACCGTTAAAATGGTAAAAAGTGTTGAGTTGTGGGTCCCACCCTGCACACGTAAAGAGGCGGATAAACTTGTGTGCCTTTTTCTTGGCGTGGGCAGCAAGATGGTCAATTTAATTTATTACCAAAAATAAATATGGAATTAAAGAAGGCTGATTTAATATGAAAAATTATTTAAAATTGGGTGGACATAAAGCACCTAAAGCTACTCAGAAATAAATAATAATCTTATAAATCAAAGTTTGATTTATGTTAATTTTTGACATAATCTTCTCCTGCCATATAAGTAAATTATAGCTAGTGCAATTGGAGAGCCTTTGTATGCGGATAGGTGTACTATGGAGAGGAGCAGAATTGAATTAATAAGTTTTAGGATTAATTTCATTTATTCCCCTAATTTATGCTTTTATTTCAATCAGAGCCTCCCACATTTAAGAATCTTCATTCACACCCCCTCAAGTTTGCAAATGACATCATTTACACCCCTTGGTCTGTAAAGTTTTAATTTAATACTTAAATTACCCTTATAAAATAAAGAGTGTTTGGAAACAAGTAATCCATATTTTATCAATTTCACCCCCTCCCTGCCGCCCCCCGCTCCATATTTATATATGTGTGTATTTATATATAATTGTTGAAGGACCAATTTGGAGCTTTAAATTTGCAGAAGCAAGTTTGTTGGAAGAATGAGACTTTTGAATAACTCTTCAATGGAAGCTCAATATTTTATTTTTTATTTTTTTAATGGTAAGAAACGCACACACCCCCACATGAGCTCTATCGGGCTCGAACCCCTAACATCCTCTTTAGGGAGGAAAGGTGATATCATCAGACTATAAGGCATTTGGTGAAGCTCAATACTTGTTTTATGAGTTTTGTTCAAACCCAACCAATCCTCCAATTCTTTTACCTAGAGAGTCTTTTACACATATATATATATGTGTGTGTCTGTGTGCGCGCGCAAAATGTGTGTGCGCAAGGAAGGTGGTCAGCGGCAGTGGGGGTTGGGGGCAGTAAGGGTAAGGGGCGGTGGGGGTAGGGGCATGGTTCACCGTAACAGTATTGGTCACTGTAACGGTAACAGTATCGGTATAACGGACTCGGGTCAGTATCGGGGTTACGTAACGAGACTCGGTTATCGCAATCGTAAATTTTTTAAAATCTTGCACATCTGACCCAAAATGTTCTAATTGGATACTTTTGGTAACATGAATTAATAAAAATGATTTTTTTGTAGATTTAAGTGAATTTTATTTAATTTTTTAAAGAATTTTAATATAAAAAAATGAGTTATTAATAAATCTAATGGTGTCGTCGTTATTTCAATGTCTATGATATACTTGTTATGATATTATTAAATTAAATTGAAATTGAAATAAATAAAAAATTGAAATCACAAAAGATATAATTTATTTCCAACAATGTAAAATAATTTTTAAAAAGATACATGGTTCACCACTAAAATGAATTTTGTAGTAGATCTTGTTGCTCTGGTTGGGGTTCATGAAAAGATTGTCAATTTTGAGTTGTATCTTTAGTGAACATTTGATTCATCATTAGTAGATCATCTTCTCTTTGTAACTAATAAGGATGATTTTGACCTTGAGCATATCCCGATGAATTACTAGATTGATTTGTACTGATGCTATGCCTTTGTCCATAATATATATAAGACATTTGAGGTTGAGGAGGCACAATGGGGTATTCCTCTGCATGAAAAAATCCATATGGTTGTGGCGGATAATAGTTTTGACTTGTATCATACGAAAATTCATATTATGAGCTTGGTGACTGCCCCAACGAAAATTCACCAAAGCTACGCATCATTGAAGAAGAACCATTATTTTGATGATCATTGTGTCTTTATTTCCTCATACTTGATTCATTGTCTTAACTCTTTTATTCAAGTTGGGTTCAAATCAATTTATTTTTATTTTTCTTTGCTTTTCAATAATTTAATAATGGAGTAACATTTATCATATCATATACATAACAAAAAAAAATTTAACCCAAATTTTTGAAAAACTTCAATTGTGTTAACGGTTACGGTATTTTCGGAACCGGTGAAAATCGGGGTTACGGCCACCGTAACAGCCAATGGCCCGTAACGGCTGTTACGGGTGTGAAAATCGGATAACGCCGCTATAACGGTCCATAACGGTATCGGCCATATGAAAACCCATTACGGCGAACCATGGGTAGGGGTAGTATATATATATACATCTATAACTACACCACAACAATAATCAAACCCTAATATATCAAACCCATCCCTAACAACAAAAATGATTCAAATGTAAAATATCTTATATATATATTAGGGTAAATTACAATTTCACCCTTGTTGTTAGAATATATTACAGTTCGACCTCTTCTAGTTTGAATAATTACAACTTGACCCCTTATAGTTTGGTTATTGGTTACACATTCCCTCCTCCCTCAAACTTCCGGCAAGGTCAGTGCTGGTAAAAGATGATGTCATCCCATTTTTAAAGGATGATGTCACCCCCTCTAGTTTGGTTATTGGTTACACTTTCTCCTTTCCTTCAAACTTCCGACAAGGTCAGTGCCGTTAAAAGATGATGTTATCCCATTTTTAGAGGAGAAATGACTATGTTACCCCTCAGTTAATAAAAAATACTTTTATGCCCTTCCTAAAAGATGAAAAAAGACCTTCACCTTTTGTTTTTCAATGAACAAAAAAACCCTTGAATAAGATATATATATATATATATATATATATATATATATATATATATATATATTCTATGGGTAAGAGTTTTCGTCTTCCTCTTCTTCATTGATTACAGTCCATTTTTTAGTGTTGGTGAATAAATAAAATTGCATTAAAAAGAAAACAATGTACAAACTAGGCTTAAGCCATATCGAATACAGACTGATGTTCAATTTTAAAGCATAGAACATGGCCAAAACATCCATACAGAACCAAAAATTAATCCATAATGGCCGATGAAAAGCAGTTGTAGCCATCATAGAGAAACATATCACCTTCATCATTTACAATAATTAGAATTAGAAAATTCTAATTCTTTGAGGCATTTTATCGAACAGTGTGTGGGCATCTTTTTGCACAACATTTATATGCCTAAACAAATCCATGCGATGAGGAATCATGGATCATGAAGACCAGCTTGAATTCATATCTAAATAGAAAAGATTTAGGAACACAATAAGATTTAGATGGATGAATTGCCCATTATGGTCTTCTTGGGGACTAAAACATGGATTTTCTCACTATGAAAAATAGGGAAAAAAAGATATTGAGAATATCATATCACCATCTTTATTTACAATAATTAGAATTATAAAATTTAGTACCAAAAAAAACCTTTTTTGGGTAGGTTAAAAAATACACATTTCCGTTTCCAGATATCTGTGTCTGACATGTTAAAACTTTTAACTGAAACCATCAATTTCCAGATCAGAGTTAAAAAAAAAAAACCTTTATTTACAAAAACCCTCATTTCATCTCTATCTCCACTCTCGCTCCTCGCAAAAAACCCTAGAATCGCAGTCCTCTCTTCCTCCACTCTCCCTACTCACAAAAAAAACCTAACCTTAGAATCAAAACCCTAGAAATCACAATAGTTCCACTCTCGCTCCTCACAACAAGGGTGATAAGAATTGAAGTTGTTTTAGGGTGTTTTTTTATAAAGGGTAAAGCGGTAATTTATAATATCATTTATTTTAGAATTAAAATTAAATAAAATGATATGGGTAATAAGGTAATTTGGTATTTTCGGCGACCAGATTTTAACGTCGATTACTTAGAGGGGGTCAAATTATAATTATCCAAACTAGAGGAAATCAAACTATAATATATCCTAACAACATGGGGTGAAATTGTAATTTACCCTATATATTATATCCCTTTCAAATATCTCAACCCAATTCAGTAAATTCAATGTAATGAAACCCTAGTGATAGGTGTCAAATGTCGTACATTTTAGACCCCTAACTCGTTATTGTTATGTCTTAACATTTCATTATTTGGTATTTTTATCCGGTTTGCATGTTTAAGGGTGTTTCAAGAGCTTAATGAAGAAAACAAATTAACTTTGGTGAATTAACCAATGTTGTGTTTGTTAGAACTTAAAAAGAGAAGAAAAACGGAGTTTTGATTCAAGAGACGTATTTCGAAGGGCAAAAAGGACATTAAACATGTCTTATATATCGATGTACATGCCATAGGAATAAACGGCGTCTGAAAATATGAAGAATTGCAAAAAGTCGGATTTTGATATTTCGGGTTGAAGTTGGGCACATACAGTATGGTAAAAACAATAGCCAACTTCGGACGGTCATATCTCGGTCAAAACATATCCAAATGGAGTGATTCTTGAGACTAAAATCAAGAGCTTGAAGTCAATTTTCCAAAAACTTATAGCATGCCTTCATCCAATATGTGTAGATCCAATTATGATCAAAAGAGTGAGACGTCTATGCAAGAAAAAACTAAAAAATGTAGATTCGGGCAGAAATCCCAGTTTGACCCGAATGAATTTATGTTCGACTCCAACACCTCTAAGCACATGTATAAGGTGTATTTATATGAGATTTAAGGGTTTTGCTCAATTGGGAAGGAAAACATACCAAAGGGGAATCCTACTCTCAATAGGAGAAGTCTAATGCAAATTAGGATTTCCCTTAGCTTTGCCTATAAATACCAAGGTTTGGAGCAGATCTAAGGGACTTTTCTTCACATAATTTCAGAGCTTTCAATTCCATAATTTTCAAAACACTATCTCTAGAGATTTACATCTTTCAAATAAGGGAGTCATTCAAGACCTAGAGATCCAAAGAAGATGACCATGGAAGGCGTTTCTACATCAACGATGCAGTCTCTTTCTGCCATGAGCAACTAATTCGGTATCTAGGGTTTTCTAGCAAAACCCTAGCCAAGTAATGTAGTTTTTATATTTGTTTTCAATTGTAACGAGGGGAAGCTGTGACCATACTGTGATGATTGTACTAGATGTGTGATCATTTTTATTCTTGACATAAGATCTTATCTTTTTTTTAAAATCTTATTGAAATTACCTAGACGATCAATGAAAACAACCTAGAAGGGGGGGTGAATATGTTTTTTGTGGATTTACTGACAAATTAATAATAATTGCGGAAAAGTCAATTTTAATTCAATTATCTATCAATATAAATCATGCAAATAATAATCTAAGTGCAAAAAATAAAGCAATAGAGACACACAATATTTTTATGTGGAAAATCTTGTAAAGACTCCAAGTAAAAACCACGGATACGCTTGAGTATCGATGCACTATGAATCAAAGAATTTGTACAGACTCTATGAAAATAGTACTTACAACCGATGTAATATGATGTTCTTCATTCAACGTCTGAAAGTCTAGATCACTCGCGCTCCACGAAGCTCTCGCTTCGCTCTGTACTCTGACGACTCTGTTTCTCAACAAAACAAATAACCACAAAGCTTTTCGCTTTGATCTCCGCACTCAAATGGCTTCGTTTCATAAACGGATCAACTGCAATCAGCGATGTGTAGATTTTTCATAATCTATATGATTCAATCGTGTATAAGATCGTCGATGTAGAAGTACGATAAAATCAATTCCAAAACAAAAGAGAACTAGAAGAATCACTCAATGATATTTTCTCTCTATATATCTATATCTTTGTAGAAGAATATGAACGATAGAATATTGTAGAGATCTCTCAAAGACGTAGCCTCCTCTCTTGTAGAACTTGGTATTTATAGACCATGTTGAGGAGAAACCCTAACCTTACCATTTTGTCTAATTTCACACTCAACTGAGTCAAACCCTTTAATATCATGTATAATATGTGATATACACATGCTTATAGGTGTTTGGGTCGAACTCAAGGTCATCGGGGTCAACATGAATCAATTTGAGTCAAAATAAATTTTCAGTTCGATTCTAAAATTTCCAGTTTTTTCTGCAGGACACTCTCACTCTTTTGATCATATCTGCAACTACACACATTGGATTGAGATGTGTAATATATATTTGGAAATCTGACTTCAAGCTCTTGATGATATACTCAAGAATCACCTCATTTGGACCTTTCTTGACAGAGATATGAGCTCCCGAAGTTGACTGAAAATCTTGTTGAAATCATTGTTTCCTTTTTGTACTAGGATTCCTCCCTTATTTAATTCTCTTATAATTGGAAATGAATCTAGTCAACTTTTGTGTATATAACCTTTATACACGTCCTAGAATATATAGGAGTGTAACCCAAGTCATAATAGGTCACAATACGTAACAATTTTTCATTGCAAACAAATCACTAACCCATTATGCCGCAACTACGCTTGAAGCGTAGGTCCAAACATAGCTTGGAGCATACCTTCAAGCGTATAAATCCATTTTCCAGCCACATTTTGAAACTGAAAGCGTAGACATTTTTGTTAAAACCACTTTTCTCCGTAACTGCGCTAAAATAACCCTCTTGACTCCCCGAGACTTTTTACTTCAATTAACGACTTTGGTAAATGGCATTTTTGCCTTCTGGGAGATATTTTTACTCAATACTGCATTTCTCTTGTATTTCACTTATATTCTTCACTATTGCCTTTTGTTGTAGCTTGTAGATGTCGTTGAAACCAACACAACCTATTTAACATTCAACATGGTTATTGTCTAAAACATGCCATAAATAAACAATACACAAAAGTGTTCTTACACTTGTCTTAGATTGAATGAATATATTATTTTACTCAATCATGATTATTCACTATGGGCTAGAACTCAGATGTTTAATTCATGATTTTCTACATAAATGGTGATTAATACTTGAAACCCTAAGTTTACACAGGTCATGCCTCGGCGAGATAATATAGACATGTTTTAGTTTAATTTCATGTTGTAGGAGTAGATTTAGGTAAAATAAATAACATGCACTAATTATACTTTGTCCGGAGATGGGTTATAGCGAATCTGGTGGATAGTATCCTTTTGGCGTCGTATTTGACTATTTGCGGTATAATCTGATTCACAGTTATGGATCGCCCTTTTGTAATTGAGCAAATAGAGAACTATATTATGCGGTTGGTGGTGGAGTGAGTTTTCCTTTTTAAATGTTATTGCCTTAATCTATCTTTATTTATTTTATTAGTTAATTATTTAATCAATCACAAACAACAAACCCTATTTCTCTAGTAATTTAAGAGTATTATTTTACGATAATTCAGAATACGACTTAGTCTCTGTGAGATCAATAACCTTTCTCAAGCCGAACTATGCTATAATTTGATTTGTGCGCTTGCGATAGATAAAACCTAAGCCATATTAAGGGGTTGTTCTTAACCACTATTTTTGTCACCCCAGGTGGACATCACCTAGGCCCTCAAATTTCAATTTTGCTTGCAAATTTCGATAATTCAACACGAAATGGCCCAAACAAGCAACAAAGTCAACGCCAATTTGAACACATTCAAGCATTGGATTGCAGTTTCTACAAGCAACAAAGTCAACGCCAATTTGAACACATTCAAGCATTGGATTGCAGTTTCTAGACTAAAATCAAGAAAAACAATAATTGAGGATTGAAGCATCACCCAAAAGCATGAAATTCATTAATTTTTGGCTGATCATTGGCTGAAACTGAACAATAATTTTAGCATGACATATAATATATATATATATATATATGTGTGTATACAATATACGAATATCAGGAAGAACTCGAATCCGCAAGTGTGTGGACTGAAATGTCTCGAGTTGGAAAAATTACAAACTGGTGGGAACGAATATATATATATATATATATGTGTGTGTGTGTATATATATATATATATGTTTGTGCAGGGGTGTGTGTAAATGAAGGGCTGAGGGTGGGGGGTTTGGTGATGGTGGGGCGGGTGGTGGTGGTGGTGATATAGGGTGTTCAGATATATGGTTTAGGGTTGAATATATGTTTGGATATAGGGTTAATAATATTTTAGAATTAAATTGATTTAAGGAGTATTTGGCTTGAGGATATTTTAGACATTTCATACCATGAAGGGGTGTGAGTGAAGATTCTCAAATATAAGGAGTCTAATTAAAATAAAAGCATATCTCAAGGGATGTAAATGAAATTAACCCTAAATTGTACCATGAAAAATTATCTCATTGTATAATTTTCAATCTCTCAAAGTTTTTTTTCTTGTCTATCAATAGAGATAACACGTGCCAAAAAAATAAAACAAAAATAGAGGCAACACATATCACTAAATTTTTGTATTATTTCTATTATTTACCTTGAAATGTAGAATAATCACGCTGTAAATGCTTAAATTTGCACAACACAAGAATGCCTTTTATTATTTTTTGATTATCCTTATATACATTTCCCCTTTGGGCTTTTAGGCCCATTAGGGCAAATCTGTCTTTATTACATTATCATGACATACCCCTTATATATTCAAAATGGGCTTGGATACTAAACTTGAGAAAACCCTATTGGGCCAGCAACCTGATAGGCCTGACCTTGAAGGGTTAATGGGCTTAGACAATTTTCACACTTACACAAGCCCACTTATTTATGATGGGCTGTCGGGCGATCAGGCCCATTAAAGAGAAGACATGGTGGAAAATGGAATACATCGCCCCTGTTGGGGTGATGTGGCATATTCAATTAATGCGACGGCCGCATAATCATTTGAATACTTAAAATATGCGGTCCGGATGGCCTCAATTCGAGAGAAGGGAGGCTGAGGAGGCGCACGTGAAGCGAGGTGACGTTTCGGTTCCCGGACGCACGGCTTTTCAGGCGTTTAGAAACTCCTATAAATACCCAATGCATGTGTTGAGTGTTCACTCCGTTTCCAAAACTTGTAACTTCCAGAAAATTCTCTGCACTTGTGATCTCTGCTTATCATTGCCAAAGTCCACTCTCTTTCTCAGGAAAACGCCTGAAACCTCTTCGGGATTCATCTTAGAGTAAGTTCTTTCCTTTCATCTTCGTGTCTTTCTTTTCGAAATGTCTGATAGTGATGATACCCGGTCGGGTAGCGATCGTCTACCCTCCTCTGTAGACCCGGATGCCTCCCTTAGTTCACCCTCAGTAGAGGTGGTTAGGATAATCGTGTCTAGTCCACCGGAAATCAACCAAAACATCGCAGCAGCTGGGGATCCGGCTGCAGGGGGTTCGGGAGACCTATTTTATGCTGACCCCCTTCCTCCTACACATAGGGTAGAGACAATACTAAAGAGATTAAGGGTCAAGTGTAGGATACCCGATGGGGCAATCATTAAAAACTACCTTAAAAAATATGATTTCAGGAAATGTGAGGGGGTTTTGGACCATCAGATTTTATTGTCAGCCTTCCACCTTCAGGTCCTTAGATTCCCGATCCAACCGTTCTTCCTTTATACCCTAGCCACCCTGGGTCTGGCCCCGCTTCAGGTGGGGCCTAACTTCTTCAGGGTTTTGGCTATGCTCCTGATAATTAATCGGGACCAGGGTCTTGATCTTGGCCTGGTGGAACTTCTGTTATGTTACAAAATACAGGCCCAGAAGGACTGCAGGGGCCGGTATAATCTTTGTCCTCTGAGTGGGAGGAAAATTTGTGATGGCACTGAAAAGTCCAACAAAGGGTGGAAAGAAATAATGGTCTTGGTAAGCGGGAATTGGAGACTTCCTAGCTCATCGGGATTCAAAGTCCCCAGCGAATTCTACCCACTCCTATTCCCTTCTTTCAAGCCATTCCATAAGGGGTCATGCTACTGCGATCAGTGCAATGATAAGTTGGGCCTCCATGTGCTTGAGTTTCTGGGAGCACCCGATGAATTTAAAACTTCAACTTATATCAGAGCCCGATTCGAACTCCTTAAGTCTAAAATTTGGGGACAACCTTTGAGGATGTGTAATAATTTCTTGACGGGTTCCAATTTGCAGGCCTTGTCAACAGAAATGCTGAGGATCCCGCAGGCTGTGCTCAAGAAGAAGGCTAAGCGGGCGGTCGGCCCTCGAGTGATAACTCCAGCATCGGGCGAAGATCAAAGCGGACAGGGGTTGCAAAGTATTCCAACTCTCCCGTCCGGGCATGTTCTTCCGCCACCGGTGGAGAATAGGCCGGTAATTCCACCTCCCCATATGGGGAATACTCAAGTCAATCAGACCCATCCTTCAAGACTAGAGGAGTCAGTTCGACCTTCAGGGGACGTTCCCACTCCTGAATTCCGGCTAGTTGAAGGGGAATCCAGCTTGATGGGGACACGACATTCCCGATCAGAGGGTGATCTACCTGACCGGTCTGTCAGGCCTCGTACGACCACAGTGTCGTCTCCCATCGTAGTAGATGACAGTGGGGTTGCAACTGAAGTGGAGCGACCGGTTCCATGGGCGCCAAAGATCACACTCCCGGGGGGCGACTTTCTGGTTACGGGGCATGCGACAATTGACAATGATGTTGCCCTTCGGGCAATGGGCTCCCAGATTTGGACACCCGTTGACCGAAAGAGATTGAGAACGATCGATCGGGAGGAATTGGCCTTGATAGGTCCGGAGGTTGCTATGAAGGTACTTCTTCAATCCACTGCTTCCTTAATCGTTTTTAGACATTTTTCTTATTTATTTTTTTATCAGGCTAACACTTGTCCTTTTGGCAGATGCTATATCTGACCCATGCTTATAACGCGAAGATGGAGGAGGACACCAAGTTGCTCCGGAATGTGAATGAGCTCTTGAGGCTGAAGGAGGATTCCCGAATGAAGGTTGCCAACCTGCTGTCTATATCCAATGAAAAGCTAGATGTTCAGACCTAGAGGTCTATCTCTGCAGAGCAGCAGCTCCGGGCTGCTCAAGATAAGATAAACGAGATGGAGACAGTCCGACGGGCCATATTTGCTGAAGCGGAGGCCTTAAAGGCTGAGAATGAGAGCCTGAAAGCTAATAATGAGAGCCTGACGGCTTCCAAATCCAAGCTACTGGAGGAGAAGGCAGAGACCGAGAATCTCTTTACAATGGAGAGGTCGGTGGTGGAGATGTGCCACCGGGGTGGGAACGAAATGTACAAGCGTTTCTGCGACACCTCCCAGTACCGAATCGGGTTCGGTTGGAGGTCATGCTTCAATGACATGCAGAAGCCCGTTGAGGAGAGGGATTTTGCCTCGGTGGAAGAATTAGATGAGAATTTGGGCATCACCCCTCCTTATAACGATCCGGTTGGAGGTCCTGACGATGTTCGGTTCTGTGAGTTCCTGACCAAGCCTCTCCCGGGGATAAATGTCATTGCCTACTCCGATCCTCAAGCTCTTGATGGAGTTATCGTTCCAGTGAACTCCAATGAGGGGACACTGGTGTCGTTCCTTAGGATTTTATGTTTTGGAAAATATATTGTAAGCCTTGGCCACTGGGGCCCATTTTTGAATGAAGGATCATGGTCTTTTTCCAGTTAAATTTTTCAATGTTTATAATATCATGGTTTTGTGATCTCTTCAGGATCTGCATTGTGTCTTCGGGCACTTCAGGCCATGCGATAGACAATGCAACACTTGGTTTATTTTTTTGGAAAATTTTGTGATCTCTTCAGGATCTGTGTTGTGTCTTCGGGCACTTCAGGCCATGCGATAGACAATGCAACACTTGATTTATTTTTTGCAAAATTTTGTGATCTCTTCAGGATCTGTGTTGTGTCTTCGGGTACTTCAGACCATGTGATAGACAATGCAACACTTGGTTTATTTTTTGCAAAATTTTGTGATCTCTTCAGGATCTGTGTTGTGTCTTTCAGGCACTTCAGGCCATGCGATAGACAATGCAACACTTGGTTTATTTTTTGCAAAATTTTGTGATCTCTTCATAGAAATGATTTTCTACTGATTACTTGCCATAACTTTCTTACAAAGAGATCAAAGTAGACAAAAGATTTGGCCCCTTAAGGGTAGTACCTCTTCAGGCGAGAGGCGTTATGGGAGTTTGGTTCCATTCCGCCATCAATATTTCTTCGAACGCAGTATGCCCCGTGACCGATGACTTCGGTTATGGTGTACGGGCCCTCCCAAAGTTCCTTGAGCTTGCCTACGAGCCTGATTTTTCGCCTTAGGACCATGTCACCGACCTGGAACTCTCTCTTTTTGACTTTTTGGTTGAAGTAGTTCCGCATACGCTGTTGATAGGCAGCTAACCTGATCCCTGCAGTTTCCCTTTTTTCATCTAGTAGATCGAGGTCGTGAGTTAGGTGCTGGTTATTCGATCCTTCTACCCAGGCCTGGCTCCAGAGGGTTGGGACCCTAACCTCCGTTGGGATCACGGCCTCAGCGCTATACGCCATTGCGAAGGGGGTTTCTCCAGTTGGTTGCCTGGGAGTCATTCTATACGACCAGAATACTTCAGGTAACCTTTCAAGCTAGGCTCCCTTTGCCTCCTCAAGTTTTTTGGCCAGTGTATCAAATATGGTTCGATTTGTCCTTTCTGCCTGCCCGTTCCCTTGCGGGTAGTCGATGGAGGATGTACTCTGGTTGATACCGTGCTCGACAAAGAATGCCCTGACCTCCTTGTTGTCAAGATTTGTCCCATTATCCATCATGATTGTCCTTGGCAGACCGAATCTGCATATTATGTGGGTTCATATGAATTTGATGACGTGGTTACCTTTGATGGTGGGGTAGGCTTCGGCCTCCACCCATTTGGTGAAGTAATTAGTGGCCAGGAGCACATAAGCATTTGATCGGATCGCTTTCGGAAGGGGTCCCACTATATCCATTCCCCACCGGGCGAATGGGTGCGGTATTACGGTAGGATGCAAGAACTCAGGCGGCCAATGGATAGCGTCTGCGTGCATCTGGCATGGCTTACACCTTCGGACGTACTCTTCAGCATCCCGAGATAGATAGGGCCAGAAGTACCCCTGAGAGAGTATCTTATGGGCAAGGGATCTACCGCCAGAGTGGTTTCCACAAGCTCCACTGTGAATCTCCTGCATCACTGCTCTTGATTTTGACGGCGTAATACACTTCAAGTACGGACCTGAAAAGGATTTTCGATAGAGTTGACCGTTTATAACTGAGTACCGGGCTGAATTCCTCCAGATCTTGTAAGCTTCAGCTTTATCTTCCAGGAGAGTTCCACTTCGTAGGTAATCCATTAGGGGATCCATCCAGCTGGGCTCCCATGGGATAAACATCACTCATTCGGGCTCCTGAATACTAGGCCTGCGTATAAAGTCCACAAGTGCAACCCGGGTCAGGTCTTCTCCGGCCGAGGATGCCTGACCGGCTAGGTGGTCAGCCACAGAGTTTTCGCTCCTGGGAATTTATGTGAAGGTTATTCTTTGAAAATTTTCAGTTTCCTTCAATAGGAGTGCCCGATAAGACTCCATTTTTGGATCCTTTGTCTCATATTCTCCGTTGATTTGACAGATGACCAGTTGGGAGTCGCTGTGTACTGCTATGGACTAAATCTGGAGGCTTCGGGCTAACCTCAAGCCAGATATGACGGCCTCATACTCTGCCTCATTATTCGTGGCTGGGAACTGTAGCTGCATCGACATATGAAAGCGCGTCCCATCGGGTGTCAAGACTTCCAAACCGATTCCTGATCCGGAAGAGCTAGCTGATCCATCCACAAAAATCTTCCACGTGTTGGTTCGCTTCTCTGGTCCGGCTCTTCAGTTTCACTTTCGAGTAAAAAGTCTGCCACTGCCTGTCCTTTGATGGAAACCCGGGGTATGTATGTCAAGTCGTATATGCCCAATTCGATAGCCCATTTAGAGATTCTCCCTGAGAGGTTAGGCTTTGACATAATAACCCGTAGGGGTGTAGCTGTCGGAACGATGATCGGGTGAGCTTCAAAGTAATGCCTTAGCCGCCTCTTGGCATTCACCAGTGACATAACCAATTTTTCTTGCCTGTTGTATCTGGTTTCTGCCTTAGCCAAGGATTTGCTGGTGTAGAATATTGGCATTTGAAGGTTTTCGTCCTCCCTGATGAGGGCGGCGCTGGTTGACACAGAGGATACTGCCAAATACAGGTATAAGACTTTATCGGGATTTGGTGTGGATAGGATCAGGGGCATGGTCAAGTACTCTTTTAACCTCGCCAGGGACTCCAATTGTTCAGGACCCTAGATCTCCCCCTTCTTCGCCTTTATTGCCTGAAAGAATGGCCGGCATCGATCAGTGAGTCATGAAATGAATCTGCTAAGTGCAACCACTCTTCCCGTCAAGACTTGAACATCTTTATGTGTCCAGGGCTCCTTCATTTCTATCAAGGCCTTGACTTGTGTCGGGCTGGCCTGGATCCTGGTTCGGTCGACGATGTGCCCCAGGAACTGCTCGGATGATACACCAAAAGAGCATTTCGCTGGATTAAGCTTCATGCCATGTGACCTGAGGGTGTCAAACACTTGTCGTAGGTGGGTAAGATGGTCCTCCTTCTTTCTTCTCTTGACCACAGTGTCATCGATATAGGCCTCAATTACTGTACCCATCATACCTTTAAAGATCCTGTTGACCAACCTCTGGAAAGTGGCCCCTGCATTTTTCAATCCGAAAGGCATAACTTTAAAACAGTATATACCTGTTTCAGTAATGAATGAGGTCTTTTCCTCATCCACCGGGTTCATTTTTATTTGGTTGTAACCTGAATAAGCATCCAAAAAGGTTAGACGATCGTAGCCAGCGGTAGCATCAACAATCTGGTCGATCTTTGGCAGTGGAAAGCTGTCCTTCGGGCATGCCTTGTTTAGGTCAGAAAAGTTAACGCAAACCCTCCATTTGTCATTCTTCTTCTGCACGACCACAACGTTGGCAAGCCATTCGAGATATCCGACCTCCCTGATGAAGCCAGCCTGGAGTAATCTGGATACCTCATCTGCTATAATTTGGTTCCGATGTGCCCCCATGCGCCTCTGCTTTTGCCTGATAGGTCTGACATTCGGGTCAACATGCAATGAATGCTGGGAAACATCGGGATCGATCCCTGGCATGTTTGTATGCTCCCATGCGAAGACATCAAAGTGGTCCTGCAGCAATTGTGTTAGTTCCTTAAATTCAGGGTCGGTGAGGTTTGTACCTGCATAAGTAACTTTTTCCGGACTATCGAGCACAACATAGACCGACTGTAACGGTTCGACAATAATTGGGGTACCCGGATCCCCCTCCTTTAATTGCTATTTGGAGCCTGAGCTTTGTTCCTTGGAGTGGGGCGCCACTGGGGCTTTCACCTTCCGGATCTCCTTCAAGGTGACTGCATAACATTCCTTGGCGGCCATCTGGTCACCTTTGACATCAATGGTACCTATACCGTCGGGGCTCAAACACTTCATGACCTGGTGAAGAGTCGAAGGTACACCTTGCATTAGGTGAATCCATCCCCTTCCCATGAGTAGATTATACGAAGGTTTGACATCCACCACAACGAATGTCTCGGTCAGGGTCCTCCAAGCGGTAGATACTGGTAACTGGACTTCCCTGATCGACTCGATTTTCCTTCCATCAAAACCTGCGATGGGGCACCGGGATGTCACAATTACGGATGGATTAATCTCGAGTTTTTCAAAAGCCCACTTAGTGATGATGTTGGCATTGCTCCCGGGATCGATTATGACTCTATTCACGAGACAGTTGGCCACCATTAGGGTCACGACCAGAGGGTCGTCGTGCGGGGTTTGAACACCCAGAAAATATGACACTGAGAAAATGATCTGCGTTTCCTCTCTCCTGTGGTGGACCTCGCTGATTTCGTTGACTCTCCTCATTTTGCGGGCTCTCCGCAAATGGCTCCGGCGTGACCCTTCAGTCTCTTTGGATGGGGGGCCATCATGAATCATATTAATGACCCTGACCGGCTGTGCGTTCGAGGATTTACTAGGGGTGATGAGGGCACGTTGATCAATCTTCAGTTTGTCATGTTGGACGTAATCTCGGAGTTCCCCACGAAACAGCAACATCTCGACCTGTTGCCTCAGATTTCGGCACTCATTTGTGATGTGCCCGAAATCACCGTGGAAAGCACAGTGCTTTAACTTGTCCCTTTGTTCAAGTGGTTGTCTGATGGTCGGGGGTTGTTGGAAATTTCCTCTAGCTTTGTTCTCTTGGTAGAGTTTCGTAAGGCTAACCTTCAGGGGTGTCACCCTCTCTTCGAATTTGGAGCGCTTGAATGGTTTCGGGGTCGATGATCCCGGTGGGACTGATGATCCAGACGAAGTTGAACGCTTTCGATCGGTCGCTCGATCCCTCGACTAGATCTCAACGCTGACCAAGGTCGCTCTCTTTTGCCTGATAGTTTCTTCTTCTTCAATTCTCAAGTACCCCTGAGCCCTAGAGTTTAGCTCCCCAATGCTTGATGGAGGGTGCCTTACCAGGGATTGATGGAACTTAGTTCCTGGAATAAGGGCCATCCTGAATGCCTCAACAACAGAGTGTTGGTCACAGATATCGATAGAAGAAGATTCGATGTTGAATCGGGACAGAAAGTTTTTCAGTGATTCTCCTTTCTCCTGGATCATGGTGAAGAGGCAGGATATGGTTTTCTTCTGTCTTTTGTTCCCATAATACTAGGCGATAAATAGCCTGGTCAACTGTTGCCAGTTGCCAATGGATCGGGGTGGTTGCTTCCTGAACCACAATAGAGCGGCATCAACAAGGCTTGTGGAGAACACTTTGCAAAGCAGGGACTCGTTCTCAGCGTACAGGGTCATCTTCTGATGGATCTGGTATATGTGCTCTTCGGGGTCCTTCGTGCCATCGTAAGGGGTGAACTGAGGCATAACGAACTTCTTTGGGAAAGGTTCTTGGGTTACTTCATGGACAAAAGGGGACTGTATCAATTCAGTCGACGCCTGGATGGCCATGTCATTGGTAGATCGGGTCCTCATGTCCTCAAGAACTTTTCTTTGGAATTCATCCATCATTGCTTGAAGTTTCTGGGGGGTTATTGACTCGTCAGCTGTGGGAGCTTTTCCCGAACGCTGGGAAGACTCGGCGTGCTCTTCAAGTCTGTCGCTACCTTGCTGGTTCAGAGAATGGTTGACCGCCGCTACCGGAAGGTCAGGTGTTACTACCGGTAGGGCAGCTGCTGGTGGAGCCAACCTCGCCATGAGTTCTGCATTCTGTTTTTCCAAGGCCATGCTACGTTCCTCAGCAGCTATCAAGCGTTGAATAATTTGCTCCATGGTCTGGGAACCCTCTGCACGATTGTCCACAGTGGGTTGAACGTCTTCCTGCTAACGAGTGATCGGCATCTTCGTCCGAGGGGTGGTGAGTGAAGGCCTTTGAAGGTGGTGAAAGATCTTTGAGTTTTAACAAACAAACTCAGTTTTTTGAGATGGGAAGAAGGAGGTGATTTTACAGATCCCGAAGGGTAGATTTGAAAAATCAAGAACTCCGGTTCCCACAGACGGCGCCAATGTGTAAATGCTTAAATTTGCACAACACAAAAATGCCTTTTATTATTTTTTGATTATCCTTATATACATTTCCCCTTTGGGCTTTTAGGCCCATTAGGGCAAATCTGTCTTTATTACATCATCATGACATACCCCTTATATATTCAAAATGGGCTTGGATACTAAACTTGAGAAAACCCTATTGGGCCAACAACCTGATGGGCCCAACCTTGAAGGGTTAATGGGCTTAGACAATTTTCACACTTACACACGCTTATGCCCCTACTAAAATATTTAAAAAAAATTCTAAAACCCCCACTAAATTTGAAATAATACGATTCTACCCCTTACTCACCAAAATTTTTAGGTTCATGACTGCACATACCAAGGCTGTTAGAATCGGAATTCTGGGTAGAATCATTTTGGGGTCCATAGAAACGGAATCGTAGAATCTCATTACCTAAATGTATGCCCCTATGTTTTGATGTAAGGTTTTGGACCTCTTTTTCCATTTAATACAATTACTTTTTTCCTTTTAAAAAAAATGTATTATTTTTTTAAGTGACATACAAATTGCACTCCATGGCCAAAAAGAAGTGTTTAGCTCTGCCAAACACGACCTTAGTCCTCATATGGTATAACCGTATAAGTGAAATTGTGACACATACAAATTGCACTCCATGCCCAAAAATAAGTGTTTTGTTTTATGGGTTATAGGCCCATAAATTATTTTTCTTTTCTTTTTTTAAAAATAAAACAAATTATTCTCCATCCCAAATTATTTTTTGTTCTTAAAGGTCTTCAGATATTAATTTCAAAGGTCAAGGTAGTATAAAAAGAATAATAACAAAGGAATATCTTTGAAATTTATTCATAGTTAAATATATTTTTTTTGAAATTTCAAACGATTACATGCATTAATTTGAAAATCTATATAAAATGTCTTTGAAATTTTATAAACAACCTAATAAAGTGTACAGTTTTATAAAAATAATTTATGATTTTGTCATGTTCTAATATTGGATAGGTTTTAAACACGTTTTGTCGCGATTAAAATCAAACCAAATAAAATTAAACAGTAGTGAATAATTAATCTTATATAACACCATAATTTTGATATATATTGTATATACTATTTCTTCCTAAAAAAATGGTTCACACACATAAGAATTAAAATTAACATATATATATACACACGTGCACAAAAAATGATATTTTTTTCAAACTCATTACTTAAATGCAGAAATGTGATATACGAGTAAAATGATAAATTGTAATTTATTCTAAAAAATACATGAATTTAGAAAGCAATGTTGACTTCTATTAACTAAATATATTTATAATCATGTCTTGTCATTAAGTTATAAAATAAATTTATTTTATATTTTTAGCCTTGATTTTTTTATTACTTTTACGTATCTATGCCACTGGTTTCCGCTTGATGGCTATGCAATACTTTCAAAGTTTCAATGATGGTAAATCTAATTTTATATTTTATTAGTGTTATTGGTTAAGAATCTAATTAAGGCTAATGTCCTTAGTAAGAGTACAGTTTATATTTATTATATTTCATAAAACTAGTTCCCCATCATCAACATGGTATCAAACATACTATATTCTAAGTAAATAGTTGGGACATTTTTTAACAAAACAATGATGCATAGTCAACTTTTTTTTTAATCTAATTTAACTTCTAATTATGAATAGGTAAATGACGTAATAAATGTTTTTAAACTATTAAAAATTATATTAGTTATTATTGCCTATTAAAATTTGATAAGGCTCCAATGACCTTTCATAAATACTCCATCTAAGATACTTATGTAAGTGCAAATATTGTTTTCTTTTTATGTATTTCTTTTATAAGTTTAAACATTAAATTAAATATTTTATTTCGTTAAAAGATTTAACATTAATAAGTTATGATTCATAGACGTTGAACTTCTTGACTCCTAACTATTACAATTTCAACTTATATAACTACGGCCTATTAAATAATTTTATAATTATGTATCTTATATTTTTATTATAATTATTTTATTTCCTATAATTTTTGTCTCATTGTCAAACTCATTTTTGTAAGAGGAAAATAAATTGATTTCCCTAAAATTTTGTTCAATTACTCGTAGCGGTTATATATGTCCTTTATTACACCATACCCTTGAGTTTGACCCATAATCTCGATGACCCACCTCCTGCAAACCTACAGTTAAATCCTTTATTGAAATTGAGGGTAACAATTTTAATATTTGTTTAATTAGATGATAATATAAAAAAACATAACACATTTACAAAAAAAAATATCTTTAGGTCAAAATTTTCATATTGTCCCGAAGGAATAAAGGTAGGTAATGCATATAAACACTAATCACAACTGGCATGTGTAAATGTAGAAAAATTACATAATGATTTGGGTTTAATCCAATGCCTTTATTCATAACTTGGCCACATATTTATACACAATTTTGTAGATGGGTCAGACCTATCTACCCAATTTATCAATCCCTTAAATCATGGGATTTGATAAACTCATTTCTTTCTTGGGCTCTATCTTCCCATGTATGAGACTAATCCTTAACTTGTTGGTCACTCATTTTCTAGAAACTGCTATGGGTCAGGCCCATCGGTCCTTGCTTATGGACCACCTTTATTGAGCCATATAATTTTGGCTATTACATAGGCCCCTGAGGTTATGGGTCAATCCATGGCCCATGACCAAATATATATATATAGAGTTATAGACACACATGCATATACACAATGTTTTAATTGGAAATGATAGTGATGACGTGGCTAGTGGTTTTATGTTAAGGTAGGTGGGTAATCATCTCAAATTCAAAATGAAAGGTTCACGATTACTTTTGATTTTCGCACACGACAGCTAAAGTGGCGGCGTTCTTCCCTCATCTTCTGCGCATGATTCCTGAACTTCCTCTGGCCTTCTATAAAATGGGTATTATTCGACATTTCTCTTTCACACTTTGCAACTCTCTTCCTTGAAGTTTTCTCTCAACTCTGATTCCTGAACTTTTAAACTGGTGACTTTTTAGAGATTTCCACCGGAGCAATCTTCAATCCTTACCGAAGTTCTAATCATCTGATCTTGTGTAAGTTGGATAACACTCTTATCTTCATTTTCATCCCTACCCCCATTTGTCTCTTCTACCTTTCTGTAGGAAATATGTCTGGAAGTGGTGACACTAGGTCTGTAGATGAGGTTATCCTGTCTTCTGGTACTGACCCGAAGACCCTAAATATTCGTAGTCCCTTTTATGTTCACCCAGAGACTTCCCCACCTAGAAACGTTCCTCTTAATACCGACCTCCCAAGCTTATTAGTAAACCCAGAAGAATCTGACAAGGGGCTCTTCTGATGATGAGGAGTCTGCGGATCCTTCCAAACCCTTCAAAATTGCCCTTCTTAGAGGAAATTCTCGACCTGAAGTGGACGTCAAGCGTCTTCTAGCCGACGCTAATGTGTCTAGTGACGTGTTTCTGTCCCCTTACCCGCATCATTTAGACTTCACCAAAAGTGAGGGACTTGAACCAGGTAGTATCCTTCTATCGGCGGTTCACTTCAAAGTATTAAGATTCCCTCTTCACCCCTTCTTCACTTATGTCTTGTTCATGCTGGGGTTGCACCCTTTCCAGCTTAACCCGAACAGTTTTAGGGTTCTCGCCATGCTTCTTCTGTACAACAGAGACCTAGACCTTAATTTATGCTTAGCTGACCTACTTTTTTGCTACTTTTTCTAAAATGCAAGAGGAAACAAATGTAGGTATAACCTTTTTCTTTTTCAAGGTCGGGGCATTTGTTTCGATAAGGGTTGGAAGGAGAGAATGGTAGTTCTTAGTGGCAACTGGCTCTACCCATTCTCTTTGACATACCCGATCCCCAGAGTCTTCGGACCTATTCGACTTCCCGTCTTTCGTCCCTTTCACAAAGCCACATGTTTTTGTGAATTTTGTGATTTACACCGGGGAGATTATGCATATAGGTTTATTGGCTATGAGGACAGTGAGATTCCCCCATCCCTTATGAAAGAACGTTTCACCTTTCTGAAGGCCAAGATCTGGAGGAATGTCAAATCTGCTAGTGAGCTTCTGACTAAAGCCAATCTGGAAATGATTTCTAATTTGGGCGTTGCCGTTGACATGATGAATTTGCCCCTCAGGCCCCTCTCTGCCAAACGCACTCAGGTCCCTGAAAGATCTAACTCGGTTGATGCCATACCACTCTCGATAGCGCCCCCGGCACTTCCGGTACGCCCAGCTGCACAAAGTCCTTCAGATCCTCCTCAGCCTCCTCCTACAAATGCTTCAACCACTAGGCCACGATTTGGTACGGGTGGTGGAACGGCCAGTAAAAGGCCCAAAACCCAGACCGTCGATGCCTCAACGAGTGACCCTCCCCAGGCTCAAGACATTCCCCGCACCGTAATTCCCTGGGAGCCAAAGTTTCTCTTTCTGAATGGATCCCCTATATGTGTTGACCATCTTACTCTTTGTCAGCCAGATGCCCTTCAGGCTATGGCTAGAGGAGTCTGGACCCCTGCTGATAGGGCTGCTAAGACGAAAATCACCAGGATTGAGTTGTTTTAGAAAGGTTCCACGATGGCTATGGAGGTATTCACTTTGATATTTTTTGTATTTTGCTTATTCCTTTGTCTATTTTTGTTTTGTTCTGTACTAACATGTACCATTTTTCTATTTGTGTAGCTCCTTTATGCGATCCAGTCCTACAATCATGTCCTGGAGGTCGATGTCCGGGAAATGGCCAAGATGCAGGTTCAACTACAACATAATAATGAGCATCGTATCACTTTAGCCAGGGAGGTGGATGGTCTTCGTCAGAGTGTCTCTGAGTACAAAAGTCTTATGGAGACCGGAAAAGCTGAGAAGAGGGCTTTGGCTGCTGAATTGGCAAAGGCAAAGGCAGCCTACCAAAAGATTGTTGCAGATAAGACAGAGTCAGATAATCTTCTGGCTCTTGAGCGATCTAAAGTAGAGATGTGCCGCTTGGGTGGGCTGGACATGTATCAACGGTACGTCACTATCTGTGATGTTCGATTGGTCAGGGCAAGGTGGGAGAGACACGAGATAAAGCACATTCCCCTGGCAGATCAAGAGTTCAAGACTGCTGAGGAGTTTGATGCTTTCATGGGGGTGCCTCTTCCTTATCAGGACCCACTGGCCTCTAAGAATGAGAAGAGGTTTGCCGCATTTCTGAAGGAAAAAGACCCTGTATTACCCTGAATTCCGGGGTAAATAGGACTTAGGGTTTTTCTGAAAGTTGCCATGTATTGCCCTTCAGAAGGGTTATTTTTGTATCTTTTATTTATATTAATGAAAGAATTTTCTCAATTTCTTATGGCTTTATGTTCTTGTTACTTCGGTTAGCTATTGATTGGCCTGAAATAAACACTTTTGAACTTAACACTTAAGAAAATTTTCATTTCAATATGGAGTCTTCGGGCATTTGGCCCCTGAGACTCGCCAATGTCCTCTAGTTAGTTCAAATCATATTTGAACTTTAACACTTAGGAAAAATTTTCATTTCAATATGGAGTCTTCAGGCATCTGGCCCATGAGACTCGTCGATGTCCTCCGGTTAGTTCAAATTAGATTTGAATTTTAACACTTAGGAATTTTTTTATTTTAATATAGAGTATTCGGGCATCTGGCCCCTGAGACTTGTTGATGTCCTCTGGTTAATTCAAATCAGTTTTGAACTCAACACTTAGGAAAATTTTATTTTAATACGAAGTCTTCGGGCATCTAGCCCCTGAGACTCGTTGATGTCCTCCGGTTAGTTCAAATCAGGTTTGAACTTAACACTTAGGAAAAAAATTATTTTAATATGGAGTATTCGGGCATTTGCCCCCCTGAGACTCGTTGATGTCCTCTTGTTAGTTCAAATCAGGTTTGAATTTTAACACTTTGGAAAATATTTATTTTAATATGGAGTCTTCGGGCATCTGGCCCCTGAGACTCGTTGATATCCTCTGGTTAGTTCAAATCAGGTTTGAACTCAACACTTAGGAAATTTTTATTTTAATATGGAGTCTTCGGGCATCTAGCCCATGAGACTCGTTGATGTCATCTGGTTAGTTCAAATCAGGTTTGAACTCAACACTTAGGAAATTTTTTATTTTAATATGGAGTCTTCGGGCATCTGGCCCCTGAGACTCGTTGATGTCCTCTGGTTAGTTCAAATCAGGTTTGAACTCAACACTTAGGAAAGTGGTATTCTTCGCAAGGTCTGATCATACACACATACAAAAACAATATGATATTTTATTCAAAACTTGAAAAACATGTAGCAGAGGTGCCGAACATCGGGCACAAATGCTTTATTATAATCAACAGAAATGTCATATACAAGACACATATACTAATATTACTATTTAATAGAAAACTATCTAAGGATAATACCTCTTCAGACGGTAAGCATTTTGAGAGTTGGGCTCGATGCGACCTGTCTCGTTCTTCCGTACCAGATAGGCACCACGACCGATGACCTCAATTATTGTATAAGGTTCTTCCCATGTCTCTCGTAACTTGCCAACAATCCCAATATTTCTTCTAAGCACCATATTGCCTACTTGGAACTTTCTTCTTTTGACCTTCTGATTAAATTGGGCCCTGACTTGTTGTTGGTAGGCAGCCAACCTTATTCCCACGACTTCCCTTCTTTCTTCCAGTAGGTCCAAATTGTGGGCTAGGTGCTGATTGTTTGGGCCCTCTTCCTAGGCCTGACTTTTTAGCATTGACACCTTCAATTCGATCGGAATAACGGATTCAGCCCCGTAGGCCATGACAAATGGGGTTTCTTTCATCGGTTACCTTGGGGTGGTCCGATAAGACCACAAGACCTCGTGCAGTTTCTCCAGTTGAGCTCCTTTTATTGCTTATAGTTTTTTCCTGAGAGTATCAAAGATCGTTCTATTTATTATCTCTGTCTGTCCATTACTTTACGGGTAACCAACGGAAGAAATGTTCTGATTGATCCCATGCTCTGCTAGGAATGTTCGAACTTTTCTGTTGTCTAGGTTGCTGCCATTATTCATCATTATCGTTCAGGGTAAACCGAACCTACAAATTATGTGACTCCAGATGAACTTGATAACATGGTTGCTCTTAATGGTCGGGTACGCCTCGGCTTCCATCCACTTGGTGAAATAATTCGTAGCCAGGAGAATATGTGCAGTGGATCGGATGGCTTATGGGAGTGGACCTATGATGTCCATACCCCATCGGGCAAATGGGTGAGGAACAATCATTGGATTCAACAACTCCGGAGGTGGATGAATGGCATCCCCGTGAAACTGACATTTTTTACACCGTTGGGCATATACCTCAGCATCTCTTGACATGTAAGGCCAAAAGTACCCCTGGGTGAGGACTTTATGGGCTAATGACCTTCCCCCGGAATGATTACCACATGATCCCGCATGTATTTCTTTCATAACTGCAGAGGCTTCAAAGGGTGTAAGGCACCTTAAGTATGGTTCGGAGAAATATTTTCTATAAAGCTGGCCATTGTAGAGTGCATATTTTGCAGCTTTCATCCTTATCTTTCGAGCTTCTGGATTTGATTCTGGAAAGGCACCCGTTCTTAAATAATCTACTATAGGGTCCATCCAACTTGGCTCCCATGGAATGATCATCATTTATTTCTGTGGGTCTAGGCTTGATCTGTTGATAAAGTCGATCGACACTACCCATGTCAAGTTTCCCCCTGTTGCGAAGGCTTGATTGGCCAATCGATCGGCATTTATATTATCACCCCTTGGGATCTACTCAAAAGTCAATTGCTGGAATCCCTCGGCCTCTTTTAAGACCAATCCCTTGTATGCTTCCATTTTTGGATCTCGGGTTTCATATTCCCCGCTCAACTGCCGTATGACCAATTGAGAGTCACTTCTCACTTCCGCCCTTAGTACTTGCAGGCTTCGAGCTAAACGAATTCCTGTTAGAAGGGCCTCATATTCAGCTTCATTGTTGGATGCTGGGAACTCCAAACGGACGGACTACTGAATTTTAGTGCCATTAGGTGTCACGAGCTCTGTGCTGATCCCCGTTCCGTTGACATTGGACGATCTGTCCACGAATATTACCCACAAGCCAGGTTCACTTTTTTTCTGGAGAGTCTGCGGGTTCAATTTCTAATAAAAAGCCAGCTACCGTTTGTCCTTTGATGGTGGTACGGGGGACATAAGTTATGTCGTAGATTGCCAACTCTATCGCCATTTGGATACTCTCCCTGACAATTCGGGTTTCGCCATTATGGATCTGAACAGAGTCGTAGTTGGTACCACGATCAGATATGCTTCGAAGTAATGCCGAAGACGTCATTTTGCATTGATTAGCGATGGTACCAGTTTTTCATGCTTGGAATAACGGGTTTCAGCATCGGCAAAGGCTTTGCTGGTGTAGAAGATCGACATCTGGCACCCTTTGCCCTCATTGACCAGAGCGGCGTTGGTGGATGTTGCAGATATGGCTAGGTATAAGTGTAACGGTTCGTCTGCTTCCGGGGTTGCCAGTATGAGAGGTTTTTTCATGAAGCTTTTGAGCTTCTTCAGAGCTTCTGATTGCTCCGACCCCCAGATCTCTCCCTTTGCTGCCTTTATGGAATGGAAAAAGGGGCGGCACCAATCGGTTATGCGAGAAATGAAACAACTGAGGGCTACCACTCTTCCGGTTAGTACTTGGATTTCCTTTCGGGATTTCGGCTCTTCCATCTCCATAAGGGCTCTGACTTGCTCTGGGCTCGCCTGTATTCTTGTTCAACTATGTGTCCCAAGAACTGTCCCGAGGACACTCCGAATGAACATTTGGATGGGTTGAGCTTCATCTTGTATTTCCCGAGGGTGTCAAACACCTGTTGTAGATCAGTCAAGTGGTCCCTATTCACCTTGCTTTTGACCACCGTGTCATCAATGTAAGCTTCTATGGTAGATCTCATCATGCCCTAAAAAACTTTGCTAACCAACCTCTGAAAGGTTGCACCTGCATTCTTTAGTCCGAAAGACATAACTGTATAACAATATGTACCTAACTTAGTGATGAATGTTGTCTTCTCTTCGTCATTAGGGTTTATGCGTATCTGATTATAGTCGGAGTACGTGTCAAGGAAGCTCAGGCGTTCGAATCCTGTGGTGGCATCCACCATCTGATCGATCTTTGGCAGTGGGAAACAGTCATTTGGGCATGCTTCGTTTAGATCAGTGAAGTCCACGCACACCCTCCATTTTCTATTTTTCTTCTGGACCACTACTACGTTTGCCATCTAGGAGGGGTACTACACTTTTTAATGAATCCGACTTGGAGAAGTTGATCCACCTCTTCAGCTATGATCCGGTTTTGGTGGGCCCCCATGCGTCTCTACTTCTATCTGACATGTTTAACGCGGGGGTCCATGTTGAGGGAATGCTGGGCTACTGAAGGATAGATGTCGGGCATGTCCATGTGGCCCTAAGTGAATATGTCAGCATTGGAGCGCAGAAAGGCCTCCAATTTTTTATTTTCTTGTGTACTGAGGCCATAACCAATGTAAGTCGTCCTTTTGGGGTGATCGGGGTAAATCTGAACTTCCAGCAAAGGTCAGCTGTTATAGATAACCTTGCATCCCCATCCTGTAATTGCTATTGATTATCGGGTACTACCTTGGCTTTTGAAGCTTGCTCAGGTTCTGTCATTTTCCTCAGGCCTTTCAGGGTGACAACGTAGCATTCTTTGGCCACTACTTGATCTCCCTTGATGTCAATCACATCAATTCCGTTCGGGTCGACGCATTGCATGACTTGATGTAGGGTGGAAGAAACTCTATGTATCCAATGGATCTAACCTCTGCCCATAAGAAGATTGTACGATGGTTTGACATCTACCACCACAAAAGTCTCTCTGAGCGTGCGCCTTGATGTTGTTACTGGCAGTTGGATCTCTCCCATTGGTTCCACTCTTTTGTCATCGAATCCTGCTATCGGGCTTCTGGAAGGGACTATCTCTTGGGGATCAATCTCCAACTTCTCAAAGGCCCACTTAGTGATTATGTTGGCGCTGCTCCCCTGGTCGATCATTACTTTCTTGATCAAGTAGTTTGAGACCATAAGGGAGACCACCAAGGGATTGTCATGTGGTGATTGAATGTTCCGCAAATCTGCAGAAGAAAAAGTTATCCGGGCATCCTCCTTTAGGCTTTGAAACTCGTTGATCTCCCCAACCTTTCGCAGTCTCTAGGCCTGGCGCATCTGGGATCTACATGCTTCCTCTACTTCTGATCGGCTAGGCCCTCCGTGAACTATGTGAATGACTCTTACGGGCTGACCCGCTGTCCCCTTGACTAGTGTATGTGAGGTTTGATCTGATCGGGTGCCCTCATTGACAACATATTTAGCCAATTCTCCCTTTGCTATCATGGCCTCTATTTGCCTCTTGAGGCTTCTGCACTCGTTGGCGTGATGCCCATATTTGTCGTGGAAGGCACAGTACTTTGACATGCCCTTAGTTCCATCGGCTGCTTGATAGGGGGTGGTGATCGGAAGATCCCTTTACCCTTAGTTTCTTGATACAATTTGGCCAGGCTAACCTTCAGTGGAGTGATCTTGTCTTCGAACCTCTGGCGTTTCTCTAGGGCTTGGAAGGGTGCAGGAGGAGCGCTTGGCCGCTTCCGATCTGGCATCCAATCTTTAACTTTTGGTTCAAATGCCCTTGCCTCTACGCTTGTAAAGATTGCCCTTTTTTGGCGTATGACCAGTTCTTCTTCTATCCGGAGATGCCCTTGTACCCTGGAGTTGAGTTCTCCGATGTCTGCTGGTGGCCTCTTGACCAAAGACTGGTGGAACTTGGTTCCAGGAATCAAGGCCATTCTGAAGGCCTCGACGACTGAATGTTGATCACAATTGTCGATCGAGGACATCTCGACATTGAATCGTGAGACAAAGCTCTTCAGGTATTCACATTTTTCCTGGATCATGGTAAATAGACTGGAGATAATCTTCTTCTGTCTTTTATTGCCAAAGTACTAGGCGATGAATAACTCGTAGAGTCTGAGCCAACTTCCAATGGACCGAGGTGGTTGTTTCCTCAACCATAGCAAGGCTGCTTCGGTCAGGCTGGTGGGGAAGACTTTGCAGAGTAAGGCTTCATTTTCGTTATAGACGTTCATCTTTGTATGTACATGGTAGATGTGTTCCGTCGGATCTTTCGTGCCGTCGAATAGGGTAAACTTCGGTAGCCTGAACCTCTCCGGGTAGGGTACGTCGGTGATCGCCAGTGTAAACGGTGTCTGCACTGCGTCAATGGATGCCTCAAAGGCCAAATCATTGGGGGTTTGAACCTTTAGATCCTCGAGCACCTCCTTTTGGAATCTGATCATAATCTCCTTCAACTTTTTCATGGTTAGGGTTTCCTCGGGATTGTGCATCTCGAGCACCTGCAGGGACGACTCTGCATGCTCTTCCTGATCGTTGTTGGAATTTGTGGGGTGGTTGTCCCCTTCCAATTGGTGGCCCACAGATCACTCCTGCCGATTGGACTGGTTGCCATTTTTGGTTTCTCGAGGGTCTTGTAGTAGAACTAGTTTTGCTACCAACTCGGCGTTCTGTCTTTCCAACTCGGCGGTCCTATCCTCTAGGGTCCGCCTTATTGGATCTTGGTTTATGAAGGTTAGCCTTTGTTCGGAGGTAGTTCAGACTGTTGTGTCCAGGTAATAACCGCCATAGATGACGTTGGCTAAAGCTTAAGAGATAATGGGAAGCTTCGAAAATTTTCAAAAGCGCTTCCCACAAACGACGCCAATTGTAAATACAGAAAAATTACACAACGATTTGGGTTGAATCTAATGTTTTTATTCATAACTTGGCCACATATTTATACATAATTTTGTAGATGGGTCATGCCCATCGATCCAATTTATCAATCCCTTAAATCATGGGATTTACTTCTTTCTTTCTTGGGCTCTATCTTCGTTGGTCACTTATTTTCTAGAAAACTGCTATGGACCAGACCCATCGTTCCTTGCTTATGGCCCAATATAATTTTCGCTAGAGCATGTCTAATTGAATCATCCTTTTTTCAAAGTTTTGTCATTTTGATAGAATTTTGAATTTGTTTCATAACGGAAAAGTATCGTACGAAAAATATATATATATATACACGGGTATATATATATATATTTTTTTCCTACGAACCGGAACGGTTCTTTACTGATCGCGAATAGAAAAAGGTCGTAAACCGAGCGAACGAAGCCGGATCAACTGTGCGTGTTCTCTCTCCCCCTCAACATTTCCTTAGCACAAAAGCAAAAGAAAAACTTCTAAAATTTCTCACAAAAATTTGATCACTGTGTGTTTTTTCACACACAATGGCGTCGAGATCAGGGTTTGGGCCAACCACCATGATCGTCACCAACTCGCCGGCGAAAGATCTGGCTTACACCAATTTCGCCTATTGCTCCCACACCGATTTCAGGAACTTCTCTGTTCCTGGATCCAAGCTCTGCTTCGCTCTCGTCGCCGATACCTTTGTATTATCTCTAGGATATCCTTTTTCGTGGATTTATTTTTCAAATTTTCGTACGATTTTTTATGTGTTATTTTAATTTAGTGTTTGATCCATGTGAATATTAGTTTGTTTGTTCTGTTTTCACTATTACAGTGTAATTTTGTGTTGTTTTGAGTATGAATTGGTTGATTATTAACCATCATTGAGGGTTTGTGAAATGAGGAACAAAATGTAGACCAAGTCTATTATTTGATTTTTTAGGTAATTTGTGAGTATTAGTAGTTTGGTGAATTTTTTGATTGAATTTAACATTGCTTGTTGTGATCAATTAGGGGGATAATTAATTCGTGATTTGGGGTGTGAGAAATGAGGAATGGGAGTGAAAATAGATGAAGTTGAGAGGTTGAATTCAATTTAATACGTCAATTTAGTTGATTATTATTATTAGTTTTTTTTTTTTTTTTTGAAAAGTAGTTGATTAATATTTTTCACTTGTGACCTCCCTGAAAAGCATGGGTTATTTGGTTATGAGCAATGAGCATCAGAGAATGTAGTAGATGCGTTTTGACCTTTGAAATGCATACCAAAAATGTTTAAGCAGTATGCTGTTGTTAGAATGTCTCTTGAATTGGATGAGTATTGAGTTCGTAGTTGCCTTAACTAAAGCATACTGCCCACGAAAGCATACCCGTTGGCCACATTGCGCTCAATGCTATCCAACGTCGCCATGCAAGAGTTTCTACAGGGGACACAATATCTGTGATCAGGTTGGGGATCATAAACTCGTTGAGTATTTCTTAGTGGCTGTGAATGTGGTTTTCTTACTTGTTCTGATGGCTGTTATTTAGATTTGTTCCTCCTGAGGATTTCAACTTAGCATTACTTACTCTGGAGTTGGAGTTCGTGAAAAAGGGGACTAAAGATGAACAGGTGTGACTTTTTCCCTTTTTCCCATTTCTATTGCATTTAACATAGATGCTTGAATGGCCTTCTGATCCATAAGCATTCGCCAATTTTTTTTGGTTCAATTCAATTAGGAAATTTGTCTCATTTCCATGGGCATCACTGAAATGGAGTAATTTTTTTTTTCTTGGCAGGTAGATGCTGTTCTTTTGTCTCAGCAGATACTGAAGAGATTTATGAACCAGGTAAGATGCCTCTCTCACTCATCAAGTCATCGTATATCAATGCAGATGCTGTTATCATTATAGTGCATAAAGATTAAGTGACCTCCTTCTGTTGATAAATTTCTTGATGTAGGTATCATTTTTGTTCTTGGGGTGGGGGATTAGCTAAAATAGTTTTGTTTTAACTCATACCTTGATCATTTTTCAGTGAAGTTTGATGTGCTTTAATTAATGGCTTGAAATTATTTGTCACAAGTAGGTATATATGAATCGGGTCGACCAAAGCTCAATATTGCTCGGACTTAGCTCATTCATTTGCAGGCTCATCTTGGGCTTGTGATGAGCTCAGCAAGTTGAAGTCCAGGTCGACTCAGGTTGTTCACGAGCTAGGTTGGATCCGCTTGTGAACTGTTAATACACTTCTTTTTTTAATAGGTACAAAATTTAAGTGCTTGATTACTAAATATTGACGTCACTTTTCAGATAAACAACCTATTAGCATATGCTCAAGATACAATAATAACCAATGGTTGATTTGTTTGATAACAGAGTTCATTGTCAAGTCTTGAGCTCAGCTTGTTTAATTAAGGAACACAAGTCAAAGCTTGTCTAATTGATGAAGAGAACACAAGTCAAATTATATGAAGTTGGGCTAAAACTGTTTGTGAAATTGCAGTTGCAAACTTTATCCTAAAGTAGATGCCTGGCCTTTTAGAATCTGATTTAGACAAAACTAAATGGATATAGTGTGGAATCTTGGATAAAAAATGAATGAAGTCTAGATAATAACTGGCAGTTTGTGTTTTAGGCTTGTCATCTGCATCTTTATAAGAAGTGGAAGGTTTTAGTTTGGATCAGATATGGAGTCATCGGCTGTTTTGAAACCAAGTGAAGAGATTGGGAAGTGACTGCTCTAATGTTAAAAATGGATCCACAGACTGAATAAACCATCTACTCAAAAAACTTAAGTTGTTAGAGAGGGTGTAACTTTAATGTTTAAATAATTCTGCACGCCCCCTCGGATGTAGCCTTCTTTCAGTCCAACACGTGTAACAGTTATTAATGCGAATGAAGGTGAGGTCTGAACACAAGGCTTTTGACACTCATACTGTGCTAACGACGTATCAACTCTAAAAGCTTAAAATGTTACAGATGGTGTAACTTTTATATCTAAATCCTTCAGTAGTTACATTTAGCCTTTTTTATTTTTTTATGGTATAGCTTACATTTTTTCAAAATTTCTTTGAACTTGTCATGATATGCAGGTTATGACATCAGGACAGAGGGTTACTTTCGAATATCATGGCAATGGCTACATCTTTACAGTCAATCGGGCTGCTGTAGAGGGGCAAGAAGAACCAACCAGTCCTGAAAGAGGGATCATTTCAGCTGATACATATATTGTTTTTGAAGCATCAAATTCCAGTGGAATAAAAGTGAATCTTTCTTGTCTTTTCATTAGTCTTACTGGTCTTTTTTTCCACCAGTTGACCCTTTTTTCCCAAATAATTAGTAAGCTTTAAAGGGTTTATGCATCTCTTGAACTCCCTTGGAATCTTGCTTGCTTTGATCTTTATTATTTCTAAGTTTTTATTTTTTTATTGGCCCAAAATGTAAGCTGATAATTATCTTTGCCGGAGCAAATTACTGGTTGAACGTTTCAGTCGACTCCTGTTGTCCTATGCAGATTGTCAACCAGCGTGAATCTGCTAGCAGCAATATCTTCAAGCACAAAGAGTTTAATCTTCAGTCATTGGGTATAGGTGGCTTAGGTGCAGAGTTTGCAGATATATTTCGAAGAGCTTTTGCATCCAGAGTTTTTCCTCCACATGTGGCGAATAAGTAGTGTTACTGCCTTGCAGATTTTCATTATTGTTCTGGTGGTTAACAAATTTTAATTCTTCATTGACTTGTGCTTTGGTGTGTATGTTTTAGGCTGGGCATCAAGCATGTGAAGGGCATGCTGCTTTATGGACCCCCTGGCACTGGAAAGACTTTAATGGCTCGCCAGATTGGAAAAATGTTGAACGGAAAGGACCCAAAGGTAAACAAGTTAAGCAGCATTAAGCTTCTTGTATCATTGTAGGGAGAAGTATTGCAAGTGTTTGCTCTCTATGCTGCCATGTATATGGTTTTACCATTACATCAAATTTGTTAGTCATTGCAAAAACCTACAGTCCCTTAGGGACATCCAATATAAATTTTGTGGAAATTGACACATATTTAGTGAAGATTTGACATTGTCACATTCAATAGTGAAATGATATGCATATTTATCAATGTCCATTCTTAAACTCGGTTCAGGAGGATCTTAATGTTTATGTTTTCCGTGCCTACCTTCTTAAACTAAGATTGAAGATTCTATTGATTTGTCTTGGCATAAAAAATAAAGCTATCCACTGCAGGTGAAATTTTTGCTTGTTTTTCTTCACAAATCACCAAATAGGAGATTTATTTGTAGTTGATGGTCCGAAAGCTCATTAAACAATCCCGATTTTTTCATGGGACTACCTTAATACCATGCTTTTTCCAATTTAATGTTATATCATTATTCTCGTATGCTTGCTGTAGTTTAACTAATGATTAAAACTCTAGATTGTCAATGGCCCTGAAGTGCTGAGCAAATTTGTTGGCGAAACAGAGAAGAATGTAAGAGATTTATTTGCTGATGCTGAACAAGACCAAAAAACCCGGGGTAAGATGGTTGTGCTCGCTAATTTGCTTCTGACATCCTTCCAGTGTGTAATGCTTTCATGTCTTCTTTTCAGGAGATCAAAGTGACTTGCATGTTATCATTTTTGATGAAATTGATGCAATCTGTAAGGTAGGACCCCTGTTGTGGCTTGTGAAAGCATTGACCATTATAGCTTTTCACACTGCATCACGAAGTGGCCTTGTTTTGCTTATTTTCTCCTTTCCCTGTTGATTTAAGCAAAGTCGTGTTTTGGATTGCCCAGTTAACTTTTATTGTGAAAGGAAATATTTATTTATTTTTTTATGTCAAGTCGAAGGTTTAAGTTTCAGATTGAAGTAGAGAGAGAGAGAAATAAACTATATTCTTCAATATGACTTTCTCTTTCTGGAAACATTATAATACTAAGCAAGGTAACATATTTCCTTCAGAAGTTGGTTTTGGACAATCGCAAGTGTCAATTTTTATTGCAACCTTTCTACCCTGAGAACTTGTTGCTTGTCGACAGCTACTCTTAACTTTTGTTAAATCTGAAAATTAATTCCTCAGATATGTTCTTGATTCATCAATTTGCAACTGTAGTTTGAGGCTATTATTGGTGATATTTTGGATTTAACCATCTTTACCGGAACATGCATATCTTTGGACTGTTCTCATGAGCTATGTGATTGTTATGCATTAGCAATCTCCTTTGTTTGTTCGATATACCACCCTATAGTTTGTCATTGTTCTTAATGGCCACAGGTGGACTGTTGATTCATTACTGTTTATCCGGATTTATATTAATGTTTAGCTTGTATTTGCAGTCAAGAGGTTCAACAAGAGATGGAACTGGAGTTCATGATAGCATTGTTAACCAGCTCCTTACAAAGGTTGGTTAATGGTCTGAAGTTGTGTGATAGAATAGATATAGAATGTTGTAAATGAAGGTAACTGATTGGAAACCACATTCTGTATAGATAGATGGTGTTGAGTCCCTGAATAATGTTTTGCTCATCGGGATGACCAACAGGAAGGATTTGCTTGATGAAGCACTTATGAGGTAACTTAAATTTCATCCACTTCTGTCCTGTGCCACATGAAGTCATTTTTCTACCATCAGCTGGTTGTAGAATTGCTAGTTGCTGGGATGCGTTTGGGTACAAATTGCGGAAGTTTTCGACGTAAGGAATTATTAATTTATTTATTATTTCTTTTTAATATATATGTTTTTATCATGTGGTTATCAGGCCTGGGCGTCTGGAAGTCCAAGTGGAGATAAGCCTTCCTGATGAGAATGGTCGTCTACAAATTCTTGAAATTCACACGAATAAGATGAAAGAAAATTCTTTTCTTGCTCCAGATGTGAACTTGCAAGTGCTCGGTATGTTAGTTGTGGCATAGTGAATTTGTTATTGTTGTTACTGAAATATATTATCCTTGAACAATACCCTTGTCCAGGTAAAGGAGTTAGAATGTTGCAGTCAAGCATGGTTAGTTTAATAAGTTATTATTCTGTAAACATTGGTTAGAAATGTGCTTTTTTAGTTGTAAAGGTGATAACACATATTGCCTGGTTCAATGGTTTTTTAGGATTAAACATCATTGCTAGTTAGAGCCTTAGAGCAACCACTTTGTGAAATACAAAGTATTAGGTTTGTCTTTTGTTTTTCTTCCTAGGACCCTGTTGTATTTTGTTTTTCTTATGTAACTGGAGAAAAATATTCACAAACCAATGTCAAATTGAACCAACTATGGTGAATTCAAGATATACTGCTTTCAATAGTGCAAATACGTCTGAGCATCTCGATGGTTGAGATGCTCAACAAGAGGAGTAGAATAGTTGCATAGTCACCAAGAAGGCGTATGTTACGTAAAGAACTGCAAATGATCAGTTAAACAAAATTTTCTAACAGAATTGCTTTGAACTGTAATTATGATTCTTATTGTTGTTTTTTTTGGATTGCAGCTGCTCGGACAAAGAATTACAGTGGAGCAGAGCTTGAAGGTGTTGTGAAGAGTGCAGTATCATATGCTTTAAATCGACAATTAAACATGGATGACCTCACTAAGCCAGTTGATGAGGAGAGTATAAGAGTCACAATGGACGATTTTTTGAATGCCCTTCATGAAATTGTTCCTGCATTTGGAGCTTCTACAGGTGATCTTGATCGCTGCAGGTAAGACAAAGTTATCAAGTATCCTAATCATATTCCAATAATACATGCTAAAATGAACAATAGCACAATCTTTTGTTTATGTAGAAGCGCTTTGGTATGGCTTCTAACTGGTACTAGTTCATGCATTCTAATTTTACTTCAGCTTTTTGGTTAGTCTTATTTATACTGTTTGGATAGTCTTATGTCTTACCTCATCTCCTTTTTGAGGGAAGTGTCATACCTCATGCTTTGTCAAATAGTGCGTAAGGTGTGATTCTTAGCATGTGGAGTATATTGTAAACTTTTTGCGAGTTTTGGCATGTTTAGAGTCTTGTGATTATGATGGCACGGACTAATTGGAGTGCAATAGTAAAGTGATGGCGTGGCACCCAATAGTAGGGATGAAGTTACGGAGCTGGATGTTCAAAGTTTTGTCTCTCTCAAATTGAAGGTGCCAAACATGTCTGAAAATTATAGGTGAGCTCTGAGAGTAGGCGAGACCTGTAATCAGTGTTTTGTGACCCAGGGCCTGTCACAAGGTCCGAGGAGGTTGCCAATTTGCAGATGCCACTTAGGATACAGAGTTCAGTTTCCCTTGAACCATATGTGTGTCAAAGATCACATAGCGAAGTCTATTAAGTCCTGGTGTAGCTAGCAATGGAACGTTGTGGCTTTTGGTAGCAAGCAGGTGGAAATATCCCTAATTGTATAGACTCTCCTCCCTTAAAGGGGAGGTGACGGGTTCCACCCTGTAGTGGGCAATCTATGAAATGTGGTGCAAGTACTCATCCGATAAAGCATAAAGGTGTCAAGTTTCAGGTTGTCTTGCCTTCTGTGGTGGCATCAGTGTAGCTTAGGTGTGGCATCCTTGCATTAGAAGTGGCCCAAAGTTTTGACTCCAAGGCACCAAGGGTGGTCTATAGCTGCAGACTGCAACTTCTGAATGCACTTGGTTCCTTGGAGAGAGAGAATTATTGCCTTTTAATGTGCTATCCACCATCAATATCCCTTTATGTATATACAAAATATTTACTGTTGTTCAAACTTCATACAAGGTAGGGTTTTCTCCTAGTTGCTTTAACTGTAAAAAATTATAGACAACTGATGATTGTGCATAGCATGACCTATATTTACAGCAGACTGTGATGGTTGGATATGTCTCATTTTTTAGTCTCTATGACTAAGGCCCTGTTTGGTTCGCGGTCCGGTCCCATGTGGTCCGGTTTCATAATGGTTTTTTTGGGACCGGACACTGTTTGGCAACACGGTTCCAAAAAAACAAGGACCACTTGGGACCAAAAGGGGTAATTTGAGACAACAAAAAATGATGGTCTCAAGTGGTCTTATACACAATTGTCTTCACACATGAGACCATAAAATTTGAAAAATATATATAAAATTAAAATATATATATAATTTGAAAATAATATATAAAATTAAAAAAATAATATAATTTTTTTGAAATAATGTATAAAATTTGAAAATAATATATAAAATTTGAAAAATAATATAATTTTTTTAAAATAATGTATTAAATTCGAAAAATATATATAAAAATCAAAATTAATATATAAAATTTTAAATATATATATATAATTTAAAAAATAATATAAAAAATTTGAAATAATGTATAAAATTCAAAAATAATATATAAAATTAGATATATATATATATATATATATATTTGAGAAAATATAAAAAATTTGAAAATAATATAAAAAATAAAAAATAATATATAAAATTCAAAAAATAATATAAAAATTTGAAATAATTTATAAAATTTGAAATATATATTATTTTTGAATTTCTTATATTATTTTCAAATTTTATATATTTTTTCAAATTTTCTATATTTTTCATACTTAATATATTTTTTGAATTTTATATATTATTTTTTTATTTTTTGTATTATTTTCCAAACATAAGACCAAACAGCTTGAATAAGACCATAAGACCAGACAGCTTTACCAAACAGACTTTCAGAACACTACCCAGATAAGACCAGACCTGACCGGACCAGATAAGACCAGACCGGACCGCCTACCAAACGGACCCTAAATATCTCTTGCTTTACTTATTATAGTTATTGTTACAGCTTATTCCCTGTTACCGAACTCCCCATTTGTTATAAACTACCCCCTCCCCCCCCCCCCCAACCCCCGCGCGCGGAGTGTTACTTGGATAATTTCATACTTAATTGTTTATTAAATTTGTGTTAACACTTTATTCGTGTTAAAAACTAATTTTTTTCCTTAAAATGAAACAGAAATTAGAACTGATCATGCACACTTAATGTTTTACTAGCGAAATTATTTTGTCAAAATCATTCTGTGCCAAACAACTGCTCTGGGGCATGCCTTGACTATATCAATGGCATTGGTGCTTGTACAATCATATAGCGGAAACAACATGTTTCTTTATCAAAGCAACTTGAATTTCTTTTTCTACTGGTGTTATCTACTTTCAACAAATTAAATGCGACTTGCAGACTCAATGGCATGGTGGATTGTGGTGGACGACATGAGCATATCTACAAAAGAACTATGTTACTGGCAGAGCAAGTAAGAGTGAGCAAAGGAAGCCCACTTGTTACATGTCTTTTGGAAGGTCCAAGCGGAAGGTAAGTGCCTTGTTTTCCTCACCTCTCATAACCTTGCCTTTATCCCCATGTGATTGGCCACATAAGTCATTTTTTTCTCATTATTGTTTGTTACAAATAGTTTCTCTTATCACATCTTATTCTTGAAATCTAGTAACTTCGTCTCATCTTAGAGCAAAAATCGTCTACTGCACCGGCTCTCTCCAGCCATGGGGGCCCACAGGTTGAAATTTATAAACTTACCCGCCAACTTTATCCAATTCACCACAATACCACAATTTGCATATATATACAAGTTACCCACCAACTTTATCCAATTCACAACAATACCACTATTTGCATATATATATATATAAGGGCCCACCGGTTGAAAAATTATAAAATTATCCACCAAATTTTAAAAATTCACAACAATACCACTATTTTGGTATCGTTAAAAAGTTACCTATCAAAATTTGAAAATTCACAACAATACCACTATTTTGGAAATTAAAATAGTCAAATTTTAAAAACAAATTTCATTTTTTTTAAGAAATTCCATATGAAATTTGTTTTTATTATTGTAAGTTTCATCATTTCTATAATAAAAAATACAATACGTAGTATAAAAAACATAGACCAATAAAAAATTCAACTCTTGGATTTGCCATGAAAATGGGTATAATATAAAACACGTATATCATCACTCCAATTTCATTTTTTTTAAGTAAGAAACACAATAAAAAAAGTCATTGGATTTACCATCAAAATGAGTATAGTGGAAAATACATATATCATTTCAACTTAACTGTAATAGAATTTTATCATTTCTGTAATAAAAAACACAATTCACTGTAATAGAGTTTCATCATTTCTGTAATTTACACTAATAAAAAATGCAGCTCTTGCATTTGCCATCAAAATTAGTATAATGTAAACCACATATATCATCACTCTAATTTCATTTTTGTAGTAAGAATACAATAAAAAAATATAAGCCTTAAATTTATCATCAAAATGAATATATTAAAAAATATACATATCATTTCAACTTCACTATAATAGAATTTTATCATTTTTGTAATAAGAAATCCAATTCATTGTAATAGAATTCTATCATTTATGTAATAAGGAACACAATACGTAGTATGAAACGTACGCAAATAAACAACCCGGTGGGCCCTTATATATATATATAAGGTTGTGAATTTCCAAAACTTGGTGGGTGACTATTTTAATTTCCAAAATAGTGGTATTGTTGTGAATTTTCAAAATTTGATAGGTAACTTTTTAACGATACCAAAATAGTGGTATTGTTGTGAATTTTCAAAATTTGGTGGATAATTTTATAACTTTTCAACCGGTGGGCCCTTATATATATATGTGCAAATAGTGGTATTGTTGTGAATTGGATAAAGTTGGTGGGTAACTTGTATATATATGCAAATTGTGGTATTGTGGTGAATTGGATAAAGTTGGTGGGTAAGTTTATAAATTTCAACCTGTGGGCCCCCATGGCTGGAGAGAGCCGGTGCAGTACACGATGTTTGTTCCTCATCTTATGTTTGGTCGGGTTCTTTCTCTCTTACATTCTATGGATCTATTTTCCCGAGTACATTCTATGCATTTATATGTTTACACTGTATGCCTCTTAAGTCCTATGATAGTATTAGGGTCAGGTTTGTCTCCCTAAATAGATGAAAACAGTGGCACTGCTAAATATCCATATTATGTAATAGCAAATTTTTTTTCTTTCAAATTTGAATAAATGGTTTAATACATTTTAGTGTTCAAAAATAGATGTTTATTTCATTTTGAAGCAATAGGCTTTAGGTCGGGCCCAATCAAATATGTTGAACACATCTTGTAATCCTTGTGTCCACTTTTTATGTGTCCAACATGTCCATGTAGCGTAGACGAAGTCTACTTTCTCATATTTCATCGCTAATAGTCACTAATTTATCCGTTGATGATTGACACTATTGCTTCTAGCCCTTTCTATAGCTTTCCTGAAGATTCTCATTTTCGTCATAGAATGCATTGTCCCTATTTCTTGAGTTAAGTATTGTTCACCGAAACTGTAATTATTTTGGACAGTGGTAAGACCGCGATGGCAGCTACGGTTGGCCTTGACAGTGACTTCCCCTATGTGAAGATAGTAAGTGGCCCAAGTGGCAATTATTTTAATTGCTAGTTTATACCTCTTCTGTATTTCATGGTTCTAAATTTTCCTCTTGTTCCATTCGTAGATATCAGCTGAATCTATGATTGGGTTAAGTGAAAGCAGTAAATGTGCTCAGATTGTCAAGGTTTTTGAGGATGGTTACAAGTCTCCACTGAGCATCATCATCCTTGACGATATTGAAAGGTAACTCCTGCTAATTTTGAAGATTTGCTTCTGCCGTCTCTTTGCTTTCATTGATAATCAGTTTCCCTTGTGTTTGTTGGTGCAGGTTACTGGAGTATGTTGCAATTGGACCTCGTTTTTCAAATTTGATTTCTCAGACACTGTTGGTCCTGCTCAAACGGCTTCCTCCTAAGGTTTTTCCTCCTCAAACTGATTTAGTAAATTTTTTTGAAAAGATCAATCCACTTAGAAGTGCCTTCGATAGTTTTTATTGAATTTCGTTCCCCCTTTGGTGGAATTATCTTCTGCTTAACGACTCTTTGTAGTTTACTCCCACTTAGAAAGGTGCATTATGTATGCTGTATCTTTGTTATTGCAAAATCTTACAAATTCATTACTCTGGGGTATGTGTGAATTCTTATCTTTAGGCTGTGGTATATATAGTTGATCATCTTTATATCATGCATCCACTTTATAAAATATTGCTGATTCTACCTTCTTCTTTCACTACTAAATAACTTTTAGGGGAAAAATTGTCTCGTGATTGGGACTACAAGTGAGGTGGCTTTTCTGGATTCTGTTGGCATTTCTGATTCTTTTTCTGTCACATACCACGTTCCAACTTTAAAGACAGAAGATGCTAGAAAGGTAAACAATCATCCTAAACTGCCATATCTGTCTTATGTTACTGGGAATGAACCTGTTTAGTCATTTCATTATATTTAGAATTATATCAACATAGTTTTTTTAAATATAAGTATACAAAATAATGTGGAAATGGCTCATATATCTCCTTCCTTTGTATCAAGATGTATGTTTCTCTGATTTTTCTGGCTCTAAAATGATTTGTGAGGATGTCATTGCTATCAATGATGACCCTTTTAGCTGAAGAACGGCAATGCCGATTTATTGTTTGAAATCCTCCTAATACTCCGTCTCCCCTTTTTCTGTGCATGTATGAGAGGGATTTGTCTTTCTATACATGTGTATGTATGTTGCTAGAGGATGTTGATCTTGAAATGCTACTACAAGATGGCATGAAGTAAAAGTATTTTTATGTGTTCCTTCTGAAGAAGCAAAGCTGTTATCTAGTATATAGTTAATTGTATTTGGGGAGGATTGATTGTGAATTTTCGGAGACTTCCTCCAGGGGCATCTGATTTAAAAGCTTTTGGGGGCATTTAATTTACTCAATTTTACAAAAAAAACTGTCCGCTCTCTTTCTTCTGTAGTAAATCACTGGATGGAAATGACATGTATTAGACAGACGTCTTCTTCTAGTCTTATGATTTTTGTTCCTTTTCCCCTATAGGTATCACAACAGCTTAATGTTTTCTCTGACGATGATACTGCTGCTGCGGCTGAGGCCCTAAATGATGTAAGCTTAAATTAGTCCTACTTCCTCTCCCCTCAATAATCATCTCATTACAATTTTTTTTTCTTTTTTCCCGTTCATTTCCTCATTATTCCTGTTCATTGGTAATGCAAAAGCTGAACAGTCCTTGCAGCTAATGAAAAGTGCATTGGCTGGTTTGGTTAAACACAGAGTTGATCAGTTTGTCACACTTATAATTTGTTGTGTTATTATAGATGCCAATCAAGAAACTCTACATGGTAGTTGAAATGGCTGCCCAAGGAGAACAAGGTGGTGGAGCAGAAGCCATCTACTCCGGTAAAGAAAAGATCAAACTTCCGCATTTCTTTGAGTGCCTTCAAGACATTGTCCGATATTAAAGTGGGAGTGCGCTTCTCATCACAGCTCCTCAAGGTTTATACAGACCACAGTTTTGCAAATTTGCTTCGCTTGCGTATTCTTTGTATTCTTCTTTTCCTTTCCCGGTTATTATTATTCGTTCTACTGAGAGTGGAAGATGAGTTTTTAGTTACAAGTAGACCGATATGGTCGGTGTATTTATACATTTTTCTTGGGCTTTTAGATGATTAAATCCAACATTTCCATATTTTTTATGTAACTTGAATTTATTTTTTCCGTTGTGATTGGCTATGATGAATCATTTGCTGCCAACAAAAGATTAATGATATTATTACATGAACCTGAGCTTATTTTGTCCCGTCACTTTCGATTGTTAGTTTTCTGATCAAGTCTTGAACTGTCATTAACTGTGGTGATAAAGGTTGATTTGAAGGTAATATTTATATGCATGGAAAGAAGGCTTGAAAATATCATTGCAACACATCATGTGCGATGGTAATATAGTTGTTTTATTGATGATAAAAAGATTGGAAGCTTGTCAAACCGACTGCAATGATTCTTCATATGGAGAAGCAATTGCCTCTAAAGCATCCAATAGAGCCTTTTGTTTGCTCTAATTTCAAATTTACAACCCAAAAAAGCAATAAAAGTTCCAGTTTGAAACAAGAGTTATATTTGAAATTCATTATCATTTTTTGTTTAGGGGTGAGAAAAAATTCATCCGCATCAATTGAAGTATTTTTTTTTATACCAATCACTTCTAATATTTGACATGAATGAATTTCATTCATATCCAAAAATCAATATACTCGGTGTGGATACATTTTTCACTCAGCTAAAGAAATTAGGGTTAATTTTATTTACACCCTGAACTATGTCTATACATCAGTCGCACCCCTCCAATTATGCAAAACGTCAATCAAACTCTCTAATTAAGAAAGTTGGACTCATTTGCACCCCCTTAACTTTGTGGGACTTTGACTTTGAAGGAAATGACTTAAATGCCCTTACCCAAACACCCTATTTTGAAGGATGAGTATATTCAGTATAGGAATAGCTGAGATATGTTAAATCCTAGCCAAACACCCACTATCCCTATACCCAAACATCCACTTCTTCCTCAACCCTCACCTTTACACCTAACCCTAATTTTACCACAACCACCGCCACCACCTCACCTCAACCCCCCTCCCCGGTTTTACACCATTCAAATTCAAAATTAACCAAAATATTCTATCAAATAATGAATCTCTGAAACCCTAAGTCCAAATAGACCCAATCCAATAATGAATCTCTGAAACCCTAAGCCCAAATAGACCCAATCCAATAATGAATCTCTGAAACCCTAAGCCCAAATAGACCCAACCCCATTACCCGTCAACACACCACGACCAAACCCTAAGCCCTCTCCCCCCTAATCCTTCGCGCCAAATAAATTTCCTTGGGCATGATGGTCACCCTCTTAGCATGGATCACACACAGATTAAAAAAAATGTTTGATGGTGGTGGTGGTTGTGATGGGTGGAGGTGGAGAGGAGGGAGAGAAGTGAATAAAATGTTATTAAATTATATAAATTATAATATATTAAAAATACTAATCTATTATTAAAATTTGTATGAGTAAAACATTTTATATTTTATTTCATTATTTATGTGTGTAATTTAGTACTCCCTCCGTCCCGCAATAGTTGTCCAATTTGAAGTTTTTAACATTTTATTGATTTAGGTTGACTAGTGTGCAATTTTTCAATTTTGCCCTTAATAATATAGTATTATGGTAGAGTCCGGTATTTGTTTAAATTTAGTGGAAGAAGGGTAATTGGGGAAAGTGGGAGGTTAAATTGCATTGAAATTCGAACTCGACAAGTATTTTGGGATAAGTAAAGTTGCAATAGTGGATAACTAATATGGGACAGAGGTAGTATGTTTTTAGTAAATTCATTTTTTTTGTATTTTTATTTTGAGATAAATTTTTTATTTTATTTTGTGAAGTGTGTCTAATATTATTAAAAATAAGTATTAGTAAAGTCAAATATTTTTCAAGATTAAAATAAAAAATGAAAACTTGTGTTAGTTTACAAGTTTGATAAATGTAAATATAATATATTTTTGCTACTAAATATTTTTTATATTATTATTATTTAAGAATTTATGTGTGTGACTCATACAATAATAATAAAGTTACAATTGACAAGTTAAATCTTTTATGGATATAAAAAAAATTTGTATGATAAAAAATTGCTATTTATGTGTGTAATTTAGTATTTTTTTGGCGAATTTAAATATTTTGTATCTTTATTTTGAGTTAAAATAATTTATTTTATTTTGTGAAGTGTCTAATATGTCTAATATTATTGAAAATAGGTATTAATAAAGTCAAATATGTTTCAAGATTAAAATAAAAAATGAAAGCTTGTGTTAGTTTACAAGTTTGATTAATGTATATATAAATATTTTAAATGTAAATATTTATATATACAAATATGTAAATAATTATTTTGGTTAAATATGTAAATAATTTTGAATAATATAACCATTTTCTAAATTGAGGGAGTCAAATTGATAAATTAAAGTAGGGATAAGGTCAAGAGTAGTTTAGGTATTAAAAATTATAACAGGTTTGAAAAAGTACCAAAAGAGTTAAGGGGGTGCAAATGAGTCCAACTTTCTTAATCAGATGATTTGACTGATGTTTTGTATAGGGGGGGGGGATAAACATAGTTTAGGGGGTGTAAATGAAATTAACCCAAAAAATTAAATAGCTCTTTGGATTTGCTAAGAAGAATAAAAATTTCATTACTAGTGTTAAAATGATCGCGATCGCGAAATAAGCAAATATACCATGATATTATTTTCTTTCAATTAACACTATTGTAGGAGAACATTTAAACCAAATAATCACAAATCTATAAACTATTCTACATACACATGCATTTATAAATATTAACATTTTCATTCAATTTGCACTAACCTTTGCATTCAATTCGTTCCCTCATCAAAAGTTAGCATATATAATACACAAACACATACAAAATATTATTGCGGTTGTTGTTGAGGATATAATAGATAAACTACCTTTGAAATTTGTAGAAGCTTTTTCATCCTAACTCATGAATGTATTTGACCCCTGTTTCATATAAGAGGTAAACACTCCAACTTGATAACAAAACAAGTTATTGAACATGTAATTCACCTGTAACAGCCAAGATAAGCTTTCAACAATTTATTCCTGAAATTTCAATGTGAGAGATAACATCCAGTTCATGTCTGCGTATAAGTGAACATAAAAACAATAATTCACATGTATCAGTCGGGAAACCATCCACAACTTATTCCTGAAGTTCACCGAGGGAGAATCATGTAGTGTATGTATAATAATAAAATAAAAAGGTTCTACAAAATTGTATCCTCTTCCATGTTATCAAGTTGGCTATCTTCATCAATTTCAAATTTTGAAGCCTTCTGCGCGAAGGCATCTAAGGTGAGCGTCAATCCATTTTGCGCAAGCAGGTTCGCCATGTTCCACAACGCATTCGTCCCTCAACTTCTTGGTGTCTGGGCAAGCACAACAAATCTTCTTTTTTGGCTTTGAATTCGAGTCAGATGTAATGGTTATTCCTTCCTTTTTCGGTGACCCTGACAATGTCAAGGCAAAAGAAGGATTCTGTGTAGGCAGCCCACCCATATTCAGAAGTTCCTGATGAATATATAAGATTGAAAGATCTTTCAGGTACAAATGAACAAAAGAAGTATGTGAAAGAACTCAAAAAAAAATTCTAGAGAAAGGGCAACCAATAATAATGATCACATTTGTGGAGACCAATGAAATACCCAATAGTGTCCAAAACATCTTCCAGAGATGTAGACTTATTTAGAGAAGGACAAAAATGCTGCTTATTATCATACCTCTAAATGACTCGCATCAAACAGTACTAACGTAGCACTGCTAAAAGAGTTTGGGGACAAATTTTCCCATCATAAATAATCATATATCATGGTTCCCTCCACAGTCCATCCTTACTTCCTCTTCAAAATTCAATTTGGTACATAATAAACAAGATTGGAGTAAACAGAAATATTCTATTGCAAAACTTATCCCAAAGTTCCTTTTGTCCTCAAATGAGCCACTCATTAGGGCCATATAGATTGTTAAACCTTACGGAACCACGCCTTCAACACCACCTAGGGCTACAATCTTTTTTACAGCTTCCTTTTGTTTCTTGCAGCGCCTTAAAACAAAGAGATATAGCAGATTCTAAATATATTCATCCCCTATTATTCCTGATCAAGCTTATGAAATTAATTTCTTCCACAATATTGTATCACAGACAAACTCACGGGGCTATATGTTTTTCCCGTTTCTGTCAGAAGGGGTAACAAGAGTTCCTGAAGTAAACTATTGTAACCTAATATTTTGTCGAAAACTTCCTCAAAGCGAGGAGGAAGAGGTTAATCTAAGACTCGAAAAGGGTATTACCGCAGCTACCAAAAATATTTTGGGCTGGATTAAAAGGGTATTACAGCAGGTACTTGGGGAGGGATGACCCAAAACATATACAGCTTAGCTATTTCACAAAGTGGTTGCTTTAAGACTCAAACTTGCGCCTATGTCACAACCTTAAAGCATTTCATTGCCAAACTAGGCAACGACTGAACCACCCAAAGAATGAACATTTCATAGAGCAGAAACTAAAGACATGTACCTTCTATATATTACACCCTTCCCAAAAAAACCTGGCTCCGTTATAATACGGTAAAAATTCAGTGTGTACTTGGTTCATGGGAATCCTTGTGGCATTTTACCAAAACATACCCTGGAATACCACATAAAAATACGGCAGGAGGGCAAAAATTCATGTAAAAAGGCCACATACAGAGCCAACAAAGGTGACTTAAAATGAATGACCAACTCCACTCAAATCAGCCCATATCTGAACTACTAAAAGGGTAAAAAAGTGATACAATTTATGTATACAGTGAACTATTAAATTCAAAGTATAACCAAGGAGCACCAGAGCTCACACACACACACACACAAAAAGAGAAATAAATAATAATACTAATGGTCCAACAGTATCAGATGTTTTGGGCAAAAGATTGAAATTAAAGATAGAATGTTTTACCAAAGCACCTTATGGACCAAAGGTATTTCCTCTCCTTCTCAAAGGGAAGATGAAGGGTTCAAGTCTCTTAGGAGACAAAGTGTGTGTGTGTGTGTGTGAAATGCTTACCTTCCCAAAAAAAAAAAAAAAAAAAAAAAGAATGTTTAGGGGAATCAAAGAGACAGAACAAAATGATCAAGACTGCAATGGATGATAAAGAAGAGTCAGATACCTTATTGAAGGATGGTGGATAAGAAGATATATAAAAGAAGGCAGGAGTTGCTGGAGGTAAAGATATAAAACCAATGCTGCTTAATAAAATTGTTAGTTATTTTGGGATGATACTCATTTGGAATTACATAGCATTTTTTAAATCATTCAAAACATACATCAGCAGAAGAAGCAAATTCATTAATGAACATAAGAACTATTTAGGGTACTCTAGGCATATCTGTAGTAGAAGGATAAACTATAAAATTTTACATGTAAATATTCCCAAATCAGCACAAGAAATTCAATGGATTAAATGCAAATCCTATACATTCCTAATTTTAACATTAATTCAACAACAGTAAAGTTCAAACAAGTGCAATTGATTCCACCAGATACGACACTGCATGTTGATTATCTTTTAGTTATCGCCTTCATTTTGGTCAATTGGTGTTGGACTACGCAATTGCCCCCGCGAAGTTGCACCACCAACCACAACCTGCCCGCCCTCCTGTCAAACCTTTCTGCACCTCCTTATGGAAGGGGCATGTCGCCTGAGCTAGATACTTGGTGGCCAATTTGTCACTTATACAATGTGAATTAGACACAAAAGAGTAACTATGCTGCAAAATATACACTTCTTACCAAAGGCCTTGTAGCCTGATGGTATCACCTTTCCTCCCCAAAGGGGAGGTTAGGGCCTAGGGGTTCTAACCCGATGGGCTCATGTGGGAGTGTGAGTGTGTGCGTTTCTTACCATTCAAAATATATATATATATATATATACACTTCTCGCGAAAAATCACAAAGTTTTACTAACAAAAAATTTGCAGTAGCCCAACTAGTAAGACCTCTTCTTCAATCCTTCAAACTCGGGGGAGGTGATTAAGCCCCGCTGTGGACATTTGTGGGTGTTCGTGTGTCCGAGTATTTCCCTAATCTCATATGTACGTGTGTGTATATTTGTCTCTTCCAAATCCCACCCCTACAGTTCTCTTCTCTGTCTATCTCCCCACATCTTTCCTAAAGAATTGACCCACATAAAATGTGATTCATCTTAGCGTAAGGGTCAATGGAATGCTTAGTCAAAGTTAAATTTCAGAGATTTTGAAAAGAACAAACATAGATCAATTCATGTTTTTATTTTAATAAACAGATCCTCCCATAACCTTATTTTTCAATAAAAGTTACCAATTGACGAAAAGAATTCAATAAACCAAAAGATTCATCTACCTAGACATACAAATGGCAATTTCTTTGATCCAGTGACCATATCAATCAAAACCCATAAACCCTAAACACTCGAGACTCGAACACACAGAGACCCACTGATTCAGAAACGTTGATGAAAACAATTATAACTACAGAAGCTCGAAAATGCAAAAAAAAAAAAAGTGGTCTTAAAGGGCTCGCGTGGATAAAAAAACACCGCCCGATAATCCAATTAAACATTTTCATCAAAGAACATTTATATAGGTGCGTGTATATGTATATACATAAATGAGTAGCTTACCTTCTGCTTTTCTTCAACTTGAGTTTAGGGTTTGAACAGGGAGCGGTGGCGGGCGATGAATAGTCTGCAGAAGTGTTTCTTGTTATATATATATATATATATATATGTAAATGGATGTATATATATACGCGTATGTGGTCATATTGAATGGACAGCGCTCACATACGTAGACTATAGCGTTTAGGCGCCGCGAAGCTCCGCTCTGAAACGGGTAGCAATCGTCTACACCCGCTACCATCCTGTATATCACAAATAGGCATGTATACATTTATGTTTTTCTCTTAAAATTTACTCTTTTACCCCACTTGCATTTAGTAATAAAATAAAGGTAAAAGTACGTAATATTAAAAATAGTAAAAGCTAATTTTTATTTCATTTTTTAGTAGTTAAATATGAACTTAACTTTGATTAATTTAAAATATAACCAAATTATTCGAAATATGATCGTGTAAGTAATGTCAAATTATTCTCTTCTCACGTTGATAAACTTCTATTTATTGTGGTTGTTTGAGTTGTTATTCATATGTTAAAGGGCTGAAAGGTAGGGGTACCATAGGTCCGAAATGTATGGTATAGAGGGAAAAAAAAAAATTAATCATAATCATATTTGAGAGTAGTTTGGTCATTTTTTAATTAAGCAAGTGAAGTTCATATTTGCCATTAAAAAATGAAGTAAAATATAGCATAGGAGTAATTTGCTAATTTTTTAAAGCGTCATGGACAGATTTCTCAGCTAACCTAAAAGGAAGAGTAAAGTATAATTTCATATAATCCTCTAGCCAAATATCTCCATGAAGTTTTTGGTCATGTTAAATTTATTCACTTTATGAAAAATAATGTCAACTTATTTTAACTATTTCTGGTTCACACCTCACAAAAACTAAGGTTATATGTCTACATACATAAAAATAAGGACCGTATTTGGATTCTGTCCCACGAGGATGAAATTCATCCCGCCGATGTAGTCTAGTGCAAATTGGACGTGTGGACCAAACAATACCGGATACGCACGTAGATAATGCTCCAGACAACATTAACAATGTCTTTAACATGAATCCAAACTAGCATTACTAAATAAATGTTTCTAGCTGCGGAAAACGGAAACAAAATGGAAGCGTGGGTGGAGAAAATGGACTAAAACTTGAATAAAAATTATTTGGAGTCGCATTATTTACAGCTAAAATGATTATATTTTGGCCATTTCAGAACAAAAATTAGAAAGCAGATTTCTGTTCTAACCGCACACCCCAGCAGGACTCATCCTATCTCCTGATGAAACCGAACTAAAAACGAAAATAACTATAGGTTCCAATCCCCGAAAAGAGTCAATAGAGTTTTTCCCTTACTACCATCGCCAAATTTTCGATGACGCCTTGAACCAGATTTTTTGCTTCCTTTTCCGCGTTTACTAGATTTGGTGGGTTTAGCGGGCTTCTTCTTTGTGAAGGCGGTTGGAGGAGGAATTAAGGCACGAACTGGAGGAGTCTTGCGACGCTGACCTCTGTGGTATGCCTGCAAGTTACAAAAAAAAAAAAACAATTTAGCAGTGTCTAGGATGCTGATAAATAATTGTTAATTCAAATATGTATTTCGAAAATAAAATGGCCTGTAAGAAAAAAAAAAAATGTAATTATGTTGTTGAACTGGTTTCAATCCCATGTGTCTATAAGTATTTAAATACCCATTTTTTTAAACAAAATAATAATAAAGAGCCACTCTCATTGTTAGTATCTAAAATTACTAGCTGCCTCACAAAATGCCACTAAAGCTCAGTAATGATGATTATGTTTTAGTACCCCTAGATTATTAGTAGTTAGTTTACGAATCATTAAACAAGTTATTTCAGACCATACATCAAATTACACACAAAATATCTTTTATAAGGACTTCATTCTGCAATTTAGGATTCTAGCAAGTTCAAAACTGAAAAATATAGATACACACTACTTATGTAGTTCTATTCAGACATTGAGGCTTAAATGTCATGCCCTTTCCTGAGTAAAGGTGTTTTGAAATTCTTAAATTTTATGACCGAATTATTTAATCAAGATAAAACGACTACGTTACTGTACAAATTAAAATGGACAACTCACTTAAAGATTATGTTTTTGACCGACTTTCCAATCCCATGTTAAGATATATAGTACTAACCTGTATCACAAAATTCCGCCTTTCACAATCCATAAACATACTGACGTTCCAGTTAACTTTTGTCATAATTCTATCCCTTACAGTGGAGAAGCTTAATTGATCCCTGGAAGTAAAACGATCGACTTCGTTGAACCATAGACAAGTGAACAGATTTGTTATAGGAATGTGCTCCCTTATAATCACACATCCTTCGGGGACATCTGCAGAAACTCATGCATAAGCGAAAACTCCATATGAGATAGAAAAGCAACCCGAAGTACAGATACGTAAACATCATGGACCTACCGCTAGTTATAGGAAGCTTAGCCTCGGAATATGGTGTTAGACCCTCCTTTTTATAAAAGTCAATCTGGTAATCAATGGAGGCATTGTCATATTTCCCAGCGGCTTTATTTGCTTCAGCTTCTACAAAAACATCGAAGCGTCTGTAGTGTCTGGAAATAGCAAAACTAGCATTTTGTCGCCACAAGAACCTAAACGGCAGAACAGTGAAGGCACCACATGAGTGTAACATGACGCATTAATTGCAGCAGATGCTTAAACAATAAAAATGATGTCCACTTCTTACGAAAAATTGAATTAACAAAAAGTTTGGTGTTAAGTTCAAATGAACAAAACAGAAAGCACAGTCATGATCAATTCTTAGAAAGAACAAACCATAGATGTCAAAATTGAACCCGCAGAACATCTTATAAAGGCACATTTTACATAATTTTCAAGTGGCTATGGAGCATGCACTAGACCAGAATAAAATTATGGCTGTGCACGGCATCCATAATCCAGACACTGAAATAAGAGGAATACACACACACAAAGCCAATAATTTCACAAATGTCATTTTGGCTTTGTACAATTTTGGAACGCTGTGAAAGAATGGTATGTTTTAAAATCTAGTCATCTGTGATTCATTACCACAATATCAAAGATACAAAACCAGATTTTTGTGCCTAAATAGAGCAAAGCATGGAGAATAACTCGCCACGACAACTCACCATAAGCTCCCAAATAAGTAATGCATTCATGTTCTAAATTTTTTTCAGATTCATCATTCAGTTTACTATTTGCATGTGCTAATAGGAACAACTGATAAAGCAAGTAAAGTGCTTTCTCACAGAACAACGAAAATTTTAATTTTAGCAATAAATAGCATACATTTCCTCCAAATGTGAGAGACTAACTGCATTAGGCTATGGCCATTTAGAATATGATGACATACTGAAATTCTCCGTTGATGGCGCTACAAATATTGCAATAAAGAGCTTCTCAAAGAGTATGTATATCGCAATAAAGAAAGTGCAGGATCTCACAGAATGCACTTATCAGCACAATGTCAGAAGGGAAAAGCGACACTGATTACTTTAAAAGATTCTCTCTTAGCATATCAACCACATGAAAAGTTGCCACATAAATTGCATGATGTACCTCTCAAGAATTTGATATGGATCCACAGTAAGCTCAAGCTTTCCATCAATCCATATAGAATAACGGACATTGGGAAAGAGCCGATGTAGTAGAAGCTTTGGAACCTGAAACAAAGTCCATATGACTCATCTAAAATCAAACAATATTAATGTGTTATTCATATTTTTCTAAAAACATTTACAAGTGGACAAGGGTTCTATAATAGAACCTAGATAACTGGAACGCACCCATTATATCTACTAGCAGTAGAATAGTAAGTGTAACGGTGTAAGCATCATGATTCAGCAGGTCCACAATGTCAACATGAGCAACACCTTGTTCATACTTATGTAGGGTCTGTTTGGTGTTGTGCCACTTATAACAAGCACCATTTTTTTTTTGTTTTTTTTTTTATGTAAAGCAGTTGAAAGAGTGATGGCTCTGAAACACAAATAGTGTTTGGCATCATAGTGTGGGCGCTTCTTATAATTATTCTTTTCTAAAATTAGACACTTTCTATATAGCATTTACCTCTACTTGAAATAAACATGAAAATTTTAACTCGGCTAAAAGCATTATTGATAGGTGTCAAATATTGTCCATTTTAAGCCCCTATCTTGCTAATGTTACATCCTTACATTCCATTATTTGGTATTTTTATGTCGTTTGTGTGTTTAAGTGTGTTTCAGGAGCTTAATGGAGATTACGAGCTAACTTTGGTGAATTAACTTGAGATGTGCTTATATTTATCTAAAAAGAGAGCAAAAGAGGTCTTTTCAAGATAAAAGTATCTCCTGGAGGGCAGAAACGTTATTTTTTCGAGCCGCAACTTCAAGAATCATTTTAATGGAGTCGAGGGGATTCAAATGGCACTAATCCCAAGAAAAGTTGGTTCCAAGGGTTTTGCTACGCCTAACCTACACTTACAGTAGCAAAAAGTGACTAGAAAGTGTTGTTTTGACACCTGAGCTACGCCCGGGCATTTTTTACCTACGCCTGGGGCGTAGGCCTAGCTACGCCTCAGGTGTAGTAACCCCTACGTCCCAGTCGTAGGGGTCTGGCTAATTAAAAGCTGAAAAATGACGAAAATGGCCCCGACTTGTGTTCATTTGTGGCGGCTGTGACTTTACACCTTGATACACGTGATATACATCAGAATATAAGGTTTTAGTTTGGTTTTGTGTAAAATTATGAAAAAGGGCAACCATTAGGGTTTCCTTCGGTTTTGTCTATAAATACCAAGGTCTGCTACAAATCTGGGGGACTCATTTTCACATAATTTCCAGAGCACTTTCTCTGGAGATTCATATCATTCAAAGGGAGGAGTCATTCAAGACTTAGAGATCCGGAGAAGAAGATCATGGAGGCCGTTTCTACATCAACGATGCAGTCACCTTCTATCATGAGCAACTAATTCGGCATCTAAGGTTTTCTAGCAAAACCCTAGCCAAATAATGTAGTTCTTTTATTTGATTCAATTGTAACGAGGGGAAGCCGTAACCATACTGTGATGATTGATTGTAGATGTGTGACCATTTTTATTCTTGACACAAGATTATATATTTGTTCTTAATTCTTGTCTTAAATTAAATGAATATATCTTCTTACACAATCATGTTATCATAAACATAGTGTGATTTTCTACATCAATGGTGCTTAACACTTGAAACCTTAGGTTTACATAGGCCATGCCTCGGCGAGGTGATATAGACATGCTTTAGTTTAATTTCATGTTGAATGAGTAGATTAGAGTAAAGTAATTTGCATGCACTAGTCATATTCTATCCGGAGATGGGTTGTAGCGAATCCAGTAGATAGTATACTTTTTGGGAACGTATTCGACTATTTGCGGTACGACCTGATTCACAGTTATGGATCGCCCTCTTGCAATTGAGTAAAGAGATAACTATATCATGCGATTGGTGGTGAAGCGACGAAAACCCTAGTTTTTCTCTCTATTGTTCTTGTCTTAATCTATCTTTATTTGTTTTCTTAGTTAATTAGTTAATCAATCACAAACGACAAACTATATTTTTCTAGCAATTTGAGAGTATTATTTTACAAAAATTCAGAATACGACTTAGTCTCTGTGGGATCGATAATCTTTCTCAAGCTGAACTATACTATAATACGATTCGTGCACTTGCGATAAGTAATACCTAAGTCATCGTAAGGGGTCGTTCTTAATCATTATTTTTGTCACCCCTAGACGGACATCAACTAAAGCAAGTCATGATTTTTTTTTTCTTTTAAAAGTAGCCCTCATCTGAAAAATAAAAACTAGTGAACAACTTTAGAGAATTGCCCAAGAAACTTGCATAATTAAGACCCAAAGCGTTCTTGAGACCAACTATTTAGTCTGGATACTAAGTTTAACCTTTAACACCATCTTTGTAGGTCCAGTGCTCCCAAATTCTCCTATGACACAATGTCTTGTTGCAAGTCAACTTCATCTTCCATGAAACCACCGCGCCCAGCCCACCCAGGTTTGTTCTTTTTACCATGTTCTATGTACAGAGTCTATTCACCTTCAAGAAACCTTAAAACTGAAAAAGAATTCTCCGACCGATAAGATTTCCTACTTAAAAACGAGGTACTATTACATGATAGGATTGAAGGGTGCGAGTATTTGAATATGACATAAGCAGCTCAGTAGCCTATATCATTTTTCAAGCGACGAAGGGGAGCTTGTAATATGTTGGAAGCCATATATTTTTTGTAGAAGGAAAGCAGAATTAACAAATTGATGCATATAGAACTGACCTTTCCATTGCGTCTTGGATCAGTGTATGGAGTATTGCGGACAACAATAATCCTCCACAATCCAACCCTCTTGCTGTTGTCCAATACACTTGAATTTTTCAAATCCGCCTCTGTTTTTTCATCGATAAACATATAAAAGCGAACATTTTTTCTTGAGAAATCACTAATGTTCTGAGGCTGCTGTATCATATCATAATTTCCTGAAAAATATATAATGATTATAAAAAGGAGTCCTTATTCACTAAAGAGCAGTTTTGAAACATGCTGGCACAATTAGAAGGATTAACATAGTATCTAATAGTAGGGGATTGCCGGAGAGGCTTGGGGCATATAATATATATAAAAGAAGAAGAGTTGTGGAAGTTTGAAGATATGTTGATGCTAAACAGTACCAAATATGGCTGATGCAACAATGACCTCATGGAACTGCTCCATTTCTTTTAGCTCATCCTCATCAATATCAAATCCAGTACGGTGGCCAGGTCTACATCCTTTGATAAATCTGATAGAAAAGAACATTCACTGGCAATAAATCACAAGGAAACTGCAATGCATCTAAAAATTAAAATGTAATACCATCATACACCACTATAGAGGTACCTAAGGCTAAGGAAACAAAAGGCTGTGCAAACGAAACTTACCCACAGCTCACAGTCATCGACTCTTTTATATTAAAAAAGTCATTCCGCTGATTTAGAGAAGGATACCCGCCAAATTCAGAGCCTCCTTGTGGTTCAGCTTTAATAGAATTTTCTTCATGGTAATAAGTTAAATGACGAAGCACGGGTGACACCGATGGGGATTTTGGCATGCTAGCTATAGCCCGCTCCACAGGAAGGTAACATACAGGACATGCTGAGGAAAATAAGCAAGAGCAAAATCAATAGGACTGCAGCAGCATGAATATTATCATGAGCGATACTTAGTTTAGAAGTACTGGTTTTCATATCTTTGCGATTAAACAAAATATATGTATATACAAACTATTGATAATTTCAATAATACGGGGTAGAGCAATTGTTGTGGCCCTGAAATGGAAATGCTTTTGAAAGGGGGAAAGAGACTTACGGCGTGGTCCAACACGTTTCTTATTAGGAGGGGGAGGAGAAAATGCAAAATTTTGGCATGGATGGCCCAAAAGAGCATCAGAGCCTGTAATAACTTTAGCAGCAGAAGCATGGGGAGCAGGAGGAGGAAGAACGCACATATTTTCACCACATACTGTGAAAGAATTCAGTATAAATAAATTATTATCCTGTTCACCTTCTGTCATGAGAACAGGATACATGATAGTATGACAACTTACCGTATTGTCTCGTGTTTGTAATCCTCTGAACAGTGTTAGTACTAGTGCTTTCCAAATCATCATCTAATTACAAAAACCCATCAAGCACATTAACTTTTAATAGGCAAATACTAAAATAAGAACCTTCACAGATAAAAAAATTAAAAAAAATGAAACTGAAATCCCGATAGACCTTTTCAAACAAGTTAATGAATCATGGGCAATGTATGTCTGCCATGGAACAGCGATATTCAGATTGACTCGAGCAGTTAACTATAAACGTCGTTTTATTAGGCAAATCTGATGCAACAGAGCCTAAATATAACAACCAGCTAATCCTAGCTTAAAAACCATGGACACTCACACTGGATACAGACGAAAATGCAAACATAATAGATCAAAGAAGGAGTGACATGGACAGCAACAATATATCAACACACACACTTACACACTCGTATATATTGTATATAATGTAACATAAGACAACAGTACCTTTAGACAGCTACTTTTTATATTCTATGAGTTCAATGGATTACAATTTTTTTACAATAACCTTCCTTGCAATTGATGAAGTTCATAACACGGACATGACAGATATGCGTGTGTTGCACATGGAATTAGATTTGATATGTATGTGTCTAATTGTTTGCCTTTCCTTGTGTTTGTGTGTGTTCGTGCTAGCAAACAACTTGATGACTCTGTATGAAATATCGACGAGGATACAGATACGAACATGGCACGAAATGTAGACACCAAATCGATATGAAAAAGCAGGACATGGATATAACAAGGCCATGACACTAGAACATATATTTCATACATGTACAAAACAATGTTATATGAAACAAATATACACTATGACATAAGAACAGATAACATATTTAACTACATCAAAACTATATATATTACTATGTGACCAGATGAAATTTACAACAAATTCTATTATCTTCACACTCCTCCTTTTACTACAAAGAAAGTTAAAAGTGAGACATTGCCTCAGAATCAACATAACCTCAAAACTGATTAGATGCTACATTGCCTCTAACATTGAAGGACTAGTGAAACATGAAAGAAATATTAAAAGACTGAACAATTGATGATGAAACGAACCTTTATTAAATGTGAAAAACCCTGAGAAAAAAGCCATAAAAGCAAAGACAACCAATATCAGCATTCCAACTTTCCTTCTACACACATATCTGCAAATGAAGGATAGAAGCCTTTCCTTCTCCCTTGAACCAGAAAGGTTGATCTTCGAAGACTTGCGCGATCCGAACGAATTCTGAGTCCGAAAAATACCCCCACCATTCTGTGCTTGTGGCAGCAGTGATCCATAGCTCCCTGTACGTATACAAGAAGATGACACTCCAATCATTGTACCTCCAAGCCCATGACTTTTCCCTTCATTCTCTTCGTTTCCCTCCTAAATTCCCCTTCATTCACAATAATCCTTATTTTCCACAACTAAATCCAAATCCAAAATTGTTAAAAACCCACTATTTATTTTCACCAAATATCAATCCACAAAATAAAACCCACTATTTATTTTCACCAATTTTCACTACTATGATCTCAAAACCCTAGGCAACTCACTTCCACAATCCAATTCTATATCGCTTAATACACAAAACCCACCTCAGAATCACAGTTTTATAGACAATCCCCAAGTCCCAACTTCATATAATCATGAAACTTTCTAGCCCTGAAATTCAATAAACTTTCTAATCCTATCACCAACTAGAACCCTAATTAGGGTTCGGGTTCAAATACAGCTTTTTTTCAAACATTGAAACCAATGTTGAGAGAAAAACAATGATGTAGAGACGAAAAGAAAAACAAACTTAGTATAGTGACGTGTTGGGGTTAAGGTTACCTTATGTGTTTAGGAGTGTGCATCGAAGTGTCAGACTCTGTCAGTACAAATCTGGGATTTTTCGAAAAAATCGTTATCGTTTAAATGCAGCATTGTGATTGAGATTGTTTGCAGTTATGTGTTTCTCAATCGGAAGTGGAGTCTTTCTCGTTATAAACCACTTCTCTTCATTATTTTATACTATTTTGAATTTTTTAATTGTTTATCTCATCTTCTTTTCGAAATAAATTAAAATATAATAATTACATTTACTTACCCAAGAGAATGTTCAAATAACATGTCATAGACCTACGTTGTAGTGTATATCTATATCTATACTAATATTAAAAGTGTAATTTAATACTTATAAAAATAATTTAATTTGTTCTTTGTGATATACATATAAGCATTTCTAAATCATGTAAACTTCTAATAAATATAATTCATTATATATTAACAATTTTAGTTTTGATCACAATCAAATTTTCCTTTTGGAGGACTCCTGTAACATGCATGATGACTCTTTGAGGGGCTAACTTGACTGGTTTGTGTTTGTATAATAGCTATATCTCATATTATTTTGAACTTCTACTATTATGAATTATTATTACGAGTTGTATGAGTTATTGTGTAAGGGGGTAAAATTCATACTTTTGTTGTTTTATTATTTTTATCAATTTTATATGTTACCCTCAATTCAGCCAACACAAATTGAGCTCCAAGCCGTGGTTATATTTTTTTATTTTCAATCATTTTTCTTAATTTTAATATTTTTATTTTTATTCCAGTTTAAATGAATACATCATAACATATATAGGCTTATTATATTCACTTTTAACATCTTTTTCTGTTGATCATTATATATTTATTCTCATTTCTTTTAGGTTGAATGAACAGATATAATTTTATAATTATTATTTATACTTTCTAAATTTATATATTTTATGCACTGTTTCTCCTTGGTTTCAATATATAAATCATAATTTCTAGACTTTTTTCAATATTTGAAATATACATATCAATAAATGAAAATTAAAATCCAAAATGATTATTGACAATTATGAAGAGAACTCTTTATGTTTTATCTTTTTGTCAAACAAAATAATACCTTTTACTTCTCAAGAAAAAAACTTATAAATACATTTTCTTAGTGGAGGTATTTTACAGTGTTTTTAAGCAGTTGAGAGATTAAATTCTAGAAACTTGTATGGTGAACAAAAAAATTATCAAAACCAACCCATTTTTATTTTTGAAACAATATGGAACAAATACATCTTAGATAAATAAAATAAAATAAAATAATAATAATAATATGACCAAATCAAGTGGGATTGCAAATCAAAATTCAAATGTTGCCTGTGTTTTTGAAATATTTTAAGTTTGAAATTCATTTGGTCCAGAAGAACTATTTTGCTTTTCATTGTAGCACTCATTTTAAATTGAATACCATCTTACCCAATTTGAATAATATTTTTATTCATTAAAGTAATAATATCCACTAAGAGGCCAAAACGTGCCTCTATTGAAAATTAATCTGGCACCCACATCCTCCATGGCTTTGACTTCAGAATTTACCTCAATTAGGCTCGACAGAAACTTAGGCTCCGTTTGGCAACCCGGTTTTGGTCTTAGTTTTGGTCTTGGTCTTTGATTTCAAGACCAAGACCATGTTTGGTTGGCCGGTTTTGGACTTGGTTTTGGACACCCTAAAACCAACCACTAAAACCTGGTTTTGGCCCACCATTTTTGACTTTTTTTTTTCTCTCTCTCTCTATATATATATATATAGCCGAAAATATGAATTATTTTGAAATTTTTTTTATATTTTTCGAAAAAAATATTTTTCGGAAAAAAATTAATTTCCGGGAAAAAATTATTTTTTCGAAAATAATTATCTTTTGCAAAATTAATAATTTTTTTCGGAAAAAAAATAATTTTTGGAAAAAAATCATATTTTCCGGAAAAAAATTAATATTCGGAAAAAAATTATTTTTTCGAAAATAATTATTTTCCGGAAAATATTTATTTTTTTGGAAAAATTTATTTTTTCGTAAAAAAATCATATTTTTGGGAAAAATTAATTTTCGGAAAAAAAATATTTTTTCGACAAAAATTATTTTTTCGAAAATAATTATTTTCCGGAAAATATTTATTTTTTCGGAAAAATTTATTTTTTCGTCAAAAAATAAATATTTGGAAAAAAATCATATTTTTTCGAAAAAATTAATTTTTGGAAAAAAATTAATTTTCGGAAAAAAATATTTTTTCGACAAAAATTAATTTTTCGGAAAAAATTAATTATTTTTTTTTCCGAAAATTAATTATTTTCCAAAAAATTATTTTTTATATTTTTCGGAAAAATATTTTTTTCCCGAAAATTACTTTTTTTCCAATTTTTTATATATATATTTTTCATATTTATATATTTTTAATATATATTAGTATATATATATATAATTATACCAAGACCAAGATCAAAACCAACTCATTACCAAACACTATATATTGGTTTTAGACCCAAGACCAAAACCAAAACCAAAATCAAAACCAAGACCAAAATCAAGTTCCCAAACGGACCCTTAGTAAAACTTGTACTTAAATGTGTTATATACATAGTACATACATATATATGCCTACACCTTAATTATATATATATAGTGTAGGCATATATATATAAAAAAAACCTTGAAGATAACTCAAATTATTACATAAATATACATTAACGTTTTAAAAATTATCAAACTAACTTTCCCATTTTATCAGCAATGAGATAAACACGTGAGTAACTATATCCATTGAAGTTTATTTTTTATTTTTCCATTTTACCTTATACTAATCATTAAAAGATACTAAGGTGAAAAGTCTCTAATAATAAAATATAGGGTAATTTGTAGTGGCATATTATAAGATTTAGGTCAATTTCACCTAGTCAACGCACAAGTTTACAATGACACTTCCTGAATTTTAAAAATTCTTGCAATGACACCCCCTTTGAACCGTGAAAAGTCAGGTTTGCCCTTATTATAAATAGGGTTAATTTCAATAAACCTCCCTCTACTATTGAATTTCAATCACATTGCCCCCCACTCTCAAATAATATATTTATAAAATTCAAAAAATATATATATATCAAATTCGAAAAAAATATTTAAAATTCGAAACAAATATATAAATTTAAAAATATATATAAAATTCAGAAAAATAATATAAAATTTGAATTTTTTTTTATAAATTTTGAAAAATATATATATAATTCAAAAAAATGATATAAAATTCAAAAAATATATATAACATTCGAAAAAATATATATAATTCAAAAATATCATATAACTTTCGAAAACATCATATAAATTTCGAAAAATATATATATTTTGGATATATATATATATATAAAGACTACTAATTGTTGTTGGATATTTTTTTTGAAATTTATATTTTTTTTGAATTTATATATATTTTTTGAATTTTATATTTTTTTTTGAATTTTATATATATATTTTGAATTTTATATATTTATTTGGAATTGACCTAAACCTCATGGGGTGTCACTGCAATTTTTTATAAAATTTGAAAATATCATATAACTTTCGAAAACATCATATAAATTTTGAAAATGACAAATAAATTTCAAAAAATATATATATAATTCGAAATATATATATATTTTGGAAATATATATATAAAAAAAGACCACTAATTGTTGTTGTTGGTAAGTAGTTTGATTCACTTCATTAGAAAAGATATGATATTTTACCAATATATATATATTTTTCTAAATTTATTTATTTTTTTCACATTTTGTTTTTCAAAATATATATATTTTTGAAATTTATATATATTTTTTCGAATTTTATATATATATTCTAAATTTATATGTTTTTGAATTTATATATTTTTTCTTAATTATATAAATATATTTTTGAATTATATATATATATTCAAAATTTATATTTTTTTTCGAAATTTATATTTTTTTTTGAATGTTATATATTTGTTTTGAATTTTATATAATTTTTTCGAATTTGATATATACATTTCTAATTATATATATATTTTTTGAATTTTATAAATATATTGTTTGAGGGTTGGGGGCAATGTGATTGAAATTCAATAGTAGAGGAGTTAGTTGATTAAATTCAATAATAAATGGGGGTTTATTAAAATTAACTTTATTTATAATAAGGTCAAATCTAACTTTTCATGGCTTAAAAGGGTGTTATTGTAAGATTTTTTAACGCTTAGAGAGTGTCATTAAAAATTTGTGCGTTGACCAGAGGTTAGGTGGAATTGACCTAAATCTCTGGGGGTCACTGCAAATTATCCTAATATATGTATATATTCTGTGGTCACGAGAAACTTTCCTAAATGTTGGAGTATGTGGGACCATGCAGGCTAAAAAATGGTTGCTACCAAAAACTAACCAAACATTGCATAGTGGGTCCCATGTCACCCGTATTGTGTTTCAGAGGAAGAGGGCATGCAATTAACAAAGTTGATGCATGTATGGTTTTCATGAATAATAACTAGTCATTATTTATATGTATATTAATTTTGTGTGTATAATATATATTCCATATGAATTAATGGACATGGACAGCTAGTTTGTTACTTTGGGTTATAAATGCATATGGTATGTGTAACCAGATAAGTTTATGATTCTGAACTTTTTCACAAATGGTTTTGGGTAAACCAACACATTTTTGGCTGGCTATCATTTGGTTTAACAGTATCAAATCATGGTGTATCATTTGACAAACCATCTCAAGGGATAATTTTTGTGTGATGTGGTTACAATTCACAATTTATTATTATCAAATTAAAATCAATTGACAATCTCAAATTCATCATTGGTGTACCATTTTATTCTTAACAAAAGTTAACATTGTCATGCTTGTCATTTTATTAAATAAATAAAATATAATTAAGTAAAATCAAATAAATAATAATTAGTAATTAATAATAAATAAATAAAATATAATTAAGTAAAATCAAATAAATAATAATTAGTAATTAATAATAAATAAATAAAAATTGAGTAAAAATTTAAATAAATAATATAGAAATAATAATAAATAAATAAATATTGAGTAATAAATATTTAAAAATAATAAATAAAATAGAATTAATAATTAATAAATAAATAAATATTGAGTAATAAATATTTTAAAATAATAAATAAAGTTAAACCAAATAAATAATAAACAAAAATAAAATGAATAAATAATTAATAATTAAATAAAAATTGAGTAATAAATATTATAAATAAATAAAATGTCAAACTATTTCAAGTTACCAAACATGGTTTGGTTTCAGAATTTCAACCCATGCTAACTCTACCAAACATAGTTTAATTTTTCAGCTTTGTTTTTTCTCACACAAAAATCATCAACATCAAACATGATTTCAGTTCAGAATAAAATCAAACAAATTGTCAAACAGGCACTTAAGTGAACATACTCAAAAAATATAATGGTAAAAAAAAAATCCAATTAGACTCTTGGGGTTTGTTAATATTTTACATAGACTTTTTAGTTTTCAATAATTCCACGCAAGTACCCTAAGATTTGACCTGGATACCTTCTCCGTTAGTGTTTCATCACCAGTTCACCGGAATATATTGAGGTCGGACAAAAAAATGTCATATAGATTTTTTTTTTCCTTCAAATATATGCATTTTTATTATTAACAACAATGAAATTTCATGTTATTCCGTTAGGAAATTAAACTGCGGTTAGTGACAGGTGATCTACATGGGAGTATAAATAAATGAGGGGTCGTATAAGCAAACCTCATAGGATTTAGATAGAATTTATCCAAAAAAAAAAAAAACAATGATGAACTTGCTTTTTTCAAAGAGTTAAAAGGCTTCCATTTTAAAGGTAAAACATCAGTAGACGACATGCATAGCATTTTATGAAAGTACTGACGGTAAAAGACACTGGGTGTGACTTATGATAAAAATAAATAAATAAACAAATAAAGGTGGGGTAGTAACTTATTATTATACTCATTTATGTCACTTTTTTTCAATAAATTTCTCAATGACCGTTATTAGAAAATCAATGAAAAACTAAATAACGGATTATGCGAGTGGAATAGTAGAAAATAAATTCACCAACAAAATGCATACACATATGCTCACTATTTTTATCAAAATAAGTATGTTTGATTTGTAAAAAAATTCTGGCAGATTAATTTGAAAAGTAATTAGGAAAAGATCACAATTAATTTGGCACATGCTTTTATTGAAAAATATGCTACAATACAAAATAAAAAACAAAAAACATCAAACACAAACACATAGGGTGCGTTTGGAAAGCCTGTTTTTTGTATTTGTTTTCTATCTTCAAATAAAAAAACTGTTTTTGTATTTGTCTTTGTTTTTTCAGCGAAAAACAAAAAAAAAAAAAACGTTTGGATGAAGGTGTTTTCACCACTTTTATTTGGTGAAAGTTGTATTTTATGAATTTGGTGTTTTTACTGTTTTTACCACCTAAACAGTGAAAAAACTCAAAAAACAATTAAAAGTTGTATTTGGTGTTTTTACCACTTTTACACACTATTCATAGAAAACAGTTTTCTTGGGAAAAAAAAAGTGAACAGTAAACGCGTTTGCCAAACATGTTTTGTTTTTTGAACTTGGTGAATAATAAAAAAACAAAAACTATTTTTTCGTATCCAAACGGGGCCATACCAAACCTAAACATTATTATCCCGCCTTTCCCCCTCATATCCAAATCTTTTTCATTCCTGCTCTTAACAAAACAAATGATTACTACCATACCTTAAATTGATCACTAGAAACCTTTTTTTATATAAAATTAGTACAGTTTAAGTATTGATAAATGTTATTGGCCTAGCCCTATGAGCTGTGACCACAGGCCTAACTAGGAATGACAATGGGACGGTAATTGTTAGGATTGACAAAAATCCTTAAATGAAGCATGCATGGAGTAAGAAACATGTGGAGTTGAATTGGCCAAAAGTGATAGGCTACCAAACAATGGAATGGTAGGCAACCAAACATGCATAACTTTGAATCTTGAAACCATTCATTCAAACATGTTTTTAAGAACCTATAAATAGAGGTATTGAAGAGAAGGAAGATACACCAAAAATGAGAGGAAGATAGAGATGTTAGTAAAGATGTGAGGGTGCGAAGGGCATCGGGTGAAGAGAGAATAAAGAGAAGAAAAGAGAGAAAGAGAGTGATGGTGTTGTGTGACACCAATAGAGGAGTGATGATGCTGTGTGACATCAAGAGATAAGTGAGGGTGTTATGTGCGCCGATGTAATATCTCTATTTATGGAATGAATATTGTGTGTCCGTGGACGTAAGCCAAAGTTGGGGCTGAACCACGTTAAAGATTGTGTGTTATGTGTGTGTTGTGTGTATTGTTGTCGTGTGTGGGTAAATGTCAGGTGTTGACGATCTTGGACGAGATTAATACCTAAGTGTGAGTTGGGAGTTAATTCATAACAATTGGTATCAGAGCTTGGTTGTGGAGTTGTTGAGTTGGTGGTGTGAGTTTGTTTAAAGAAAAAAAAAAGTGAAGTAGAGAGTAGTAGAAATAAAAAAAAAAAAAGGTGGAGCATGAAAAAAAATAAAAAAATAAAAAATGAAGTGAACGTAAAGTGGCGTGGTGGAGCATGATGCACGGGCAATAGGAGTTGGCCGATGGCGCAATGATAATGAAGAAGGTGATAAAGGTGAAAATGAAGTTGATGAAGAAGAAACAGATGTGGCAAATCTGAAGTCTTAACGTGGGCAGGTGGAGCAGTTTCGGTTGACGCATGGAGGCATGGTGCACAGCGGCGTGGTGGAGAGCGCGTAGCAGTGGTGGCTCGCTTGTGGCTCAGTGATAATGCTGGATCTAGAAAGAGGAAGAAGAAGACCGTTGTAAGAGACATTGTCAATGGTGGTATTGGTGTGCGTGTTGGAGTTAGGAGAGGTGATGAGAAAAAAAAAATAGTGTCTTGTTGATGGAGGTCGTGGGTGAAAAATAAAAATAAAAAAAATGAGAAGAAGAAAGGTGGTGAATTTAAATTGATGATGTTTTTATCAAGGTGGAGTAATAGAGGTAAGAAGGATTTTTGCCAAAGGTGGAGATTGTTAGGATTGATAAAAATCCTTAAATGAAGCATGCATGGAGTAAGAAACATGTGGAGTTGAATTGGCCAAAAGTGGTAGGCTACCAAACAATGAAATGGTAGGCAATCAAACATGCCTAACTTTAAATCTTGAAACCATCCATTCAAACATGTTTTTAAGAGCCTATAAATAGAGGTATTGAAGAGAAGGAAGATACACCAAAAATGAGAGGAAGATAGATATGTTAGTAAAGATGTGAGGGTGCGAAGGGCACCGGGTGAAGAGAGAAGAAAGAGAAGAAAAGAGAGAAAGAGAGTGATGGTGTTGTGTGACACCAATAGAGGAGTGATGATGATGTGTGACACCAAGAGAGAAGTGAGGGTGCTATGTGCGCCGATGTAATATCTCTATTTATGGAATGAATATTGTGTGTCCGTGGACATAAGCCAAAGTTGGGACTGAACCATGTTAAAGATTGTGTGTGTTGTGTGTATTGTTGTGGTGTGTGGGTAAATGCCGGGTGTTGACGATCTTGGGCGAGATTAATTTCTAAGTGTGAGTTGGGAGTTAATTCCTAACAGGGATCACCTTCCCCATCCCCGAATCCGGTTATTTTTTCCCGCCCCGCCCCGTTTATTTTTATTTTTTTGTCCCGCCCCGTGCCCCGATTACTATTTTTATTTTTTTAAAAAATAATTTAATTAAAAAAATCCTAAGCATAAAAATAATGTTAAAATATACATATATAATGGATATAATATATGTGTATATTTTTAATATTTAATATATATAAGGATATTTTAGTAAATAACTTAAACTGACACTGCTAATCGGGACGGGGTGGGTTTTATTATCATTCGTATGCCTAACAATACTCAATATTTGTACATATATAATTATATATATAATGGGAATGGGTGATTTTGGTAAGTAGCATATTCCAAATTAAGTTCGAGTCATCTGTCCATTGTAGCATATTCTGACCCTGTTTGGATCGGCTTTTCATAAACTGTTTTTAATTTTTTTAAGGAAAAAACTATTTTGAACAGTGTTTTGCAAATTTTCTAGAATAGAAGAAGAATATTTAGAAGAAATTAGGGGGTATTACCTTCTCAAAACGACATATGTTTCTCTTCTTCTTCTTTTTTTCTGAAAAAGGCTAAAAACAAAAAAAAAATCCAAACAAGACCTTGAGTATTGAGACTTTGCTTTGGCTAATCAAAGGATTGGTAAAAAACACTCTCTCTCACACACAAAAAAATAAGAAAAAACTCCCAATGCAATCTTAGAAATTATATTCATTAAAAGAAAAATTATTTAAGATAATATACTTTTCGATGTACAAGACACCAAATCTTACCCATTTGAATCAACTCAAAACATATTGAATTTACATGATTTACAAAGAATGATAAAATTTTACGTTGTGTACATAAATATAACACAAAATATGTGCGTGAGAATAACTCAAAAGATTTTAAAAAATGGCCTTTGGTTTCAGAATTCTCACTTCCTCAAGCTAATGTAGATTTAGAAATTTTGCAGTTAAAAATTATACAAGTTTAGTCACAGTAATGACCCCTTCTTATCAAAGGCCTAATAATAAAAAAATACCGAACTTTTACTTTCAAATGGGAGGTTAATAATTCGAGCATGTATGATGTGCGATTATTCTTAACTTTTAATTTTTTTTATTTTTTTTACCCCTTCCTCCCTCTTTTATTAGAGTAATTCTTTTCGTTAGGAGAGTCATAAGTTACAACAATAATTTAATCTTCTTTTTCGTTAGTCAATTCATGTTCTTTGTTTAATATCTTCTTTTTCGTTAGTCAATTCATGTTCTTTGTTTACACCGCTTGACCTACTCAAAGCACAAAAGAAAGAGAACAACTTTGTCTGAAGTAATTTGAATTAATAAAATGAGATTTAATTCAGTGAACTAAAAATCAGTTCACTTGTTAAAATTGTCAAATGAATTAGGAAATTATTATCTAATCTTTTACTTAAGATTAATGTGATCATGAACTGATGGTATTGGCAAAAATGAAATTCTAACAAAATTATAGCTCTCTCTTAAATGAACTGTAATTAATTTTTCTTCCAAAGAATCATTCTAAAATTTGAAGCTGTAGATCATGTTTAAATTGATTTTTCAAAAATTCTCTTTGATTTTTTGAAGGGAAAAAATATTTTAACGGTGTTTGACAAAAAAAATTGTAAAAATTTTTGAGTTATGAAAAAGTATTTTAAAGATCAATTTTTCAAAACGGCTCTATATGTTTTATGCGTAAATGAAAAAACTCTGCCAAACATAACCTCATTATTATTTTTAAAGTTTTCTTCTTTTACTTAAAACTAATTGTTGGAGCAGTGTGATGAAATAGTCACTAGAAAAACTAGAAAAAAAAATTACTTTAAGAGAAAAGTAATACTTTAAAAATCAAATACTAATTAATTAATTACTATCACCATATAGAATGGGACCCATCAAAAGATCAGCCTTTGCAACTATCAGAGAGAGAGAGAGAGAGAGAGAGAGAGAGAGAGAGAGAGTAAATAGTTTATTCACCTAACAAAATTAATGAAGGAAGGACTATAAAAGAAAAGCCAACGACCTTCGTTGAGCAAAACAACATTGCTCTTGCACAAAAAGATAAGATGACAGTTTACAACTCACGCGCTCTCAAACCACGTGATGTCAGTCTTTGTTTTTATCTATTTTTTCACTCTTAGATCTCAATAAGACCATAAACATTCTAAAACTGTGGATATAAATAGATGGGTAAATTGCTTAAAACCCCTCTCAAGTTTACTTTTTTTTTTTTACTATATCCCCTTAATTATGAAATGAGCTTAGAACCCCCTAAAATTTCATAAAAGGTTGCCCCATGGGCTTGGCCTCAAATATTTTTACCCTTTTACCCTCCAAACTTTTCGTATTTCCACCTTACCTTTAATCATATCCTTACTATTATATTTCTTAATTATTTAAATTACAAAAATATTATTATTTTTAGTTAGAATATTAATTATGTCATTTACCTTTAATGTATTAGACTAAATATACTCTCAAATGTTAATTTTTTTTTTGTAAGTTTTAATTATTTTATTTGTAAATCAATTAACTTGTTATTAAATTTTAGTTTGATTTAAACCATAAAACTCAATCTTAATTAATATATTCATAAATAAATCACAATTTATGAATATATTTTTATGAAAAGAAAGTTTCATTTGGAAAAAAAATTAATTAATTAGGATAATGATTTTTATGATTTAAATCAATTAAGTTTTATTGGAAAATGATATATATTTTGGAATATATAAATATAATTCGTCAAAAATATATATTTTTTGAATTGTTTTAAAAAAATATGAATTTTTTCCAAAAAATATTTTTTTTGAGAAAAATATATATTATTTTCCAAAATATGATTATTTTCCTAAAATAATATAATTTTTTTCTGAAATATATATTTTTTATAATTTTAGAAAATAATGTATATTTTTCAGAAAAAATTCATATTTTTTAAAACAATTCGAAAAATATATACTTTTGACGAATCATATATATATATATATATATATATTCTGAAATATATATCATTTTCCAATATATATATATTCCAAAATATACATATTTTTTTGAAGGTTTGATTTTCACTAAACCCTCCTATACTATTGATGATAGTTTAGGTATTATGACTCAAAATCATATTTTGGAACATAATATATATTTTTCGGAAAAAATTCATATTTTTGAAAATAATATATATTTTTCTCAATAAAAATTATTTTTCGGAAAAAATCATATTTTGGAACATAATATATATTTTTCCCAAAAAAATTATTTTTCGAAAAAAAATCATATTTTTGAAAATAAAATATATTTTTCTCAATAAAAATTATTTTTCGGAAAAAATCATATTTTGGAACATAATATATATTTTTCCCAAAAAAATTATTTTTCGAAAAAAAATCATATTTTTGAAAATAAAATATATTTTTCTCAATAAAAATTATTTTTCGGAAAAAATCATATTTTGGAACATAATATATATTTTTCCCAAAAAAAATATTTTTCGAAAAAAAATCATATTTTTGAAAATAATATATATTTTTCTCAATAAAAATTATTTTTCGGAAAAAATCATATTTTGGAACATAATATATATTTTTCCCAAAAAAATCATATTTTTGAAAATAATATATATTTTTCTCAATAAAAATTATTTTTCGGAAAAAATCATATTTTGGAACATAATATATATTTTTCCCAAAAAAATCATATTTTTGAAAATAATATATATTTTTCTCAATAAAAATTATTTTTCGGAAAAAATCATATTTTGGAACATAATATATATTTTTCCCAAAAAAATCATATTTTTGAAAATAATATATATTTTTCTCAATAAAAATTATTTTTCGGAAAAAATCATATTTTGGAACATAATATATATTTTTTCCAAAAAAATTAGTTTTCGAAAAAAAATCATATTTTTGAAAATAATATATATTTTTCTCAATAAAAATTATTTTTCGAAAAAATCATATTTTGGAACATAATATATATTTTTCGAAAAAAATTCATATTTTTTTAAAAGAATTCGGAAAATATATATTTTTGACGAATTATATATATTCTGAAATATATATCATTTTCCAATATATATATATTTTTCGAAATATATATATATTTTGTTCGAAATATATAGATTGTTTTCATAAATTGTGATTTATTTATGAATATATTAATTAGGATTGAGTTTTATGATTTAAATCAAACTAAAATTTAATACAAAGTTAATTGATTTACAAATAAAATAATTAGAACTTATAAAAAAAAAAGCTAACATTTGAGAATATATTTAGTCTAATATATTAAAGGTAAATGGCATAATTAATATTTTAACTAAAAGAAATAATATTTTTGTAATTTAAAGAATTAAGAAATATAATAGTAAGGATATGATTAAAGGTAAGGTGGAAATACAAAAAGTTTGGAGGGTAAAAGGGTAAAAAAATTTGAGAGCAAGTCCATGGTACAAAAAAATGAAAGTTTAGGGGGGTATAATTAGTTGAGGGAGTATAGTAGAGAAAGAGAGTAAACTTCAGGGGAGTTTTAAGCAATTTATCCTAAATAGATATATATATATATATATATATATATATATATATACATATACATATAATTCCCATATCATTCAACAATAAGAGTTGGCAAAATGAGACACAATACGGTAATACGATACGAATACAACATAAATTAAAAGAATTAGGGTTGACCATAAAATGATTGAAGAGGCCAACCTAAACACGACACGAGAATATAAGGGTCGACCTGAACACGACACGTTTGACACGATTATATTTATATTTATATATATATTTTTTCTCTTCTCTAATTGGTCTTGAATTAAAATATATCAATAAACTATTACTGGATCGTGTCAAATTCAATTTAATTTTGTTGATAATATGTTAAATAGTTCGTTTCGTGTTGGATTATGCCAATTTTAGTTTAATATATTATAATAAATAAGCTAAATGGATTACATGAGTTAACAAGGATAACCTGTGGGTTGATTATGGTTGAACATATTTGACACATATATTAACCAAATCTTTTTCGACATGACACGATTTCAACCCGACACGAACACGACCCACCAATACAATTTGCCATCATCAATAGTATATACCTACGGAATAGTAGTAATTCTCCTAGTAGTTGTGGTGGTTTCAAATGAAGATTAATTTTGAATTTGGATTAAGATTGTATAAATTTTTTTAAAATTAAAAACAATTGAATTCAATTTCTCATAAATTAAACTCTCATATTCTAAAATAAATAAAATCAAGCAATCTACTTGAATTCTCTGCTAGCGACAAATTTTGTGGAATGCATATAAGAACTGTGAAATTATCTTTAAAAATAGCACTTTAACTTTGAGAAATAAAATTCTAAGTCTATCAAAATTATTCCCACACTTCATTTCCATTTATTTATAAATTGTTACATATGTCCTTCAAAAGGAAATCTTACAACATGAATGTTTGTCACTTATTTTTGTCAAAATAATACTCCATCCGTCCCAAATTTTAGATTCATTTTGAAAAATTCAATTTTTATGAGAATGACTTTTATTATAGTATTAATAAATGAAATATCAACTTTACCCAGATTCCATCATATTGATGTAATGATTTATAATGTATATGTTTTATAACTTTAATGGTTGAAGGTTAAATTGGTAAATTGATCAAATAAAATGCTTTAACTTTTCAAAAGTAGACATTTATTTTAGGACAAGGAAAAGAGAAAAAATGAACACTTATTTTAAAACGGAAGGAGTATAATACAATTTACTTTGGAAGGAAGATCTCATAATTTCATAGTCAAAAGTAGTTAAGAAAAGTTAAGAATTATACTAAATTATTTTGAAAAATAATAATTAAAATTATAAACATATTTTGATAATTTATGAAAATGAATGTCATATTAAACTTTTTAACTGTTCATCATTATTTATTACTCTCTTTGAAAACAACTATAGACAATTTATTAATCATTTCACTTTTATTATTTTTTAATACTACTACTGACTATAAAGTGATACCTTCACTCCCAAACATGTGCGCGTGGCATAGATGTGCATTGAAAGAGGAATGTCGCAATACACACACTACTCTCTACTCTCTCTGTCTATCTATATATATATATATATATATTTATACAAAGCTGCTAAAAAGCTGCCCGGCAAGTCACAATATATAAATACAGCGTAAGAAAATGTATAGACCATTTTTTTACTACTTCATAAATTAATCCTTCTCTCTCTATATATGTATATGTATATGTCTGTATAATCGGTGGTGCCCTGGATCCATACCTTCCCTCAATCCAACACACAAATAGACACAAATCTTAGATCACTCCATTCCTAGGGCTTCCATTTCGCGCCCACTTGGGAACCAGTGTCTCAACTACCTTGCACACTCATTTACAAGGTATTATGTATTGAGCTCCTCTAATTTCTATGAAAATTTTGCTGATTTATGGGGTTTTCATGTAGTTGTATATGATGAAGTAGTTTATTGGGTTGTGAATGAGTAGATAGCATTGATTTTGTGTGGTAATTTAGTGATGTATGAGTTGGGTTTAGTTGAATCTTGGGTTGAAATCTGAAATTTGGGGTTGAGCTTGGTTGTGATTGACATGGAAGAAGAGGAATTTGTGGGAATAAAGGGTCTCATTGGTGAAAATTTGTGATATTGAAGGTGGGTTTGTTTGTTTGTGTTGTTTGTGCATAATGGGTTGTGTTTGTTGTAAGCCCTCTGCTATTGAGGATAGTAGAGAGAGTCCAAGGGAGAGGTTATCGAGTAAGACCTCGTCGGACTTGAGAGTGCCGAGGTTGACTTCTCTGAGGAGAGAAGAGGAGTATAGAGTTAAGGATCGATCCGATGGTAATGATGGTAGGGTAGCTTTGATTGACAAGCAAGTAGCAAATGTTTCGGTTCGATTGCACGGTGAGAGTTTTGAGAGGAAGAGGGAGAAGGCTGAGTGTATTGTTGCCACGCACCACCCGGTAATGGGCAGCATTCCGAAAGCTGTGGAAGGAGAGCAGGTTGCAGCGGGGTGGCCGGCATGGTTAACAGCAGTGGCCGGTGAAGCAATCAGGGGATGGGTACCACGGCGGGCAGATTCGTTTGAGAAGTTGGATAAAGTATGCTCCTTTCCTTGCTTTTGATTTCAGAATTCTATTCATTATGGAGTTAGTGAATGCAATTATATGTTACTGTTTTAATGAGCATTGACTATCTTTTATCTTGCTCTTTAGACAACCCCTGGTTTATCACTTTCTAGAAGTTATCACTTGGATAGAGAACTTTCAGAATTATCTAAAATTTAAGTTAGATGCTTGACTTATCACTCAATGCTGAATGCAACAAACAACAGGTGATTGTAAAAACTAATTTTAACATATGAGTTTACGATTAGAGTTTCTGTTTTACAAATTTAGCAACTTAAAGCTTTCTAAACTTCTAAGTCATCACATTTTCTTTTCGGTGCTTGATTTTTCAATTTTACTGCTATCACCAAGCTATTATTAAGCCCCAGTTTGGTAACATTTTGGTTTTTATATTGCCGCTGTTTTCAACATTTAGAGGTGGCAGCCAAAAAGCAAGTTTGGTAACTTTGTCTATAAAAAAGGAAAAAAAAAAGGACTAGCAATGCTGACGCTTTCTTTAGATTTGTGCAGCATTAAAAAGGCGCTGCTAAAATATGTTGCTGCTATTAAAATGAGCTACAGTGCCACTTGAAACTTGCGTGATCCCTGTTTTAAACGATGTAGATTCACTTGCTTCAGTTTACTCTTCATGTTCCTCTCTCTTATCTATATTTCTTCTCTGTCAACATTCCCAATCATCAACACAATTTCTTCGCTAATAAAGCACCGACTGCAGCTACAACCCCCTTGATTACTGTGTATGGTCATTGTGTATGCATTTCTTTCTTTCTACTTCTTACTGTACTCTATAATTTGGAACTACCCATTAGTCAGTTTTGGGTTCTTTATCTGATATCTCTCATTCTGCAGATTGGCCAGGGAACTTATAGTAATGTTTATCGGGCTCGTGATCTTGATCAGGGCAAGATTGTTGCTTTGAAGAAAGTAAGATTTGATAACCTGGAGCCTGAGAGTGTTCGTTTCATGGCAAGAGAAATTCACATTCTACGTAGGCTTGATCATCCAAATATAATAAAATTGGAAGGTCTAGTAACGTCGAGGATGTCGTGCAGCCTCTACCTTGTTTTCGAGTACATGGAGCATGACCTGGCGGGCCTTGCTTCACACCCTGGTCTTAAGTTCACAGAACCACAGGTAATTGAAGGTTTTTGTTATTTTACCTATGTCTGCAGTTCATACTTAATGCTGTTCTGCAGTACTGCAATGAATGGGACAGCTCTACTAAGTGGATTTCTCCAACAATAATTTCACATTTTTATACATGTCTTATACTGCAGTACGGAGTTGCTGATTGATCCTATTCAATCAGGGATCTTGAAATAATCTGTTAATTTTTACTTTTTATGTTGGAAGGTCTCAGGAATTTGTTTATTTCTTTGCAGGTTAAATGTTATATGCAGCAACTTTTACGAGGACTTGATCACTGCCACAGTCGTGGTGTGCTACATCGCGACATAAAAGGTTCCAACCTTCTAATTGATAATAATGGGATTCTAAAGATTGCGGACTTTGGTCTGGCAAGTTTCTTTGATCCTCATCAAAGTCAAGCACTGACAAGCCGTGTTGTGACTCTGTGGTACCGTCCACCGGAGCTTCTTCTTGGTGCTACTTATTATGGGACTGCTGTTGATTTATGGAGCTCTGGTTGCATACTTGCTGAATTATATGCTGGCAAGCCTATTATGCCTGGAAGAACAGAGGTACCTAGTCTTCTATTTCTTTTTGTTTTTTTCTCTACCTGTTAGAAAGGTTTGATGCTCTGGTTGCAAAAAAAAAAAGTAAATTTCTACTCCAAACCATATATGGGTAAAATTCTTGAGCAAAATAGTGTTATTTAAAATGGAAGTAGTTTTTCTTTTGTACCTGGTATTGTGTGACATACAAATTTGATTAGAAACGGGAGGTTCACGAGTCCTAATTTTAATAGTGAATTGATATCTAGGAGTTTCTTTTTATTGGGTCGAATGACTTGCAAGTATAGTTCTGTGCCCTGTATGATATTTGTTAGTAAACACCGATCTGACTTTGATCTCTGTTCCTAGATTGTTGAGTCTTGTCTTTTGAATCCGTTCTGTTGCTTAAACATTGATGTTAGGCCTCCCACCTTAGCCATCCTTGTTTAATTCTAGAAATTTATGTTTGTTTGTGAACCATGTGCTTAGCAACTGCTATGGAATGACTTGAAGGGTTTCAGTATAAAAAAGTTGATCCGTTCAGTTGGAGAGATGTGGTGCCATCTCACAATTGAATTATATTATACTTCTGAAGATAAAGTGATGTTGCATCTCTTTTACGTTTTGGTTCACTAACAGAAATTATGTTGCATGCAATTGTTGGGATAGAATCTAAATATTGGGGTCTTAAGGATCATCAGAAAAGGGGCAGAATGTGATCTTGGGCTAAAATTTATGAAGGTATTTTTGCTTATGTATTGATAACAGAGTACCAACTACCAAGGTTTATCAAGCTGACCCTCAGATTCTTGATTGCCTTCTAGGTTAATCAAAAGATCGGATCGCTAATCAATACTTACTTTCTTCTTTTCTAGACCAAGTGTAAGTAAGGATAGGGAGCCATGCAAGGTAAACCAATAAACTTAACCACCTTTTGGTGCTAGAGGAACAATTGATTTCACAGTGAAGAACATACCACTTTATAGCAATGGGGCAATCCTCCACTAAAGTATTGTCCTGGACAGCCTATCATAATTCATTACAACCAGAAAAAACTCCACCAATAGGTATCTAGTCTGCCCACCACCTGTCAAGCACACTCGTCAATTGCTCATTATATTTGATATAATAATTGGCTGTGAGATATATAAAACGAGATATTGAAACATACAAGCCACCTCTAGCATTTTTACTTGCAATTCAGCTTCAGAGAGCAATGCAACCAGTAGCTAGTAGCCTTGTCGTTGATCTCTTCTCTTCCCGGCAAGCTATGTTGACACTTGACACATAATTTTTGGGTTTCCAAAGATTTATTATAAATGGCAGCTTCATGGGTTTGCATACTTCTCTGTGTTAACTACACACTGCTCTAAAAGTTTAAGCTGAACACATGACTTTCTGCTCTGATACCATATTAACTACCAATTACACTAAAAACTTAAGTTGTTAGAGGGTGTAACTTAAATATTTTATATCTTTTAACACGCCCCCCTCACGTGTGACCTTCAAGTCCAATACGTGAAACAACAATTTCAAAAAAGGGTGGCGGTGAGGTTTGAACACGAGACATTTGGCTCTGATACCAACTAGAAAATCATAAAGAAATACAAACAGAGAACAAAAGCTCTGATATGAAGTAGAAAAAAGAGAAATAAAAGAAGAAGAATATCAATAATAAATCTGTATTATTAAATTAATTGTATTTTTTGTGTGTATTGTAACAGTACATAAAAGGTCTATATATATAGGCTGAGTATACAAGCATGTTTACTAAGAAACCGATGTGGGACACACTAATTGTATTTTGTATATTTCAACACTCCCCCTTAAGTTGGACACTGAGATCTTCGTAAGTCCAATTTGAAACTGAGAACAAAGTCGCCTCTGAACACATCCTGGTGTATCTTGCCACTTGACGTGTATCACACTACCGAACAAATCAAAAAATACGGATGCTGAGATATTGATTCCTTGAACACTAAAGTCTTCAAACAAATCAAAAATAATTGAAAAACAATTGAGAAACAGGGCTCAACTTGTACTAGTAGCATAAGGGATCAGGGTTCCACCTGTAACGACACAAAAATTGGTAACATAAGGGATCAAGGCTCCACCTGTACCGACACAAAAATCGGTAGCATAAGGGATCATGGCTCCACCTGTACTAGTAACAACGAATCAACAGAGGGAAGAATCAGCATGAATCACATAAACAGACCCATAAACAAGGGCTAACAACATCAATGAACCCATAAACAATGGCAAAACCATGGGAGATTAGGGCTCCCAAACCCTAAAAAGCGGAAAAAGCAAGAAACAAGAATTTTGGTGGGGTAAAAAATAAATCCCATCAAGAATATAATATATATATATAAATAATGTCAATATATATTAATTAAAAAACATTGCCGGAGATGGGATATGAAACACCATCTCCGGTAGAGACGAAGATAAGCGGAAAGAACTACCAAGAATTGGTAGACTCTAATACCAACTAGAAAATCATAAAGAGATACAAACAAAGAACAAAAACTCTAATATGAAGTAGAAAATCAAAGAGAAATAAAAGAAGAAGAATATCAATAATAAATCTGTATTATTGAATGAATTGTATTTTTTGTGTGTATTGTAACAGTACATAAAGGGTATATATATATAGGCTGAGTATACAAACATGTTTACTAAGAAACTGATGTGGGACACACTAATTGTATTTTGTATATTCCAACACTTTGGTCATGCAATATATTTCATGCAACTAGGAACCCTCAGGTTCTATCCATACAGGCTTGGCTGTAAATAGACCTCATGGTTTCCTGTGCACATGATCTCCAATGAGACAATGAGACAATGAGACCCCCTGGTTGTAACTAATGGCACAGGCATACTGATGTAGTATGTACACAGTCTTAAGTTAGATGCATTAAGGAATAAATTAAACGACCTCATGATATTATACTGTCTGTTATGTCTGTTGTGCCTTTATGGCTGTATTACAACAGACAACTGAGTTTCTTACTAGATTTAGCGATTTAGTCTTTAGGTGACGCATCTATAATAGGACCGTTTTGTGCTTTTGTTGAGATTAATGGTACTGGCAAAGGTGTGGTCTTGGAGGTGCTTTGGTAGTTTTATTGGAACTTTTGGGTGGTGGTAACGTGTTTATAGGAAAGGTGACAGCTAGCATACAATGGAGTTCGGTGCTTTGCGTTATATCTAATACTTTATGACTGGAAACTAAAATTAACCCCTTTTTCCTATCTATAGGAAGGAATCTGATCAGTTATCTTACCTTAGATTATTTACCATCCATAAGCAGTTTTAGAGTTGGAATCCTCGGCGTCATTTTTGTTCTGTCTTCATGGAAGGGTGACATGAATGGGATTGAATACCATGAATGTGTCGTGTCACTCCCTTTTACAGACAGATTTAAACGTTCCAATATCGTTGTTCGCACAGTTATTAAACGAGTAAAATATGATTCTCCAATCTGCTTCTCTTCGACTTTGCGAGCTCCAGAAGAGTTTGGCTTCTCTTTGTTATTATGTCTCATTTTTCTTCTATATGAAATGAATTGCTATTATAAGAGATCTTTTTCCCTTTAGGTGGAACAGTTGCATAAAATTTTCAAACTGTGTGGCTCACCCTCTGAGGAATATTGGAGAAAATCAAAGTTGCCTCATGCAACGATTTTCAAACCCCAGCAGCCTTATAGACGCTGTGTTGCTGAAACATTTGCAGAATTCCCTCCACCAGCATTAGGGCTTATGGAGACCCTACTTTCCATAGATCCTGCCAATCGTGGAACTGCAGCTTCTGCTCTAAAGAGTGAGGTATGTAGACACTAAGCAACGAGTTTTATCTGAATCGTTTTTTTATATCATCTTCCTTGTACAGCTGATGATGACCTATTATGATCTTTCCCATAAGCTTTCCCACTCCCTTCTCCCCCACCACGGAATAAATCATTTTTCAAAGTATGTCGTATTACTATTCGGCGTCCCACTTTGGTGTTGGTCAGTAAAATAAATATTTGAGTTGAGAACATAACATTCTGATCCTACTTTTATTGCTATTAATAGGCTTAGTGTGGGTGTAAGTGTGATTAATGCAGTGTAGAATACTGGATTACATTCTGGATATATGGCCCACTACTCATAATCGCTTGGTTTTGAGGAATAGTTTGGCTACTAGGAAATTGTTGGATTGGTCAACTTGTCAACATTTTGTTTTGTTTTGTCATACCATCTTGTCATGGATGGAATAACTGTTCCATCATTTGTAAATGTTATTGAGAGCATGTTTGATTCTTTGTTATGGAGTATTCACATTCTTCATCCATGTATATTCTTTTTCAGTTCTTTGCAACAAAACCTCTTCCTTGTGATCCTTCAAGCTTGCCGAAGTATCCTCCCAGCAAAGAGTTCGATGCAAAAGTACGGGATGAAGAAGCTAGAAGGTGCATCTCGTATTATGATGTTAAATATATAGTCCATCTCTGTTATTCCACAAACCATTATGCTGTATGGCATTTATATGGAGTATAGACAGGTTTTTATGATTCTTTGGGCTGTGCTGACTGTAAGATTGTTTTTTAAGCCCTTAGTATTAGTCAGCTTTGACAATATTGAAATACATGCACATACAAGTAAACATTCTCAAAATTTAAGGAACAACCCATTGATTACGAAATTTTGTATTATGTCAAAATTAATTGTCCTAATTGCTTGCTGGTTGTAGGTTTGACAGTTAGGGTTGTAGTATAATTAGGTAATTGCACTCACAAAATAATTTCTGCTACCTGTCAGTCTGATTGTTGGGTCTTGGGGACCTTGTCTCCATTATGTGATATATTATTGTGAATTATCAATGTTTATTTTTCTGCTGTACATTAATGATCCCTGTTTGATGTTCCAATACTACCGAAAGATAATGTGTTATCGTGTTTATGGACTGAGAACCCCTTTTTTGTTGGTAATTGTAGACAAGCAGCAGCAGGAAACAAGGGCCAAAAATATGACCTAGAAAGGAAAGGAATTAGAGAATCACGAGCTGTTCCAGCGCCCGATGCCAATGCTGAACTGGTCTTGTCGATGCAGGTAGTTTCTGAGCCACGACGGTGAAATATATTCTTTTTAATACTTTATTCTAGTTTTACTGTTCAAGTTCTCAGATGTACTTAGCTGTCTTACCTTCGTGCGTGTCAGTATGTGCACCCCACACATGTCCTTTTCTCTTTTTTGGAGCTCGGACATCCACTTTGCCTCTATATGGAGACTGCAGCCACGACCTTCTACTCGCACATTTTTTTTTTGTTAGTTATAGCTTCTTTATATCCTTGTTGCTATTGTTGAGGGGGTTTTCTACTCTCCCGCATATAATTTCCACTTTGCCTCTATATGGAGACTGCAGCCACGACCTTCTACTCGCACATTTTTTTTTTGTTAGTTATAGCTTCTTTATATCCTTGTTGCTATTGTTGAGGGGGTTTTCTACTCTCCCGCATATAATTTCTTGTTAATCATATTTATTTCATTGAAAGTTTTTATTTCATTTGAAGTTCAATTTTTATATAAAGTGATTCCTTCTCGTTATAGAAAAGACAAGGTCACTCCAATTCCAAGAGCCGGAGTGAGAAGTTTCTCCCTAATCAAGAAGAAGTTGCTTCTGGCTTCCCAATTGACCCACGTATGCCGTCTCGTGCTGTGGAAGAACGAAACATTGATCCCCAGGGGCATATACATAAGAGAGCTTCCCATTCTGGCCCACTGGTTCACCGTGCTGCCTGGGCAAAGGCTGGGAAAAACATGGATGATGCTCCAAAGGTTTCAATGGGGGCCGACTTATCAGCGATGTCTGGTTTGGTAGCAGCAAGGAGGAATATGTTATCTGAAGAATGCAGAGGGAAAACTGGTCATTCGCAACAGGAAGTTCCAAAACTAATAGGCAGGTTTCCTGGATCCTTCAAGGAGGCGTCTGAATCCATGACAAAGCGGAATCAAAAGATTCAAGCGCAGAATGTGGCTGGTTGCCATCAGAACGAAGATGGAAGAAACAGCAAGAACGATCCAATTCTGGTAAGTTCTCACCCCCACCCCCACACTCCCGAGCCATCCAGTTTTTGCTGGTAATTCCGGTTTCTAAGATAACATTTTTCTTTATTTATGTATTTCCAGCTTGGTTACGGATCAAAGGGGAAGAAAATTCACTACTCTGGGCCGCTACTAGTTCCATCTGGCAAAGTGGACGAGATGCTGAAGGACCATGATCTCCAAATCCAGGAAGCAGTAAGACGAGCGCGCCTTGACAAGGCAAAAGTGAGAAAAGTTCAGGCGGATGGAAACCAACTCTCGATTAATTCATTATTTGTTTCGGGTCATTAAGTCGGGTAAATAAATCCCAATTAAGATCAACCAAGAGAAATCGCCCTGAGAAATTTAATGGCGATTCTCTTGTAAAATGAGTTATATGGTTGGGTTGTTGTATAGCGGTTGTTCCACTGAGGGATGGGAGGTTTTAGCAATCTTATAGTTTACTAGGAAACCTCTTTCTCTCATTCTCTTTGTATTTGAGCAATCTGTTACAATTTATTGTATCTGCACTCTGTAACTGTAATTGCTAGAATTTGAGCTATTCTTGTAGAGAGCTTATTGCAGCCTAAAAAGATATTGTTATATGGTACATGCATATAGTATGTCGTAGTTGTTGCTTTCACTACCAATAGAGCTGGCAAAGACAGCATTATCATCATCAGTTGGTTGCCTAGCTTTTTTCAGTGCTTGTCAACTTTAGAGTGACCCTAGTGTGGGAATACTTATTCTTGAAGTTATGGGATTTAACTATTAGGTTAAAACTGACATTATTTGATGTTTTTCAAAATTTATTATTTTCTAATTATCTCATAATACACTTAGATGTATGGGTTTTTTTTTCTTTAACTAATAGTGTTCGAGGTTTTGCTCTGACTAATTTACGAATTTGTGTAAAGTGATTCTTCTTCAGTGAAGTTGAATTCGTGTAAAGTGATCTTTTTACACGAATCGGTTAAAATTCGTGTAAAGGAATATTTATGTATGTGCTTGTGGTTAGAGTTGGCAAAATGAGTTATGATACGATAACACGACATGAACACGGTATGAATTAAAATGATTATGGTTGATCATAAAATGGTTGAAGTTGTATAAGGGTCGACCCGAATACGACACGAGAATATAAGGGTCGACCCGAACACAACACGTTTGACACGGTTATATTTATATTTATATTTTTTCTCTTCTCTAATTAGTCATAAGTTGAAATATATCAATAAACTATTATTAGATCGTGTCAAATTCAATTTAATTTTGTTGATAATAGGTTAAATAGTTCATTTCGTATTGAATTGTGTCAAATTTAATTTAATATATTATAATAAATAGGCTAAATGGATTATATGGGTCGACATGTGAGTTGGGTTAGAGTTAAGTATATTTGACACGTATATTAACCAAATTTTTTTTGATACGACACGATCTCAACCCGACACGCACACGACCCACCTTCACGAATTGCCAACGGTACTTGTGGTCCTCAACTTTGAAAGGCGTTCCTCTTAAAGTAATAAATTCATGTTTCTTTTTAGGGAAAAGGGCAAGAAATCCCCCAAACTAGGGTTAATAGCAAAACACCCCCCTGAACTATTTTTTGTGCTGAAAACCCCCCCAAACTATAGTTTTTCCTGCACAGTTATAACACCGTTAAGTGAAATTGCACTGGGATCCCCTGAAGTTCCTGTTAATTTTGCTCGCACCCTGAAATTTTATTTTCCTTGCAATGACACCCCCTTGAAGGGGTGAAATGACCGGAATGTCCTTATTTTGTCTCCCCTATTTCATGAGATAAATATCTAGGTGGTGAAATTACCTCCATACCCCAAAATTAGAACCCTATAATATTTGGGGATATTTTCAAATATTTTTTTCAAAATAAAAGTTAAAGAAAAGAGGTTGGAAATATTTCAAAATTTTTAAATAATAATAATAACTAATTAATATGCATTACTTGAAGTGTAACTCTAATGAATATTTCAAAAGATATAGAGTAAGGGGTTATAAATATTTTCATGTTTTTTAAAAATATTAATTAATTAATATACATTAATTAAAATGTAACTCTAATGAATATTTTATAAAATATGGAGTAAAGATATAAGACAAATATATTTCGGCAAACAACAAGTGTTAATCGTTAAGAACAAATTTTGTGACTTCTTATTCCAAATCTTCAACCTAATAATTACTCAGAACTATTTTTTTACGACCGCATATATACATTGAAACTTTAATGTAACAATTTTGCCACTCACTTGAATTTCTATGTCACACACTGCTTCTAGTAAGACTCCAACTTCATTTAAGGAAAATATTTTGAATAAAATTTGGCCATATGAGATTCTCTATAATGATTATGGCTTGTTACTTGATGAAAGACAATTATGTAACTAATAATAATAATACTTACAAGAAAAAAACTCATTAAAAAATAAAAATTTGAATGAAAACTAAGAAATAAATGATCAACCTGCAATTTCCATCTTGATAAATATTCGAAAAACTAGACCATTCAATTTTAAATGAATCCAGGGGTTACAAGTTATTGACAATCTTATTTTAAAGGGTTAAGACTTGTTGTTTGCCGAAATATATTTGTCTTATATCTTTAGTCCATATTTTATGAAATATCCATTAGAGTTACATTTTAATTAATTATTTTTTTAAAAAAAATATGAAAATATTTATAACTCCTTACTCTATATCTTTTGAAATATTCATTAGAGTTACACTTCAAGTAATGCATATTAATTAGTTGTTATTATTATTTAAAAGTTTTGAAATATTTCCAACCTCTTTTCTTTAACTTTTATTTTGAAAAAAATATTTGGAAATATCCCCAAATATTATAAATTTCTAATCTTGGGGCATGGAGGTAATTTCACCATCTAGATATTTATTTCATGAAATAGGGGAGACAAAACAAGGGCATTCCGGTCATTTCACCCTTCAAGGGGGTGTCATTGCAAGAAAAATAAAATCTCAGGGGGCGAGCAAAATTAACAAGAACTTTAGGGGATCCCAGTGCAATTTCACTTAACGATGTTATAACTGTGCAGGAAAAACTATAGTTTGAGGGGTTTTCAGCACGAAAAGTATAGTTCAGGGGGGCTTAGTGCACACCAGGGGGTTTAGTTAGAGATGGTATAGTTTAGGGGTTTTTTTTTGCTATTAACCCCCCAAACTATTGAGCTTTTGCAAGAAACCACCCCAAAAACTATTTAAAGCATGCACTTTACCCCCTAGCTATAATATAAAAATACACTTCCATCCCCTCTTATTTTACTAATTACACTTCCACCCATTATTACAAAATATATATTACGAAAATTACAATTTGATTTTTTTTTTTATAAAATTCGAAAAATTCAAAAATATATATATAATTCGTAAAAAATATATAAAATTTGAAAAAATATATAAAAATCGAAAAAATATATAAAATTTGAAACAATATATAAAATTCGAAAGAAACATATAAAATAAAATAAAAAACATATAAAATTCGAAACAAATATATAAAATTCGTAAATAATATATAAAATTTATATATATATATATATATATATAAAGTGTGACTGAATTTTAAGTGGACAAACCTCAAAGTTATTAGCCAAGGTAATGAACCGGAAAAAATCAGAATCGAACTGGAGCGTGTGCACCCCTAGATTTGGGTATCAAGGGACCCTTTAATCGATATAGTTAATCGATTAATTTTTTTATTTTTATTTTTATTTTATATAATTTTGATTAAAATATTATTTATATAATTTTGATTTTGATTTTATATTTATTTGTAGAGAGGAAAAGTGATAGTGATGGAGAGAGGAAAGTGGTAGAGAGAGAAAGAGAGTTGTAGATGATTTGTTACTGTGACTAATAACTATGAGGCTTGTCCACTTAAACTTCAGTCACACTTTTTATATATATTTGAATTTTATATATATTTTTAGAATTTTATATGTTTTTTTCGAATTTTATATATTGTTTATAAATTTTATATGTTTCTTTCGAATTTTATATATTATTTCAAATTTTATATTTTTTTTTGAATTTTATATATTTTTTCAAATTTTATATATTTTTTACGAATTATATATATTTTTTCGAATTTTATATGTTTGTTTCGAATTATATATAATTTGATTTTATAAGTTTATTTAGAATTTTATAAAAATAAAATCAAATTATAATTTTCGTAATATATATATATATATATATTTTGTAATAAGGGGTGGAAGTGTAATTAGTAAAATAGAAAGGGGTGAAAGTGTAATTAGTAAAACTATTTTTTTGAATTATGCACTATAGGGGATAGATTGGGGGGTTTTGTGCCACTTTGAAAGATTAGGGAGGTTAGTTGGGAGAGAGAGTATAGTTTGGGGGTTTCTTGCCCTTTACCTTTTAATATATTATAATAAATAAGTTAAAGGGTAAATAGCATTAAACCCCCCTCAATTATACTCTCTCTCCCAACTAACCGCCCTCAACTATGTGATGGTCCCTCAACTATGAAATTGTTACAATTCAGTCCTTCCCGTCATAACGCCGTTAGTTAAATTTAAGATAATTTGCACTCAAATCCCCTGAAGTTTTGGTCAATTGCACTCACCCCCTGAGATTTCATTTTCCTTGCAATGACACTCCTTGAAGGGGTTAAGACCCCATGAAATGACTCTTGTGTCATTGCTTTAGTGTAAAAGGCATGTTGGCTAAATTAATGGACCAAACAACCCTTGTTTATTAAGCTCAATTTGAAAAACTTTTCAAATACTTTGGATAGAAAACTTTTTGAAATAGAGATATCTACATATAGGTAGACATAAGGATCACTAATTACAAATAGGTAAACTTTTACCTTTCAATTATTAATACATCAACTTAACTAAACTAATTACAAATGGGTCAACCTTTTTGTTTAAAGACTCAAATACCCCCAAAAAACTCCAATATTTTTTTTCTTCTTCTCTCCCATTCCAAAATCCCCAAACACTAAAAAATAAAAATAAAATATTTCGAAAAGAATATAAATATTTCAAAAAAAATAAAATATTTCTGGAAAAATAAAATATTTCGAAAACAAAATGAGGAAAAAAATATTTCGGGAAAAATAAAATATTTCAAAAAAATAATATATTTTTGGAAAAATAAAATATTTTGAAATATTTTTGTTTATTTCTTTTTCACTTTTTTCTTCTTCTTTTCAACGAAATGTGTTCAAGCCTTAGACCTCTTGGTAATTACAATGCAATATTTTGGAGTGGAGTGTGTCAAGAAGTATCAAGAACGAGTTGATTGAGTTGAATTTCTTTTGAAATTTGGTGTCTTAAAAAGTAATAAATCTTAGGTGAGTTATATTTAGATAATTTATTTCAATATGACAATGGATATAATCTGAATCTTACTTGTTTAGTATGAATTGCTTTGAATGTATGTCATAAAATATTTCGGAAAAAATATTTTATTTTTCTCGAAATAATTTATATTTTCGAAATATTTTATATTTTCCAAATTTTTTATTTTTCTTGAAATATTTTATTTTACCCAAAATATTTATTTTTCCCGAAATAGTTTATTTTTTCAAAATATTTTATTTTTCCCGAAATATTTTTTTTCCTTATTTTGTTTTCGAAATATTTTATTTTTCTAGAAATATTTTAATTTTTTCAAAATATTTATAATTTTTCCAAAATATTTTATTTTTATTTTTGAGTGTTTGAGGATTTTGGAATGGGAGAGAAGAATAAAAAGAAGATTGAAGTTTTTTTGGGGATATTTGAGTCTTTAAACAAAAAAGTTGACTCATTTGTAATTAGTTTAGTTAAGTTGATGTATTAGTAATTGAAAGGTAAAATTTACCTATTTGTAATTAGTTATCCTTATGTCTACCTATATGTAGATATTCCTATTTCAAAAATTATTGTATCCAAAGTGCTTGAAAAGTTTTCCAAATTGAGTTTAATATACAAGGGTTGTTTGGTCCATTAGTTTAGCCAACATGCCTTTTACACTAAAGCAAGGGCACAAGAGTCATTTCATGGGGTCTTAACCCTTTCAGGGATGTTATTGCAAAGAAAATGAAATCTCAAGGGGTGAGTGCAATTGATCAAAACTTTAGGGGATCTGAGTGCAAATTATCCTAAATTTAACTAACGGCATTATGACGGGAGGAACTGAATTGTAATAATCATAATAATTTGAGGGGTTTACAGTCAAAAATATAGTTGAGAGGATTAGTTGCGAGAGAGTATAATTGAGGAGAATTTAATGCTATTTACCCTAAATTAAATGAATTATATGAATTCACATATAGGTTATCTTAGATTGAATATATTTAACACATATATCAAATAAATTTTCTTCTATACGACACGAACCCAACATGCCCACCTTCACGAATTCCCCGCGGGAAAGGCCTTCCTCTTAAAGTAATAAATTCATTTTTCTTTTTATTTCTAATGTAGTTACTCTCCCACTGTCTCCTTAGCTTCGGAGTAGCAGCCTCTGACACAAATCGCCTTCGAGCCACAAACATAAGTTCCAAACCCTTCTCTCTCTTGGCTCGGACTTAGGCTCCGCAGAATCTCTCCCCGGAGCCTACGTCCTTCTACCTCATTGACACGCCTTATCTCTCTGTTGCCACGTGTTCTGTCCTCAACGCCTCGTCATTTTAAACCGTTTAATGAATTGCATTATCAACCCCTGTTTTTTCATGACACCTCTCTTCTCTACCCTTCAAAATTTCAATTCTAGGGTTTAACAGTGACTTATTTAATTATGTAATAAATGAACAACCATTTCTCTCTCTACACACATTTCTCTCTCTAGGGTTTCAGAATTTCTATGGTGAATAAAAAATCTGCCGAGTTTGATGGTTGAGGAGCAGAGGATCAATCTTGAAGAAAAAGGTTAGCACATGTAATTATATATATATATATATATATATGTGTGTGTGTGTGTGTGTGGGCCGTATAGGTTGATTATTTCAAAATCTGATTTTTAAATTAATATTTAACGTTAATGTGCTTAGTACTTAAGTAGGGTTTAGTGTTATTTTAATTGATCAATGATCCGTTTAATTTTAACTTTGTTGGAATTTGAAGGAGGAACTTTGGTCACATGTTAATCTTTTATAAATTCGTCATTGCTGGTCCACAAGGTGGTTGAATTTACCATTTTGCCTCTGGTTCCAGAGGACGTGGTTGTGCCACGTATGTCCGCTAGAACAAAAGCGGGAACAAGTGAGTTATAGATAACGAGGGACTAGGGTTTGTAAAAGAAACAATAAAGTATTCAGTTTAGAAATCAAATAAACGGTCTGGGTTTTTTGTTGCCAGATTTTTTATTTTTTGGTTTTTTCTTCTTCACTGTTGAAGAAAAACAATTCTGTGGGTTTTGTGAGGCTGTGGTGCTTCCTTTGGGAAAAAACCCATTTGGTGTGTGTGATTTTTGTTGTGTGGGTGGTGGTGGTGGTGCAGTTGGAAACAGCAGCTCTTCTCATGCTAGTCCTGGTGTGTTTATCTCTCTTTCTTTTATTGTATTTCTCTATATTTTTGCATGTCTATGTGGATGTTAGTGTAAATATGCGTTTATTTATGTGTGATTGTCTGTATATGTGTGTGTGATATATTTAGCATGAATTGCCTTATTTGGGTTTTGGAGGATTCAAATTTTCTATCTGTTTTGGTTGTTTGATGGATTTTCTATGATGGGTTTGAGTCAGTGGGGGATTTTGTGTTGTTTTTGCTTTGAACTTGTTGCTTAATGGTCATCTGTGGATGTTTATGGCAGCAGGGAAATTGGGGTTAGGTGGGGATGTGAGATCTTTGAGTTTTGAAGTTGATTGCTTTTGGTTGTGTCTGGTCCTAAGATGTATTTGTGATTGAAGATGGTGGAGTTGAGGGAGTGCGGTGGAAGCCGAAGAATTGCTTCGTTTCTTGGTTGCGTGTGTGCTGCCTTACATGCAGCTATAGGTGGATGATAATGGAGGGTTCATCTGAGTCTAATTGGCGGAGGTCTGATGGTTCTAGGGGATTGAGTACTTCGGGAGTCTCCGATAGGAACCCGAGATCGCTTTCTCATGCCAGAAGGAACAGGCTCTCTTTAGATGCATCACACGATTCGGGTTTTGTATTTGGAAGAAAGGGGAGGGATAGAGCCACACCGCCTCACGCTGATTACTTTAAAACCCAGGTTGGTTTTCCTGGGGTCTGCGAGGATGAGGTAGCAGCGGACCCTCTTGTCCGTGCTGTAGAGTGGAATGATGTTAGCTTGAGACAGTGGTTGGACAACCCGGAACGATCGGTGGATGCTCTCGAATGCTTGCACATATTTACACAAATAGTGGAGGTTGTGAACCTAGCACATTCACAAGGAATTGTCATTCAAAATGTTCGCCCTTCCTGCTTTGTCATGTCTTCTTTCAATCGTGTGTCGTTTATAGAGTCTGCTTCTTGTTCAGATTCAGGTTCAGATTCCTTTGAGGATGGTTCAAACAGCCATACTGCCGAATTTAAGGGTTCATCCCCACATATGGTCCATGATTTGCATCAACAGAGAAGTCAATTACGTGCTGAAATTTCCCAATTAGAGATTAATTCAGGAGATGGTAAGCAGATTTTTTCAGAAAGTAGTTGCTTGCAGTCAGGCTCCACCTATGCGATGCAATCACTGGAAGAAGGCAGTAATAGCGAGCACGCTGAAGAAAAGAAACATCCCTTTCCAATGAAAGGGATATTGCTTATGGAAACGAATTGGTACACCAGTCCAGAAGAGGTTGCCGTTGAGCCAAGTTCTTGTGCTTCCGATATTTATCGTCTAGGGGTCCTCCTTTTTGAGGTCAGTAATCTAGATGTGATTCTGCATTTTCTCGTAGCTTAAACTTGATCAATGTTTAAAGCTGTCATGCTTTTTTGTTTCTACCTGTTTTTTTACCCCTTTGCATTTTCTCCCTCTCTTTACTCATGGCTTTGTCCTTCTATGAACAGTTATTTTGCACATTTACCTCGACGGAAGAAAAGAGTGCGACTATGTCTAGTCTGAGACATCGTGTTCTTCCTCCTCAGTTGCTATTAAAGTGGCCTAAAGAGGCTTCATTTTGCCTATGGTTGCTACACCCTGAACCAAGTAGTCGGCCAAAGATGGGGTAACTTTCTTCTCACCTCATGCCATTTAGCCTCTTGATATCAGCATTGTGCCTATGAGTATTTTTGCCATTCATTTTTTGTCGTCTAGCATATTAGTTTATTTTGGTGTCTCCTACTTTGAGGCTTAGATATTTGGTGAGAGATAGAAAAGTGGTATGATCTATGTGTAGCATTGACGTAGATGTTTATCCACTATGAATTCATACTGATTTCATAAGTTATAGGGAGTTCCTTCCTTTCTGATTTCATGACTTGATTAGTAACCGTATAGCAAGTAGAACTTTTCGAAAGTAAAAATTGTGTAGTGGTTGTGGGCAAGTGTCTAGGAAGACTCTAAAAGGACTTTAAAGTCCTAAAAGTGCTTTCAAAGATTATATGACTTGCCAATATATATATATATATATATATATATGTATGCTTCTTTGACGAGACTTGATAAAGGGAAATTCACAAGAACAAAATTATTCAAAATGAATCATTATGCGTAAGGAATATGATGGTTAATATTTTGTGGATAAAAGAAGTCTGAGTGTCATTTTGTGCTGCAAATTCGAGTAAGATGATAGTACTTGCAAAGTTACATTTATTAAGCATTTTCTGCTACCTGTAATTTTACTGTGCAAGACAAAAGCTTTTAATGTTCTTCCCTTTTGTAGTAAGGTTTCTCATACTTATTTTTATCGTTGTGACGGAAAGGGTTTTTTATATTCTAACTCCTACCATTTATGACAGTGAGTTGTTGCAAAGTGAATTCCTTAATGAACCAAGAGACAACTTGGAAGAACGTGAAGCAGCAATAGAGCTTAAAGAGAGAATAGAGGAGCAGGAATTGTTACTGGAATTTCTCTTGCTTATGCAACAAAGAAAACAAGAGATAGCAAATAACTTGAACGATACAGTTTCCTTTGTGTCTTCTGATATAGAAGAAGTTAAAACGCATCAAACAGTAATTAGGCAAAAAGGAAGCTCATTCCCTGAGCCTGGCAAGGATTCAGCTTCCGATCTTCCTTCCATGAACATTGGTGACAATGACGATTCTAGCTGCCCAGGGTCCAGAAAACGATTTAGACCTGGGCTTCACATTCATGATGCAGAGGAATGCGATGATCATGTACATGAGGGTCAGAAGTCAGAGATGCCCGCTGAAAGTCAAGAAAGCATTCTTTCCCATAATTCTCGATTGATGAAGAACTTTAAGAAACTGGAGTCAGCTTATTTCTTGACAAGACGCAGGCCCATTAAACTAACTGGCAAACCATTGTCTAGGCAGCCTCCAATAAGTAGTGATGGTAAAGGATCTATTATTGTAACTGAAAGAAGTTCTGTCACTAATTTGCCATTAAAAGAGCGGTGTAGCAAGGGTATACAAAGTGGATGGATAAACTCATTCCTTGATGGCTTGTGCAAGTATCTATCTTTCAGTAAGTTAGAAGTTAAGGCAGACTTGAAGCAAGGTGATCTTTTAAATTCTTCCAATCTAGTTTGCTCTCTGAGTTTTGATCGCGACGGAGAATTTTTCGCATCAGCTGGCGTAAATAAGAAGATCAAAGTATTTGAATATAATACCATCTTAAGTGATGACCACGATATTCATTATCCAGTGGTTGAAATGGCTAGTAGGTCGAAGTTAAGCAGCATATGTTGGAATGGCTATATTAAGAGCCAGATTGCTTCAAGTAATTTTGAAGGTGTAGTGCAGGTTGGTCAAGCCTTTAATTTCATTCACCTTTAGGCTTTTAATTTAATAGCGAAAATCAATGTTTGAGTTACATGTTCAGGTATGGGATGTCACAAGAAGTCAAGTATTTATGGAAATGAGAGAGCACGAGAGACGTGTGTGGTCAGTCGACTACTCATTGGCAGATCCTACATTGCTGGCCAGCGGGAGTGATGATGGTTCTGTTAAGCTCTGGAATATCAATCAGGCAATTCTATTTTTGCACTTGGTGGATGTCAGCTTTGAAACTAAACGTACTGCAGTCATCTAGTTACTGTTGCTGTATAGATTTAAATCTAGATGAGTAATAAGTTGTTTCTCTTACATGGGTTGCTACTGCAGGGAGTAAGTGTCGGTACCATCAAAACGAAGGCCAATGTCTGCTGTGTTCAGTTCCCTCTGGATTCTGGCCGTTCGCTTGCATTTGGCTCAGCAGATCATAGGATTTATTACTATGATCTACGTAACTCGAGGATGCCTCTTTGTACATTAATTGGACACAACAAAACTGTGAGCTACATCAAGTTTATTGATTCAACGAATATTGTTACGGCATCAACGGATAACACACTGAAGCTTTGGGATTTGTCAATGTGCACATCCCAGGTTCTCGATAGTCCTTTACAGTCATTCACTGGCCACACAAATGTAAAGGTAGGTTTTCTTGCTATACCAGCTAAAGGTTTTTATCATTTTGTTTACTGTTGGTTTCAATTCTTGGCTATTTTTGTGTAAGAGAATTAAAACAGATCTGATTATTGTTAGTGCAAAATTTATTAGCAGTAGGAAAACTGTGTTCGGTCTTATTCAAGGACAGGGAATGACTTCCTCTAGGTATTAGTCATCATTGAGCTTTTTTCTCTCTCTAGGTATTACGCATAAATTGTAAAAGCTAGAGTTTTTGGCGTTTCTATGTTCATGAAGTCGATATATTTTTCTTCTTATTTGTCACACCATCCTAAAAAATTGCCAGGGAACTTCCACATATCTTGTTTTGCAGTTTTTGATTATTGGACTTTTAAATCCAGTGGTTGGACGTGGTGGTAATTGTCGGTCTAAAATGATTCTGCATGATGAAAATTTTGGGATGTAGTACATTCTCTATCATGTTTAGCCAAGTGGACTTGTTTTTCGAAGATGATAATTTTTTAATCAAAGATTTCTGAAATTCTTAAATGTTTGAACCAATTTGAATTGGCTATTTGACGACCATTTAAAACAAAGGGGATCCAGAATGTTTGCCACCTCTAGAGGTGGCAAACGGAGGGGTTTGGGTCGGGTCATAAACGGGTCGGTGACCCATTCTTGACCCATTACCCCAGGTCATTAATGGGTCGGGTCAACACGCGAGTCGAACCGACTAACAACTTTTAAAAATATATATATATATAATTATATTGAAAAAATAATAATTATCTACCATCCTAGAAAGTTATGTGAAGTACATAAATTATATTCAAGTAATTTCAATAGCTCATACAACAAAAAATGAGAGTTAAAAGTTTTTTATGCGGAAATTGCAGTGACCAAATTTGTAGAGAAATGAATTTTAAAAGAAATGCTTTTTGGTAGGTGTATCAGGATAAGGTGGAAAATCCAACTAATATTATCTTGCAACGGATAAATTATTTGGGGAATAAAAAATATATACCTAAAAAAAAATTAGTATTTTATTTTTTTAAACTACTAGTATTTTCTTGTAAGAAAGGTCTGTAAATTTAAATGAAGTGAGTGGATATATGTATTGTCTAGGACACTTATATTCTCAATCCCCTGTCACGTGCTCTATTCTACCCCCATTATGTACAATATATGTATATATATATATATATATGTACACACATATATGATCTATACTAGAAAGAGGAGAATTGACGGTAGTGGGTCGGTGGTGGTAGAAATAAAAATGTGAGGTGTAAGTATCAAATTGGTACAAGTATGAAAAAGTCAGAGGGTATCATTCCTATGCAATTTAATAATGGTTAGCTATATAGATCGGAGTTATATACATATATATGTATATACTTCTATCCATATATACACAGAGTGAGGTGAGACATGGAGAAGAAAGCAGCTGGTGAAAGGAAGAAGGAAGGGTCACACGGGAACCCTCACCCAACCCGTTAGCAACTCGCATGTTAAGCCACTCACTCATTACCCAACCCGTTAGCAACCCGCATGTTAAACCACTCACGCATTGCCCAATTTTAGCGGGCGGGTTGACAGGCTTGGGTAATTTTTGCCATCTCTAGTTTCCACCATTTCTTGGCTGAATTTGATATCTATGTCTCGTAACAGTCTTTGATATCTCTCTCATGATTTGCTGGATATCTTTTGGTTATTGCCCATGATATCCCTTAAAGCGCAGAAAGAGAAGGAATTTTGACAGTGAACCAATAGAAAAGTATTACGTTCTCCTACTATTATTGAAACATGTCCTGCCATTTCTCATATTGCTAATGTTAGAATTGTGATCTCCTAGGGAATTCCTTCAATTTCTGTGTCATTTGTCCTCTATAATCAAATTGCTCCTGATGTGGAAGTACCTTTGGTAATTGCTTGTTGAATTCTGCTCTTGCTTGACATCATTTATATTGCTGATGCATGTTGGCTTCTTCCAGAATTTCGTGGGGCTATCTGTGTCTGAAGGCTATATTGCTACAGGCTCGGAAACAAATGAGGTACTTCATATTGCACCTCATGTTGCTATTAATTCTGCAAAACAGGAATTCAATATTCATTTACTAATCTTAAATCACCATTTACCATTTATTTTTCTCTCTTTTCTCTTAATTAAAAATCTATGAAAATGAGGGAATTGTCCTTCAGAGTTGCTTAAAATTTCCGATCAGTGAAAATAATGTGAAGGATCTAGGTATGCCTTCAGCATCCTATGTAGGGAGTACCAGTCTGGGGTAATGGCCTTTTGAAATCTACAACTTATTGTCACCAAATGAGATGGTCAAACCCAAGTGGCAGTTTATAATCAGGTTTATCTTTACTAATAGCACAGAAGAAACCTGTTGTGCTTTGGGAATAAGGTATCCTGCTAAACAGGTTGGATTCCGCTTTCTTCCATGTAGCAGCACAATCCATGAAATGATTTACTTGACACGGTTAGGAGTATCGCAGGTATGGTTTGTTTTTCAGGAGAGCAAACTTAACATTCGACCTACCACACTTCTTATCGTGCAGTGATCTGGAACTTCTATATTGAAGGATCTAATAAACCATAATGAAGAAATACAGATCAAATTATTGTGCTGCAAAAAGAGATGGTCAGTGCAGCGGATAATACCCTCATTGTCAAATATTTTTTCAAAGACAGACGATGTATTGACTTGCTTTATAATGTAACAAGACTCGGGTTCGGTATTGTGCAAAGCAAGTCGAGTCCTTTAATTAGGCTTTTTAAAACCCCTTGGTTATACAGTCGCGGATAAGTTTTTGTTCTTTGTCTTCTTCTCTGTGAAGAATTTTATTTATACCCCTGCCTGTTCCAGATAGTAGCACTACTGTGGATTTAACCATATACCTCTTGATCTTTTTACTGGTATCATCATTCAAGCCTGAAAACTTTCTTTCTGTTCACCATGGAAATGAACTAGTAATTGCTTCGTTGAAGGATTCAAATATTAAACTTACACTCTCTCTAACAGTTCAAACTTTTTGAGTGGATGGACATCATTGTCATCATAACCCAGGTTGGACCAAAAGAAGGCCACCTATGACTGCGTGTTGAAGGATCTAAAAATTAAAGTTATACACCACTCTAACGGCTTGAACTTTAGAGTAGACGGCTGTCAATACTCGGTTTAGTTATGTATTAAAAATCTTTTTTCCGTTTCTTAGAGTTTTTTTCTCTCTTTTTTAACGAGATGCATGTCGACAGATATGCAAATTTAATGTTGCTATATCATATCTGGTGCTGATGTTATTATTTGTGGTACAGGTGGTTATCTACCACAAGGCCTTCCCCATGCCTGTATTGTCATTCAAATTCAGTAGCTCGGATCCATTCTCCGGTGAAGAAGTGGAAGACCCTTCACAGTTTATCTCATCCGTGTGTTGGCGTGGTCAATCCTCCACCTTAGTTGCTGCGAATTCCACAGGAAATGTCAAGCTGCTGGAAATGGTCTAATTTGATCAAAATACCATTTGTGTCAGTAACTCTCCTGTCGAAAAGTTATTTTTTTCTTTTTTCGTATATTGGGGAGATGTCTTAACAGGGGATAATTGTGACAATCACGAGCCAAGAATGTGTTAAGAAAGAAATTGAAAAGGATAGAAGGGAGATGCTTGCACCTAGGTTTATGCTGAGATCTGCTTTATTGGAGGTTATATAACAAGAAAACAAATTTTGGCATTAGATCATAGTGGATGCAGGTATTGTGAAGAGTGAGACTCTTTGATATAAGTGTACTGTAGATACATATTCAAAAGGGAAAATTGGCGGTGTTATATATTTTGTAATGCTTATAGCTCAGTCAGTCACATAATATATGTAATCTTATTTTCCATTTTTACCCCCCTGTCTTTTATTTTTCTATATTTTGTTGATGTTCATCCTCAGTTCAGGTTTTGTTTATTTTTGTTGCCAGAGAGGTTACTGCATAGTGGTGTGCAAATGAAAAGCTTCGGTTTAGTCATTAAGTGGTGTTGATTTTATAGTGAAAAGTATGTGTAAAACCAAGAAATTAGGTTGGTTTGGGTAATAGATGTTTTTGCAGGTCTATTGAGTTATGAAGTAAATGAAATTAGGTTGGTTTGGGTCTTGAGCAATGATACTTGCGCCGAATTAGTACAGTGAATATGCCCGACAATTCGGTACAATCTTTCCCTTCTTATGTCTTGTTAAGTGGTATAAACTGCTTGATATAGTTTATCAAGTCATTGGGTTAAAACACAACAAATCTAGCAACCATAAAAAAGAAATCTTTTGAACTAGAAGAGAAGAGAAGAAAATATATATGTGCGCATTACCAGAAAAGTACCTAAGCAACAATGGTGAGACCAAGATGTTTTTAATACAATACGCCCACCATGTTATTGTTGGGCTTGTGAACTGAACTATACATTTTCTGTTTTTGCCTCATTCAGCCACAAGCAAAAATGCTTCCCATGTAAATCTAATGACACTGATTTTGACTAAACTTAGATGACAAAACTAACCTACCCATAAGACTCCGAAGCCTTTCAGCTCCCGGACCTGGTTTGAGCCTATTAGGGTTCCCAACCTTGGAACAAGGGGGGTTTCCCGAGCACCAACCACCAGGCGTGAAGCTTCCGTTTTTACGCCCAAGTAATTCCGTGTCAATCTTATCCAAGATGAGATCGTTTTGTTTGAACTTACGCGCGAAGGCAGCACCACTGGCTATCATTTTGTTTGTGTCGTTGAGGGTGAGCGAGTGGGGGTGCTGTGTCGGGGGAATGTCCCAGGAAATGAAGTGCATGTCGTGATTGACGGCAGTATGAGCAAACTCAGGCGCGTTGCATATGACGGTTTGGAAGTAGCCTTCGGGAGACGAGATAAAGTTCGTGTAGTACATGAGTAGTATTCTAGGAAGGTTGTCCCAACCCCAAACGCAGTACTCCACAAACGCCCGTGAGAGGATCATCCATGCTGAACCTGCAACATGTTACGACATCACGTACTGGTGTATGCAAAAGTTTCCATAACATATGTTAGACTCCAATGATGGGAAAAGAAGCTCGAAAAGCGCGTGCTGAGAATTTCTCGTAATTCTCTGTATTCACAAAATCCAACATGATTCGATACATCCAAAATTCCACTGATTAGCAAAATCCTTGGTTTAGTCCCATTTCTGGGCGGCTGATTCAAAGCGAGCTTAATCTAATCACAACTTATATCTAATTGATGGACTAGTTTAGCTGTACTTAGCAAATAAGCCAAACCAAGATCAAGATAACTATGTTCTGAGCAGAGCAATAGTTTCAACACAAGCTTAATGCTTCATGAAAATCCTGATATATATGCAGCTGATTATTTCAAATACGCATACTAGAGTCTTTCACAGATTAGCTTAAAATCCAGGATTTGGTTCCATTTCTTATTTAAGATGGTTTGATGTTCTGGGTTAGTTATGTATATAAGCCTATAACCAATATCAAGATAACTATGTTTTTAGCAAAGCTATAATTGCAACAAAGAATGCTTAATTTTACTCATAAATTTTGATAATTGCAATATGGAGTTTCAACAAATTTTTGCAAGAAATGGAGCAAAAGAAACAGGCAAAATCAATTGAAATTTCAATAAAAGCTGATAACTTCAATATGGAGTTTCATGAATCGTGGATACTGATAAATTGAGATTCTAAGAATCAAAGAACAGTCTAATACTTTTATTAGTTGTAACGAAGCGTAAATAGTCAAATGCATCAATACTAACCTGTAAATAATTTAAATGCAGTTGGCAAAGTTCTCCTTGGTGTAACCCAAAATATATCCGACTTCTTCGACTGGTACAGACCAGGATCGACAATCAAAGGCTTTGCCCTAAGATTCCTGCAAACAGAAATACAACACCATTATACAACTACATTTTCTTAGTAAGCAGTTTACACACCAATATCAGGTAAGAGAGCTTACTCCTTCCAACCTAACCGGCTTGTATGCTCGATGAAATTCAGTTCTCGGTTTAAATCAGAAAACATGTAAAGAAGATCTGCACAAAACAACAACGGAAATGAATTAAACAATTCTTGTAAAACGATAAGGTAATCCCTCAACCAAAAATGAAAAAACATATAAGTTAGGAAAAAGACAAACCATCTTGAGTCACAAGAGGATAATCCGAAGCGCTGAGGTTAATAAACCAATCCCATTGCTTACTTTTCTTGAGAAGAATCGCGCACGCATGAAGAGTATTCGCAATCATGGTTGGTCCTCTATAAGTAACCATGTTAGCTTTGGTAATCATGTGAACATTCCCAACCTTGGAAAACAATGGATCTTTCTCCACTCGGGAGGCAAGCTCTAATCTCTCCTCAGCCGGGGATTCCAGGTCCAGATGAACAACATATTGGTTTAACGGATGATACAATGTTTGAAGCGTTCTCCAAAGCTTCTCTAAATCACCTTTTGATCCCGAAACTAGATAGGCGAAACGAGGAATAGTGGGCTCGGGAGGAGGGGGTGGAGATTGATTGGCCTTTGCTTCCGCGAAAAGCGGTCTTGTTTGGTTTGTCAAATCATTATTGGGTAAAATTGAGAAGAACCTATTGATCGTATGCAATGAAGAAACAATGCCCATGTTGAAGAAAGTTGCAAGAAGGAAAACGCATACGAGGGCACTTACGAAAAGAGGAAAAACCCATTTTTTTTCCACATTCAGTGACTTCATTGCCAAACTTTATCATGGGTTTCACCAAATAACTGTTACATCCCAGAAAACTTCTCAATCCCCAAATGGTAGAGACATTTGCTGTTGAGCTTATCAATGGTAAGTAAAAGCTCAAAGACCTTCAAATAAATCCCAGAATTCGCAAACTGAAAACCAATAAGAAAAAACAAAATTCAACCCCATCCAATTAATTTAATGCCCATTAAGACAAAGATCAAATGCTTCATAAACAACTAGTTTAAGTAATGAAATGAAGAGATAATAAGACAAATACATTATTATGAACTGCCAGTATAATATACATTATATAGAAAGAGAGAGAAATGACTAATCAAAAACAGGAACAAAGGAGATTAAACTATTAGTAAAATCAATATCGGACAAGGGAGCTAATATTTATGCAATTCTCAAACGCTTTTCAAGATTGGGACATAATATTGAGCAAATCAATGCTAAATCTTGGCACAATCTGAAGAACAATCCGTAATCAAACAAACCCTCGTTTTTAAATTCAGTCTCTTGACACATATTGTAAAAAACAAATTGTATCAATAATCTTCGCATTAAGGAAAAAAAGGAGAAGAAACATAAAAGATCAATCACAATTATCAAAACCCATGTGAAAAATCAATCTTTTTTCATAAGCAAATATAGAAAATCGTAATTAGAATTATTGAATATATATATATATATATATATATATGTCTATTCAAAGATAGTATGTGTATGAAATTATCAACAAAAGGAAATCAGAAGCTCAACCCAATATGTATATATTTACAAATGGTATCATATGCACATACATAACATATATAAATATAGGTATAGATATATATAGAAATCCCCAAGAACAGAGGAAAAAACAGAGTCTGCGACATGAGAAAAAGAAAAGAAACCTGGGTTTGGTGGAGAAGGTAGAGCCTTTGTTTGCGGCTTTGCGCGCGTCCCAGGTGATGAGAGAGAAAGTAGAGAGAGAAAGAGAGTGAAGAAAGTATAAAAAATGAGAGAGAAAGAGGGAGAGTTTGTGAAAGAAAGGAAAGACTTGTGTTTTTTAAAGATAAAAGAGAGACGACGTCAGAGAGATACTATTTCCAACTTTCCTTCCTTATCAAAACTAATCTCTCTCTCTATAGGCATATATATATATATATATATAATGTATATGTCACGCGCTTTCTGTTACTCTTTTTTTTAGAAGCACTTATATGGTAGTTCCTTTAAACCAGACGGCCTTTCTATTTAATATACAATTAATATCCGTTTTATATATTAATTATCCATACATACATAGTGTTAAGGTGTTTAAAGTTTAAAACCTCTTTAGATGACTCCTATGCATATATAGTAGGCACGTAAGTAAAGGGTTTTAAGAGACTGACACCATTATTATTTAAAAAAATTATTCATGAGCATATAGTAGTGTTGTAAAAAAAAAAAACTCAAAAGAATTATATATAGCATTTTATTAAACATATGACATTTTTTTTACGATTTTTCTATAGTTTTACTATGTTTGCTTTTACATTTCACCACCAACCATGTTTAATTGTACCACTATAAAACTCACATAGTTAGAATTTTAGCAATTTAACTAATACATTTTATCACTCCAAGGAATCAAATTTCGTTTTTTTTTTTAAATTTCAAAAATTTAAATAATCAATTCTATCAATAGGTTACAGCTTTATATTTGAATTTTAAACTAGTTCTATCTACAAGAATTGTATATATGAATAGCATGACTTATCAATTATTGGAAGAAGAAAAAAAAGTTTTATCAATATCATGAATAACTGATTCAGCCACATGTTATGTTATTGTGGAATTCTGTGAAGTGATTTTGACATTAATCATATATTGATAATAATGAAGAAGATCATGAGTGGTCCACTAATCCAATGGATTAGAGGTTGGGTGTGTAGAGTAATAAAGTGAGACCATTCGCATTTGATTAATTGAATCTTTGAAAGTCTCGTCAAGTGTGGAAGTTAGTGGTTACTGGCTGATGTATCAAGGACTTGCATAGTTTAAAATCCATATATTTTTAAAATGATTATACTCTCTTTTTTCTTAGAGGAGAGTTTTTAAATTTTGTATTTCAAATCTTGAATATTTGGATAAGTATTTATAAATCTACAAAAAAATTAAGAAAAAGATTGGACCTACTTTGTAATCCCTCAATCATTCAAGAAAAAGAGTGGACAAAGTTTAATTCGAATTCAATTAAAAAGATCAACAATAAATATTGGAGTTTATCTAATGTCTATTAGAATTTGTATTTTAAATTGATAAATTAATCAAAGTAAGAATTTAATTACACTAATCAATTTCAAAAGTAAATTTTAAAACATTGCTCATTATGTATAATATTATTATTTTTGTGATGTCACGCTTAACATATGGTTGGCATTCTTGTTTTTTTAATAAAATCGTTTGTCATTCTATACGTATATATGGTTTTGATTATTAAATAAATTTAAATATCATTGCTCGGTATGTATAATTTATTTTTGATATCATATTTATATTCTCTTTTTTTTATAAAAATGTTGGTTAGGTGTTATATGATGAATTAAATTAAGGAATTGGATTTTCCAACAAGGTGTACCCACAAATTGTGTTTACTTCAACTTAAAGCGACACATTTAAAAAAACACGAGTCACTATCTTCATAATTATAGTGATATATATAGATGTTTCTTTATGACATCTATTAATTTTGTGCTAAGAAAAAATTATACAAGTCAAAGTTATTTGTAAAGATGAAGGTAGCGTTTGGGAGGTCTTTTTTATTCGAAAAGTCCTTCTAATAAAAAGTCCGTTACAAAAATAAGGTCATAAAAAGTCCTTTAAAATAAAAAGATGTTTGGTAAACAACACTTGATAAGTCATTTTAAATTAAAAAAAAAAATGAACCATGTGTTTGGTGACACAATTTTAATAGTTCTTTCATAAGAAAAAAAAAAAATCACATTATAGTATTACCCTCATTTTCAACCTATAACTTTGGCCTTCTCTAGTCAATGAGCTCCTCCACTAGTTCAATCCCATTTATTTATTTTTAACACAAGAAGATATGATGGCAACACCTTATAGATATTTTGGTGAGAGAATTAGGCTCCTCATACAATTATAATACTAGATTTTGTTTTACCATTACTCTCCAAATAACCTCTAATCAAGAGACCCTAATAAACCAGAAACTAATATATATCACTTATACATGTATCGCATATATACACACACATGAATAAATGTATAAATAATTGTATTCCATGAGTAGATAAGAAATATCTAAGAAATTCTTCAATAAGAATCCTACCAGAAGTGTATAAACACTTAATTTCAAAACTCCAGACATATTAATGTACAAAATTGGATGATAATGCACAATATTCTTTAATTTTACATATCAATATATACATTGAATTATCTTCAAAACCCTAACACTTCTAAATGTCGATAAGTGATAAGAAATTTCAAACCCTAACACTTACAAAAGAAATTTTGGAAAATTATGGAATCTTATATTGCCAAAGTTAGAAGATAAATAGAATGAGAAGATTTTTATAATCCAGTAGGATTTCCTTGAAAGTCTCTTTCCCTAGGTTAGAATATGGATTAGAATTCTCTTCTCGATCATGAAAGAAGTGAGGGTAAAACTGTTTATTTGAAATTTTACTTAAAATTGCATTTTAGTTTCTTGGAACGTGATTTGAAAAGCAAGTATCTCAAGCTTCTCTGAAACGCACCATTTACAACTTTTACGTTTATTAAAAGTCCTTCTCAATTGTTTCACCAAACATTTAAAAAAATTTGAAACGAACTTTTTGAGCTTGGAAGCCCGTTTGGAGGCTTCGAAAAGCTCCCCAAACAGACCCGAAATGTTGCTTTAGATGGTTGTGAAATAGATTTTGTCCGGTTCAATATTAAGAGTTTATTTGACTTTTTCGTCCTGGGAATTGTATTTCTCCGAAAGAGGGAATGAAATGAATTGATGCCAGAAATGGTCATAGAATTCCATACTCGAAAAATAATTTAACTGAAGAATGGTAGAATTGAAATAAGTAGTAGGGCTGACGATTTGTGTATCTGAATCGTGTTTATGTCGGGTTGTGATCGTCTCGTGTTGAAAAAGATTTAGTTAATATACATGTCAAATATGATTAACTCTAACACAACCCATTTATTAAACAGATTATTCATGTCGACCCATGTAACTCATTTAACCTATTTATTATAATATATTAAATTAAAATTGACACAATCCAACACGAACGAACTATTTAACTTATTTATCAACAAAATTAAATTGAATTTGACACAACACAATAATAGTTTATTGATATATTTCAACTCATGACCAATTAGAGAAGAAAATATATATATATATAAATATAATCATTTTAAACGGGTTGTTCGGGTTACTCGAGATTTGACACTAACCCGATACTAATATTCTCGTATTCATGTGTATTACCGTATCGTGCCTCATTTTACCAGCTCTAATCAACAGTTACAGTACCATATATAAACTTCTTTATCACAAGAGGTCCTCAAAATAGACATGAGCTCTTCTAATTAATTATCAAATTGTGCATTTTTTAGAAGGTAAGCAATTAATAAATTAACTTGAATCATGTAGGTTCGCGACGAAGACTTTCATGATAAAGTGATAACATTTAACCATTTTTCGTTGTATATATTTGTTTCAAAACAAATTCACATCAAGTGTATGTGATTCCTTAGCTCTTATACCATATTCTAACAAAAATACATGCCTAGAAAAAGTTATAATTTTGACATGTATTATAACTGCGAAAAGGAAATGTAAACACAATGTTAATCTTAAATTAATTGGTAATTTAATACACTATAACATTTTTCATGAGGAAAAATCTATCTATTTGATTAATTGACCTTGTTAGATTATAAGAGGTATATTTAAAGTTCAAATATCCATTTATTTTGAAAATCTTATCAGCTTTTTATATCAATTCAAAGAACCGTTATAAGAGATGAATGTTCTCTCATAAATTGTTACCTACACAAGAACTATCATAAATGCATGTTCGGTATAACAATAAAGAGATGCAAAATTTAATTATGATTAGCTGAATACAACGCTATATGAGTATCCATGGTCACTCCCATTAATAGTGTAACGATTGCTCTATATATTCAACCAAAAGATTTGAAAACAAATTGACATATGTCAATTTTTTATTTTTTATTTTTTATTTTTTGTGAGGAACCTATAGTTTAGAAGCTTTGAATCTCATAAAGAAAATTTGAAATGTGAAGTCTGTGAAAGAAAAGACTTAAGATTGACTTCAATTAAATAAGTTAGTTACAAGGTTGTGAAAGAATGAGCTTTCTAAAAGCTCGATTAAATTTGCATAAATTCTTCATGATAAACTTTAAAGTTTTGGTACATGACCTCATTCATTCCCACAAGGTTAAAGGGCAGAAAACGCCCCTCGCAATTGGCACTAAAATCCCTACATGTTTAAACAGGTCTTTATAATTTCAATTGTGATAAAAAAGTCTCTTATCATTAAAAATAATATGAATTTACTTTGTAACCCCTCTATATTTAACATTAAAATGAAATAATAAAAAATTAATTTCAAAATTATATAAAATTCGAAAAAATATATATAAAATTCGAAAAAAATATATATAATTCGAAAAAAATATATAGATTTTGAAAAAAAAAATTCCAAACAAACATATAAAATTCAAAAAATATATATAAAATTTGAAAATATATATATATATATAATTCGAAAATAATATATAAATTTTGAAAACAATAAATTTCAAAAAATATATATCTTTTGAAAAATATATATAAATTTTGAGAAAAAAATGTATAAAATTTGAAAATATATATATTTCCAATTTATATATATTTTTAAAAAATATTTAAATTTTGAAAAAAATACATAAATTTTGAAAAAAAATAAAAATTTCAAAAACAATATATAAATATATATAAATTTCGAAAAACAAACTAGTCCTATATATTTTTTTCAAAATTAATTGTTTTCGAATTTTATTTTATTTTTTTAATTTTATATATTGTTTTCAAAAAAAAAAAAAAAATTTTCAAAATTTATATATATATTTCGAAATATATATATTTTTTGAAATTTATATATTTTTTTCAAAATTTATTGTTTTTGAATTTTATATATTGTTTTTGAAATTTAGATATTATTTTCGAATTTTATATATTGTTTTCGAATTTTTTATTTTTTTTTCGAATTTTATATATTTTTTCAAAATTTATATATATTTTTTGAAATATATATTTATTTTTGAATTTTATATGTTTTTTTTTTAATTTATATATTTTTCAAAAATATATATATTTTTTAAAAAAATTATTGTTTTTGAAATTTATATATATTTTTTGAAATTGATATATTATTTTTGAATTTTATATATTGTTTTCATGAAAATACATTAAGTGCCCAAAAGGGTCTTTATACTCTTTTAAAATGGGTGATAATGGTATTTCAGAGGTCATGTGAGGTGCACATGACCAACTAACGTTCATTTTTAACCGAGAACTAACGGCAGGGGGTATTTGGCCCACTTTCAAATCTTTTAAGGATTTTTTTGCCCAAAATAAAAGTTATGGGTGTTTAAGCGCCCATTTGACAAACTATAGGGGTGTTTTATGCCCTTTACCCTTCCCATAATGACCAAAAACAAGTACAATTTATGCACATGGTTCGGTTCGGTATTGTTTTTGAAAATTTTGGAATCAAACCATTATCAACGGTTCCTTGAAAACAATAATCAGAACCAGCTCATTAGTTTAGGAACCAAACCAAACCAAATCAAACCATAAAATAACGGTTCGGTTCGGTTCTAAACCACGGTTTCGTAAACATGTTCTTTCAAAGCATACAACATATATCAATGTAAATTATGAAAAACAATTCTGTCAATTTCAAAATTAAAAACAAGACTCTTAAACCAAAAACTACACACAGAGGCAACCCCCACCCCCACCCCCAACCCCAACCCCAACCCCAAAAACTCACACACACGCACACTGAGAGAACGAGAGAGAGAAAGAGAGTTTTAGAGAAATTATTTATGAGGTTTCCTGATTTTTTAGTGCATTTTTTTAAAAAAAAAGTTAGACATGACTTCAGTCAAGAGAATTGTTGGATGTCCACAAGTTACATCATAAAGTTATAAGTCTGTGTTTGTGTGTGAACCAACACATATTTAGAGATATGTAGAGGGGATAGAGAAACTAACATTTTGTAGAAAGTTTAAAAGTCGGTGGTAATGAGAAGATGAGTTATAGTGGCCGACGATGAGAGTGGATGTGAGAGATGAAATGTTATAACTTATAGGGTTTTTATGTATATGCGTGTAACATTTGTTTGGATGGTAAAAAAATTATCAATGTAAACTTATAATTTTATTTAATATATTAATTTATATTTATTTGGTATTATAACTTTATATGAATTAGTTTTGTTAAATATAATGTAATTATATAAGTGATTTATACATAAATATGTTTATCTAATTTATATCGGTTTGGTTTGGTTCCAGACAGTCTGAAACCGGAACCGAATCAAATTAAAACGGTTTTGTTTTTGAGAACTGAAACCAAACCAAGTTAACTCAAAACCGGGACCAAAGCATCGGTTCGGTTCGATTTGAATCGGTTCTACGGTTTCACGATTTTTTTCTGCACCCCTAAAAGTACAATAATATGTTTATGAAAACAAAGGATTTGAAGATTTACCGGGGGAAAAAAAATAAGGGATTTAAAGGTTAATGAAATAATAAATTTTCTTTCCCCTTCTCTTTACTTTGATTCACCATAACAAATTATACACTTTATATTTTCTTAATTCACTATTACTATTTTTTTGAATAAAATATATCACTACTTCATTCATAGTATTTCCCCTATTTTTTCCCCATATAATACAATAGAATAAATTATTTTTCTAAGCACACAACTAAAAGAATCTAGCCAATAGTAATAACACCTCACCACTGAAAAGTCTCTTGTGGTGAAATTGAATAGAAAACCTCGTGGGTCAAAATCCAAAGCAGATTCGACGGTTATTAAAAGAGTAATGTAAAATTATAATGTTTTTTACCGACTTATTTGGATATTTATTGGGGGGAAAACAGAGAAAATTTTCTAATTTGGTATATGGGATACTCTTACAGTGTATTCATCTCGCTTGACAATGGAAGTTCCGATAATAAAATTGATTTAAATACTATCATCTAGACATTTTTGAATCCAAACATGAATATATATCATAATAGAAATTCCAACAATAAAATTGATCTAAATATAAATTGAATACAACAATACTAAAATTAAAATTAATTAAAGTCAAAAATTAATTGAATTGACTACTCTATAAAAATTAGAAGGAACATACCTGTGGGCGCTATTTGTGATGAATGGAATGGAGTTGATAGTAGGGTTTTGTAGAGAGGGAGAGACATTTCATTCCATAAATAAAGGGCTTGATATAATCAATTTTAATCATATTACAATTAGGTCAATTTATGATAAGTAATTCCCTATACAAGTAGGATAAGAACTATTAATTACAATTGAGATGAAATTTAGTATTATAATCCATTTAAGATTAGGATTGTTAGATAGGATTATTTTATCATATTACAAGTAAGTCAATTAAGGATAAGTTATTCTTTATTAGGATTAATATTATTAATTAAAATTAAGATAAGATTGAGTATTATAGTCCATTTACAATTATGATTGTTAAATAGGATTAGGTAAAATTATTTTCTTATAATTGTTTTGCCAAATTTGGGGGAATCAGTATATGGTATAATATCTCTAATTTAATTATGGGATTGGTGTTTCCAAATAGGATTGTAGTTAAATTGTAATTATAGATTTCAACCAAATAGGATTCTGCTTAAATTTAGTTTAGTTATAGAATTCAATTAAATTATGTAATTGAAGTTATATAATTCAATTAAAATTTGTAGTTATAATTCACATAGAAATTGAATTGAAAAATTATATAAAAAAATTTACACTATAAGTACTAAAACACCAAACTTTCTTCACACTTTTAATATCATGTATTACAATTAGGTCAATTTAGGATAAGTTATTCCATATACAATTAGGATTAACATTATTAATTATAATTAAGATGAGATTGTGTATTATAGTCCATTTAAAACTATGATTGTTAAATAGGATTAGGTAAAATTATTTTCCTATAATTTTTTTACCTACTATTCACTTTAAAAATAGTCATGAAGCCAAATTTGGATCTTTATTGGAAAAAAAGGAGGGGAAATTCTGTATATGGGATAATCTTTAATTTAATTGCGGGATTGGTGTTTACAAATAGGATTGTAGTTAAATTTTAATTATAGATTTCAACCAAATAGGATTCTATTTAAATTTAGTTTAGTTATAAAATTCAATTAAATTATGTAATTGAAGTTATAGAATTCAATTAAAATTCGTAGTTATAATCCACTTAGAAATTGAATTGAAAAATTACATAAAAAGTTTACACTATAAATACTGAAACACCAAACTTTCTTCACACTTTTAATATCATATATATATATATATATATATATATATATATATATATATATATATATATATATATATTACAATTAGATCAATTTAGGATAAGTTATTCCATATACAATTAAGATTAACATTATTAATTACAATTAAAATGAGATTGAGTATTCTAGTTCATTTAGGATTATGGTTGTTAAATAGGATTAGGTAAAATTATTTTCTTATAATTTTTTTACCTACTATTCACGTTAAAAATAGTCATGAAGCCAAATTTGGATCTTTATTGAAAAAGAAAAACGGAAAAAATCTATATATGGGATAATCTCTAATTTAATTGTGGGATTGGTGTTTCCAAATAGGATTGTAGTTAAATTGTAATTATAGATTTCAACTATACAGGATTCTACTTAAATTTAGTTTAGTTATAGAATTCAATTAAATTATGTAATTAAAGTGATTTCATTCAATTAAAATTTGTAGTTATAATCTATGTAGAAATTGAATTGAAAATTACATAGAAAACTTATACTATAAATACTCAAACACCAAATCTTTTTCACATTTTTAATAGTATTAGTTAAAGAGTACGTGCTACGCACGTGGAATCCTGTTAAAAAAATATAAACCTATAACATGAAAAAAACTAAACTAGGTAAATTGCACAATAATAATAAAAAATTCAAAACCACTCAAATACCTTTCATTCTCTATTTCCTCAAACTCACTCCATGTGAAGATGGATATATATACCTACAAAATAATGACACAGTAATAAAATATAAAGATCACAATAACAATAACAAAAAAAAAGTATAAAAAAATCATATATTACAGGGTGAATCAATAAGTACACAAAAGCAATAACAAATTATAATAATAGATTTTAAAATACGTTAAAATATAACAAAAGAATTGTAATTGGAGGCTGAAAGAGAGGCGTGGGAATAGTAGAGTTTAAAGAGAGAAAGGTCAGGTTATATGTAGGGTTACCATTTGAAATCTTATTTAAATAATAATTAGATTTCCTTATACAATTAAGATTAAAATTATTAATTACAATCATTATTAATTACAATTTATAAATGAGATTAGTATTATAGTCTATTTAGGATTAGGATGATTAAATATTATTGTAGATGGGATTCTTTATATATTTTTTTATCCAATTAGGATTAGGATTATTAATTATTATTAAATTATAGTAAGAGAATGACATAACATATAAAAAATAATTTAAACTCTTAGTAATCTATCATAATTTGATTTTTAATTTACATATTCAATATAATAGTATATAATTAAATTTTAATGATATAATTTAAATACATAATTCATACATAAATAAGTGTTGATTCTTCCAAATAGGATTCTACTTGAATTGGAGTTATAGAATCTAATTAAAATTTGTTATTATAATTCAAGTAGAAATTGTATTGGAGTTATAGAATTCAATTAAATTTTGTAGTCATAATTTAAGTAGAAATTGGATTGAAAAAATATAATTTAAATACATAATTCACACATAAATAAGTATTGGTTCTTTCAAATAGGATTCTACTTGAATTGTAATTATAGAATCCAATTAAAATTTGTGGTTATAATTCAAGTAAAAATTGGATTGGAATTATAGAATACAATTAAATTTTGTAGTCATAATTCAAGAAGAAATTGGATTGAAAAATCACATATGAAATTTTAATTATAAATACTGAAACACCAGAACTTCTTCACACTTTTAATAGTAGTATAGACTAGATCGTGTTAATTCTTTACTTGAAACACTTTTATTATCACATGACTTGAACCGATCATAGGTTTTGTTTTTTCTAGATTTAAAAAAAGTCAAAAATAATTGCCAAAATTTGAAAAAAATTCCGTTTTGAGTTTTTATTTCCAAAACACTCAAAACATGGCTACAGTAACATAATAAATATAAATAATAATTACTAAAGAAATAAAACAATAAATAAATAAAATAAAAATGAATAAATAATAAATGATAAATAAAAATGATTAAATAAAAAATTAGTAATAAAAAATTATAAATAATAAATAAAATAACACAAAATAAATAATAAACAAAAATGAATAAATAAATATTAAATATCAAATAAATTTGAATAAAAAGACATCAATAAATAATAATTAATAATAAATAAATAACAATAATTAAATAAAAAAATAAAACAAAATAAATGATTTACACAAATAAAATGAATAAATAAATTTAAATAAATAAATGAATATTTAAATTAGTTCGTGATTTTTTATTTTTTAATTTTTTTCATTACCGAACACATTTTTAGTTTTTAGTTTTCAAAAATTTCACAACAGATGAATTTTACCAAACATGTTTTACTTTCGATCAAAATGACAATAAAACAAATCACAACTTTCAATTTTGTAAAAATAAAATCACAGCAAAAAAAAAAAAAAAAATCACATCGTTATCAAACAGGGCCTAAAAACCTAACAAATGATAAAGAAACCCGTAATTCAATAACTAATAAATAAATAAAAGAAGGTAACGTATGATAAAGGAATCATTAATTCAATAGAAAAAGGCAACAATATACACAAATACAATGAAAACATAAAGACAAAAATATAACCTGATTAAAATCAATAAAATCTGATAAAAGAATTTATTGAAGAAGAAACACATATAAGAAGAACTTACAGAAATTAAATTTGAGATCTAGTAGACAACAACCTTAATTGGAAAGGATCTTCTCTCCCTAATTACCTAGCAAAACAACGAAACTCTCTACAAAATAATGCAGTATTCATATTAAACAACTTAAAAAAAAAAAAAAGGTCGAAGTTGCCAATGAAAGTTTAAAATTTTGAATGCAATATTACAAAATTTAAAATTAATTAAAGACAAAATTTAATTAAATTGGCTACTCTAATAAATCAAAGAAAATATACCGATGAGCTTTTTCTGGGGTTATCGTAGAGGATGAAATCAACTGGAAAGTAAGGTTTTGTAGATAGGGAGAGGTATTGCATTCCATATATAAAGGAATTGATATAACAAATTTCAATCATATTACAATTAGGTTACATGTACAAAGTTATTCCCTCTATAATTAGGATTAAGATTATTAATTATAATTGTTGATGAGATTGAGTATTATATTCCATAAATTATTCCCTATATAATTAATTAAGATTAGAATTATTATTTATAACTGGAGATGAGATTGAACATTATAGTCCATTTAGGATTGTTAAATAGAATGGTAGATAGGATTGAACATTATAGTGCGTTTAGGAAATAGAATTGTAGATGGATGGTTAAATAGAATTGAGATTGAATATAGTAATCTATTTAGATGTCCAAATGTTATTATTTTCTTTTTTAGTGACGTTTAACTCATGCTCACTGAAATTACATATAATATTTGTAGAGTTTACTAATCGTTATTAATTATTTACATAAAATTTAATTAAATTTAATAATAGATTTTAAATACATATATAATTCAAGTACAAATTGAACAAATATGATTCTACCTAAATTAGAGTTACAAAATTTAATTAAAATTTGTAACTATAGTTCAAGTATAAATTGGATTGAAGTTATAGAATTCAATTAAATTTTATAGTTATAATTCAAGTAAAAATTTGATTGAAAAATTACATTATAAATATTGAAACACCAAATTTTTTTCACACTTTTAAAAATCGTATATATAGATTTTAATAGTGGTATAGATATATATATAGATAGATAGATTTTAATAGTAGTATAAATATAGTATAGATATTATAGATAGAAATGGTGGGTATGTTTTAGACTTTGAATTTGTATTCCGACCTCTATTCATGCATTTTTTCCAATCCACCTTTCAAAACCTAGCGACACGTCAATGTAACGGTCTCATTTGATAAGTGGTCAAATTTGATAAAGGAGGCACACATGCTACTGTGTATACTTACTATTATGATGGTAACATTCTTTCCTTCTTTATTTGGGGACACCAAAGATCTGATGATGCGATCAATTTCCCAATCATTTCCCCAATTAGCAGCCGGCCGATCTCATCTAAATTGTAATACTACTATATACAGTGATATATATATATATATATATACACATATATATATTTGGGTGTGTGTATAGAAATCGATGTTAAAGAGGTGAGTATAGGACCGAGAAGATAATGGACCACACGTTGTATGCTATATCATCAATTTGTCAGATTTTAATGTGAACCAGTTGACATTTAATATTGATTCTCCCCCTCATTTATGACTATTTTGCTAACGGAATACAAAAATTATCAATTTAATTCATTTATAGTTTATTTTAGAATTAATTAATTAATTGAAGAGGACAATCGATTTAAGTGGTTTTAGAACACAAAATTTAGACTCCTGAATATGTATGTCAGAAGAAAGATTCTTTGATAATATAATAATGAAAATGATATAACAAAAACAATAAAGATGAATAATGGAGAAGAAATAATATTATTGAATTGTATTATAAAGTATATAAATTACAATAAAGATTACTCATATATATAGGAGAAAATGTGTGGTGAACAAGTAAACTTGGTGTAAGGAACAAATGAATATAATCTAGGTAAGACTACTCATGTTGGGGAATTAAGATATCAATTTGAGTTCGGAAATCAATTCTTGAAATCGTCCTGGCAAATGAACTTTGCTGAAAAATATCAGCAGGTTGATCTTAATTCTGAGTCTGATTTTTGAATATGATTATTGAATGAAGAATTCTAAATCACCAAAACAGAGAAGATGATATAAAACTGAAGGTTCGGTCGATCAAGTAAGATATGACGATCGATCAAAAAGAGATGACAATCAATCGAGAATATATTGATTGATCGAAATGATTAGATTTTTCCCCTGAGAGGAGAAAATAAGATAGAGAGAACTGAACCTGTGAAATGGTTGGTTATTTAGATAAGAGTACCTTAAACAAATGGGTATGAATGAGATGATGAGAGTACCCTAAACAAACGGGTACGAATGAGTTGATAAGGGTACCCGAAACAAACGGGTACGGATGTCCAAACACATGAGATGAAAAAATACCCAAAATGAGTCAGATTCCCTAAACAGATAAGATGAAAATACCTAAAAAATGGGTTAGATTCCCTAAATGGATGAGATGAAAAGATGTTGGCTATAAGAATCAGCATAGCGAGTACCCTAAAAGGGTAGATAAACGAATGAGATGAGATAATAAGATGTTGGCTATAAGAATCAGCATAGCAAGTACCCTAAAAAGGTAGAGAAACAAGTCGAAAAGAGCCGAAAAGATCAATAATGAAAAGTTCGAAGTCAAATTTCAAAAAATTAACTCTGCGGTTGCGTCTGAAGTGGTCCAATTAGTTGAAATCGACTACTCGTTTGCTAAAATCGGAGTTAAAATGAGCCCGAAATGCACAAAAGATTGAATAAGAGCAAAACTGTAATTTTGTAAGAATCTGATGACGTGACACAATCTAGCAGTGATACGTGTCAGCTTTTGGTGGAGACATGCGTAAGGTTTTGGTGACAACATGTGGCAGTGTTGATAAGTCAAATTATCGCCAAAATATCATCAAAATCTCACGAAAAAATCGTCAAAATATCACATGAAACGCGTGAAGCCCATGCGCACTGGAGGTTGAAGGCGGGTGGAATGTGTGAGACCAAGGGCTCTAACATGCCGCTCATCTAGAGGCGCGTGTGATGAATTTTGGCCCTATTTTTAGTGGTCGTGGCTTCGTCTGGAGATGGGTCGATTACTAGTGTTATCAGATTCTGATTCCGACGAGTTTTGAACGTCGTAAAGATCCGCGTCGGTGGCGGAGAAGAGTTTTTCTTGGCGATGGCAAACGGAAATAATGAGCAGACAATGATGATGAGCGACCAACGGTGATAAATTGGTTAGATTCTGAGAACAATCAAAATGGTGTAGTGTATGGTTGTTGAAGAAGATGCATAGAAAAGAAAGAATAATCAAATTAGGGTTTGGTTTATAAAAGAATAGAGATCAAGGGTTTAGGATTTTTAATTGAAGATCGCCCCGCGGGGATGGGAGATGGAGAGTCATCCCCGGTAGAGACGACAAGAAGCGAAAATGATTACCAAGAACGGGATGACTCAGATACCATGTTAGAAGAAATGATTATTTGATAATATAATAATAAGAAAAATATAACAAAGACAATAAAGATGACTAATGGAGAAAAAAAAATATTATTGAAGTGTATTATAAAGTATATAAATTACAATAAAGATGACTCCTATATATATAGGAGAGAATGTGTGGTGAACAAGTAAACCTGGTGTATGGGATAAATTAATATAATCTAGGTACAACTAATACTAAACGGGCTAGGATTACATGAGCTAAGCTAGATAGATGGGTCTAAGCCTGATATATTCTAACAATGTAAGCGGCCGGAATAATGGATTTTCGAAAACGGAAAAAAATAAATCAATTTTAATGGTTTGTTTGGTTAGCGAGAAAATTTTGGGGAAAGTAATTTTCCTGATCTTTTAAATTTTCTCAAAAATATTTCGTATATAAAAGCCATTTTTTTTTTCTTTTTTGCGAAAGCTATCCATATTATAAGTGAAGTTACTAATATGCCCTTAGTTAGTTATTATTATATTCACGACTTTAGTATTATAGACTACTTACCAATGTAATCTAAACTCTAGATATTTTATTTCCTTAGAACTCATATATAATTATTATCTTTTATGCTTGATTTTTATTTTAACAATTATACGTTACATTGCATATATTTAATTAAGAATATTTTGTAAAACACACGGACTTTTTTTTTTATATATTTTTTATACGTATTAAGCTTTTATCCTCTTATTTTTTAAAACAATTAAATGTTAAGTCATTCCATTTTCCATATCATATTATTCAAACGCACAAAATAATAATTTCTCACATTTTTCTTTAAAATTTTCCTTCTAATAAATACATAATGGAAAGTTATATTTTTTTTCTTTTTCTTTTACTTTCCATTTACATTTGGTTGAGGGTGGTATCATTATCCAATGCGCATAAAAAAAATTCAACAAGTAGAAGAATACATATATAAAACATATTTTGTTTTCCATTGTAGCTTCTGGCGTCTGGATATATAATTGTTTATTTTTAATTCATTCCGACCATTTTGAGATTTGGGCATCAAAACAAAATGGAGGAAGAATGGAAGATATGCATTTCTCCTCGTGGATATATATATGATATTTAATAATAAACCACTTAGGCTTATGGACTAATACATTTTATCCTGGTCCTGTATCTAATGATGTCTTATGGCACTAGATTAACAATCTATAATGATGACTCCAACTCTGGTCAAAGATCGTAGAAGATATGTAACCCATCGTAGAAGATATGCAACTCTGATTAAAATTCGTAATATTTTTGAAAAGTGCCAATATCGTTATTTAATATTAATATTTATTTAATATTTATTTTAAAAATTAATATTATTCGAATATGTTACACTAATATCGCGATCGTTACGAAAACTAATACCGAAACTATGATGTAACCTTAAAACCCATAATATTTTTGTTGACTTTGGGTTTCACAAATGCAAAATGTTGTATTGTTAGACCCAGGACCAAACCCTTTTTTTTTTGTCCAACTTGTGAGTTACGTTTTAGCCTCTGAATTCTATATATTGAGGGCTCATCCCTTGGTTCCATTCTCTGACTCTAAAAGAGTGGTCCTTAATCCCAAATTCATAACCAAAAACAAAAGAATGTATATATATATATATATATATATTTAAGTCATGATTGGCGATCGCGATATCGGTGTAACGGATTCGGACAATATCAGCCTTTAAAATAAGTATGGATAATAAATAATGGTATTGACACTTTTCAAAAATATTACAAAACGAATGATACCTAACGTAACGGACTGATACGGCGAATCATGATATAAGCACTAAGCAGCCAAGCTAATATAATGGATTACAAATAGATTTCAATTATCCATCAACAAACTATGAAGGGAATATTAAACTTGTCATTGACTCATTTACAAATTGCCATCGTGGTTTTGTTTCAGGTGTAGAGGAGTTACAGTTACCCCTCACATGGAGGGCCTTGGAGCCCAGCTGAGTCTGCCACCAGCCCATTGGGCCTTCATGTTGGTGGCTTTTACAAACTCCTCTCTCTCTCTCTCCGTGGGAAAAAGATATTGATATTCCAAAAATAAATATTGAATACACGTGCTACCCAAATCAAACAACAAAATATTTGGCTACTCTTTAATCGATATGTCACTTTTCATATATTTGTAGCATCAACTAACTTTGTGTGTATATATATATATACATACACACTATGTGAAGTATTTGTTTTAATTTTTATATTATATAATTATGATAAGCACATTTGGTACGGTTTTTACTGTTGTAGCGTTAGGTATGCATCTAATAACTTATTTTGATATTCAACAAATTATCTTGAACTTTAATTAAATAAGTTGTAATATTAATTTCACAGTAATAGTTTGAAGACAATTTATTTTACATGTTTTTTTTTTTTTCACTGGCTTAAAAGAAAACAAATTCAAGAGGAAACTAATACATCAGACTCAATGACGCAAATGAGCCACCAAGGCCAAATATCCCAATGGAAATCACAACTTTGAGAATTAAGAACACACTTACTAATAAGATGAGCAACCGAATTGCAGGATCTAGGAATCCATGATAGCTTCCACGAGACCTCTTGATGAACCATGAGACTCACATCTTCTAAAATAACTGATGAAAAACCATATGTAGGAGATAGACGCATAACTGACTGATTGTCTCATTCAATATCAACATTTGAATAGTCCCACAACGCCAGAACTTTTAGATTATCTCGCAACATAAAAGCCTCCGCAACAATCGAAGAGCCAATATTGTTGGAAAAGAAAGAAGCACACCTTACCGGACGACCCTTTTCATCTCAAAGGATACACCCGCCCCCAGCGATATGGGATAAAGAGATGAAAGATGCATCAAAATTCAGTTTGAATCTCCTTGCTCTAGGAGGCTGCCAACTTGTAGGTTTCGTAACAAGGGAGGATGAGGTCTTTGTATGGAATCTTCTTGTTGATGCACAACCCAAAACTCATTAAAATTAAAAAGAGTCCGATCAATAATATCTTGAGAAGACCAAGTCTTTCCATTGAAATTTAAGTCATTCATCGCCCTCCAAATTAGCTAGATAATGAAAGAAACCAAGCTCAAGTACCTCTCGGATTCTTTATGATCTTTCCATGCCTCCAAAAATTGAATCCAGTGTCGTTCCCATATAATAGAATTAGAGTCTTCAAAAGTTCGTCGAATGGGACTAATTTTCCAAACCACTCGGGCAACTGGGCATTGGCATAACATGTGAGAAATTGTCTCCTCCTCCAGGCCACAACCACGACAAATAGCTTCTGAAACTATTTTCTTTGACTGAAGGTTCTTTAGCATGGGGATCTTCTCTAAGTAACACTGCCAAATGAAGAATTTAATTTTCTCTGTAGTTTTGACTTTCCAGAGATCCTTCCATATACCAATGGCATCATGAGACATACTACTACTAGAATCATAGTGTAACTGTTGAGGCCCCTTTATAATTTCCAATGCCAGAAAACAAACACTTCTCATCGTAAATTTTTCATCGCTAGATAACGCCCAAATCTTTTTATCTGCACCACCCATTTCTCTAAGAGGAATTTTTAGAATGAGATCAGTATCCATTTTATTAAAATTGCTACGGATAAGATCCTCATTCCATTGTTTAGAGTTACTTTCAATGAGGTCGACAATCTTAGATAGATGAGGAGGTAATGTATTTGAGGAAATAAAATGATTAATTTGGTCAGGTAGCCAAGGATCAACTTTACACTTCACTTTGTTCCCATTAGCAATTCTTCATCTCCAACCCTTTTCAACCACCATTTTGGCAGCTAATATCCCTTTCCAAACCCACGAAGCAGATGTATTACATGATGACTGCATAAAAGAGCTTTCGGAAAAATATTTTTGTTTAAAAATTTTATAAAGAAAATAATCATCTCCCACCTCTATCCTTCACGCCAATTTAGCTAAAAGGGCATAATTGAAAGCTTCCACATCTCGAAAACTCAAACCACCTACTTCCTTTGGCTTGCACAACTTTTCCCAACTAATCTATTTGATTTTATTGCCTCTCTTGTTGCTGCACCACTAGAAATTCATCATCTTTTGAGTTAGGGACTTGCAAGTAAAAATTGAGAGTTTAAAGCATGACATAACATAATTCGAAAGGGAAACAATAGTAGATCTAAGAAGGACAACTCTACCAACTTTTGAAAGCATATCACCCTTTAAATTCCTAAACTTTTTGCCGACTCATTCTTCAAGGAATTTAAATGTATTTAATTTTGATTTCCCTAAAACGGAAGACATCCCAAGATAAGTATTATTCCACCCTGCCTGAGTAATACCCAAAATTTTGCAAGACTCTTATTTATCTGTACTCTTTGTATTTGAGCTGAAAAAAATACCAAGTTTTTCATAGCTAACCATCTCTCCGGAAAGAAGCTCATATTTATTTAGAATATTCTTCATGTTGTGTACTTCATTGGGGGTTGCTTTACAGAACAAGATTGTATCATTAGCAAAAAGTATGTGAGACATGTCACTTGAAATTATTTAAGAATACTTTTGTGTAGGGATGACAATGGGGCGATTTTCTTAATCCCCATAACCAAAATTGCGGAATTTTTCATTCCCCATAATCATTTAAAAATCTCACCCTTACCCCCATAACTGCTCCATTAAACCGATTCCCCCCCCCCCCTCAAAATAAACAAATTATAAATACATTAATATTTTGCTAAAATCTATATAAAATACCAATTATTCAGTTAATTTAATCAAAATAATTTTTAAAACAAAAACAAAGAGAGCCGGCATCTTAGTCGCGACGGTTGGAGGCCCTAGTTTCGCCGACGAAGTTGTGGGGAAAAGCCCTAGTTTTGCCGACGAAGTAAAAGGTGAGGACGATGAGAGGCGATAAAGACGACCGGAGGTCGCGATGGTGATGGTAGAAGGCTAAGCTGCAGCTTAGGCCCTTGGTTGCGCCGGATTAATGGAGAAGTGAGAACAAAGATCTTTCTTTGGATTAGATTTAGAAATTAGGGCTTGCTCTCTCTCTTTCTATATATATAGAGGGTATATAAGAAAATCTTTATTTTGTTTAATGATATTAATGTAATTTTAATATAAGAAGATGTAAATAAATATATAATTATATACTTTTAATATAAAATAATTAAATATTAATAATGCGGTTTGGGGCAGGGCGGTTCCCCAATGGGGAACCCCTCAAACCGTCTCCCACGTCACAACCACCCCATTTTTAAATGGTGCGGTTAAAAAGGGGGCGGTTCCCCCGCGGTCGCAACTTTTTCTGCCATCCCTACTTTTGTGAACCCGAAAAATTTAGAATCTAAAAAGAGTAATAGAGATTTTTAAGAAATAAATAACTTTACAGAAATGAAAAAAATATAGTTCAACAATTTTTTTTAAAAAATATTCCTAAAATAAATATTTTTAATAGTTGATTGTGACTAAGGTGCTGTTTGATAAAACTAAAAATTAAGTATTGAAAATTTTAAGTACAGAAGGTTTTAAGTGATACTTAAAAAAAATTATATTTTCTGATATTTTTGTAAATTTTCAGTTTTCAGACTTCAGTGTTAAGTGATGACTCGGTCATTTAAAATTTTACCTTATTTTAAGTGACACTTAATGTATTAAGTGATGGTCAAATTTTTTATCAAACACACTTAATTGAATAAGTGTTGAATCTGTTTAAATTTAAGTGATAAATAAATATTATCAAACATGCCCAAACATATTTTAATAGTTGAATGCCACTATAACATATCAATGATCTAATAATTAAAAGTTATTATCCATCACTTGAATTAAATGAGCTGAACATCTATACCATATTTTCGATAGTTCTTACCTTATATGTCAACTACTTATCATAAAATATATATATATATATATCTAACTCACTCAATATTTAGTAGTTTGACGATATATATTGGAATTATCTTATTATTTATCAAAAAAATTATTTACCAAAAAAGGATCAAATATATATCTAAAATAGGAAATAATTAAAAAAAGTATAAGGTTCCATATACCCGAACAGTTGTTTGCCTGTCCAAAAGGGTCTCCTGAAAATCTCTGCTTTCCTTTTCAAATCAACACTAATTCTCCGCCATTTTTGCCTCTTTTTAATCCCCCAAATTATAATATCTATTCCTCCCTATCCCTCTCTTTTACTCTTTCATACCCTTTTTTTTTCCCATTTGCCCTCTCTTCTATGTTTTTCTTTTCTCTCCATCCTTCAAGGTACGTAAATCTTCTAATACATGCACATTCTTCTCTATACATGTTTTGATCACATTGGTTTCATTCATATATACATGTATATATATATAAGCATATATGTGTATGTATTGTTGGAATTATGTAAAGGGTTTTCTTGGTCACATGCATTCTTTCATTTACTACTTCGTTTCCTGTTTTTAATATCTTAGGCTCATAATGGAGGATCAACCATCCAAGCATACCTAACAAAGTGTATTGTTGTTTGTATATATGTTCAATTGTTCATATAAGTATTATTTTATTCAGCCCTTTGTTCATTCAAATGTGTAGTATATGTAATAATCAATGTTATGATAATTTGCTTCATCATCAATCAACTAGTACTCTTACCAATCAAAAGGGTTATCAAATTCTTTGATTTTATTATTGTTTTTTTTATTTATATGTATATTCTAGGTCTATTTTTTTTAAATCCACTTGCACTAGATCTTCACAATAATTTTCAATTGAAAAACTAGCTCTATAAATTTGAACAAAATATATAATTCCCTAGAATGTAATCCTATGAGGTACCTCAAACAATTGCACTCAGCACATGTTATGCTCCTCCCAACTGTATGCTTTTCGGAAATTGGTGTGAGTTATTTTCGGATTCATTTATTGCTACAAGCAAATGATTTTTTGATTGATTTTCTGCAACAGATTTAGGGAGTGAGGCTGTGTCATTTTGACAACTTGTTGTGGGAAATCATGGGCTTGGAGGTTGCGGAAAACAAACCGGCCAAAGTTTCCGTTGAAAAAGGAAGTATAGATGAGCAGGAAAACAAGAAAAAGTCACAGGGACAGGGTTCTAATGAGGCCATAAAGTTCGGTTCACATGGTTTAGATGAGAAGGCTAAAGGCGAAGCGCAAAATGTTTTGGATGCCAGCTTCCCCAAGGATGCAGTTGATGAATGGCCTGCTCCCAAGCTCACTCATTCCTTTTATTTCGTCAAGTATAGATCGTATGACGACCCCAAATTAAAACCGAAGCTAGAGCAGGCTGATAAAGAGCTGCAAAAGAAGATCCATGCCCGGGATCAGATCATTGAAAAATTAAGGCAAACTAGGGTAAGAAATTTTTGACAGCCATTTTTGTATTTGACATTGAAAAGTTCATATTTTGATATTTGAATGCTAAAATGTATATTTGAAATGGTTGAACATGGGATGCTAAATGGTACATATGTTCAGTAAACCGATGTTTCTCAAGCAAAGTGTTTGCATTATTAAGTTAATTTCATCGGAAACATTTAGATTTTGTGAGGGGATATAGTAGATAAAGGTAATAGAGAATGTGATGAACATGAGTCTTTATGACTTTGTTATATCCAGGATAATGTGTATGTATTGGCAGTTCAATCATTTAATTTCTAAACTGTTTATGTCTTCATTGTTTCAGATATTATGTAGATGTCATAGAATCTTGCAAATATATATATCTATATATATTTTGTTTTGTTTAGTTATGAAGTGCAAGATGTAAAAATTTATATGTTGAGTCAGTTAAATTAAGCTATCTAATATGAAACCAAATCAAGACTATTCGATTAACTTTTGTCATATTATTCAGTAACATTATGTTTCTTCAAAATTTTGAGTAAAGGGACGTGAGTTCTGTTCTTGTCCGGAAAAGAGAAAAAGAAAGAAATAGAATGCTCTGAGGATTGAATTAAAAAAAAAGATATGATAACTCTTAGAATGCCAGTTCCGCATTTGTCAAAACACCTAGATTTTTGAGGATAATTCTTTCTGCATCTATTCTCTGCAGTCGGAACGACAACAGATAATTACTCAAATGAAGCCTCTGAAAGTTGAGAATATGCAGTTTAGAGAAATTTTGGATGAAAAGAGAAAGGAACTGGAACCTCTACAAAAGGCTTTGGGCAAGTTTAGGGGCGTTGGCCTATGTTCGTCTGAGGAAGAGCTTGATAATCTCGTAAGCTATAACTTTGAACTTTTCAACATTGAATCATTGTCATGTCTGTTTTACTCATTTGCTTCATTTTTACATGTTAATAGAAAATTGTAGTCAAATTATTAGAAGTGCAGTGATTCATTTTATTCTCCTTCGTACCATTTCTCTCGATTCCTGTTAATACAGATCAAAAGCTTGCAATATAGAATTCAACATGAAAGCATTCCACTTAATGAGGAGAAGCAAATCCTTAGAGAAATGAAACAGCTTGAAGGTACGAGGGACAAAGTCATTGCTAATTCTGCTTCGAGGGCAAAGATTCAGGAGTCGATGGGTGAAAAAGAATCCATTCAAGACCAGGTCAAAGTAAGATGATTGTATTTTATTATATTTTTCAATGAATTGTATCATATCAAGCATGTCTTCTGACTTTCCTCTACTCATTGCAAAATTAGAGATTTTTAATACCAAATGGATGTGGATTTTATTGTCATTGTAGCACATGGGAGTTGATCTGAAAGGAGTTAAAAAGGAACACCAGGTAGTGAAGTTCAAGCGTGATCAACTTAAAGCCAAAAAGGTGGCACAAGAGAAACACATTTTATCATTAGAGGCTGAGTTGAAAGTTATGACAGAAAAGCGGGATGAAGCCAGACGGTACTGTCAGGAAGTAAGGAGACAGAAAGAAGAGGGGGTATGTTGGTTTCCTTTCCATTTTTCGATAAAATATGGACTTCCATTTCAATTACAATGAGTTATGGCTTTGCCTTCGATGTTGGAGTTAAGTGCTGTTGACTAATTCTATGATATTTTTGCGTCACTTTCTGGTGGATAACTATTCTTTCTAAATTATATGCTATTGAAGCACTCCTTTCCGGGGTATTTAAATTGTTTCCTAGGATTTTTCGGTTATGATTAGGCTTGTCTTTTCAAGCCTCATTTTGCCTTTCTCAACGCCTTACCATTGCTGAAATGAGGCTGGTATACTCGGCCACTTTTGCTGTTATATTTGTTTTCTTTCATTTCTTCTTCTTTTACAAACACCAACATTTTCCATACGTGTGCACTATATGTCTATAATAAACTTTCCTAAAGCACCTAGGCACTGCTTAACGTATGTAGTATGTACTTTCTTGGAGAAGTTGAATTTCTTAAGTTTTGCCCAGATGCGCCATGTTTAGTTCCTTCGGTCTTCAAATTTGTTTTGGTGATTTGGTCGAAGGTAAGACAAGTCCAGTTTCTGCCCATCCTCTTTCTTCTCTTGGCTTTGCCCTGTTGAATTCTTCATATCGTTATTAAAACTATTAAATGAGTTTCATCACCTGTTCTAAGAATCTTAAAGGTTGAAAATGACGACTTATTTTAATTTTTAGTATCATAGATCAATTGTTTATGCATATTAATATGCTTCAACTTTCTTTTATACCATCTATGCCAATCGAATTTATTGCTCACTAGCGTATAAAAAAAAATGAAGTGTTTTATGGAATTCAGTACCATATTGAGTTATAGCATAACCAGTACGGGTACTTTAACTTTGCAAATGAAGGTGCAGATTCAGCACTAATGAGCCCTCCTGTAGTTGCCGTTCTTTGTTTAAGTTCTTCGTTGTTGTTACATTTCATTTTCAAATCTGTTTTATTCTGTTTTGGTCATTGTGTAAAATGAGGAAATTGCATTTATTGTGTTTCGAAAATTTCTTCATATGAAGATGTGTAACCCATATCTTAATGTTACTCAGAACATCTGCTATTATCAAAATCGAACACTTTTGAACATGGCCAAAGCTGTTGCAGCAAAGAAGGATGTTGAAGCTCTTAAACACATTTGTGATACTGAGGTTTGTTGGATATCTAGACTTCATTTCTCAAGAACTTGTCCACTCCACTCCTCCATAGACTTCGTTAATCTATTTTCTCAACACTCTTTATCTTTTCTGATTAGGTTGAGAAATTTATGTCCCAATGGGGCAGTAGTAAGGCTTTTAGGGATGACTATGAGAAAAGAATCTCGCTTTCTCTTGACATGCGGCAATTGAGCCGGGATGGCCGTATAAGGAACCCTGACGAGAAGCCATTGGTATTATTCGAGGCAAAAACTCCCTCAAAAACTGAGGCAGTGGCAAAAACCAACGTAAAACGATCGAAGGAAGATCCCATTTCGCCTCCCCAAAATGAGTCTCCCCCCGTTGTAAAGGTCCCGAAACAAACAAACAGCAAGCCTCAGAAAAAGCTGAAAAATATACCGACAGGTTCAGCAACCACTCTGGATCCTCCTGATTTGGAAGACAAAGAAATAGTCTTCGGGTTAGAGAAACCGCAAAGGGATGCTCTTCCCAAGGTGAATGAAGTTGATGCGAGAAAGCTGAAGGAGATGAAAAGAGAAGAGGAGCTGGAAAAAGCTAAGCAGGCCATGGCAAGGAAGAAGAAGTTGGCCGAGAAGGCGGCTGTTAAAGCCGCTATAAGAGCTCAGAAGGAAGCTGAGAAAAAGCTCAAGGAAATTATTATTTTTCACCTCTTTATTTTGTCTTAATTTGTTGATTTTTCGATTTGTAGTGTTTTTATACTGATGCAATGGCGTGTTTAACTTACTACAGGATAGCGAAAGGAAAGCAAAGAAGAAGGCTGCATCTTTACCTGGTCCTGAGCACGAGGAGCCAAATGCTGAAGCAGATGCGGAGGTCGTTGAAGCGGAGAAGGTCAACGGAAATGTTGAGGCCCCGGTTCCAGCAAAGAACAAGGATCGAAATGAGGGCGTCATAAGACACAGAAGCAGACCAAAAGGTCCAGAATCAATTTCGAAAGTTATACTAAAACGCAAAAAGGCGAATAACTATTGGATGTGGGCTGCTCCTGCTGCCATTTTGGTGCTGATGCTTCTAGCATTTGGATACAACTATCTTCCTCAAGAATCACAGATCTGAATTGAGAGGAATCCTCGGACCAACTTTGTTTTCGATGATGATGCGAGTGACTAGGTCTGTATAAGCATAACTTATTCCCTTTTTTTCTTTTTTCTTTTTTTCCCGTTTGACATCAATACAGTGGTGTGTGGTGGACTCATTTCTCATAGTGTTGCTAGATCAGAAAATCTAAAATATTTACTGGTGGAGTACCATATGCATAAGGATTGGCTGGTGTAACTTGAAATTTTGACTTCAAATAAAGCAATGTTATTGAAGCTTTGGCTTTGAGATGATTGATATATATATATAGAGGCTACATAGAGAGTTTGATGATGAATTTGTTTGATATGGTTTATTATAGACACATACAGAGGTGTATACGAGGAGAAATTATTGTATTATCCAAGATGACATGATTCTGGACAATTACAGTTTTGCACATAAGCAATTATATCGAGCTTTATTGAGACATTTATTTATGTGTTTATTTGTGATTGTTGAGGACCACATGGTCCAAGTCCATACAAAAATTTCTAGTATATATCCCAGTTGTCTGTAAGTCGATTGTTTATATTGATGATCTATGTGACAACAATTAGCTCCTGGAAGTGGAAGCTATATATGTATCAGTTGGTTGATAAGCTTTTGCAACACTAGGATGGAGGAGTTTGAACTGTTGCTCAATACAAGTTTTTGTCATCTGATGTACATTGTTCTAAGGTGGAATAAATATTTCAAGAGATGGCTCAGATGGGTAATTTTGTCATCTGATTAGTATATTACTATATTTATGGAACAGTATTCAATATTTTACTGATGAATTTGAAGTTATGAACCTTCCACATTAATATTGTCATCCTCAAGTCTATACTTATGACAGGAGATTGAGCTATGAGTATGTTATGTTTCGTGGCTGCGGTATCGGTATAACGGATTATGATAATATCGGATTTTAAAATGAGTATCGGAGCTAAATAATAGTATCGATATTTTTCTAAAACATTACGAATCGGATGATACGTAACGGTTTCGGATGATACGACGAACTATGGGCATGAGGCATAACCCTTAAAAAAAAAAATTCTTTCAAATATGTACCAATGTTAAATAAGTTATTTAATAATTATTTGAATTTAATATCAATAGATAGCATTCTCATGATAACAATTTTATTTTTCCAAATGATCTACATGAATAAAAAAAGAAACCAAACACGAAAATTGTTTTAAAATTTCATTTTGTAATGGATGTCAAGTAGGAATGGTAAGGCCTTGTTTGGTAGGTGGTCTGGTCTGGTCTTACGTTTTATGGGACCAGACCGTGTTTGGTAGCATTGGTCCCAAATTTTTGGTTAGACCAAGTAAGACCAAATCAGACCAAAATGGCCTCATTTCAGACAAAAAAAAAAGGTGGTTCCTGGTGGTCTGGTCTGGTCTTATTAATAAAATATATTGATAAATAATTAAAAAAGAATAAATAATAATAATAAATTAATAATAATAATAAAAAATTAAATAAAACATATTTTAAAAATAAAATATAAATAATAAATAATAAACAAAATGAAATAAATAATACCTAATAATAATAAAAAAGAATATAATAATAATAAATAATAAAATATATTTATAAATAATTAAAAATGAATAATTAATAATATAAATAATAAATTAAATAAAACATAATAATAATAAAAAATGAATACAATAATAATAAATAAATATAATAATAATAAAAAATGGTCTAAATAATAAATAATAATAATAAATTACATAAAACATATTTAAAAATATAATAAAAATAATAAATAATAAACAAAATGAAATAAATAATAATAATAAATAAATATAATAAAAAATAATAAATAGATATAATAATAAATAATAAGTAAATATAATAATGAATAAATACTTCATAATAATAATAAAAAATGAGTATAATAATAATAAATTAATATTAAATTAATAAACTATATTTTTAAATAATTAAAAATGAATAAATAATTTATAAATAAAATGAATTAAATAATGAAATAATAATAAATAAATAGAATATATTTATAAATTAATATATAAATTAATAAATAATAATTTAATAATTTAAATAATAAAATAATAAAATATATTATAAAGTGAAGAAATAATAAATAATACATAAATAAATATTATAATAAATAATAAATAAATAGTAAGACCAGACCGCTTACCAAACAGACTTTTCCAGATCAGATTAGACCAGACCAGACCGGACCGGATCAGACCAGATCAGACCATACCAGAAAGACCGCCTACCAAACATGGCCTAAGTTCCTAAAGTGAAACACTGAAAATTGATGAGATTTTACCAAATATTTGGCTCAAAATGTTTTTTTTTTTCTTTTTGTAGGCGTTAATATTGCAAATTTGAATAATCAATATAAACACGAAAAATGTTTTATATAGGTCAAATTGTCTCAATAGACATGGTCCCATATAAACAAGATAAGTATCAGAATGAAATGAATCCGCCCCAAATGGGGCAACTTGATTAAAGTGGGCACCCATGTACATAGATATAGTATATACATACAGTGCAATTTAGCGAATCTAACCATTCTCTGTCGAGGACGGAGGACCAAGCCATCATATGATGTGCGCAGTACGCATACCCGTCGTCGCTGCTTCCACCTTCGCGCCAAAGTCTATCCTAAGGAGAACTTTTCAGGCATTTGGAGCCCATGGACTCATCCCCATCAACAACAACAACAATAAGCTTTTCTTCAACAGAACCCCTCTCTCTATTTCTCTCTCAACTAATTGGAGCCCCTCAGGTTTGTGAATATATATATATATATATTTGTGTTTATCTATTGAATGGTCACCTCACTTAGATGAATTGTGTATATACTACTAGTTATTTTGGGTAATCTTGGGTACCCATTTACCTGAATTGTCTTAAACTCATTCTTATATATATATATATACAGGGGTTTATGTATTATTGGTCAGTTCATTGCATTAATAGTTATGTGCATCAGTTATTTTGTATAATCTTGGATACCCATTTAGCCGAATTGTAGTAATGGGATTTTGTTGTTGACGAAACTGAGTTGGGCATCCTTTCAAAAAAAAAAAAAAAAAAAAACTGAGTTGGGCAAAAATACTTCATCTGCAATGTAGTACTTGTCTAATGTAATTTTTGGTATATGATAGTTATTGAACATTGAATTTAGGTTTTGTATATTGGACTTAGAAGGTTGTATATGCATAATTTTTAACAAAATCAACTAATATGGTGTGTGTGGGTGTCCGCGCGCTTTCGAGTGTGATGATAAGTTTCAATCAGTACTACCTGAATCTGGAGTGAGAAACAAAAACAATAGTTCTAAGTTGAAGAATACTAGTGAACTGTAGATGTAACGGGTAGTTTGTGCCTCGATTTGGTACACAAGTAGTATTGATGTGATTGCAGGAAATATGCCCATTGTTGCCGGGCATGTAACCACACATCCTGTGTTCGACCCAATATAGCTCCAGAAATGAAGCCCCTTTTTGACATGAGGTCATGAATGCCATTTTCTTGGGCAATGTTTTTGCTCGGGTGGATTTATTTGTTGTGCACTACAATTGGCCAATAGCATATCATTTTGGGGAGAACCCGGAGAAATGGAATTGCGGGATTTTATCTTATAACCTCTAATAGAGTAGAATGGCCTTCTTAGTAATATTATTTGTACTATATGCAATACAGCTTTAGGAATATGTCATGTAGCACAAGCTATAAAGGGTGATGTTGATGTTTCACCCAAAGGAGTTGGAGAGAATGCCCCTGAAGCTGTGAAGCAAATAATTGAAAAGGTACTTTCCTTATATGTTTATAATTTATCTAACTAACTGCTGCACACACTCTAATGTGAAGAATTTCTCATCTTTCTTGGATGTTTTCCTTTTCTGCGTAGAAGGTTAACAAATTTAAGTTCCAGGACTGTTAAAAGTGAATGGTATCACTTAGTATTAAGAGAAGGGTTATTCTATGTTATCAATCATTGTCTGCATTGCTTAGGCAAATCGTGCATCGTCAAGAAGAGAAGTTTTCCATACAGACTTTCTCACACCACCTGTATTGAAGGCGTCGATGATGGCATTGGAAAGTTTAGCTGACATCGAAGCAGTAGTTCAAGGAGGATACCCACAGGTTGACTGAAATCATAGCGGTTGGTTTCTATCTATGTTGCATGAACTCATATACATGTGATTGGTGGGGATATGCATCTAAGTATGGGATTTCCAATACAAAGCTAGATATTCAAAATATAGAAAATTTTCCCTAGGGTGAAATGTTTTTCTTGTGTAACGTACTAACATAACTACTAGAACTTCACCTGTTTTGAAGCAATAATGTGAAAACAACTAATATAATTCTGTCGTATTTTTGTTCAATTATAGTATGAACTTAGATATGTTCACTAGGTGCATTTTTGAACCTTTTAGACACATATCCTGTGCTTCTCACATTTATGCGAGTCCATGTAAAGTAGGTTTCTAAATGATTTTGTGTTAAATGTTATTATCATTTTTAAGTTTAAATATATTGCACACATTTAGGCTGAGCGCTGTCGCCTTTTGGTTGGACATTCAGAAGCTTTGACAAGTGTTCCAGAAATAGTTGCAGCAGTGAGGTGAGTCATTAACATCTCCGCCATTTTGTAATTTTAGAATCATCCAAGGTATACAATGATGTATCCTATGTTTGTATTGTCTAAATTTGTTCTCTTTTCAGTATCTCGGGGAAGTTTGGGTTTCAACCTTGTTCTCATGGTGACTTCCTTGGCGCAATTCTTGGTACCGGGATTGCTAGGGAGAAGCTAGGAGACATAATCTTGCAGGTATTATCATGATCTTTGATATATATGCCCTTATTTATTTTTATTTTATCCATAAATTGCATATTCCGAGATGTGAAGTGAGTTTCCTTTGGAAATCTCTTGACTAGGACCTCTTAGGGAAACTTTGATTGTATTCTGATTCATGTAATGTGAATAATTACCTGACGAAATATACTATTTGTATTTTTATTGCTTCTCTGAGATCCAGTTGCTTTAGGAAATATTCTGTCTCTAGAATCAGTGCAAGGTGGTTTTGTTTCCACTACTATTTTTAGCACTTTTCAGTGGGGCCTTAATGGCCGATATCCTTACTTAATATCTGTTTGCTTATTTTCCTTATTCGTTGTGGATCAATTTGTGAATTAGGTACTGATTTGACAAATTAGCTCTTGCACCAGAGAGATTCAGCTTGGGTTTTCATTGTCGTCATATTGCAATTGCATTGTTTTTTAATTGAGTACATAATTGCTTAAGGGATGATGATTTAATGGGCTGCATGTTGTTTGTCTTTCTGCTGTTCAGGGAGAAAAGGGGGTTCAGATTCTTATTGTTCCAGAACTTCTCGACTTTCTAACATCATCCCTGGACAAGGTAGTGATACATTTTTATATCTAGCTTTTGTGTAAGCACCTTTTGCCTTTCTTGGTGAATATTAAAAATTAAGGAATCACCTTTATTTTTGGAGGCACAACTTTAAGGTTGCTGTATTAGGACCTGAAGGGTCACAGGTTCAAAACAGGAAACAGTCCCTTTGTATGTTGAAGCAAGATTGTATACATCTCTAACCATCCTCAGACCTTTGCTCTTAGCCCTTTTCGGTGTAATTTATATTGTTCAAATATCCTTACCTTTCAAAAAAAAAAATGTCCATTGACCTATTTTTCTGTTGCAGGTTGGTAATGTTACAGTCTATTGTGAAAGGATACCTCTACATGCTATCGTTTATAATCCGCCAAGGTCCCAAACCCTTACATGGGTTGTCTTTTGTTTCATATATTGACACATAATATCTGGCATCAGTAATAGAATGCACACCATTTTCAATACTCTGCAGGACAAAGTCTTTCAAAACTATAGAAGCATCATTGAGGGTTGATGCTATTGCCAGTGCAGGATTTAAAACTTCAAGATCAAAATTAGTAGATTTGATCAGGTATTTCCCATTATTCTTTTAGATGGAAGTCATTCTAGGTTTTTGGTTTTATATTTTACTGGTTACAGAAAGGGTGGATACCTATCAAACTTGTCACTAACACCAATATTTATTGATCAAATCACAGATTCTTATCAAAGGCTGCAATCAGATTATTCGGTTTCACAATTTTCTATAACACTTGTTCTGTTGCTTGCTTGTTGATTATTGCATCCATTAAACAGGACACCTATAATACTATTGAATGTAAAACTAGAAGTTATATTTACTGAAATTATTTTGTTTCCACAATTTTCTGTGACATCCATTTTGTTGTTTGCTTGATGATTATTGCACCTGTAAACATGCATCCCTTTTTTTTCGCCTGAATATTAAAAATGCATCTTTTACTCGAGAACAACAAAGTTATGTCCTAACTTGGTGAGGCTGGATGCATAAATCTCTCTCCATCCCAGTGCTCACCTCAGCTTCCGTAGGTCTCTTCCTAAGCAGAACTTCCGCAAAGCAGTGCTTTCTTCATCTCAGTTTTGGTCTTAAAGCCTAACTTTCATAGCGTAATGATGTAATCATGATTGTGCCTCAATATCACTGAATGGCATTCTTTCCTCCTCCTTTCTAACTTTGGCTATTTGCAAGAATTGCTGCTTTCTTGACAAAGAATTTGTCTATGATCTTTAAATATGTCTGTTCATTGCTAATACTTTTCCATATTGTTTTGGACACTAACCTTTGTAAGAAAAGTCTGCATATCTTAATGAGAGGAATGTTGATTGTATTTGAATGTTTATGGAACTGTATTATAATGGAGCATAATTATTTATAAAATCTTTGTTTTCCAGCCATGGCGATGTGCGCATCAACTGGACCCCAGTGACGAAAAATAACACCACAGTCAAGACTGGAGACATCGTCTCCGTGAGTGGTAAAGGAAGACTGCAGGTAAGCTATCAGAATTAGTGAAAAAATTCTGTTCAAGTATCTCAAAATCACATTCATTTAGCCTGGCTATGAATGCTGAAACTCTTGTATTTACCTTCGGTATATACAGATAGGAGAGATAAATACGACGAAGAAGGGCAAGTTTGCAGTCGAGCTCCTTCAATATTTGTAGTGTCAGGACGAGATGGCAGTAACGATTATTTCTCTCTAGCTTGAACAGTTGCTTCCGGCCTTGCCTGTTCTTTTTCCTATCGAGTTTTATACTTGGTTTGCGGGCAAAGATGATGAAAATTATTTTATACTATATGTAGGAATTTCGGCTGTAATTTCAATATAATTCTTAGGAAAATATTCCTTTTACAGGCTCACACCATGAATTTGATCCCATTTTCGAATTTCCTGTTTATATGTGACTGGTAGAAGCTAACATGGATATTTTTGTCATTACTCCTGTGCTTGTCATCTTACTTGAAAACTGACATGCTTGTTTAGTTATTCTGAATCATATTCTAATTTTTGTTTGGCTCAGTTTTGAGAAAGATAAATTATAAAAATGTCTGCTTTCAGAAAATTCGTCCGTGTTGTTGTGTATGACTATGTGTGTTTCTTCTTGTTAGGCCATCGGGTATGGCACTGGCCAAATTGGCTGGCTACTTTCAAATTGTAGTCAGCCACCTCATTAATATGGGCCCACTTTAATATATAGTTAGTCACACCACGATATGGTGCGGCTGGCAAGTGGCTATATATATATATATTTTTTAAAAAAAAAGAGAGAGAATTGACATTACTTTTTATAGTTATGTAATATTTTTTTAAATTTATTAATAATATATATTACAGAAATTTTTTAAAAAAATTCATATATTTATGACATAATCAAATTAAAAAATAAAAGACATTATATTAAATAAAACACATTACATATATTTTCGTTAGATAAATAAAATTATCACAGATCATTAGTTTCTTCAACTAATTTTTTTGCTATTTTCTTTTGTTGTGCAATGATCCATAATTTTGTTGCTTCTGTTGGAGCATTCATTGGATCTTGAAGCATTATGTCTCTTTCATATTCATTTTCCTTCGATTCAAGCTCCAATTTCTTGTTTTCAAGCTCCAATTTGTGATTTTCAAACTCCATTTGAGCCATCATTTCTTTCGCTTGTATCTCCATTTGTTTAGCTCGTTGTTTCTCTAAGCGAGCTTGAAGCCTCATCCGAAGGTCTTCGGCTCCAAATTCATTAGTCACACGACCCGATTCTGCTACAGATTGCATTGCATTGAACAAAATTGTAGTTGTTGATAAAAGAGATGCATTTTTTTTCCTACTATTCTTCATTGCTTTATGTCCAGCGGGGCGGAGATTGTGTGAACCTTCATCAGTATCTCCAGTTGGTGGGTCATCATCGCCAAGGTTTACCGATTCTGGAGTTGATACACCAGGAGTGGAAGAACCTGGTGTTGTTGGTATCGATTGAAAAAATAAATCAGGATCATTATTATCTAAATCGATAACACATCTCTTTCTTACGTGTTGAGTGGACTTCTGCTTAATATTACAATGGATGTGCCATTTTTGTGTTGAGCGAAGCACATTCCAACAATGCTCAAACTTAAAGTCGTGATTTTCTTGTAATTTATATATTTCCTTGGTTGTTTCCATCTACATATGAAAAAGAAAATTTAATTCACAATGTTTGAAAAAAAAATTTAAATAAATGAATAACTCTTATAATTAATAATAAACTTACTATGTCTTTATCATTGTAACCACTGGCTGGAGTGTTGTGGACATTGTTGTAGAATCCTGAAAATTTGTTTACTTTTGCTTGAAAAGTTGAGAAGCGGTTCATCAGAGCACTGCTATTTCTATCGGTCATGCCTCCCAATTGATTAACAAAATGAGAGTGGATTCGTGCCCATAAGGTGGACTTACTTTGATCCGTTACAGTTATCGGATCTTCTCCAACCATGATCCATGCTTTGCACAATGCTATATCTTCTTTTTTTGACCAATTTTTGTTCTTTTGCCTTGAAGGGGATTGGGATTGAGAAGTTTGTTGAGATGGGACTTGAAATTGAGATGCATACTGTGATGGATGCGGGATTTGGAATTGAGGTGCATATTGAGAAAGATGTATGTATTGAAAATTGGATTGGGACAGGAATTCAGATTGGGTAAGATCTTGAAAGTTCCACCCATAATTAAATTCGGGAGGTAATTCAGAACTGCTAGATTGATTAGTATAAGAGTTGTTGAATGGTGGTCGGTTATCCATGGAATTTTTTACTTATTGAGAGAAAAAATTGAAAAAAAGTTGGATAAAAATTTTATGTTAGTAATGTGGTATTTATAGACATAAGAAAATATGAACCAACGGCTATAATTTAGTGATTGTGCTTTTTCAAGGACACATTAATTGAGAGAACGTGGTTGTACAGTACTTCTGAAGCTTTTTCAGAGATTCCTTCAATAACGTTTTAAATGGTAGTATGAAATTCAAAGCAATAATTACAAGATAGTTTTTTCAGAAATTCCTTTCAAAGATGTTTTAAGTGATAACTTTTGCAGAGCTTTTTTTCATGGATGTTTTAAATGCTTCAAAGACATAACTATACAAGTGTTTGTATACATAACTATGATTTCAACCAACGACTATAATTTGTGTAGCCTTCTTCAGAGATTTTTTTTTTCAAAGATGCTTTAAAGATTCTTTTTTAACCCAACGGCTATATTGATTATATTGTGAAATACTCCAACAGCTAGATTGGTCCAACAACTATATTTTTCTTATGCCTATATAAACCACTCAATATCTCTTCTACAATTACTCGAATCCTTTAATTTATTGATTTTAGTTTCTCATTTAATCCTCATTTATATTGTAAGTGTTTGTATACATGACATCTTCATCACAATTTCCACCAGTGTCTTCTGAGTCTGAGTCTGAATCTTCCTTTGATTTGTCAAATTTTGATCGACAGGAGGGGGAGACAATTTATCAGCTTCAACATAAACGAATCAAAACTGTTCTAGGAAAGTTCACACCTGAGTTGATTGAAGCATTATTTGGTTCAAATAAGAGATGATATATCAAACGTGATCGAGAGGCGACGACCCAACAAGTGTTCAAAGATTACTTTGCTGAAAATGTTATTTTCCCACCTGAGTATTTTCGTCGACGGTATCGGATGCGACGTGAATTATTTCTTCGCATTTTAAACGATGTCAATGGTCATGACGATTTCTTTAAACAGAAGCCGGATGTTGTTGGTCGTATGGGGTGCAGCCCTATATTGAAGATGACAGCAGCTATACGAATACTTACATATGGAATTTCAGCGAACCAATGTGACGAATATACGAAGGTTAGTGAGCGCACTTCAATTCAATGCTTAAATTTTTTTTGTGATTGTGTTATTGAATTGTATGCGGAGCAATACCTACGCTCACAAAATGAAGACGATATAGCACGTCTACTTCAAGAAGGGGAGAAAAGAGGATTCTCAGGTATGCTTGGTTCTATAGATTGTATGCATTGGGAATGGAAAAATTATCCTACAACTTGGCATGGCACATATAAGGGGAGAGGTCGCAAACCTACAATCATATTAGAGGCGGTTGCATCAAAAAATTTATGGATCTGACATGCTTTATTTGGTATGGTTGGTTCACATAATGATGTAAATGTTTTAGATCATTCTCCAGTATTCCAGCATATTATCAATGGTACAATGCTCACTGTTAATTATGAGGTGAATGGGCGTCAACGAACACTGGGGTATTACCTATCTGATGGTATATATCCGAAGTGGGCAACTTTGATGTAGACTATTCCACATCCAACTACTGCAAAAGAAAAATTATTTGCTCAGAGACAGAAAACAGTTAGAAAGGATATTGAGTGGGCTTTTGGTGTGTTGCAGATAAGGTGGGCTATAACACATGGACCAGTGTATTATTGGAAAAAATAAGACTTGGGCAAAATAATGAAAACGTGCATTATATTGCACAATATGATCATAGAAGACGAACCAGACACCAACATTTTAGATTGGACACCTCCACCAGATGAATCAGTCTCGCTTCCACACTACTATCGCGACCCGTCATTTTTAGCAACACACATCTCTGCCCGACTTGGTAGGATTCATAATATGGAGAATAATTTGGACCTCAGGAAAGACCTCATGAATCATTTGTGGAATAAATTTGGTAATGAAGCAGTGTAATAAAGACTAATCATGTATGCTTATTTATTTTACTAGTTGTATTTTTCATATTATTTGTGATGAATAAAATTTGTTTGTTTTAAATATTTTATTTTCTTTCAAACTAATTAGACTATATTATTCTATTTAATTTAATTAATAAAATAAAATAAAAAAATTAACTAATAATATATTCTCAATAATAACTATTTTTATTATATTGTCTATATATATACACACCTATTAACATATTATGCCAAAGTTCATGTATAGTAAGATATAATTTTTTTAATAAAAAATAATAGAGGAAGTAAATTTAGATTTTTAATCAATTTTTTTTTATAAGTTTTCTTAAATAGATAGAATAAATATAATTGAAGCAACTAAAGTAATTATCTAAAATAAGTAATAGAATATATCAGTTTGATTATATACATTAATGAGTAATAATTACCAAATTTGTGGCATCGGTTCAAAAGCAATAATTATCATATTTATGGCTATCCCTACATGTTCAAATTAGACTTTCTTTAACCAAGTTTTTGAGAGAGAAAAATTAGGGGAAAATTAGGGCTTTCCTAATTTGCATCCACGCTTCTTTTAGATAAAAAATTAGGGCTTTCATAAACTATTCCTTCTATTTGCAACTTCCGGCGACCTTTATTTGCAACGAGCAAGACCACCACTGTTGATGAAGAAGATAGAAACGTGACCAGCTAGGGAGAGGGAGAGAGGGACGATCAAGGTTAGTAATTTGTATTTTCAATATTGATAATTTATTTGTTTGATTTTTGATTTGTGTATGTGTGAATATATGTATAGATATATGTATATGCATATACAACCGTTTTCCCTCTTCTTCCCAACCGTTTGCCTCCATAAAGCACTCGCCAAAGGGCTGGCCAAATGTGGCGAGTGAAGTATCGAGTCTCCTTGTAGGGCCCAATTATAGCCAGTTGCATACCATACCATTTCACTCACTACAACCATGACCAGCTAGCTAAAAGCCCTCCATACCGGATGCCCTTAGTTCAAGCTTGTTTGATAATTTTTTGAGAACAATTTTTTTTATTTGTTTTCAGTTTATGAATAATATATTTAGAGTTTGCAAATTGGATGGTTTTGTTTACCCACATTACTTGTCGCCATTTTTGTTTCATGTGGACAAGAAATAATATATTCATCTTTTCACCTACTAATAGTAATAAAAAATAGGGTTAACTTCAAGAAACCCTCTTATATTGTTTAATTTAATCAATTAATCCCTACTGTGTTTTATTTTGTCCCCTATACTATTCAGTTTCATCATTATGCCCCCTCTTCCTCACATTTAAAGTCAAAATGTCTAAACTACCCTCCTTAATAATATAAGGGGGTTTAGTAAAATCAACCCTTATAAGAATTATTTTTTCGAAAATAAATTATATTTTTCGTAAAATCTATAAATTTCAATATATATATATATATATATATATATATATATTTCGGAAAATATGATTTTTTACAAAAAATAAATTTTTTGCGAAAAATATATATTATGTTCCAAAATATGATTTTTTTACGAAAAATATTTTTTTTGTGAAAAATATATATTATGTTCCAAAATATGATTTTTTTTTTTCGAAAAATACATTTTTGTGAAAAATATATATTATGTTCCAAAATATGAATTTTTTCCGAAAAATAATTTTTTGTGAAAAATATATATTATGTTCCAAAATATGATTTTTTTTTCGAAAAATAATTTTTTTGCGACGAAAAAGTATATATTATGTTCTAAAATATGATTTTTTCCGAAAAATATTTTTTTTGCGAAAAAGTATATATTATATTCCAAAATATGAATTTTTTTTCTGAAAAAAAGCTTTTTTGTGAAAAATATATATTATGTTCCAAAATATGATTTTTTTTCCGAATTTTTTTTTTTTTTGCGAAAAAGTATATATTATATTCCAAAATATGAATTTTTTCCGAAAAATAATTTTTTTGCGAAAAATATATATTATGTTCCAAAATATGATTTTTTTTGTGGAAAAGTATTTATTATGTTTCAAAATATGATCTTTTCCTAAAAATATCTTTTTTTGCAAAAAATATATACTATTATGTTCCAAAATATGATCTTTTTCCGAAAAATATTTTTTTTGAGAAAAATATATATTATTTTTTCCGAAATAATTCATATTTTGGAAAATAATATACTCCCTCCGAAAAATAATTTTTTTGCAAAAAATATATATATATTTGAATTTATAATTTTTGCGAAAAATATAATTGATTTTCGAAAAATAATTTTTTTAAATGGTTGATTTCACTAAACCCCCTTATACTATTGAGGGTAATTTAGGTATTTTGACTCAAAATATGAGATGAGGGGACATAATGATGAAATTAAAAAGTATAGGGGACAAAATGAATTCACTAAAAATTAATTGATTAAATTAAATAGTATATGGGGTGACTTGAAATTAACCTAAAAAATAAGACCCAAGTTGTCGATGATGCTCAGTCTTTGCATATAATGCATGATCAAAAACTATCGATTCTATGAATAAAGGCACCACTTTTCATTTCTATTTTTTTTCTTTTTTTCATCCTTTCCCAAATTTAATGTAAATACAATAAATAAATAAATAAATAAATCAATGCCCTGCTATAAAGATAGGCTTGGACTATCTTAGGAGCCATCAGTATCGGGGTTACGTAACGGTTTCGGCTATCACAATCGTGAATTTTTGAAACGCTTGTACATGGTGGCCAAAATGTACTGATATGGTACTTTTGACAACATAACTAAAGTTTGATAATTTTTTGATAATTTTAAATAAATTTTATTTATTTATTAAAGACATTTAGTACACCAAATGATTTTTATACAACTACAAAATAGCAAAGCTTCAACTTTTATTTATTTATTATTCTTTGCAAAGCTTCCTTTAAGCCCCATCTCTCTCTCAAACACAAGACTACACTATGCAATCTGATGTGGATAATTGTATCCAATATTTTGGACACAAGAAAAAATATATATATATATATATATTTGCTTTTATTTTTATCCTTAAACCACTTCAAGCACAACATTCACAATTTTTTGAAAAAGATTCGAAAAAAGAGTATTTGATTATTGATGAATTTAATTCGAAAATTACAAGTTGATTCAATTTTTTTTCAAAATCCAATACCAGAGTCTAGAACCGATTAGAATCAGCGTTACGATCTCAAAATTGATCATTTCAATGTGCAAACCGAAGATATACCAGTTTCGGAAGGTCAAAAAACCGTTACGAAAAGCGTCTTTGCATACTATGTTAGGAGCCCATATAATGGAGGTCGTAGGCCCAACTTCAAAATTTTAAACTAACGGCTCTCCCACAAGTTCAAATTCAAATTCTCTCTCTCCCTCCCCCTCCTCTCTCTCTCTCTCCCCTCTGAGTTCTCTCCGCTCCCCTCCAATGGCGACGACCAATTCCTTCCTGACCACACCAACCAAGACCCCAAACACCTCCTCCGTATCCAGAAAACAGCACCACCAAGCCACAGACCCATCGCATTCGAGCCGATCAGCTTCCGAATTCAAGAACCGATTCGAGGCCTACAACCGCCTACAGGCGGCCGCAGTGGCCTTCGGGGAGAAGCTTCCGATCCCCGAGATCGTGGCTCTCGGTGGCCAGTCCGATGGCAAGAGCTCCCTCCTCGAAGCCCTTCTCGGGTTCCGGTTCAACATCCGCGAGGTCGAGATGGGCACAAGAAGGCCTCTCATCCTTCAAATGGTCCATGATCCCACCGCATTGGAGCCTCGATGCCGCTTTCAGGTAGAGTGCTCTTTTGATTCCTAGGGTTCTTATGGTTTCTAGACTTGCATATTAGGGTTTCAGTTTTTTTGCATTTGGGGGTTTTTAGTTGTGAATTGAAATTTAGGGTTTTATTCTTGATTGTGAGTTTGGTTTTCTGTATTATTGATAAAAATTGCAAATATTTCTGGGTTTTGATTGAAGAAAACCCTAGTGTGTTAAATTTCACAGAGACATTTGGGTGAATTGAGTTGAATATTTTATCGATCTTCTTAGGAAGTACAGAGCAGAGTATGTAAGTGTGTACATTCTTTTGGACTTCTGATTTTATCTGTCTAGGGTTTTAGTTCCCTTCTTACTTTAGTGTTGAGTATTGAAACTTAGGGCTTTATACTTAATAGTGAGTTTGTTTTTGGACTTCATTTTTGTAGTACGAATGTTGTGGTTGGTTGCCAATAATTGGATAAAAAAGAAGAGAGACAATTGAAACTTTCTTCTGGTTTTGTTTTTCGGTCTGTGAGAAAAAAAGCCCAAATCAATTAAATTCACTGACACATTTCCGTGAATCGAGTTTATTTTTTTTAGCCCCTTTTTTAGGAGGTGCAAAGCATAATGTACAAGGATTTTCATTCTTCTTGCTCGGTATTTTTTATTGACCCAAGAAATTATTGAAGTTTCAGATGTTGGGATGTTATAACTTTGAGAAGCAGTGATAATTTTATTTGCTTTAATGCGACTAGCTCTCGTGCTCTCCCTATCCTTCTCTCACGTGAGTGTTTGAGGGTTCAAGTTCCCATTTGAGCCTAATTGCGTCTCTCTTTTTGGGTTGCTTTTGGTCGTGTATTCTAGTGTGTGTGTGTGTGTGTGTCTTGGATACTGAATTGTGTTATTAAAACAGGAGGAGGACTCTGAAGAATATGGAAGTCCCGTTGTTTTGGCATCTGCTGTTGCAGATATCATAAAGTCACGAACAGAAGCACTTCTGAAGAAGACTAAAACTGCAGTTTCTCCTAAGCCAATTGTGATGAGAGCTGAATATGCTCATTGTCCTAATCTCACTATCATTGATACCCCTGGTTTTGTTCTGAAGGTTTGTTGTTGTAGAAGAGATATTAGTGGACAAATGTTTGAAACTTGTGCTACTTCGAGGTTTCTTCGGTTGGTATTGAACTAAAGATTTGAAACTGCATTGACAGGCAAAGAAGGGGGAACCAGAGAACACCCCTGATGAAATTCTCACAATGGTGAAGTCATTGGCTAGTCCACCCCATCGAATTCTTTTGTTTCTTCAACAGAGTAGTGTGGAATGGTGCTCATCTTTATGGTTGGATGCGATTCGTGATATTGATCCAACCTTTAGACGTACCATAATTGTTGTCTCTAAATTTGATAACCGGCTGAAGGTACCATTGCGCAACATTCTCAGCAAAAGCTTCGATAAATAATGATATGGAGAATAGGATAAATCAATTATTGACGCTCACATGTCCAATCAATGAAAGATGAATAAAAAACTTCCAGTAGTTGTTATCTTCATTCTTATATTCGAATAATCATTGATAATTTTCTAATTAAATGTTTACAACAATTTAATTTTTATGGTTTGCTTTTGTAGGTTTTGTAAAAAACTGGTGGAACTAGTATATTAGTTATGGAATAATGAAACCTTGTTTCCATGGTGTGGCACCATAAAAATAGTTTCTAAACGTGTTGTATCAAAATATTACTGTATTTTTCAGGAGTTTAGTGACCGATGGGAAGTGGATCGATATTTGAGTGCAAGTGGTTACCTTGGAGATAACACTCGCCCTTTTTATGTGGCCTTGCCAAAGGACAGGAGCACAATTTCGAATGACGAATTCCGCAGACAAATAAATCAGGTGGATGTTGAAGTATTACGTCACCTGCGTGAGGGTATTAAGGGGGGATTTGATGAAGAAAAGTTCAGGTCTCACCTTGGTTTTGGCTGTCTCAGAGACTATTTGGAGTCTGAGCTTCAAAAGCGATATAAAGAAGCTGCTCCAGCAACTCTGGCTTTACTTGAACAACGCTGCAATGAAGTCACTGATGAACTAGCCAGAATGGACTCAAAAATACAGGCCACTTCTGATGTTGCACATCTTCGAAGAGCTGCAATGCTGCATGCTGCTGCTATCTGCAACCATGTGGTGGGTAATAGTAGACAATTTACTCTTTAATTATCAGTGTCGTAAATATACCTAACATTGCTGTTCAAGGGTAAGTAATATCGAGGTGTTGGACTTCAAAGTCTTTTGTAAAACTTGTCTTTCTGAGAGTGTAAATCAATAAAAGAGTTGTTGCACGATACGAATGTGAGAACACATTCGAGTCTCGGGGTAGCCACTTTATGCAAATAGGTTTCTTCTGTATCTAGTCAACCCTTCAGAGCATCCTCAATGAATATGGTACACTGGTTAAGCTTTTTGAACTATTGTTTTTTCTGATTACTGAAGGGAGCATTGATTGATGGAGCAGCAGATCCTTCGCCAGAGCAATGGGGGAGGACAACAGAGGAGGAGCAATCAGAGAGTGGGATTGGGAGCTGGCCTGGCATTACAGCAAATATTAAACCTCCCAATGCCACCCTTCGACTCTATGGGGGAGCTGCTTTTGAAAGAGTGATGCATGAATTTCGCTGTGCCACATACTCAATGGAATGTCCCCCAGTATCAAGGGAGAAGGTAATTTTACTCCATAGGCAATTTCTTCTGGGATGTAGAGATTAGATCTTTGTTTTGATTTTTGAAACATTGTGACAGGTGGCAAACATATTACTTGCTCATGCTGGTCGAGGTGGAGGGAGAGGACTTACTGAAGCAGCTGCAGAGATTGCACGTGCCGCTGCTCGGTCATGGCTTGCTCCTCTTCTGAACACTGCATGTGATCGGCTAGCTTTTGTTTTGGGGAATCTCTTTGATCTTGCTGTTGAGAGAAATCACCACTGCAGCTCAGACTGTAAGTATTCCTTGAACTCTTTTACCATTTAATGGACATGACAGTATTCTTTCGTTGAATTGCAGCGGTCCTAAATGATCAAATTTGAACTATCCACTGGATATTGTAATAATATTAGTAACAGAATTATTCAAAATTTTGTTGCTTTTGACTATATTATGGAGTTTGTAGTCACTTACGCTTTTCATGACAATTCTACCTTCATGAATATCAGTCACTGCAGGTTTTAAAATATTTTATTTAAAGCTAATCTTGAGTTGTGTCAAGTCTAGTATTATCATGGTCTGGTATATCAAAAGGAAGCAAAAACTTTTTGGTGGTTTCTTCTAAACGGGCTCCATGTCTCAAGATCCTTGAATAGATTTATAGCACCAATAATGGGTATCTATTACCGGGGAAATGAGACATGAACAAAGCAATACAAAAAGAAAAAACACAGCCCTTGAAATTCTCTTCTGTAATTTCTTCTGTTTTTTAGTTGCAATCAGCAATTTGCATGTTTTTTCTTAAATCTAGTTAAACTATTTGCTGTCTAAATTATATCTCTTTCCTGTAGATGGGAGACAAAATGGAGATATGGATGGGTTTGTGGGTTTCCATGCTGCTTTAAGACACTCTTACAACTGTTTTATAAAGGACCTTGCAAAACACTGCAAGCAGCTAGTTCGGCACCATCTTGATTCAGTTACAAGCCCATATTCTCAGGTCTGCTATGAAACTGATGTAATGGGGAGCTTCAGCTCAGGTGCAAACTCTTTTTACAGATTTAACCAGGCATCCACTGCTTCTTTATGTCTCGAGCTATCTGATGGGGGGCCAGCTTTGCGTGATGAAACAATGAGAGACCAAGAAAATATACCTCCAGAAAAGAATGCACAGCAGACCACGCCAGGAAAAGGTGCGGAAGCCAGAGAGCGAGAAAGCCTAATGACTGTGCCTGAGACCCCGTCACCTGATCAGCCATGCGAATTAGTTAAGAAGGAACTTGGAAACTGCATTGAGATTGGAGCAAGAAAAAGGCATTCAAGAATTTTAGGGAATAGCAAAAATCCAGATCATTTGAGAGGCCAAAATGGCGGTCTTCTATTTACAAGTGGAGAAAATGGTTCAAGATCAGGCTCAGCATACTCGGAGATATGTTCATCAGCTGCACAACATTTTGCACGGATACGTGAAGTTCTTGTTGAGCGAAGTGCAACATCAACCTTGAACTCCGGCTTCTTAACTCCTTGGTAACTTTTTTTCTTTTTCCCTCGTACCTATCTGCATGCACATGATCGTCCATATCTAGGGTTGATTGCTTGGTGCATGATAAACTATGGGAGCATCAACCTTAGTTGCAATTGTACAGCCCCGTTGACTACTACTAGTGGCACTCTCTCAAGGAAGAAATTTTTTGTTCACTTCTGTCTCTTTCCAGAATAGAATGTGCACATAACAATTATTAGTTTATCACCATTCCAGACTTCCAGTTCCCTCATCATTCCCTACTTTGGGCTTTACGCATCTATTGGCAAGCTTAAGGCAACCTTTTTCCCTTTCAAATATTTGGCTTCTACCCTTTATAAAACACATAAACAGGCAAATGAACTGTATATTTGTGCTTGCTTACTGATTCTTTCTTGTTTCAAATTTGTCACAGAATGAATCAAAAACATTCTTATGTGGCTCTTCTGTTTATTGCCGTTATTGGGGTGTAGACATTCAATTGTGTTTGGGCTCTAAATTCTGCAGTAAATATATTTTATTGCTATTCAAGCAAGAAAATAACAAATGTCGTGTGTCATCTAGACATTCATATATGCCAGATTGAGGCAATCACATTTTTTTTCTGTTTATCTGAGCCAAACTTTATTGTATTCCTAATATTGCAATTAGTGAACTAAACATTTTCTATGTCATTTATATTCACTTTTTCTGTTGAAACCGCAAAGCTAAATAATTATTTCCAATTTATTCTTTTTGTATTTCTGCAGCCGAGATAGGCTAGTGGTAGCACTCGGACTAGATTTGTTTGCTGCGAGTGATGAGAAATTCATGGACATGTTTGTTGCACCTGGAGCAATTGACGTCCTTCAGAATGAGCGGCAGTCTATTCAGAAGCGTCAGAAGATACTGCATTCTTGCTTGAGTGAGTTCAAATCTGTCGCGCGGGCACTTTGATGGTAAACTTGTACGAAATTTTCAACGGGGGTTTCATGGCATTCTTTATTAGCCTACCATGGTGAGTTAGTTGCTTCTGTTTAGACTTTACATTTGCTAATTGTGATTTGTGAGTGGACAACCAGTGATACTGTTTCTGGTGGTTGTGTGCACAGATTATTCTTCCATAGACGCCAGGAAATCAAAAGAAGAGGCTCCAGAGGATTCACATCTAGTGAACATTTACCCTTTAGGTGAGTTTGCTCCTATTTGGTTTATTGAAGATAATGATTTAGTTTTTCAGTTTGATTGAAACTTTGGTTTGTACTTTGAGAATGAAGCTTTTATGAACAAAATTTGTAAAAAACCACTTGATCATTATTGTGACTACTCCAAACAAATGAACACAATTGAACCATGTGCCCGGACAGAAGACCCAGTTTTAGGCGGACCCTACTAAAGTATCAAAGTACTGTAGTAGGATTGTGACTACTCCAAACAAATGAACACAAGAAATGCCACCTAATTTAAACATTGTTTACAAGACTTCTTAGTCAAGCCGGCCAATCAAAGTTTATATTATCTGTGTTAATATTCTTTATATCTCTCAACTGTGCACTATTCATGCATACATATATATATATATAATGTATAGTAGTCAATATAGAGCGATCTGTATGTCCTAATGTGAACACTCAAAAAAGCACCAAGTTGAATGAATTTGAGATCTATCCAACATGGCTCACAGTCCATGCACAAAAAAACGATTGTTCACTGCATTTCACTCTCCAAAAATTACTTTCTATCTTCAAATTAAGATACTCAGAGTTTGTATGATATCCTCTTGTGAGTAGAAATGTCGTGGTTGATTCTATTGTTCGATACATTATTTATACTTATTTGATATTTATTTTTAAGATTAATATTATTCGAGTCAATTATATTGTTATAAATTGCATTCATAGTCATCTACATTTAAGATCGTTACCATGCATACTCGTTCGATATTTATATCTAAAATTGATACTATCCTAATTAGTTATACCATTATTATGCCGTTATTATGACCATGACCGTTAATTATAATCAAAATCAAATCGAATTGTATTGTCTGATACATTATGCATATTCATCCAATAATTGCTTTCATGACCGATATGCAATTATGTGAAAACACCAACACTAAAAGTCCAAGTTCTACGGCGGCATATATGCAACACTAAAAGCCATGGACATTGCTTTCCTATCCTCCCTCCCTCCCTCCTTTCTGTCTCTCATCACCTACCATGTCTCTATCTCTCGTGTTTATCTTTGACATCTCTTTCCTCTTTTTTTGCTTCCTTTTTATGGTCGTGACGATAAAAATAAATTTATAGTAATAAACTTTGAAAACTCTGAAGCATTTAAAGCAGGCAGTCATGAAATTTCAACTTCTTTATTTATTTATTTAAATTTTTTTTTATTATTATATTTGCTTCTGTTTTCTAAAATTCTAACTTCGAAGCCGACCTGGATCTTCTCCAGTACAAAAACTTACCGTACTTTACAAAGCATTGACAATTCCATTAGATCGAGTGAATAACACTCTTCAATAAAAATGTATTGCACAGTCGATCTAAGAGTGTTGCCCGAAAGTACAGGTTTTCTCAACCCTATTGAATATTTTTCAGAAGGACCATGACTTTGAAATCTAAATATTGCAGAGAAAGACAGCCAACAACTGCACCAGCAAATAATAGAAGGCCACACACAGTAACAAAAATTAAATTCAGTTTTTTTTTTATTTTTTATTATTACTATTGTTTAAAATAAATATCAAAACATGAAAGTAACTACCTCTTATCTAATAAGAATTGAGATAAACATTGCCTGGGATAAGATAAGAAAGAAGTTAAGTAAATAATGGTTAGCAATACAAAAATTACCTAGTGAATAAATTGATTTGTGTATTTATTTATTTAGAAACAATGCAATAATAATAAGTCATTTACTAAGAAATGTGGGGATAGAAATTGAAGTAACAAACATAAATCAAAGTCTATCCTCTTTCCCTTGCAGTACCTGAGTAGATGGAGTGGTCCTCGACAATGCCTTTAAGGCCATGTTTGGTAGGTGGTCTTTCTGGTCTGGTCTGGTCTGGTCCGGTTCGGTCTGGTCTGGTCTAATCTGATCTGGAAAAGTCTGTTTGGTAAGCGGTCTGGTTTTACTATTTATTTATTATTTATTATAATATTTATTTATGTATTATTTATTTTTTTATTTATTATTTCTTCACTTTATAATATATTTTATTATTTATATTATTAAATTATTATTTATTAATTTATATATTAATTTATAAATATATTATATTTATTTATTATTATTTCATTATTTAATTCATTTTTAATTATTTAAAAATATATTTTATTAATTTAATATTAATTTATTATTACTATACTCATTTTTTATTATTATTATGAAGTATTTATTCATTATTATATTTACTTATTATTTATTATTATTTATTTCATTTTGTTTATTATTTATTATTTTTATTATATTTTTAAATATGTTTTATGTAATTTATTATTTATTTTATTAATTTATTATTATTATTGTATTTATTTTTTAATATTATTATTATGTTTTATTTAATTTATTAATTATTTATAAATATATTTTATTAATAAGACCACCTGGCCTAAGCTTTGCCCATCTTGTTATACCTTTTGGCCAATAGCCACTGCCTAAATAATATTTAACTTTTTTGTTTAATTTACTCATGTTATTATTAACTCATGACCATCTCATAAAATACAATGCTCTCAGCATCTTCACACCCATTAAAATTTTCTTACTTTCATGTATCCTTTCCATTTTCTCTCTCACCGGATACGTTACCATGAGAGATATAATAGTCCAAATAAAATTATTCGGACGATTGAATTCCACTAAATTATAAAGTGGGATCTGAGATTAGATCTCTGTTAAATAGCACGAATTTCATTTGAATCGAATTATAAATAATTCCGAACCATTAAACTTTTATTAGTAAATCACTTATAACACTCCCTGAGAATATATATATATATATATATATTTCTTCGATTAATCAACAAAATAAAATAAAATAATTCCAATCTCAATCCCTAACGCAATCAATAGGCTATGAAGTGGGGGCCTCTGAAGTCAAAGCTGAAATGTGTACATATTGGAATTTGCTAATACTAGCCACTTGACACTGATGGCCCAAATTCCCAATTCAACCAATACCCTCTGCCCTTTTTATTTTCTCAGAGACCGTTGGGGTTGCATTTTCTCGGTAACCAATCAATGCCACCCAACCCCACCAAAAAGCAAAAAAAAACACACAAAACACACTCACCATAAAGAAAAACCACAACAAAACAATACTAGCACAATAATAATAATAAAAAACTTCCCACCTAGGCTAGCCTTGTTTTTCACTCATCAATCTCTTTTTCTCCACTCAAACCAAACCAATCCAACCTCTAGAGCTCTGGTTGTGGCTCATCAATGGAGATCACATCTATCTCTAGACCTCAAGAGAGAGAGAACCCATCTCCCATTAACTCCCCTCACAGCCATGGAAGCAGCTCCAACAGCAATGGAGTTCAATTTCAAACTACCCAAATTACCCCCAAAACCATATCTAGATGTGAAGTCAATCCGTACCCAACAACCTTTGTTCAAGCAGACACCACTTCATTCAAACAGGTCGTTCAAATGCTCACCGGATCGTCGGAAACCACTGCCAAACAAGCCTCAAAGCCACCGCAGTCCGATCCGCCACCGCAGTCGAAAAACTCCATACCACCAATCCGGAGCACTGGACAAAAGAAACAGGGCTACAAGTTATATGAGAGAAGGAACCAGCTAAAGAACAGCCTCATGATCAGCCCCTCCATGCCCAATTCAGTCTTTTCGCCACGTAGGGCGCCGGAGATCCTGTCTCCGAGCATACTTGATTTTCCTTCCCTTGTGCTCAGTCCGGTCACGCCTTTGGTTGAAGAGTCGGTATACAAGTCATCGCCGGGGAATTCGTCGGAGGAAGAGAGGGCTATGGCGGAAAAGGGTTTTTATTTGCATCCCTCGCCGGCCACCACGCCTAGAGAGTCTGAGCCCCGGCTTCTGCCATTGTTTCCGGTGACATCGCCGCGAGTTCCCGGGGGTTCTTCTTGAGGATTAATGGGTTGTATTTGAGGATGAGGAATTCATTGAGAGGAGGAATGGATTGGAGAGACAGGTAGATAAAGATCTATGCTTCAATTGTACAATTTGATCTCTTTTCACTTCCATTGTTTCAAGTAAAAAAAAAAAAAGGCCTCTCTTGATTTTCACTATTTTTGGAGTTCTATTTATAAGTTCTTGTTTTACTTTCACTTACTCATTGCATGATCAAAATTACCAATATGAGATAAAAATCCTGAAATAAACCTGTTTTTTTATCTATCATTATGTATGTATGTATGTATGTATATCTTAAGCTTGTATTCATTCATGGATTTTGTTAAAGAATTGCAAATTGGTAGGATGAATTCAAATTCCTTGCATATATTATCATTGCACTCATGAATATAAAATGGTAGCGGAAGGTATCAAATTCTTGTTCATTGCATATCTGCATATGAAATATGGATGAAAATGTGAGTGGGTGGGATCAGATTCATTTTGAGTACTGCATCTACATAGGACGACAATTAGTGTGGGTGGAAAAGATCCGATTAATATATGTATTAAATAATTTTAACTCAGTTCTCAAATTATTCGTGTCAACACATTTATAGACAAAAGCCTAGGGAAATCCTAAAGTTGCTATTTTTCGTCATTTCACGCCGAATCAAGCAAAATCTTTAAGTCTTATGTATATTATGTGTATATCACCTGTAGTCCCTAAAATCGTCTCTTGTTTGTTGAACCTCATTTTTCATTGGACTAAAAAATTTATGTAATTCATTTAACATATTTATTATAATATATTATATTAAATTTGATATAATCCAACACGAAACAAATTATTTAATATATTATTAATAAAATTAAATTAAATTTAACACGTTTCAGTAATAGTTTATTGGTATATTTCAGAATATGATCAATTAGAGAAAACAAAAAAAATATATATTATAACTATAATAGTGTCAAAATTATCATATTTGGATTACTCGTGTTGTATTCGGGTGGATCCTTATATAACTTTTAACTCTTTCATTATCAATCCTAACCATTTAATTAATGTCATCTACATGCACCTACCTAGATACTTCCTACACACACTCATACATACAAGTACAAGAACAAGACTGTGTGTGAGAGACAGGTCTTCTAGTCTAAATGGACTAATCAAAACTAGCAGGATCCTTTGTGAGAATGGCCCACTTTCAAAGATATTTTTGCAGACCAACCATTTCTAAGATCTGATAATATTGTGCATAGCAGACTAGTTCTGCCAGAAAATTTCTCCATTTTATTCCATGACATTTTCGAGAGGGGTATGCATCACCCACACTTAATCTGCTATGCATTTTGATATTGTTTGAGTCCATTTTAACGGTAAAATACTGCATTTTTTATATTGTTTGAGTTGTTACCGTAACTACTGCGAAAACTAATACGTGATGACGAATCATGATTTGGCTAGACTAAACTGAGTTTTGCTTAGAATCTTAGGTATCTGCATATTAGGTAAAGTTGGTTAGAAACTAGGGTTATTATCGGATAACCTATGATTTTTAAATTATTCAAAAAAACTCCTATGAATTCAAAAAAAATTCTATGATTTTAAATTTAATCAAATATCTCTTTGTTCTCTATAAGATTACGAAAATACCCTTCAAATATAATTCATTCTATTTATCACAAACACACTTTCAATTTAAATCTTAATTTCAACCAAATCCAACTCCAATTTCTTTCATTTATCACAAATCCACTTTTAATTTAAATCTCAATTTCAACTCAATTCATCTCCAATTCCTTCCATTTATCATAAACTCACTTTCAATTTAAATTCCAATTTTAATTATAATTCCTTCCATTTATCACAAACTCACTTTCTCTCACCCATTTACTCCAAAACTCTATTTCCTTTCATTTATCACAAACTCAATTTCAATTTCAATTTATAATTATATTTCTCTATATATATCACTATATATAATTATGTATGTATAAAGCGATATATACACGCGCACACACACACATATATATACAATTATATATAAGTATATATATAATTGGTTTTTAAAAAAAAATTAGTTAGTTGAATCATTTAAAAGCAAAAGAAGAGGGGAGGGGTATATATATATAATTGTAAATTGAAAGTGGGTTTGTGATAAATGGAAGGAATTAGAGTTGAATTGTGTTGAAATTGAGATTTAAATTGAAAGTGGATTTGTGATAAATAGAAGAAAATGGATTTGGAGGATATTTTCGTAATCTTATAGAAGACATGGGTGTATTTGATTAAATTTGAAATCATAGGAGTTTTTTTTAAACCACGAGATTTTTTTTTTAACAATTTGGAAACCTTAGGGGGGTTTTCTGATAATAGCCCAATAAATTATGAAGAAAAGATGTTAGGGCATGTTTGGTTCACTTTTTTTTATTGTATTTTTTTTCTCAATTTTTTATCACAAAAACATGTCTGGTACCAATATTTTATTTTCTACAATAGAACAACATAAAACAAATAATATTATTTTTTAAAAATATCAAAATGATATTTTTTGATACTAATCGTGCTTTCAATTTAAATTCACAACACTCTATAATAAAAACATATATTTTTACCCTATAAAATTCAGAGCACGAAAGCAAAATCACCATGCCGTTAGTGACCTATGTATATAAATCACTCAGGAAAAAGAGGAGTCACTGTCTCTTAGTTTAATTTGATACTTGTAATGTATTATTTAAATGAGAAAAAATGACCAGCCCTACAAAGGTGAAATGGGAACGCAGAAAGGCAGGAGGTGAGTCAGAGAGAAAGTGGGACTGGTTAAGTGGTTATGATGGTGATTGAAAAAGAAGTAATTAGAGTATGATCAAAATAACAATAAAGCAGGAAAATTGTGATACCTTTTTCGCTTTTCCTTTACTTTTGCCTTTTATCCAAGTGTTTTTTTTTTTTTTCTTTCAATATAATGTGTATATGAACTATATACTAAGTAGCAACCACGTCGAACCAAAATTTGACTAGAACCGAGTAACTTATTTGAATCTTGATTTATGCAAGTGATTTTGCGCACAAGATTTAAGTTATTTGCTAGTGTTTTGAAATTATACTTGTACATTTCAATTTTGATCACAAAACATTTGTTAAAACTCTCTAACATGAAACACCTAATGTACTTTTGAGGTTATTTGGCAACACGAAAGGTTCTTCTGTTTTTTCCACCAGCATTGTTTAAACACCATACATCACATATGATCAATTTAATCTAAAATGCATATAAATATTTTAGACTTTTTTGAACACTTTTGCAAGAGTTTACAAAACACTACAATTTTGTAGAGATCGAGAGACATCTTAGATTTTCCTTTGGAGCATTTATTATCCAGTTCGACTCTTTCCAACGGTTAAGAGGGCAACATTGGGTATGGATCATATCCGTTCACTCAAAGTGGTTTAGATTATAAATATGATAAAAGTTTATTTGCTCAAACAATTTCCTGCCTTCACTTTTGTGTTCATATATTTGTTATTCATAAGTTTGTATACCATATTTTTCTTTGAGAATAACTTGTGCACATTCACTTAAATTTGACATTAATGAGCACATCCTCCCTATTGATAGGTTATATACCTCTAGTAAGAGACCAAGCTATAGGAGTTCTTGCAGAGTAGTGTCAATAAATTTGAACACACTTATTCACATAAAAAAACATAGCATTAAGAATGGTTTGTCTATGTGGTTTAATTTCATTTTTTATTCAACTAATGTTTAAGAAATATTATATATTATAATATAATTTATTTACCTTTATTTACTAAAGACATTGAAACCCAAAATTCAACTTACTCTACGTTGTAAAACGAAAAACAAAAATTCTTATCAACTCCCTCATAAAACGCTATAATCAAACTAACTCTAATTTATAGAAAGAAAAAAAACCCTCGTATAACTTGGATTAATGCTCAGGCAAGTCTCATAGTAAGAGCATATAAGTCACACCTAGAGCTGCAAACGAATTGAGCCGAGTCGAGATTTGGAATGTTCAAACTCGATTCATTTAATAAACGAGCCTAGAAAATATGTTTAAATTCGGCTCATTTGCTTAACGAACGAGTCCGAGCCGAACACCAGATTTAACGAGTCGAGCCCGAACTTGCTCATGAACCACTCGTTTCAGTTGTAACATATATTACTCTTGTCAATAGTTGTCTGGTTTGAGTTATTGCATGTCTATTTTTAACATATTTTCACTAGTATAATTTTTTATGAATAATTTTTATGTTATGGCCGCATAATTCATATAATTTTTTCACAACAATTTTCATAATTTGTTCAATTTGAACACTTTTTTTTTTTATCAAATATGATATAATTTTACTATTTAACTTAGACGAAGTTGGCAAGCCGAACTTAGTAATGTTCAAGCTCGGCTCGTTTACTAAACAAACCTAAAAGTTATTGTGACACCCCCAAATTTTCATGCATAGGTTGGCCAGACCCATACATAGAAAACTAGGAGCGTTAGTAATTGATAACATAAGCACAGAAGAGAAGACATAAAATAGAAATATAATAATAACAACAATAACAAAATAAGGATACAACTTATACATGAAGAAGACCACTCACAATACATCCTTAAATAAAATAAGTCCCACACAGTACAATTTGGAAATCCCATAAACATGGACCCCTAGAAACACACTTATAAGAAATACAACATATGACATTTATCAGATCCTACCCTGGAGTGGAAGGAAACTATGATAGAACCGGACAGATAGATATGAAATCCTCAACCCTGCTGGTGAAACTGCCGAGGACCTGAAACAACAAAAATGTGGGTTAAACCCACGAACAAGAACAACTCTACATGATCCCAAGCAGAGTACCAAAATCCATCCCCTTTCCTAGTGACACCTAATCCCAAAATTATATTAAAAAAAATAATATATTTAACTATAACTATAGTCACTAATATACCACCATTTAATATAATTATGTTTATAAATTTCTTACATTAATATGATTTTTCCATACAACATCCAATCCATGCCGTACCATAACCACGTACCCGACAACTCACTCATGCCGTGACAACTCACCCATGTCCCGTGGTACTAGTTAGACTGCAGTAATAGTCAACCTCCTTGTGGTTTCTTATAAATTTCCAAAACATAATCATTTAATTTAAATCTTAGGATTTTACGAATTTAATAATTCGCTTGTAATATTTATTCGGGAACGTATAACAATTTATAAGGTCGAGCCTGGGGGGTCCAGGGGGGCGGCGCGACCATTACCTGAGCGCTCCCCTGGCGGGGTCTGGGGCAGCGCCCCAGCGCCAAGGTATACGGTATTTTATACGGTCAAAACTATTCATTTATACGGTCGAAAATACGTAATCCAGTATAATTCGTGATACACATAATAACAATATAAATCAATGTCCAGAGTCTGATAACAAAGAAAATAGAGAAAAACAATTACATAAATATGCAATATTTTTCTAATAACAGTTTTGAAATCTTTGTCAACATTGAAACCTAAAATATTTATGTACTCAGATATTTATACTAAGTTCCAACCATATACACATCATCAGAATCATACCAACAAGACACATAACCACGAATCCATACATGTATAGCTACACATGGTAAAAACAGATTTGTACGTATAGCTAGATATAAACATAGTCTCATGCATATATCAATATATCACCACAAATCTCTATATATATACAAGATCTATACATATAATCATAGATCTGTACATATATGTATAACCAGAATATAAATCATCATATATATATATGAATATAAATATACTCTAACAAATTTGTACATATATGTCTATATAAGACTACTAATCTCTACCTATATACAAGATCTGTACATATGATCATGGATCTATACATATACATATAAACAGAATATATATCATCACATAAATAAACATGAATATGAACATACTCTAACAGATCTATACATATATGCCTATATAGATCCACGAATCTCTACATGTATACAAGATCTATATATATACTTACGGATCTATACATATATGTATAAATAGAATATATAAGTCACATAAATAAACATGAATATGAATATACTCTAACAGATCTATACATATATGCCTATATACAAGATCTATATATATACCTACGGATCTATACATATATGTATAAACAGAATATATAAAAGTCATATATGAACATGATTTACACATACATATACATATATGAAAAATACTATCTAGCAGATTATAGATGCACAAAGTAAAGGCTACGAAATTTTAGTACAAAGAGGAAGAGTAGAACATATGTCTTGCCTGTAATGTAGAGCTGAATCCACCACAAGTACAGATCCAAACCAATTCTAAGCTCTCAACCTCTCAACCCTCATAATTTCGGGTATAATTGATGAAGAAGAAGAAGTAGTAGAAGAAATGAGATGGGGGCTAGATATGAAGTTAAGGATGCTTATATAGAAGATGTTAGGGTTAGGGAAATGTCCAAACTATCCTTGTATTATGCATAAATCACCAAACTGCCCAAACACTAATGACAACCTTGCCCCCCTTCAGATCACAAAATTTCATTATAACCTACTAGACTTAAAAAGACTAAGATAGCCTCATTCAATAATTTAAACACCCATTATGCCATCCAAAATAATTAAGGAAATAAATATCCATTGAATACGGAGTATTACAGTTATGCTCATACTCGGTTTGTTTATTAAACGAATGAGCACAAGCCGAACACTTAATGAACCGAGCCTAAGCCTGCTCACGAACGACTCGGTTCATTTGCAGACTCGGTTCATTTGTAGCCCTAATCACACCCAATCGCATACCAGTATTACCCACACAGTCAATGTTATAAATTAAATAAAAATAGTTTATATGTTGAAACAAAATGGGTAAATAAATTAATATTTGACAACATAAATCAGTAATCTGGCATGATGATGATTTTCAATCCACAATATTGAAGATAAATGATTAAAAATAACATAAACTTATCAAGATATTAGAGTTCAACCCACAATATTGAAGGTAAATCATTAAAAATAACATTAACTTATCAAAATATTTAGATCAGCAATCACCCTCACCAGCTTTTCGAATTATTCTTTCACCACATAATTTTAAAAAATTATCACATAAAAAATATACTCACATCTATTTTTTACTCACATTTATTACAAAGAAGTATTAACAAATCAATTTTACATATACAATGCGAAAGGAAAAAATACAATCAAATGGATCAATTTTTATTTTTTACATAAAAATTGCAAAAGGAAAAAAAATACAACCAAACGTAAATAAAGTGCATAGCCATTTTCATATCATCCACCACTTTTGTTTGAACTCCAACTGTAGATGCAGAAAAATACACAATAATAATTGGGTTAAAAATTGGATCTTTTATTCAATATTTGGCCATGTATTTATACACAATTTTGGTCAATGGGTCAAGCCTATTTACCCAAGTTTATCAATCCCTTAAATCAGGGGATTTGATAAACACTCTTCTTTTTTGGACTTTCTTTTCCATAAGTAGGACAACTCCCTGACTTGTGGATCACTCATCTTCTAGAGAATTCTATGGGCCTGATTATTTCTTTAGCCCATCTGTCTTCGGCCCATCTGTCCTGTGGCACATCCTAGTTGGGTCATGTATTATTTTGACTATTACACAGGCCCCTGAGGTTATGGGCTAATTCATAGCCCATATATATATATATATATGTATATATATATATATATGTATTATGGGAAATGATGATGATGAGTTGTCATGTCATTATTGGGCATTTAATGGCATTTCAAAATACAAGGACATTACTCCCTCAATCTTCGCACCATGACGGCTCCTCGTGGGTTGTGTGACCTTCGGATTTTGTGCAGTCTTTTGGTATGTTTTTTCTCTTCTATAAAATTCACCCCAAGTCATTTCATTTCTTCATTCTTCTCATTCACGGCTTTTTCCTTCTTGCTCCTCTCTCTCAGCTTTCATCTCTGGAACTCATCTCTTATCCCTACAATCATTTTCTATCGGTCAGTTCAGATCCTCCAGCAGAACAGAAGTCTGCTTCTACCCGAAGCTTTCCCTGACTCTTCACTATCAGCTAAGTAAGTCGGATAACACTCTTCTTTTTTCAAATTTTCATCTCTGCCCCCAATCTGTCTCTTCTACCTTTCTTAGAACCATGTCTGACAGTGATGACACCCGGTCAGTAGAAGAAGTCGTTGTGTCCTCTACTACTGGCACCGATCCTACCAGTAGTGACAACCTTCCTTCTACCCGTCAAGGGGCCCCAAAAACAGTTCCCCAAAACACCGATCTTTCGGGTTAGTCAACAAATCCGGGAACACCTGTTTCCAAGGGTTCTCATGGTAATAATGAGTCTGTGAACCCCAAGTCTTCTGAACTCTTCGTAGTCGCCCCTCTTAAGAAAACCCGGCCTGAAGTAGATGTAGAACATCTTCGGGCCGAGACCCACGTTCCTGGGGATGTAGATGTGGACCATTACCCAGGTTACTTAGATTTCACCAAGAGTGAGGGACTCCAACCCGGTAGCATTCTACTATCGGCAGTTCACCTCAAGGTTTTAAGGTTTCCCCTTCATCCTTTATTCCATTACGTGTTTTTCATGCTAGGTTTACACCCCCTTCAAATCAACCTGAATAGCCTTAGGATTCTGTTCATACTCCTTTTATATAATAGGGATCTGGACCTTAACCTAGGTTTAGCCGACTTACTGGTTTGTTATTTTTTCCAAAATGCCAGAGAAAGTAGGGGTAGATACAACTTATTTCCTTTCCATGGTCGGAGTATATGTACTGGCACAGAAAAGTCTGATAAGGGGTGGTAAGAGAGAATGGTAGTTGTGAGCGGTAATTGGTCTTACCCGTTTTCTCTTACATTCCCGATCCCACACACGTTAGGTGTCATTCGTTTACCCATCTACCGTCCTCTCCATAAGGCCTCTTGTCTTTGTGAGTACTGTGATTTACATCGGGGGGACTATGCATATAGGTTTCTAGGTTATGAGGATAGGGATATCCCACTGTCCTTCATAAAAGGACGAATAGCGCTCCTGAAAACCAAGATCTGGGGCAATGTCCGATCTGCTACAGACCTTCTGACTCAGGCAAATCTGGAGATGGTTTCTAACTTGGGCGCTACTGTTGACTGGATGGATTTGCCCGTCAAACCTCTTTTTGCTAGACGCACTCAAGTTCCTGAAGGGGTCACCCTGGTCGATGATGTGCCGCTCTCAACAGCACCTCCGGCGCCTCAAGTACATCCGCCAACACAAAGTCCGGTAGCTCCGCCTCCGCCTCCTCTTGTAAATCCTCTACTCACAAGGACCCGATCTGCTACAGGCGGCGGAGCGGCCAACAAGAGGCCCAGGACTCAAGCTACTGATGCCTCTACGAGCGAAACCCCTCAGGCTCAGGAGGCCCCCCGTACTTCTGTCCCCTGGGAGCCAAAATTCCTTCTACCCGATGGGACTTCGGTCTGCGCCGATTAGCTCACCATCACCCAGCCAGAAGCTCTTCGGGTTATGGCAAAAGGGATTTGGACTCCGGCCGATAGGGCTGCCCAGTCAAAAATCTCCAAGACTGAGCTTCTGAAAAAGAGCTCTATCATGGCCATGGAGGAATGCAACTTTGTTTTTCTTTTGTAACTTGGTTTATTATCTTCTCTTCCTTATGTACTAACACACTCTTTCTGTGCAGCTTCTTTATGGGATCCAGGCCTACAACAGTGTTGTAGAGTCTGATGTTCGGGAGATGGCCAATATGCAGGCCCAACTCAGGCAAAACAACGAGCATCGGGTTGCTTTAGTCAAAGAGGCGAATGGCCTTCGCTAGAGCGTCTCCGAACATAAAAACCTTATGGAGATCAGAGAGGCGGAGAAGAGAGCTTTGGCTGTCGAAAAGATAGTTTTAGCCGCTGAGCTTAAAGAAGTGAAGGCAGCCTACCAGAAGATTACTGCCGAAAAGGCGGACTCAAATAACCTTCTGGCTCTTGAGCGGTCCAAGGTAGAGGTGTGCCGCTTGGGGGGTTTAGACATGCACAGCCGGTACACCACTATCTGTGATGTCCGATCAGTCAGAGCATGGCGAGAGAGGCACGAAATGGAGCACATTCCTTTAGCGGCTCGGGAATTCAAGACTAGAGAGGAGTTTGATGCTTTTATGGGTGTCTCTCCCTTATAAGGACCCTCCGGCTTCTGAAAATGAGAAACGGTTCGCTGCTATTCTGAAGGGAGTAGACTATCATCCTCCTGAGTAGAGTAGGTTCTTTGTACTTACCCTTTTCAGAAGGGTGTTTTTGTAATCTATCTTTTTACTAATGAAAAAATAAATTCCCATCTCAGTGTTTACTTTGTTCTTGTCGCTTTTAGCAAAATTTTCCTGTTTTACTATTTAGTCTTTGGGCATTTGGCCCCGACTTGCATTTTTCCTCTAGCTAGTTCAAATCACTTTCAGACTTAACATTTAGGAAAATTTTCATTTGAACACGAAGCCTTCGGGCCTATGGCCCCTGAGGCTTGCTTTTGTCCTCTGGCTAGTTCAAATCATGTTTGAACTTAACACTTAGGAAATTTTTTAATTTGAACATGAAGTTTTCGGCCATATGGCCCCTGAGGCTTGCTTTTGTCCTCTGGCTAGTTCAAATCATGTTTAAACTCAACACTTAGGAAATTTTTTATGTAAACATGAAACCTTTGGGCATATGGCCCCTGAGGCTTGTTTTTGCCCTCTGGTTGGTTCAAATCAGGTTTAAACTCAACACTTAGCAAAAATCTTATTTTAAACATGGAGCTTTCGGGGCATATGGGCCCTGAGGCTTGTTTTAGTCATCTGGTTAGTTCAAATTAGGTTTGAACTTAACACTTAGGAAAAATCTTATTTTAAACATGGAACACTTGCACAAAAATTGAATGTATCTTTATTGAAATGAACTTGAGAATCATGAAGCAGAGGTGTCGAACATCGCGCACGGATACTTTATTATAACTAGTAGAAATGTGTCATTTGTGTGACACAGTTTTATTTTGTCTTAACAAGAAAAAGAAACCACCTAAGGGTAATACCTCTTTAGCCGATAAGCGTTCTGAGAGTTGGGCTCAATGCGGCATGTCTCGTTCTTCCGTACCCGATAAGCACCGCGTCCGATGACCTCAATTATTGTGTAAGGTCTTTCCCATGTCTCCCTTAACTTGCCAACTATCCCAATCTTTCTTCTGAGCACCATATCCCCTACCTAAAATTCTCTTCTCTTGACTTTCTGATTAAACCGTGCCCTAACTTGCTGCTGATAGGCAACCAGCCTTATCCCGGTAACTTCCCTTATTTCCTCCAGTAAGTCCAAATCATGAGCCATGTGCTGATTGTTTGGACCTTCTTCCCAGGCTTGACTTCTTAAAGTAGGCACTCTCAACTCGGTCGGGATAACAACTTCGGCCCCATAAGTCATGGCGAAAGTGGTCTCTCCTGTTGGTTGCCTTGAAGTAGTCCGATAGGACCATAATACTTCGGGCAATTTCTTCAACCAGGACCCTTTTGCCTTTTCAAGCTTTTTCCTAAGTGTATCAAAAATTGTTCTGTTTGTTCTTTCAGCCTGCCAATTTCCCTGTGGATAGCCAACAGAAGAAGTGTTCTGATTAATCACATGCTTAGCTAGGAACGCTTGAACCTTCCTGTTATCCAAATTGGTGTCATTATCCATCATTATAGTTTGGGGTAGACCGAATCTACAAATGATGTGACTCCAAATGAACTTTATAACATGGTTGCTCTTGATGGTAGAGTATGCATCGGCTTCTACCCACTTGGTGAAGTAATCCATAGCCAGAAGAACATGAGTGGTAGATCGTATAGCTTGCGGGAGAGGACCTACAATATCCATACCCTATCGGGAAAATGGGTGAGGGATAATTGTTGGGTTCAGCAACTCTGGCGGTGGATGAATGGCATCTCCATGAAATTGGCACTTTTTGCAATGTCAGAGTGTAGACCTCGGCATCCCTTGACAGATAGGGCCAGAAGTATCCCTGGGTGAGAACTTTATGGGCTAAAGACCTCCCTCCGGAATGGTTTCCACATGCTCCTGCGTGAATTTCTTCCATGACCGCCGAAGCTTCGGAGGGCATGAGACATCTCAAGTATGGCCCGGAGAAAGACTTGCGGTATAGTTGGCCGTTGTATAGAGCATATCTCACTGCCTTTATTCTTATCTTCCGGGCTTCTGGTTTTGATTCAGGTAGTGCACCGGTCCTCAAATAATCTGCTATAGGGGTTCATCCAGCGTGGCTCCCATGGAATGATCATTACGTCTTCGGGGAGCTCCAAGCTTGATCGGACGATGAAGTCTATTGGTACAATTCGAGTCATACTTTCCCCTGCTGCGGAGGCCTGGAGAGCCAAATTCCTGTACGCTTCCATTTTTGGCTCTCAGGTTTCATACTCCCCATTCAACTACCGTACGACCAACTGGGAATCACTCCGTATCTCTGCTTTCTGTACTTGAAGGCTTCGGGCCAACTGAATCCCTGCAAGAAGGGCCTCATACACGGCTTCATTGTTGGAGGCAGGAAACTCCAATTGAACGGACTGCTGAATTTTAGTGCCATCTGGTGTCACGAGCTCTACACCGATCCCTGTTCCGTTGACATTTGATGATCCGTCCATAAACACAACCCATAAACCAGGCTCATTTTCTTTTAAGGAATCTGTAGTTTCTGTTTCCAACAGAAAGTCAACTACCACTTGTCCTTTAATGGCAGTTCGGGGGACATAGGTTATGTCAAAAATCCCGAGTTTTATTGCCCATTTGGATACTCTCCCCGAAAACTCAGGTTTTGCCATTATGGATCTGATCGGGGTTGTAGTTGGCACTACGATCGAGTGTGCTTCAAAATAATGCCGAAGACATCGCTTAGCATTGATCAGTGATAATACCAGTTTCTCCTGCTTTGAATAACGGGTTTCTGCATCAGCAAGGGCTTTGCTGGTGGAGAAGACTGGTATATGATACCCCTTGCCCTCCTTGACTAGAGCGGCGATGGTAGATGTCGCAGATATGGCTAGATACAGGTGTAACGGCTCATCGGCTTCTGGGGTTGCCAGTATAGGAGGCTTTGTCATGTAGCTTTTGAGTTTTTTCAGGGCTTTTGATTGCTCCGGCCCCCAGACCTCTCATTTTTCCGCCTTTGTAGCTTGAAAGAACGGTCTGCACCGATCGGTTAAACGAGAGATGAAACGGCTGAGGGTTGCTACTCTTCCAGTCAGCACCTGGATTTCCTTCCGGGACCTTGGCTCTGCTGACTCCACGAGAGCTTTGACTTGTGCTTGGCTAGCTTGTATTCCCGTCTAATCAACTATGTGTCCCAAGAACTGGTCCGAAGACACTCCGAAGGAATATTTGAATGGGTTGAGCTTCATCTTGTACTTTCTGAGGGTGTCGAGCACCTGCTGCAGGTCAGCCAGGTGGTCACTTTTTGCCTTGCTTTTGACCACCGTGTCATCAATGTAGGCCTCTATGGTAGATCTCATCATGCCCTGAAAAACTTTGTTTACCAACCTCTGAAAGGTTGCACCTGCATTTTTTAGTCCGAAAGGCATAATTGTGTAACAATATGTACCTGATTCAGTGATGAATACAGTCTTTTCCTCGTCATCTGGGTTCATTCGTATCTAGTTATACCCGGAGTATGCATCCAGAAAACTCAGGCGCTCGAATCCTGCGGTGGCATATACCATCTGATCGATTTTTGGTAAGGGGAAATAGTCATTCGGGCATGCTCTATTCAGGTCGGTGAAGTCCACGCACACCCTCCATTTCCCGTTCTTCTTCTGAACCACAACAACGTTTGCCAGCCAGGAAAGATACTATACCTCATTTATGAATCATGCTTGTAGAAGTCAATCAACTTCCTCTGTTATGATCTGGTTCCGGTAAGCCCCCATCCGCCTTTGCTTCTGTCTGACAGGTTTTGCGCCAGGATCCACATTGAGGGAATGATGGGCTATTGACGGATCGATGTCAGTCATATCCATATGGCCCCGGGCAAATACGTCAGCGTTGGAGCGTAGCAGGGCCTCCATTTATTCCTTTTCTTGTGCATTGAGGCCAAAACCAACATAAGTCAACCTTTCAGGGTGATCGGGGTAGATCTGAACTTCAAGCAAAGGTTCAGCTGTTATTGATGACCCCGCACCCTCTTCCTGTAATTGTTATTGATCATCGGGTACCGCTTTGGATTGTGACTCTCGTTCCGGTTCAGCCCTTTTCTTCAGACCTTTCATGGTGACAGCGTAACACTCCTTAGCTGCTACCTGATCGCCCCTGATGTCAATCACATCAATTCCGTTCGGATCGATGCACCGCATGACTTGATGCATGGTTGAAGGAACTTCGTGCATCCGATGGATCCAACCTCTTCCCATAAAGAGATTATAGGAGGGTTTGACGTCCACCACCACAAAGGTTTCTCTGAGCGTGCGATTTGCTGTTGTTACTGGCAGTTGAATCTCTCCCACTGGTTCCACTCTTCTGCCATCAAATCCGGCTATCGGACTTCTGGAAGGGACTATCTCCTGAGGGTTGATCTCTAACTTCTCAAAGGCCCACTTGGTGATAATGTTAGCGCTGATTCTTGGGTCAACCATCACTCTATTGATCAAGCAGTTCGAGACCATGAGAGAGATAACCAAGGAATCATCATGTGGTGATTGAATGCCCCGCATATCTGCAGAGGAGAAAGTTATACGGACGTCCTCTTTCGAGCTTCGAAACTCGCTGACTTCCCCAACCCTTCGCAGTTTCTGGGCTTGACACATCTGGGATCTACGAGCTTCTTCTACTTCTGATCGACTTGGCCCTCTGTGAACCATGTGAATGACTCTTACGGGCTGTCCCATTGCCCCCTTGGCGGGTGTATGTGACGTTCGGTCTGATCAGGTGCCCTCATTGGCAACGTACTCGGTCATCTCTCATTTTGATATCATGGCTTCGATCTGTCTCCTAAGGCTTCTGCACTCATTGGCATGGTGCCCGTACTCGCCATGGAAGGCACAGTGTCTCGACATATCCCTCTGGTCCATTGGTTGTCTAATGGGTAGTGGTGACCGGAAGATTCCTTTACCCTTAGTCTCTTGATACAGCTTGGCCAGGATAACCTTTAATGGGGTGACCTTGTCCTCAAATCTCTGGCGTTTCTCCGAGACTGGGGAGGGCGCAGGAGGAGGGTTTGGTCGCTTCAGATTTGGTGCCCGATCCTTTACCCTGGAAGGTTCGGTTACCTTTGCCTCGACGTTTGCAAAGGTTGTCCTTCTTTGGCGTATGACCAACTCTTCTTATATTCGGAGGTGCCCTTGTGCTCTGGAATTGAGTTCTCCGATGTCTGTTGGTGGTCTTTTGACCAAGGACTGATGGAACTTGGTTCCAGGGATCGGGGTCATTCTGAAGGCCTCGACAGCTGAATGTTGGTCACAATTATCAATTGAGGACATCTCGACATTAAATTGCGAGACAAAACTCTTCGGGGATTCGCCTTTCTCTTGGATCATGGTGAATAAACTGAAGATGGTCTTTTTTTGCCTTTTATTGCCGAAGTACTGGGCAATGAATAATTCACAGAGTCTGAGCCAGCTTCCAATGGATCGGGGTGGTTGCTTTCTGAACTAGAGCAGGGCTGCTTCGGTTAGGCTAGTGGGGAAAACTTTGCAGAGTAAGGCTTTGTTTTCGTTATAGACATTCATCTTCGTATGGACATGGTAGATGTGCTCCGTTGGATCTTTTGTGTCGTCGAACAAGGTGAACTTCGGTAGTCTGAACCTCTCTGGGTAGGGCACACTGGTGAGTGGTGATCGTCACGGTGAATGGTGTCTGCACAACATCGATGGATGCTTCGGAGGCCAGATCGATAGGGGTCTACATCTTCAGATCCTTAAGCCCTTTGGAATCTGGACATGACTTCCACCAATTTCTTCATGGTCAGAATCTCCTGGGATTGCGCCCCCCGAGTACCTGTAGGGATGACTCCGTGTGTTCTTCCCGATCGACATCGGTCTTTGCGTGGTGGTTGTCCCTTTCTGACTGGTGGCCTATGGACCACCCCTGCTGGTTGGACTACTCGTTGTTCTGGACTTCTTGAGGGTTCTGAAGCAGGGCCAGTTTTGCCACCAATTCAGCATTTTGCTTCTCCAATTCGGTTGTCCTCTCCTCCAGGGCTCGCCTGATCGGATCCTCAGCTTGTTGGCATTCGTTCGGAGGTAACTCAGTTCGTTGTGAACGAGTGATCACCGCCATTGATGGTATAAATCTTAGCTTTTCGTGGAGAATGGGAAGTATTGAAAAAAAAGACTTCAATAATAGTGATTCCCACAGACGGTGTCAATTGTGTAGATGCAGAAAAATACACAATAATAATTGGATTAAAAATTGGATCCTTTATTCAATCTTTGGTCATGTATTTATACACAATTTTGGTCAATGGGTCAAACTCATTTACCAAAGTTTATCAATCCCTTAAATCAGGGGATTTGATAAACACTCTTCTTTTTGGACTCTTTTTTTCATAAGTAAGACAACTCCCTGACTTATGGATCACTCGTCTTCTAGAGAATTCTATAGAATTCTATGAACCTGATTATTTCTTCGGCCCATCTGTCTTCGGCCCATCAGTCCTGTGGCACATCCTAATTGGGTCATGTATTATTTTGACTATTACACCAACTCATGCCAATATGTTCCACACATATATTTTCCCTCTCACCTCCGAGCATCTTATCAGTTCAGCACCTCCTCAACCCTTACAATTTCTAAGGAAACCTTACCGAAAGTACAAAATCTAGATTTTGGTGTAAATAGTAATATAACATCATTATATTAGGTACAAATCAAGAGACTAGGGAAGCAACAAAATCTATTTTACAGTAAAGGTCTCTGGTATGCATATTAATTTGCAACAATTATATTCAATCATATCACAGAAGGATACATTCAATCCTATATTTCTGAAAAAGAGTTTACTGTCTCGAATCCATGATTCTCCGGAAGAGGCCCGTTTCCTGGACGGATCGAAATTATCACCTCCAACCCTGAAACATGTATTGGGATTCAAATACCAATCATAAGTTAATCTGAATCAGCTTAAGGTTCACTAAAAAATCACTTTGTGGAAATGGTAAAATTATTGCAACAAATGTGTCATCAAAAACAGCCTTCGAAATAAATCTAGGGCTGTTTGGGGAACAACACATCAGTCAGCGGATTAATGATAGAATTACTCCCTCACCACCACCTCACTTTTGCTACTAAGGAAATATTTTCGACCTGATTTGTGCCATTCTTCACTAATCGAATTTCACATATTGGAATTTCGTTCGACAGTCGAACTAGTCCCACATCGGTTGGTGAAGAAAGAGGTATGACACTTATATGGGATAAGGGTCACTTTAGGGCTAATATGTTGAGTTATGAAAATTATATTAAAAAAACATAAGAATTCTCAACAATTTTGCAACAGGGGAGTTTTGGGTGAATCATGTAAATATTGTTTTTTATTCTTTTATTATTCTTTGTTATTTAGTACTTCTGTTGTGACCCCAACGGCAATGACAATGCTTGACAGACAATAACTTACAGTTACCAAACGATAAAAATTTAGAACTTAAATCAGAAGTGTTACCAGCTGCTTTTGCAGCTATGGCTTCTTGAAAGACATCCGTCACAAATAAAATCTCCGACAGCTTATCTACTCCAAGGGACTCTGAAATTTCAACGTAACTCTTTGTTTCTTTCTTGTTCCTGCCAGAATAGAAGAGAGATGGTTTAAATATAACCAGATGGTATTGGAAAAGCATCCTAGCATAGCAGTGCATTCATGAAATATAAAATTTACCCCACGGCTGTGTCGAAAAATCCACAAAAGTGCTTTCTCAAGTCCCCATAATTTGTGTTGCCAAATATAAGCCTCTGTGCCAATCTGCTACCGCTGGAATATATATAAACCTGAACTGGGAGAAGCAGGATTTATCAACCATCATTTAGGGTTGCTGCTGAAAAGGATTAAGATCTAAAGTCGCTAGGACAAAGGTGGACTAAAGACTACAGTCAACTTCAGACAAATAAAGACGTATATAGTAAAAAGGGTTTGACAGTTTGACACATTGCGTTAAGACCTAAAGTCACTAGGAGAAAGATTATGAAGCGTTTGACACATTATGAAGCGATCACACCGGAGAAGGAAGCAACAACGAAATTTGGAATGGCTAAGAAAATAGTTTATTCTTTCGATAGCAATATCAATACAAATATATAAAAGTGAATTCTCTAGTAGCAGTTTTAACCTCATAAGAAAAATATTAGCAAAATATTTTAGCACTCATTTACTAATCTGCTCATTTACCACAAAAATTGATGGACAATTGCATTCGCAACGTAAGGACTACATGATGCTGGAAAGGTATGACGTAGATATTATACCTTGATACCCGAAGCATGCCACTTCTCAAGAGCTTCAGGCACATCATCAAAAACCACCCCTTTTAATTCGTTATTCTGGAATCCAGTTCGCCATATATGACCCTGAACATGTAAATGTCAGTGCCATCATCAAGATGATCCCCAGCATGCATGATTTTTTCAGATTCAATTTTGCTTACTTGTAACTGTTTCAAAGCAGCAATCTTCCTGTCAGCTTTTATCATTGTTTCCACATTGGCAACCAAAGCAGCAATCACCTCCTCTTTCCCTGCATCATCAGAAGGGATTGGCACCGCATTAATAATCCCTTGTTCTAAATCATCTTGTACCTGCAAGCAGGTGTAGAAATCTTTTTATAATTTGAAGGTGCAACTTTGGATTCCAGTTGACACGTAAAGCAGAAAATCTTGAACACCTAGGCCAAACAGATACTGCACCAAGAACCTTGCCTTCTGGTATTCAATGCTTCTTGCACAACTACAATGTTTATTTGTGACTTATAAATATAGAATAATAAATAAACTCCAGTCTTATTTGTGAGTCCAACCAACTCTTGTGTGGCAGGATACGATGATAACAGTAAGAAGACGAGGATCATGACTTGCTTAACAAAGTTGTCTTGAGAAGGTTGTAGTTGAACTCATTCGCAATAATGAGTTACAAATGTTTTACTTTGAAACACTTAAGAGGGCTGCAGAGTTGAAAAGAAATCTAATTGCTCACTTACTAGTCTCTTGTAGTATAATAGTAAATGCATTTTACATAAACACCCAGTAAGATGTCATGTAATTTTTGTTCACAATTTCTTTCATCATTCTATGTTATGCATTTTCAACATCATCTTCTGAAACTTTCAACCCAGTTCATCATGCAAAAGAAAGAATTGTACAGAGAAGAACCTGCAGATTGAAGAAGAAGAGTACGGGCCTGTTTTATGTAGCAGAATTTATAAGAATGCTAAACGAGGAAGATTATGAGAATGCAATGAATTATTGACCTAACCACAATGAATTTATCTATGGATACAGTCATACAGATGCCAAGTGTGGCGCGTGGCAGCTCCCCAAAATCCACATACTGTAATGAAGTTGTACATGTGTTTGTGAAGGTACTCTAGTAAAAATTTAGGATTTTTTTGAATGAGTTCTATCGTGAATGTTGAAGTACGTTGCAAAGTAATATGGGAAATTATAACAAGTTTATATCAGTCTCTAACAAATTTATCAAAATATAATTTTTCCTTGCCCATTCAGAAATAAAGGTGGACTATTTTGGATGCAGTGCTCAACCACAGAAAATTAAAAGAAAACCTTACTTGAGAGCGCAACAACTTAATATCATCTTGAGTTTCTGCACTGTGATATGTGGCATATAAATGGCTCTCCACATTATCACGGGCATATGGAAAGAGCACATCAGTAACAAATGATATAGGAGTAGTGGTCCCTTCAATATCCAATACAATGCAACGCTGCAACACAATTTTGATAAATAAAGAGTAAGATTAAATTACGTGATAGACCTGAAATCAAACAATCGTCACGAAAAGGAGAACACTTAATAACTTACTCTTGGTGACTCAATTTTGTCATTTGAAATAAGAGTTCCTGCCTTTGCAGACATGTTTTTGCTCCAATCACCACCTGAAATGCCTTTAAAACTAAGACTGGGACGATGATTTGCAGTAAAGCAATCAACACCCAGTTGACGAAGTTTAATTGCAGCATCAAACAGATAGCGAGAACGTTCAGCCTGAGAGAAGTTAATCATGTATTATACCAACATTTAGCATTCCCATAAAATACTAGAACCATATGCCCCATGAATCAGGTATTACAAAGTAAGAGAGTAAAATATGTAAAAAAAATTAGTAGGATTCCCTTTTAAACCATTCATCCAAGAATACCATTCAATTCAGCACTATTCAAATAGCAGTCCGATATATTCAATTTAGCAGTATTCAAATAGCAAAGAAATAAGTCAAATTTCAGATTGCATTGCAAAGAAGTTGATGCAAATTCTGTGTTAATCATTATGAAAATTATAATAACTACGATAAACATCCACATACATGAAGGATTCTTAAACAACCAAATCAAATATTGAATTACATGCAAAAGAAAATCTTTTTGTATGCCAATTTTAGCAACTATCAAACTATAAATTGAATTGAATAAACTGCATTTAACAATTTCTGAAAAAACTTCTCATATGACATTAGTGCCCATACCTTGAAGAAGAGAGGAGGCTTATGGGAGTATGGGTTGGGTAATGAGGAAGACCTTATAGACCCAATTGGAGAAAGCATATACATAACCAGTCTTTCCTTCTGAACACCTAACCACACACAAAAAAATACCCAATTGAGCCATTATCAAACATTCCCACATAAAATCAAGAAATGAATCAAAAGAATAACATGGGTGTGTGTGTGTGTACATATATATAGAGAGAGAGAGGAGGGTGGGGAGTTGTGTTAGTAGCAGCTGGAGGCATTAGATTTCAACACCCAGAAGAATAGGAAGCATTAATGAAGAATTCCCACTGGAAATCAAAAACGAAATACAATATATAGATACACACATATATATATATATATATATATATATATATATATTATATACATACACCTTGATTGAGATGCTGTGATGTGGTCCCCATTTTCACTACTCCGTTCATGGCTAGTGGCCTTACTGCAACAGTAGCCATTGAATGCCTCTCTCTTTTGTTTATTAGTTTTAGAGAGAGAAAGAGGGCGAGATTCGGATGCGGGTCGGCCCACTGAAGTTGGGTTTGTGGGCTAGTAGTTGCAACTTCACTATTCTCATTTGAGCAAATGGCGCAAAACTCCCCCATAGTTTGAAAAGTGTGCACAAAACCCCCTACTGGTCACTAAACACCCTTGTACTTTGAAAAGTGGGCAAATACAACCCCTCTGATAAGATTTTATGTGTGATTTTACCTAATTGTCATTCATATTATATTATAATTTTATGATCATTTTCAATAAACCCCTAAACTATTAAATTTTCACATTGCCCCCACCATAATGGGTAAATTAAAATTTCACCTCCTAAAATTCGAAAAAATATATAAAATTCGAAAACAATATATAAAATTAGAAAAAATATATAAAATTTGAAAAAACAATACATAAATTTACAATATATATAAAAAAATTAGAAAAAATATATAAAATTGGGAAGAATATATAAATTCGAAAAACATATAAAATTTCAATATATATATATAATTAGAAAGAATATATAAAATTCGGAAAAAATATATAAATTTTGGAAAACATATAAAATTAGAAAAAATATATATATAAGTTCAAAAATATATATAAATTCTAAAAAGACATATAAATTTAAAAAAAAGTATATAAAATTCGAAAGAATAATTAAAATTAGAAAAAATATATAAAATTTCAAATATATATATAAATTCTAAAAAAACATATAAATTTCAAAAATTATATAAATTCAAAAAATTATATAAATTAGTAAAAATATATAAAATTCATAAAATGTATATAAATTCCCAAAAACATAGGATGGTTCATTAAATGTGATTATCCAAACCAATAAATGGGATGATTCATTAAATATGTTGTAAAAAAAACCAATAAATGGTGCAATCTCTAACATGTACACATGAATGGAAACATATGATGGTTCATTAACTATGATTCTATATTTTGCAAGGAAGCTAACACGTCATGCTATAGTTTTCACATCTACCTTCACGAACATACTACAAGGTCTATATGCCCAAATTAATAATAAGCTGGAATGAATAACAATCCTTATTTACCTAGACAATAAATTAAAACTCATACAATTTTGACTCCATAAAAACTCAAACATTCAACCTTTTATTTTGAAACTGCAAAATAACACACTAAAAGATATGACTAATGAATGATTCATGTGATGGATTTTATTTATACGGAAAACATTCTACTCCATTTATATTTTTTTTTCGAATTTTATATATATCTTTTTAGAATTTATGTATATTTTCAGAATTTTATATATTTTTTCTAATTTTAAATATTTTTTTGAATTTATATTCTAATTTTATAGATTTTTTCGAATTTATATATTTTTTGAAATTTATATGTTTTTTTAGAATTTTAATTTTTTTCTAATTTTTTTTTCCAATTTTATATATATTTTTCAATATTTTATATGTTTTTCGAAATTTATATATTTCTCTGAATTATATATATATTTGAATTTCATATATATATTTTGAATTTATATATTTTTCAAAATTTATATATATTTTTTTGAATTTATATAGTTTTTTGGAATTTTATATTTTTTTATAATTATATATATATTGAAATTTTATATGTTTTCTAAAATTTATATTTTTTCCCCGAATTTATATATTTTTTCCCAATTTTATATATATATATATTATTTTTTATTTTAAAAAATTTATATATTTTTTTAATTTTAGATATTTTAAATATATATATATATTTTTTCAAATTTTAAGAGGTGACATTGTAATTTACCTATTATGGTGGGGGACAATGTGAAAATTCAATAGTTTAGGGGGGTTTATTGAAATTAATCATAAAATTATAGTATAATATGAATGGCAATTATGTAAAATCACACCTGAAATCATACCAGATGGGGTGTATTCGCTCACTTTTCAAAGTACAGGGGTGTTTAGTGACCAAAAAAGGAGTTTTGTGCACACTTTTCAAACTATAGGGGGATTTTGCGTCATTTGCCCATTCTTATTTAAGTGTAGAGTTGTACAATAATTTTTTTTCCTTTTTATTTATTTATTTTTGTTTTAGGCTACATGAGTTCGAATTCAAACATCCTTTTAGATAAAGTATTTTTTTTTATGTCATGTAAGATAATTTCAATTTTTTTATGTGAATTTTATTTAAAAAAATTATATGAGTTTTTATATTTTAGAAAATTGTTTTAGATTTATTTTTCTTCACATTTTGAGAGCAAGAGATAGCAAGAATATTTGTATTTAAAGCAATCAAACACCAAAGCAAAAATCATAATCATAATAATAGTTTATATTTCAAATTTTATATATTTTTTAAAATTTATATATGTTTTCCGAAATTATATAATTTTTTGAATTTTGTTTTTGAAAATATCTATATTTTGAATTTTTTTATTTTTTGTGAAATATATATATATATTCGATTTTATATATTTTTCAAATTATATATATATATTTTCGAATTATATATATATTTCAAATTTTATATATTTTTTTGAATTTTATATATATTTTTTGAAATTTATATATGTTTTTCGAAATTATATAATTTTTTGAATTTTGTTTTTGAAAATATATATATTCGAGTTTATATATTTTTCAAATTTTATATATATGTTTTCGAATTATATATATATTTCAAATTTTATATATTTTTTTGAATTTTTTATATATATTTTGAAATTTATATATGTTTATCGAAATTATATAATTTTTTGAATTTTATATATATATTTTGAAATATATATATTTGAATTTAAATATTTTCAAAAAATATATATTTTTTCGAATTTTATATATATATATATATTTCGAAATTTATATATATTTTTCGAAATTTATATATTTTATTCTAATTTTATATTTTTTTTTCAAAATTTAAATATTTGTTTTCGAATTTTATACATTTTTTCGAATTTTATATATATTTTTGAATTTATATATATGTTTTTTGAAATTTTATATATTTGGGGTTGGGGCATAAAGGTCATTTCATATTACCCTTAATATTTTGGAATTTTGTGAAGGGTATTTTCGTCATTTGAGGTGTCATGGCAAGCAAAACCAAACCTCAGAAAATATTTGTGTCAAAATTCCAAAAATTTGCATCTAGGTGGAATAGATGCAAACCTCATGGTGTGGCTGCAAATTAACCTTAATCATATATAGCTGTTTGGATGTGTATTAATTGCTATGTTTGAATATTTGACACGCTTTATACTCGTAGAGTCCATGTAAGACACGTATTTTCAAAAAAATAAAATCAGAGACACCTGTAATACTACCGACTCATAGTCATCAGCAGTGATAGCCTGATAGGACCCATCTCAGGCTACAAGAGCTCCACGTATTTAATATATAATATATCCGTTAAGACAAAACAAAACCAATTTGCCACCTGTATAATTAATTCCAGATATAGCCCATAATAAAACGTAGGTTATTTATTACATAGTAATGTGTTCTTCTACAACGGTAAACTCTAAAAAAAGAAAGAATAAATAAAGAATAAAAAAAATTGAAAAAAAAAAACAAAACTCTAAACAAAAACCCTCTATATAATCCCACCCCTGCTCTGCACCTCTTTACATCTCTCTCTCTCAATTGCCTTTCTCACCCATCTCATAAAGTCCCTTCCTTCTTATCTCTGTGTGTATATATAAAACTATATATATATATATATGGACATGGGTTTGGAGAGATTTCTGTGCCTTTTCTTGGCTATATTTACTGGTTTGATGTGTACAACCCATGCATATAGATTCATTGTGGGTGGCAGAGATGGGTGGGTCTTAAAGCCTTCTGAGAGTTATGACCACTGGGCTCAGAGAATGAGATTTCAAGTCAATGACACACTGTGTAAAATCTCAACCTCCACAATATACATGTTTTGCATTTTAAATCTAATGATTGATTTGATTGTTGTGATTTGTTTTGGGGTGTTGATGAATATATATATATATATATTTTGATAAGTTGAATATATATTTCATCCATGATACATCTATGTGTGTGTGTATATATATATATATTATATGTGATATGTATCGGATTTTTTTAAAGCTTTTTCCTTTGATAAGTGTGTGTTTTTCAAAAAGAAAAAAAATTAAAAGGAAAAGAAGTGTTTTCATAGTTAAATATTGGTTTGGTTGTTTTGACTAGTGTTTGGATAAGAGTGTCTTTTTTGGGTGTTCGTGTGTATGTTTTTATAGGGTATGTTTTTATAGGGTAAGATTGATTTTGGTTTCTAATCCTGATTAATATAATCTCCAAGTCCAAGTGTGTGTGTGTGTGTGTTTTTATAGTTAAATTTTGATTTGATTTAATAAATGGGTGCTTGATTATATGCAGTTTTTAAGTACAACAAAGGATCAGACTCTGTTTTGGTGGTGAATAAAGATGATTACGCCACGTGTAACACAGACAAGCCCATCATGAAGATGGACGGTGGTGATTCAGTCTTCAAGTTTGATCGGTCAGGTCCATTCTTCTTCATCAGTGGAGACAAAGACAGTTGCCAAAAGGGTCAGAAGCTCATAGTCGCCGTTTTAGCCGTCAGAAACTATCAAAAGTCGCCTCCGGCACCGGTAGGTCAGATTCCGGCAGCGTCGCCACCCACTGGCACCGCCCCTTTTTCAGCCCCATCTCCAAAACCCATTTCTCCATCTCCTATGACGCACACTCCGACAATGTCGCCCATATCGCCGGCGAGTTCCCCGGTGCCGGTAGGTCAGATTCCGGCGGCGTCGCCACACACTGGCACCTCCCCTTTTTCAGCCCCATCTCCAAAACCCATTTCTCACACTCCGACAATGTCGCCGGCAACGTCGCCCATATCGCCGGTGAGTTCTCCAGCACCGGCAATGACACCCAAATCGCCATCTCCGGCAACCTACATCCTGGCCCCGGCTCCGACTCCGACGAACTCTCCGAGGGTATCACCAACAGTTGGAACTCCATCTCCGGCGATGTTAGTGCCTCCGGCAGATAATTCGTCGAGCTCCGGCAATTCGACGGCACCATCTGGTTCATCTGCACCAGCTTTTACTCATTCATGGGTGGTAATTGTGTTGAGTGTGGTTCTGAGTAGCTATGTAAGTGCTCATTAGAATGTATTGAATAGAGAGATATATAGATATATATAGACCGGTTTTGTTCATTGGTGAGTTCATTAGTCTTTGGTAGTGAATTGTTTTGTTTCTGGTCGATTTCATGTTTTGTTCCTAATTTAATTAGTTTTATTAAATTTTGATTTTTTTTTTTTCGGTAAGTTAAATTTTGATTGTGAACACTATTTATTTCTTGTACCGTTAATAATTTTTTGTGTCCAGAGTAATATATCTCTATATGTTTTACGTAATGTATGTATTTATGGGTGATTAAAGCTAATAAACATCTGTTTTTTTTCCGTTTCTATTTGACTTTCAATCCAGTACTTTTATGCGAATACACATTCAGACTTCAATTGGATAGTTTTACGTAATGTATGTATTTACGGGTGTTTTCGTTTTTGTTCTTGTTTTTTTTACTGTTCACCAGAACAAAAACGCGTTTGAGAGCTTTTATGGTTTTTGTTTTTGTGAACAATAAAAAAATGTTTTTTCACCCTTAGCTCAAAATTTGAGAACACAAAAATGATGTTTTTTTGTTTTCGGCACTGTTTGTTCTAAGTCAAATTTTTTTTAATTATTATAGATTCCCTAACTGCCATCTTCAACCTCCAAACTCTAACATTTATCTCCAACCTCCAAACCCTAACCTCCACCACCACCACCACCACTAGCCGTCATCCCACCACCACCACTGCAAATCGACACCACCACAAACCTCTACCACTGCAAATCGACACCACCACCAACACAAACTCTTACCTCTGCAGCTTGACACCCCAATCGAATTAGGATGATGTGATCTTTATATTTGCTACTACTTATATATATATATTCCTGTATGCTAATTTTTTGAACAATAGCAGAGTGGTTTTGTTCATTGTTGCATGGAAGACTTGAAAGTGTACATTGTAGCTGATTTGTACAAGGGATGACAATCAAGTCAAACTTAATATCACCCTTTGACAATTTGTTTTATACTTTTTATTTCAAATAAATCTCAAAAACGTGTTTTTTTTTTGTTCCCGAAAAGTTTTTAGACAAAATTTCCAACAAAACATGTTTTTGTTTCTGGATTACCCTTAGGACAAGAACAAGAAATTTTTTTATTCTCAATTGATAAAAAACGAAAAACGAAAACACTAGTTTCCAAACGCACCCTAAGTTTTTGTTTGAATAATGAACAAATTTTCTTGCTCCACTAATTTATTCTTCATGTAAATATAGCAAAAAATTGTTCAGGAAATCATGCAATAAGCAACTTGACTCTAGAGAGCTTTACATCCGTACCACCTATTTAATAAAAGCCATTAACAAATAATCCCATATGATTTCAGATTATTGACAAACATTCCCTGAGGTGTCAAAAAATCTTACATTTTTCTCCGTTAACAAATAGCTCTTACTCCGTTAACAAATACCCCATGCCGTTAAAAATAAATATTTTATGCCCAAAATACCCCTAAAATAAATTGGTAACTAAATTAAGATTTTTTAGTAAATTACAAATTATTTTTTTTTGTTTTTTTGTTTAAGTTTACTTATTTATTTAAATTCAAATCTGAAAAAATATATTACTCCCTCTATCTCAAATTATAAGTCCCTTTTGGGGAATTCAATTTTTTAAGATGATGACTTTTATTATAGTATTAGTGAATAAAATATCAACTTTACTTGTGGTCCCACTATAATAATGTAATCGTTTAAAAAGTATATATTTTATAACTTTAATACATTTATAAGAGCAAAGCCCTTTTAAAAATTTTATGCATCTATTCTCTTAAAAAAAATAAAAAATATATTTAAAGTGTATTATTATCAAGAATGGTTTTTTTTTAATAATTTGTACTCCATCCGTCCCAAAATAAGTGTTCACTTTGAAAAATCAAAGCATTTTATTTGATCAATTTACCAGTTTAACCTTCAACCATTAAAGTTATAAAACATAAATTTTATAAACGATTACATCACTATAGTGGACCACAAGTAAAGTTGGTATTTCATTCACTAATATTACAATAAAAAGTCATTCCCTTAAAAAATTGAATTTCCCAAAAGGTACTTATAATTTGAGACGAGGGGAGTAATATATTTTCTCATATTTGAATTTAAACAAATAATTAAACTTAAACAAAAAACAAAAAAATAATTTATAATTTACTCAAAAATCCTAATTTAGTTAAAAGAATAATAATTTTTAATTTACTAAAAAATCTTAATTTAGTTACCAATTTATTTTAGGGATATTTTGGGCATAAAATATCAATTTAGGGGTATTTTGGGCATAAAATATCTATTTTTAACAGCAGGGGGGTATTTGTTAACGGAGAAAAGTGCAGGGGGTTATTTGACACCTCAAGGGAGTGTTTGTCAAGAATCTGAAACCATAGGGGATTGTTTGTTAATGGCTTTTTAATAAAAGATAACAATTTAAATAAGGATAATACTTGTCTCTTATCTCTCGAAAGGTGAAAGTTCTCTCTCCTGGTTGATGTAGTCCAATATACTTTATATGTAGACAAAAAAAATTTAAAACATAAAGTCCATACAAAAATAAAAATAAAATGGGCAAAAGTGCATAATATCCCTCCTGGGCTTTGCAGCAGTTGCAAAATATCCCCTGGGCTATTTTTACCCCCAATTCACCACCCTGTGCTTTTTAAAGGTTGCAAAATACCTCATTTGTTTTGCTTAACTCCAAATTAATATCCTGTGTTTTTCAAAAGTTGCAAAACACCCCCTAGATATGTTTCACACAAAAATATTAATCATTTTGTCTCATTGTCTTGTAATATCCCATTTTTAGTATTTATTTTTTACTTTTTTTCATTCTCTTTCAATAATATAATTAATAATTCAAAATTTCATACACATATTTATTTCTATGGGTGTCCAAAATCGATTCGATTCCTTAAAAATAGAAATCAGAGAATATTTTGCAACAGCTGCAAAGCTCAAAGAATATTATGCACTTTTGCCAAAAATAAATCAGAATTATCCTTAATTTCTTTTTTAAAAATATTCAATCACATGTACAAAAGTTTTTAGCCACATCACTCGGAGAAGGAACTTCCTTCTTTTGAGATATGATGAGAAATATTGACCAATACTTGGGGAATTAATGTGGTCACAAATTCTTAGTCAATACTATCTTCCCAATTAATTTTATGGAGAAAGGAGATTTCGTTTAAAATCATTCCATCCAACAATTAAATGGCACCATCTTTTTCATTGACAGTCTTGCATGCATTAATTCCCACACTTAACCGATACTACTCTCTCCGTCCTAAAATTATCTGTTCATTTTAAAAAAATTATTTTTTTAAGATAATAACTTTTGTTATAGTGTTAGTTAATGAAATATCAATTTTACCCATGGTCTCACTATAGTAATGTGATAGTTTATAATATATATATATTTTATAACTTTAATGATTGAATGTTAAATTGATAAATTGATCAAATAAAGTGTTTTTACTTTTCAAAAGTGGCCACTTATTTTGGGACAAGGAAAAGAGGAAAAGTAAACATTTATTTTGGGATGGAGGGAGTACATTATAGGAACGAATTTTCTACCTTTTCAATTATGTATTATAAATGTATTATTATATTAGAAGGATCATATGCGTAACAAAAATCATGAAAATCACTTTTTACCTTTTTTTCTTCTTTTGGATCCCTTTCACTCCTATAACATGTTTCTCATAGTTTACGACTCTTAAAATGTCCGTTTCGCTATCCGAAATGCATTTTTTGCTCAAACTTGTTTCTTCTTTATTTCTCCTGTATTTTTCACTATTTTAAGCTTGATTTGAGTTTGACGAAGTTGTCGATGCTTATTAAACCTACCCGACATCACAATTCACTAAACATAATTATTGTCTAAAACATGCCAAATATAAACAATACTAAGAAATATTCTTACAAAAATGTTGTATGAGTGCAAATGCTAGATGTATCCATTTATCCTACATGGGAGTGGGAGTGGGAGTAGGAGTGCGAGTGAGAGGAGAGATTTTTGTACTTTCAACTTAGAAAATAAATTTTCACAACATAGATAAATATAGACACTTGTGTCATCGATTATTTACCCCTAACCATCTTAGTACACCGCTTGTAAGTTGACCTCAAAATAAACATCTTTATCCATCTTCTATGAAATACCGACATGAACACGGAACACGGACATAGTGACACGATAAATTTTTAAAAAATAGGATACGACATGCTTTTGACACGTCTATAAAAAAATATAATTATATATATATATATATATATATATATATATATATATATATACATATTATATTGCACAAATATTTCATTTATCACTTAAATAATAGGAGTCAAATAAATTTACAAAGAAAAATAAACAAATATGTTAAATGAAATGTCTTACATATTCAAAATTCTTCATTTCATTATTATTCAAAGAATCAAATGCATCTCCCCCAACATCCAACATCTTTGTCTCTCCTTCGTTATATTGTGAAATTTTTCTTGATTGAAAACAAAAATTGGAATGTACAAATATCAAATCTTGGTTATTAGTGGTGTTATCTTGTTCCTCTTCGAATAGTGGATAAATGAATAGGTACTCCAATTCCTCCCACAAGCTAAGGATGAACAAAGATGTTCAAGTATCTTCAAAGCCAATGATTGGATTAGAGGTGTTAAAGTTCCATAAGTATTCATAAGTCCTCTATCTTTCATGGAATCAATCGACCAACCGCGTGTCCAACATGGGCATATCCTCCCGGTGTCCACCGCGTGTCCAATTTTAAAAAAATTCGGGACACGTATTTTTAGTATGTCCGACACGAACACGTGTGTTTGACACATGTACGACGATCCTAAACGAAATATCTGTATTTCATATCCCATCTTTATGTATAGCTATCATATGTATTATTTATTCACGAATATAATTGATTGCAAGATTTTATATGTGCAAGACACAAGTAAATTCCAAGACAAGATACAAATCAATTTCAAAGCCGATTGATTTAGAAATTTTGTTTGGCAAAACTCCTACTTCCGTTATTACGTAAAAGAAAAGAGAAATCAAAAATCTTTTTTTGAGAAGCTAGTATCTCATTTTCTTTTAAATTTTTTATCAAATATACAATTTCGAAATAACTTTTCTCTTAAAAAAATCGAAAATAAGGTTAGAAAAACTGATTCATACCTAAAATATTAAGTGCAAACAATTGTCACGTGGGACAATGAGACGTGGCACCTGAGCATCAAATATATGAAGCACGTATTTTTGGCGTGTGTCCATGCTTTATAGCTAAGAGCCTAAGAACACTCCTCCACGTTCAGCTTCTATGTATGTACGCCAAAAGTCAAAACCAAACTTAATTTCTTTTGTCGGCAAAATACGAAAAGACATATTCATTCCTAATCCTATGTATGTGTCCGTACAGGCGGTAGGAAGGACAAAGCCAACCTTAATTTCCGTTGTCCGTAGAAAACATATACATATTCATTCCTCTGAGTCTCCCACGTATTGATCGCGGTTGCGGTTTTAATTTTCATATCGGTGTAATAAATTTAAATAATATTAATTTTTAAAATAAATATGAAATGAGTATCGATGTTAAATAATAATATTAATATTTTTTAAAAATATTACGAATCGGACGATACGGCAAACTATGCTCCCACGACAACCACATTCTTTGTATGGTTGGAGGAGAGATGAGAAGGATGGAATATCCTAGGACCCATTGTTTTGTTTTATTTTATTTTTATTTTATTTTATTAAATGATATAGAAAAAATAATGTAGTAATATCTATTTTTGTTTGATTAAAAAGAGGTAAATAATAATTTTTAAAATTATCAGGGATACCTAAAATTATCACTTTATAAATTTAGACTAGTTAATTATTTTCTTTAAGGCAAAAAAAATACACCTCATCTTCCCTCCTCAATCCCTCTCTCCAATTATGTTAACATAAGTTAAATTATCTCACCCATTTAAATTAGTATTTTTTTGGGTAAATTGCTTAAAATCCCCTCAAGTTTACTCTATTTTTCTACTATACCCCCTCAACTATGAAATGAGCTTAGAAACCCCTAAAGTTTCATAAAAGGTTGCATCATGGGCTTGTCCACAAATGTTTTTACCTTTTTACCCTCTAAACTTTTTGTATTTCCACCTTACCTTTAATCATATCCTTACTATTATATTTCTTAATTCTTTAAATTACAAAAATATTATTTCTTTTAGTTAGAATATTAATTATGTCATTTACATTTAATGTATTAGACTAAATATACTCTCAAATGTTAAATTTTTTTTTTGTAAGTTTTAATTATTTTATTTGTAAATCAATTAACTTATTATTAAATTTTAGTTTGATTTAAATCATAAAACTCAATCCTAATTAATATATTCATAAATAAATCACAATTTATGAATATATTTTTATGAAAAGAAAGTTTCATTTGGCAAAAAAAATTAATTAATTAGGATAATGAGTTTTATGATTTAAATCAAATTAAATTTTATTGGAAAATGATATATATTTTGGAATATATATATATATATATAATTCGTCAAAAATATATATTATTTTCCAAAATATGATTTTTTTCCTAAAATAATATAATTTTTTTCCGAAATATATATTTTTTATATTTTAGAAAATAATGTATATTTTTAAGAAAAAATTCATACTTTTTAAAACAATTCGAAAAATATATACTTTTGACGAATCATATATATATATATATATATTCCAAAATATATATCATTTTCCAATATATATATATTGCAAAATATACATATTTTTTGAAAAAATAATTTTTTTGAAGGTTTGATTTCACTAAACCCTCCTATACTATTGATGATAGTTTAGGTATTATGACTCAAAATCATATTTTGGAACATAATATATATTTTTCTCAAAAAAATTATTTTTCGGAAAAAATTCATATTTTTGAAAATAATATATATTTTTCTCAATAAAAATTATTTTTCGGAAAAAATCATATTTTGGAATATAATATATATTTTTCCCAAGAAAATTATTTTTCGGAAAAAAATTATATATTTTTAAAAGAATTCGAAAAATATATATTTTTGACGAATTATATATATATTCCGAAATATATATCATTTTCCAATATATATATATATATATATTTTTTGTTCGAAATATATATATTATTTTCATAAATTATGATTTATTTATGAATATATTAATTATGATTGAGTTTTATGATTTAAATCAAACTAAAATTTAATATCAAGTTAATTGATTTACAAATAAAATAATTAGAACTTATAAAAAAAAAAAAAACTAACATTTGAGAGTATATTTAGTTTAATATATTAAAGGTAAATGACATAATTAATATTCTAACTAAAAGAAATAATATTTTTGTAATTTAAAGAATTAAGAAATATAATAGTAAGGATAAGATTAAAGGTAAGGTGGAAATACAAAAAGTTTGGAGGGTAAAAGGATAAAAAAATTTGAGAGCAAGTCCATGGTGCAAGAAAATGAAAGTTTAGGGGGGTATAGTAGAGAAAGAGAGTAAACTTCAGGGGAGTTTTAAACAATTTACCCTATTTTTTTTTTTATTATTTTGTGGGGTTAATAGCAAAATACCCCCTTGAACTATACCCTTTCTCTTACTAAACCCCCCTGAACTATTTTTTGTGTTGAAAACCCCCCAAACTATAGTTTTTCCTGCACAGTTATAACACCGTTAAGTGAAATTGCATTGGGATCCCCTGAAGTTCCTATTAATTTCGTTCGCGCCCTGAAATTTTATTTTTCTTGCAATGACACCCCCTTGAAGGGGTGAAATGACCGGAATGCCCTTGTTTTGTCTCCCCTATTTCATGAGATAAATATCTAGGTGGTGAAATTACCTCCATACCCCAAGATTAGAACCCTATAATATTTGGGGATATTTCCAAATATTTTTTTCAAAATAAAAGTTAAAGAAAAGAGGTTGAAAATATTTCAAAACTTTTAAATAATAATAATAACTAATTAATATGCATTACTTGAAGTGTAACTCTGATGAATATTTCAAAAGATATAGAGTAAGGGGTTATAAATATTTTCATATTTTTAAAAAAATATGAATTAATTAATATACATTAATTAAAATATAACTCTAATGGATATTTCATAAAATATGGAGTAAAGATATAAGACAAATATATTTCGGCAAATAACAAGTGTTAATCGTTAAGAACAAATTTTGTGACTTCCTATTCCAAATCTTCAACCTAATAATTACTCATTTTCTAAGAACTATTTTTTTACGACCACATATATACATTGAAACTTTAAGGTAACAATTTTGCCACTCACTTGAATTTCCATGTCACACACTGCTTTTAGTAAGGCTCCAACTTCATTTAAGGAAAATATTTTGAACAAAATTTGGCCGAGATTCTCTATAATGATTGTGGTTTGTTGCTTGATGAAAGACAACTATGTAACTAATAATAATAATACTTACAAGAAAAAAACCCATTCAAAAATAAAAATTTGAATGAAAACTAAGAAATAAATGATCAACCTGCAATTTCCATTTTGATAAATATTCGAAAAACTAGACCATTCAATTTTAAATGAATCCAGGGGTTACAAGTTCTTGACAATCTTATTTTAAAGGGTTAACACTTGTTGTTTACCGAAATATATTTGTCTTATATCTTTACTCCATATTTTATGAAATATCCATTAGAGTTACATTTTAATTAATATATATTAATTAATTCATATTTTTTAAAAATATGAAAATATTTATAACCCCTTACTCTATATCTTTTGAAATATTCATTAGAGTTACACTTCAAGTAATGCATATTAATTAGTTATTATTATTATTTAAAAGTTTTGAAATATTTCCAACCTCTTTTCTTTAACTTTTATTTTGAAAAAAATATTTGGAAATATCCCCAAATATTATAGGGTTCTAATCTTGGGGGGCATGGAGGTAATTTCACCACCTAGATATTTATCTCATGAAATAGGGAAGACAAAACAAGGGCATTCCGGTCATTTCACCCCTTCAAGGGGGTGTCATTGCAAGGGAAATAAAACTTTAGGGGATTCCAGTGTAATTTCACTTAACGGTATTATAATTGTATAGGAAAAACTATAGTTTGGGGGGTTTTCAGCATAAAAAGTATAGTTCAGGGGGACTTAGTGCACTCTAGGGGGTTTAGTTAGAGAAAGGGTATAGTTGAAGGTTTTTTTTTGCTATTAACCCTTGTTTTGTGTGTGTAGATTGATGATATATATGGGTCTTCTTTCGTTAATTGAAAATTAAAACTAGGGTAAAATGCAACAAACCCCCCTAACTATGGTCAAATATGCAAATAACCCCCTTAAACTATAATTTGTGCAACAAACCCTCCGAACTATGCTATTTTGTTGCAATCTACCCCATTTTCTTAAAAATATGTTTTAAATGACCAAAATACCCTTTCTTTATTGAATTTACTTAATATATTATTCTCGTTAGCATATATAATGAAACAATTAACACTAATTTGATGGCATATTATCCATTCAATAATTTTATACTTAATTTTTATAATTAAATTATTTGAATAATGCTTTTAAGTTGTTAAAATAAAAAAATAAGTAAAATATTTCAAATGCTTAAGTAATTATTCAAAATTATTTATATAACATGAAAAAATTAAAATGTATTTATTATTCAAGTAAATCGTGAGTCATTTATAAACATATTTATATGAAAAGTAGTTTTCAGTTTAGCATAAAAAATGTTTTAACAAGGATAATAAATTTTAATAGCAAGTTAATTAACAAGTTAATTACTCTAAAAATAAAGAAATTAAACTTATAACTATTTTTCTTTTCTTTTTTTGGATTTGAAAAATATATTTATTCTAATATAATTAAGGTGAAGAGTGTATTTAATATTCTAAATAAGAAAAATATTATAGATATAATTGACGGAATTGATAAATTGAATAAAAAAGACATTATAGTCTTTTCTGATAGAATTGGAGCAAATTGTAACAAATTGATAGTTCAAGGGAGTTAGTTGTAGTTTAGGGAGGTTACCCTTAAAACTAAGGCATTAGTTTCCTGTGTTCAGACTCCACCTACACACATACGTATAGAGTCTATAGACATATAGTAGATAGGACCCACCTTATCTATATGATAAGAAAGTCACAATCAGTTCTCTCCTGTATATACACACCTAAAATATACATGCATTCATGGATGAGCCAGCAATATTGACAGTCAGTAACAAATCTTAAACTATTCACCAAACCAAAATATCTTAAACTATTTAGCACCACATACGAATATATATATATATAACAAAACGAAAAATATATTAAAGAACCTTTCTAGTTTATTTCTACAAGGTGGTATATACGCAAAGCAAACCAATATTGGTAGTATATACGTGTAACTATTTAAACTTAATTGACTAAATAACCATAAGAACCTAAAACCACTCTATCCAATGAATGAATGTAAATCAACAAAGTAACAAGAAACAAATATTCACAATCCACATACGCAAATCACGTTACACCATCAACACACACACAACCATAAGGACATGCCGAGATAACAAAACTAACCACTCTTTTCTCACCCTCCAAAACTTCACCACCGCCAAGCTCTCGTCATTCCCATTGTTCGAAATGATCACAATTCGGGTCCGACTGGTCGTCCTCGTCTTGGCCTCCGTCATGGTGGCCGAGTCCAACCTCCTCCGCGACACCAAATGGGGATTCGCCCGTTTGTCCGGTGCATCGCGCTGGGACAAATATCAACTCGCCGGAGACCTCATCAACCCGGAGGAGGAAATGATGATGGATTCCGAGGCAGCACGGCGAGTGCTGGCCGGAGCGACCTTCATCAGCTACGACGCACTCAAGGCCAACAACATACCGTGCAGTCGCCGGGGCAGTTCTTACTACAATTGCAACCAACCTGGAAGGGCTAACCCCTACCGTCGTGGTTGCTCCTACATTACTCATTGTGGAAGGTACACCTAGCTAGTGCCCACCAGAAATGTGGATGACATGACCAATATGGTATCATAGATAGTATCTATATTTGATATGCATATACATATATAATTTATGTATTCTTTGATGTGGGTGAAACAAGGTACATGACCTTGTTACTAGATGTATTCTTCTCTTTTTCCTCCTTTTCGATTACGATTTAGAAATCAGTACATCATCTGTAATGTTTCATTAATAGCATGGGATGATATTTTCTGTTTACTTACCAAGAAAATTGATGGAAATAAGAGATCCAACATTGTGATGTATCTATATCTAATTGTCGTGATTGTAACGAAACATTAGATATAACTTGAACATTGGACATTTCTTATTTTGGGTGATAATTATTAGTTGCTGGGACCAAACCCCTCATAATAATATAGCAATTTTCTGGCTCACAAAATATCTTATATACATTTTTCAAGTACATTATTAATTATTTGATGAACATCCGAAATAATCAGTAATTATGGTGTTCATCAAAGAATTTACTTGATAACATCTCTGTTCATCTAAAAGAAGAAAAGAAGATACATATATATATATATATATATATTGGTAGCTTGTAAATTTAATACGAATCTCCCCAGTAAAGCGGGATATGATAAATTGGGGTGGGATAAAAAATGAAAACAAAAGAAAACAACATTATCAGGAAAGAATAGGCTAAGGTTTTGGTCAACAAACAGTAAAGATACCAGTGATCATTTTAACAAATTAAATACTGTCCGCGGGGGGATCTCTTTTTATAATGTTAACAAAAATGGACAAAAAGAAAAATGGAAATTGAACAACCTACCAAGATTAAGCCCTCCATATGAAAAGACATTGGCATAGCAAAGTCAAGATACAGTTCTGTTGATACCGCATGGCTAGAATCATCAAAATAACCACCATCTTCGCCGCCGAGTCCGCTGTAGCAAATACATCAGTTAGTTGCATATATTACTATCAATCTGGTTATCATTTCAACACATATCACCATAATGAAGAATAATTCAGCTCAACATTGCAAGAACCAAAATTAAAATGTTCATGAACAAAGCCGGAGAAATTTCAAAATTCGGTGACCGACAACATTGAAAGTTGGCCCCAGCATCTTGTATCACAATAAAACGACAGTTTCAGAAAGCCAATTTCCTGAAAACTATGTTTTGAAGCTGTACATAACCCCAGAGAGCAACTTATTAACAGATTAATAGAAATAAGCCTACAGGGTATGCTGAAAGCCATTACAACATGCTGCTCCTAAGATCCTACCTATACAGCGTGCTGTGAGGGTTGGGTTGGAATTAGTGATTTGTAAACAATCTTCGTTATTGGCAGGTAAACTCCGAGGGCTTTGTGATTAGCATAAAAGCTTAGGACGAATCAGGCGTCCTAGCCAAAGTCCAAACTACAAGCTACGAATTTCATTAACCAAAACTGGAAGTTCACTAAGGGACTTTCATTCTCCATTTTCAAGCTTTATACATGAATTAAAGCTGCAACAAGAAGGCCACAACTTGGTTAATTCATACAACTTTCTGCATCCTCCAGACTAAACTAAGAAAGCAAAAACTAAACCCAACCACTGAAGGGAGGTGAAATTCCAATAATTGACAAATTATTGCATTTTTTTTATAATTAAGAGGATCGTCGCCAAACAGAATTTCTATAAGATGGAAGAAAGAACATAAATTATTGATCTCAAAAGCATAAAACCATGTCATGGTCCAAATATCAGGGGACCTCGTTAAGTAGGTTTTGAAAGTCTACTAAAGTTAAATTCATAATAAACAAAAACACGTAACACGAAAGAGGCAAAGGGAAGAACATCGCAAAACCTTCTCATCCTGATTCTTTAAGGATTGCATCATTATAGGCTGAGAAAGGACTCCATTGTCAATGTTATTAATATATGGCTGCACCTTTTCTTCCAACATTTTATTCAACTGAAAATCAAATGGATCAGACATTTTAGACACACATTTAATCTTACATGACACTCATAAAATCGATGTATCAAGGCAACAAGACAAATATTGTCCAAAAATACAAAAAAGAATATGCAGGTCACGAGTTTGTGCAGGTGTCAACATTTCACATATAGTCCACTTAGCGAGTTCTGAATTTTTTTATTTGTATATTATTAACTTTTTGGTACCCATAAGAACAACAAATGCTATATTCAAAAGAACCTATTCTGTTCCATCTTAATTGCTGAAATTACATAATTCGTAGCCGAAGATCAACACTGGACCATTAGATAGCAACAGAGCTACACATTCCAGGTAAGAGTATAAACTTTCCCTGCCAACCGCACAGGTAAGTGACGGTGGAAATTTAAGGAAGCAGTATTTCACAATCAAAATATATGTAACTTCAAACAGCAAACTCAACAAAATTATTAGATAGATAAAAACCTTATGAAGAAAGGAGATGAGAAATGGAAAGAAAAAGACAGATAAATAGAGAATATATCAATTTTCGCTCAGAATGAGCTGAAGCCTAAAGAAAATAAGAACCATAAGTAGTTCTGATGATGTAGTAATCAAGGCAGTTCCACCAATGCTGATGGCATATATAGTGGCACTGAAAATAGCAAGTAGGGTTGGTGGTGCATGGATGGGTACGACTTTGTAGGAAGGAGGGCAAAAGCAGTGAGAGAAAGAAAATTCCTTGCCAGTTCACAAGCAAATAGAATACTCTTTTATCTTTGACAAATTTTGGCGAAGCCATTTGGATATTAAACTTTTAGAGGTGTTTCCACGTAAATCCAGTAAGGTTCACCAGTCTTAATCAGTTGGCCTATGTCCATGTTTCCAGAAGTGGGCAATTAGGAGGTACATACCCTTGCATCAGCTCTTCAGGAAAAGAAAATAATGAAAGATTAGGATAAAAATTTAATGCTGTTCTTTTGTTCAGGAAGCCGTAAAACTGGTATATAGTATGCTCCAGAAGTATAATGAAATAATAATGTGATGCCTAACTCTGAATGCAACCAATATAGAGTGTGAGATGTCTATCCATCACAATGTTTCCTACTACAGTTCAAGATAATTAAAAATTACAAACCTTTTCCTGACGCCACTTTGTTTCCCACTGCGCATCCAAGATTTTATCTGTAATTTCTCTCTGGGCATTAAGAAGAACTGTCATCTCATATAACTTTTTGGGATCTTTGACGTCTTCTTTACTCCAAGATGATGCATTCAAGGGAAGGTTCAGCTCCTGCAGATGCTCAACAGTCAAATTGTTAATCATTTCAAAGAGCAAGGAAGAAGCCACTTTAATTATGCATACAGTACACAATGTTCATGCTCCCGTGCAATATTACTTCAAGAAAACTGTAGCAAATCGTTGAGGCTAGGTGGAGGGTAGTCTACAAACTTGCATTTTCTTAAACAGGATATGTATTGCCAAGAGAAGTGAAGAGAATACATTAAGAAATAAGAAGGGTGGGTTGATCTATGTTGCCATGGTTGTCATACCATAAACGAAAACTTCTAATATATCCAAAATAGGAGCAATACTAGAAGAACTCTAAATAAAGAACTTGTATGCATAGTCAAACACACCACTACACATACAAACGTCTAGAGAAACACACTCAAGACATTTTATTTTCAGCATTTATTGCTAGTTTAATCAAAAGCTTTTTCTTTCAGAATAAAAAGAGAGAACAATTTAACCATCTAATGAAGTTCCGGTATCTACCAATCACAATACCTCCACAAATCTCCCCGTGAAAATGTCAGTCATCCATGGAAATTACCAAAATGTTTATCTCTTTAAAACATTTAAAAGAGATTTAATTGCAATGGTATAGGAAAATCTAGATAACCAAAATGTTTTCTCTTTAAAAGCTAAGGGCCTGGTTTTGTCTGGGCTGGTTTGGTTTGATCTGGTAGGTGTTGATTGAAATTTTGTTCGATAAATGCTCTTGTCTTTCTGGTCTGGTCTGAAAAAACTAAAACCAAACCATATATAAAATTCAAAAAAATAATTTTAAATCTGAAAAAATATAAAAAATGAAAAAATATATATAAATTTGAAAATAAATAAAAAAAATCGAAAATCATATATAAAATTTTAAAAAATATTTAACATTAGAAAAAAATATATAAAATTATAAAATTCAAAAATAATATATAAAATTTGAAAGAAATATTTAAAATTCAAAAAATATATTTAAAATTCGAAAAAAATATTAAAATTCAAAAATAAATATATAATTTAGAAAAATTATATTAAAAACTGAAAATATATAAAAAAGGGAAAAATATATAGATTCAAAAAAAAAATTTAAATTTCAAAAAACATACCTAAATTATAAAGTTCAAAAATAATATATAAAATTTGAAAGAAATATTTAAAATTCAAAAAAATTATATAAAATTCGAAAAAATATAAATAAATTAAGAATATATATATATATATATATTACATAAATAAATAACAAATTAAAAAATTATTATTTTATTATTAATTTTTGTATTATTTAATTCATTTTGCTTATTATTTATTTATTTATTATTATTTTTATGTATTATTGAATTTATTTTGTTTATTATTCATTATTTTTATTTTATTTATATATATGCTTTATTTAATTTATTATTTATATTATTAATTTATCATTTAATATTATTTATTTATTTGTTTAAGTAATTTATAAATATATTTTATTATTTATTATCAAATTTTATATATATATTTTTTAATTTTATTTATTATTTCAAATTTTATATATATATATTTTAATTTAATTTATTATTTTCGAATTTTATATATTATTTTTGAATTTTATATATTTTTTCAAATTTTATATATATTATTTTCGAATTTTATTTTTATATATATTATTTCGGAAATTTATAAAATGGCGGCTAGATTTCATTACTGTGTCTGTATAAAATGGTCTGGTCTGGTTTTGTTTTGTCTTGTGTGGTCTTATTTGGTTTTGGTGCTGATTGAAATTCTGTTTGATAAATGGTCTGGTCTTTCTGATCTGTTCTGAAAAACAGGCAAAGACAATACAAGACAAGATCAGACCAGAAATCAAACAGGCCCTAAAGGTGAGATATAATTGCAATGTCATTGGAATATGTAGAAAATTCTGACCAACCAAGCATAATGGCTAATAGCACCCCTCTCCATGATAAAGAAATCAGTAGAACAAATGAGAAAAGAGAGCACATACCCCCCAATTATTTGGTCGCGGGGGAGGATCAAGCTTCATCACTTCCATCTCCAAAGCCTTCTTGGCTTTGTAATAAGGGATGTTCTTCACAATGACAGGATCATCCCTAGCGCGCACAGGATCAATAGAGATTAGTGCCTGAGAAGGACAAATGCTGTCAACAAAGAGTTTCCTCTAATATATATATATATATTTGCTTTTTATAAGTCCTAACTCATGAATTATTATTAAATCAATGTTTTCAAAATTATATATCTAAAGAAAATGTGCATGTATGTAGAAAGGCCTTTACGCAAATTAATCATGGGGATAGTCCAGTTATCATCAACATGTAGACTGCAGCTCAATCATCAAAGAAATGCAGAGTAATCTGGAAGAGAATGGTATATCATACACGGACGGAGTCAAGAGAATGTTTTATCCAACAATCAATTTGTCTAGTGAGATAGTTGAAATCTATTTATGATAATTTTTAGATGTAATTGTTTGACATCAGAGGAGCAAAGCGTCTCATTTCGTATACCAGTATTTATGGTGCACGACTTCCTTTGTAAACGACTTCCTTTGTAAAAGATATAAAATCTCTTTCCAGACTTCTTCAATACATAGAGTGAACTCCAATGGCCGTGAATAACACTAGCAGAACAGCCAATTTTTGTTCATAAATAATTTTTTTTTCCCCAGTATCAAATAAAAAGTAAAATAGCTCATTTATGAAAACATCTTTCAGCAAACGAACTGCATCCACTGAATCACAAAGATGTATCCAGTTGGCTGGGCTCATTTTGCAACCTTAAATCCAAAACCATCTCATACATAAGAAAATCAGCTAGCCTTGCAAAGGCCTTCAATCAGATGACAAGAAACTGAATGCTGACAAGAAATGGGGAAACCAAGGATAAGAAGAGAGACTCGTTCAATTTCTTACTGGCACATGAGAATTTCTATCCAGCTTCAGTTGCAGTCCTCAAACAGAGTTGATGGATAGGAATACGGTTAGGTGGCCTTCTGGAAGGAAAATGGCGGAAAACAGTGAAAAGTCATGTCATAAGAGTAGACTCTGTCACATGTTAAAGAGCTTCAAATTCCAGCCACATATAGCTCTTATTATGTGTGTTTGTGTGTGTGAGAGAGAGAGAGGTGGTTAACTGAAGAGCATAGCAGCACAAATTCTACAGCTGCGCTAAACTTTCAAATTTTATTGTTCAATGTTATTCAACCCAATCGAATGAACACGACTTCAACTGCCTTCCTTTTGATTTTCCATTATACACCCTGTACATAAAACTAATACCTTAAACGTAAAAGCAACAACTAATCGTATATTGTGACGATCTATATGGGCAGGTGTGAGACACTGGGTGGGCTACCCCACTGATGAGTTCCATGTTTTCCACTAAACACGTTGCCTTGGGAAAGGTGCTATTACGTGCTTATATGTGCTAGTATTATTGCCAAATGATATGAGACCTGTTGAGATAAAAGCCAAGAACAAACTGGGCGGGCTAAGGCTCAATGTAGACAATATGTACCATGCGATAAAATGCGATATTTAAAATGGTATCAGAGCCCGAGTCCAGCCAATGTGGCCAACAGGGACATTGGGCCCCATGGAGGTGATTGTGGCGATCTACGTGGGTGGGCATGAAGTGGGAATGTCCAAGAAACCCGAGATACCACACTAGCAAGCTAAAAGTTGCACAGGTACAAATCGCATGGGGAAGGTGTAGGAGAAGTGCATATACATGTGAATGTTCTCTCCAAATGGTACAAAGCCTCTAGGAGGGCTCAGGCCCCAAGTGGACAACATTGTACCATGCGGGGGGAAGCAGCTTGTTACATGTATGCTTCAGAAATCTCAAGAGCATAAAAGCAACATAAGAAACACTCCCGCCAAAATTCAACATTTGTCCAATACATTTGTTTTAGTATAAAAGGTATACATAATGAGATTAAGATATTGATCTTACTTCCTGCAAGTACTCCCAACCAGGTTTTCTTTTGGTTACCACATCTCGGAGTTGATCATACCGCATCGACTCCTGAACCAATTGAAATTGAACTGATTAAAGGCATTATAGCAATCATGTGCTGAAAAGCTATTGTACAGGTCATAAAGTTGCAGACTTAAAAATCAATAAAAATAATAATAACTATGCAATTTCATGCCACAAGGTGTTTTGCTGCTCCAGAACGGCTCACAGCACTCACATTCTCATTTTGAAAAAAATGTTGACAGCCAGTTCACAGGCATACTTTATAGGTCCAAAGTAGCTGGATCATCATTTTAGATCATTAAAAAAAGTAAAACCATGTCTTGATCTTAGACAACGGACCACATGAACCAGGAAAGTAGTTCTTTTCTTATGTTAGAGATATTGTACAGGCAGTTTGATAGCAAGAGACACAAATATGCACCTTGTTGACATGGTCTCGCCCCAAGAAGTTGGGTTAGCAGATTTGTCTCAAAACTCTCTCCTGGAACCAAAATCCAATGAAAATCATAGCTATGGCACAGGGGCCCAACAGTGCCTCTCATGGACCTAATGAAAGATTGTTCATTACTACTTGCTGACTTATGCTTGCATGCCCAACGATGGTCCCACAGATTGGCAATTTCAACTGCGTTGTAATTGGCTCTACATTCGTAGCCTAGTTGTCCTAGGCCAAGCATATAATTTAAACCTAAAACTATTCAAGTCTTTGAAAATAAAATCACGCCCTTGGGTCGATCTACTGCAAATAGCATAAACTATACACTCACTACTAGACTGGCCCACTCTTATACAGGGCAAGCCCCTTGAGCTTTCGGTTCCTATGTGTCCCACCTCCTCTGCTCAAGAACTCCCACTGACTAAGCAAGCATGCATGCCCAAAGCACTGGGGAAAAAAAGAAAGAAAAACAAAAAGGAAAAAAAGAAGGAACTGAAATCAAAGAGAGACCTTGTACTGCCACCAAATTTTCTGCTTCACATCGTCATCAAAGTCGAATCCTCCCACAATCTGAGGCATTGTAATCAACCAAAATGCAGCAATGCTGGGATCTTTCATGCTGTGAACAATATGCTGAAAGAGTAAAAACAAAAATCAATAATAATTATACTGATTATATGCCAATGTGCGAGCAGAATTATAAGAACATGGACATTATCTAAGAGATTGTTTACTTAAAAGAAAAGGAGAAACCATAACAAAGGAAACAACATAAATGAGAGAGAGAGAGAGAGAGAGAGGAATTCTTTCCAGAGAAAATATAATAACAAAGAAAATAACGAATGGAAGCATAATAAGGGCACACAAAAAATTAAATTCATATATACAACCTCAGAAACAAACTATGCTATGATCTGGATGAGAGGTCCTTAAAAAATCTTACGAAGCCTGAAGTGGGTACATTATAATATACTGCTACAAGAATCAGAACAGCCAATAAACGGGTCAGAAAGGCTACTCTATCTGCAAGCTGTTTAACTCGGTCTGAAATTTTTATTGGAAGGCTAAAGCTTGATGCATAAATCTAAATACACTCTGCAGTAAGAATATTACGCGATTAATTTTCTACAAAAAGGGGAAAAAGTGGAGTACTAAGGCAGCATAATGTTTCAAATTTTAAACAAGAGCAACTGATATTCCAATAAATATTCAGGATAAGGCCTAGATGGGAGAGGAAGAGACAAAGCACTAACCTCGTAAGGGTAATCCATCTTTCTCATGACATTATAAGCTTTCCACGGAGGCTCCATGATCTGCAAAGTTGAAAGGATAATGTGAAGGTCAAAACACTGTAACATTTACATCAATGGGAACAGAAAATAAATTAATGCTAAAAATTATTACATCAATAGAGAAGACAAAAAAGGAATGTATAGTGACATTCTGTTAGGTATAAGTAGTAAAATATTTCTTCAAAACCATATGTTTAGCTTTAAAACCACAAGGATCACCTTAATATTGGATTTCTAAACAACTCCTTAAGTTGAGAAGACAACCCATTAAGTTCCACCTAACTTAAACTGAAAAGCAATGAAGTAATGCAAATAAATGCTTGTTTTGCATACTTTACACCACAAACGTGCATGCTCTGTGCCTCTCATGGAAACAGGAAAAAAAATAGAAAAAAGAAGAAGAGTTGACCACATTTATCTGGACATAAAATAAGAAACAAAAATTCTCTTGAAAAAGAAGACAGAGATTCACAATTGGACTCACATCATCCGCAGAGATCCTGATTGGTAGCTTGTCTTTGCATTCAGGACATCCCATCACACCCTGCAACATTCATGTCAAGAAAAAATAATAATAATAATAAGTGAAGCTTAGCCTAAAACTTAAGTAAATAGGTATGAAGCATTACAAAGACATGCAAAACCTTGACCAGAAGCCAAGTATAACCAATGAATGTGCATCGACTACAACTTTTACTCAGCATGCAACTCATGTACAAAATCACCTTTTAACCAAGGATTGTAGAAAGGCCGGAAGTTTGATAACGAAAATCTTCCATACCATCAGGTTTGGCCTGGTCCAACCTGATTGGTAACAGGACAGGCCTAGGCCAAAGTCCTGGAAGCACGGCAACATAGGCCTGACTAGTGCCTGAGACATTTTGCCCATTTTGAGACACATAAAAGGCCCACATTTTTAGATCAGTTTTATGGAAAAATTACTCTCTAATACCTATTATCTCTGTAAACACACATATATAACATAGATTTTTTTTATAACCATATATTTATGAAACATGTATCATATACACATGCAAGTATATAGATATGCTTACATATAGGCACGATATAGTGACACGCGAAAATGCTACAGATCAGCCAACCCCAAGTAGTTGGAAAAGGTTATTTTGTGTGCAGCCTCACGTGTCCATAAATATATATCTTATATACGTGTGAAGTATAATCTTGTTACTTTTGGATTCCCATTATGCATGTACAATTTGGAAAAAAATGTATGTATTCGAACTCAACAAAAGTATCTCTCACTCCCTTCAAAAGGACACTCCCACTCCGTCATTACCCCCAAAAAATTATATGAAATAGAAAAAGTTTTGAAATATGGTTCAACTATTTGTGGGGAAATTGTCCCAGCCCAAGTCCTAACCTAAGACCTGAAAGGCTGGAAGCCACCCAGACTGCAGACCAGGTCAGAGCCTAAGCATAATATACTACATCTCACCGTTCCGTCACAACTCGGACAATCTTTAGATGGCAAAGGAAAATGAAGATCCATGCTGGAAGGTAGGTGCAGCAACTCAGCTCGATTCTCAGTGATTGCATCTGCAACACATTCAGCTGTTGCCTTCTCTCCACTGCAATAAAACTTTATCAACAGTTAGGGGGGAAAAAGTGTAGCACATTGAACTAACCGGTATGAGGCTTAGATGAAACAATTAAAGGGTGATGACAATAACAGAACCAAGGACAATTATTAGGAAAATAACAGTAGTGAATCAAGGAAATAATGAGTTAGGAAAAACAAGGTACATCAACCACCATATTGTTATTATTTTTTGTTGAAGGATATAAATATTTAAGTTACACCCTCTCTAATAGCTTAAGCTTTTAAAGTAGTTGGGTAGTTAACATGGTATCAGAACCAAATGTCTCGTTTTCAAACCTCACCGTCACCCATATTAAAATGTGTTGTTTCACGTGTTGGACCAAAATAAGGCCATATGTGAGGGGGCGTATTGTAGGATATAAATATTTAAGGTACACCCTCTCTAACAGCTTAAGCTTTTAGAGTAGTTATGTAGTTAACATTTTTTTGTAATAGTCCCCGTAAATGATGATGGCAATTTTTATACAAAATTTCAGTTATTTTCTTTCATGTCATTTGTAGTTGCTCTACAAGAATCATCTATAAAAACGCACAGTATCTACACATGATGCAAGAAGAACACATGGGAAGGCATGTTCACTTTCTGAACAATATAACTACAATATGAACTTGACTCTGGGATCAATTAATCAAACATCTCAGAAAAAAATGCAACTTTTCCCATGCAAGTGAATATTAACATCAGTCCGCAATTCGACTAGACTTTACAACATAATTATTTCAAGATGCTAATAAGCTTTAATTGCTATCGTGAAAGCAAAGAAAGATTCTGTTATTGGTCTTCAACCCCCTCAGTCACTACGAACGCCCCTGATCACTGCAATGGGATGTGTCTATCTATCTATCTCTTACAAAAACACAGCCTTAATAAGAGAAAGGAATCCAGTACTGTAAGACTTTTGTCTTTGTTTTTTTTTCTTGGGGGGGGGGGGAGGTGTAATGAAGATGAATCTACCTTTTCAAAGTACAATTTTTCACTTGGTACTGCACTTTTCCTGAGCCTTTGCACATAGTACACTGCAATGCCTGCCATCCATTACATGACTTACAGTTCCTGCAATCAAATTTTGACTCTTGTAAGAAATCATTCACCTTCAGCCAAATGTTGTTACTTTCAAGAAAACCAGGATGAATTTGAACAATAATACATATGAGTTGGTTTACCTTCTAATAGCTATTAATTATCTAATATGATAAATTTTCACTGAGTCCATAAAAATTTTAATTTATATTTTCCCATTCATGAGAAAGATTTTTCCACCCATCCCACCAAAGAAAAGAAAATTGACAAAATATCTCCTTTACTTTCATGCTTCAAGTGATAAAAAAGCATAACTTCAAAACTGGTGTAAACTGCAAACTGGTTCATGTTAAAAAGCTAATGTTACAAGCTCGACAAAATAATAAAACACAGCAGTACAGTATAACAAATATCCTCTTTTCAAGTGTCCAGAATCAGTTTGATACTCCTAGCATCAACAGGCATCTGATGGAAGACATCAGCCATTTTAATGAGATTTAGCCAAGGGGAAGAAACTATTCGACCCACCTAGTCAAGAATTCCAAATGCCAAGTCATTTCCGTGGTTGGGATCTCTTTATCACAAGGTGAATCATGTTAAAATATATATATATATATATATATATTCAAGAGAATATGTTAATCACAGTTGAGGAGATCAACACATTCCATTTATTGTTATAAGTAATGACCAGTACTTATCAATCACATAGTATCAGAAAAAGAAACTATAGACAAGCTGGGATATAAAAAAATTAAAAAAAGAAAAAGAATCACCTCTGGCATATAACTTTCTTTACCAGCTCGAATGTGATATCATAAGTCCCGAGTGTAGCTACAACCTGCAATCAACCAATTAAAAAACTAGAGTATTTAGAATGCTAGCTGCAAGCAGAACACAAGTGGTCTACCATATCACAAGCAATATCTCTTCAGCAACCATCACAATGCATAATTTGTCAGCAAAAAGTGTAGGATGCTATTGTCTAAACTAGGTCATTACCCAATGTTGGTCTTACCACGTACATACTAGGAGGTAGACCTATTAAAATAATCTTTACAGAAAGTGGTTGTTCTTATTACTCAAACAAGCGTCCTCACGCTTGTCAGCTCGCGCGGTAACCATTATTTACATCAAGCAATGGTGAAATTCGTAGGATTAAATCCAAAGAACCTATAGCCACTACAAGGATATATTAGCAAGAAGTAGTGCCAATGCAACTATTCATCAGTGCCCATCAAACAATATATAAAGACAAAAATCCACATTGATTGATTTCCTGGACATATCTGAAACATTTTCAAAGTTTAGCGAACTTATTATCAGAGAATTCCACCAATTAGCTATAATCAAGTAAACAGACCACTCTCACTTCAACAAATTTACTTTCATGCTAATATTCACATACAATCGAAATTGTCATAAAAATAGCTACAGAGACAAAGAAACAAACACCTGGTGACCCAAATCACAGTTCAACCAGAACTTCAAAAGCATACAAACACCTGGTGACCCATTTCACCAAATAACAAAAAATCATCAAATTCAACCTGTCACTCCTACAAAGATATATATATATATATATATATATATATGTGTGTGTGTGTGTGTATCGTACCAACATCACCAGGGTTGCTATAAGATGAGTATATGAATTATACTAACAACATGAAGACACAAATGATGTACAATTTAGCCAAATGACACGAAATTAGGACTTACGAAGATTGTGGAGTATGAGAGCTTGGAGATGAACTCGGGGACGCCGAAGCCACGCGGAGCAGAGCCGGCAATGTCGAAGGCGAGAGTGAAAGGGGACAACACGAACTTGATTGGGAACTCAAAAATGTCGATCACTTGTTGCCCATAGCGCTGAGTGAAGAGCTTGTACTGAACGTCTGCGAATTCCTTCGCGCTCTTCAGCAGATGCTGTGTTCCTCTCGACATAGTGTGTGTTTCTGTGTGTGTGTGTGTGTGTGTGTGAGAGAGAGAGAGAGAGAGAGAGAGACTGAGGATAATGTTGGTGCCTTGGGGAGGTTTTGGCTACAAGTACTTCAATTAATTGGGGTGTTTTGGTTTATCCTGGATTAGGATTATTTCAGAGGCAACTAAACTCCTGTAACCAAACACCTCCTCTGTATCTCTATGTACAGATATACTCGTACGAGAAATAGATACAAGTTACAACACGTGATGTTAGTACAAGAGACTATGTCCATCACATAAGACAGTTTTTGTCCAAAAATCAAAAATAGCATCAGTTAGCTCATTAGAAGAATGAAGCCCAAAAATAAAAGCTCATAACGGTTGTTGGCATTTTCAAAACATACAATAAATCTAATTAAAAAGAATATATCTGTTTTTAATGCATTAATGTCATTATAAATGTATTTTAATATCCATTTGATATTTTTTTATGAGGGAATAATCAAATTCATGTATAAAAGGACTTCGAAAGATCAAAGAAAAAGGCCAATTATTTCCATTCATTTTAGTTCTTCAAGTTTTATTATTTTCTTGTCATTGTTCTTAGCATAGTGATTTGGTTAAATTTTAAAAAGTTGTCAATTCGTTCGGCAACAACGAACGGGTTTACACTTTTTAGCGCCGTCTGTGTGTAAACCCGTTCGATGATACCGAACGAATCTCAACCTTTGTAAATCAAACAGAAGCAATGAAATAGATAAATGACAAGAAGTAAATTGAGAATTCAAGAATAAGCAAATATTGGAACAATTTCAGATCTTTTTCCCTTTCTTTTTTCTCTCTTTTATACATGAAAACTGGTCTTACCCTCATGAATGGGTTTTAATACATATTAAAGACAATATCTACATTAAATTGAAGTTTAATGCTTATCAAAAACTGCTATAATAAAAATCTTATGTCAGTTTTAATTCTATATATTTGAAACGATTATTTCTTTAATGGCTTTATCCTAAAATGAGCTTATATCTTTGGGCCTTTTTCTACTTTGGGCTTTGTTTTCTATTTGGGCTTTAAAACAGGTATGTTGATCCAGTGTGAGTCTTTGTACGATGGGCCTGATGAAAAAATGGGCTTACACTTTGCCCTCAATTCCCAAACCCATTTCATTTTTGAAATATGGTGGGAATTCGAAGAGCCATGTGTAACTGCCACTTTCCTTATTTCCTTTGTTTCCTTCAATATTTATTCCCCATTTACAAGAGCAGATTCATTCCATTTGAAGACGATTCCCAACAAGGAACTTCTTGAGGTTAGTTTTTCTCTTTCGTCATTCACATTTCTTTCATTAATCGAAAGTATCATGAGTAGCGATAGCAGCCGAACCCCTTCTCTGGAGGTGGTCGCTGATGATGTCCCTGTTATTTCTTCTTCTGAGGTTGCCCCTAATTTTATTGAACCAAAATCCCAAAAACTTTCCCAAAAACAATTACGTAAACTGTCTTTAGCCGATAAGTGCCGAATTGAGTTTGATATACCAAAGGATGTTTCGATTTATGAGTATTCTTCTGATTTAAACTTCAAAACTTATGAAGAAGTTGAACCAGGCGAAGTCTTGTTCTCTGCCCATCACTTGGCCGTTCTTAGATTTCCTTTACATCCGTTATATCATCATATCCTTTTTTCTTTAGGACTTGCCCCTTTGCAAGTAAACCCTAATTTCTTTAGGATTCTATCTGTTATGCTCGTTCTGAATCACGAACGAGGTTTGAACCTAGGTTTGGGTGATCTTTTGCTTTGTTATAAAGTTGATCAGATCAGAAAAAAACCCCGGTCGGTACCATCTGTACCGCCACTCGACTTTGAAACTTTGTGAAGGCAATCCTTCTTCTGAGAAGGAGTGGAAAGATAAGATGGTGAAATTGGGGGAAATTGGAGAGTAGATGCGTCTGACCCGTATCCTCTGCCAAGGACCTTCGGTGTTTGTAAGAAACTGAAATGTGGATTCAAAAATCCTGGCAAGTGTATTTTTCGTACTTTACGAATTTCGCCTCCTTTACTTTGATCTTCGTACTTGTTTGTTTGTTAATCGTATGCCCATGTTTTGTATACAGTTGAACGTGTTGAATATCTGAACGAGAAAGTATTCGCAACTCTTCCGTCCAGCAAGTCACTTTTGACTTCCCAAAATTTGAAATTGATCGCTGCCAGTGCTTCAGAGGCTACTATCATGGAAATTCCGGTCACGGCCTCCAAGCGTGCTGCAGCACAAAAATCTACTCCCCCAGTCAGCTCCACATCTAACAAAGGAAAAAGCCAAGTGGTCGATATGACCGAAGATCCGAAGAAGACGAGGGGACATCTGAAGAGGACGAACGCCGATGATAGTGGTAACGCTCCCAAAAAGTTGCTGCTGGGCCCCCCTTCTGAGCATGCAAAAAGAAATGACTCTGAAAAACATGAGAAACTTGTTAAGAAGGCAAGATCTGTGAGCGGCTATACTATTCCAGATTGTTACTTTCCTCAATCATTTGATCCTGAAGGCGAATGGATCCCCAAATTCGAGAAAAGTGATGGTAGTGTTCTGAATCGCCGAACGTTGGCAATGTCCGATCCTGATTCCTTGATGGCTCTAGATCGTGGAATGTGGCCTCCCAATGATGAACTCTTTCAGCAGCATATTGATCAGAACGAGCTTCTGGCTAGGGTTCCTGTTTCTATTCTAGAGGTACCAAAGTTTGTTTTTTTTTTTTTTTTTTTTTTTTACTAACATCTCTTATTTTTACAGTCTGTGTTCAATGTTCTGGCTCTGTGTAAGGCTGTTGAGATGGGAGAGTATAAGAGAAAGAACATTGACGATGCATACCTGCGAGCTGATAAATGCGCCATATTGGCTGAAAAACAGAATAAAATCTTGGAGCTTGAGGTGGAGAGCTTAAAGAAACTCCATAAGAAGGAATCTGATTGGAATGCTGAGCTGAATAAGCAAATCCATAACCTTGAAACTTCTAACGCCTTTCTGAAGACAGGTTTAGAAATTTGCCGAAGGGGAGGTATGGACATGCACCGGAGATATGTGAACATTTTTGACATAAAGTTCTGTGATGGGTTCAGATTTTGCTTTGACCAAATGTCATCGGATCCATCTACCCGTTCATATGATAATTCGGCAGCCCATGATGCTGTTTGCCGAGTCGTTCACCCATATGAAGAGCCTGAGGCTTCCCAAGATGAAAAAGATTTAGCTCAATTTATTTTGCATGGGATCATTCCGTCCGAACGACCAGAGCCTGTTGCTGCTGAAAATGAAGTGTCAGCTGAGCCTTCGATTCCTGCTTCAGAGAGCCAACAGCCGCCTACCGATGATATTAATCCCCCAACTTCTTGATTAGAAGTTTCTATCTTTGAACAATTTTTGTTTTTTGGGTCTTGTAAAATTATATATGTTTTTTATGCTTCTGTGGTGAGCGTTTTTTGGACAAGTTTTGAAATAGCACTGGTGTGCTCTGACTTTTTCGAACAGGATGACACTTAAGGTGCATAAATATTTTCCGAACAGATGGCACTATTGTGCATTATATATTTTTGAACAGGATTGCACTAAAGTGCATAGATATTTTCTGAACAGATTGCACTGTTGTGCATTATATATTCTTGAACAGGATTGCACTAAGGTGCATAGATATTTTCTGAACAGATTGCACTGTTGTGCATTATATATTTTTGAACAGGATTGCACTAAGGTGCATAGATATTTTCTGAACAGATTGCACTATTGTGCATTATATATTCTTAAACAGGATTATGCGTTCTTTTGAACACAACCATTTTTTATGCGTATCTATATATGTCTTTGTGAAAACAAGAAATTGGTGCCATCTTCATGATGGTCTTTTGCCTAGTTGGCTTATGTATTTTAGCCAAGTTTTTTCACTTGGGCTTTTCCTTCTTCCTTTTTTATTTTTATTTTTTTTATTTTTTTATTTTTTATTAGTTTGAACAGAAATATGAGAAGATATGAATAATATCTTTATTGATTCGAAATGAATCTTATCATAAAATGATCAACATAAATTTTATTGAAAATACCTTTTCAGGTGTATAGCATTCTAAGCTCATTCGATTTGTTTTCCATCCTGATCAGCCAATCTGTAAGTACCTTTCCCGATCACTTCTGTTACTGTGTACGGCCCATCCCATGTGGGATCCAGCTTGTTTGGTCTGCAAGCCAACACCCTTAATACTTGATCGCCAACTTGAAATGATCTTGGTTTCACTTTCTTGTTATAACTCCTCATCAACCTTTGTTGATATTCTGCCAATCTTATTGAGGCCATTTCCTTTTTTTCATCTATGAGATCACCTTCGATTTTTAAGATTTATTCGTTCTGTTCAGGATCAAATAGATGAGTTCTTGTTGTGGGGACTTCCAACTCAATTGGGATTACCGCCTCGACTCCGTACGCCATAGAGAATGGGGTCATCCCGGTTGGCTTGCGAGGAGTCGTTCGATAGCTCCAGAGGACCCTTGGTAATTCGTCTAACCATCGTCCTTTTCCTTTGATCCCCTCCAATTTTCTTTTTATCCCGGCAAAAATCGTTCTGTTTGTTATTTCAGCTTGTCCACTTGCTTGTGGATAACTGACATATGATAAATTCTAATTGATCCCGTACTCGTCCAACAATGCCCGAACGTACTGATTGTCCAGATTTGTGCCGTTGTCCATCATTATGTACTTTGGTACTCCAAATCTGTAGATTATATGATTCAAAATAAAATCTATCACTTGAGTGTGAGTGATTCTTACATAAGCCTTCGCTTCCACCCATTTAGTGAAATGATCTGTAGCAAAAAATACATGTTTTTTATTCGAAGTCGCCCTTGTTAATGGTCCGACCGCATCTATCCCCCATCGTGCAAACGGTACGAGAGAAGCCATCGCTGTGAGAAGCTCTGTTGGTTAATGAATTATATGTGAATGTCTCTGACATTTGTCACACCTTCTTGCGTATTCCTCTGCGTCTCGGATCATGTACGGCCAGAAATATCCTTGTGTTATTGCTCTATGAGATAATGATCTACCACCAATATGGCTTCCACAAGTCCCATCGTGCAACTGTTTGAGTACCTCTTGTGCTTCAGATGGTGTCAAACATCGCAGATAGGGCCCACTTGATGATCGGCGATATAGATAACCATCGATCATTGAATACTTGGTAGAGGTTGCTCTTATTTTCCCTACTTTTCGTCGATCCTCAGGTAGAACGCCGATCAATAAATACTTAAGGATTGGATCGATCCAACTTGGTTCGTACGGGATCACGCATACCTCCTTCTTTTTACCGATCGAAGGAGTGAACAGTTCATCCACCGGAATTATTCTGACCATATCGTCTCCTGCTGAGGAGGCTTGATTTGCTAAATGATAGGCCCCATGATTTGCTGTCCTTGGAATTTGTTTAAAAGTGATTACCTGAAAGTTCCGCATTTCTTCCTGAACTGCATTTTTATACTGCAACATCCTTTCCTCGCTTGTATTATAACTTCCTGTGATCTGATTTACAACTAATTGAGAATCGCTGAAAACAGTCAGTTCTTTGATCTGGAGCTCCTTTGCTAACCTTAACCCTGCCAAAACGGCTTTGTACTCAGCCTCATTGTTTGAACTACCAAAGGATAGTTTGATCGACTGCTGCAATTTGGTGCCTTCTGGGGATATTAGTTCGATCCCCACACCTGCCCCCAGACTATTCACTGATCCGTCTACATAAAGCAACCACCTTAGATTTACGTCGCAGACTTCATCTTCGGCTGCTTCATATTCTAGGAGGAAATCCACCACAGCTTGACCTTTTAAAGATGTTCGTGGCTCATAAGTAATATCGAACATGCTCAGCTCTATCGACCACTTTGTCGTTCGTCCCGAGAAGTCAGGTTTTGACAAAATTGCTTTGATCGGAAATGTGGTTGGAATTCTGATCGGATGGGACTCGAAGTAATGTCGAAGCTTTCGTTTTGCCTGGACCAATGCCAAGATGATTTTCTCTGTCTTCGAATATCTTCTCTCAGCGTCAAGCAATGTCTTGCTCGCATAATAAATTGGGTACTGTCTGTTCCCATCATTTCTTACCAACGCTGAACTAACTGCGTTCGGACAAACTGCCAAGTATAAAATTAAGGACTCGTGATTCTTGGGTGCCATAAGGATTGGTGGTTTCGCCATATAGAGTTTCAGCTGATCAAACGCTTCTTGTTGTTTCTCGCCCCAAGCAATCGTTTTCCTAAACTTCAGGACGTCGAAGAACGGCTTGCATCTATCTGACAATTTGGATATGAACCGACTCAGGGCTACTAATCTTCCTGTGAGTACCTGGATTTCCTTTGGGTACTCAGGTGCCATCATTTGAATCAATGCTTGAACTTGTGTTGGACTTGCTTTGATTCCATCTTTATTAACTACGTGACCCAAGAACTGTCCGGAAGATACACCAAAAGTGTATTTTTCCGGGTTTAGCTTCATTTTGTGCGATCGCAGGGATGCGAACACATCCTCTAAGTGCTTCAAATGATCGTCCTTATGTTGGCTTTTAACCACCATGTCATCAATGTATGCCTCCACCGTATCTCCTATCTGGGTCTTGAAAATCTTATCAATCAATCGCTGATAAGTCGCACCTGCATTTTTTAGACCGAACGACATGACCTTGTAACAATAGGTTCCTCGCTCAGTGATGAACGTTGTTTTGTCTTCATCCTTTGGATTCATTGGGATTTGATTGTATCCTGAATAAGAATCCAGGAATGTGAGACGCTCGAACCCTGTAGTCGCGTCAATCATGCGATCAATCTTCGGTAGAGGAAAACTATCCTTCGAACAAGCTTTATTTAGGTTGGTGAAGTCCACACACATTCGGAACTTCCCGTTCTTCTTTTGTACAACGACAACATTGGACAGCCACACGGGATAGTGAACTTCTCTGATAAAACCAGCATCTAGCAAATGGCTAACCTCTTCAGCTACAAACTTTTCTCGTTCGGTTCCGATCCTTCTGGGTCGTTGTCGTACGGGTTGGGCATCGGAGTGAACATTTAATGTGTGCATCATGGTTCCTAGGTCGACCCCAGGCATGTCGCTATGCTCCCAAGCGAAAATATCAATATTTGATCTCAACATAGAAATCAAGTTGTTTCTTTCATCAGGATTAAGTCCCCTTCCAATTCGGGTGGTTCTTCCCTTACTTCCGTCGATCAGATCTACTGTGATGGTATCCTCTGCGGCCTTCTCATCATCGTCAGTCTGATCACGAAGGCTCGGTAATTGCTACATGCTTCGTTCGGAACTTTCGCCTTTCATACCTTTGGTGAGGATGGCATAGCATTCTTTCACCACCACTTGATCACCTTGAATATCTACAAACCCTTTCCCTGAAGGGTCAACACACCGCATCACTTGATGTAGAGTAGAAGGAACTCCTTGCATTCGGTGAATCCAACCTCTTCCCATGATCAGATTATAGGAAGGTTGTACGTCTACTAGCATGAAATTTTCTGTCAAAGTTCGTTTTGCGGCCGTCACTGGTAAATTCAGGACCCCAATCGGACAAATCCTCTTTCCATCAAAGTCTGCCAGCGGACTGGCGGTTGCTCTGATCAATTCCGTGCTGATACCGATCTTCTCGAAACCTGATTTAGTCAGGATGTTCGTGCTGCTACCTAGATCAACTAGCACCCTTTTAACTAAACAATTTGAAACTATGATCGAAATTACCAGTGGATCTTCATGTGGTAGTTGTACACGTCTAAAGTCCTCTTGTGTGAATGATATTGTAGGCATTGGGTAGTTCCGGATGACATTCACTTCCCCAACCCTTCGGATCTTGTTGGCATTGCGCATGCGTGAACGTTGAACCGAACGGATTTCCTCGTCCTCTTCGGGTTTCCCATGGATTGTGTCAATAATTTTTACCGGCTGCCCACCCACAATTTTGTTGGGCTTCGGCCGATCAAAATTTTTGACTCCATTGTCCACGTACTCCTTCAAATCTCCTTTGGCTATCAAGGTCTCAACCTGCCTCCTCAATTGCCTGCACTCATTGGTTAAATGGCCAAAGTCATTGTGGAACGCACAGTGCCTCGTACGATCCTGCAGCTCCGGTGGCGTTTTTAACGGAAATGGTGGGCGAAAAAATACCCTTCGCCTTATTCTCGTTGTACAACTTTGCTAAGGTTGTTCGGAGTGGAGTTTCAGGTATGTCATACCTTGGTCTCCTCTACTGTTGCCTGTACGAAGCCGATCGGTGGTTGTTCGCATTATCTGCCTTCTTGGTTATCCTTTCATTTGATTTGTTTTCCATATTGACTAATACCGAACGATGACCTCTTTCTTGTTCATCCTCTTCCAATCTCAGATATCCCTGCGCCCGTGAATTCAACTGACCCATGTTGAGGGGTGTTGACTTCATCAAGGATCTATGGAAGCTGGTCCCTTGTTGGATAACTACCTTGAAAGCTTCCACTGCTGCTGGTTGATCACAACTGGGTATCATTCCCATTTTCAAATTGAATCTGGAAAGGAAATTCTTCAATGTTTCACCTTTCGCTTGTCTCATCGTAAACGTATAAGAAATAGTCATTTTCTGCTTCATGTTTCCGAAATACTGGGCCAGGAACTTTTCCATCAGCGTTTGGAAAGAATCGATCGAACTACCTGGCAATTGCCTAAACCATAACAGAGCGGGGCCCGTTAAGCTTGTAGAGAAAGCCTTGCACATTAATGCATCATCAGCCATATCGAGAGTCATCATTTGTTCCACATGAAACAGGTGCTCAATTGGGTCCTGTGTCCCATCGAACATAATGAATTTAGGCATCCGGAATTTATCTGGCCTTCTCGCCTGCTGTATTTCGGGGCTGAACGGAGATTTAATCATTCTAGCTATCATTTCGATGGCTAGATCGGCTGGTGACTGTGTTCTGAGTTCCTTTACTTGTTCATCTACGATCTTTTGAAGTCGGGTTACCATATCGATCGGAACTGCACGATTGTTGACATTTGTTTCATCGGCGATTGGTTGGGTGTGAGTAGGATCTGCTGTGCGATTTGTTGAACTTGCCTCATGATGATTGTCTTCGTCATCTACACCAGGGCCATTACGGCGCCCTCCTATAGATAATTCTGGGTGTTCGGATTGATCTAACCTTTGCTTTAGTTCTCGATTTTCTTTCTCGAGAGCCTCCAGACGCTGAAGGATAGCAGCTGCATCACCTAGTTATGTGGTGGTTTCTCCCGCCATTGATCTAATAACTTCTGTTTGGATATTGATTTCCCACAGACGGCGCCAAAAAGTGTAAACCCGTTCGATGATACCAAACGAATCTCAACCTTTGTAAATCAAACAGAAGCAATGAAATAGATAAATGGCAATAAGTAAATTGAGAATTCAAGAATAAACAAATATTAGAACAATTTCGGATCCTTTTCCCTTTCTTTTTTCTCTCTTTTATACATGAAAACTAGTCTTACCCTCATGAATGAGTTTTAATACATATTAAAGACAATATCTACATTAAATTGAAGTTTAATGCTTATCAAAAACTGTTATAATAAAAACCTTATGTCAGTTTTGATTTTATATATTTGAAACGGTTATTTCCTTAATGGCTTTATCCTGAAATGGGCTTATATCTTTGGGCCTTTTTCTACTTTGGGCTTTGTTTTCTATTCGGGCTTTAAAACAGGTATGCTGATCCAGTGTGAGTCTTTGTACGATGGGCCTGATGAAAAAATGGGCCTACACTGTGGGAACTCAAAAGTTCTAGTGAGAAGCTATCAGACCAATGGCAGGAGAATCCACAGCACAACAAAGAGACGCAGATGTCATCCTTCAACGACTGGAGGCCCTCGAAAAAGAAAATCAAGAATTAAGGGAAAAGTTAAACCAATCAGAACGTCAAGAACCACCAATAGGAAGACGACGGAGTGGTCCCGATGCTGAAGAATAGGAAAATTATCAGGAGACAAGTTCAACGAACCGTATTCGTACCCAGTTGATGGGAGATGAGGCAGGGCTAAATGATAATAATCAAACGGTTCTGCTCGACATGGTGACCAAGCTTCAGAAGATCGTGGATGAACAGGTGAAGGATCTCAGAGCGCAATCACCAGCTGATCTAGCAGTCGAGATGATGACAAAAATGATAAAGTCATCGTTCAGCGTTGAAATACAACAAACAAAAAGGCCATACAAATTCCGGATGCCAAAATTTATCATGTTTAATGGGACACATGATCCCATTGAACACCTTTTTCATGTAGAGCAGATGATGACTTTTGACATGGCAGATGACGCACTAATGTGCAAGGCTTTTTCTACAAGTTTAACTTGTCCAACCCTCTTGTGGTTTAGACAATTGCCTGGTGGTTAAATCAATTGCTTCCAAACCTTAATGGAAAAGTTTTTAGCTCAATATTTTGGCAATCGGAAGCAGAAACGAACTATTTCTAATCTATTCACGATGAGGCAGGCGAAGGGAGAAACTTTAAAAAAATTCCTGTCAAGATTCAATTTAGAAATGGGAATGATATCAGGTTGCAATCAACCAGCGGCGGTGGAAGCTTTCAAGGTGGCTATCGAGCAAGAAACCAGTTTTCATAGGTCCTTGGTGAAGTCAACACCCCTTAATATGGGTCAGTTGAATTCATGGGCGCAGGGATATTTAAGATTGGAAGAAGATGAACAGGAAAAAGGTCATCGTTCAGCATTGGTCAGTGTGGAAGGCAAATCAAAAGAACGAAAAAACCGATAGTACGAGTAGCCCACGAACGACTCCGGTTAGACAACAGGAAAAGTGGCCAAGGTATGACGAACCAGAAACTCCGCTCAGAACGACCTTAGCAAAGTGTACAACGAGAATAAAGCAAAAGGCATCTTCTGATCACCATTGCCGATGAGAACACCACCAGAACAACATGACCGTTTGAAGCACTGTGCATTCCATAATGACTTCGGTCATTTGACTAATGAGTGTAGGCATTTGCGGAAGCAGGTTGAGACCTTAATAGCCAGGGGAGATTTGAAAGAGTACGTGAACAGTGGAACAAGAAACTTCGATCGCCCGAAGACCAACAACGTTGTGAGCGGACAACCGGTGAAAATCATAGACATAATCCATGGAAAACCCGAGGAAGACGAAGAAAGCCGTTTCGTTCAGCGTTCACGAATGCGCAATGCGAACAAGATCTGAAGAATTGGAGAGGTGAATATAATTTGTAACCACCCAATGTTAACCATATCATTCAGCCATGAGGATTTAAGGCGCGGCAGCTACCACATGAGGATCCACTGGTAATTTCGATTATAATTTTGAAATTGTTTAGTTAAAAGGGTACTTGTTGATCCAGGGAGCAGCACGAACGTCTTGACAAAATTAGCCTTCAAAAAAATCGGCATCAGCACGGAATTGATCAAGCCAACCGCAAGTTCGCTGACAGGCTTTGATAGGAGGAAGGTCTGTCCAATCGGAGTACTGACTTTACCTATAATAGCTGCAAAGCGAACATTGACGGAAAAATTCGTGTTGGTGGACGTGCAGCCCTCCTACAACTTGATCATGGGAAGAGGATGGATTCATCGAATGCAGAGAGTTTCTTTAACTCTGCATCAGGTGATGTGATGTATTGATCCTTCAGGGAATGGATTTGTTGACATCCAAGGAGATCAAGTAGTGGCAAAAGAGTGTTATGCCATCGTGACCAAAAGTTTGAGAAGTGAGAAGGACGAACGCCCCATTATAGCAATTACCGAACATTTCGGATCAGACTAATGATGATGAGAAGACAGAGGAGGATACTATGGCAGTGGATCTGATCATTGGGAGGAAAGGAAAGACCACCCGGATCGGAAGAAATCTCAGTTCGGACGAAATGAGCGATTTGATTACTATGTTAAGATCAAATGCAAATGTTTTTGCTTGGGAGCACAACAACATGCCCGGGATTGATCCACTAACCATGATGCACACTTTAAGTGTTCATCCCGGCGCACAACCCATACGGAAACAACCAAGAAGGATTGGAACAGAACGTGGAAAGTTTATAGCTGAAGAGGTTGATCAGTTGTTAGAAACTGGCTTTATCAGAAAAGTTCATTATCCAGATTGGTTGTCCAATGTTGTTGTCGTTTAGAAGAAGAATGGGAAGTTCTAAATGTGTGTGGACTTCACCAATTTAAACAAGCTTGCCCGAAAGACAGTTTTCCTCTACTAAAGATAAATCGCATGATTGATGCGACTACCGGGTTCGGTTGGCTCACATTCCTGGATGCTTATTCAGGATATTATCAAATCCCAATGAACCCAAATGATGAAGACAAAATGGTGTTTATAACTGAAAGAGAGACCTATTGCTACAAAGTCATGTTGTTTGGACTCAAAAATGCAGGTGTAACCTATCAGTGGCGGATCGACAAGATCTTCAAAACTCATATCGGAGACACGGTTGAGGCTTATATAGATGATATGGTTGTCAAAAGCCGACACAAAGATGATCACCCGAAGCACTTAGAAGATGTGTTCGCTTCCCTGCAGCTGCATAAAATGAAGCTAAATCCAGATAAGTGTACCTTTGGTGTCTCTTCGGGACAGTTCCTGGGGCACATAATTAACAAATAAGGAATCAAGGCTAGTCCCGCACAAGTCCAGACATTAATCGAGATAAAGGCACCAGAAACCCCAAAAGAAATTCAGGTGCTTACAGGACGAGTAGCGGCTCTAAGTTGGTTCATCTCAAAGTTGTCAGATAGATGCAAACCGTTCTTTGATGTACTAAAGTCTAAAAAAATGATGACTTGGGGAGAAAAGCAGCAAGAAGCTTTCGATCAGTTGAAGCTCTATATGGCAAAACCATCGATCCTGACGGCCCCCAGGGATCATGAGATTCTAACTTTATATCTAGCAGTCTCACCGAATGCCGTGAGTTCAACATTGGTAAGAGATGATGGAAGCAGGCAATACCCCATTTATTATGCAAGTAAGACATTGCTCGATGCCGAGAAAAGGTATTCAAGAACGGAGAAAATAATTTTGGCCTTGGCCCAGGCTAAACGGAAGTTGCGGCATTATTTCGAATCTCATCCGATCAGGGTCCTTACAATATTTCCGATCAAAGCGATTTTGGTAAAACCAGATTTTTCTAGACGAACGACGAAATGGGCGATAGAACTGAGCATGTTCGATCTCAACTATGAGCCACGAACATTAATAAAAGTACAAGTTGTGGCGGATTTTCTCCTCGAATATGAAGCAACTGAAGACAAGGTTGAGGGTGAAAATCCAAGGTGGATGCTTTATGTGGATGGATTTGTGAATAGTCTGGGGGTAAGCGTGGGGATCGAATTAATATCCCCAGAAGGCACCAAGTTACAACAGTTAATCAGATTATGCTTTGAAAGTTCGAACAACGAGGCTGAATATGAAACAATTTTAACAGGCTTAAGGTTGGCGAAATAACTCCAGATCCAGGAATTAACAGTGTTCAGCGACTCACAGTTAATCATAAATCAGGTCGCAGAAAGTTACAACACAAAGGAAGAAATGATGCTGGAGTACAAACAGGTTGTCCAGGAGGAAGCACAAAACTTTCAAGTATTAACTTTCAAACAAATTCCAAGGGCAGACAATCATGGGGCTGATCATATAGCAAATCAGGCATTATCAACTGGGGATGATATGATCAGGGTAATTCCCATGGACGAACTACTTGTTCATTCGATCGGAAAAAAGAAAGAGGTGCACATAATTCCATATGAACCAAGCTGGATTGATCCAATACTTCAGTATTTACAGACCGGGGTTTTGCCAGAAGATCGAAGGGAAACAAAGAAAATGAGATAAACTTCTGCCAAATATTCAGTGATTGATGACCGTGCCTTACTTGCAATGTTTGACCCCGGGTGAAGCAAGGGAGGTACTCAAGCAGTTGCATGATGGAATATGTGAAGGTCATATCGGGGGTAGATCGCTATCCCACATAGCAATAACACTGTTACTTTTGGCCGTACATGATCCGAGATGCGGAAGAGTACGCGAAAAGATGCGACAAGTGTCAAAGGCATTCATATATAATTCATCAACCAGCAGAACTCCTTACAGCGATGGCATCCCCCATTCCGTTCGCCATATGGGGGATGGATGCAGTCGGGCCATTAACAAGGGCAACATCAAATCAGAAACATGTGTTTCTAGCTACAGATTATTTCACCAAGTGGGTTGAGGCGAAGGCGTATGTAATAATAACGCACACTCAAGTGATTGATTTCATTTTAAATCATATAATCTACAGGTTCGGAGTGTCAAGGTACATAATGATGGACAACGACACAAACCTGGACAATCAGTACGTTCAGGAGTTGCTAGACGAGTACGACATAAACCATAACTTATCATCGATCAGTTACCCGCAAGCAAATGACCAAACTGAGATAACAAATCGAACGATTTTGCTGGGATAAAATGAAAACTATAAGGGATTCAAGAAAAGGGACGCTAGTTGGAGGAATTGCCTAGAGTGCTTTGGAGCTACTGAACAACTCCCCGAAAGCCAACCGGATTAACACTGTTCGCTATGGCGTACGGCGTCGAGGCAGTAATTCCAATTGAATTGCAACAAGAACACAACTCTTTAATCCTGAATAGAATGAAACAATTCTTAGAATTGAAGGTGATTTCATATATGAGAAAAGGGAAATGACTTCAATAAGGTTAGCGGAATATCAACAAAGGCTAATGAGGAGTTACAACAAAAAAGTTAAGCCAAAATCTTTTCAAGTAGGGGATCAAGTACTTAGGGTACTGGCCAAAAGATCAAATAAATTAGATCCCACATGGAATGAGCCGTACACAGTAACTGAGGTGATCGGAAAAATGGCTTACAGACTGGCTGATCGACAAGGGAAACAGATCGAACGAGCATGGAATGCTATTCATCTTAAGAGGTATTTTCAATAAAGATTTAATCTTACAAAATAAAATTTATATTATAGCTCTAAATTTGTTCAAGCATTTGTGTCAAGTTGTATTATGTTTCTACAAGATCCATATCAAGTCAATAAAGAGTATGCATTCAGATTCCCATTTTCAATACTTATACTCCATAATCATAAAAGATAATTCATGAAAAGCCCAATTAAAATGTACTTGGCCAGGTATATAATCCATATTGGCAAAAATAAAAGATCATTTCAAAAGATGGCACCACCATAGTTCCTGTTTCATAAAACGCACAAGAATGCTTTCCAAAAATCTGTGTTTTAAGAACACATTAACTTGTTCAAAAATTTTAGCACATCTGTGCCATCACAAACCTGTTCAAAAATGTTCACCATAAGAGTAACAAAAAAAATAAATATTGTTTACAGACCATGAAATAAGATTGTTCAAGATAAAACCTCTAAAAATTTAAGAGGTCGAGGGGATATCGTTCGGAACTCCTTATTCAGCACTTGGCTTCTTGTTGTCTGAGGGAGGAATGGTGGGATCATTGGACATTTTACCAGTGACATTCGCTTTAGAAGAAATTGCAGAAATAGGATCAGGGTGTTCAACCGGAAAGGTCCCATGAAACAGAAATTGGGCAAAGTCCTTCTCATCTTTGCTCGGTTCAGGCTCTACATAAGGATGAACGACACCACAAGCAGCGTCATGAGCCTCCGGATCATTATATGAACGCTCAAAAGGTTCTATTGACATTTGACCATAGCAAAACCTGAATCCGTCACAGAATTTAACATCGAAAATGTTCACGTAACGTCGGTGCATGTCCATACCTCCTCTTCGACAAAGCTCCAAACCAGATTTCAGCACAACATTTGAAGTTTCAAGATTATGGACTTGCTTTTCCAGTTCAGCAATCCGATCTATTTCTCTCCTGTGGATTTTCCTTATACTTTTTCAGTTCAGACTCCACAATTTATTATCTTTTTTAGCTAAAGTAGCACACCTTTTAGCCCTTAGATACGCAACATTAATGATTTTCCTCTGCTTCAACGGTTTTACAGAGAGCCAGAACATAACAAAACAGACTGGAAAGAGGTAAAAAGAATCGATAAGTACCTCAAAAACGTTAAAATTACGTTGAAAGAAATTATAAGTTACCTCTAAAATAGAAGCAGGGGCCCTGGCCAAAAGCTCGTTCTGATCAACATGTTGTTGAAAAAACTCGTCTTTTGGTGGCCACATCCCACAAACTAGTGCCAACAGCGAATCTGGATCAGACATAGCCAGCGAACGGCGATTCAGAACGCTTTCATCGCTTTTTACGAAATTAAGGGTCCAACTGTCTTCAGGATCAAACTTTGGAGGAAAACAACAGTTAGGGATAGTGTAGACACTCACAGATCTAGCCTTCCTCAATATTTTTTCATTATTTTCAGAGTCATTTTTCTTGACATGCTCCGAAGGAGGGCCAAACTTCAATTTTTTGTGTAAGGGAGAGCCATCATCTGTGTTCGTCCTTATCAATAGACCCTTTGTTGTTTTTTGGATTTTTAGTTAGATCGATCACTTTGCTTTTCCCTTTATCAACAGTTGAACTGACGAGGGCAGGTGATTTTTATGCCACAGCTTGTTTAGAAGCTGGTGCTGGAATTTCCATTATGGTGGCTTATTTGGCACTTAGAGCAATGGATTTTAAATTCTTTGAAGTTATAAGGGTTTTACTTGAAGGAAGGTCAGAGAAGACCTTCTCGTTCAGATATTCAAGACGAACGGCTGCAAATAGAACGAACGAACGCGTGATAAAAAACAAATTAGTATGTTATTCAAGAAAAATAGGAAAAATTCAAAAAATGCAAAGGGGCACTTGCCAGGATTTTGGAATCCACATTTGTATTTTTTACAAATGCCAAAGGACCTTGGCAGATGGTATGGGCCGGACGCATCCACCATCCAGTTTCCCCCAATTTTTACCACTTTGTCTTTCCATTCCTTTTCGGAAGATGGGTTCCCATCACAAAGTTTCAGAGTTGAACGAGGGTGCAGATGGTACCGACCAAGATTTTTCCTGATCTAATCTACTTTGTAGCAAAGCAAGAAATCAGTCAGACCTAAATTCAAGCCTCGTTCATGATTTAAAACGAGCATTACAGATAAAACCCTAAAAAAGTTAGGGTTCACTTGCAAAGGCGTGAGCCCTAAAGAGAATAAAATGTAATGATAGAAAGGATGAAGGGGAAATCTAAGTACGGCTAGATGATTTGCAGAGAAAAGGGCTTCATTTGCACAAACTTCTTCATACGATTTGAAATTCAAATCGGTGGAATACTCAGAAATTGAAACATCATCAGGAATTTTGAACTCTACCTTACACCTATCGACTAGAGAAAGCTTAAGCAATTGTTTATGGGAAAACTTTTGTGATTTCGATCTACTAGAGCTGGGGGCAAAATCAGAAGAAGAAACAGCAGGAATCTCATTCACCACCACATCCAGAGAAGGAGTTCGACTACTATCGTTACTCATGGTATTAGATTAATGAAAAAAAACAAGGAAGAAGGAAAAACGAGACTAACCTTAAGAGTTTTTTGTTGAAATCGTCAGAGCTTCAGAGAATGAAATTTTGCCCTTGTAGTTAGCTTGGGGAAGATGAAGCGGAGATGATAAAGTGACAGTTAAATGGTGCTCCAAATTCTCACCCTATTTCAAAAAATGAAATGGGCTTGGGAATTGGGGGCAAAGTGTATGCCCATATTTCATGCAAGGCCCATCAGACAAGATAATTTTTGTCCAAAACCCAAAATAGCATCAGTTAGTCCATTAGAAGAATGAAGCCTAAAAATAAAAACCCATTTCAGAATAAAGTTCATAATGGTTGGCAGTTTCAAAACATACAATAAATCTAATTAAAAAGAGTATATGTTTTTAATGCATTAATGCTATTATAAATGTATTTTAATACCCATTTGATACTTTTTTATGAGGGAAGAATTAAATTCATGTATAAAAAAGGACTTTGAAAGATCAAAGAAAAAGGTCGATTATTTCCATTCATTCTAGTTCTTCAAGTTTTATTATTTTCCTGTTATTGTTCTTAGCATAGTGATTTGGTTAAATTTATAAAAGTTGTCAATTCGTTCGGCAACAACAAACGGGTTTACAACCATATATACTTGTTTGGATACGGTCATAAAAAATAAAAAATTATTCTATATAAACAAAAGTAAATCAACTTTTTATTTTCTTATATTTATTTAATTCAATTAAAATATGGTGCCATACTTGACAAAAGTATAAGATTTAATATAATTCTTTATGAAAGAAAAATAAGAAAAAAAAAAATCATTTAGCTATATTCACCTATTGGGTGAATCGTATCAAACCCCCTTGATTTGGGGCATTTTGTCAAAAAATCCACAATTAAAAAACTCCTCTGATAAGAGGGGCTTTTTTTTTTTTAAATAAAAAATACAGGTAAAAAATGAAATGAAATTTACAAGTTAGATTTATTATATTGTTGTATACAATTTACCCTAAAAGTTATCGGAATATAAAATCATTTAAAATATATTAATAATAATATCATTAATGTATATTTTTGGTGCTCACTACTCAACCATCATGATTATAAGAGGTGATCATGAATTGAAAGAATGAATACATTTGATATTGAACCACCGTGATTATAAGAGGTGATCATGAATTGAATGTTTTAAATATGAGAAATGCATAAATAATTTATGACAATAATTTGCAATTGAAATTTTTTATTATTATTATTTGAAATCATAATATCGCAAACTCCAAAAGGCAACAGAAACCTTCTTATTTTAAATCTTTTAATTGAAGTATTGCAACTATTTAAATTTTTGAACCAAATATTGATTAAAATAGTATTTTCTGTAAATTCTATACCTGTATTTAGCTATTACAACCTCATTAGATTGGATAAATCAAGGAAATACGCAAAATAAAACTGGAAGCAAGATAAATTATATATAGTAGATTAATTACCTCTTGTAGAAAAGATCTAATCCAAAATATTGTGAGCTTCTAACCACAATAGCACTATCAAATTTTTATAAATAAATATTGAACAACATCATTGTGGCCATATTTGTAAATAAATATTTATTTTATATTAAAAGCTTAAATAACAGTTTTTCCTAAGCGGATAAAAGACACTGAATATCAAAAAGTTAATTTTTTGACAAGCTAATATACATATTTATAGTGGATTATTAGTTTCTCACTTTCTTACTTAATTCTAAATTTTTTCATTTTCTACCAAAAAAAATATCTGCAATTTTCTATCTTATTTTCAAATTCTAGATGGTAGATTTTTTGTACACAGCAATTGTCTGAATTTTTTTTGTCAACTTCTAAAAATATCTGTTTTTTTTTTTTTTACTTAATTATCCTCAAACATTTTATTAAGGTGTTAGTACACCTTGCATCCTTCTACTTTGGTTTGCCTTTCTTGTGCTTCATGAAGCAGAAACAAGAGCAACATGGGCACTGAAACAAGAACTTCATTCCTCACCTCAATATGTTCACTTAACCAATATATATAGATAAAGTTTTCAGCTTCAATCACTCTTTCCATCTCCTTTCTGACTAATTTTCTTAATCACATAGGTTATTAAATCAATCAATTCAAATCAATTCACTCTCATCTTTGGATGATGCCTCCTATAAAAGAACAATGAACATTACTTTTCTGAAATTGTGGGTCATTTTGGCCACACTTGTATTTAATAAAAAAGAATGATCATCTATACCCTTTTGTCTCACACAAGGTTTTGGGCTGTCAAGCAATAAAGAACATAATTAACATGTATTATGAATTTATTTTTTATTTGAATTCATAACTGCACTCTGGTGTGACTCTTGACCAATGGATTGAATTTTGAGTAATAGCCAGAGAGTTTCATGTTTAATTGTTTATTAAATAACCACCAACAACAATTCACACTAACAAAAAAATGCAACCATAGGTGAAATGACTTCAAGTTCCAACAGCTAAAATTTAGTTTTTAGACAATAGACACTTTTTCTGATTAATTGCCCCCATAATGCAACCTGTTGAAAATCTGTCTATTGCATTAAATTTGAACTGAACCATAAGAGGTATTAGAAAAATATGCAGAATTATTTCTTCTTATTTTTTCCCATTAAATTTGGACCATCTTCCTAATGCAACAGTTTTTCGCATTGAACTCCATTATTCTACTTTTTTATTTTATTTTATTTTATTTCATGTGAATTGTGGTTGACATTTTTTGTTTTCTTCTCTTCTCATCCTTTAACATGGAATTCGTAGAGTTTAATATTGTCAACTTTTCATAAATACAAAGCTAAGTGTATGTTTAAGTACCTCCGTTCCATATTAATAGTTCAAGGGTCTCAAAGTAGACGTCCAATTTTAAATAATAATGCAATATAATGTTTAACTTTTTCAAATTACTCTTCTTGTATTGAAAAAAATGCTTTATAATAGACCCGTTAAAGAAAAAGACAAAAGAATAAAAATAGAAATTATTGTACGTCAATATAATAAATTCCACTCTTTCAAAAGTTCAAAAAATTAAGCATGAACCATGAAAATGGATGGATAGTTGCCCTCATAACTATGAAGTTTATGAAATTTAGGACTATGCTAAAGAAACACATTATAATTTCTCTCATAACTACGAATTTTATTTTTCTATTTTTTTTTGTATGTAAATCAGCCAAAATATCGTGCCCAAGTTGATAAAAATATAAAATTTCATATAATTATTTAAGAAAGAAAAACAAAAAAAAAGTAAATTAGCTAAATTCATCCTATTGGGCGGATTGTATAAAAAAAAAACTCGACTAAGAGAGGTTGGGGTATTTTTGTCAAAAAATCACTTTTTGTTTCAGCAAAAATACAAGTAAAAAATAAATAAAAATGAAATTTACAAGTTAAATTTATTATAATGATGTATACAATTTACCCTAAAAGTTATTGTGATATAAATTATTTAAAATAGGTTAATACTGATATCATAAATGTAGATTTTTGGTTCAACCACATTGTAATGGTAAGAAGTGATTCGGAAGAATGAATTTATTTGAAACATTTGATATTGAATTCCAAACATGAAGGTTTTAAATACAGCGATGATTACAACTTTTAAATATATCCCATTAGTATTTGAAATAATCTCAAATTCATCCAACTATTTTTTTAAATAAAAACTAACACAAAGGTAAAACTTATTTACCATACCGATCTATATATTAATTAATTTTTGCATTAACCCTATTTCCAATTACATTGTACTCTCTTTTTACAAACTAAATAAAACATTTCCATTATCCATGATTTACCATACTCTAGTTATTGTCATAAAAATCATAGAATAAATATTTTCCCATATCACGCTAAAACATTTGAAAATAAATATTTATTTTGTATTAGAAGGATGGAAAACAGTTTTTATTGAGGGGATAAAAGAGAGTAAATATTGAAAAGTTGAGTTTCTAAAACTCGCCCTATGCATTTTTATAGTTAATGGTTAGTCTTTCACTTTCTTACTTTATTCTAAAAAACATTCCTTTTTTACCAAAAATATCTGCAATTGTCGGTTTTTTTTCTCCAGATTCTAGATGGTAGACTTTGTACTTGAAAAAAAATGGTTAACTACTAAAAACTATGGTTTTTTTTTTTTTTTGGGTAATTTGCATTGACACCCCTGATGTTAGGGTCAATGGCAATGAGATTACGGTCAATATTTTTTTGGCACTCACACCCTATGAGGTTCCTCCTTCGTTGCAATGACACCCCCTGGGCTGGTGAAATGACTAGAATGCCCCTTTAATTATTTCACTTATTACATTAGGGTAATATATAAAGTATGAAATTACCCATATGCCCAAACACTTCACCCTCTGAAATTACTAATTACACTTCCACCCCTTATTACAAAAAATATATATATATTACGAAAATTACAATTTAATTTTTTTCTTTATAATATAATTTGTATATATAATTACGAAAATTAAAATTACGAAAATATATATATATAATTTGTAAAAAATATATAAATTTTGAAAAAACATATAAAATTCAAAAAAATATATAAATTTTGAAACAATATATAAAATTAAAAAAAAAACATTTAAAATTCGAAACAAATATATAAAATTCGTAAACAATATATAAAATTCGAAAAACATATAAAATTCTAAAAAATATATAAAATTCAAATATATATATATATAAAGTGTGACTGAAGTTTAAGTGGACAAGCCTCAGAGTCATTAGCCAAGGTAACGGATCCTCTCCAACTCTCTGCAGAGCTATTTCAATGGTCATGATGGTGACACATGCCCCACGATGGTGACCGAAATCGGAATCAAACAAATATTTAATCAAAATTAAATATATTAATATTTGGATCAAAATTAACGGTTCAATTCCGATTCTCATTTTTAAATAACCGAAAGTATCGGTTCGATTCCGGTTTCAGTCGGAATCAAAAGCGAACAGCATCGTGAATATATTAATATTTGAATCAAAATTAATGGTTCGGTTCCGGTTCTCATTTTTAAAGAACCAAAAGTATCGGAACTGAACCGTTAATTTTGATCCAAATAAAAATTTACTTTCGGTTCTTTAAAAATGAGAACCAGAACCGAACCGTTAATTTTGATCCAAATATTAATATATTTAATTTTGATTAAAATATTTTAATAAAGTATCGGTTCGATTCCGATTTCGGTCACTATCGTGGGGCATGTGTCGCCATCGTGGCCATTGAAATAACTTTGCAGAGAGTTGGAGAGGATCCGTTACCTTGGCTAATGACTCTGAGACTTGTCCACTTAAACTTCAGTCACACTTTATATATATATATATATATTTGAATTTTGTATATTTTTTAGAATTTTATATGTTTTTAGAATTTTATATATTGTTTACGAATTTTATATATTTGTTTCGAATTTTATATGTTTTTTTTAATTTTATATATTGTTTCAAATTTTATATATTTTTTCGAATTTTATTTGTTTTTTTTAATTTTATATATTGTTTCAAATTTTATATATTTTTTCGAATTTTATTTGTTTTTTCAAATTTTATATATATTTTTACAAATTATATATATTTTTTCGTAATTTTAATTTTTGTAATTATATATACAAATTATATTATAAACAAAAAAAATTAAATTGTATTTTTTGTAATATATATATATATATATATATATATATATTGTAATAAGGGGTGGAAGTGTAATCAGTAATTTCAGAGGGGTGAAGTGTTTGGGCATATGGGTAATTTCATACTTTATATATTACCCTAATGTAATAAGTGAAACAATTAAAGGGGCATTCTAGTCATTTCACCAGTCCAGGGGGTGTCATTGCAACGAAGGAGGAACCTCAAGGGATGTGAGTGCCAAAAAAACGTTGACCATAATCTCATTACCATTGACCCTAACCTCAGAGGGTGTCAATGCAAATTATCCTTTTTTTTCTTCTTCCGTTCTTCTAACTATTGGTATGGTAAAACATTGGGTTATTCCCACAAATACTGCCCGAGGTTTGCTCTATTCTCACACAGATTCTCTTAAAGTGGAATATTTTCACTCACACCCCCTGAGCCAAACGGCGGTTAGCATCAGTTATATGGGAAGTTATATTTTTGCCCATGTATATTATAATTAAAAAAATAAAAAAATTAAGCATAAAAATTAAGTATATTGAAAAGACAAAACTATCCCTCCATTTTCAAACCCTATCCCTAGGTTCCTTCACACCGCAGTCGCTGTTGCTGCTGCCGCCGCCGCCACCTTCTTTTCTCCATCGCACGCTCTCGCTCTTGCCTCCTTCCTCACCGCCGTGCTAGCCACAAAGGCCGTTTTGGCCCAAATCTATATATCAGGATATATATATATATAGTGAAAAATGTCAATCTCCCTTAGCTTCCTTCTCCTTTGGTTTGCCTTTCTTGTGCTTCACGAAGCAGAAACAAGAGCAACATGGACACTGAAACAAGAACTTCATTGCTCTCTCATCACCCTAATCAATATGTAGTGAAAAAGTTCTCAACTTCAATTAATCACTCTTTCTATTTTCTTTCTTTCTGCCCAATTTCTTAGCCATATAGGTTATTTAAATTAATCAATTCAATTCAGTCACTTTCATCTTTAAAAGAGATGCCCAAGAACAATGAACATTACTTTTCTGAAATTGTGGGTCATTTTGGCCACTTATATTGAATAATAGGAAATTATCATTTATACCCTTTTGTCTCACACAAGATTTTCTGGGCTGGCAAGCAATGAAGAACATAACATATGTATTGTGTAAATTTATTTAAATTTCAATTGATAATTGCACTTTGGTGTGACTCTTGGAATTGGAATAGGAATAACAGCTCAAGAGTCCATGTTTATTAACTAACCACCACCAACATTTGACTTTAGCAAAAGAATGCACCCATAGCTGAACTGACTTCCACCAGCTAGTATTTACTTTTGACAATAGACTTTAGACACTTTTTCTACTTACACCCAACTTGCATTAAATTTGAGCTGAACCATATCAGCTAAAATAAAAGGTGCAAAATTTCCTAGGCTAGTCATAAAGGGCTAAAAAATCTATGTTCCATAATATATATATATATATATATATATATAAATAAAAGTACATAGTATTGCATAAGAGGTGCAACAATCTAGAAACAATCACAGGAAAATTGCATGATTTGTACATCTGATAAGAGTTTTCTATTTTTTAAAAACTGAAAATAAAAAAATTGAAAATCAGAAAACTGTAAAGAGTCTGTTTGATTCAATTTTTTTAAAATAGTTTTTTGAAAATTCAGTTACAAAATGGATGTATACCTCATTTTTATTGTTCTCAAAAAACTGTTATATGTTATCAGAATTCTCAAAAACAATTTTCAGAAATACAAACCAAGCATACCTTCATATTTGGAAATACTCATACTGACCACAACTCCACATGTGGGGTTTGGGGTTTTGATGTTTTACAAATGTTAGCAAAGTTGAAAAATGTAGAATATTTTACAACAAAAATATTGTTTTTATTAATAGAAAATAAACACGAGAAAGTACAACGAGTTCCAAACAGCCCCTTGCATTACTAGTTTCTTTTACCATCACTGCGCTCCCGCGGAAACACACAAATAAATTATAAAAGCACGCTTAAATTTATGAAGCCATGATGAGGATTGTAAACCCGTTCGCAATTGCCGAACGAATTTCGACTTTTATAATTTAAACAGAATCAATGAAATAGATAAATGGCAAGATAACAATATAAATTTGAGGAATCAGTAAGAATGGGAGCAATTTCGAATCTGTTTCTTTTTTCTTTTTCATTCCTTTTATACATGAACTTGGTCTTACCCTCATAAATGGGTTTTAAGACATATTAAAAACAATATCTCTACATTAAATACAAGTTTAATGTTTTGCAAAACTGCCATAATAAAAACCCATATCAGTTTTGTTTGTATATTATGAAACGGTCATCTTTTAATACATTTTATCCTGAAATGGGCTTGTATTTTTGGGCTTTGTTTTCTATTTGGGCTTATTAATATATGTTGATCCAGTGTTGTTTTTGTCTGATGGGCCTAATGTGGAAAATGGGCCTACACTTTGCCCCCAATTCCCAAGTCCATTTCGCATTTTTGAAATAGGGTGGGAATTCGAAGAGCCATGTGTAACTGTCATTTCCCTTATTTCATTCGTCTTCTTTAATACTTCTTCTCCATTTACAAGAGCAGACTCCTACTTTTTGAAGACGATTTCCAGCAAAAAACTCTTGAGGTTAGTCTTTACTTTTTCATTTCGTCCTTCATCTTTCTTTCATAAATCAAAGCATCATGAGTAATGATAGTAGTCGAACCCCTTCTCTGTAAGTGGTTGTTGATGACGCCCCTGCCGTTTCTTCTTCTGAGGTTGCCCCCACTCTGATTGAATCGAAACCCCAGAAACTTTCTCGAAAGCAACTACGCAAATTGTCATTAGTCGATAGGTGTAAAATAGAATTTGACATACCCAATGACATTTCAATTTCTGAGTATTCCTCCGATATGAACTTCAAATCGTATGAAGAAGTTGAACCGGATGAAGCCTTGTTTTTTGCGCACCATTTGGCCGTACTTAGATTTCCCTTACATCCCTTTTATCACTACATTCTTTTCTCCTTAGGGCTTACACCTTTGCAGGTAAACCCTAATTTTTTTCAGGGTTTTATCTGTAATGCTCGTTCTGCATCACGAACGAGGTTTGAAATTAGGCTTGGGTGATTTTTTACTGTGTTACAAAGTCGATCAGATAAGAAAAAATCCTGGTCGGTATCATCTGCACCCCCATTCAATCTTGAAACTTTGTGATGGGAACCCTTCTTCTGAGAAGGAATGGAAAGATAAAATGGTGAAAATTGGGGGAAATTGGAAGATGGATGCGTCCGGCCCGTATCCTCTACCAAGGACCTTCGGTATTTGTAAGAAATTGAAGTGTGGATTCAAAAATCCTGGCAAGTATACCTTTTGTACTTTACGAATTTCACCAGTTTTTCTTGAATTGCGTATGTATTCATTTTTTGATCTTATGCATGTGTTTTCTATGCAGCCGAACGTCTAGAATATCTGAATGAGAAAGTCTTTGCAACTCTTCCTTCCAGCAAATTACTTTTAACTTCTCAAAGTTTGAAATTAATTGTTGTCAGCGCTTCAGAAGCTACCATAATGGAAATTCCGGTAACAGCCTCCAAGCGTGCTGCAGCACAAAAATCTACTCCCCCTATCAGCTCATCATCTAACAAAGGAAAAAATAAAATGATCGATCTGACTGAAGAGCCGAAGAAGACGAAGGGGCTTTTGAAGTGGACGAACACCGATGATAGCGGTAATGTTCAGAAAAAGTTGCAGCTAGGCCCCCCTTCAAAGCATGCAAAAAGAAATGATGCTGAGAAGCATGAGAAGCTAGTGAAGAAGGTCAGATTTGTGAGTGGCTATACTATTCCAGATTGTTGCTTCCCTCCATCATTTGATCCTGAAGGTGATTGGATCCCTAAGTTCGAAAAAAATGATGGAAGTACTCTGAATCGCCGTTTGCTGGCCATGTCTGACCCTGATTCCCTGATGGCTCTTGCTCGTGGAATGTGGCCACCCAAAGATGAACTCTTTTAGCAGCATGTTGATCAGAACGAGCTTCTGGCTAGGGCTCCTGTCTCTATTTTGGAGGTAAATTATTTTTTTATTTTTTTTATTTTTTATTTTTTGTAATAATTACGTTTTTTCTTTCTTCAGTCTGTGTTCGATATCTTATCTTTCTGCAAATATGTTGAGATGGGAGAGTATAAGAGAAAAAATATGGATGATGCATACCTAAGGGCTGAAAAATGTGCCATGTTAGCTGAGAAGCAGAAGAAGGTCTTGGAGCTTGAGGTGGAAAGTTTAAAGCAACTTCATAAGAAGGAGTATGATCGGAATGTTGATCTGAAGAAGCAGGTCCACAACCTTGAGACTTTTAATGCTGTTCTGAAAACTGGTTTAGAAGTTTGCCGAAGGGGAGGTATGGAAATGCACCGGAGATATGTGAGCATCTTCGACATAAAATTCTGCGATGGGTTCAGATTTTGTCATGATCAAATGTCATTGGACTCATCTGCTCGTACATATGATAATCCGACCGCTCATGATACTGCTTGCAGTGTCGTTCACCCATATGATGAACCTGAGGCTTGCAAAGATGAAAAAGACTTCGCTCAATTTATTCTGCATGGGATCATACCGGCCAAACGACCAGAGCCTATTTCTGCAGCCCCTTCTGCTGCCAATGAAGTGTCAGCTGAGCCTTCCATTCCTACTTCTGAGAACCAGCAACCACCCACTGATGAAATTTAACTTTCAACTTCTTGATTAGAAGTTTTATCATTGAACAATTTTTAAGGTATGTAAAACAATATTTATTTTTGGTGCTCCTGTGGTGAGCACTTTTGAACAGTTTTTGATATGGCACTAATATACTTAATACTTTTGAACAGATGGCACTGATGTGCTTAATGTTTTTGAACAAAAATGGCACTGAGGTGCTTAAGTATTTTTCGAACAGGATAATGTGTTCTTTTGAATACAACTTAGACACTGAAGTGCTTAAATATCTTTCGAACAGGATAATGTATTCTTTTGAATTCAACTTTTTGATGCGCATCTTTATGCGTCTTTGTGAAAGCAAGAACTTGGTGCCATCTTTTATGATAGTCTTAAAATATCTTGGCCAAGTTATTTTTACTTGGGCTTTTTATGTGCTTTCTTTTTGTTATAGTTTGAACAAGAATATTGGAAGATATGAATAATATCTTTATTGATTTCATACGGATCTTGTCATACAAATTTTGAACGAAATTTAAGAACAAATTTTTTATTGAAAATACCTTTTCAGGTGTATTGCATTCCAAGCTCGTTCGATCTGTTTTCCATCTTGATCGGCCAATCTGTACGTTCCTTTGTCGATCACCTCTGTAATAGTGTACGGCCCATCCTATGTAGGGTCTAGTTTGTTTGATTTGTTGGCCAACACCCTTAATACTCGATCGCCCACTTGAAATGATCTTAGTTTCACTTTTTTGTTGTAACTCCTCATCAATCTTTTTTTATACTCTACCAGCCTTATTGAGGCCATTTCTCTATTTTCATCTATGAAATTACCTTCGATTTTTAAAACTTCTTCGTTCTGTTATGGATCGAAGAGGTGAGTTCTTGTTGTGGGGACTTCCAATTCAATTGGGATAACTGCCTCGACTCCGTATGCCATAGCGAATGGAGTCAGTCCGGTCGGCTTGCGAGGCGTCGTTCGGTAACTCCAGAGAACCCTTGGCAATTTATCTAACCATCGTCATTTTCCTTCGATCCCTTCTAATTTTCTTTTGATTCTGGAAAAAATTGTTTTGTTCGTTATCTCGGCTTGTCCATTTGCTTGCGGATAGCTGACAGATGACAAGTTTTGATTGATGCCGTACTCGTCCAGCAACGCCCGAACGTACTGATTGTCCAGATTTTTGCAGTTGTCCATCATTATGTACTTTGGCACTCCGAACCAGTATATTATATGATTCAAGATAAAAATCAATCACTTGAGTGTGAGTGATTCTTACATAAGCTTTGGCCTCGACCCATTTAGTGAAATAATCAGTAGCCAGAAGCACATGTTTTTTATTTAACGCTGCCCTTGTTAATAGTCCGACCGCATCCATTCCCCATCGTGCGAACGGAACGGGGGAAGCCATTGCTGTGAGTAGCTCTGTTGGCTGCTGTATTATGTGCGAAGGCCTCTGACACTTATCGCATCTTCTCGCGTATTCTTCCGCATCTCAGATCATGTACGGCCAAAAATAGCCAGCAGAGCTACTCACAGCAATGGCTTCCCCCGTTATTGCTCTGTGAGATAATGATTTGCCCATAATATGGCCTCCACATGTTCCATCGTGTAACTGCTTGAGAACCTCTTGTGCTTCAGATGGGGTCAAACAGCGCAAGTAAGGTTCAGACAACGATCGACGGTATAAAAAACCATCGATTACTGAATATTTGGTTGATGTTGATCTTATTTTCTTTGCTTCTCGTCGATCCTCAAGTAAAACATCGATCAACAAATATTGAAGGATTGGGTCGATCCAACTCGGCTCATACGGAATCAGGCATACATCCTTCTTTTTACCGATCGATGGAGTGAGCAATTCATCCACGGGAATTATCTAGATCATGTCTTCCCCAGCTGATGATGCCTGATTTGCTACATGATCAGCCCCATGATTTTCCGCCCTTGGGATTTGTTTGAAAGCAACTACCTGAAAGTTTTGTGCTTCTTCCTGAACGGCATTTTTGTACTCCAACATCCTTTCATCATTTGTATTGTAACTCCCAGTGATCTGATTTAAGACTAACTGTGAGTCGCTCAACACGGTCAATTCCTTGATCTGGAACTCTTTTGCCAACCTTAAACCCGCCAGAACGACTTCATACTCAGCTTCATTATTTGAGCTTTCAAAACACAATTTTATTGATTGCTGCAACTTGGTGCCTTACAGGGATATTAGCTCGATCCCAACACCTGCCCCCAGGCTATTTACCGATCCATCCACATACAACTCCCACATTGGGTTTTCACTGTAGAACTCATTTTCTGTTGCTTCATATTCAAGGAGGAAATCTGCCACCGCTTGACCTTTTATGGATGTTCGCGGTTCATAGGTAATGTCGAACATACTCAATTCTATTGACCACTTTGTCGGTCGCCCAGAAAAGTCAGGTTTGGATAAAATCGTTTTGATCAGAAATGTTGTTGGAATTCTGATCGGATGGGATTCGAAATAATGTCGTAGCTTTCGTTTGGCCTGAACCAAAGCTAAGATTATCTTCTTTGTCTTCGAATACCTTTTTTTCAGCGTCAAGCAATGTTTTACTTGCATAATAAATTGGGTGTTGCCTGCTCCCATCATCTCGTACTAACGCTGAACTGACAGCGTTCGGAGAAACTGCTAGATAGAGAAATAAGGACTCATGATCTTTGGGTGCCATCAGGATTGGTGATTTCGCCATATAGTGCTTCAATTGATCGAACGAATCTTGTTGTTTCTCTCCCCAAACCATCGTCTTCTTAGACTTTAGCACATCAAAGAACGGCTTGCATCTATCTGATAATTTGGAGATGAACCGGCTTAGAGCTGCTAATCTCCCTGTAAGCACCTGGATTTCCTTTGGGGACTGAGGTGCCTTCATATCTAGCAATGCTTGAACTTGTGCGGGGCTTGCTTTGATTCCATATTTGTTAACTATGTGTCCCAAGAATTGTCCAGAAGATACACCAAAAGTGCATTTCTCCGGATTCAGCTTCATTTTATGCGATCGCAAGGATGCAAACATATCTTCCAAGTGCTTCAGGTGATCATCCTTACGTTGGCTTTTAACAACCATGTCATCAATGTAAGCCTCCACTGTGTCGCCAATCTGGGTCTTAAAAATCTTGTCGATCAGTCGTTGGTAAGTTGCACCTGCATTTTTGAGACCGAACGGCATGACATTGTAACAATAGGTCCCTTGTTCAGTGATGAACGCCATTTTGTCTTCATCCTTTGGGTTCATTGGGATTTGATTGTAACCCGAATATGCATCCAGAAAAATGAGTCGTTCGAACCCTATAGTTGCATCGATCATGCGATCAATCTTAGGTAATGGAAAACTATCTTTCGGACAAGCTTTATTTAGGTTGGTGAAATCCACACACATTCGGAACTTCCCATTCTTCTTTTGTACGACGACAACGTTAGACAGCCAATCGGGATAATGAACCTCTCTGATAAAACTAGCTTCTAGTAATCGGCTAACCTCTTCAGCTACAAACTTTCCTCGTTCAATTCCGATCCTTCTGGGTCGTTGCCGTACGGGTTGAGCGTCGGAGTAAACATTTAAAGTATGCATCATGGTTGCTAGATCAAACCCAGGCATGTCGCTGTGCTCCCAAGTAAAAACATCAATATTTGATCTCAGCATAGAAATCAAGTTGTTCCTTTCATCATAATTCAGTCCTCTTCCTATTCGGGTGGTCCTTCCTTTGCTCCCGATGATCAGATCTATTGTGATGGTGTCTTCTTTGGTCTTCTCATCATCGTCAGTCTGATCATGGAGGTTCGGTAATTGCTATAAGTTTCGTTCGGAACTTTCGCCCTTCAAACCTTTGGTGACAATGGCATAACACTCTTTTGCCACCACTTGATCACGTTGAATGTCAACAAATCCTTTCCCTGAAGGATCAACACACCACATCACCTGATGCAGAGTAGAAGAAACTCCTTGCATTCGGTGAATCCAACCTCTTCCCATAATCAGATTGTAGGAAGGTTGTACGTCCACCAACATGAAATTTTCTGTTAACGTTCGTTTTGCGGCTGTTATAGGTAAATTCAGCACTCCGATCGGGCAAACTCTCTTTCCATCGAAACCGGCCAATGGACTGGCGGTTGGTTTGATCAACTCCGTGTTGATGCCGATTTTCTCGAAGGTTGATTTGGTCAAGATGTTCGTGCTGCTACCTGGATCAACTAACACCCTTTTAACTAAACAATTTGAAATTATGATCGAAATTACCAGTGGATCTTCATGTGGTAGTTGTACACGTCTTAAGTCCTCCTGGGTAAATGATATTGTAGGCATTGGATAGTTCCGAATTACATTCACCTCCCCAACCCTTCGGATCTTGTTGGCATTGCGCATTCGTGAACGCTGAACCGAACGGCTTTCCTCATCGTCCTCTGGTCTTCTATATATCATGTCAATGATTTTGACCGGCTGTACGCCCACAATTTTATTGGGCTTCGGGCGATCAAAATTTTTCATTCCACTGTCCACGTATTCTTTCAAATCTCCTTTGGCTATCAAGGTCTCAACATGCCTCCTCAAGTGTCTGCACTCATTGGTTAAATGGCCAAAGTCATTGTGGAACGCACAGTGCCTCGAACGGTCCTACTGCTCTGGTGGCATTCTCAACGGAAATGGTGGGCGAAAGATTCCTTTTGGCTTATTCTCGTTGTACAATTTTGCTAAGGTTGTTCGAAGCGAAGTTTCAGGTATGTCATACCTTGGCCTCCTCTCTTGTTGCCTGTACAGAACTGATCATTGGCTGCTAGTATTATCTGCCTTCTTGATTATCCTTTCTTTTGACTTGTTTTCCACACTGACTAATGTCGAACGATAACCTCTTTCTTGTTCATCTTCTTCCAATCTCAGATATCCTTGTGCCCGTGAATTCAACTGGCCCATGTTGAGGGGTGTTGACTTCACCAAGGATCTATGAAAGTTAGTCCCTTGTTCGATAGCCACCTTGAAAGCTTCCACTGCTGCTGGTTGATCACAACTGGGTATTATTCCCATTTCCAAATTGAATCTAGATAGGAAATTATTTAATGTTTCGCCTTTCGCTTGCCTCATCGTGAATAGATTAGAAATGGTCCTCTTCTGCTTCCGGTTGCCAAAATACTGGGCTAGAAACTTTTCCATCAGAGTTTGGAGAGAATTGATCGAACCACCAGGCAGCTACCTAAACCATAACAGGGTCGGGCCCGTTAAGCTTGTAGAAAAAGCTTTGCACGTCAGCGCATCATCAGCCATGTCAAGAGTCATCATATGTTCCACATGAAATAGGTGTTCAATTGGGTCATGCGTTCCATCAAACATAATGAATTTTGGCATTCGGAATTTGTCTGGCCTTCTTGTTTGTTGTATTTTAGTGCTGAACGGGGACTTAATCATTTTCGTTGTCATCTCGATGGCTAGATCAACTGGTGATTGTGTTCTGAGATCTTTTACTTGCTCGTCTACGATCTTCTGAAGCCTGGTCGCCATATCGAGCGGAACTGCCCGATTGTTGACATTCGCCTCATCTGCGAGTGGCTGGGTATAAGTATGATTTGTTGTACGATCTGTTGTACTTGCCTCATGATGATTGTCCTCATTTTCAACACCGGGGTTATTACGACTACCTGCTACAGGCAATTCTGGATGTTCGGACTGATCCGACCTTTGCCTTAGTTCCTGATTTTCTTTTTCAAGGGCCTCCAGACGTTGAAGGATAACAATTGTGTCTCCTAACTGCGTGGTAGTTTCTCCCACCATTAATCTAATAGCTTCTGTCTATAACCTTCGTTTCCCACAGACGGTGCCAAAAAGTGTAAACCCGTTCGCAATTGCTGAACGAATTTCGACTTTTATAATTTAAACATAATCAACGAAATAGATAAATGGCAAGATAACAATATAGATTTGAGGAATCAGTAAGAATGTGAGCAATTTCGGATCCTTTTCTTTTTCATTCATTTTATACATGAATTTGGTCTTACCCTCATAAATGGGTTTTAAGACATATAAAAACAATATCTCTACATTAAATACAAGTTTAATGTTTTGCAAAACTGCCATAATAAAAACTCATATCAGTTTTGTTTGTATATTATGAAACGATCATCTTTTAATACCTTTTATCCTAAAATAAGCTTGTATTTTTGGGATTTATTTTTTATTTGGGCTTATTAATATATGTTGATCCAGTGTTGCTTTTGTCTTATGGACGGAAAATGGGCCTATAATTGATAAAGAAGAAGGGGTGGGACATCTTTGCTTACCGAAAGGTTAGCACTAAACAATGTTAACAATATTGTAAAAGGCAAAATCATTCGTGCGCTCTCATCTCATGGTCCAATGCCATCAAAAATTCACTTGATAGGTATGAACCTTTCTAAGGAAGTTTAATTAATGTTGGATAATTTGAGATTATAAAAACAAGAATGATATTAGTGGTTGGGTAAAATGACATGATGTGATATCAACTTTACTCGAAGATATTTTTTTTTATTGTTCGTGGAGTTGTTTTTTTTATATATCCAACCACCTTTTAATGGACTGATAGAGAATGCGTATAGTGTCTACAATTGTATAGTTTTTACGTGTCTAACACCTCTAAATAAAGTATATGTGCTTTATAAATTCCGAAATTCAAGGTGTTTTTCAGACAAGTATATTCTAGTTAAATACGAAAATATTTAACTATACATTTTTTTACAATAATCATTTAATTATTGTAAATGATTTTTATTTCTAAAATCAATAACTTTAATTATGTAAGAAGTTGGAAATAAAAATGTTGCAAACAATCACAGTAATTCGAGAAGTTTTAGTCTGACTTCAACTTTTCTATTATAGTAGAGAATTGAAATTTTTTAAACAATGAAAGCTCATGTAGTAGATTTCTAAATTCGATTTAATAAACAAGTTAATCGGATCATTTAGGATTGTCATTATAAGCTATAATAACTTTGTATATGTATTTTTAAAAAGTTTTAATCAATATTAGAATAATACTATTATTAGATATGAGATTCTTATCATCATTAACTCTCCTTATTTGAATATTGAATTTAAGATAATCTCACGATAACAATATTACATGGGATAAGGAGAAAATAGATTGTTAAAAAAAAAAAAAAAACTTAATGAATTAAGAAAAATATTAATTTTAAATTGTAAGAAAAATACAACAAATAATAAATGGGGATTCACGCAATCTCAACTCATTGTTAATTATCTATAGGGTTAAATGCAATAAACCCCCCTATACTATTTTCTCTTTCTTCAAATAACCCCCAATCTATGCTTTTGGCAAAAAAAACCCCATACTATCCCCTTTTTAGCACTTAACCCCCCTCATCTATGTGCACAGTTATAACACCGTTAGTGGACATTTATTGGACAGTTTTACCCTTCATTAAATAAGGCTTTGTTTGGCCAAACAACTCATACAAATATAAAAAATATATAAATAATATTTGGAAAAAGCAATTTCTGAAAAAATATAAATATCTTAAAAAATACATGTAAAAAAAGTAAAAAAAATCTGAGAAAAAAAAAAATCGGGAAAATTTTTTTTTTCGAAAAAATCCGGGAAATAAATTAATCTGGAAAAAAATCGAAAAAAAAATCTTGAAAAAATTTCTAAAAATGTTTTTTGGAAAAAAAATTAAATATTTAGAAAAATATTTTGGGAAACATTTATATTTTTTCCGGACTTTTTCTAGTAATATATTTTTGGAAAAAATATATAAATAATATTTGGAAAAAGCAATTTCTAAAAAAATATAAATATTTTAAAAAATACGTGTAAAAAAAAATTAGCTTTCGTTCAGATTTCTGGAGCCAATCTTTGGGTTAATAGAGACCACACTGACTATTATGCTTGCCTGATGAAGTAGTAATTAATCATCATCAATCAGCATAAGATAATTTGTTAAGTGGAGAAATTGCCACAACAACAATACTGCTTCCTTGAAAAACTAACTGACTTTTTTTACATGTATTTTTTTAGAAATTGCCTTTTCCAAATATTATTTATATATTTTTTCCAAAAATATATTACTAGAAAAAGTCCGGGAAAAATATAAATGTTTCCCAAAATATTTTTCTAAATATTTAATTTTTTTTCCAAAAAACAGTTTTAGAAATTTTTTCAAGAATTTTTTTTTCGATTTTTTTCCAGATTAATTTATTTCCCGGATTTTTTCGAAAAAAATTTTTTTCCCGATTTTTTTTTTCTCAGATTTTGATTCCTATATATTAATCTGGAAAAAATTTTCCAAATTTTTTTTATTATATATTCCAGGAATTGTTTTTTCGATTTTTTTCCAGAAATTTTCCAAAAAACTTTTTCCCGGATTTTTTCCAGAATTTTTTTTCCCGGATTAATTCCCAAAATATTATTTTCCAGAATTTTTTTTTGAAATATATATTTTCCAAATATTTATATTTCTTCCAAAATATTTTTTTGAATTGTTTTTACATATTTTTTATATTTATTTTTCAGAAAATTTTATTTTTTTCAAAAAAAATATTTCTTATAACAAGGGGGTAGATTGATCTTTTCTAGAATATATAATTTTTTTATGAAATAAATATTTCTTCCCAATATTATTTTTTAATATATAAAGTGTGTGTTGTCACAGGTGCATTGATTGTGGGAGATTTGCATTACCACGTCACTAAAGTTGAAAGCTTAAGTTGGTTTGGCCAAACAAAGCCTTATTTAATGAAGGGTAAAACTGTCCAAACAAATGTCCATTAACGGTGTTATAACGGAATTGGGTAAATTGCAACATTTACATAGTTTAGGGGGCAATCCTTTAGTGCAGAGGGTTATTTTAGAAAGAGAAAATAGTATAGGGGGGTTTTTTGCATTTAACCCTTATCTATATTACTTTTATATTCAATTCTTTCACTAACCTACTCAAAGTAATAAATGTGGTATTCACTTAGTCTCATCTCATTAATATTCATATTACTTTTACATTCAATTCTTTCACTAACCTACTCAAGAAACGTGAAATCTTCTCATTCATGTATAGAATATATTGATTTTGAAAATCTAATTATTCTTCCCTCTCAAATTTTTTTTTTTTTATATTGGTGAAACTAAATCTATAGCCCAATATAATAAACTTCCCTCGCCTCTCTAATCCAAATTCTTCTAACTATCAGTATCACATCAATTATTTATTAACAATGACTTTTTTATACTATTTTGTGATGAAAAAAACGTGTGAGTGAGACATAAGAAAAAATGAAATAGTAGAAAATGATGATGGTGGGTTCACATGAAAGTAGGTTAGAGTGGTTGACCCGACAACCCTGGAACTCCCTATTTAGAGATCACCCGCCGTACCCCGTGATCTGCGCCGCACCCTATCACTCCCCAAATCTCCAACTAGATTCACCTCTAACATCTATCACACGCGCTTTTCTATTTTTCTCACTCAAATCAATGCTTTATTTTCTTACTACAAATTCAAAAAAAAAAATCATTATAAATTTTTAATAATTTTAAAAAATGACAACTTTTGAATGAGGTATTATAACCATGATAGATTTTGAGAAGTACGTGAATAACGGTTTTAAAAATGTTATTAACGTATAGAAACGTCGTGTTATAGAATGATATGAAATTCACATATAACACGTAGGGTGCGTTTGGAAAGTCTATTTTTTGTATTTGTTTTCTGTCTTCAAATATAAAAACTATTTTTGTATTTGTCTTTGTTTTTTTCAGGAAAAAACTAAAAACAAAAAAACATTTGGATGAAGGTGTTTTCACCACTTTTATTTGGTGAAAATTGTATTTTATGGATTTGGTGTTTTCACTGTTTTTACCACCTAGACAGTGAAAAAACTCAAAAAATAACTAAAAGTTGTATTTGGTGTTTTCACCACTTTTACACACTATTCACAGAAAACAATTTTATTGGGGAAAAAATAGTGAACAGTAAACGCGTTTGCCAAACGTATTTTTTTTTTTTAGTCTTGTGAACAGTAAAAAAACAAAAATAAAAAACAGGGTATCCAAACGGACCCGTAGTCTTTTCTTACTCAGACGATGTGAGATTGTGTACTTATAACTCATTCAGTGTGATAGTCTTTGAGTGTTATCTGTATCTGCCCACAAGAACACTAGTTCACATAGATCGCCACAATATATATATATATATA